>JAILYB010000070.1:0-1441027 GCA_021437785.1 Rhodomyrtus psidioides | reverse complement strand
TCAAAATTCTGGTGGGTAAAACTTTCCCACTTCATGGGACAAAGGGTTCTTGTGATGTGTAATGAGAGGATCATTTTCCACGAACAGAATTTGCTGGAACATTTCGCTTCTGCCATGCTGTGGACATGAATTTTACTTCTGCATGTCCTCTTTAGCATCATAACAAGTCAGTATTCTTGGTAGCAGCTTGTAGGTTTAAATTTTTAAATTTTTTCTCCGTCATCTATTAAATGTTGTACAGCTGAAGATGATAAGATCTCTTAGTGTCCTAGTCAATGGCTCGATATCTGATCATTTGTTAGTGTATATTGGGGTTGCACAATGACCCAATGCAGGAGTCTGCTATTGGAGATTACTTCGGGCCAATTGACAAGCAGGCTGAGGCAATCATGAAAATGCAGCTCGAGAGTGAGGAGAAGACAGCGAAGGAGATGGTAAAAACCATGCAGAGACAAGCCTTGATGGAGAGAGAGGACTTAGACAAATTGGCGAATGCCAAGTGTGCTGATGTAGATCAACATAAGCAGATTCCAAGGAAAAAAGAGGAAACGGGAATGTGATGGCTCGTGGCAATCGTCGGCGAAGTGATCACCATTCGAAGATTGAGACAATTTTGTGGAGCCCAAGCAAATGGTTTTAGGCTTTGAGCTAGTTTTTATAAAAAAAAAAATGTTCGCGCTTCTGGCCAACACTATGTATTACTATTATTCAGCTTTCATCGTAATAATAGTATGAAGCGTGCATCCTAAGTCCAAATTCCGGCAGCAGCTGCTGAATTCAGTTTGTTATTTCTTCTGATAGTATAGTTACTTGATTCCCAAGGACTGTTTAGTTGGTACTTCTCCACTTCATCATTATTCATCCCATGCTACTCAGGATATTCCGCACGAGGCCAACGAACATGATACATCATTATGCCAAGTTCAAGAATACGTTCATGTGGCTCCAGATAAGGTCGATACCTGATCGTTTCTACCAGTCACATACTTATCATATGTAGGCGCACTTAAAATGACTCCGGAGCGACGGTCTTCGCCTTCTAGCATAGATTTTTTTTCTGACTGCTCATGTCTTTGGTTATTTAAGAATGATGTTAAGCACATTACACGGATTTTCTGCAAAGGTACTTACACTAACCATTCGCGGAAAGAAGAGTCGAATCATATCAAGTGTCTCTGAAATTTTCTGTTCTTTTTGGTAATTTTCAATCTCATGTTCAGATGAAAATGTAGTTGACAAAAGGATCCCACGAGTCATCTGTGTAACCATTCTTTGGGCAGGCTCCATCCCCACATCACATGAACATGCCCTGAAAACCTAACCCGGACGGCCCGTTCTAAACTCGCTGGTTCGATCTAATCGTGCTAGATACATCATACCTATTGGAGAAAAAAGATAGAGAATCTTTCGCGTCTATCTTCTCCTTTAACTAAAAGGTACTATTCCCAAAAGAAGTTGCTTAATTGTTTTCCATCATAAACTCCTCAAGAAGGCACGCATGCCGCTTTTCCTTCTCCGAAGAAGTACATTCATTTAAGGAACAGTCCCAAAAACCCTACATGCCCTATTGCTAGTTTTAAGTATATAAAGTAGGAAGTTCTCTTTGAGAAAGATGGCAACCCTAACTTGGTTCCTTTTTTGGCCCCAAAAAGACACAAGTGTCTTAATCAAATTGCCGTCCTGATCAGAGCCCACCAATTTTTTCTCTTTCGGTTCTATCCTGCAGATCTTGAGTCTTCATCCATATGCACACACCAAATACGTTGGTCTTTATTGTTTTTCTGACTCAGTAACACTCGATAGGCTTAATGGGTGGTTAGACCCGTATTGTCCTTTTATGGTGCTGATTCCTAATCAAAGGGATAAGGAAAACCCTCCTGTCAATCCTGGATGAACATGAGCTTATTGCTTTACCTGAAAGTGTGCAGAAAGAGATTTGCTTTTTGACCTAAAGATTGGACGTCAGTGGTTATGAAGCTCACGGATCTGTATCTTGCACTTTGTGGTTACAGTAGGGGAACTTAAAATTGTGCGGAAAGAAGATTTTCAGAAGTCATGTGTATGCTTCTGGATTTTTTTCTTTCTTTCCATTTCATTTGAAATCAAAGATGAAAGTTCTTTGTCACACGGACGGGGCGGTTCGATCTACACGTCGATCCGACTCTTCGATCCAACAAATCAAGCGAGACTTATGTCGCCTATACCCGGTTTTTCTTTTTCGCCGCCCATTTTCCTATAAACCTAATTTAAGGGAACAGGAAAAGGAAAGACTTGATTTAAGCATTGGGAACATTATGTCCAGCATCATGACTCCAATGTACAGGAGAAACAGCAATTCCTCGTTTCTTCCTAAAATGTCTTTCAGTCTTAACATTGGAGGAGAATCAGATATCAGTGGGCAGGAAACACTGTTCTTAAAAGTCGACATACACTCGATTTTTTGAGCCCATACTATGTATCGTCGACGTGAAATTCTTTACCACTAAATCTCAAAATCGCAAATGACGCGACACTCGCATATGAGTCCCTACGAAAGACCGTAAATCCTACGCTGAGTTTTTCGTGGTAATGTAAATTAGTCCACCGCTCCATCAACGGATTGAAAATTTGGCTAAAGAGTCTCTTCCCACCGGCCACGCTCGAGACTCACCGTAGAGAAAAGACATACCTTCGAAAGTCTTAAGATCAACTTTGGAGACTATCGAAGAAGATGATTCTTATGTAAGAGAAATAGAAGGGATCCTTAAAAATATTAAAATCGTTGGTCCCACCCAAGCGACAGGTGACGAGATATACAGATGCTTAACATCTAAGCAGTTCTATTTAATTGGGTTATTGGGATGAGTGATCATTTTCTAGCGTGATTGAGAAATGTGTCGAGAGTGGTCCAGAGAGATTAAGGATTTATTTTTTTTTGCATGAAACGTAATTCAACAAGAAAAGTAGCATAATGGAAATGAACTATTGTCCATTATTCTACAGCTGAGAGTGGAAATAACATGTAGGTGGAAAAAGAGACGTCAAAAAGTTGGAATTCTCAACTATTTTGTTTCTTTGGATATGTCATGTTCGGAGCTGCCAATGAGTTTTCCGCGTACTGACTACGACCCTAATGCTTAAATCAAAGACTTTTTTTTTCGAGCTATTGAATCCTTTCGTCGTCTTCTCGATTCGAAATTGTGATCCGGATCGCTATATTCGCATCACGCCTTAGTTACGTGCGTGCGTGTACCATGTCTAGTGAATGTGTGGCTTCGTTTACCTTTCGTCCCCATAAATTTAAATTTTAACTGGCGTGCACGGCGTTTTCAGTCAAAACATATGGTCGTGATTTCCAAACGTTGTCAAAGGATATACATTTTATTTCCAACTCATCGGCTCGAAATTGCATAAATTCCCCCAATGCTTTCTCGAAATTTAAGTGAAGATCATTAAATTAGGGATTAATTGGGATCTCTATAAGGCATAGCATTCTCTCAACAAATGATTGCAACTACTTCTTTTCTAGCTTTCCCTTCGTCTTTAACTTTGGGAGAGGCCCTAATGTTCTGCACTACATGCATTATCACTTCAATTAAGTAAAATCTCTTCCAAATGTCCAAAAATAAAATATAAAGTTATGAGCTTTTGATTAGTTTATGCTTAGTACAACACTAAACCCCTGCTTTTTTGTCATCCACATGTGACAAAACCACAACCTCATGTTCACAGAGTCGGTGTTTAATTTAATCCCCATCATTAGATTAAGACTAATCAACGTTCTTGTCCTAGCAACTAGAGAGTGGTGATCCTCATCAATTGCCACGCTCAATGGGTAGGTTTGGCCAGGCATGAACCATGATGCAAACGAGAGAGCTTTCCCATTGGGTCTCTTGGTGGCTCCTAGTGGTTCGGTGTCTATCTAGGTGGCCCTTTGCTTTATTTTCAGCCCCTTCAATTGTCATTTTCTTTCTGGTTTGGCATTCTCTCTCTCTTGGATCGCTCGGGACTGCTTGGGACTAATTCAGTTAAGTGAGATTGTTCCTTGTCCAATGTGCATCGGGTTTCCTGAAAAGCCTATTCGAACAGTTGACATCTCTACCGATACATAAGTAAGGTGATTCAAAGCTTAAACCTCTAATTTTAGAAGGCGAATATGTTCATGTTCATGGCTTAACCTTGGACTTCTCTCTAAGGTAAAGGTTCACATTCTTCATAGTCAATTGTTGCATGAAAATTGTTCTTATTTTGAAAAAAAACTATATAAATATACATAATAATCAACTCGAAGCACCAAATTAATATGAGAAATTACACATTTACAGAACTTAATTCTATATACATGGAGAAAGATGTTGGGCACAATCCACGTTTGAAAATAGGACTATTTGAATTGCCAGATGCATCTGTCCACCTAATCTTATGGACTTTGTAGTTTGATTAGCTTGAATAAAAGCATTATGAATATCTCACCAACTGATCCCTACCGTTTATTTTTGTGTTGTTGCCTTTTATTGTAAGGAAATTATAATACATGATTTTTGAACTTTGGTTCATTGTATAATGTCGTCCTTAGATTTTTAATTTATTTAATGCAGTCTTCGAACTATCAATAAATACTGATCCCTACACTATATGAAAATGTTGAAGTCATTTTTCTATCAATTTAAGTTAACGGAATCCGCTGACGTGGCTTCCAATTCATTCATTAGGAAAAAAAAAAGTTACACATGGATTATCCAAGCAAAATATTCATCCCAAATCAGGATATATAAACCACATCATCAAACAGCGATGGACATGTTAATGCCATAATTTTTTTTTGGCAAAAGGATACCAGAAGTGCCAAAGTTTACATATGGCACTCATTTTGATACCAATTTTTTCGAATCATTTAAGTGCCATTTTTTTTGAAAAAATTATTTGGGTGTCAACTCCAGTGAGCTTTGCTAGAAATCTTACGTGGTATTTTTTTATTAATAATCTCATTCTACATGGCTCACTGGAGGATGTTAGCAATAAAAAAAAATCTAAAAGTTAAAAAAGCGAAAAAATAAGCTAAAAAGCTAACAAAAATCAGAAAAGAAAGAAAAGGGAAGGGTTGAAGCGGCAAGGGTAGGGGTCCTCAATCCCCGCTGACTGTAGGCGAGGCCTTGCCAGGGTTGGTGGGGCTTGGTCTTCGCTGGTTGAGGTCGGCTTCCTCCAGCCACGCTACGACGAGGTCGTGTTGTCGCATGTGATTAGTGGGGGGTCGCTAGCAACTAGCCGGGACTCAGCGACCCTTGCCTGCTATTATCGGCGATTTATCTTTTTTATAATTTTTTTTAGCTTTTAGCTTATTTTTTAATTTAATTTAAATTTTTAAAAAATGGCTTATCTTTTAGTTTAAAAATCCACATGGATTGGATTTTTTTAAAAAAAATATCCCATGTGGACTAAATTTTGGAAAAAATTTGTCACGTAATTCTAAAAATTTATTAATAAATGACACGTAATCAGTTTGGCTGAAATCTCTTGCTGGTGGTACTTAAGTGATTATTTTTTTCTCCGATTTGACACTTAAGTGAACTGGTGAAAATTTTTAGTACTAAAAGACAACTTGAACATAAAATAATATACGTCATCAAATAACATCTAATTTGTCATTTGAGCAAACGAAAGGACTATATTAAACAGTCACCAATAGTCTTGGAATCACATTAAATAAATTAAAAATCAAAGGACAACATTGTATGTTGAGTCAAATTCAGAAACAATTTGTATAATTTTCCATGCATGATATGAGATTAATCCACTACGGCAGTTCTTTCTGATGTTGCTAACTTTATCATTTAGAGGGGGTGAATAGATGATTATAGTGCAATTAAAGTATTTATTGCGGAATTCAAGTTGCGTCTCAGATGATTGAAACAAAGTGTATCACTATGAACGATTCATATGCAGTTCGTCTATCACAAGATATATAATTTAATTAGAGTAAGAGATAGGGAAGACTGTGCAGAGAGTTTATAGTGGTTCGGCTTTAGTTAAGCCTACGTTCACTTCTTTGGCTATCGGTCAATCGGCTGAATTCCACTATTAAATTGTTTGTGAGGTTACAGCTTAGTGATCTCCCTGAAACGTAGGATACCCCACCTAACGCTCTATACTCTCGTGTACACCTCCTCACAATTACAATGGATAAATCAAGAAGTGTGTATGAAATAAAGTACCTCAATCTAAGAATTATGAACACTTTTCCCTCTTAATACCAATATTTTTTTCCCTCCGACCTTGAGATGTCTTTTATACTCACCCGTCTCCAATCTAACCGTTGTAAGGCTTCCAGAAGAGGTCTCTCCAAAACTTCCTGTTTAGACAAGACAAATACCAAAAGAAGATCTTGTAGCCGTTGGGGATTGCCAAAGGAAAGGCTTCCTCATTCGGATTAAATCATCCATACAATTATGATCCTGGGTTTTTATAGATGATTTCACTCATTTGGAAAGTCGTATGTGTCTCCTTGATTTCGCATTCTTGATTGATCTCTATCCTCGAGAATCCTCAAGGATGATCCAGTTCGATTGTATCCGTTATAATGTATCAATGAAGTACATTTTGAAGTCCTCTTCAAATTCTGATTACTGCGCGTAAATACTCTTTTCAGAGCTTGAGCATCATTCCAACGTTTGAGCTATCCCCGCTCAACGTTTGAGCTCGACACAACATCTGAGTCCCTTAGAAATCAACATCTGAGTCCCTTAGAAATCAACATCTGAGCTAAACCTTTTTGTTAGATTCAATCCTGTGCATCCTCACACCAAAGGACAATCTGCAAAATAAGTATTCCACGGCATTATCTCGAAACTTAAAAGAGCTTGTATTGTTTTGTCAATTTCAAAATTATTTGAGGGTTTTTCTCAACACTTTCATTTTTTTTTTACGGTTTTTAGTTTTTGATGATATACATGTATTTTTTTCAAATATGAAGTGCACTAAGTATGGGGAAACACTTTAAATTGAAGAGGATGTCTATTCCTAACATGCGCAATTCGATTAAATAGAATAACACGATCGATAAATCACAAACATTTAAATAGGAAAGATGTTACGTTCTCTGTCTTTAAACAAAGCGTGAAATCGACGCTTCAACAAGATTATTGAGATTTGTATTGGAAATTTGTTGAACGTAGAATCAACCTAGATTACTGCAATTCTTGTAGCTCTTGGTAACGCTTGTGATTTCTTAAGTAGAATTACATGTCCATTTAAAAAGAAAAATGAAGTGATAAACATGTTCGATCCAGTTCCTGGTTCTAAGGAGAATCCGATCGATCAGACCAGACCGGACCGAATATTATTTATTAAAAAACATTTCTAGATATAAATCTAAACCTAAGATACTTAGTATTACTTTTAGATTTAGTAATAATGCGATGCCATTAACAAGTTGTGGTCCGGTCAATAAAGTCGTTAACGAGAAAAATCTGATGACAAATCGCAAAAAAAAAAAAAAACCATCTAGACCGGTCAGTTTGGTTCAGTCTGATCTCGACCATCCAGTTCGGTTTCCGATTTCAGGATGAGATCGGACCGGAAAGCGATCGCCCCTAGCAAGATGTAAGTTAATCAACATGGATAGGTGGACTCACAATTCATCATGAACGTGCAAATTCAATTTTAGTAGGTCATATTGGCTATCTCTTAATCAAGTTTACCTTAATGCTTAGCTCTCAATTATATCTATTTTCCCATGATGCAAGATCTCTTCAAATAAGCACTTATTGTTGAGTAAATTGACAAAGTCCAACCTAGCTAAGTAACTAGTGACCTTTCGACCCAAAAAAAAAAAAAAAAAGAGAGTAGCTAGTGACCTAATTAGGTCTACCTTCACTGTCCTATTTTCCGAGAACTATGTACAAAAATGGTATTTTTCTATATAATACAAATTCAACAATCTTAATCAAGTAAATTAATAGCACTTGGGGAATTGGGTGTCGGAAATTTTCAATTTTTTTTTTTGGGGTCACAACACTCAAACAAGAAGAGAATGGCAGCATCTTTCTATGCGACACGATGAAGAACATTGTGTCTATCCATTGCATTAAAATAAGGACTAATTCGTATAGATGTGACATTGGTTGCATCGTAGATTAGGTTCTTGTTCCTTCTCAAGACATGTTCTCTTTTGTTTCTATTCATTAATTTATGCAATAAAAGAGCTTCTTACAACTTAATTTTATCCCACGGAATCAATCGCGCTCTCCTTCTCTCTCACCTAAGTCGCGTGCACGTGTCACCTAATTTTGTACACATATTTGGTGGTGCAGTGCAGCAGGTGAGTGAAATTAATAACGAAACATGACATTAGATGCACATAAAAATATAGAGAACTTGTGAACAGCATATGAAAAGTTAAAAAAGAAGATGACAAATCGCAAAAAAAAAAAAAAATAAATAAATTCACTTTCGATGTTACCATAACTTCACCGTGGTATGTTATCTGTTCTATCTACCTAGTACCTACCAACATCATTACTATCAAAGAAGCTTACATTTGATATCTGCTATGTCGGAACATCACTATTTCCTCCCTCATTTATAGGCAAAGACAATATTTCGACGATATTTCGGTGGGGTTTACATATTAATTTTATAGAGTAAATAACTTCATCGATCATGAGCTTCATTAGAAATATTGGATTTTTTTAAAAGGCAGATACTAAAGATCAGGAATTTAATCCGTCACTAATTTGATTGACTATAGTCATACTATAAGAGTCGTTTTCATTTCCATTGAGCTAGTAACTGGTTTGTCGACCACTTCTTTTCACTTCAATTTTGCTAGTGGAAACATCAAATTTTCATATCCAACAACATTCTTTTAAATGACAAAACAGTACATTAATTCACAATTAGATGTCGCACGTATAGATTTTACACTTGGTTAATTTAAATCGATGATAAGAAGATATACATACTTATTACTTACATAGGACTCTAGAGCTGAAAGCCAAATAAAAATCATTTTCAAGTTTATTTGCAAAGGCAAATCGGTATTTTTCCGGCTAATTAACTTGGGTATATGATTATAGCTTATGTTAATGATTTATTTAATCATGAAATGTCGCGTTCAATACCCTGATTTCCACTTGCTCACGGAGCTGATTTTACCAGAAGTCTTCCCTAGTAAAAAAGACGTTCTGTCGAAAAAAAGAAGAAGAAGTAAAAAAAAAAAGACTTAAAATAAAGAAAAAAGAAAAAAGAAAAAGAACACGACAAGGACCGGTCCAATGGAGGACCGGCGATTACGAACACAAATGATGCACAACCGTTCATTCAATTATAGTCTATAATAGAATAAACTATACAATATGCTATTCACTAAAATAAGTTAAGAAAAAATCTCTCTCTCTCTCTCTCTCTAAAAAAAAGAAAAGAAAGAATTTCATGCAAGGGCCTGCTGACCCCCAATGACGCATGGCTGAACCAATTCAAAAGTTGGTATTCCTATGGCCTTCCCCTTGCATTCGAAACTCACACAAATCGCACAAGGAAGAAGCCAATGGACAGCAACCGGACGGATCGGACGGTGAGCGTTCGATCAACGGAAGGATCCGCACCGCTCGATTTTCGTACGTCGCCGGTCTTTTATGGATGTGTATAAAGGCGATTTGGGTTTTGTTTAATGATTTAAACCCATGTTCTTTGTCATGGCTTTTCGGGATTAAATGAGAGACAATCCTTCTTTTGGCGTTGGTTCCGTGGCCGTCCAAGCTCTCTTTAACGTGCTTTCATCAACATGTGAGCTGTTCCTTTTTTTTTTTTTTTTTTTTGTGTGTGTGGAAGAGGGTCAATGATCTTATGGTGAAACAAGGAACCCTAATGTTGAAATTGAACGTTACCCCCGTGTCGACCTCCCTAATATTGAAAAAAAAAAAAGTTGGGCAACCTCGAGAGGAGGACACGTGTCACAAGATAAGAGTCAAAGTCAAGGGATGCCCGCTAATGTTTTTTTGTGACGGCAGCCCCATTTTCCATCCCATTGAAAATCCAGAAGATTAAATTCCATCTGGGTCTGACCCCAAAAAAAAAAAAAATAACAATTTCCATCTGGGGGTGCACTACTAGGACTAGCGCTACCTTTCTGGGCTTGGCTTTTTAATTTCCTCAGTGAGCTATGATAAGGTCACGGCACGGTGAGGAGCTTCCGAGTCACAGTCCTCTGGATCGCCCTTGATTTGGCCCCATCCTGGGTCCTATCCAGATTTTTAAAAGCGGGCGATCCCTCGACTTCCTCCGAATCACGACCCGAACCCGTTTCTCTTGATTGGGCCTTTGCGACCCGAGGGTGACATGCGATATCATGGGGATGGCGACATTTGGGCTGGCTGGCTGGCTGGCTGGGTCTTCGAGACCAGCCGTAGTGAAATTCATCAACATCATGTCATCACATTCACCTACACCTACACCTACACGTAGGATAAATTGTAAGAAGCTAAGACAAGGGGGATTTTACGACAACAAAAAAAAAAAGACAAGGGGGATTTTCTTACTAAGAATTTCCTTTTTTCCTTTTATTTTTTTTTGTGGGGGGATTTATTTAAGGAAGAATCCAAACGAACTGTCCTTGTTTCTTCCTCCTTTTCTTTGGTTGTTCTCTGCCCCGTAGCTTTCCTTTCTTCTCTCCCTAATAAGTGCTCTCTCTTTTTTTTTTTTAATTTCAAAAATCCCAAAAAATAGAGGAAAAAATGATAATTTTTTTTTCCAAAAATCACTCTTATTTGAAAATTCTTGTTGTTGTTATGATAATTTTTTTTTATCTAAGCTGGGGAAAGAAAAGTCTGTAGTCAACAGGATATGTGCAATAATATTCTTCTTTCCCTGACCCCCATTGCGGGTTCAATTAATTACTCTTTTTATTTATTTATTTTTAATTTTGTTAAGTTTTTTTAATCTATTCAGTGACATCAATAGGAGAAGGAAAGATTGAAATTGAAAAAGGCAGAGGGGAAGCTAAACACTTTTTTTTTTTCTCTCTCTCTTTTGCTTTTCATATACAACGCCCCAACAAAGAGGGCCACATTCATAGACACAGGCAAAAACACTTCCCCCTTCCTCTTCCTCTTCATTTCAACCTTCCCCCTTTTTTTTTTTCTCAGGCCATTCAGTAGATTCCTTCTAATGGTGTTTTCTCTTCCATTGGATTGTACAGATTCACAGCTGAATTACCCACCTCAATCTCTCTAGTTCTTGTTGATTCTTTTTTCTTTTCCGCTAATTTTCTGGGTTTTCATTGGACTAAAAGACATAGAAAAAACTCTTCTGGGCTTGTGAGTACTGCTCTCTTCTGCAGAAGTTTTTTCTGGGTTTTTTTTTTTTTTTTGCAGGCGACGCTTGCTGTGCCCAGTAGCATCTCTGTCATCAAAGGCTTGAACAGCATCATTTGTAGATATTCTATTTTTTTTTCTTCACAAATTTGGAACTTTTTTTTGAACCTTTTCTGGATAAATTTTGCCTTCCCCACCTTTGTTTCCTCTCTCTCAATTTTGCTTGAACCCTTTTTTTGGCACTTTGCGGGGAGATTAAAAAAAAAAAAAAAGAACATGGGCAAGCAAGGGCCTTGCTACCATTGTGGAGTTACAAGTGAGTTTTTGTTTCTCCAATGATTCTTATAATTTTTTGCTTATAATTCCAGAAATGATTGAGTGGGTTCTCGTTCCTTTCTTTTTGCTTCCTTCAATATTTGTTGAAATTTTTGCTGACCATGGATTAGATATATAATTCTAACATAATTCAATCAAAGAGAGGAAGAAAGAGATTACATGAAAATTGCAAAAACGAACTGCTATAGTATGTATCATGGTGTCTGTATTTGGCTTGAGAATCCGAGGTGGATTTTTGATCCTGAAGCTGGAAATTCCCAATGAATTGAAGGGCCTTTTTTGGGTCTGTTCATTCATTCCTTGAACCTTGCACTTCCCTTTGCACTGTGACTGACTGGAGCGTGCCTTTTGACTCTGGCTTGTTGCTAATGTCACTCCTGCAAATTGAGTCTGGAGTCTTGTTGAATGATGGGCTGTTGCGTCGTTCTTGTTGATCTGTAGCTCCCCAATCCTGTGAATTTGTGCTGAATCCGTGCAGTCGACAATGTCGACAGCCGTCAATGATTCAATCAGGAAAGAATGTGCTAAAAGGGCAGCTTTGTTTCACAGCTTCTGCTTAGTGTTTGGTAACTAACACTGGGCAAGCTTCTGTATAATTAGCCACATTCTCCAATTAATGGTCACCAAGTCATACTGTTCGGAAACAAGACTGCAAACACCCTGGATCTGAATCCAATTAACCTTGGTGATTTCAAATTGCTTCAGATGCTGAACTGATGGGGCAGGGTTTTGGCTCTCAGTCTGCAGTTTGATTGTGTGAAATGCTCTGACCATCGAGAACCAGTTCATGCTACCTCCTTGACACTCATTCAAACCTCACTATATTGATGGATATGATTTTCATCTTATTCAGGCACTTGAGTACTTCCTTTACATGTTGAACTGATCATTAAAGTTAGAAATTACCTGGTCTGCAATCCATTTTTCTACTCTCAGTAGCAATGGCAAGCATGCAAAAACCTGTGTCTATCTCCACCCTATGTATTTCTTGTTGGCACTTTGAAGTACTGATCATGATGAGATTTCAGGAGTTGCTTTCTCACTGTTGAACCTTCAAACTTAGCCTTTTCTGCGGAGTCCTTCACACTGTGCTTGACACAAAAGTCACTTGATATATGATGATACTTATGTAATAAGAAGTTCATTTGACGTGAAACCACATGTTTCATCTGGATTATCAAATGCACTTCAGGGTTTCTCTTGTACTTGTCATGCTGTATAGCTAATTGACTTCTGGCGCTACACAAGACACATGGATCAAGAATTTGATGCTAATTGAGACATAACTCTCAACCACTGTTGAAGTGCAATCTGCTGTTAACTGTTGACACAATGCTATGTGAAATTTACTTCTTTCTTTTCCGTAGTAAGCTTTAAACTAGGATCTTATCTCTGCGGAGCTTTCACTAACCCAACATCGAGTACATCAGTTCTATCTGGACTCATGACAACTGAAGTTCCCACTCTTAGCACCTCTTTTCTCTCTGTTCTCTACTACGGTTGATGTATTCATGATTTGCATCTGTGTGTCTTTTGCTTGTGGTTGCTAATTCTTGAACATTGCATCAGGCACCCCTCTTTGGCGCAATGGCCCTCCCGAGAAGCCAGTACTGTGCAATGCATGTGGGTCTCGATGGAGGACAAAGGGAACGCTGGCTAACTATACCCCTTTGCATGCACGGGCAGAACCTGGCGATTATGAGGACCATAGATTTGGCAGAGGGAAAAGCATAACCATAACCATAAACAAGAACAAGGAAGTAAAAGTTCCCAAGAGAAAGCACAATATAGACGATGTGGTTTTCGGAGGGATTGCGTCTGATTACAATCAAGGCTATCAGAAGCTTATAGATGACGATACAAGTAATAGATCCAGCTCTGGCTCAGCTATCTCCAACTCTGATGCACAGTTTGGCAGTGCAGATGCTAGTGATTTGACAGGTTGGACATCGATTGCCTATTTATTGATGTATGTTTTTCTAGTACTTCAAAACAAGAGAAATTTTTCCTCATTCTTCTGAAGAATCAAGCAGAGATGGACAAGATGGCAGTTAAGGTTATGGCATGTGGTCCAAATGAGTCATTGGCAAGGGAGTTTCTTAGTCTTGTACTCAGGAGGAAGAGTAAAGAAATGTTGCCCAATATAATTATTGAGAAATAGCAAGTACTATTCTTTTACATTTGAAAGATGCAAGATGGATAATGAAGATGGAAAATGAAAAACGGATAGACTAGTGTACCTAAATCTGTTCGTACATTTGATTTTGAATAATTAAAGAAACTTCTTGAGTGCTTACACAAATCAGAATTGTTTTTCTTGGCAAGAAGGGTGAGTGTATTCTCTACTGCAATTTTGCAGATTACGTGATCTTTCATGATTGCATTTTCTTTTTATCAGTGAGAAATCTCATGGGGAACTGCCTTCATTTTGGCAGAGGATATGTGGGTAGCTCCCTACTGCTAATTTTATATGGGAATGTTACTCCTTCTTTGTTGCTGATTTTTCCCCTTCCTTTGTTTCTTTGACAGGTCCATCTCAATCAGTTGTGTGGGAATCAATGGTGCCTTCCCGGAAGAGGACGTGCGTGAATCGTCTGAAACCTTCTCCAGTCGAGAAACTTACGAGGGACTTGCACACAATATTACATGAACAACAATCTTCATGCTTATCTGGTTCCTCGGAAGAGGATTTACTTTTAGAGAGTGAAATGCCAATGGGCTCTGTTGAGATAGGACATGGAACTGTTCTCATCAGACATCCAAGCGCAATAGCTCGAGATGAGGAATCTGAAGCAAGCTCTCTCTCAGTTGATCGCAAGCATTATAAGACAAGTGAGGCTTATTCTCGTCCTGTGTCTATCCCTCTATATAACAATGCACGAATGGGGAGTTTTCCAAGTGCAAAACCTGGAATGGAGAAGAGCAAAAGCTCTAGTGGACAAGGAATGAGGGTAGAACATCTTAGAAGGTAACACTTCTTGGTAGTAGTGAAATTGCACTTAATATTGATATATAACCATTACGTGACATCTCAATTAAAGATCTGAATATTGAGGCTACAGGCATCCCCATTTAGAGAGAGGCCTAAGCATATTTCAATGGCATGTTCCAATGGGACCATTTTGTGATCAGTGCTTCCTTTCCATGAAGAATGTGCGTTTTGTTAACAGTGGCTTAAATCAATCCATTGACACAAAAAGTTGCTGCTGTTTGCGGTAGAACTTTTCTCTCCTAGTGCAAGACAGATGGTCAATATGGCCCTTCTCTAATATCTCACTTATCGGTAATTGCAGGGACATATCTCAGCACGAGAAAATGCAGGGTCTTGGGAATCATAATTCGCCACTAAGTTACATTGATTTGAAAGTAAGTTGACTTACTTCCTTTAATTTTCCATAGAAGTGTAGCTTGAACAAATTGATGTTGCTCAAATACCTATTGCGATGATATGAGTATCCTAAGTTCATTCATAGGGACATGTTTTGGTTGTCACATGTTTCACATGCATCCCAAATCCGTGCATTTACTCAGAGTATTTTTGCAAATAGAGCAACTTATTAGATGAACTTTGTAGTTGTTGAAAAATCAAGAATTTGTTTTTTCTAACTCGTAAATGCTGTTCGATTCAATGATTCATGCTAATTCCATACGTGATTTACAAGATTTACTCTTAGCTCAAGTTATTTCTGATTCTCAGACATTTGTTCTTGCCCCCCTGTCCAGCATTGGTTTGCTCAATATGGTAATAGCCCCTCATTTTCTATTTCTTACAATTTGAGTAGGAAGTGCTAAATTTTGAGGAGTTCGCAAGACACTTGAATGATGACGAGCGACGGCAACTTTTAAAGTACCTACCTTCTGTTGATACCAGCCAACTTCCTGACAGGTTATTCTCTCTGTCACCCATTTCTTCATGTGGTTTGATGGTGGAGGGGACAAAGCATATTTCTCATGAGATGACTGGTAAAAATGGATTAGATTAGATTAGTTGTGCCGTCCATGAGGCAGGCAGTGACTGTGGTTTATGCCATCTGCTTGCTTATATGCTTCCCTGTGCAAATGCCTGGATAAAATTGTTATCATTTGGTTTGCTACTCTTAAAAGAGCTGTTTAAATTTTTGGGACATTATTTAATGTCTTGACATAGAAATTTCTATTGTGCAGCCTTGAGCACTTGTTTGATAGTCCTATATTCAAGGAGAACTTATCTTCCTTCCAGAAACTTCTCTCTGAAGGAGTCTTTGATGGCTCCTTTCTCGGGGTAAATGCCGAAGAGTACAAGACTCTGAGAAGGCTTGCACTTTCTAGTTTGCTGAGATGTAAATGGGTGGAGTGCCACCAGCAGCTCCAGGTATGTAGAAAGATTAGCATGGGCTTAATTACCTAGGAGCGTTGACAATCTGCTGCTCCTTTGCTTAGAAGCTAATCACTGGATGCAGGATTGTAAAGATACATCTGGAGAGTCCAGTGTAGGCAGATCTCACACTGCTTTCGCTAGAAACTTAATGAGTGGAAAGAGAGTACGTGACATCCAAAGTCAGAACTTCCCAGGTGAATCCTCATGTTTTTCTTTTTTCATGGATTGTGTTTTTGTTGGTAACTTATCTGTGGGTCATAGTGCGCTAAATGTTGAATCATTCAATGTCTACGGATTTTAGGATGGAAACAAGACAAACCTGATAAGAGCTTTTAAAAGTCAAAGTACCCTAATGATCATAACGTGCGATCTTACGTTTGCTGTCCTAACACACAATACCAAAAGTTTTTTAAAGCATAAATTGCTCATTGCTCATCCTAGATAAATCTTGCTTTTGGTTTTCCTACTCTCTTTCAGTGAGAGGTAGGAGGGATTGTGTCTGGTAATTGGACTGCTTTTCAATGTATTCATGGTCAGGGGAAAAAAAAATCCTGTTATGGAGAAATTGAACTTTCTCCATGCTCTAAGAATTTCAAATGAACATGTTATAGGGACGCATGTGAAGATCTTATGGTCCTGAACAAAAATTTCATGCATTGTATTTTTCAGAAGCAAAGATGATGATGAAGAGTCCAAAAGGGGCAGGTTGGAAGGGTGGCTGTGAAAACAAGGACCTCTTGGACAGTGATGGCTCTTGCTTCAGTCCAAGAAGCCTTTTTGCCTTGCCTCCTGATAATAGCACTCTAATGCTGGATTCTTTCCCAGTCATAGATGAAAGTAACGATCAGGATCTTCTGGTTGATGTGCCATCTAATGGCTCCTTTGCTCAAGCAGAGCTCCTTCACCCGGCACTGAGTATTGGCTCCCAACAGGCAAGTACTAGTAGTAGTTCAGGATACCCTAATGCTCTTCGTCCTTGATAATCATCTTGTCAGGCGTTAGGCTTTGGTTTCTATGGTTTACTTAGGCGTGCCATTGTGCCGAAGCCACGACGTTACTTTCGTGGCTAACTAAGGAAACTTTATGAATGGGGTTTATGGATGATGCTCTTCTTAGCTTCAGCTTTTGAACTTGGGATCCTCTTGACATGAGTATAGGTGGGTTGTCTTTTTTTTTTTTTTTTTCAACCTGTATAGGATGACGCACAGGATGTAATATAGCTCTTGATGCAGAAGAGATGGTCACTTGCAGAGTTCTGTTGCGATTCTTTCGTTTCTTGTCACCTTGGCGCATCTCTTCTTTTCAGTATGGCAAATTATGCCAATTGATGAAAAGAAGAGGAAGCCAATGAAGATGATTCTAGTGAGGTAACTTGAAATGAAAACTCTGTTTTTATATATATATATATATATATATATATATATATATATATATGGTATAAACACAAGTTTCTCACTCTAATTGCCCTTTTTTTTTAATGGTATAAACACAAGTTCCTCACTCGAATTGCCTGTTATTAGATCTCGTTGAAACAAGATATCTACATGATGAAATGTTAAAAAGGATAAGCTCAAAGTAGTGTCTAATTCATATGGATGTGTGTTGAACCTAAAGACGATCATGACGATTTTCTCGCGAGCTAATTCTGCTTCCTAAACTCTCCCCTGTCCAACGCTGACGGACAAGATTTTTAAATCGCAGTAAAACTCACATGAGCGCTCGACGGCGCCCTTCGAAGTCCAAGAAAATGCGTAAAGGCTTAATCCGTCTGCAGGATGAAACATTCACTTATCGAGTTAGGTTAAGAACAGATATTTTACTTCCATGACTGTGTTAAACGCCTGATACATAATCATCGGAATCTCAAGTGTCTTCATGGCTAGTTAACCATTCAGTCTTCGGCAGCTCCTCTAGTATCTGCACAGGCATAAGGACTCAAGCGTCAAATCGTTAGCATTACCAGTGCTTTGTGCAGCTTGCATAATTTTGACCCGAGGGAAGTCCTAAATCAGACGCATGATAAGAATGGATGCACAAAAAGATGTTTCCTCTTCAAAATCACGAGCATAGGACAACTGATGGAGTCCTAAATTTTCAAGAATGAAAATCACTGTAGGATGAGAAGCCTGGTGGCCAAATGCAAGATGGTGTTGCCTCCATCATCCGTCCGATTTGCGGTTCCTCCTTGATTTGCTCGACACTATCCTTCGCGAGGAAAACTTTGCGTTTCATGACTTATGAAACCATTCGAAGCAATCGTGCGAATCAATTCCTCCCTGTCATGCAACTTTACAGAATCAAGGAGGCCGGTCAGCATGAGAATCGCATCCCTTTCTCGGGGGTCGGAAGGAAATATAATTAGCTTCCACAGTATCGAAAGGCGACATAATCAAGCAAACAATTTGAAGGCCTCAACCTTGTTATGCTTAAGCGTCAAGTGGAACCAGGCCGTGGTTTTTGCAGTAGATTGCAGACAGTGCTCGAGCAATAGTTCGATAACATTGGTACCCCAGAATGGCAGCGCAATAGAGCCGCGTTCTCTCCGCTCGGCCCTTTAGAAGGCTGAGCCTTTGTTGGAGCCTGGTGTATATGACCACCCTTCTTGATTAAGTCCTGAAAAGAAAGACGGCTTCAGAGTGGCCACTTCCTCTGCAAATTGAGCCACTGTGAATGGAATTATTAAGCCTCTAGGATCATGACCATTTATTAAAAATCTCATTCAATCATTCGGTTTGGTAACACTTAGCATCTGGCGAAAAATTTGTCATCTGCCTGATGCTTATGGAAGATTACGCAAGTTCATTTGGACAGTTAAAAGGTAAGAAACAATCACAATCTCTGATTCTAGCATTCTGAAATTACCCGGTAAGAAAAAAAGCAGACAATGAATGATTATCACTGTTCGCGCACATGATTTTTTTCCTATATCTATCACTTGTTGTGAGCTTATTCTTGCCTTGGACATGAGAAAGCGAAAAAGGGCAGCGAGTACGGCGGATGGGAATGTTTACAAAAGAAGAGAGTAAAAAGTACTGGTTTGTACTTTCAATGAGCAGAGAGGTTTGAGCCATTGCTACATTCGATTGCCGTTTTAGTACATTTCGCACCTAGAGCGAGTAAAGTAAAGATGCTAAGCTTTCCATTTACGGCGCAAACTTCCTTCCTTAAGTTGCAAAATCTATATGTTTGATCATCCTTGTCTATCGAACGGAGATTAAAACACGAATGGACAAGAGGCTCCAAGAAGCAATAGTGTATGACGACATCGATGTGCTGCATACCTTACTCGTCGAGGATCCGATGCTTTTGGAGCGCCAGAACGAGGAGTCGTTCCCTAATACTCCTTTACACGTAGCTGCGGCCGCTGGCAAAACCCAGGTCGCCATGGAGCTGGACACTCTAAGGCCCTCATTTGCTCGAAAGCTGAATCCAGAGGGGTTCAGTCCGATGCACCTGGTTTTGCAGCATGAGCATTTTCAGACAGCAAGAGCTCTAGTGACCACCCGAGTTGATCCGCGTCAAAGGGAGAGGGAGGATCACTCCTTTGCATTACATCGCTGGAAGGGAAGGAGACAAGGAGCTGGAGCTCCTGGCTGACTTCCTTTGCGCTTGCAAGTTGTCCATCGTGGACGTAACGAGCCGGTGTCAGACCGCTGTTCACATTGCCGTGAAGAGGGTTCTTCTTGGATGGATGAAGCGAGTGTATCTGCAAGAGGTCTTGGACTGGAAGGATGAGGATGGCAACACGGTCTTGCATATTGCAGTGTCCACAAATCAGGCTCAGGTTTGCCCCCATTGCTCGACAACAGATGGATTTCTTCTTCGCATGTCACTGTTTTTCAATACGTTCTTCTTCGTACGCATTGTAGGTCGTCAAGTTGCTTACCGAGGACCGTCCAGTCCTTTTCAAAACCCGTCTCTTCTTGGGTTGCATGTACACGGACCGCCTTGTGAAGGTGAATGCCAAGAACTTCCATGGCAAGACGGCCCTGGACATCTTCCAGGAGAGCGACTGCGACAGAGAAATCAGGGACCTGTTAGGAACTGCTAGGACTTCACTCGCCCTATCGCGGTTTTTGAGAAATGCAGTAGGCACTTCGGAATCCGGGATGAAACGACTTGCAACATGATCCTAGTGGTGGCCACTTTAATTGCGACCGGCACTTAACAGGCCGCGCTTAGTCCTCCTGGAGGTTATTGCAAGACAACTCCGATTCCCTCGCCAACTCCACAAGCATTGTTCGGAAACCACATGTGGCGGGAAACATGATCTTGGGTGGCCCCAGGCTCTAGTTCTTCACAGTGCTCAACAGTTTAGCCTTTTTCACTTCCATCGGCACTATCTGGGCCACGGCGATCGGGTTACTGCCCGACACCTTCATTGTTTACTTGTCCGTGTTGATTCTCGGCCTAACTTTCTTCGTCTCCATCATAGTCGAATTCCCTAAGGCCAACGGTTTTGCAGGGACTCTGAATTGGGCATTTTACGAGATCTTGTTGATTGCAGTGCTGTTGCTCCCTATCCTAGTTTTGGTTCAACCACAAGGTGCTTCATAACCGGATGGATTCGACCGAAGAGGCGCGTTGGCAACTTCCTGGGAGCAGAGCCTCGAGGACACTGAGCATGAATGTAATAATAGGATTTTATCCATATGACTATTGTTGAAACTTCACCATTGTACTTCTCTTGCTGGTCCACAAGAATTTCACTAAACTTCTATTCTCTGTTTAAGCACGTCAGGAATTGCTTCTAAAGGCTATGCTTTCGGATGCAATGATCTTCACCCTGGCAACTTAAATAAAATTTAGGAAAAATTCCAACTAAGGGCATGAAGCGCCATTAGTTTCTCAAATAATGGTATGAAGTGAACTTTTATTTTAAATAAGGGCCGAAAGTGCCCTCATTATCTTAAATAAGGGTCTGAAGTGGACATTGTTTCAATTAAGGGCCTGAAGTGGCTATATTAATATAAAAAAAAAGCATGACCTCACCGGCTGATCAAGGGCATTTTCGTCCTTCGTTGTTTAATTATTTTCTTTGTTTTTGTTTTTCCTTTTTCCGTTTAAAAAAGCTCAAAGTTGAAAAAAAGGAAATACAGGCGGGAAGGCATTTATTTTTATTTTTTGATTTAATTTAACTAAAAATTATGTTAAAATTGTCTTTTGACGAAAATGTCTTTGATCGAAATATTTGGCAGGCTGGCTGGCCGGAGAGTTGAGGGCCTTATTTGAAATAGCCATGGCCACTTGAGGTTTTTACTTGAAACAAGATTCACTTCAGATCATTATTTGAGAAAATAATGGCACTTCAGGCTCTTATTTAAAAATTTTCCCTAAAATTTACTTGCTTGAATTAGAAATCACGGCTTCTCATATTTCCCCCCCTGAATTAGCCTCGAGGTTTCCTGGAAGAACTGTTAATATTGGCATATCTCAGGAAGTAAAACAAGGAGGTCGCTTCACTTGATAAGGAAAAGAAGGCACACTGAAGTACCAGGAATCATTGCATAAGCGTCTACTTTTTAACATGCACACGAGCTACATCGGGGGCACCGCTCGAATCGATACATATCTTTCCGCTAGAAATGGACTCAATAGCAATGAGATATGTCTTACCCTCATGCTTGGTAGCGAGGATCATATCCTATGCTTGGTTTCTATTTCAGGCGGGATAAGGGCAAACACAATGGGGACATAAACAAAAAAGTCTCACGCGGGTTGGAATAAAGATGAATATGATTTCTTATGTCGTGACATTTTTATTTTTTTCGAATATAAACTTTTTTAAATTGGTAACATTTAAATAATGATCAAAGATATATATATATATATATATATTTGTTATTTATTCCTATTTTTATATATTTATTTGAGTTTCTTTCTATTATATATAGCTATATTTATTTTGTCTTTATATTTAACGAAAATTTTAGGTATATTAATATGCTAGGAGTATAGTAGCATTTACAATTTTTTATTCGAAAGGGAATAAAAAAAGAAATGAAAACCAAAACAAATTAAAGGTAATGGCAAATAAGTAAATAAAAATGAGGTAGAAGAACTCCCTTTTTAAATTAACAAATTGAAACTCAAATACCATCTCCCATTGTGCATTCTGAGGCTCATTTACACTAATATATAGTTTCTACCAAACAATGGACATGATATTTTGAAAACAAGAAAAATTGTCCAAAAAATCCTAAACTTATTGCCTTTGGCCAATTCAGTCCTAGATATGAAAACAAGAAAAATTGTCCAAAAAATCCTAAACCTATTGCCTTTGGCCAATTCAGTCCTAAATAAACCTTTCAATTTTAAATTGAGTTTTAAATCTTTTGACATTTTACCATTTGATTTGACACTTTACCGTTTGAGTCTATTTGGTTAATTTTAGTCGAAAATTGCCGACTTAGATGCTAGACATCCTATTGGCATGGTCGATGCTGATGTGGATAATTTTTATAATTTCCTAAAAAGATTTTTTTTGTTATTTAGTTTTCATTTCTTTCTTTCTTTTCGTTTTTTTTGCCAAGCTCGGTGAGGTTGCTTGCCAACCCTCACTGGCTTTAGGCAAGAGCCGGCTAACCCTAGCCTGTCAATGGGCAATGGCTGCGAAGCCCTCGTCGGGCCTCATTTGTGACTGGCAAGGATCGCCGGACTTGATAGAGAAAAAAAGGAAAAAGGAAAAAGGAAAAAGAAAAAAGAAAAAAGAAAAAAGAAAAAAGAAAAAAGAAAATAAAAAAAAGAAATTTAAAAATATTTTTTAAAGAAACTAAATAGAATAGTCCACTTCAATGCACGCTCTTCTTATGTGGCACCACAGGCATCCAAGCAACAATTTCTGGTTAAAATTGGCCCTATTGGCAAAGTGTTAAAAAGTTTACATACTAAATAAATTATTTTGAAGCTTTATTTTTATTGATTATTTACATACTAAATAAATTAATTACATAAATAATAATTTATTTATTAATTATATATCTTAATAATCTTTTCAATTTTATTGATAATTATGTTGTAAAAATTGCTTCAAAAGAAAAATTATTTACATAATAATTAAATTATTTGAAGTTTTATGAATATTTTTTTATTAATTATTTACGTACTAAATAAATTAGTTACATAAATACTAAATTATTTATTAATTATATATCCTTATAAATTTTTTAATTAATTATTGATAATTGTGTTATAAAAATAAGCTTCAAAAGAAAAAAATATTTACAAATTTATAAATGTTATAAATATAAAATAATTAAAAAACTTAAAAAAAATGAAATTAAAAAATACAAAAAAAGGGCCGCATGGCCTGTGCCGCACAGTCCGTGCCACACAAGGCCCATGCAGCACTTTGGCTGCCGCATGGGCCCCAAACTGATAAATACAAAAATTAACTCTAATTTGGTAAAAAAAATTGGATCTATTTTCGAAAAAAGCCCGAGGCTTAAACGTCGGATAGACACTCCCTAGAGACTTGTTGGACTTTTGCTGCACAAAGTATGATCAGTCATTTGTCAAGTGTGGTGAAAAAAAAGGAAAGAAAAAGAACTGTGAACTCATCATGTTTGCACGCCTAATATCCAAAAAAACCTATAACTTTAGCATTTATGTCAATTATATCCAATTTTTTTTGTCTCATAAAAAACCCTCAACTTTTATTTTTGTCCCAATTTTAATGATCTAGTAAAAAAAACCCCAACTTTTACTTTTGTCCCAATTTTACCGGCCTAGTTAAAAAAAAACCTTCAACTTTTACTTTTATCCCAATTCTACCATCGTCAGCCTTTTGTTCATAATCACCGTTAGTTAATCCTATATGACTCGAATTTTCTTGCCGAATTTACTAATGGATTTTCTAAATTTAGAAACAGTAGATTTCAGAGACGACGAAATTTTAAAAATTTCGTCAGAATATCTCCATGTCTAGTAGATCTTTGGGTTGTTGAGTGCAGAAAAGAATATGAAATGCGTCGTTTTTAGTGACTATATATATCCCAGCAATATATAAGGGTAGAAAAAGAAAAAGAGAATTTCGAAATTTTTTCACGTTAGTTTTGCCGAGGTGTAATTCATTAATGACGTGACAATGTCATGTAAAATTAATTAACAATAATTATAGACGGAAGGCTAATGGTAGTAAAATTGGGATAAAAGTAAAAGCTGAGGATTTTTTTGGTGCTAGGCCAGAAAAATTGGGATAAAAGTAAAACTTTTGAGTAGAATTAGGATAAAAGTAAAAGTTGAGGTTGGTAAAATTGGGACAAAAATAAAAGTTGATGGTTTTTTTGGTACTAGGTCGGTAAAATTGAGACATAAGTAAAAGTTTTAGGTAGAATTGGGACAAAAGTAAAAGTTGAGGATTTTTTTGGTACTAGTCCGGTAAAATTGGAACAAATATAAAAGTTTTGGGTAGAATTGAGACAAAAATAAAAGTTTGAGGTTTTTTATGAGACAAAAAAGTTTTGGATATGATTGTCACAAATGCTAAAGTTGGAGGTTTTTTTGAGTATTGGACCCATGTTTGCATTGAGTCTCCCTAATTAGTCACTGGCATGTCAAGGTTTTTCATTTAGTAAGCAGCCTTTTTGGTTTCGATCGCAATGAAGAACAACGACGCGTACTCACCCTCAAGCATCACGAGCTGCATAAGTATGCATGGTGCAAACGTAACATAATGTCGCAAAGCAGGACGATCAAACTACTCCGCTTCTTGTAGATAAAGCCAGCAAACTTCTCGGTGATCCGGAACGCATCCACCATCCAAACAATAACTTGTTTATTCTTTGCGACTAATCTCATAATTAATTAAGCTTTCAGGATTTTTTTGTCCATCCCTATCAATCACACTCTCAAAACTTTTTGGCACCACGTTGAACAACAGTTATTCTCGTAATCTTAAAACTGTCTGCAGACGTGACCTGGGAACGCCTGACTTATTACAACAATCCTGAGCATGCGAGCAATCCTTTTTTGCATGCGTTGTTCTGTGGCAAGATCATTTGTCTAGTGAACTGAAAATTTTAGGTGTTATCGCCACAATTATACTAGGCATTCATAAAAGGCACTGATATTCTGAGTCACACAATGGTACTTTTAGGATTTATTGTGGGTCAAGATAAATCACGCAGAATTCTGTACTTTCATGCCGGATTGGAAATGCAATGGAGGACGGGGAAGTTCCAGTTGGAGAACCCAAACATAGGTCTTGTCAATGTTCCTTTCGGCTTGGGTTGGACTCTAGTGATTGAGTGTCGCGACCCTCTCCTCGGAGGAGGAGCGAGGGCTAATGAGCCGCCCGATGCTGCCTGATCGGACGCGGGCCTCTCCCAAGATTCATTACCCAAATCGCAACGGCTGGATATACGTGGTCGACCTTCAGTGTGGTTTGGTGACATGTGATATGTGTACATGTCAAGGAATCGTCACCAATCGTTTTGTGGAGGGTACGATTGGAAACCTTATAGAATAGTTGGGAGCGATCTATTCGATTCTGCGGAAACCAGAGAAACGGGATCGGGGACTTTGTTACGCCAACTGCTAGAGTTGACGCCCTTTCGGCACCTAAGTTGAATGATTTATTTGACCCTAGGATTCATGCAGATGGGTGGGGGTACGAACCTAAATCTAGAAGTTCATACAAACATGAGTGGCTAACCTATCACTCACAATCAATAATAAATGCGCAAATCAAGGATCCAATACATGCGGATAAAACATATGAAATCAGCATGGCATCCCTAATGAGGCCCTATTAGCCTAGAGAAGTATCAATCAAGGCTTGGGAGTGATTTGGCACGACTCGCCCATGAGGGGCAGAATCGTAATTTTGAGAAATTTTGGGGACAATTTGCCATAAAAGGGAAAAATTGTCATTTCAGATGAAATAAGCAGTCGAAAGCAGTCGAAATAGGATAGAAATGGGATTGGCGATTAAATCCTTCAATTTTCTACTTTTCGGGAATTTTCAGAATTTTTCTGGAATTTAAAAGTAATTTTACCCTTAGAGGGGTAAAATCGTCATTTTGGACACAGATGAGAACTGAAAATCTCAAATATTAGGGTTGGTCAACCACCTGACCCAAACCCTAACTTTAAGCAATTTCCATGATTTGATTGGAACAAGAAAGACGATTTTCACATTGAGGGGACAAAATTGTCATTTTGAGAAAAGGGACGGGACTCGAAAAACCCAAGCCTAAGAAATGATCGCCTAACCGACCCTAATTCTTACCTTGGCATTATTGGCCTTATCTCGCACATACAGCAGAGGCGACTTACCCCTAAAGGGTAATATCGTCGAGTCTCGGAAGAACGGATAAGAAATCCCAAAAATAGGGTTGACCAGTTGTCTATGGTCAATCCTCGATCTTTGGGGATTTCTGGAGTGTCTAGGATTTTCCCACAATTTTCTTATTTTTTTTTAGGATTTTCTAGAATTTTCTATCATTTTTTAGGATTTTTCTGATTTTTTTTATTTTTTAAAATCATTTTCTGAATTTTTTTATTTAAAAAATGTTTCGGACTGGGTCGACCAGACCCACTCTGGTCGGGACCCGGACCCGCGAGACCCACGACCAAAACGACGCAGTACTCGTTTTTTTTTTTTTTTTTTTTTTTTTTTTTTTTTTTTTTTTTTTTTTCGGATTAATCAAATTTGATCCGACGGCCCTCATTAAACCGCGTGGCTAATCCACGGCCATCGGATGATCTGACTGGAATCTACGGCCTAGATTAAGCGAAGACTCGACCAGGGCCGTTTGATTAACCTACTAAAATCGACGGTCAAGATTAGAACCTGAGACTTAATCTGGGCCGTTCACCCTCATTATCCTAAACGACGTCGCACTACCTCTAAGCCAAACGGTGCCGTTTTAGCCTGTTTCAAATTTCTGATTTTAAAACATTTTCGGATATTCCTAATTACTAATCGGACGGCTACCGTTTATTGGACTCGATTAATCCTAGCTGTTGGATCTGGTCTGACTCAGCCTAACAAACTAACGGTCTATCCAGCTCAACATCCACGTGGACTAATCGCAACATGACACATGGAATTTTGACCTGCTGACTACGCCACGTCAGCTTTGTCTTCAACCTCCCGACTCTGATGGAATGAACGGCGGAGCTTCTCCGGCGATGATCCGACGGTGGAATCTTGACAGAAATGGACGAGATCGACGTCAATCAACTCGCAGAGATCTCTAGTTTAATCTAAGACTCATAACATCCTATTCACAGAATCGCGAGCATCATGCCAAATGCCGAGTACGACCATGGCAATTCAATCGCTCGATTTATACCAAATCATTGCAATTCCATCACAGGATAGCATCAATCAATGTTCAGGAGACTTACCTCGAGCTCCGATTGAGCTCGCTCGGCCCAAATTTGGCTGGGCAAGAATGAACAGAGTTCAACAATGGAGGTTGAATTGGAAGACTCGATTCGATATGTTAAGACAAAATCAATGCAAAACAGGTATGCGAAGATGGTCAGTGATATCCAAGGAACGAAATGCACACACTAATTGCAAGAAAAAGCGTGAAATGGATGAGTCGCCATTGACACACAGTGAAGAACTCAGAACTGCATCTCACCTATTTTCATGATCTCGCGTGGCGCGGTCGGCGGCGATCGCTTCCTGGTGCTCTAGGCGAACTTCAGACGGTCTTCTTTGGCTTTGGTTTGGCCGGAGACGGCCCTACCAGCACCTTGCAGTCGAACTCAACTTCTCGACGACGGGGGTCGGAGAACGAGCTCTCTCTCGAGCTTTCTCTCTCTCTCTCTCTCTCTCTCTCTCTCTCTCTCTCTCTCTCTCTCTCTCTCTCTCTCTCTCGATCGATTCAGTTTCTCCCCCTCGAACTGAATCCGCCAACCCCTTTAACAGAAAGCCTCTATAGGCTTTTATACCTATTTTGAATTTTAGCGCCGAGCCGGGAACTGCGTACCGACCTCAATTGCACGTGAGGCCACGTGCCTTTAGGTTCAATCGGCGTTGGGGACGATGGGCATCTCGTCCAATTCTGTTTGGTCCTTTGGCGGGTCTCCTTCTGCGTGAATTTAGAACGAATTTGACCCGCGCTTGGTAAATGTTGACTTTCGCAGGTCTACAGTTTGACCGACCGATTGCTCTCTCTTCCGGTGGCCATTGATCATCATTCCGGTCCCAATCGACGGGGAATGGCCTAAGGAACTAAATGCCCAACAATGCTTCTCCAATTATAGTCGATTGGTCGGTCAATTTTGTCGTCAAAATCCGACCTTGACACTGTTCATCTGCGTAGGAATCTAAGGAAGACGATGACACTGTAGCGAACCGGTTCAACCGGTCGGACCGGTCGGTCTGACCGGTCTGAATCGGTTATGAATGGTAATTTTTCAAATTGAACCCAAATTAATGAGGAATTTTTATAATTAGATCTCAGAATCGAATTTAGGGCATGAATTTCATCTAAAAATGTGGTTTTACCCAAAAGTTTGCATCAATTTCTATGAAAACCCCAAATTTTCATTTAATTGTAAATTGAGAAATTGTGCAATTGAGGGCTCAAACGATCAAATTGGACTAAACTACCTACGCCGATTGATCCCAAATGGTGAAAAACATTGGGTAGCAACTTCAATTTGCAATGATAGTCCATGAATTGAAAGTAATTTCAATTATGCCCAATTTCAAGTACTAAAATGCAATTAAGTATGCAATTTAGCCAAATTCATGCAATTGAGTAATTTGTGCGAATAATTGGGCTAAATTGTAATAAGGGACAGTTTGATTGAATGTCAAGATCCTAAAAAATGCCAAAATTACAAATTAAAAGAGTCAATTGACATTTTTTTTTATCAAATTCAATCATATGTGTTACGAAGGAACACGTAAAATTGAATCTGATTTTGGACTTTTTGTGAAGTCAAAAAGACAAGGGATTTAAAATAAAAATATTGGCTATTTTTCTATATTTTTGTGATCTCAAATGCTATTTTTCTTGATTTTTATAGTATTTTCCTAATTTCTGAAAATATTAAAAAATGTGAAAAATATGAAAAATTATTTTTTTGTCGAAAATGGTTCCTTAAGCTTGGCCAAGGCCACCAAAGTTGATTTTGCAATTTTTTTTTGACTTTTTATGGATTTTTCATGAATTTTCTAAGAAATAACCACAAAAAGGCTGATCCAAAATTAGGTGTCAACAGCTGCCCCTCTTTGAGAGGAATCTCGTGAGAGGTTTCTCTCAAAGACAGGTGACACCTTAGTCTAGATCGACTCTACTGGGCAATAGAAAAATGAATCTTTACATCTAATCTTTCTTGTCCCGCTGGTGAATGTTTTGCCTTATCTTTGCTGATGTGAGAGAAAGAGAGGCGGGATAGAGATGCTCACCTATTACTTACCTGCCTGATGCTCGTGCGGCATGCGCGGTGTATAGCGGGTTCAAGTGGATACCTAGGGGCTCGTCTCTTGGGCGTCCTAGGGCGGTTAAACTCTAACCTATATGGCAGGCCAAACCAGAGTGGGATTCCTATAATTGATAGGAACCTGTGAATGACGCACCCGTTCTTTAGGGATTGTCAGGTATTTTGATCCGTATGGTGGATCAAACCACGAATAGGACTCCTTTTTGCTAGGAACCTATGGATGACGCACCCGTTCTGTAGGGATTGTCGAACATTTTGATCCGTCAGGGGGATCAGGCCGTGAATAGAATTCGTTTCTGCTAGGAACCTATGGATGACGTACCCGTTCTATAGGGATTGTCGAACACTTTGATCTGTCAGGGGGATCGGGCCGTGAATAGAACTCCTTTCTGCTAGGAACATATGGATGACGCACCCGTTTGGTAGGGATTGTCGAACATTTCGCCGATCCTATATTCTAAGGAATTAACTAGGGTCTATACAAGTGAGGTGTACCTAATTTTCAGGTTTACCAAATGAGCTATTCTGGGTTTAGGGATTACCTATAACCTTACAGACAGCTAGTTCTAAAAATGATTCTTTTGATGTGCAAGGTGTTATTCTAGGAATTGGGGACTCCAAGTATCCTGCAGAAAACTCAAACCTGCAAAAACTTTGATAAGATTTTTCTGGGATCTAGGGATTACTTGAAATCTCACAGAAAAACGATCTTGAATATCGCCCTTTCGACATTGGAGGTGACATTCTAGGATATGGGGGCTCCAGGCATCCTACAGAAAGCTCAAACCTGTAAAATTGAAATCTCACGAAGAGATGATTCCGAAGATTGTCCTTTTGACATTGGAGGTGACATTCTGGGATCTGGGGACTCCATGCATTCTGCAGAAAGTTCAAATCTGTAAAACTGAAATCTCACGAAGAGATGATTTCGAAGATTGTCCTTTTGACATAATGATAAAAATAATGCAGGTAAAGGTTCATTTTAACCTATGCAATTATGCAAAATGACTTGAGATGCTGGTGTCGCGACCCTCTCGTGGAGGAGGGGGCTAATGGGCTGCCCGATCGCTGGCTTGATCGGACGCGGGCCTCTCCCAAGGCCCATTTCCCAAATCGCAACGGCTGGATATACGTGGTCGACCTTCAGTGCGGTCTGGTGACATGTGTGTGTACATGTCAAAGAGTCGCCACCAATCGTTTCGTGGATGGTACGATTGGAAACCCTATCGAATAGTTGGGAGCGATCTATTCGATTCTACGGAAACCAGAGAAACGGGATCGGGGACTTAGTTACGCCGACTGTTAGAGTCGACGCCCTTTCGGTACCTAAGTTGAATGATTTATCTGATCCTAGGATTTTATGCAGATGAGTGGGGTACGGATCCTAAATCTAGGAATTCATGCAGATGGGAATGACTATCCTATCACTCACAATCAGTAAAAGTAAATATGCAAATCAAGGACCCAGTATATGCGGATAAAACACATGAAAGCAGCATGGCATCCCTAATGAGGCCCTATTAGCCTAGAGAAATATCAATCAAGGTTTAGGAGTGTTTTTGACATGATTCGCCCATGAGGGGCATAATCGTAATTTTGAACAATTTGGGGACAATTCGTCTCGAAAGGGCAAATTTGTCATTTTAGATGAATTGGGAAGTCAAAAGATGGGGGGAAATAGGATTGGCCATCAATCCAATCCATTTCCTATTTTTCGAGAATTTCCAGGATTTTTCTGGAATTTAAAAGTGATTTTACCCTTAGAGGGGTAAAGTCGTCATTTTGGACAATGACAAGAACTGAAAATCTCAAATATTAGGGTTGGTCATCCACCTGACCCAAACCCTAACTTTAAACAATTTTCAGGACTCGATTGGAACAAGAAAGACGATTTTCCCATTGAGGGGCAAAATCGTCATTTTGAGAAAAGGGACGGGACTCGAAAACCCAAGCCTAAGAATTGGTCGCCTACCCGACCCTAATTCTTACCTTGGAATTATCGGCCTTATCTCGCACATACAGCAGAGGCGACTTACCCCTAAAGGGTAATATCGTCAAGTCTCGGAAGAACGGATAAGAAACCCCAAAAATAGGGTTGACCAGTTGTCTGTGGTCAATCCTCTATTTTTGGGGATTTCTGGAGTGTCTAGAATTTTTTCACAATTTTTCCACATTTTTTTTGAAATTTTCTGGAATTTTCTAGCATTTTTTGGATTTTCTAGGATTTTTCTGATTTTTATTTTTATTTTTAAAATCATTATCTGAATTTTTTTATTTTAAAAAATGTTATTCGGACCGGGTCGGGTGACCCGACCCATGACCCGCGGGCGGGCGGTCCGACCCGCTCGGACCCAACCCGAAACGGCGCCGTTTAATTCCCGCCCAAATCGAACGAGTGGTCCTGATTGCGCCATGTGGCGGACGCGCGGACGGCCTGATCTTAGGCAATAAACCGACTGTCCAGATTGAAACACTAGATTAAATCATGACCGTCCGATCTAAGGGATTTTTAATTTCTAAAAATCATTTTTATTTCCGAAAAAAAGCGAGATCGCGACACGTGGCAAACTCTTCACCATCTGATCAATTCTTTTTTTTTGTTATTTAGTTATAACAACCGATGCTAACGTGGCTGCCACGTGGGCGCTACGTCAGCGCCACGTGGGCGTTGACCTGGTCAACTTTCGTTGACCGGTCAACGGCCACGTCGAAGAAGATGACCGGCGCCGGCACTCCTTCGCCGACGCCTCGTCGGAGGGTCGTATCTCCGGCTACAGAACGCCAGATTGCACGAAACCACCTCCATTTGACTCGTACAGATCTCCTCTACCACATTTCAAAGCCTCGACATAGCAGCTCGACATTTTCAATACCTGCAACTCCGACCAAAGCTATCCTCCGGCGGGAGCATCGTCCTAGCCGTCTCTAGCGTCGAACGAGCATTTTTAACTATCATACAACATATATGGAGTCAGAGAAAACTTACCTTGGGGTTGCGGAGCTTCGGTTTGGTCTAACACAAGCCATGGAGCTCGCGACCGATCGGTCATGTGGGGGGGCAGACTCGACGATTTAGGCGATAAAATGACATGCGATCAAAAGCAAAAATGCTCAGGGCAGCGAGACGAACAGATTGCAATCAAAATCGCATTGAATGACTGACCCTAGCTTAAGTTGCCATTAAAGGCCGAGAGGAAGCTCGGGGAGGAGTCTTACTTTTTCCAAGAGCGTCGACGAGTATGGTTAGGCCCGACGCGTTCTCCGGGCTGAGACGAAGCTAATGGGAGTGATGGCGTCGATTTTCGTCGTCTGGATCGCGGGAAACTCGAGCTTGAGTTTCTCGGGTTCCAAGCTCCAATGGCCGCCTCGCGCGCTCTCTCTCTCTCCTCTCTCTCCTCTCTCTTTGGCCCTCTCTCTCTCTCTCTCTCTCTCTCTCTCTCTCTCTCTCTCTCTCTCTCTCTCCTGTGGACGTTCGGTTCTTGCCTCTGTTTTTCTTTTGCGGAACCCCTTTTTTACCCCCTTCCCTCAACTGCTTTTCTTTGGTTTTTTTTCCTCCTGCGCGTGCGCGAAGCAGCCCCAAGGAGAAAACGTTCTCCTCGTTCTGTTGTGACCAACTTTGGTCAATGGGTTGACTGGGTTGGGTCAACCCGACCCAGTCGACCCGATTTGGCATTTGTTTTACAAATTAGGTGTCCTAATGTGCAAATATCACAAAATTGACACTAAAATTAGACTCCATGGCACAGACTTCATCTAAAAAAGTGATTTTCGTAACAAATACCTCTTGAATTGATTGAAAACCCCAAATGCAAGGTGGGATCCGAAATTGATTTTTGCCAAATTGATGTTCATAATTGAGGAATTGGCTCCAATTGAGCCCACCATAAGATTCAGGAGGTCAAATACTACAGAGAGGAAGCATTGGGGTTCTATGGGTGTCCCTCAGAAAAGTTTAATTTTGGATTTGGCATTTTAGGGATTAAAATGAAAAGATTTTCATGCAATTAGGTCCCTAAAGCGAAAATCGATCAAATCAGTACACAATTGAGCCGAATTGAAATGTGGGACAATCAAGTTAAATGTCAATAATCTAAAAATGCAAATATTGTAAATTAAAAGACTCAAAATATTTTTTTTAATAAATTCAAACACGTGCGTTGCAAAGAAACACACAAAATGAAATTTGATTTTGGACTTTTTGTGAGGTCAAAATGATAAAAAAATTAAAATTAAAATATTGACTATTTTCCTATATTTTTGTGAACTCAAATACTAGTTTTGTTGATTTTTCTAGTATTTTTCTATTTTCTAAAAATACTAAAAAAATACGAAAAATATGAAAAATTATTTTTTCGTCAAAAATGGTTCCTTAGGCTTGGCCAAGGCCACCAAAGTTGATTTTGTAATTTATTTGATTTTTTTATGGATTTTTCAAGAATTTTTCTAAGAAATAACCAAAAAAAGTTGATCCAAAATTAGGTGTCAACAGCTGCCCCTCTTTGAGAGGAATTTCGCGAGAGGTTTCTCTCAAAGACAGGTGACACCTAAGTCTAGATCGACTCTACTGGGAAGAAAAATGAATCTTGACATCTAATCTTTCTTGTCCTGCTGGTGAATACTCTGCTCATTTTATTTCCGCTGACGTGAGAGAGAGAAGCGGGGTAGAGATACCCACCTGTTACTTACCTGCCTGGCGCTCGTGCGGTGTGCGCAGTCTATAGCGGGTTCTAGTGGATACCTAAGGACTTGTCTTTTGAGTATCCTAGGGCGGTTAAATTCTAGCCTGTATGGTAAGCCGTACCTGAATGGGATTCCTATACTTGACAGGAACCTATGAATGACTCACCCAGTCTCTCAGGGATTGTCAGGATTTTGATTCGTATGGTGGATCATACCATGAATAGGACTCCTTTCTGCTAGGAACCTATGGGTGACGCACCCAGTCTCTTAGGGATTGCCAGGGGTTTTGATCCGTATGGTGGATCAGACCATGAATAGGACTCCTCTCTGCTAGGAACCTATGGATGACGCACCCAGTTTCTTAGGGATTGTCATGGGTTTTGATCCTTCAGGGGGATCAGGCCGAGAATAGGACTCCTCTCTGCTAGGAACCTATGGATGACGCACCCAGTCTCTTAGGGATTGTCATGGGTTTTGATCCTTCAAGGGGATCAGGCCGAGAATATGACTCCTCTCTGCTAGGAACCTATGGATGACGCACCCAGTTTCTTAGGAATTGTCATGGGTTTTGATCCTTCAGGGGGATCAGGTCGAGAATAGGACTCCTCTCTGCTAGGAACCTATGGATGATGCACCCAGTCTCTTGGGGATTGTCATAGATTTTGATCCTTTAGGGGGATCAAGCCGAGAATATGACTCCTCTCTGCTAGGAACCTATGGATGACGCACTCAGTCTCTTAGGGATTGTCGAACATTTTGATCATATATTCTAAGGAATTAACTAGGATTTATACAAATGAGGTGTGCCTAACCCTTAGGCTTCACCACATGAGCTATTCTGGGTTTAGGGGTTACCTAGAACCTCACAGAAAGCAGATTTTGTCAGAAGTTTTTGATCATATATTCTAAGAAATTAACTAGGATTTATACAAATGAGGTGTGCCTAACCCTTATGCTTCACCACATGAGCTATTCTGGGTTTAGGGGTTACCTAGAACCTCACAGAAAGCAGATTTTGTCAGAAGTTTTTGATTCTATATTCTAAGGAATTAACTAGGATTTATACAAGTAAGGTTTGCCTAACCCTTAGGCTTCACCACATGAGCTATTCTGGGTTTAGGGGTTACCTAGAACCTCACAGAAAGCAGATTTTGTCAGAAGTTTTTGATCCTATATTCTAAGGAATTAACTAGGATTTATACAAGTGAGGTGTGCCTAACCCTTAGGCTTCACCACATGAGCTATCTGGGTTTAGGGGTTACCTAGAACCTCACAGAAAACAGATTTTGTCAGAAGTTTTTGATCCTATATTCTAAGGAATTAACTAAGATTTATAAAATTGAGGTGTGCCTAACCCTTAGGCTTCACCACATGAGCTATTCTGGGTTTATGGGTTATCCAGAACCTCACAGAAATCAGATTTTGAAAATTGTCCTTTCGACATGTAAGGCGTTAATATGGGATTTGGGGATTCCAAGTATCTTGCAGAAAACTTGAACCTGCAATAACTTTGATGAGATTCTTCTGGGATCTAGGGGTTAACTGAAATCTCACAGAAAGACGATCTTGAATATTGTCCCTTCGACATCGGAGGTGTCATTCTGGGATCTGGGGGTTCCAGGCATCCTGTTGAAATCTCACAGAGGGATGATTTCGAAGATTATCCTTTTGACATTGGAGGTGACATTATGGGATCCGAGACTCCAGGCATCCTGCAGAAAGCTCAAACCTGTAAAACTGAAATCTCACATAGAGATGATTCTGAATATTGTCCTTTTGACATTGAAGGTGACATTCTGGGATCTGGGGACTCCAGGTATCCTGCAGAAAGCTCAAACCTATAAAATTGAAATCTCACATAGAGATGATTCTGAAGATTGTCCTTTTGACATTGAAGGTGACATTCTGGGATCTGGGGACTCCAGGTATCCTGCAGAAAGTTCAAACCTATAAAACTGAAATCTCACATAGATATGATTCTGAAGATTGTCCTTTTGATATTGAATGTGACATTCTGGGATCTGGGGACTCCAGGTATCCTGCTGAGAGCTCAAACCTATAAAACTGAAATCTCACATAGAGATGATTCTGAAGATTGTCCTTTTGACATTGAAGGTGACATTCTGGGATCTGGGGACTCCAGACATCCTGCAGAAAGCTTAAACCTACAAAAACTTTTCATAAGAATGTATCTTCCTGAGATATGGGGTTACCAAGGATCCTGCAGGAGAATAGACTTGAAAGCTCTTCTTCACAGAGCAAGGCATCCTTCTGGAATCCGGAGTCACCATGAGTCCTAGAAGCTTAGACCTGAGAGTTCATTCCTCATTTGCCAATATATTAGCCCTCTTGAGGTAATGACAATTATAATGTAGGTAAAAAGACTTCATTTTAACCTATGCAGTTTATGTAAAATGGCTTAGGACGTCGAAGGTTATCCAAACATCTCGAAGCATGCAAAGATGATCAAGAATTCTTGTGAGGAAAAATCCTTGGATCAAACAAATTGAAGTTCCCAACCAAAGCTTACTTTTAAGCATTCTACTGGAATATCCCTGTCAGAAAGGTCTTCTCACCAATTTTCTGATTTGGTCTTTTCACAATTATAACACTCGAATTCCTATTACTCTGTACTTGGATTTTCAGAGCCGTTTGTAGCGCATACATTTAGATCAATCGGGAGGTCTTTACTGGACCGTAATGTCGGGCTCGGATATGACTTCCGAAGGGGGACTCATTTTCTGAGTCAGGTTTTTTTTTTAAACAAAATTTTCTTCATCTGCTCTGGGCTTACAAGTCAAGAACCCTGCAAAATGAGAAAGAAATAATCTTGCTCGAACTTCTTCGAGCTAAGCTTAAGCATTAAACCCTATGCTAACCCAAATGCTTTAATCAGAAAAGATTTCTCGGGGTTGTAGCATAGGTAGGATTGGGGACCGAAAAAGGTTTGTTTTTAGCCCAGAACACGTGAAGGGTTTAATATTGGTGATCACTGCAGATTTGTTACCGATCTTGGTACCTTGTGGTTCAAAAGAGCGTCTTCATTCTTTTGAAGCGCATTGATAGTCTTTTGGAGAACCTCTCTCTCGTGCTAGTGTGATGTCAGCGTCTGAAGGTGGTATCACCAATTCTCACTAGCGATCTATACACAAACATCATACCTTCTTTTTTTTTTGGCATTTACCATATCAAATACATGATTCCCAAGTGTGCAAATGTTTGGAGGGGCATTGGCCTTGCTTTTACCAGGCACTTTGCTTTTTCTAGATGCCCACAACTGTGTTTCTCTCTTTTTCCTTTGCTCTCTTTTGTGGGGCTCCTTCTTTTCTTTCTTTTGGGAACCAGGATTCTTCAAATGAGTGTGCTAGATATACACTTTGGATCTCAGCACCAGGAATTTTTTTACAAATCCTATCTTTTGAACTCTTCCGCTCTTGAAGTGACGTTGCTTCCGTCTTGAAATATGCACTGATCACCAACAGGTTTATGAATCGAGTGTACAGGCTCAATTGGGCTGTGCAAAGGGTAAAAGTGTATAGGATAGAGAAACGAATGCTTTTCGTCATCTTAAAGCACCTGAATCACCATAGAAGTTAAAATGACAAGCAACACACGAAGATTGATGCAAGTCTGAGCAAGAGGATTTCTAACCATTTACCTCCTGATACCACTAGACGTACTTCTAGTTTGCCCCCAATGTGGGGTGGTCCTTGACATGGGTAAAGAATGCAACCGTCGTTCAAAGGGTTATCAATGGTCACCTGTAGTATATAGGATAGAGAAATGAATGCCTCCGTCATGTCAATCTATGTAATCGATGCGAAGGGCCATTGTATCCTCAGATTCGGATTTTCTTATTCTCACTCTTCCCTCATCTCTCGAGTGTATGTAGGACGTGTTTGGATTAGGTTTGCCTTCCATCTGGAGGAACATCCCTGCTAGATAGTTCTAAGCAAGCCATGTTTTTGAAAAAATCAGCTTGTTTTTCTCCAGGCGTTTTACTCCACATGGGATTTCAATGATGCATCATGCATGCTTTAGACCATTTCTTGATTTTAACAGGTGTGCAATAAATGCAATGAATTCATTTTCAGAAATAATGTTAATTCCTGAGCCCAAGTATGTGAATGTTCATTCTCTCGTTCCTTTCATCTTACAGGAAGTGAGAGATACCTTACTGCGTTCTTCTTTTGCTGTCTCTTATCTTCATTACTCATTCCTGCATGTAAGATAGAAGATGCATTCTTGTGAGTGAAAGATGGTTTAACCTTTGATGGAACAGATACATATCACCTGATGCTTGGTGTCGAGGTCCCTCTTGTACAGGGTTCCGTTTGAATGAATCCGACTTTGAGTTTGCTTCTTGGGAATCCTGCAAAACTGAACACATGCTAGTGTATGCGTGGATGCATGATATGTTTATGCAATGATTGTCATGACGATTCGGATTGATTCTGGATAAACCGCATGACCAAAATCTGATTTTATTTTAAGGGTAATACTTCTTCACAGCATCTGAATTTACAGGGTGCCCCAATTCTTCTCCTTCAGAATTTACAAGAATCAATGCTCCTCCTGTGAGAATCTTCTTGACGATATAGGGGCCTTCGTAATTCGGGGTGAACTTGCCTCCCGGATGGACAACATTTGGCAAAGTTTTCCTTACCACCAAGTCGTTCACTTTGAAATTTCTGGCTTTAACTTTTCGATTAAATGACTTGGCCACCATCTTCTGGTAGCTTTGACCATGACAGATCGCTCTAAGACGCTTCCCGTCTATCAGATTCAGCTGTTCATATCTGTTCTCGGAGTACTATGACTCGGAGAGTTTACCCTCTGATAAGATCCTCAAAGAGGGGACTTTAACTTCCACGGGTAGGACCGCTTCCATTTCATACACCAGACTGTAGGGAGTTGCCCCTGTAGAGGTCCTGATTGAAGTTCGATATACCATTAAGGCAAAGGGTATCCTCTCATGCCAATCCCTGTAGTTTTTTGCCGTTTTAGCCAAGATCCTTTTATTGTTCTTATTGGCCGCTTCCACTGCCCCATTCATCTGCGGGCGGTAAGGGGATGAATTCAGATGTCGAATATCAAAGTGATCCAGTAGACCGTCGACAATCTTATTGTTCAGGTTGGATCCATTATCCGTAATGACTGCTTGAGGGGTACTATATCGAAAGATGATGTCTCTTTTAATGAACCTCACCACGTTCCTAATAGTAACATTCTTGTATGAATTGGCTTCTATCTATTTTGTGAAGTAATCAATCGCCACTAGGATGAAGCGAGGACCATTTGAAGCCGCAGGATTGATAGGCCCTATCATGTCTATTCCCCACATGGAAAAATGCCAAACTTCAGACATTTGATGCAATTCATTCGGGGGCGTATTAATCTTATCGCCATATATTTGGCACTGGTGGCATGACCTGACATGTTGACAACAGTCTGATTTGATGGTCATCCAATAATAGCCAAGCCGCATGATCTTCTTGGCGAGGAGGTGGCCGTTCATGTGAGGCCCACATATACCTTCATGGATCTCCTTCATGAGAATATTTGCTTCTTTAGCATCTACACACCTTAACAGAGTAGAGTCAAATGACCTTTTGTACAGAATTTATCCACTGAGGAAGAACTTGCTGGCCATCTTGGTTATGTATCTTCGGTCTCCCGCCCGACATCCTTCAGGAAACTCCCCTTTTGAGAGATAATTCTTGACGTCATAATACCAAGGCTCTTCATCGAACTTTTCTTTGATCAGCAAACAATTTGCCGGCTTTTCGACTATGTTGATCCTTAGGGGCTCTATTTCTAGCCCATCAGCTATTTGTAACATTGAGGCCAGTGTGGCCAATGCATCTGCGAATTGATTATGAGATCTTGGCAGATATTTGAACGACACTTCTTCGAACTTAAGTGTTAATTCTTCGAGGTATTCATGATAAGGGATGAGCTTTGCGTCTTTCGTCTTCCACTCTTCCCGTGTCTGCAAAATGATGAGCATAGAATCTCCATAAACCCGCAGCTTGGGTACTCCCATGGAAATGGCCAATCGTAAGCCTAGAATGCACGCTTCGTATTTTGAGATATTGTTGGTGCAAGGGAAAGTCATCTTTGCTGCAACAGGATAATGTTGATCATCAGGGGATATTAATAATACCCCAGTGCCTGCCCCAGATAGATTAACAGTACCATCGAAATACATGACCCACTTATCCTCTGTCAGGTTTAAAACTTGGTCTTCGACCTTCATTTTTCCGGAAGACTTGCAAGTTGATGAGTTTTCTGCTAACATGTCTGCTGTGGCTCTCCCTTTTACTGATTTTTGTGGAGAACATTTGATGTCAAATTCTGATAACATCACCTACCATTTTGCTAACTTTCCAATTAACGCAGGTTTCTCCATGAGATATTTGACGGGATCATTCTCTGTTACCAGCTGAATATGGTGATGTAGGTTATACTGTCTTAATCTGCGAAGTACCCATACCGTTGCTACACAAGCCCTTTCAATTGGTACGTATTTTGCTTCAGATGGCGTGAACTTCTTACTCAAGCAGTAGATGGCTCTTTCTTTACCATCCATCGGGCTTGTTTGGGCAAGTAAGGCTCCCAAGGATTCTTGTTGTATAGTCAGATATAAGGTCAAAGGCAGACCTGGGATGGGAGGCACAAGTACTGGTGGAGTGACCATGTAGTTCTTGATCTTCTGGAATGCCTGATCGCACTCTGTATCCCATGTCATTTTCGCGCCTTTCTTGAGTAATTTGAAGATTGGTTTAGCCACATCGGATAGCTGATTGATAAATCTGGCAACATAGTTCAGTCTCCCCAGAAGGCTCCTTACTTCTTTTACTGTAGAGGGAGTTGCTAAATCATGGATGGCTTGAATCTTTGATGGGTCGATCTCAATGCCCCTGTTGCTAACCATGAATCCGAGAAGTTTCCCAGATTTTGCCCCGAACACACATTTGTTAGGGTTCAACCTCAGCTTATATTTGCGCAATCGCTCAAATAATCTTCTTAATACCTATATGTGATCTTGCCCTATCTTGGCCTTAGCGATCATGTCATCGACATACACCTCAATTTCCGTATGGATCATATCATGGAATAGTGTGACCATAGCCTTCTGGTAGGTGGCCCCCGCGTTCTTTAATCCAAATGGCATAACCTTGTAACAAAAGTTTCCCCAGGGCGTGGTAAAAGTAGTCTTTGGCTTGTCTTCCTATTTTATGAGGATTTGGTTATATCCAGAGAATCCATCCATGAATGAGAATTTCATACCCCGCAGTACTATCCACCAACACATCAATGTGAGGTAATGGAAAATTATCTTTTGGGCTTGCTCTATTCAGATCTCGATAATCCACGCAGATCTGAATTTTACCTTCTTTCTTTATGACGGGGACTATATTTGCAATCCAATCCGAATATGTGATAGCTTCAATAAAGCCAACTCGGAGAAGCTTCATGACTTCCTCCTTAATTTTGTCTTCTAACTCGGCCTTCATCCGTCTACTACCTTGTCTGACGGGTTTAATGTCTGGATCCGTGGGTAGTGCATGCTCCACAATTTTAGGATCCAAACCTGGCATGTCAGCGTAAGACCATGCAAAGACATCTTGATACTCCTTCAGTAATTCTGTGAACTTGAGTATTTCATTTCGGGATAAATGTCCACCAATTTTGACTTCCTTGATGTTCGTGGAATCCCCTAAGTTAATAACAACTGGTTCTTCTGAAGTAGGATGCATTGATTCTTCGAAGGCACTCAATTCTCTGCGAATAGACGCATAACCTTCATCCTCATCTTCCTCGATGCTGTAGGAACAATCTATGTGGCGATCCGAATCGCCTAACAACCTGGTATGTATGTTTGAGATGACATGCTCAGAGAAAGTGGCTTTGTCGTCCAACCACTCTATGATGACATTCACGAAGTCATCTTCGAGGAAAGGGTTTGCCAGATCTGGTTCTACTGTCGGAGTGATATCCTCTTCTGACAACTACCTGGAATCTTTTCTAAAATAGGCGTTCAAAGGACTATTGAATATCTGTGATTTGCCTTTCCAAGCTGGGGAACCAATGAATGAACCCTTTGAGTTGCTCTGGCTTCTACGGTGTCCCAGGCGCTTGCCTCGGCCTCGGCCTTTTGCCTTTGGGACAGACTTGCCCATGTAATCTTTCTGATACCCTAAGCCCATCCTATGTTGGTTAGCTTTTAACTGCAGGGGGTATTTATTCCTTGACCGTGTTTACCTAAACCTTCTCCAGGGTTAAACCCATATGCTAGTAGCATCTTAGCTGGTAAAAGATTGGCTTCAGAAATGTAGGGAGCCCTTAGTTTTGTCCCTACCGGAGTATGAACTATCGCTACCAATTCCAAGGAATGATAGTTCGCTTCTGCCTTAACTTCAGGTTCAACGTAGGGAACGGCGCTGTTCTGGTACGTCTGGAGGTTGACTTCTCCATGCACGGTAATCACCTTCCCATCCACTACAAAGCGTACTTTTTGGTGTAAGCTTGAAGGGACGACTCTTGCTATATGGATCCAAGGTCTTCCCAGCAAGAACCCAAATGCACTGGGCAAACCCATCACTTGGAAGTTTATAGAAAATTTTGTTGGACCGATGAATACGTCAAGCTCAATCTCATCTACCACAGTCTTCTTCATCCCATCAAAAGCCCTCACTGCCGTTTCGGAGGCTTTAATCATTTCTTCTTTGATGCCTAAACTCCTCAAGGTAGCTAATGGGCATATGTTGAAGGCGGATCCATTGTCGATTAATACGTGCGCCACTCTCTTCCCGTTACATTGGGCAGAGATGTACAAGGCCTTATTGTGCCCTCTTCCTTCCATGGGGAAGTCTTCATCAGAGAAGCTCAATTGATCTTTTAGGAGGATTGCCCCTACAAAATCTCCTAATTGCACATCATTAATTGTTTCGGGGACATGTACCTCATTTAGTATCTTCAACAGCGTATTCTTGTGCTTTTCTGAATTAATGAATAAATCCAGCAAGGATATTTGAGCTGGCATCTTCCTCAGCTGTTCTATCACTTCGTACTCACTGGTTTTGATAATGGCCATGAGTTTTTCTGCATCCTCCTTGGAAACCTCTTTCCTTTTGGACTCGCCTTCCCGAGGGGCGTAGAATCGTCCAGACCTCATTACATGATATATCTCCTTCGTCCCATAGTCCTAGTGGACCGCTTTGGGGTCGTATACCTCTATTGGAGGGATCTGTATGGTTATTGTCTTTGGGCCAGGTTTCTCTGGTTCAGCTGTATCGTCCGCCCCCTCTTTCGACAATTGGATCACAACAGGTTTGACCAGGTAATCTTCCACCTCATTTAAACTATCCAGTTCTTCCAATCTGATTACCACAGACGTGGCGGATTTAATCATTGATACGATGTCGTCAAAGTCTTTTGTAAAAAGCTTTTCCCCGTCCTTCGGGGTTTCTGGCGGAGTGGGATCATCTATATCTCCCCATCCGTCTGGTACGATATTCTCTATCCTCTGATAGAAACTATGAGGAGCAGAATATTTCACCTTAAAATTATATCCCCCAGAATCCTGACCCAGGTTGTCTATGATACCCCCCATTTCAAGTGCTTTTTCCATGAATATGCGATCAGCTAGACTTCGCCTCTTGGCTTCCAGGTCGTCCTTATCAAGTTTTTCTTTTGACTCAGTGACCGGCCGGAGATTGTCTACCAGACTCTCGTGCGAGATATCGCAGGTGTTTCTCTGCTCAGTTTTAATCACGAAGTGGCTTCCTTCCAAAGATAAAGAGGCCTCAACTCCCTCGAACTCTTCATCATTAGTATCAGATATTATCCCCAAGTTCATCATCTTGGTGATACATAGCTTCTTTATGTCAGCAGGGACCTTCCTTCCTTTTGGGTAGGATGAAGCGGTGACCAGAAGGCCAGTCTGTTTGGACACGTCCACCTTCAATCTGATGTGGCCTTCCTCCTCTTCAGCGAATATCGTCCCAATTGCTTGATGATCAGGGAGAGGGTTTTTTTGTACATTTGGAGCCATGCTGTCAAACTTTAGGATTTGACTGTCAATCAGGGCCTGTACCTTCAGCTTAAGGATATAACGGTTATCAACATTGTGCCCTCTTTCACCCATATGATAGACACAGGTCTGGCTCTCATCAAAGCCATGACATTTAACAGGGTTCGCCCTGGGTGGTTCCTTCGCCACCAAGTGTTGCTCCAGCAGCATCGGGAGTAGTTTGGACAAAGGCCTCGAGAGCTGTGAGAACTGCTTTGGGGGTTGCCATCTTTTAGGTTCTTGTCCCTTTTGCGTTGACCATGACGATCCTCCTTTGGTCTGATTAGAATCGTTAAATCCCTTGGATTTTTGGGGGTCCGGTATGAATGCTATGTCGAGCCCGGCCTCTTTCTCTTTTTTCAAGGGATACTGCTTCCTGGTGAAAATTTCATGAGGCCTCCTTTCTCTTAGAGCCCACTCCAGCTTTTCAGTCACCTTTATCAGGTGTGCGAAGGTTTGACATCCGAAGGTATTCATTCGATCGAAATATTCGTATGGGAGCGCTTTTAAGAACAAATCGATCAGCTCATCTTCCGGGATTGATGGCTTTACTTGTGTCGCTAAAGCTCGCCATATCCGGGCGTATGTTCTGATCAATTCACCCCTTGCCTTCGAGGTTCGCAGTAAATTTTCCCTCGTCGAGGCTGTAGCTGTATTGAACTTGTATTGTCTGAGGAAATCCTCTGCAAGATCTTTCCACCCATCATAATCATCGAGGTCCAATTCAATGAACCATGCTAGAGCGGCACCAGCAAGACTTTCTTGGAATGTATTCATCAGCAGCGGAATATAATCCGAATAGTGCGTCATTTTATGCAGGTAATACTTGAGGTGAGCGCGTGGACAACCTGTCCCGTTATATTTCCTCACGAAGTCCGGCTCCTTATAGTCGGGAGGGGTCTCTACCTTGGCGAAGGGAGATATTTTGTCGAAGCGGACTAACTCATAGCTGTCGCGACCCTCTTGAGATTGTCGGGCTCTCGAGGGCTAATGGGCCGTCCTGTCTGGTCGGACGCAAGCCTCTCCCAAGGCCCATTACCCAAATCGCAATGGAGGTATGCGTGATCGACTTTCAGTGTGGTCTAGTGACATGTGCTAAGTGTGCATGCCATGGAGTCGCCACCAATCATTTTTTTAGGGTATGATTGGACAACCCAATTGAATAGTTGGGAGTTTCTATTCAATTCTGCGAGAACCAGAGAAATGGTTTCGGGGACTTAGTTACACCAACTATTAGAGTTGACGCCCTTTCGGTACCTAAGTTGACTGAATTTTCTAGCCTGAGATTCATGCGGATGAGTAAGGTATGAACCCTAAATCTAGAAATTCATGCAGATAAGAGTGATTATCCTAGCAATCACAATCAGTAATAAAATGCCCAACTCAAGGAATCTAGATATGCAAATAAATCACATGGCATTCCTAGTAAGGCCATATTTATCAATCACAGCTCAAGAATGATTTAGCTGTCCTAGCCATTCTACACACGATCTAACCTAAGAAAAGCATTAGGAAGCATCGAAGGAGTTCGAGGGTACTCACATGGGGTTCGTTGTGCCCTGGTTTGATCTTGGACGAGCTATCGAGCCCATGCCGACCCGATTATATTTGGGGATTCACTCGGCGTTTTACACCATGAAATCATGTGAAACAAAAACGAAAATATTCAGCAAGGGGAATTTATTGTAGATGGTGGTCGATCTAATTGGACGTCAAGACTAAAAAATATGTAGAAATTTACAAATTAAAATACTCGAATGACATTTTTTTGCCAAATTCAATTCTATGCGTCGTGAAGAAACACATGCAATTGAAGTTGAATTTTGACTATTTATGAGTTCAAAATGAAAAGGAAATTAAAATAAAAATATTGACTATTTTCTATATTTTTACGACATCGAACGCTATTTTTCATCATTTTTCATGTATTTTTCTATTTTTGGAAAATATTAAAAAATATGACAAATTATTTTTTTTTATCAAAAATGGTTCATTTAGCTTGGTCAAGGCTACCAAAGATGATTTTTTAATTTTTTTAACTTTTTATAGATTTGTTTTATGAATTTTTAAAAAATAAACTATGAAAGACTGATCAAAAATCAGGTGTCAACAGCTGCCCCTCTTTGAGAGGAATTTCGTCAGAGGTTTCTCTCAAAGACAAGGTGACACCTGTGTTCCGATCGACTCGACTGGGAAAAGAAAAGAAATCATGACATCCAATTTTCATGCCCATCAATGTGTGCTTTTCCTTAAAAAGAGATGTGCTCATTCAATTCCCTGATATGATGTAAGAAAGTTAAGGAGTAGATAGACTTCCCTGCCCCTTACCTCTCGAATGCTTGCGGCATTTGCTGTGTCTGATGGGTTCAAGTAGATTCCTAAGGACTTGTCATCGGAGTGTCCTGGGGATGTTAAGCTCTGACCTGTATGGTAGGTCAAACCATAATGGGATTCCTAACTGATAGGAACCTAAGGAAGACGCTTCCCACATTTGGGAATTTGCCAAGGGTTTTGATCCGTGTGGTGGACTAAACTAGAAATGGCTTGCCTAATGTAAGGCTTATTAGGGAAAACGAATCCTCCCGCGTTCGGGATTCATCAAGGTTTTGATCCGTATGGTGGATCGGACCATTGGGTTGATCCTTCAGGCGGTCTCTACCAGTCCTTTGACCCTTCAGGCGGTTTCTACCATTCATTGACCCTTCATGCGGTTTCTACCATTGGTTGACCCTTCAGGCGGTTTCTACCATACATTGACCCTTCAGGCGGTTTCTACCATTGTTTTGACCCTTCAGGCGGTTTCTACCATTGGTTGACCCTTCAGGCGGTTTCTACCATACATTGACCCTTCAGGCGGTTTCTACCATTGTGTTGACCCTTCAGGCGGTTTCTACCATTGATTGACCCTTCAGGCGGTTTCTACCATTGAGTTGACCCTTCAGGCGGTTTCTACCATTTATGAGATTCCAAATTGATATGAATCAAAGGATGACGTACCCGCTCTTCGGGACTAGTCGGAGACTCGATCATTCTGTGGATCGGTCTTAGAAAAGATTTGCCTACTAAAAGGCTTCACCTAAGGATGACGCACCCAGTCTTTGGGGCGGCCAAAAGTCCTGCAGAAAGCTTAGACCTGAAAAAATTTTCCTCGCCAAGAAGATATTAGTAATCTTTGGGAAGACAATAATTGTCTAACTGACAAAATTCTACGACTTAAGTTTTAGTCATGAAATGTGCATTTTGATTGCTGGAGGTTATCCAAAACATTCCTGCCATATACAGATGTGATCATAAATTCCTTGCACGGAAACTCTAGATCAAACAATTTGAAAATTTCAAAAAGAGTTTGCTCAAAACATCCATTGGAGTATTTCTCATCCAAGAAGGCTCCTCACTGCTCTGTGATAATGATCTTTAATAGGGAAAGTGCTCAATTTCCTACCGACCTGTGCCTGGGTTTCAGGATCATTCGCAACGCATACATTTCGACCGATCAGGAGGTCTTTCACGGGACCGTAGTGTTAGGCTTGGATATCGGTTTCCAAGGGGGACTCACTTTTGAGTCAAGGCCGTTGAACGAAAATTTTCACTATCTGCTCCGGGTTTACAAGTCAAGAACCCTGTAAAATGAGAAAGAAATAGTCTTGCTCGTACTTCTTTGAGCTAAGTTATACATTAACCCAAGTGTCTTAGTCAGATAAGACTGTTTCAGGGTTGTAACATTGGAAGGATTGGGGACCGAAAAAGGCTTATTTTTTTGCCCAGAAATTGTGAAGGGTTTGGCATTGGTGATCATTGCAAATTTGCCACATGTCCTTCGAAGAACATCTCCATTTCTTGAAGTGTACACTCCTCTTTTAGAGCGCACAAGGATGTTTAAAAGCGTCTCTTGTTACATTAAGAGACCGTCTGTTTGTGTGTTTGCAATTTGAGCACGACATCATTTGGAGAGTAGTCATCTTGATCTGACTCCTTTGCAGGGTCTTTTCATCGTATATCTAGACTTTACTGGGGATATTTTGAATAGACATCAGCCTTGCTTTTTACCAGGCACTTTGCTTTTTCTTGATGTCTAGGGATTTTTCTTTTCCCCCTTTTTTTAATCCCGTGTTTTTCTTTTCTTTTGGAGCTAGGATTTTCGGCAATCATGCTAGATATGCAACTTAAACTTTGGCACGCTTCCATTCCTAGAGTGATGTTGCCTTTGCTTTGGAATATGCAAAGATCACCAATAGGTTGATGAAATGAATTTGCTGGCTCAACTTGGTCGTGCAAAGGATAACAGTGTGTAGGATAGAGAAATGAATTATTCTCGTCATCCTATGACACTTGGATTATCATATAAACAACACACAAAGATTTATGTTAGTCCGAGCAAGAAAATTTCAAACCGTTTACTTTCTGATACTGTTGGACTAACCTTCATTTGCCCCAATGTGGGGTGGTTCTTGACAGGGTTGAGAATGAAAATCGCCGTTCAATGGGGTTCTCAATGGGCATCTGTAGTGTTTGGAATGAAGAAATAAATGCCTCTGTCATCTCGATCCATGTAATCGTTGCGAATGACCCTTATATCCATAGGTTAAGGTTTCGCTATCATTTCCAATCTCCTCATCTCTCAAGTGTGTATGGGACGTGTTTGGATTAGGCTCGCTTCTCTTATGAGAAAATACCCTTTTGAACAGTTCAAACGACTCTTGTTGGAAAAATTCATTTCATTTCATCAAGATTTATCCTTCAAAGAGATTTTGTGATGCACCATACATGTGTAATTCATGTTCAGACAATCTCATGTTTTAAAACATGAATGTCAATGAAGTAAGAATTCTATGTCTTTTTAGATGTGAGAATCGAATTAATTCTGAAATTTTTTAATCTCCAATGAATTGGGAAAAGGGATACTTACCTGCCCATCGAGGCTGGAGATCCTGGAGATATAAAAGGGATATGTCATCGTATATTCTAAAACTTTACAAAAATTGGAACGGTACATCTTACCCTTGGTCATATGCTCCAACGAGTGTACAAGGGTTGTGAAAATCTGCAATGTCTGCCCTGATGGCGAGCTCCTGCCAAGGATAAATATTAAGCATTATTTTGGGTTTCCAAATTCAAAACAAATTGGGACGATACTACTTTACTCTTGATTTGAATTCCATTCTGCATGCCAATGTGCAGATTGTAGAAGCCGGCCCTCAAGCTTGTGGCCATGATTTCTTCGTCTGGTTGGGCAACGAATCCACCTCGAGGATTTACGTCGGAGGAGATTCATTCATCTTTTTGGGCGTGTTTCATGCACTGTTATGTTATTTGAATGCATGGCTTCTTGGGTGCCTCGTCTCTGTTCATCACCTGAGAGGAAAATGAGAGAACATTATCCCCGCATCTGATTGAAAATCATTTAGGAACGATACGTTCTTTTTACCAAATGGGTGGCTCCGCGGCCAAATGTTTTTTACATTGAAAGGATGGATTCCATTACGCTCTGCGGATGATAACTATCGCTTTAGGGACTTGCCCCACGGATTAAACGATGAATTTGATGTCTTTGGCTTCGACATGCTTTCCGGATGTAGGAATGGTTTGCCCCCATTTTCAGTGGAGATGGGTTTTGTGGAGTGGGCAAGATCAAAAACTCATCCTAGATTTGGCTTTAGTCGAAGGTTGAAATCCCGACCTTGGATAAGCGAATCATGATTCATCTCCTTCTGCTTCGGATTTGTCATTTGCATGCTTCACATTTTATAATACCAACTTCGCCGCTTGATGAAAATGAATCGATGATTTTCGAATTGCCCCAAGTTCTATAGTCATCTGCGTCGAATCTCTTTGAACTTCATCGGGTGATAGACCAACTGATAAAATGATTTTTCAATCCCGAGATCGAACTCCTGACGTTTCGTACCACTTCCATTTCACTGACTACCAGGACACAGCACTATTGGCGTCCCTAACTGGTTCGTTTTTTGTTATAAAATTCTTGAAGCAGTTAGCGACCCCCATCGAGAATGAAACAAGCTCAATTTAGAGTTCATAACGACTAAAGGTCCCTTAGAACGATACAGAGCTAATCGTCTTTGAGCTCGCTCGGGCTTTTGCTCGCATTTTCCTATGTGAAGCCTTTAAATGTTTTTCTTCGTGGCGTTCAATTGATTCGCCTCGACTCTAATCTAACAAGGGATTGTCGCACTCAAGCATGATGATGCTCGCAGGTAGTACTGATTGCTGCCCCAGATTAACTCTAGGCATTAAGGAAGATTATCTTGCATGGAAGACTTTATGACAGAAAGATTAATGATACATCCAGTCACATGTGCCTAGTTCCCTTGAGGATTCTCGGTGATCAGCCAGTTACACCATGAATCAGACATATAATCGTCATTTTGGATCATAACTTCATAAGTCCATCAGTTTTAAACTGATCGATCCAGATATGGAGCTCCTCATCAAGGAAATCTTTTGATTCTTCGAGCAACTGATATTCGGGTTGACCATCATCGCTTGGCGTTGAAGGATTCCTGTTTCTATTGTGAGCGATCTGATTCTTCGAGCTAGAACCTTCGTCGTTGCTTGAGATTATAAGAGGATGATTGATCGGTTCACTATCAAAAGCACCTTCCATTTGGGAATGGAAGAAACAAAAATCCTCAGAGCATCCGCCCGCTTGATCTTCCGAAATCATATGCCCAAGCCGGGCAGATCTTTGAACACTAGGCGCAATATGTTGATCGGGGATAGGAAGAGCACTAGCGAAAAGTTGCTGCTCAAACCAAGGAGTTCGTACCTGCTGCACTTGTGGCATATACTCTTGAGGGGTGCTGAGATGATTCGGGGGAATATTCTGATTAGCGCCCAAGTAGTCGATGGTGCTGCTACCAGCTTGGTCGGTGCCTAGATTCGGCAGGGTATTTCTTACTTCAGGGGCATTGTAGTTATAGCCATGCCTAGTGTTTAGGCACAAGTTGAGTTCTTTCAGGTTCAGTGCTGTGTGGCGCTGTCTTAGCGCCCTTCTGTAGCTCTTGAGGTGACTCGCGACTCCATCTTTAGTGAGTCCTGGTATGTTCATGATCTCAAGTATGCGCGTTGGATATGCTGAGTTGATCCCTAGTTGCTGAACCGCACTAAGGAACTTGAGATGAAGCTCGGGGGACCAATTGACCATCGTCTTCTTGCGACCCGGAACAGTGTTGACAACTTGGCTATTGCTCTCTGGCCTATTTCCAGTAGGATTTGATCGAGCCGGAAATTGTTGTGGAGGGAATTCATCAGCTTTGGATTGGTCGGTCGTGATAGTAAGCTCATCGTTAAGGAAACTCCAATCATGGTGACGCATATCACATCCTTTAGAAGGCATCGGTATTGACTTCGTAGAATTGATTTGTTCATGCATATCTCCAACAAAATCCGATTGTATCGAAGATGGTTCGAGGGAGTGGGGTGGTGAATGAGCATTTTCAATCCTCATATAAGGCTTATCAAGGAACATTTCGCCGAGAGTGATAGGGCCACCGCAATTAAGGCAAGCGATAGTGCTGGGAGCTTTCTTATACCTCATGTTCTCCGCTCGAAGCTTTTCGTTTTCCTCCTTTAGAATCGCAAGTTCTTGACGTCTGTGTTGAGCCCTCAATTTGGCTCGCTTATTTTGAAACCAAAACTTGACCCTCAAAGGTTTCATCCCTAGCTTCTGGCCCAATTCATTTCTTTGTTTCATGTTCGGGAGAGGGCATTCACTAAAGAAAGCTTCAAGCTCTTGGATTTCATTCTGAGTGTGGCACTGGCGACGTTTCCTTTTCCGGGATTGACCATCGCTGCTGCTGTTGTCGTCGTTGCTGAGATCCTGAACTTCGTTGCCGAAAGGGTTGGGTTCTGTGGTTCTGGTACCAGACGCCATCCTGGAATCTTCGAGATCTCTCAGTAGTTCATTTTCTGAGATTTTTGGATCAGTCGCCTCTAGCAACTGATGGTAACCCTCAAACATGTTGGATCGAAAAATGTTCGATCAATTTTTGCTCACTCAGGGTTCTCTACTCTCTCATGTATGCTCACACTCTCTAAATTTTCTTTTGAGTGGTTCTGTATGCCCATGAAACGTTCTTTAAACATGGATGAAGATCATCAGGCAAGCGTTGCTCCCAAGATTTCGTATTTCCCGCTTTGTCGTCTTCTTTCTTCTTTTCAACGTGGAGGGACACCAAATCGATTTCCTTTTCTCGATATCCATGTCTGTCTCCCACTTATTTTCAAAAAGGTGGAACTACGCTCGCCTCCCGCTCAGTTTTTTATTATGATGGGACCGCCAAATCCTTTCGCAACTTTTTTCGATAGTTGCGCTTAACTCCCGCTCAATTTTAATATGGTGACACCGACATATCTTTTTACAACTTTTTTAGGTTTATCAAGCCTGAAATTGCGGACTGGGACAGATCTGATGGTTCACCGAAAGAGCCACCACTGCTTTACCCAATTAACTTGGCTCCACGAGCATTATTGCTGTGCCTTTCTTCATTCTCGAGTTGCTATAAAATGAGGAGTTAATGCAGAGAAGATTAACACTCTTACATAATTGCCTTTTCGTATTTTAATCACTCTACCACACTCATCTTCTTCTCCCTCACTCCAACGAAAATGACCTCCTCTCCTATTCGCGCTTTCTCGGCCGAAATTTTGGCCCAGTGGGAAAAACTCTATAACCTCCTCGGTCGAGGCTATGCTCATATAGCCGATCACCCAGAAACTGAAGATGAAATCCGCATTTTGCTCGTGGAAATAGACACCACCTCCATCGAGGGCACTAATTTAGAGAGGGAATATAGAATCTTCCCAACCCTCTTTATAAACTTTTTAGAGACTTACCGTGTCGCTCATCGAAAAGCTACCGTGGCTCACGTTTTGCGAGCTCGCTATGAGGATCGGTCCAACTGCTTGGTGTTGGCCAACCTTGTGGCCGATAGTCACAGAAAGGCTGTTGAGTTCGCCAACAAGCGAGTCTCGATGTTGCTTCGCGAGAGGGGAAATTTGGTGGAGCGCTTGGCCTTATCCCTGACCACCTATGAGCACGACCGTCGTAATGTCGTGTTGAAGTTTCAATGTGAGTGGCAGGAAGAAAGGCTTGACAGCATTACCGCGGATATAGCCCATGGGAGAGGACTAGTTCGGGACCTGGAAATAGCCGCCGAAGATCACGGGACCAAGGTTGACGATCTTAAAGGGGAATGTAAACGCCTTCTTCTTAAGCTTGCAGATCTCGAGTCTCGAGGTGGTGAGTATAAGCAAAGCATCAATAATATGGAGGGCCAACTAGGTTCCTTTGTGATGCTAATTAGGGCTCATTGCGGTTTTATGTTTCCACCCCGATGATTTGTATGATCTGCTTTTAAGGTCCCTCGATTGAGCGAAATGAATGAAAGCTCTAATGTGTGTGTCTCAACTTCTGTATGGCTGACTTTCTCGAACACCTGACCACTCTCAACCTAGGCAAGCTGCGCTTTGACATTGATGATTCGAGCGTGTACAACTTGATTTTTTAATCTTGCTTATGATCGGATAAAGGAACCTCCCACCGCGTTTATCCACAAAAAGACTTCTCTTCTCTACTTGTTTTTAACCTGTTTCAAATGAAAAGGCAGAATCAGAAGAAAGAATTTGAAAAATAAAGCATAAATCCTTTCAATTTTATGCTTACTTGTGATTAATAGGGATAAGAGCTTTTACAAGGGTTTTGGCCTTGTGCAAAAGCTTTTATCAATATTCCTCAAAGGAAAGCATATCATTGAAAGGAATGTAATTCACGATAATCGCCTTTGATCAATTCCAAGAAAATCAATGGAATGTTCAAAAGTACACAATTACGATGTGTTTTAAATTCAATTGAAGATACGTTAGCCAAATTAAATCCGTTTGCTAAGAACGAGAGTAATTTGGATATCTATCTTTTCATTAAATTTGAAAAACACGAATACTCTTGATCAATTATTGTGGATTACCAATGATGCAAAACATGCATGAACCAATTCAAGTTTGTAGTTCCTTCTGGCGAAATTGAGATTGTATTGCCCCATACGGCCAAAAGGTTGTATAAGACTTCCAATTTCAATTTCATCCAAAGGAATTATAAAATTGATTTTGGAGTATTCGAGTGATTAGAAGAAATGCCACTATCACATTCCAATGACAAGTCAATAGAAATACAACAAATTTCAATCTGAATGTATATAAACACAAATAGATCCCTAATACAATCAATCTAAGGGATCAGAAAGAGAGGATCTCAGCAAAATAAATCCTATACAAGAAGGCTAGAAATGAAAAATAAAACAAAGGAATGTGATCTTAATACTTAGAGATGCCCCAGTTTCGATCTTTGAGACGTGACTTCAGGATCACATATTCCAAATCGTCATCTTCATTAGATGATACCTCAATGATGTCCATAGCAGGCTCTTCTTGTCCATTTGGCGCTCGTAATGGGATGACACCATCTTCATCTTCCATCAAGAACATTGGGAGGAAAACACACATATCTATCCTCAAAATGGCATTTAATCCAATCACTGGAATTATGCAATGAATATAATGATTAAGAGCTGTAACAAGTTCGAGGGATAGAAAAGTCTTACCAACCAAACTTAAGAGAAAATCAAGCTTCTCTGTATTTTTTGCAGTGTTAGGTATACTAACCTTCCATAGACAAACGCATGAGACAAGTGAGGGAAAACTCCTAAAAATCAAAAGATAGGGCTTGGTACCTAAAGCCAAGGTTCTCACCTCGAATTCTGGGAAGAGCCGATTCCATTGCACAACTATCGTTGCATTGGGACTCAATCCATAGTTCGAAGTGAGCGGAATTGAAAAGTGGATTACCCCATGTTTTTCCTCACGGAGATTCCATTTTCAATTCCTTCTATTGTGTTCCTAAAGAGGGCGCCTGGGGTTTTAGGCGCAATTGTGTGTATTCATTGTGTCGTGCTAAAGCAATAGACATGCATTTTATTTAACAATCATCGCTTCAATATAAACATCCACACAATCATACATCCAAAACTCCTGCCTGCATAAAACAAAGTTAACAAGCACTTCACCCCTTATTTCTCCCGTCTACAAAAACATCTAACACATTCGTTAGCATATACACCTCACTTTCGAGAGCATCTGCATAAAATTAGGTTAGAAGAATCAATCAACTTTTTAATCGGCTCAAGTCCACTAAATGGTTAAGAACCAGTCCCCAGCGGAGTCGCCAGTCTGTCGCGACCCTCTTGAGATTGTCGGGCTCTCGAGGGCTAATGGGCCGTCCTGTCTGGTCGGACGCAAGCCTCTCCCAAGGCCCATTACCCAAATCGCAACGGAGGTATGCGTGATCGACTTTCAGTGTGGTCTAGTGACATGTGCTAAGTGTGCATGCCATGGAGTCGCCACCAATCATTTTTTTAGGGTATGATTGGACAACCCAATTGAATAGTTGGGAGTTTTTATTCAATTCTGCGAGAACCAGAGAAATGGTTTCGGGGACTTAGTTACACCAACTATTAGAGTTGACGCCCTTTCGGTACCTAAGTTGACTGAATTTTCTAGCCTGAGATTCATGCGGATGAGTAAGGTATGAACCCTAAATCTAGAAATTCATGCAGATAAGAGTGATTATCCTAGCAATCACAATCAGTAATAAAATGCCCAACTCAAGGAATCTAGATATGCAAATAAATCACATGGCATTCCTAGTAAGGCCATATTTATCAATCACAGCTCAAGAATGATTTAGCTGTCCTAGCCATTCTACACACGATCTAACCTAAGAAAAGCATTAGGAAGCATCGAAGGAGTTCGAGGGTACTCACATGGGGTTCGTTGTGCCCTGGTTTGGTCTTGGACGAGCTATCGAGCCCATGCCGACCCGATTATATTTGGGGATTCACTCGGCGTTTTACACCATGAAATCATGTGAAACAAAAACGAAAATATTCAGCAAGGGGAATTTATTGTAGATGGTGGTCGATCTAATTGGACGTCAAGACTAAAAAATATGTAGAAATTTACAAATTAAAATACTCGAATGACATTTTTTTGCCAAATTCAATTCTATGCGTCGTGAAGAAACACATGCAATTGAAGTTGAATTTTGACTATTTATGAGTTCAAAATGAAAAGGAAATTAAAATAAAAATATTGACTATTTTCTATATTTTTACGACATCGAACGCTATTTTTCTTCATTTTTCATGTATTTTTCTATTTTTGGAAAATATTAAAAAATATGACAAATTATTTTTTTTATCAAAAATGGTTCATTTAGCTTGGTCAAGGCTACCAAAGATGATTTTTTAATTTTTTTTAACTTTTTATAGATTTTTTTTATGAATTTTTAAAAAATAAACTATGAAAGACTGATCAAAAATCAGGTGTCAACAATAGCCCTGGCTGCTGAAACATTCTTCAATCTTGGCTAATCTTTTAGCCTCCACTTCAGTCTTCACAGTCTGCTTCTCTTTATCCTCCCTCTCGAGGTTGATTACAACATGGAAGACTTTTTATCGCAACTGGATGTTCGGGTCACGGATATCCTCTTCCGTACGTCGAGTATCTCCAGTCGTCCCTTTATTAGCTGCATCAGGTGTAGAAGAAGGACCTGAGTCGCTCTGGTTAGGAGCCATTGTCTGCTTAGCTTGGGTGGCTTCCAACATTGCCTTGATATCGGCCATCATAGTCGCCAGAACAGTCATCTGAGATTCCAACATGCCTACACGCGGGGTCAACTTTTGTTGCTCCATTCTCGTCTTAAGGGGAGTGTGGAAACGATGTGTTGGTAGTTTCGTGATGAGAGTGTACCTGTTTCAGAGGAATTCCAGTGAGTATTTCTTTAGTTTTGACAAAAGGAAGTGCTTAATTCCTTTAGTTGCATGCTTTCTGTCAGTAAATGAGAAAAAGGGCTACCTTGTGAGCCTTAGCCTCATGTAAGTAGTTCTTTTAATCATTTTCCCAAAATAATTCATGAAATTAAAAGAAGCGTAATTTCTGACGATAGTTTTTATGCATTCGCGAAACATGTTCACATTTATGCCCATGTGTCCAAAATAGTATATAGTACAAGTGAGTATGTATGAAAAAGCATTACAATATTTGCTTATTTTACACTTGACAGAATAGTCTCATTCAAGTCTAGGACGTTTGAGGTCTAAGGTGTTCTCATCGTCCCAATATGGATTCCCTTCTTCAGATTAAGACCCTTCCTCTTCTGAATACGACAACTGTCCCATGTCTTCAGGTACATATGGTTCTATCCCAGGTACGTATGGTACGATGTATTCAGGTACATAGGGTTCGACGAGGCTACGTCTGGTTGCCTCAAAATGCTGGATATATCCTGGGGTGGCCCTGTGGACGTTCTCTTCACGAGTCATGGTTTCCGGCCAGCTTATATCTTCGGCCTGAGAATTCTTCAAAGAGTGTACAATGAACGCCACCTTGGCTTCGAACTGTTTCCTCTTTTCTCCCACGAGGGTCTCGCTTGGTACGTCGAAGGCAAAGATTCCTGGTCTAGGTGGGGAAGGAATCTCCTTTAGTGCCCTAAATTGTCGGATAACCCTCTTCGGATAATATGTGGTAACACCCGTGAATCCTAACAAAGGGATTGGGTCTTTGTCATTGCAGGCTAGTCTGACCTTGCCCAGGGTTGGCAATCTTAGCCGCCATCGCAGTTGTTCGGGTTTTAGAGTTCTAAGGAATTCTTTCCATTTTTTAAAGTTGAACTTAGGAATACGTGTATGGGTTCTGACAAAGGTTTTAAGAGGATGAGCATCGGGGCTGATCTCGGTGAAACCCATGCAGATATGGAATTGCCTGACATGAGATGTGAACCACAGGTACAGAAGATCACTAGAGGCTCTAAAGATTCCTTTCTTGTTTCTCTTGAAGCGATTTAGGGAAAGAAAGGTCTCAGCAAAGATGATGTTTGAGTAATCCCACCCACAACAGACTTGTCTGACTACAACGGCCATAATAGGATCGAAGGTGACAGACGAAATCGGGAATAGCACGAAGCTAAAGAAGGCCAATACAAAGGCTCTACTTGATTTAGTCCATTTAGCGGTATGGAGGTTGGGGAATCGATCTAGGAGGAAGGATAGTGAAATTCGCCCAGAATTACTTTTGGCATCTGCCTTGACTTCGTTAAGGTTTGTGTCAAGGAATTCAGCTAACTAACTCAAGGGTTCAAATCCTATGGGAGGTTGGACTAACGAGTGAGTAAATTCAACTCCGATGACAACGCTGTACTCTTCGATGGTAGGGGTAACCTCCAGCCCTTCCATACAAATGTAGCGGTGGTGGGATCCCAATAGAGTGCCACGACTTTAATGAAAGCAGATGGACACTCAATCTTCAGCAGATCCAATAGATATCCCAATCGTGATTTGGCATACTTCTGGCTGGCTTCACCCATGCTATCCCATCATGATTGGAGTTCGGCCCGGGGGACTTTGAATACTTGAATATCATTCTTTCCCATCAAGTCTAAAATATGCCAATGATTTTGAAAAGTCAATCGTAAAAAATTACTTTAAACGTGCGCTTATGCAAATGTCATGAAGTATGCATGAGCTGACTTAACTGCATAGTTCAATTGAAGAAATGGAAATTAGGACCTTTTTCAGTTTTGAAGGCCTGACTTAAAGCCTAATTTGAATTTCAGGGAAGTGAATTATGCCATTTACTCAGGTTCACTCCCGTGACTAAGGGAAACAACAATCTCAGATTCCATTGGTCAATACATCAAATGAAAGAAGAGTAAAATGCATCTCTTATTACAACCAGGACACTTAATGAAAGAAAAGGTGAAGGGAGACTCCTTAAACAAGAAAGCCATAAAAGGCCGATAGAATGTGAGAATCTACGTCACCCTTTTTCCAGAGGTCTACCCCTCTTCACAATAACAGTTAGTCGGGAATCCTCCTCCAGTCGAGTGTGAGGGGTTGTCTTCAGTGGATTGATCAAGGTCTCTTAGCTCTTCTGGCCATTCTCTGGTCCATGGTACAATGACTTCAGGAGTTTTCTCGCGTCTCACCTTCTTGAGTGTGATACGATTAGGCTTTGTCTTGATTGCAGGGCGTCTTCTCTTTCCCCAAAAAGTGATCCTGGGTATGTCTTCTTTAGCCTGTCGTTCAGCCTTCACACGAGCGTATGCCTCCCTAGCTAGGCGGTTGGGACGTTGCCTTTGCATTTCTAAGTAACTCTCGAGCATCTCGTCTCTTTGTCTCTTGAACCTGAGGTTGTCGACGTAGTAGTGGGTTTGACAATCTTCTGCATATCCTAGCTTACGTCTAGTCAGCTCCCGACCATGCACGAATCTAGTGAAGTGCAGCCTTGTGTTCGGTCCAGGGCGAGTAACTTTCCTTAGGTACTCGAAAGTTACCAACTCTGTTGAACTTTTAGGAAATAACGACATACTACCCCTTATCATCGTTATTTCAATTAGTCACTTGAGTGATTTTCATGATGTATGCAAATGTATGTATATGTATGGAATGTACGAATCATACTATAGAACAAGGAGTAGTAAAGTACATTGAAAATAAATGCCTTACCAACCAAACTTGGGGATGTGAAAATGTTCCCTTGTAACCATGGGTGGTTTTAGGTATACCAACCATCCATACACTTGCATATGAGACAAGTGGGTATACTCTAGAAATCGAAAATCAGGTGAGGAACCTACGGCTCAGGCTCCCACGATCCAAATGAGGCAGATTCCTCCCCAAGAGTACCCACTCAAAAGGGCTAGATATCGCCAATTTGGATTGTGAGCGGGAACGAACACGAAAGTCTCAAGCGCCATCAAACACGAGATCCTTTCGCATCCCTTCCCTATCTAAGGTAACCTAAAGGTGGTTTGCAGTCGGGGTTTGACCGCCAGTGTGTACGATGTGTCGTGATCGTCACAATGCAAGTCATGCACAACAGTTTGTATCAAAACACCACTTCAGTATGTGCGTAAGATAAACATACATTTCCAACTCTAATCTGCGCGAAAAATGTCAACAATCACTCCACCCCTGATTTCTCCAATCTGCAAAAACATCTAACACGATGGTTAGAGTATGTACCTTACCTTCAAGAGCATCTGCAGAAAATAAGGTCAGATAAACCAATCAACTTTTAATCGGCTCAAGTCCTTTGGAATTTTGCGAAACCAGAGATTCTGGTTTAGAATAAGACCCCAGTGGAGCCGCCAGTTTGTCGCGACCCTCTCGCGGAGGAGGGGGCTAATGGGCCGCCCGATCGCTGGCTTGATCGGACGCGGGCCTCTCCCAAGGTCCATTACCCAAATCGCAACGGCTGGATATACGTGGTCGACCTTCAGTGCGGTATGGTGACATGTTATATGTGTACATGCCAAAGAGTTGCCACCAATCGTTTCGTGGAGGGTACGATTGGAAACCCTATCGAATAGTTGTGAGCGATCTATTCGATTCTACGGAAACCAAAAAAACGGGATCGGGGACTTAGTTACGCCGACTGTCAGAGTCGACGCCCTTTCGATACCTAAGTTGAATGGTTTATCTGATCCTAGGATTTCATGCAGATGAGTGTGGTACGGATCCTAAATCTAGGAATTCATGCAGATGTGAATGACTATCCTATCACTCACAATCAGTAAAAGTAATTGTGCAAATCAAGGACCCAGTATATACGGATAAAATACATGAAAGCAGCATGGCATCCCTAATGAGGCTCTATTAGCCTAGAGAAATATCAATCAAGGTTTAGGAGTGTTTTTGACATGATTCGCCCATGAGGGACAAAATCGTAATTTTGAACAATTCGGGGACAATTCGTCTCAAAGGGAAAATTTGTCATTTTAGATGAATTGGGAAGTCAAAAGATGGGGGAAATAAGATTGGCCATCAATCCAATCCATTTCCTATTTTTCGAGAATTTTCAAGATTTTTCTGGAATTTAAAAGTGATTTTACCCTTAGAGGGGTAAAGTCGTCATTTTGGACCAAGACAAGAACTGAAAATCTCAAATATTAGGGTTAGTCACCCACCTGACCCAAATCCTAACTTTAAGCAATTTCCAGGACTCGATTGGAACAAGAAAGACGATTTTCCCATTGAGGGGCAAAATCGTCATTTTGAGAAAAGGGTCGAGACTCGAAAACCCAAGCCTAAGAATTGGTCAGCTACCCAACCCTAATTCTTACTTTGGCATTAACGATTTTATCTCGCACATACAGCAGATGCGACTTACCCCAAAAGGGTAATATCGTCAAGTCTCGGAAGAACGGATAAGAAACCCCCAAAATAGGGTTGACCAGTTGTCTGTGGTCAATTCTTGATTTTTGGGGATTTCTAGAGTGTCTAGGATTTTTTCACATTTTTTTGGAATTTTTTGGAATTTTCTAGCATTTTTTGGATTTTCTAGGATTTTTCTGATTTTTTTTTATTTTTAAAATAATTTTCTGAATTTTTTAATTTTAAAAAATGTTATTCGGACCGGGTCGGGTGACCCGGCCCATGACCCGCGGGCGGGCGGTCCGACCCGCTCTGACCCAATCCGAAACGGCGTCGTTTCAATCTCCGCCGCTCAAATTTTAATTCCCGCCCAAATCGAACGAGTGGTCCTGATTGCGCCATGTGATGGACGCGCGGACGGCCTGATCTTAGGCAATAATTCGATGGTCCAGATTGAAACACTAGATTAAATCATGACCGTCCGATCTAAGGGATTTTTAATTTCTAAAAATAATTTTTATTTCCGAAAAAAAGTGAGATCGCGACACGTGGCAAACTCTCCACCGTCCGATCAATTTTTTTTTTTTGTTATTCGTTTATAACAGCCGATGCTGACGTGGCTGCCACGTGGGCGCTACGTCAGCGCCACGTGGACGTTGACCTGGTCAACTTTCGTTGACCGGTCAACGGCCACGCCGAAGAAGAAGACCGGTGCCGGCACTCCTTCGCCGGCGCCTCGTCGGAGGGCCGTATCTCCTGCTACAGAACGCCAAATTGCACGAAACCACCTCCATTTGACTCGTACAGATCTCCTCTACCACATATCAAAGCCTCGACATAGCAGCTCGACATTTTCAATACCTACAACTCCGACCAAAGGTATCCTCCGGCGGGAGCATCGTCCTAGTCATCTCTAGCGTCCAACGAGCATTTTTAACTATCATACATCATCTATGGAGTCAAAGAAAACTTACCTGGGGGTTACGGAGCTTCGATTTGGTCTAATTGTCGCGACCCGTCCGAAGCGAACGCGGCTAATGGATTACCGATCGCGGGCCTTCCCCCGCACAAGGGTGCAGATCGCGGGCTTTGGATCGGCGCGGGCCCTCCCAGGCCCATACCAAATCGCGGCGGGAGTATTTTTCAAAGGGATTCGACGATAACAGTCGATCGCTTTCGACCTTAGTGTGGTCGTGGTGGCATGTGCAACTTGTGCATGCATTTGGAGTCGCCACCGGTCTTTCTTGGAGGGTAGACCGGAAACCTTATTGACCGATTGGGAGAGATCGATCAATTCTGCGGAACCAGATATTTTGAGTTCGGGGACTTGGTTACGTTGATGTCATTACCAACGCCCTTTCGGTACCTAACGCGAGTGATTTTCCCTAACTAGGATTTCATGCAGGCGCAATTTTGGGTGAGGTAAGTCTGACTTTGCACATTAACCAGTTTAACATGCTCACGTAATCATAATAAATAAATAGATGCCAATCACATAAACATCTATCCTACGTGGTGATCATGGAATTATGATTTAATGGGTCTCGAGCCAATGAGACCACATTTAATCATTTTAATATTTTAATAACGGAGAGCCGCTCTTCGCTTCTTCTTGGTTTCTTGAACTCTTCAAGAATCGGGCCCCAAAGAGCTCGCCGACTTAAAAGGCTCCTCCACGTAATCCTCGTAGCATTTACATCAACAATTGACTATGCTAAAAATAAAGATTACATGAAAAATAAAAGGAGTACGCAGCCTCCATTTAATAATTACAACCCCAAATATATAAATAATCACCATACATTCATACATACATCAATCACATTGATTAGGAATTTTTCCATGATCACCACCCTTCCACGTAAGTAATAAATTCACAATTTAAAACTTAGGAAGGCACAATAAAAATTCTACGTTGAATCATATTCAGAATTTTTACGTAAAATAAGATAGCCATAAATTTTCGATTCAAAATTGATTTAGTCTCAATTTTTGCTACGTTGATTAATTTATCATATAAAATAATCAACCTCCATTAGCCATGTAAGACGAACAATTCGTTAATACATATTGGCCATAGTATTGCAAAAATTGCAAAAAATCAATTAAATGCACGAAAACACCTAAGGATCGGCTCTGATACCACTGTTGGGATCCACGTAACACGTAGCGGAAATAAATAACAACCCATACATGTATCTCCAGAGGCGTACTTCGTGCATTTCAATCGAAAAAAATCACAAAGCCTCAAAGGGAGTAAATGGATTACCTCTCGTAGCGTGCTTGAACGGAGGTGTCGGTTCGATGTTCTTCGATCTCAGCCTCCACAAGTGTTAGGCATCTAGTTCGGACGCACCACCAATTGACGAACGGAGAGACGACTAATAACTCCACAACAATTGTGCTAGCAATATGCGGAATCAATATTCCGAACTTAGTATATTTTGCTCACTCAAGATTATGAGAATATAGAGAGTGTTTGTGTTCTTCTCTCTAAGCTCTCAAAAATTTGCACACTCTACAAAATGTCTCTCCCCCTCAACCTCAAAACTCTTGCCATCCTTTTATAGCCAAAAATACCTTCCAATAAATTGTTTTTAAAAATAGCACTAACAATTATAAATTCTATCTAAAAATAGCACTCACAAATAAATGACATTTAAAAATAGCACTAACAATAGCACTCACAATTTATAATACAAAAATGCTATTTAAAAATAGCACTAACAATAGCACTCACAATTTATAATACAAAAATGTTATTTAAAAATAGCACTAACAATTATAAATTCTATCTAATAATAGCACTCACAATTTATGATAAATAAATGACATTTAAAAATAGCACTAACAATAGCACTCACACTTTATAATACAAAAATGCTATTTAAAAATAGCACTAACAATAGCACTCACAATTTATAATACAAAAATATTATTTAAAAATAGCACTAACAATAGCACTCACAATACAAAAATGCTATTAAAAAAGCATTAACAAAGGTGTTAAAAATAATAACCATTATTATTATTACAAGAGTTAAAGAGGTTACCAAACAGTACAAATACGCATAACGTATAAATACGTATGACGTATAAATACGTAGAGCATACGTATACATCCGTGAAACCGGGGACTAATTGAAACAAAAAATGTGCAATTAAGCCCTTTTGGTAAAAATTGATTAAATTAGAGGGCAAATTGACCCAATTGCACTTCGAGACTTTAGAATCCAATGTCATAGCTTAGAAAAGTGAGAATTGAAAATTAAAAGACTCGAAAAGGAATTTTTTAGGCACGGTTCGGGTTTATGTTTGTGAAGGAACATAGTGATCAGAGCCGAAGTTTTGAGATTTAAAGTGACACACTTGAAGAGGAAATTAAAACAAAATTATTGAATATTTTTGTGTATTTTTCCGACCACGGATGGTATTTTTCTGATTTTTTTTGGTATTTTTAATAATTAAATAAATTCGAAAAACTTTTAAAAATTACGAAACATATTTTTTGTTCAAAATTGGTTCTTGAGGCTAGGCCAAGGCTTCCAAAGTTGATTTTGCAATTTTATGATTTTGTTTGCTATTTTTAATTAATTTTTTAAAAAATGAAAATCACAATAATAGATTGGTCAAAAATCAGGTGTCAACACTAATGCGAGCCATGGAGCTCGCGACCGATCGGTCATGGTGGGGGGCAGACTCGACAATTTAGACGATGAAATGACATGCGTTCAAAAGCAAAAATGCTCAGGGCAGCGAGACGAACATATTGCAATCAAAATCGCATCGAATGACTGACCCTAGCTTAAGTTGCCATTAAAGGCCGAGAGGAAGCTCGGGGAGGAGTCTCACCTTTTCCAAGAGCGTCGACGAGTATGGTTAGGTCCGACGCGTTCTCCGGGCTGAGACGAAGCTAATGGGAGTGATGGCGTCGATTTTCGTCGTCTGGATCGCGGGGAACCCGAGCTTGAGTTTCTCGGGTTCCAAGCTCCAATGGCCGCCGCGCTCGCGCTCTCTCTCTCTCTCCTCTCTTTTTGGCCCTCTCGCTCTCTCTCTCTCTCTCTCTCTCTCTCTCTCTCTCTCTCCTGTGTACGTTCGGTTCTTGCCTCTGTTTTTATTTTGTGGAACCCCTTCTTTGCCCCCTTCCCTCAACTGCTTTTCTTCGGTCTTTCTTCCTCCTACGCGTGCATGAAGCAGCCCCAAGGAGAAAACGTTCTCCTCGTTCTCTTGTGACCAACTTTGGTCAATGGGTTGACTGGGTTGGGTTAACCCGACCCAATCGACCAGATTTGGCATTTGTTTTACAAATTAGGTGTCCTAATGTGCAAATATCACAAAATTGACACTAAAATTAGACTTCATGGCACAGACTTCATCTAAAAAAGTGATTTTCGTAACAAATACCTCTTGAACTGATTGAAAACCTCAAATGCAAGGTGGGATCCGAAATTGATTTTTGCCAAATTGATGTTCACAATTGAGGAATTAGCTCCAATTGAGCCCACCACAAGATTCAGGAGGTCAAATACTATAGAGAGGAAGCGTTGGGGTTCTATGGGTGTCCCTCAGAAAAGTTTAATTTTAGATTTGGCATTTTAGGGATTAAAATGAAAAGATTTTCATGCAATTTGGCCCCTAAAGCGAAAATCGATCAAATCATTGCACAATTGAGCCAAATTGAAATGTGGGACAATCAAGTTAAATGTCAATATTCTAAAAATGCAAATATTGCAAATTAAAAGACTCAAAATATATTTTTTTAACAAATTCAATCATGTGCGTTACAAAGAAACACACAAAATTAAATTTGATTTTGGAATTTTTGTGAGGTCAAAATGATAAGAAAATTAAAAGAAAAATATTGACTATTTTCCTTTATTTTTGTGACCTCAAATACTATTTTTGTTGATTTTTCTAATATTTTCCTATTTTCTAAAAATACTAAAAAAATACGAAAAATATGAAAAATTATTATTTTTTGTTAAAAATGGTTCTTTAGGCTTGGCCAAGGCCACCAAAATTGATTTTGCAATTTATTTGATTTTTTATGGATTTTTAACGAATTTTTCTAAGAAATAACCAAAAAAGGTTGATCCAAAATTAGGTGTCAACAGCTGGAGATTGTTCAAGATATCTTCAAGCATGCGAGGATGATCAAGAATCCTTGTGAGAAAAATCTTTGGATCAAACAATTTGAAATTTCCAACCAAAGCTTGCTTTCGAGCATTCCATTGGAATTTCTCTGTCAGAAATGTCTTCTTACCAATTTTTTGACTTGGTCTTTTCATAACAAGAGCACTCGAATTTCCTAATACCATGTACTTGGGTTTTCGGGACCGTTCGCAGCGTATACATTAAGATCAATCGGGAGGTCTTTACGGGACCGTAACGTTGGGCTCGGACATGGTTTCTGAAAGGGGACTCACTTTCTGAGTCAGATCTTTTTGCACACGAAATTTCTTGGTTTACAAGTCAAGAACCCTGCAAAATGAGAAAGAAATAATCTTGCTTGAACTTCTTCGAGCTAAGCTTAGACATTAAACCCTACATTAACCCAAATGCTTTAATTAGAAAAGACTTCTCAGGGTTGTAACACAGGTACGATTGGAGACCGAAAAAGGTTAATTTTTGGCTCAGAATATACGAATGGCTTAACATTGGTGATCACTGCAGGTTTGCCATCGATCTTTGTCCCTTCTGATCCAAAGAGCGTCTTTAGTCTTTGAAGTGCATTGATAGTCTTTGGAGAACCTTCTTCTTGTGTTAGTGCGGCGTCAACACCTGAATGTGACATAATCTGGGAGTATCTTTTACAACCAAGTCTCACTGGTGACCTATACCCTGATATCATGCCATCTTTTGGCATTTACAAGATTAAACACATGATTTACAAGTGTACAAGTATTCAGAGGGGCATTGGCCTTGCATTTACAAGGCGCTTTATTTTTCTGGATGCCCATAATTGAATTTTTCTTTCACTTTTTTTTTTGTTGAGATCCCTTCTTTTCCTTTTGGGAACCAGGATTTCTTAAATGAGTGTGCTAGATATACATCTTGGATCTCAGCACCAGGAATTTTTCACAAATCCTATCTTTCGAATTCTTCTGCTCTGGAAGTGATGTCGCTTCCGTCTTGAAATATGCACTGATCACCAACAGGTTTATGAAACGAATATACAGGCTCAACTGGGCTGTGCAAAGGGTAAAATGTGTATAGGATAGAAAAACAAATGCTTTTTTGTCATTTTAAAGCATTTGAACTACCATAGAAGTTAAAATGACAAGCAATACACGAAGATTGATGTAAGTCTGAGTAAGAAAATCCCTAACCATTTACCTCATGATACTGCTGGACCTACCTCCAGTCGGCCCCGAGTGGGGTGGTTCTTGACAGGGGTAAGGAATGAAACCGCCGTTCAAATGGTTATCAATGGTCACCTGTAGTGTTTAGGGTGGAGAAATGAATGCCTCCGTCTTCTTGATCCATGTAATCGATGCGAAGGGCCCTTATATCCTCAGATTCATTCTCTCATCTTTCGAGTGTATGTAGGGCGTGTTTGGATCAGGTTTGCCTTTCATCTGGAGAAATATTCCTGCTAGATAGTTTAAGCAAGCCGTGTCTTTGGAAAAATCACTTTGTTTTTCTCCAGGCGTTTTACTTCGCAGGAGATTCTAATGACGTATCATGCATACTTTGAGCATGCTTGAACAATCTCTGGTTTTGACAGGTGTGCAATAAATGCAAGGAATTCATTTTCAGAAATAATGTTTATTCCTGAGTCTATTTATGTGAATGTCCATTCTCTCGTTCTTTTCATCTTACAGTGAGAGAGACTTTAACTTGTTCTTTTTTGTTGTCTTCTGTCTTTGTCGCGACCCTCTTGAGGTTGTCGAGCTCTCGAGGGCTAATGGGCCGTCCTGTCTGGTCGGACGCGGGCCTCTCCCAAGGCCCATTACCCAAATCGCAACGGAGGTATGCGTGATCGACTTTCAGTGTAGTCTAGTGACATGTGCTAAGTGTGCATGCCATGGAGTCGCCACCAATCATTTTTTTAGGGTGTGATTGGACCACCCAATCGAATAGTTGGGAGTTTCTATTCAATTCTGCGAGAACCAGAGAAATGGTTTCGGGGACTTAGTTACACCAACTGTCAGAGTTGACGCCCTTTCGGTACCTAAGTTGATTGAATTTTCTAGCCTGAGATTCATGCGGATGAGTAAGGTATGAACCATAAATCTAGAAATTCATGCAGATAGGAGTGATTATCCTAGCAATCACAATCAGTAATAAAATGCGCAACTCAAGGAATCTAGATATGCAAATAAATCACTGTTGACACCTGATTTTTTACCATTTATTATTGTGATTTTTATTGTTTAAAATTAATTAAAAATATCAAAAAATGTTATAAAATCACAAAATAAACTTTGGAAGCCTTGGTTTAGCCTTAGGAACCAATTTTGAACAAAAAATATTTTTCGGTATTTTTAATATTTTTCGAGTTTATTTAATTATAAAAATACCCAAAAAATCAGAAAAATACCATTCGTGGTCAGAAAAATACCCAAAAATATTCGATAATTTTGTTTTAATTTCCTCTTCAAGTGTGTCACTTTAAATCTCAAAAATTCGGCTCGGGTCACTATGTTCCTTCACAAACATAAACCCGAACCGAGCCTAAAAAAAAAAAAAAAAAATTCCTTTTCGAGTCTTTTAGTTTTCAATTCTCACTTTTTATAAGCTATGACATTGGATTCTAAAGTCTTAAAGTGCAATTAGGTCAATTTGCCCTCCAATTTAATCAATTTTTACCAAAATGGCTTAATTGCACATTTTTCTTTCAATTAGTCCCCGGTTTCACGGATGTATACGTATGCTCTACGTATTTATACTTCATACGTATTTATACGTTATGCATATTTGTACTGTTTGGTAACCTCTTTAACTCTTGTAATAATAATAATGGTTATTATTTTTAACACCTTTGTTAGTGCCTTTTTTTTAGTATTTTTGTATTGTGAGTGCTATTGCTAGTGCTATTTTTAAATAGCATTTTTGTATTATAAATTGTGAGTGCTATTGTTAGTGCTATTTTTAAATGACATTTATTTATCATAAATTGTGAGTGCTATTGTTAGTGCTATTTTTAAATGGCATTTATTTATCATAAATTGTGAGTGCTATTATTAGATAGAATTTATAATTGTTAGTGCTATTTTTAAATAGCATTTTTGTATTATAAATTGTGAGTGCTATTGTTAGTGCTATTTTTAAATAGCATTTTTGTATTATAAATTGTGAGTGCTATTGTTAGTGCTATTTTTAAATGGCATTTATTTGTGAGTGCTATTTTTAGATAGAATTTATAATTGTTAGTGCTATTTTTAAATATAATTTATTGGAAGGTATTTTTGGCTATAAAAGGATGGCAAGAGTTTTGAGGTTGAGGGGGAGAGACATTTTGTAGAGTGTGCAAATTTTTGAGAGCTTAGAGAGAAGAACACAAACACTCTCTATATTCTCATAATCTTGAGTGAGCAAAATATACTAAGTTCGGAATATTGATTCCGCATATTGCTAGCACAATTGTTCTGGAGTTATTAGTCGTCTCCCCGTTCGTCAATTGGTGGTGCGTCCGAACTAGATGCCTAACACTTGTGGAGGCTGAGATCGAAGAACATCGAACCGACACCTCCGTTCAAGCACGCTACGAGAGGTAATCTATTTACTCCCTTTGAGACTTTGTGATTTTTTTCGATTGAAATGCACGAAGTACGCCTCTGGAGATACATGTATGGGTTGTTATTTATTTCTGCTACGTGTTACGTGGATCCCAACAGTGGTATCAGAGCCAATCCTTAGGTGTTTTCGTGCATTTAATTGATTTTTTGCAATTTTTGCAATACTATGGCCAATATGTATTAACGAATTGTTCGTCTTACATGGCTAATGGAGATTGATTATTTTATATGATAAATTAATCAACGTAGCAAAAATTGAGACTAAATCAATTTTGAATCGAAAATTTATGGCTATCTTATTTTACGTAAAAATTCTGAATATGATTCAACGTAGAATTTTTATTGTGCCTTCCTAAGTTTTAAATTGTGAATTTATTACTTACGTGAAAGGGTGGTGATCATGGAAAAATCCCTAATCAATGTGATTGATGTATATATGAATGTATGATGATTATTTATATATTTGGGGTTGTAATTATTAAATGGAGGCTGCGTACTCCTTTTATTTTTCATGTAATCTTTATTTTTAGCATAGTCAATTGTTGATGTAAATGCTACGAGGATTACGTGGAGGAGCCTTTTAAGTCGGCGAGCTCTTTGGGGCCCAATTCTTGAAGAGTTCAAGAAACCAAGAAGAAGCGAAGAGCGGCTCTCCGTTATTAAAATATTAAAATGATTAAATGTGGTCTCATTGGCTCGAGACCCATTAAGTCATAATTCCATGATCACCACGTAGGATAGATGTTTATGTGATTGACATCTATTTATTTATTATGATTACGTGAGCATGTTAAACTGGTTAATGTGCAAAGTCAGACTTACCTCACCCAAACTTGCGCCTGCATGAACTCTTAGTCAGGAAAATCACTCGCGTTAGGTACCGAAAGGGCGTTGGTAATGACACCAGCGTAACCAAGTCCCCGAACCCAAAATCTCTGGTTCCGCAGAACTGATCGATCTCTCCCAATCGGTCAGTAAGGTTTCCGGTCTACCCTCCAAGAAAGACCGGTGGCGACTCCAAATGCATGCACAATTTGCACATGCCACCACGACCACACTGAAGGTCGAAAGCGATCGACTCTTATCGTCGAAGAATACTCCCGCCGCGATTTGGTATGGGCTTGGGAGGGCTCGCGCCGATCCAAGACCCGCGATCGGTAATCCATTAGCCGCGTCCGCTTTCGGACGGGTCGCGACAATCACTTGGCATTCCTAGTAAGGCCCTATTTATCAATCACAGCTCAAGAATGATTTAGCTGTCCTAGCCATTCTACACACGATCTAACCTAAGAAAAGCATTAGGAAGTATCGAAGGAGTTCGAGTGTACTCACATGGGGTTCGCCGTGCCCTGGTTTGGTCTTGGACGAGCCGACCCGATTATATTTGGGGATCCACTCGGCGTTTTACACCATGAAATCATGTGAAACAAAAACGAAAATATTCAGCAAGGGGAATTTATTGTAGATGGTGGTCGATCTAATTGGACGTCAAGACTAAAAAATATGTAGAAATTTACAAATTAAAATACTCGAATGACATTTTTTTGCCAAATTCAACTCTATGCGTCGTGAAGAAACACATGCAATTGAACTTGAATTTTGACTATTTATGAGTTCAAAATGAAAAGGAAATTAAAATAAAAATATTGACTATTTTTCTATATTTTTACGACATCGAACGCTATTTTTCTTCATTTTTCATGTATTTTTCTATTTTTGGAAAATATTAAAAAATATTAAAAAATATGACAAATTATTTTTTTTTATCAAAAATGGTTCCTTTAGCTTGGTCAAGGTTACCAAAGATGATTTTTTAATTTTTTTTAACTTTTTATAGATTTTTTATGAATTTTTTAAAAATAAACTATGAAAGACTGATCAAAAATCAGGTGTCAACAGCTGCCCCTCTTTGAGAGGAATTTCGTCAGAGGTTTCTCTCAAAGACAAGGTGACACCTATATTCCGATCGACTCGACTGGGAAAATAAAAGAAATCATGACATCCAATTTTCATGCCGATCAATGTGTGCTTTTCCTTAAAAAAGAGATGTGCTCATTCAATTCCCTGATATGATGTAAGAAAGTTAAGGAGTAGATAGACTTCCCTGCCCCTTACTTGTCGAATGCTTGCAGCATTTGCTGTGTCTGATGGGTTCAAGTAGATTCCTAAGGACTTGTCATCGGAGTGTCCTTGGGATGTTAAGCTCTGACCTGTATGGTAGGTCAAACCATAATGGGATTCCTAACTGATAGGAACCTAAGGAAGACGCATCCCACATTTGGGAATTTGCCAAGGGTTTTGATCCGTGTGGTGGACTAAACTAGAAATGGCTTGCCTAATGTAAGGCTTATTAGGGAAAACGAATCCTCCCGCGTTCGGGATTCATCAAGGTTTTGATCCGTATGGTGGATCGGACCATTGGGTTGATCCTTCAGGCGGTCTCTACCAGTCCTTTGACCCTTCATGCGGTTTCTACCATTCATTGACCTTTCATGCGGTTTCTACCATTGAGTTGACCCTTCAGGCGGTTTCTACCATTGGTTGACCCTTCAGGCGGTTTCTACCATTGAGTTGACCCTTCAGGCGGTTTCTACCATTGGTTGACCCTTCAGGCGGTTTCTACCATACATTGACCCTTCAGGCGGTTTCTACCATTGTTTTGACCCTTCAGGCGGTTTCTTCCATTGGTTGACCCTCCAGGCGGTTTCTACCATACATTGACCCTTCAGGCGGTTTCTACCATTGTGTTGACCCTTCAGGCGGTTTCTACCATTGATTGACCCTTCTGGCGGTTTCTACCATTTATGAGATTCCAAATTGATATGAATCAAAGGATGACGTACCCACTCTTCGGGGCTAGTCGGAGACTCGATCATTCTGTGGATCGGTCTTAGAAAAAACTTGCCTACTAAAAGGCTTCACCTAAGGATGACGCACCCAGTCTTTGGGGCGGCCAAAAGTCCTGCAGAAAGCTTAGACCTGAAAATATTTTCCTCGCCAAGAAGATATTAGTAATCTTTGGGAAGACAATAATTGTCTAACTGACAAAATTCTACGACTTAAGTTTTAGTCATGAAATGTGCATTTTGATTGCTGGAGGTTATCCAAAACATTCCTGCCATATACAGATGTGATCATAAATTCCTTGCACGGAAACTCTAGATCAAACAATTTGAAAATTTCAAAAAGAGTTTGCTCAAAACATCCATTGGAGTATTTCTCATCCAAGAAGGCTTCTCACTGCTCTGTGATAATGATCTTTAATAGGGAAAGTGCTCAATTTCCTACCAACCTATGCCTGGGTTTCAGGATCATTCGCAACGCATACATTTCGACCGATCAGGAGGTCTTTCACGGGACCGTAGTGTTAGGCTTGGATATCGGTTTCCAAGGGGGACTCACTTTTGAGTCAAGGCCGTTGAACGAAAATTTTCACTATCTGCTCCGGGTTTACAAGTCAAGAACCCTGTAAAATGAGAAAGAAATAGTCTTGCTCGTACTTCTTTGAGCTAAGTTATACATTAACCCAAGTGTCTTAGTCAGATAAGACTGCTTCAGGGTTGTAACATTGGAAGGATTGGGGACCGAAAAAGGCTTATTTTTTTGCCCAGAAATTGTGAAGGGTTTGGCATTGGTGATCATTGCAAATTTACCACATGTCCTTCGAAGAACATCTCCATTTCTTGAAGTGTACACTCCTCTTTTAGAGCGCACAAGGATGTTTAAAAGCGTCTCTTGTTACATTAAGAGACCGTCTGTTTGTGTGTTTGCAATTTGAGCACGACATCATTTGGAGAGTAGTCATCTTGATCTGACTCCTTTGCAGGGTCTTTTCATCGTATATCTAGACTTTACTGGGGATATTTTGAATAGACATCAGCCTTGCTTTTTACCAGGCACTTTGCTTTTTCTTGATGTCTAGGGATTTTTCTTTTCCCCCTTTTTTTTAATCCCGTGTTTTTCTTTTCTTTTGGAGCTAGGATTTTCGGCAATCATGCTAGATATGCAACTTAAACTTTGGCACGCTTCCATTCCTAGAGTGATGTTGCCTTTGCTTTGGAATATGCAATGATCACCAATAGGTTGATGAAATGAATTTGCTGGCTCAACTTGATCGTGCAAAGGATAACAGTGTGTAGGATAGAGAAATGAATTATTCTCGTCATCCTATGACACTTGGATTATCATATAAACAACACACAAAGATTTATGTTAGTTCGAGCAAGAAAATTTCAAACCGTTTACTTTCTGATACTGTTGGACTAACCTTCATTTGCCCCAATGTGGGGTGGTTCTTGACAGGGTTGAGAATGAAAATCGCCGTTCAATGGGGTTCTCAATGGGCATCTGTAGTGTTTGGAATGAAGAAATAAATGCCTCTGTCATCTCGATCCATGTAATCGTTGCGAATGACCCTTATATCCATAGGTTAAGGTTTCGCTATCATTTCCAATCTCCTCATCTCTCAAGTGTGTATGGGACGTGTTTGGATTAGGCTCGCTTCTCTTATGAGAAAATACCCTTTTGAACAGTTCAAACGACTCTTGTTGGAAAAATTCATTTCATTTCATCAAGATTTATCCTTCAAAGGGATTTTGTGATGCACCATACATGTGTAATTCATGTTCATACAATCTCATGTTTTAAAACATGAATGTCAATGAAGTAAGAATTCTATGTCTTTTTAGATGTGAGAATCGAATTAATTCTGAAATTTTTTAATCTCCAATGAATTGGGAAAAGGGATACTTACCTGCCCATCGAGGCTGGAGATCCTGGAGATATAAAAGGGATATGTCATCGTATATTCTAAAACTTTACAAAAATTGGAACAATACATCTTACCCTTGGTCATATGCTCCAACGAGTGTACAAGGGTTGTGAAAATCTGCAATGTCTGCCCTGATGGCGAGCTCCTGCCAAGGATAAATATTAAGCATTATTTTGGGTTTCCAAATTCAAAACAAATTGGGACGATACTACTTTACTCTTGATTTGAATTCCATTCTGCATGCCAATGTGCAGATTGTAGAAGCCGGCCCTCAAGCTTGTGGCCATGATTTCTTCGTCTGGTTGGGCAACGAATCCACCTCGAGGATTTACGTCGGAGGAGATTCATTCATCTTTTTGGGCGTGTTTCATGCACTGTTTTGTTATTTGAATGCATGGCTTCTTGGGTGCCTCGTCTCTGTTCATCACCTGAGAGGAAAATGAGAGAACATTATCCCCGCATCTGATTGAAAATCATTTAGGAACGATACGTTCTTTTTACCAAATGGGTGGCTCCGCGGCCAAATGCGTTTTACATTGAAAGAATGGATTCCATTACGCTCTGCGGATGATAACTATCGCTTCAGGGACTTGCCCCACGGATTAAACGATGAATTTGATGTCTTCGGCTTCGACATGCTTTCCGATGTAGGAATGGTTTGCCCCCATTTTCAGTGGAGATGGGTTTTGTCGAGTGGGCAAGATCAAAAACTCATCCTAGATTTGGCTTTAGTCGAAGGTTGAAATCCCGACCTTGGATAAGCGAATCATGATTCATCTCCTTCTGCTTCGGATTTGTCATTTGCATGCTTCACATTTTACAATACCAACTTCGCCGCTTGATGAAAATGAATCGATGATTTTCGAATTGCCCCAAGTTCTATAGTCATCTGCGTCGAATCTCTTTGAACTTCATCGGGTGATAGACCAACTGATAAAATGATTTTTCAATCCCGAGATCGAACTCCTGACGTTTCGTACCACTTCCATTTCACTGACTACCAGGACACAGCACTATTGGCGTCCCTAACTGGTTCGTTTTTTGTTATAAAATTCTTGAAGCAGTTAGCGACCCCCATCGAGAATGAAACAAGCTCAATTTAGAGTTCATAACGACTAAAGGTCCCTTAGAACGATACAGAGCTAACCGTCTTTGAGCTCGCTCGGGCTTTTGCTCGCATTTTCCTATGTGAAGCCTTTAAATGTTTTTCTTCGTGGCGTTCAATTGATTCGCCTCGACTCTAATCTAACAAGGGATTGTCGCACTCAAGCATGATGATGCTCGTAGGTAGTACTGATCGCTGCCCCAGATTAACTCTAGGCATTAAGGAAGATTATCTTGCATGGAAGACTTTATGACAGAAAGATTAATGATACATCCAGTCACATGTGCCTAGTTCCCTTGAGGATTCTCGGTGATCAGCCAGTTACACCATGAATCAGACATATAATCGTCATTTTGGATCATAACTTCATAAGCCCATCAGTTTTAAACTGATCGATCCAGATATGGAGCTCCTCATCAAGGAAATCTTTTGATTCTTCGAGCAACTGATATTCGGGTTGACCATCATCGCTTGGCGTTGAAGGATTCCTGTTTCTGTTGTGAGCGATCTGATTCTTCGAGCTAGAACCTTCGTCGTTGCTCGAGATTATAAGAGGATGATTGATCGGTTCACTATCAAAAGCACCTTCCATTTGGGAATGGAAGAAACAAAAATCCTCAGAGCATCCGCCCGCTTGATCTTCCGAAATCATATGCCCAAGCCGAGCAGATCTTTGAACACTAGGCGCAATATGTTGATCGGAGATAGGAAGAGCACTAGCGAAAAGTTGCTGCTCAAACCAAGGAGTTCGTACCTGCTGCACTTGTGGCATATACTCTTGAGGGGTGCTGAGATGATTCGGGGGAATATTCTGATTAGCGCCCAAGTAGTCGATGGTGCTGCTACCAGCTTGGTCGGTGCCTAGATTCGGCAGGGTATTTCTTACTTCAGGGGCATTGTAGTTATAGCCATGCCTAGTGTTTAGGCACAAGTTGAGTTCTTTCAGGTTCAGTGCTGTGTGGCGCTGTCTTAGCGCCCTTCTGTAGCTCTTGAGGTGACTCGCGACTCCATATTTAGTGAGTCCTGGTATGTTCATGATCTCAAGTATGCGCGTTGGATATGCTGAGTTGATCCCTAGTTGCTGAACCGCACTAAGGAACTTGAGATGAAGCTCGGGGGACCAATTGACCCTCGTCTTCTTGCGACCCGGAACAGTGTTGACAACTTGGCTATTGCTCTCTGGCCTATTTCCAGTAGGATTTGATCGAGCCGGAAATTGTTGTGGAGGGAATTCATCAGCTTTGGATTGGTCGGTCGTGATAGTAAGCTCATCGTTAAGGAAACTCCAATCATAGTGACGCATATCACATCCTTTAGAAGGCATCGGTATTGACTTCGTAGAATTGATTTGTTCATGCATATCTCCAAAAAAATCTGATTGTATCGAAGATGGTTCGAGGGAGTGGGGTGGTGAATGAGCATTTTCAATCCTCATATAAGGCTTATCAAGGAACATTTCGCCGAGAGTGATAGGGCCACCGCAATTAAGGCAAGCGATAGTGCTGGGAGCTTTCTTATACCTCATGTTCTCCGCTCGAAGCTTTTCGTTTTCCTCCTTTAGAATCGCAAGTTCTTGACGTCTGTGTTGAGCCCTCAATTTGGCTTGCTTATTTTGAAACCAAAACTTGACCCTCAAAGGTTTCATCCCTAGCTTCTGGCCCAATTCATTTCTTTGTTTCATGTTCGGGAGAGGGCATTCACTAAAGAAAGCTTCAAGATCTTGGATTTCATTCTGAGTGTGGCACTGGCGACGTTTCCTTTTCCGGGATTGACCATCGCTGCTGCTGTTGTCGTCGCTGCTGAGATCCTGAACTTCGTTGCCGAAAGGGTTGGGTTCTGTGGTTCTGGTACCAGACGCCATCCTAGAATCTTCGAGACCTCTCAGTAGTTCATTTTCTGAGATTTTTGGATCAGTCGCCTCTAGCAACTGATGGTAACTCTCAAACATGTTGGATCGAAAAATGTTCGATCAATTTTTGCTCACTCAGGGTTCTCTACTCTCTCATGTATGCTCACTCTCTCTAAATTTTCTTTTGAGTGGTTCTGTATGCCCATGAAACGTTCTTTAAACATGGATGAAGATCATCAGGCAAGCGTTGCTCCCAAGATTTCGTATTTCCCGCTTTGTCGTCTTCTTTCTTCTTTTCAACGTGGAGGGACACCAAATCGATTTCCTGTTCTCGATATCCATGTCTGTCTCCCACTTATTTTCAAAAAGGTGGAACTACGCTCGCCTGCCGCTCAGTTTTTTAATATGATGGGACCGCCAAATCCTTTCGCAACTTTTTTCGATAGTTGCGCTTAACTCCCGCTCAATTTTAATATGGTGGCACCGACATATCTTTTTACAACTTTTTTAGGTTTATCAAGCCTGAAATCGCGGACTGGGACAAATCTGATGGTTCACCGAAAGAGCCACCATTGCTTTACCCAATTAACTTGGCTCCACGAGCATTATTGCTGTGCCTTTCTTCATTCTCGAGTTGCTATAAAAGGAGGAGTTAATGCATAGAAGATTAACACTCTTACATAATTGCCTTTTCGTATTTTAATCACTCTACCACACTCATCTTCTTCTCCCTCACTCCAACGAAAATGACCTCCTCTCCTATTCGCGCTTTCTCAGCCGAAATTTTGGCCCAGTGGGAAAAACTCTATAACCTCCTCGGTCGAGGCTATGCTCATATAGCCGATCACCCAGAAACTGAAGATGAAATCCGTATTTTGCTCGTGGAAATAGACACCACCTCCATCGAGGGCACTAATTTAGAGAGGGAATATAGAATCTTCCCAACCCTCTTTATAAACTTTTTAGAGACTTACCGTGTCGCTCATCGAAAAGCTACCGTGGCTCACGTTTTGCGAGCTCGCTATGAGGATCGGTCCAACTGCTTGGTGTTGGCCAACCTTGTGGCCGATAGTCACAGAAAGGCTGTTGAGTTCGCCAACAAGCGAGTCTCGATGTTGCTTCGCGAGAGGGGAAATTTGGTGGAGCGCTTGGCCTTATCCCTGACCACCTATGAGCACGACCGTCGTAATGTCGTGTTGAAGTTTCAATGTGAGTGGCAGGAAGAAAGGCTTGACAGCATTACCGCGGATATAGCCCATGGGAGAGGACTAGTTCGGGACCTGGAAATAGCCGCCGAAGATCACGGGACCAAGGTTGCCGATCTTAAAGGGGAATGTAAACGCCTTCTTCTTAAGCTTGCAGATCTCGAGTCTCAAGGTGGTGAGTATAAGCAAAGCATCAATAATATGGAGGGCCAACTAGGTTCCTTTGTGATGCTAATTAGGGCTCATTGCGGTTTTATGTTTCCACCCCGATGATTTGTATGATCTGCTTTTAAGGTCCCTCGATTGAGCGAAATGAATGAAAGCTCTAATGTGTGTGTCTCAACTTCTGTATGGCTGACTTTCTCGAACACCTGACCACTCTCAACCTAGGCAAGCTGCGCTTTGACATTGATGATTCAAGCGTGTACATCTTGATTTTTTAATCTTGCTTATGATCTGATAAAGGAACCTCCCACCGCGATTATCCACAAAAAGACTTCTCTTCTCTACTTGTTTTTAACCTGTTTCAAATGAAAAGGCAGAATCAGAAGAAAGAATTTGAAAAATAAAGCATAAATCCTTTCAATTTTATGCTTACTTATGATTAATAGGGATAAGAGCTTTTACAAGGGTTTTGGCCTTGTGCAAAAGCTTTTATCGATATTCCTCAAAGGAAAGCATATCATTGAAAGGAATGTAATTCACGATAATTGCCTTTGATCAATTCCAAGAAAATCAATGGAATGTTCAAAAGTACACAATTACGATGTGTTTTAAATTCAATTGAAGATACAGTATCCAAATTAAAGCTGTTTGCTAAGAACGAGAGTAATTTGGATATCTATCTTTTCATTAAATTTGAAAAACACGAATACTCTTGATATTCTTGATCAATTATTGTGGATTACCAATGATGCAAAACATGCATGAACCAATTCAAGTTTATAGTTCCTTCTGGCGAAATTGGGATTGTATTGCCCTATACGGCCAAAAGGTTGTATAAGACTTCCAATTTCAATTTCATCCAAAGGAATTATAAAATTGATTTTGGAGTATTCGAGTGATTAGAAGAAATGCCACTATCACATTCCAATGACAAGTCAATAGAAATACAACAAATTTCAATCTGAATGTATATAAACACAAATAGATTCCTAATACAATCAATCTAAGGGATCAGATAGAGAGGATCTCAGCAAAATAAATCCTATACAAGGCTAGAAATGAAAAATAAAACAAAGGAATGTGATCTTAATACTTAGAGATGCCCTAGTTTCGATCTTTGAGACGTGACTTCAGGATCACCTATTCCAAATCATCATCTTCATTAGATGATACCTCAATGATGTCCATAGTAGGCTCTTCTTGTCCACTTGGCGCTCGTAATGGGATGACACCATCTTCATCTTCCATCAAGAACATTGGGAGGAAAACACTCATATCTATCCTTAAAATGGCATTTAATCCAATCACCGGAATTATGCAATGAATATAATGATTAAGAGCTGTAACAAGTTCGAGGGATAGAAAAGTCTTACCAACCAAACTTAAGAGAAAATCAAGCTTCTCTGTATTTTTTGCAGTGTTAGGTATACTAACCTTCCATAGACAAACGCATGAGACAAGTGAGGGAAAACTCCTAAAAATCAAAAGATAGGGCTTGGTACCTAAAGCCAAGGTTCTCGCCTCGAATTCTGGGAAGAGCCGATTCCATTGCACAACTATCGTTGCATTGGGACTCAATCCATAGTTCGAAGTGAGCGGAATTGAAAAGTGGATTACCCCATGTTTTTCCTCACGGAGATTCCATTTTCAATTCCTTCTATTGTGTTCCTAAAGAGGGCGCCTGGGGTTTTAGGCGCAATTGTGTATTCATTGTGTCGTGCTAAAGCAATAGACATGCATTTTATTTAACAATCACCGCTTCAATATAAACATCCACACAATCATACATCTAAAACTCCTACCTGCATAAAACAAAGTTAACAAGCACTTCACCCCTTATTTCTCCCGTCTACAAAAACATCTAACACATTCGTTAGCATAAACACCTCACTTTCGAGAGCATCTGCATAAAATTAGGTTAGAAGAATCAATCAACTTTTTAATCGGCTCAAGTCCACTAAATGGTTAAGAACCAGTCCCCAGCGGAGTCGCCAGTCTGTCGCGACCCTCTTGAGGTTGTCGAGCTCTCGAGGGCTAATGGGCCGTCCTGTCTGGTCGGACGCGGGCCTCTCCCAAGGCCCATTACCCAAATCGCAACGGAGGTATGCGTGATCGACTTTCAGTGTAGTCTAGTGACATGTGCTAAGTGTGCATGCCATGGAGTCGCCACCAATCATTTTTTTAGGGTGTGATTGGACCACCCAATCGAATAGTTGGGAGTTTCTATTCAATTCTGCGAGAACCAGAGAAATGGTTTCGGGGACTTAGTTACACCAACTGTCAGAGTTGACGCCCTTTCGGTACCTAAGTTGACTGAATTTTCTAGCCTGAGATTCATGCGGATGAGTAAGGTATGAACCATAAATCTAGAAATTCATGCAGATAGGAGTGATTATCCTAGCAATCACAATCAGTAATAAAATGCGCAACTCAAGGAATCTAGATATGCAAATAAATCACTTGGCATTCCTAGTAAGGCCCTATTTATCAATCACAGCTCAAGAATGATTTAGCTGTCCTAGCCATTCTACACACGATCTAACCTAAGAAAAGCATTAGGAAGTATCGAAGGAGTTCGAGAGTACTCACATGGGGTTCGCCGTGCCCTGGTTTGGTCTTGGACGAGCCGACCCGATTATATTTGGGGATCCACTCGGCGTTTTACACCATGAAATCATGTGAAACAAAAACGAAAATATTCAGCAAGGGGAATTTATTGTAGATGGTGGTCGATCTAATTGGACGTCAAGACTAAAAAATATGTAGAAATTTACAAATTAAAATACTCGAATGACATTTTTTTGCCAAATTCAACTCTATGCGTCGTGAAGAAACACATGCAATTGAACTTGAATTTTGACTATTTATGAGTTCAAAATGAAAAGGAAATTAAAATAAAAATATTGACTATTTTTCTATATTTTTACGACATCGAACGCTATTTTTCTTCATTTTTCATGTATTTTTCTATTTTTGGAAAATATTAAAAAATATTAAAAAATATGACAAATTATTTTTTTTTTTTATCAAAAATGGTTCCTTTAGCTTGGTCAAGGTTACCAAAGATGATTTTTTAATTTTTTTAACTTTTTATAGATTTTTTATGAATTTTTTAAAAATAAACTATGAAAGACTGATCAAAAATCAGGTGTCAACAGTCTTCACCAGACATTCCTGCATGTAGGGTAGAAGAGACATTCTTGTGAGTGAAAGATGGTTTTACTTTTGGTGGAACAGATCCATATCACCTGGTACTTGGTGTTGAGGTCCCTTCTGTCTAGGGTCCCGTTTGAATGAATCTGATTTTGAGCTTTGCTTCTTGGAATCCTGCAAAACTGAACACATGCTAGTGTATGCATGGATGCATGATATGCTTTATGTAACGGCCACTACAATGATTCGGATCAATTCGGGACAAGCCACATGATCACTATCTGATTTTATTTCAAGGATAATACTTCTTCACAGCATCTGAATTTATAGGGTCCCACAATTCTTCTCCTTCAGAATTTGCAAGAATCAATGCTCCTCTAGTGAGAATCTTCCTGACAATATATGGGCCTTCGTAATTCGGGGTAAATTTGCCTCCCGGATGGACAACATTTAGCAGAGTCTTCTTTACAACCAGATCATTCTCTTCAAAATTTCTGGCTCTAACCTTTCGATTGAATGACTTGGCTACCCTCTTTTGGTAGCTTTGACCATGACAGATCGCTCTGAGGCGCTTCTCGTCTATCAAATTCAGCTGTTCATATATGTGCTTGGAGTATTCTGTTTCGAAAAATTTATCCTCTGATAAGATTCTTAAAGAGGGAACCTTAACTTCCACGGGCAGGACCACTTTCATCCTGTATACCAGAGCGTAAGGAGTTGCCCCCGTAGAAGTCCTGATCGAAGTTCGATGCCATTATGGCAAAGGGTAGCCTTTCATGCCAATCCCTATAATTCTCTGCAGTCTTAGCCAGGATCTTTTTGATATTCTTGTTAGCCGCTTCTACTACCCCATTAATCTGTGGGCGGTAAGGGGAAGAATTAAGATGTCGAACGCCAAAACGGTCCAGTAGATCATCGACAATTTTGTTGTTTAGGTTGGACCCATTATCTGTAATGATCGCTTGAGGGGTACCATATCGAAAGATTATGTCTCTCTTAATAAACCTCGCCACACTTCTTGCGGTAACATTTTTGTAAGAATTGGCCTCTATTCACTTTGTGAAGTAATCAATCGCCACCAGGATGAAACGATGACCATTTGAAGCCATTGGGTTGATAGGTCCTATCATGTCTATCCCCCACATAGAAAAAGGCCAAGTTTCGGACATTTGATGCAGTTCATTCGGGGGCGCATTAATTTTGTCGCCGTATACTTGACACTGGTGGCATGACCGGACATGCTGATAGCAGTCTGATTCGATGGTCATCCAATAATATCAGAGCCGCATGATTTTCTTGGCAAGGAGGTGGCCGTTCATATGGGGCCGGCATATACCTTCATGGATCTCCTTCATGAGAACATTTGTTTCTTTAGCATCTATGCATCTTAACAGAGTGGAGTCAAATGAGGAAGAACTTGCTGGCCATCCTGGTTATGTATCTCCGGTCTCCTGCTTGACATCCTTCAAGAAACTCCCCATTTAAGAGATAATTCTTAATGTCATAGTACCAGGGCTCTCCGTCGAATTCCTCCTCTATCGTCATACAATAGGCCGATTTTTCAACTATACCGATCCTTGGTGGTTCTATTTCTATCTCGCCGGTCAATTGCAGCATCGAGGACAGTGTGGCTAGTGCATCTGCAAATTGGTTATGAGACCTTGGTAGGTATTCAAATGACACCTCTTCGAATTTGAGTGTTAATTCTTCAAGGTACTCATGATAAGGGATGAGCTTTGCATCCTTCATTTTTCACTCTCCCGTGTCTGTAAAATGATGAGCATGGAATCTTCATAAACTTGTAGCCTAGGTATTCCCATGGAAATGGCTAATCGTAAGCCTAGAATACACGCCTCGTATTCTGAGATATTGTTGGTGCAAGGGAAAGTCATCTTTGCCGCGACAGGATAATGTTGATCGTCTGGGGATATCAATACTGCCCCAATTCCAGCTCTTGATAGGTTAACAGCGCCATCGAAATACATGACCCACTTATCTTCTGTCAAGTTCAAAATTTGATCTTCTATCTTTGTCTTTCCAGGAGACTCGCAATTTTATGAGTTTTCTACCAACATATCAGCTATGGCTTTCCCTTTTACTAATTTTTGTGGAGAACACCTGATGTCAAATTCAGATAACATCACCTGTCATTTTGCTAACTTCCCAATCATAGTGGGCTTTTCCAAGAGGTACTTGACATGGTCATTTTCTGTTACCAGCTGAATATGGTGATGCAGGGTATACTGTCTTAATCTGCGAAGTACCCATACAGTTTCCACACATGCCCTTTCAACAGGTATATATTTCGCTTCAGACGAGGTGAATTTCTTGCTCAAGTAATAGATGGCTCTTTCCTTACCATCCGTCGGGCTTGTTTGGGCGAGTAAGGCTCCAAAAATTCCTGCTGTATAGTCAAATATAAGGTCAAAGGACGACCTGGGATGGGCGGCACAAGTACTGGCGGAGTGACCAGGTAGTCCTTGATCTTTTGGAATGCCTAACTACACTCTGCATCCCAAGTCACTTTTGCACCTTTCTTGAGTAGCTTGAAAATCAATTTAGCCACATCTGATAGCTGATTGATGAATCTAGCAATATAATTCAATCTCCCTAGAAGGCTTCTTACTTCTTTTATTGTGGAGGGAGTTGCTAGATCATGGATAGCTTGAATTTTTGAAGGATCAATCTCAATGCCCTTGTTATTGACCATGAATCCGAGAAGTTTCCCAGATTTTGCCCTGAACACACATTTGTTGGGGTTCAACCTCAACTTGTATCTGCGCAGTCGCTCAAATAGCTTTCTTAATACCTGAATGTGATCATGTCCCTTCTTGGACTTGACGATCATGTCATCGACATATACTTCGATTTCCTTATGGATCATGTCATGGAATAGTGTGATCATAGCCTTTTGGTAGGTGGCCCCCGCGTTCTTTAATCCAAAGGGTATGACCTTGTAACAAAAGTTTTCCCAGGGCGTGGTAAAAGCAATCTTTGGCTTGTCTTCTTGTTTCATGAGGATTTTATTATATCTAGAGAATCCATCCATGAATGAGAATAATTCATACCCCGCGGTACTATCCACCAACACGTCAATGTGAGGTAGTGAAAAATCATCTTTTGGGTTTGCTCTATTCAGATCTCAATAATCCACGCAGATCCGAACTTTGCCGTCCTTTTTCATGACGGGGACTATATTTGCAATCCAAGCCGAGTATGAGATAGCTTCAATAAAGCCTACCCTGAGAAGCTTCATCACTTCTTCCTTGATTCTGTCTTCTAATTCGGCTTTCATCCGTCTACTGCCTTGTCTGACAGGTTTAACACTAGGATGTGTGGGTAATGCATGTTCTACGATCTTAGGATCCAAACTCGGCATGTCAGCGTAGGACCATGCAAAGACATCCTGATACTCCCTTAGTAATTCCGTAAACCTGAGCCTTTCAACTCGGGACAAATGCCCACCGATCTTGACTTCCTTGATATCTACGGAGTCCCCCAAGTTAATAACTGTCGCGACCTATTGTCGCGACCCTCTCGAGATTCGCCATGGGCTCTCGAGGGCTAATGGGTCGTCCAGTCTGGTCGGACGCAGGCCTCTCCCAAGGCCCGTTACCCAAATCGCAACGGAGGTATACGTAGTCGACCTTCAGTGTGGTCTAGTGATATGTGCTAAGTGTGCATGCCATGGAGTCGCCACCAATCATTTTTTGGAGGGTATGATTGGACCACCCTATTGAATAGTCGGGAGTTTCTATTCAATTCTGCGATAACCAGGGAAATGGGTTCGGGGACTTAGTTACGTCAACTATCAGAGTTGACGCCCTTTCGGTACCTAAGTTGACTGAGTTTTCTGACTTAAGATTTCATACAGATGAGTGGGGTACGAGTCCTAAATCTAGGAGTTCATGCAGATAGGAATGACTATCCTGGCAATCACAATCAATAATAAAGTGCACAAATCAATGAATTCAAATGTACAAATAAATCACATGGCATTCCTAATAAGGCCATATTGGCCTAGAGAAGCATCAATCAGGCTTAGGAATGATTTAGACATGATTTTGCCCATCAGGGGCAAAATCGTAATTTTGAGACAAAGGGGACAATTTGCCCAAAAAGGACAAAATCATCATTTCGGAATGAATCCGGAGTCAAAACAGGTTTGGTCACTCAATTGACCCATTTCCTATTTTTTGGCAATTTTCGTGATTTTCGGGAATTTTAGAAACCGATTTACCATTCGAAGGGTAAAATCGTCATTTTCTAAAAATGGAAATGAAATGTGGAAATCTTAGACATAAGGTTTAACCACCCATCTGGCCCATCACCAAATTCTAAGCAATTTCCACAATTCATCAGAATATCAAAGACGATTTACCCTTTGAGGGGTGAAATCGCCATTTTGGATTAAATGGGAGAAAATCCCAAAAATGAAAACAAATCAATTTTTTGTCATTTTCAGCCTTGGACAATTTTTAGAATTTTTCTGCAATTTTTTCTCAATTTTTTTGTTTTTCTTTAATTTTTCCATTTTTTTGGTATTTTTGATTTATTAATATTTTTTTATATTTTCAGAAAATATTTTAACAAAAAGTATGTCTTTGACAATAGATAACACTCAACCAGATAAATAAGCTAACCACTAGACTGAAACAAATACATACAAATCAAGTCTATAAATGCAATATTTTAGAAAAATAATCCTGATATACAGATCGGGTACGTAAAACATACCGGATTGGACACCGGCCTTCAATCGCCCAGCCTCAGCCTGCGACCATCCCCATGCCCGTTACCTGTCGATCGCCATTAGAATGTCGATAGTCAATTTCACAAATTAAGACTAAAAAATAAAAAAAAATTAAAAAATTTTTAAAAATGGACACTGTTCATGCACTGTTCCGACACTGTTCATGCACTGTTCCGACACTGTTCCGACACTGTTCGGACACGGCTCCGACACGGCTCCGACACGTCCGACACGGACGACACGCCCGGACACGCTCCGACACGTCCGACACGCCCGGACACGTCCGGACACGCTCCGACACGTCCGGACACGTTCCGACGCGTCCGGACACGTTCCGACGACGGAGTGGTGACCCGAGGCTGTTTCTGGGCTCCACCAGCGGCGCGTAGGCTCCATAAGCTCCGAGGGAGGAGGTAGGACTCCGGGGCTGTCGCCGGAGGCGATAGCACGCTTTGGCGATGACGGATTTGGCCCGATCCGAAACAATCCCGAACCAAACTCCGAAACGGGTGGAGGCCGGAGGTCTTGGGTTGTTCACGGCGGCTTTGAGGTACGACGGCTAGCGACGACGGCGGAAGGGGGGGTTCCATTTTAGGCGTCCACGAAGAAGAAGAAAAGAAAAGGAAGAAGAAGCTACGGGAAAGGAAGGAGAAGAAGAAGAGGAGGAAGAAGAAGAAGAAAAAGAAGAAGAAAGAAGGAAGAAGAGGAGGCGACGGATGATGAGGGGGAGGGGGGAAGAGTAAAATAATAATAAAAATAAAATAATAATAATAAAATAATATAATAATAATATAATAAAATACTAAAAAGTAAAAATAATAATAAAATAATCAAAAGCGAAGACAAAATGATTAGTCCCCTTTTCCTTTTAAATGATGATGTTTTCACTCCTTTTCCTTTTAATCATTATTAATATTTTTGTCAAATTCAATTTTATGGTGATCAGAGAACACCTAAAATCGAACCTGAATTTTACTATTTTATGAGGTCCTAAAGTAAAAAAAAAAATTAAAAATAAAAATACCGACTATTTATATATATTTTTGTGACCTCGAATACTACTTTTTTATTTTCTTTTTATTTTATATTTTTCGAAAATAATAATAATAAAAAATATGAAAAAATATTTTTTTTATCCAAAATGGTCCCTTTAGCTTGGCCAAGGCTACCAAAGTTGATTTTGTAATTTTTCAGCTTTTTATGGATTTTCTATGAATTTTCGAAAAATAAAGGAAAAAAAGTTGATCAAAATTTAGGTGTCAACAGCTGCCCCTCTTTGAGAGGAATCTCGTCAGAGGAATCCCCTCAGAGGTTTCTCTCAAAGACAATGTGACACCTGAGTCCTGATCGACTCGACTCGTGAAACTAAAGGAAAAAGAGTCATGATATCCAGGTTTTCATGCTTGTCGATGTATGCTCTTTCTTGAAGGGGGAAACATTTATTTGACATGAGAGAGTGAGATAATAGAGAGACATACCTGCCACTTACCTGTTCGATGTTTGTGCGATTTTCGCGGTGTTTGATGGATTCAAGAGAATTTCTAGAAACTCGTTACTAGAGTATTCTAGAGAGGTTAAGCTCTGACCCGTATGGTAGGTCAAACCATAATGGGATTCCTAACTGATAGGAATCTAAGGAAGACGCATCCCACATTTGGGAATTTGCCAAGGGTTTTGATTCGTATGGTGGATCGGACCATTGAGTTGACCATTTAAGTGATTTTTACTATTGGGTTGACCCTTCAGGCGGTTTCTACCGTTGTGTTAACCCTTCAGGCGGTTTCTACCATTGGTTGACCCTTCAGGCGGTTTCTACCTTTGGTTTGACCATTCAGGCGGTATCTACCTTTGGTTGACCCTTCAGGCGGTTTCTACCTTTGAGTTGACCCTTCAGGCGGTTTCTACCTTGGTTTGACCCTTCAGGCGGTTTCTACCGTTGTGTTAACCCTTCAGGCGGTTTCTACCATTGGTTGACCCTTCAGGCGGTTTCTACCTTTGGTTTGACCATTCAGGCGGTATCTACCTTTGGTTGACCCTTCAGGCGGTTTCTACCTTTGAGTTGACCCTTCAGGCGGTTTCTACCTTGGTTTGACCATTTAGGCGGTTTCTACCTTGATTTGACCCTTCAGGCGGTTTCTACCTTTGATTTGACCCTTCAGGCGGTATCTACCTTTGTTTTGGTTTGAAAAGGGGTCTCATGACGAGGGTTCTCCACGTCCGATGAGACTGTTTGATATTTGAAAAAGGGATCCTAGGACGAGGGTTCTCCACGTCAAGCTAGGACTGCTTGATTTTTGAAAAGGGGTCTCATGACGAGGGTTCTCCACATCCGATGAGACCGCCTAAATTTTGAAATGGGATCACATCCTCACCCCTTCTTTTGAAAGATCCCGAAATTTGTCGGGAATTCAGTTTTGAAGCAGTGAAAGATTTTATTTTGACAAAACTTCAGTTGAGACGACATTCTGGAAACTGTGTTCTCCAGGTATCCTGTAGAAAGTTCAAACCTGCGTGCTCCACTCCACGAAGCAAATGTTTTTCTGGGATTTGGGGTTTCCAAGAATCCTGCAGAAGTTCGAGCCTGGAAGATTTTTCTTCACCAAGAAAACGTTAGTAATCTTTGGGAAGGCCACGGCTGTCCATTTGACAAAACCGTATGTTTTAAGTTTTAATCATGAAATGTGCATTTTGATGCTGGAGGTTATCCAAAGCATTCTTGCAATATGCAAATGTGATCACAAATCCCTTGGACGGAAAATCTGGATCAACAGTTTGAAAATTCCAAAAAGAGTTTGTTCAAAACATCAATTGGAATATTTCTCGACAATGAGGTCTTCTCACCTGTTTTGCGATAGTGGTTTTTTTTTTTTGTAGGGGATGCATTCAATTCCCTACTAACCTGTGCCTAGGTTTTAGGCTCATTCGCAGCGCATACATTTTGATCGGTCGGGAGGTCTTCCACGGGACCGTAATGTTGGGCTTGGTTCTTGATCTTCAAGGGGGACTCACTTTTGAGTCAAGGCCATTGAACAAAAATTTTCACCATCTGCTCCGGGTTTACAAGTCAAGAACCCTGCAAAATGAGAAAGAAATAATCTTGCTCGTACTTCTTCGAGCTAAGCTATATGTTAACCCAAGTGTCTTAGTCAGAGAAGACTGTTTCGGGGTTGTAACATTGGTAGGATTGGGGACCGAAACAGGCTTATTTTTGGCCCAGAATTCGTGACGGGTTTGACATTGGTGATCATTGCTGATTTGCCACCTGTCCTTTCTTTTCTGCATCTTTAGCCTTTGAGGCGCGCAACCTATCTCGCGATGTGCACCAGCTCTTTAAAGAGCGTCTCTTGCTGCATTCAGAGACTGACTCTTTCTATGTCTTTGTTCTGCGCTTGATAGCATTTGGGGAGCAGTCCTTTTGGATTTGGCTCCTTCAGGGATTTCCCCTTTTCCCATCCAGCTTCATTGCGGACCAATTAAACAACTAGCACGAGCATCGGCCTTGCTTTTACTAGGCACTTTGCTTTTTCTTGATGCCGGGGATTTTTCTCATTTTCATTTTTGAAATCCCCCTTTTTCTCATCTTCATGGGATCATGTTAGACATATAGTCTAAACATGCTTTAAATATCAGTCCGAGAATTCTCTTCGTAATCCCTGAGTCTTGAACTCTTCCATTTTTGAAGTGGTGCGACATCCGTCTTGGAATGATCACCAATGGGTTCATGAAATGAATTTGCAGGCTCAACTTGGTTGTGCAAATGATACAGTGTATGGGATAAAGAATGAATGCTTCTCGTCATCCTATGGCACTTGGATTACCATATAAACAACACACAAAGATTAATTAGTCCGAGCAAGAAAATTTCTAACCATTTTCTCCTGACGCTGCTGGACTTACTTCCTTTTTGCCCCGGTGTGGGGTGGTTCTTGACAAGGTTAAGAATGAGAACCGCCGTTCAAATGGGTTATCAACGGTCACCTGTAGTGTTTGGGGGATATGAAACGAATGCCTCCGTCGTCCCAACCCATGTAATCGCTGCAAATTGTCCTTACCCCCGTAGACCCAGATTTTGTTATCTGCTCACTTCACTCATCTCTCAAGTGTGTATTGGACATGTTTGGATTAGGATTCGCCTCTCGTCTGAGAAAACACCCTTAAACGGTTTGAACAATTTTTATTGGAAAAATTCTTTTTGTTTTCTCCGAAAAATTTCCTCCCAATGGGGCTTTATGATGCACATGCATGTTTCATTCATGTTCAGACAACCTCCCAACTTCAACTGTGGATGTCTATGAGTTTAAAAATTCGATGCCTCTTTTCAGACATAATGATTGAAAGAGTCATAACACTTTTTTTTATCTTCAACGACTTGGGGAAAAGGGATACTTACCTACCCGCCGCGGCTGGAGATCCCTGAAAATGCGGAAGAAACATGTTATTGTACGTTCATGAATTTTTCAATAAATTAGAACGATACATCTTACCCTTGGTCATGTGTTCCATTGGGTAATGCACGGGATGTGAAAACCTGTTTCGCCTTGATGGCGAGCCCCTGTCAAAGAAGGGAATTAGGTGTCAGTTTGCGTTCCAAAATTCAAGACAAATTGGAACGATACCGCCTTGTTCTTGTTTTGTGTTTCCGTTTGAACACAAACGCGCGGCTTGCATAATTTGGCCCTCTATCTTGTGTCCTTGATCTCCCATCTGGTTGGGCGACGAATCCTTCTCAAGAATTTGCCCCAGAGAAGATCCATTTGTGTTTTTGGGCGCACTCCAGCGCCATTCTTCAAGGTTCCTTTTATTCAAGGAAAAAAAGAAGATTTTATCAAAATGCATGTCAAAGCATGTGACGTAGGAGCGATACTTTTTACCATCCACTAGGTCTTATAATCAAAGACCATCTCCTGGAATCCTGACTTCTAAGGCCAATGATTCTATTCGCCTCCCTGTTAGCGCGCTATTTTCATTTGAGGCTTTCAGCGCCAACAACTTCCTGTAAAATGAGTAAAAACTCACGTTAGGCATGTGGTCTTGGAAGACCAAATTGAAACGATACAAGGTTACCGTTCACCCAAATTCGTATCTTGGGGTTTGATTCTGATGCGGACGACTTTGTTATTGTGTCTATTGACTTTGTCAGAGGAGAGACGTCCTGAGATAAAAAGAATGGAGAAAAACTTATCCCCAGATCTGATTAAAAATCAATTAGGAACGATACGTCCTTTCACCAAACGAGTGGCTCTGCGGCCCAATGTGTTTTGCACTGAAGGGACGAATTCCACTATGCTCCACGGGTTTGGGGAATTTGCCCCCATTTTCGATAGAAATGAGCCTTATCAAGATGTATACAATACAAATAGATCCCTAATACAATCAATCTACGGGACGAGATATAGAGGATCTCAGCAAAATTAATTTTATACAAGAGGACTAAGAATGTCAAATCAATCAAAGGAATGTGGCCCGAACACTTGGAGATGCCCCAGTTCCAATCTTCGAGATGTGACTCCAGGATCACCGATTTTTTTTTTTAGGTGGTTTTAGATATACCAACCATCTAAAGACATGCACATGAGACAAGGGAGGATAAAACTTCTAAAAATCAAAGGATTTGGCACCTAAGGTCAAGGTTCCCACCTCGAGTTCTAGAAAGAGCCGATTCCATTGCACAGCTATCGTTGCATTGGGACTCGATCCATAGTTCGAAGTGAGCGGAATTGAAAAGTGGATTACCCCGTGTTTTTCCTCACGGTGATTCCATTTTCAATCCCTTCTATTGTTTTCCTATAGGTGGCGCCCGGGGTTTTAGGCGCGGTTGTGTGTATTTTCGGTGTCGTGCTAAAGCGATAAACATGCATCTTATTTAACAATCACCGCTTCAATATAAAACATACACACAATCATTCATTCCTACGCCCAACCTGCATAAAACAGAGTTAACAAGTACTCCACCCCTTATTTCTCCAATCTGCAAAAACATTTAACACCTCAAGGGTTAAAGTACGTACCTCACCTTGAAGAGCATCTGCATAAAACATGTTAGAAAAATCAATCACCTTTTTAATCGGCTCAAGTTCTCTAAAGTCCCCAGCGGAGTCGCCAGTCTGTCGCGACCCTCTCGAGATTCGCCATGGGCTCTCGAGGGCTAATGGGTCGTCCAGTCTGGTCGGACGCGGGCCTCTCCCAAGGCCCGTTACCCAAATCGCAACGGAGGTATACGTAGTCGACCTTCAGTGTGGTCTAGTGATATGTGCTAAGTGTGCATGCCATGGAGTCGCCACCAATCATTTTTTTGGAGGGTATGATTGGACCACCCTATTGAATAGTCGGGAGTTTCTATTCAATTCTGCGATAACCAGGGAAATGGGTTCGGGGACTTAGTTACGTCAACTATCAGAGTTGACGCCCTTTCGGTACCTAAGTTGACTGAGTTTTCTGACTTAAGATTTCATACAGATGAGTGGGGTACGAGTCCTAAATCTAGGAGTTCATGCAGATAGGAATGACTATCCTGGCAATCACAATCAATAATAAAGTGCACAAATCAATGAATTCAAATGTACAAATAAATCACATGGCATTCCTAATAAGGCCATATTGGCCTAGAGAAGCATCAATCAGGCTTAGGAATGATTTAGACATGATTTTGCCCATCAGGGGCAAAATCGTAATTTTGAGACAAAGGGGACAATTTGCCCAAAAAGGACAAAATCATCATTTCGGAATGAATCCGGAGTCAAAACAGGTTTGGTCACTCAATTGACCCATTTCCTATTTTTTGGCAATTTTCGTGATTTTCGGGAATTTTAGAAACCGATTTACCATTCGAAGGGTAAAATCGTCATTTTCTAAAAATGGAAATGAAATGTGGAAATCTTAGACATAAGGTTTAACCACCCATCTGGCCCATCACCAAATTCTAAGCAATTTCCACAATTCATCAGAATATCAAAGACGATTTACCCTTTGAGGGGTGAAATCGCCATTTTGGATTAAATGGGAGAAAATCCCAAAAATGAAAACAAATCAATTTTTTGTCATTTTCAGCCTTGGACAATTTTTAGAATTTTTCTGCAATTTTTTCTCAATTTTTTTGTTTTTCTTTAATTTTTCCATTTTTTTGGTATTTTTGATTTATTAATATTTTTTTATATTTTCAGAAAATATTTTAACAAAAAGTATGTCTTTGACAATAGATAACACTCAACCAGATAAATAAGCTAACCACTAGACTGAAACAAATACATACAAATCAAGTCTATAAATGCAATATTTTAGAAAAATAATCCTGATATACAGATCGGGTACGTAAAACATACCGGATTGGACACCGGCCTTCAATCGCCCAGCCTCAGCCTGCGACCATCCCCATGCCCGTTACCTGTCGATCGCCATTAGAATGTCGATAGTCAATTTCACAAATTAAGACTAAAAAATAAAATAAAAAATTAAAAAAATTTTAAAAATGGACACTGTTCATGCACTGTTCCGACACTGTTCATGCACTGTTCCGACACTGTTCCGACACTGTTCGGACACGGCTCCGACACGTCCGACACGGACGACACGCCCGGACACGCTCCGACACGTCCGACACGCCCGGACACGTCCGGACACGCTCCGACACGTCCGGACACGTTCCGACGCGTCCGGACACGTTCCGACGACGGAGTGGTGACCCGAGGCTGTTTCTGGGCTCCACCAGCGGCGCGTAGGCTCCATAAGCTCCGAGGGAGGAGGTAGGACTCCGGGGCTGTCGCCGGAGGCGATAGCACGCTTTGGCGATGACGGATTTGGCCCGATCCGAAACAATCCCGAACCAAACTCCGAAACGGGTGGAGGCCGGAGGTCTTGGGTTGTTCACGGCGGCTTTGAGGTACGACGGCTAGCGACGACGGCGGAAGGGGGGGTTCCATTTTAGGCGTCCACGAAGAAGAAGAAAAGAAAAGGAAGAAGAAGCTACGGGAGAGGAAGGAGAAGAAGAAGAGGAGGAAGAAGAAGAAGAAAAAGAAGAAGAAAGAAGGAAGAAGAGGAGGCGACGGATGATGAGGGGGAGGGGGGAAGAGTAAAATAATAATAAAAATAAAATAATAATAATAAAATAATATAATAATAATATAATAAAATACTAAAAAGTAAAAATAATAATAAAATAATCAAAAGCGAAGACAAAATGATTAGTCCCCTTTTCCTTTTAAATGATGATGTTTTCACTCCTTTTCCTTTTAATCATTATTAATATTTTTGTCAAATTCAATTTTATGGTGATCAGAGAACACCTAAAATCGAACCTGAATTTTACTATTTTATGAGGTCCTAAAGTAAAAAAAAAATTAAAAATAAAAATACCGACTATTTATATATATTTTTGTGACCTCGAATACTACTTTTTTATTTTCTTTTTATTTTATATTTTTCGAAAATAATAATAATAAAAAATATGAAAAAATATTTTTTTTATCCAAAATGGTCCCTTTAGCTTGGCCAAGGCTACCAAAGTTGATTTTGTAATTTTTCAGCTTTTTATGGATTTTCTATGAATTTTCGAAAAATAAAGGAAAAAAAGTTGATCAAAATTTAGGTGTCAACAGCTGCCCCTCTTTGAGAGGAATCTCGTCAGAGGAATCCCCTCAGAGGTTTCTCTCAAAGACAATGTGACACCTGAGTCCTGATCGACTCGACTCGTGAAACTAAAGGAAAAAGAGTCATGATATCCAGGTTTTCATGCTTGTCGATGTATGCTCTTTCTTGAAGGGGGAAACATTTATTTGACATGAGAGAGTGAGATAATAGAGAGACATACCTGCCACTTACCTGTTCGATGTTTGTGCGATTTTCGCGGTGTTTGATGGATTCAAGAGAATTTCTAGAAACTCGTTACTAGAGTATTCTAGAGAGGTTAAGCTCTGACCCGTATGGTAGGTCAAACCATAATGGGATTCCTAACTGATAGGAATCTAAGGAAGACGCATCCCACATTTGGGAATTTGCCAAGGGTTTTGATTCGTATGGTGGATCGGACCATTGAGTTGACCATTTAAGTGATTTTTACTATTGGGTTGACCCTTCAGGCGGTTTCTACCGTTGTGTTAACCCTTCAGGCGGTTTCTACCATTGGTTGACCCTTCAGGCGGTTTCTACCTTTGGTTTGACCATTCAGGCGGTATCTACCTTTGGTTGACCCTTCAGGCGGTTTCTACCTTTGAGTTGACCCTTCAGGCGGTTTCTACCTTGGTTTGACCATTTAGGCGGTTTCTACCTTGATTTGACCCTTCAGGCGGTTTCTACCTTTGATTTGACCCTTCAGGCGGTATCTACCTTCATTTGACCCTTCAGGCGGTATCTACCTTTATTTGACCCTTCAGGCGGTTTCTACCTTGTGTTGACCCTTCAGGCGGTATCTACCTTTGATTTGACCCTTCAGGCGGTATCTACCTTTGATTTGACCCTTCAGGCGGTATCTACCTTCATTTGACCCTTCAGGCGGTATCTACCTTTGTTTTGGTTTGAAAAGGGGTCTCATGACGAGGGTTCTCCACGTCCGATGAGACTGTTTGATATTTGAAAAAGGGATCCTAGGACGAGGGTTCTCCACGTCAAGCTAGGACTGCTTGATTTTTGAAAAGGGGTCTCATGACGAGGGTTCTCCACATCCGATGAGACCGCCTAAATTTTGAAATGGGATCACATCCTCACCCCTTCTTTTGAAAGATCCCGAAATTTGTCGGGAATTCAGTTTTGAAGCAGTGAAAGATTTTATTTTGACAAAACTTCAGTTGAGTCTGTTGAGACGACATTCTGGAAACTGTGTTCTCCAGGTATCCTGTAGAAAGTTCAAACCTGCGTGCTCCACTCCACGAAGCAAATGTTTTTCTGGGATTTGGGGTTTCCAAGAATCCTGCAGAAGTTCGAGCCTGGAAGATTTTTCTTCACCAAGAAAACGTTAGTAATCTTTGGGAAGGCCACGGCTGTCCATTTGACAAAACCGTATGTTTTAAGTTTTAATCATGAAATGTGCATTTTGATGCTGGAGGTTATCCAAAGCATTCTTGCAATATGCAAATGTGATCACAAATCCCTTGGACGGAAAATCTGGATCAACAGTTTGAAAATTCCAAAAAGAGTTTGTTCAAAACATCAATTGGAATATTTCTCGACAATGAGGTCTTCTCACCTGTTTTGCGATAGTGGTTTTTTTTTTTTGTAGGGGATGCATTCAATTCCCTACTAACCTGTGCCTAGGTTTTAGGCTCATTCGCAGCGCATACATTTTGATCGGTCGGGAGGTCTTCCACGGGACCGTAATGTTGGGCTTGGTTCTTGATCTTCAAGGGGGACTCACTTTTGAGTCAAGGCCATTGAACAAAAATTTTCACCATCTGCTCCGGGTTTACAAGTCAAGAACCCTGCAAAATGAGAAAGAAATAATCTTGCTCGTACTTCTTCGAGCTAAGCTATATGTTAACCCAAGTGTCTTAGTCAGAGAAGACTGTTTCGGGGTTGTAACATTGGTAGGATTGGGGACCGAAACAGGCTTATTTTTGGCCCAGAATTCGTGACGGGTTTGACATTGGTGATCATTGCTGATTTGCCACCTGTCCTTTCTTTTCTGCATCTTTAGCCTTTGAGGCGCGCAACCTATCTCGCGATGTGCACCAGCTCTTTAAAGAGCGTCTCTTGCTGCATTCAGAGACTGACTCTTTCTATGTCTTTGTTCTGCGCTTGATAGCATTTGGGGAGCAGTCCTTTTGGATTTGGCTCCTTCAGGGATTTCCCCTTTTCCCATCCAGCTTCATTGCGGACCAATTAAACAACTAGCACGAGCATCGGCCTTGCTTTTACTAGGCACTTTGCTTTTTCTTGATGCCGGGGATTTTTCTCATTTTCATTTTTGAAATCCCCCTTTTTCTCATCTTCATGGGATCATGTTAGACATATAGTCTAAACATGCTTTAAATATCAGTCCGAGAATTCTCTTTGTAATCCCTGAGTCTTGAACTCTTCCATTTTTGAAGTGGTGCGACATCCGTCTTGGAATGATCACCAATGGGTTCATGAAATGAATTTGCAGGCTCAACTTGGTTGTGCAAATGATACAGTGTATGGGATAAAGAATGAATGCTTCTCGTCATCCTATGGCACTTGGATTACCATATAAACAACACACAAAGATTAATTAGTCCGAGCAAGAAAATTTCTAACCATTTTCTCCTGACGCTGCTGGACTTACTTCCTTTTTGCCCCGGTGTGGGGTGGTTCTTGACAGGGTTAAGAATGAGAACCGCCGTTCAAATGGGTTATCAACGGTCACCTGTAGTGTTTGGGGGATATGAAACGAATGCCTCCGTCGTCCCAACCCATGTAATCGCTGCAAATTGTCCTTACCCCCGTAGACCCAGATTTTGTTATCTGCTCACTTCACTCATCTCTCAAGTGTGTATTGGACATGTTTGGATTAGGATTCGCCTCTCGTCTGAGAAAACACCCTTAAACGGTTTGAACAATTTTTATTGGAAAAATTCTTTTTGTTTTCTCCGAAAAATTTCCTCCCAATGGGGCTTTATGATGCACATGCATGTTTCATTCATGTTCAGACAACCTCCCAACTTCAACTGTGGATGTCTATGAGTTTAAAAATTCGATGCCTCTTTTCAGACATAATGATTGAAAGAGTCATAACACTTTTTTTTATCTTCAACGACTTGGGGAAAAGGGATACTTACCTACCCGCCGCGGCTGGAGATCCCTGAAAATGCGGAAGAAACATGTTATTGTACGTTCATGAATTTTTCAATAAATTAGAACGATACATCTTACCCTTGGTCATGTGTTCCATTGGGTAATGCACGGGATGTGAAAACCTGTTTCGCCTTGATGGCGAGCCCCTGTCAAAGAAGGGAATTAGGTGTCAGTTTGCGTTCCAAAATTCAAGACAAATTGGAACGATACCGCCTTGTTCTTGTTTTGTGTTTCCGTTTGAACACAAACGCGCGGCTTGCATAATTTGGCCCTCTATCTTGTGTCCTTGATCTCCCATCTGGTTGGGCGACGAATCCTTCTCAAGAATTTGCCCCAGAGAAGATCCATTTGTGTTTTTGGGCGCACTCCAGCGCCATTCTTCAAGGTTCCTTTTATTCAAGGAAAAAAAGAAGATTTTATCAAAATGCATGTCAAAGCATGTGACGTAGGAGCGATACTTTTTACCATCCACTAGGTCTTATAATCAAAGACCATCTCCTGGAATCCTGACTTCTAAGGCCAATGATTCTATTCGCCTCCCTGTTAGCGCGCTATTTTCATTTGAGGCTTTCAGCGCCAACAACTTCCTGTAAAATGAGTAAAAACTCACGTTAGGCATGTGGTCTTGGAAGACCAAATTGAAACGATACAAGGTTACCGTTCACCCAAATTCGTATCTTGGGGTTTGATTCTGATGCGGACGACTTTGTTATTGTGTCTATTGACTTTGTCAGAGGAGAGACGTCCTGAGATAAAAAGAATGGAGAAAAACTTATCCCCAGATCTGATTAAAAATCAATTAGGAACGATACGTCCTTTCACCAAACGAGTGGCTCTGCGGCCCAATGTGTTTTGCACTGAAGGGACGAATTCCACTATGCTCCACGGGTTTGGGGAATTTGCCCCCATTTTCGATAGAAATGAGCCTTATCAAGATGTATACAATACAAATAGATCCCTAATACAATCAATCTACGGGACGAGATATAGAGGATCTCAGCAAAATTAATTTTATACAAGAGGACTAAGAATGTCAAATCAATCAAAGGAATGTGGCCCGAACACTTGGAGATGCCCCAGTTCCAATCTTCGAGATGTGACTCCAGGATCACCGATTTTTTTTTTTAGGTGGTTTTAGATATACCAACCATCTAAAGACATGCACATGAGACAAGGGAGGATAAAACTTCTAAAAATCAAAGGATTTGGCACCTAAGGTCAAGGTTCCCACCTCGAGTTCTAGAAAGAGCCGATTCCATTGCACAGCTATCGTTGCATTGGGACTCGATCCATAGTTCGAAGTGAGCGGAATTGAAAAGTGGATTACCCCGTGTTTTTCCTCACGGTGATTCCATTTTCAATCCCTTCTATTGTTTTCCTATAGGTGGCGCCCGGGGTTTTAGGCGCGGTTGTGTGTATTTTCGGTGTCGTGCTAAAGCGATAAACATGCATCTTATTTAACAATCACCGCTTCAATATAAAACATACACACAATCATTCATTCCTACGCCCAACCTGCATAAAACAGAGTTAACAAGTACTCCACCCCTTATTTCTCCAATCTGCAAAAACATTTAACACCTCAAGGGTTAAAGTACGTACCTCACCTTGAAGAGCATCTGCATAAAACATGTTAGAAAAATCAATCACCTTTTTAATCGGCTCAAGTTCTCTAAAGTCCCCAGCGGAGTCGCCAGTCTGTCGCGACCCTCTCGAGATTCGCCATGGGCTCTCGAGGGCTAATGGGTCGTCCAGTCTGGTCGGACGCGGGCCTCTCCCAAGGCCCGTTACCCAAATCGCAACGGAGGTATACGTAGTCGACCTTCAGTGTGGTCTAGTGATATGTGCTAAGTGTGCATGCCATGGAGTCGCCACCAATCATTTTTTTGGAGGGTATGATTGGACCACCCTATTGAATAGTCGGGAGTTTCTATTCAATTCTGCGATAACCAGGGAAATGGGTTCGGGGACTTAGTTACGTCAACTATCAGAGTTGACGCCCTTTCGGTACCTAAGTTGACTGAGTTTTCTGACTTAAGATTTCATACAGATGAGTGGGGTACGAGTCCTAAATCTAGGAGTTCATGCAGATAGGAATGACTATCCTGGCAATCACAATCAATAATAAAGTGCACAAATCAATGAATTCAAATGTACAAATAAATCACATGGCATTCCTAATAAGGCCATATTGGCCTAGAGAAGCATCAATCAGGCTTAGGAATGATTTAGACATGATTTTGCCCATCAGGGGCAAAATCGTAATTTTGAGACAAAGGGGACAATTTGCCCAAAAAGGACAAAATCATCATTTCGGAATGAATCCGGAGTCAAAACAGGTTTGGTCACTCAATTGACCCATTTCCTATTTTTTGGCAATTTTCGTGATTTTCGGGAATTTTAGAAACCGATTTACCATTCGAAGGGTAAAATCGTCATTTTCTAAAAATGGAAATGAAATGTGGAAATCTTAGACATAAGGTTTAACCACCCATCTGGCCCATCACCAAATTCTAAGCAATTTCCACAATTCATCAGAATATCAAAGACGATTTACCCTTTGAGGGGTGAAATCGCCATTTTGGATTAAATGGGAGAAAATCCCAAAAATGAAAACAAATCAATTTTTTGTCATTTTCAGCCTTGGACAATTTTTAGAATTTTTCTGCAATTTTTTCTCAATTTTTTTGTTTTTCTTTAATTTTTCCATTTTTTTGGTATTTTTGATTTATTAATATTTTTTTATATTTTCAGAAAATATTTTAACAAAAAGTATGTCTTTGACAATAGATAACACTCAACCAGATAAATAAGCTAACCACTAGACTGAAACAAATACATACAAATCAAGTCTATAAATGCAATATTTTAGAAAAATAATCCTGATATACAGATCGGGTACGTAAAACATACCGGATTGGACACCGGCCTTCAATCGCCCAGCCTCAGCCTGCGACCATCCCCATGCCCGTTACCTGTCGATCGCCATTAGAATGTCGATAGTCAATTTCACAAATTAAGACTAAAAAATAAAATAAAAAATTAAAAAAATTTTAAAAATGGACACTGTTCATGCACTGTTCCGACACTGTTCATGCACTGTTCCGACACTGTTCCGACACTGTTCGGACACGGCTCCGACACGTCCGACACGGACGACACGCCCGGACACGCTCCGACACGTCCGACACGCCCGGACACGTCCGGACACGCTCCGACACGTCCGGACACGTTCCGACGCGTCCGGACACGTTCCGACGACGGAGTGGTGACCCGAGGCTGTTTCTGGGCTCCACCAGCGGCGCGTAGGCTCCATAAGCTCCGAGGGAGGAGGTAGGACTCCGGGGCTGTCGCCGGAGGCGATAGCACGCTTTGGCGATGACGGATTTGGCCCGATCCGAAACAATCCCGAACCAAACTCCGAAACGGGTGGAGGCCGGAGGTCTTGGGTTGTTCACGGCGGCTTTGAGGTACGACGGCTAGCGACGACGGCGGAAGGGGGGGTTCCATTTTAGGCGTCCACGAAGAAGAAGAAAAGAAAAGGAAGAAGAAGCTACGGGAGAGGAAGGAGAAGAAGAAGAGGAGGAAGAAGAAGAAGAAAAAGAAGAAGAAAGAAGGAAGAAGAGGAGGCGACGGATGATGAGGGGGAGGGGGGAAGAGTAAAATAATAATAAAAATAAAATAATAATAATAAAATAATATAATAATAATATAATAAAATACTAAAAAGTAAAAATAATAATAAAATAATCAAAAGCGAAGACAAAATGATTAGTCCCCTTTTCCTTTTAAATGATGATGTTTTCACTCCTTTTCCTTTTAATCATTATTAATATTTTTGTCAAATTCAATTTTATGGTGATCAGAGAACACCTAAAATCGAACCTGAATTTTACTATTTTATGAGGTCCTAAAGTAAAAAAAAAATTAAAAATAAAAATACCGACTATTTATATATATTTTTGTGACCTCGAATACTACTTTTTTATTTTCTTTTTATTTTATATTTTTCGAAAATAATAATAATAAAAAATATGAAAAAATATTTTTTTTATCCAAAATGGTCCCTTTAGCTTGGCCAAGGCTACCAAAGTTGATTTTGTAATTTTTCAGCTTTTTATGGATTTTCTATGAATTTTCGAAAAATAAAGGAAAAAAAGTTGATCAAAATTTAGGTGTCAACAGCTGCCCCTCTTTGAGAGGAATCTCGTCAGAGGAATCCCCTCAGAGGTTTCTCTCAAAGACAATGTGACACCTGAGTCCTGATCGACTCGACTCGTGAAACTAAAGGAAAAAGAGTCATGATATCCAGGTTTTCATGCTTGTCGATGTATGCTCTTTCTTGAAGGGGGAAACATTTATTTGACATGAGAGAGTGAGATAATAGAGAGACATACCTGCCACTTACCTGTTCGATGTTTGTGCGATTTTCGCGGTGTTTGATGGATTCAAGAGAATTTCTAGAAACTCGTTACTAGAGTATTCTAGAGAGGTTAAGCTCTGACCCGTATGGTAGGTCAAACCATAATGGGATTCCTAACTGATAGGAATCTAAGGAAGACGCATCCCACATTTGGGAATTTGCCAAGGGTTTTGATTCGTATGGTGGATCGGACCATTGAGTTGACCATTTAAGTGATTTTTACTATTGGGTTGACCCTTCAGGCGGTTTCTACCGTTGTGTTAACCCTTCAGGCGGTTTCTACCATTGGTTGACCCTTCAGGCGGTTTCTACCTTTGGTTTGACCATTCAGGCGGTATCTACCTTTGGTTGACCCTTCAGGCGGTTTCTACCTTTGAGTTGACCCTTCAGGCGGTTTCTACCTTGGTTTGACCATTTAGGCGGTTTCTACCTTGATTTGACCCTTCAGGCGGTTTCTACCTTTGATTTGACCCTTCAGGCGGTATCTACCTTCATTTGACCCTTCAGGCGGTATCTACCTTTATTTGACCCTTCAGGCGGTTTCTACCTTGTGTTGACCCTTCAGGCGGTATCTACCTTTGATTTGACCCTTCAGGCGGTATCTACCTTTGATTTGACCCTTCAGGCGGTATCTACCTTCATTTGACCCTTCAGGCGGTATCTACCTTTGTTTTGGTTTGAAAAGGGGTCTCATGACGAGGGTTCTCCACGTCCGATGAGACTGTTTGATATTTGAAAAAGGGATCCTAGGACGAGGGTTCTCCACGTCAAGCTAGGACTGCTTGATTTTTGAAAAGGGGTCTCATGACGAGGGTTCTCCACATCCGATGAGACCGCCTAAATTTTGAAATGGGATCACATCCTCACCCCTTCTTTTGAAAGATCCCGAAATTTGTCGGGAATTCAGTTTTGAAGCAGTGAAAGATTTTATTTTGACAAAACTTCAGTTGAGTCTGTTGAGACGACATTCTGGAAACTGTGTTCTCCAGGTATCCTGTAGAAAGTTCAAACCTGCGTGCTCCACTCCACGAAGCAAATGTTTTTCTGGGATTTGGGGTTTCCAAGAATCCTGCAGAAGTTCGAGCCTGGAAGATTTTTCTTCACCAAGAAAACGTTAGTAATCTTTGGGAAGGCCACGGCTGTCCATTTGACAAAACCGTATGTTTTAAGTTTTAATCATGAAATGTGCATTTTGATGCTGGAGGTTATCCAAAGCATTCTTGCAATATGCAAATGTGATCACAAATCCCTTGGACGGAAAATCTGGATCAACAGTTTGAAAATTCCAAAAAGAGTTTGTTCAAAACATCAATTGGAATATTTCTCGACAATGAGGTCTTCTCACCTGTTTTGCGATAGTGGTTTTTTTTTTTTGTAGGGGATGCATTCAATTCCCTACTAACCTGTGCCTAGGTTTTAGGCTCATTCGCAGCGCATACATTTTGATCGGTCGGGAGGTCTTCCACGGGACCGTAATGTTGGGCTTGGTTCTTGATCTTCAAGGGGGACTCACTTTTGAGTCAAGGCCATTGAACAAAAATTTTCACCATCTGCTCCGGGTTTACAAGTCAAGAACCCTGCAAAATGAGAAAGAAATAATCTTGCTCGTACTTCTTCGAGCTAAGCTATATGTTAACCCAAGTGTCTTAGTCAGAGAAGACTGTTTCGGGGTTGTAACATTGGTAGGATTGGGGACCGAAACAGGCTTATTTTTGGCCCAGAATTCGTGACGGGTTTGACATTGGTGATCATTGCTGATTTGCCACCTGTCCTTTCTTTTCTGCATCTTTAGCCTTTGAGGCGCGCAACCTATCTCGCGATGTGCACCAGCTCTTTAAAGAGCGTCTCTTGCTGCATTCAGAGACTGACTCTTTCTATGTCTTTGTTCTGCGCTTGATAGCATTTGGGGAGCAGTCCTTTTGGATTTGGCTCCTTCAGGGATTTCCCCTTTTCCCATCCAGCTTCATTGCGGACCAATTAAACAACTAGCACGAGCATCGGCCTTGCTTTTACTAGGCACTTTGCTTTTTCTTGATGCCGGGGATTTTTCTCATTTTCATTTTTGAAATCCCCCTTTTTCTCATCTTCATGGGATCATGTTAGACATATAGTCTAAACATGCTTTAAATATCAGTCCGAGAATTCTCTTTGTAATCCCTGAGTCTTGAACTCTTCCATTTTTGAAGTGGTGCGACATCCGTCTTGGAATGATCACCAATGGGTTCATGAAATGAATTTGCAGGCTCAACTTGGTTGTGCAAATGATACAGTGTATGGGATAAAGAATGAATGCTTCTCGTCATCCTATGGCACTTGGATTACCATATAAACAACACACAAAGATTAATTAGTCCGAGCAAGAAAATTTCTAACCATTTTCTCCTGACGCTGCTGGACTTACTTCCTTTTTGCCCCGGTGTGGGGTGGTTCTTGACAGGGTTAAGAATGAGAACCGCCGTTCAAATGGGTTATCAACGGTCACCTGTAGTGTTTGGGGGATATGAAACGAATGCCTCCGTCGTCCCAACCCATGTAATCGCTGCAAATTGTCCTTACCCCCGTAGACCCAGATTTTGTTATCTGCTCACTTCACTCATCTCTCAAGTGTGTATTGGACATGTTTGGATTAGGATTCGCCTCTCGTCTGAGAAAACACCCTTAAACGGTTTGAACAATTTTTATTGGAAAAATTCTTTTTGTTTTCTCCGAAAAATTTCCTCCCAATGGGGCTTTATGATGCACATGCATGTTTCATTCATGTTCAGACAACCTCCCAACTTCAACTGTGGATGTCTATGAGTTTAAAAATTCGATGCCTCTTTTCAGACATAATGATTGAAAGAGTCATAACACTTTTTTTTATCTTCAACGACTTGGGGAAAAGGGATACTTACCTACCCGCCGCGGCTGGAGATCCCTGAAAATGCGGAAGAAACATGTTATTGTACGTTCATGAATTTTTCAATAAATTAGAACGATACATCTTACCCTTGGTCATGTGTTCCATTGGGTAATGCACGGGATGTGAAAACCTGTTTCGCCTTGATGGCGAGCCCCTGTCAAAGAAGGGAATTAGGTGTCAGTTTGCGTTCCAAAATTCAAGACAAATTGGAACGATACCGCCTTGTTCTTGTTTTGTGTTTCCGTTTGAACACAAACGCGCGGCTTGCATAATTTGGCCCTCTATCTTGTGTCCTTGATCTCCCATCTGGTTGGGCGACGAATCCTTCTCAAGAATTTGCCCCAGAGAAGATCCATTTGTGTTTTTGGGCGCACTCCAGCGCCATTCTTCAAGGTTCCTTTTATTCAAGGAAAAAAAGAAGATTTTATCAAAATGCATGTCAAAGCATGTGACGTAGGAGCGATACTTTTTACCATCCACTAGGTCTTATAATCAAAGACCATCTCCTGGAATCCTGACTTCTAAGGCCAATGATTCTATTCGCCTCCCTGTTAGCGCGCTATTTTCATTTGAGGCTTTCAACGCCAACAACTTCCTGTAAAATGAGTAAAAACTCACGTTAGGCATGTGGTCTTGGAAGACCAAATTGAAACGATACAAGGTTACCGTTCACCCAAATTCGTATCTTGGGGTTTGATTCTGATGCGGACGACTTTGTTATTGTGTCTATTGACTTTGTCAGAGGAGAGACGTCCTGAGATAAAAAGAATGGAGAAAAACTTATCCCCAGATCTGATTAAAAATCAATTAGGAACGATACGTCCTTTCACCAAACGAGTGGCTCTGCGGCCCAATGTGTTTTGCACTGAAGGGACGAATTCCACTATGCTCCACGGGTTTGGGGAATTTGCCCCCATTTTCGATAGAAATGAGCCTTATCAAGATGTATACAATACAAATAGATCCCTAATACAATCAATCTACGGGACGAGATATAGAGGATCTCAGCAAAATTAATTTTATACAAGAGGACTAAGAATGTCAAATCAATCAAAGGAATGTGGCCCGAACACTTGGAGATGCCCCAGTTCCAATCTTCGAGATGTGACTCCAGGATCACCGATTTTTTTTTTTAGGTGGTTTTAGATATACCAACCATCTAAAGACATGCACATGAGACAAGGGAGGATAAAACTTCTAAAAATCAAAGGATTTGGCACCTAAGGTCAAGGTTCCCACCTCGAGTTCTAGAAAGAGCCGATTCCATTGCACAGCTATCGTTGCATTGGGACTCGATCCATAGTTCGAAGTGAGCGGAATTGAAAAGTGGATTACCCCGTGTTTTTCCTCACGGTGATTCCATTTTCAATCCCTTCTATTGTTTTCCTATAGGTGGCGCCCGGGGTTTTAGGCGCGGTTGTGTGTATTTTCGGTGTCGTGCTAAAGCGATAAACATGCATCTTATTTAACAATCACCGCTTCAATATAAAACATACACACAATCATTCATTCCTACGCCCAACCTGCATAAAACAGAGTTAACAAGTACTCCACCCCTTATTTCTCCAATCTGCAAAAACATTTAACACCTCAAGGGTTAAAGTACGTACCTCACCTTGAAGAGCATCTGCATAAAACATGTTAGAAAAATCAATCACCTTTTTAATCGGCTCAAGTTCTCTAAAGTCCCCAGCGGAGTCGCCAGTCTGTCGCGACCCTCTCGAGATTCGCCATGGGCTCTCGAGGGCTAATGGGTCGTCCAGTCTGGTCGGACGCGGGCCTCTCCCAAGGCCCGTTACCCAAATCGCAACGGAGGTATACGTAGTCGACCTTCAGTGTGGTCTAGTGATATGTGCTAAGTGTGCATGCCATGGAGTCGCCACCAATCATTTTTTTGGAGAGTATGATTGGACCACCCTATTGAATAGTCGGGAGTTTCTATTCAATTCTGCGATAACCAGGGAAATGGGTTCGGGGACTTAGTTACGTCAACTATCAGAGTTGACGCCCTTTCGGTACCTAAGTTGACTGAGTTTTCTGACTTAAGATTTCATACAGATGAGTGGGGTACGAGTCCTAAATCTAGGAGTTCATGCAGATAGGAATGACTATCCTGGCAATCACAATCAATAATAAAGTGCACAAATCAATGAATTCAAATGTACAAATAAATCACATGGCATTCCTAATAAGGCCATATTGGCCTAGAGAAGCATCAATCAGGCTTAGGAATGATTTAGACATGATTTTGCCCATCAGGGGCAAAATCGTAATTTTGAGACAAAGGGGACAATTTGCCCAAAAAGGACAAAATCATCATTTCGGAATGAATCCGGAGTCAAAACAGGTTTGGTCACTCAATTGACCCATTTCCTATTTTTTGGCAATTTTCGTGATTTTCGGGAATTTTAGAAACCGATTTACCATTCGAAGGGTAAAATCGTCATTTTCTAAAAATGGAAATGAAATGTGGAAATCTTAGACATAAGGTTTAACCACCCATCTGGCCCATCACCAAATTCTAAGCAATTTCCACAATTCATCAGAATATCAAAGACGATTTACCCTTTGAGGGGTGAAATCGCCATTTTGGATTAAATGGGAGAAAATCCCAAAAATGAAAACAAATCAATTTTTTGTCATTTTCAGCCTTGGACAATTTTTAGAATTTTTCTGCAATTTTTTCTCAATTTTTTTGTTTTTCTTTAATTTTTCCATTTTTTTGGTATTTTTGATTTATTAATATTTTTTTATATTTTCAGAAAATATTTTAACAAAAAGTATGTCTTTGACAATAGATAACACTCAACCAGATAAATAAGCTAACCACTAGACTGAAACAAATACATACAAATCAAGTCTATAAATGTAATATTTTAGAAAAATAATCCTGATATACAGATCGGGTACGTAAAACATACCGGATTGGACACCGGCCTTCAATCGCCCAGCCTCAGCCTGCGACCATCCCCATGCCCGTTACCTGTCGATCGCCATTAGAATGTCGATAGTCAATTTCACAAATTAAGACTAAAAAATAAAATAAAAAATTAAAAAAATTTTAAAAATGGACACTGTTCATGCACTGTTTCGACACTGTTCATGCATTGTTCCGACACTGTTCCGACACTGTTCGGACACGGCTCCGACACGGCTCCGACACGTCCGACACGGACGACACGCCCGGACACGCTCCAACACGTCCGACACGCCCGGACACGTCCGGACACGCTCCGACACGTCCGGACACGTTCCGACGCGTCCGGACACGTTCCGACGACGGAGTGGTGACCCGAGGCTGTTTCTGGGCTCCACCAGCGGCGCGTAGGCTCCATAAGCTCCGAGGGAGGAGGTAGGACTCCGGGGCTGTCGCCGGAGGCGATAGCACGCTTTGGCGATGACGGATTTGGCCCGATCCGAAACAATCCCGAACCAAACTCCGAAACGGGTGGAGGCCGGAGGTCTTGGGTTGTTCACGGCGGCTTTGAGGTACGACGGCTAGCGACGACGGCGGAAGGGGGGGTTCCATTTTAGGCGTCCACGAAGAAGAAGAAAAGAAAAGGAAGAAGAAGCTACGGGAGAGGAAGGAGAAGAAGAAGAGGAGGAAGAAGAAGAAGAAAAAGAAGAAGAAAGAAGGAAGAAGAGGAGGCGACGGATGATGAGGGGGAGGGGGGAAGAGTAAAATAATAATAAAAATAAAATAATAATAATAAAATAATATAATAATAATATAATAAAATACTAAAAAGTAAAAATAATAATAAAATAATCAAAAGCGAAGACAAAATGATTAGTCCCCTTTTCCTTTTAAATGATGATGTTTTCACTCCTTTTCCTTTTAATCATTATTAATATTTTTGTCAAATTCAATTTTATGGTGATCAGAGAACACCTAAAATCGAACCTGAATTTTACTATTTTATGAGGTCCTAAAGTAAAAAAAAAATTAAAAATAAAAATACCGACTATTTATATATATTTTTGTGACCTCGAATACTACTTTTTTTATTTTCTTTTTATTTTATATTTTTCGAAAATAATAATAATAAAAAATATGAAAAAATATTTTTTTATCCAAAATGGTCCCTTTAGCTTGGCCAAGGCTACCAAAGTTGATTTTGTAATTTTTCAGCTTTTTATGGATTTTCTATGAATTTTCGAAAAATAAAGGAAAAAAAGTTGATCAAAATTTAGGTGTCAACACCTATCCGAAAGCGGACGCGGCTAATGGATTACCGATCGCGGGCCTTGGATCGGCGCGAGCCCTCCCAAGCCCATACCAAATCGCGGCGGGAGTATTTTTCAAATGATTCGACGATAAGAGTCGATCGCTTTCGACCTTCAGTGTGGTCGTGGTGGCATGTGCAAATTGTGCATGCATTTGGAGTCGCCACCGGTCTTTCTTGGAGGGTAGACCGGAAACCTTACTGATCGATTGGGAGAGATCGATCAGTTCTGCAGAACCAGAGATTTTGGGTTCGGGGACTTGGTTACGCTGGTGTCATTACCAACGCCCTTTCGGTACCTAACGCGAGTGATTTTCCTGGCTAAGAGTTCATGCAGGCGCAGTTTTGGATGAGGTAAGTTTGATTCAGGGTTTCATGCAGATTGGAAGACTATTCCTATCAATCACAATCAATGAAAGCGCGATCAAGTACATAAATAAATCTCATCGATGCACATCAATTCAGGTGTGATTTAGGACCGGGGTAAAATGGGAGGATTTGGAGGTGATTTAGCCCGAAGGCCAAAATCGTCAATTTTTGGAAGACTTGGATACCGAATTACCCAAAATATTCCATGGCCAGTTGATTGTGGCCATTTCCCATTTTTGAGAATTTTTTGGAATTTTTTGATTTTTCCTCGATTTTTGGAAGACGATTCGCCCAAAGGGCGAAATCGTCATTTTAAGAAGGGTCGGGGTTCAAAACACCCGGAATGAGTCTTGGCCAGTTGTTTGTGGCCATTTCCTATTTTTTGAGATTTTCCTGGATTTGTTTAGAAATTTTTTGGAAGATGGTTTGCCAGAAGGGCAAAACCGTCATTTTTGGAAGGTCTGGGGGTCAAAAGACCCGAAATAGGTCGTGGCCAGTTGAATGTGGCCATTTCTTATTTTCTGGAAGTTTTTTTAGAATTTTTCTGAATTTTCCGAATTGTTTCGCATTTTTTTATGATTTTTCATTTTTTATTGAATTTTTGAATTTTTTTATTATTTTTTTATTATTTTCTGAATTTTTTTAATATTTAAAAATATTTTCCGGGCCGGGTCAGACCCGGCCCGCGCCTCTCGGGTGCCCGGCCCGACCCTACGGGTCGAAACCAGCCTAAAACGACGCCGTTTTGATTTTTTTTAGGGTTTTTCTATATTTTTTTTTTATCAATTTTTCGATTTTTTATACATTTTCTTTAATTATTCGAAAATCCCCGCGATCCAACGGTCCTTACTGTGCCACGTGGCCATCGTCGGCGCATCCGATCTTCCAATAGATCGGACGTCCAACAGAATGCTACGTGGCACAACATCGACCGCCGGATCGAATTTTATTCAATTATCCTAAAATCAATTATTAAACTCGGAAATTTCAGATCGTGACACGTGTCACGACCTCCACCGTCCGACTAGTCTTATATTTTTAGAACCGGCCCTACCTGCTGACGTGGCTGCCGACGTGGCATGCCACGTCATCGTTGACCCATTGACTGCCGGCGACTCCGTCGGAGAAGACGATGAACAGTGATTTTTCCGGCGAAAGTCGCAGGAAAATCCGCCGGAGGGCCCAAACCGACGTAAAATCCATCGTTTCGAGTCGCGATTTCAATACATGTCAATCCCCCTCGAACCCCTCATCAATATCCAACGAGAACATGGCAAAAATAACGTCGGGAACCGACCAAACGGACGACCACCGAACCGGCGCCGGCGAGGGATTTTACAAAATTTTATTTTTGCACCCGAGCTCGATTCTAAGCATTCAGATAGCATCCTAGAGAGGTTTAGGGACTTACCTGAGATCCCATGATGGTCGGCAGCCGCAGGAATGTCCTCGTCGAGCTCTCGTTTCGAGCCGCGGTCGGTGAAGCTTCGGTTCACGTCGTCGGCGCGTTTTTTAATGCAAAACAAACACCAAGACAGGTGTAAGGATGGTTCTAGAGAAGTTTAGGGACGAAATGCGCGTAAAATAAGGTTCGGGGAACCCCGGCCGAGACTCAAAAATACCAAGCCCCTTCGGGCATTTCGTCGAACGCATTGGGTGCGTGACTGAAACGGCGGTCGGAAGGGAAGAACCGACCTTTTTGAAGCTCACCGACGGCCACCAAGCTCCGGTGATGATCTATGAGTGTCGCTGAAAGTCCGGGGCTGTCCGTTTTCGGTTAGTCTTCGCCCAAACTTCCCTGAAAATTCCTCTCCCTCTCCTGGCCGAATTCCGAATTCTCTCTCTCTCTCTCTCCCCCTCTCTCTCTCTCTCTCTCTCTCTCTCTCTCTCTCTCTCTCTCTCTCCCGGCCTCCTTTTTGTCCATGGCCGACCACCCTTTTGCGCCCATTCACCTCAAAAGGCTACCCATCGTCCACTTGCCGCTGTCTCCCACGTTGGTCGCCCTTTTTCTTAGAAAAATCCTCCGGCTCCACCTCCCCTGCTTCCCTTTTCCTCTGGCCGTGCGGGTCTGCAACTTAATTGCAGACCCGGTCGGACCGGGTCGGTCGGATCTGACCCGACCGGCCCGGTTCGACCAAATCGGCCCAATTAGACACCAAATTGACCTGTTTTCGTGAAATTGATGATAAAATCGGACTCCTTGACATGTTTTCTATCCAATAGGGGTATTTTCGTGAATCAATTGATTGAACTTTAATGGAAACCCCAAATTGCCCTTAGGATCCGAAAATGAATTTCGCTTAATCGAAGGTCCAAATGATCGTATTAGCCCAAATTGAGGTCACCAATGGATTCAGCATGATGAAAACTATAGGGTAGAGGTGTTTAATTTTAATGGGTATGCCCGCATGAAATTTAATTTCAAAAATTGAGAAACCGGGGACTAAATTGAAAGAAAATTATGCAATTAAGCCCTTTTGTTTAAAATTGATCAAATTGGAGTGCAAATTGACCCAATTGCACTTCGAGACTTTAAAATCCAATGTCATAGTTTATAAAAAGTGAGAATTGAAAATTAAAAGACTTGAAAAGGAATTTTTTAGGCTCGGTTCGGGTTTATGTTTGTGAATAAACATAGTGACCCGAGCCGAATTTTCAAGATTTAAAGTGACGCACCTGAAGAGGAAATTAAAACAAAATTATTGAATATTTTTGTGTATTTTTCTGACCACTAATGGTATTTTTCTTATTTTTTGGGTATTTTTATAATTAAATAAATTCGAAAAATATTTAAAAATACCAAAAAATATTTTTTTGTTCAAAATTGGTTCCTAACGCTAAGCCAAGGCTTCCAAAGTTGATTTTGTGATTTTATGACCTTTTTTTTATATTTTTAATTAATTTTAAAGAATAAAAATCACAATAATAGATGGTCAAAAATCAGGTGTCAACAGCTGCCCCTCTTTGAGAGGAATCTCGTTAGAGGTTTTTCTCAAAGATAAGATGGCACTTGATTCCTAACCGACTCAACTTAAGGCTCTTTGAGAGGAATCTCGTTAGAAATGTTATGACATCGGATCCTTAAGGCTCTTGATAAAAGCTCAAATTAATATCCGGTTTACTCTAACAATTTGAATACGGGCCGGAGTGAGAGAGACTTACCTGAAGCTCACCTGTCGGATGCTGCCGGTTGCGATAACTTTCAAGAAGATACCTAGGACTCGTCATTGAGAATATCCTAGGGAGATTTAAGCTCTGACCTGTATGGTAGGTCATACCATTATTGGATTCCTAACTGGCAGGAACCTAAGGAAGGCGCATCCCACGCTTGAGGATTTGCCAGAGATTTTAATCCATATGGTGGATCGGACCTTTGTGTTGATCCTTAAGGCGGTATCTACCTCGTGTTGACCCTTATGGCGGTTTCTACCTTGTGTTGACCCTTAAGGCGGTATCTACCTCGAGTTGACCCTTCAGGCGGTTTCTACCATGAGTTGACCCTTCAGGCGGTTTCTACCTTAAGTTGACCCTTCAGGCGGTATCTACCTTCAGTTTGCTTTGAAAAGGGGTCTCATGACGAGGGTTCTCCACGTCCGATGAGACTGCCTGACTTTTGAAAAGGGGTCTCATGACGAGGGTTCTCCACGTCCGATGAGACTGCCTAAATTTTGAAAATGGGTCTCATGACGAGGGTTCTCCACGTTCGATGAGACTGCCTAAATTTTGAAAAGGGGTCTCATGACGAGGGTTCTCCACGTCTGATGAGACTGCCTGACTTTTGAAAAGGGGTCTCATGACGAGGGTTCTCCACGTCCGATGAGACTGGCTAAATTTTGAAAAGGGGTCTCATGACGAGGGTTCTCTACGTCCGATGAGACTGCCTAAATTTTGAAAAGGGGTCTCATGACGAGGGTTCTCCACGTCCGATGAGACTACTTGATTTTTGAAAAGGGGTCCCGAGACGAGGGTTCTCTACGTCTGATAGGGCCGCTTGATTTTGAAAAAGGGTCCCGGGCGAGGGTTCTCCACGTCTGCTGGGATTGCTTGATTTTTTTTTTAAAAAGGGGTCATGGGACGAGGGTTCTCCACGTCTGCTGGGACTGTTTGATATTTTGAAAATGGGTCTTGGGACGAGGGTTCTTCATGTCTGATAGGACTTTTTCTTTTAAAAGGGTTTTTCTTCCCCTCTCTTTTTTAGAGATCCCGAAGTTTGTCGGGAATTCAGTTTTTGAAGCAGTGAAAGATTTTATTTTGACAAAGCTTCACTTGGGTCTGTTGAGGCGACATTCTGGGAGCTTGGTTCTCCAGGTATCCTGCAGAAAGTTCAAACCTGTGTGTTCCACTCCACGGAGCAAATATTTTTTTGGGATTTGGGGTTTCCAAGAATCCTGCAGAAGTTTGAGCCTGAAAGATTTTTCTTCACCAAGAAAACGTTAGTAATCTTTGGGAAGACCACGGCTGTCCATTTGACAAAACCGTATGATTTAAGTTTTAATCATGAAATGTGCATTTTGATGCTGGAGGTTATCCAAAGCATTCTTGCAACATGCAAATGTGATCACAAATTCCTTGCATGGAAAATCTGGATCAACAGTTTGAAAATTCCAAAAAGAGTTTGTTCAAGACATCAATTTGAATATTTCTCGACAAGGAGGTCTTCTCACCTGTTTTGTGATAGTGGTTTTTTATAGGGGATGCACTCAATTCCCTACTAACCTGTGCCTAGGTTTTAGGCTCATTCGCAGCGTATACATTTTGATCGGTCGGGAGGTCTTCCACGGGACCGTAATGTTGGGCTTGGATATTGGTTTTCAAGGGGGACCCGCTTTGGAGTCGAGGCCATTGTATGAAAGTCTTCAACATCTGCTCCGGGTTTACAAGTCGAGAACCCTGCAAAATGAGAAAGAAATAGTCTTGCTCGTACCTCTTCGAGCTAAGCTATATGTTAACCCAAGTGTCTTAGTCAGAGAAGACTGTTTCAGGGTTATGATGTTGGTAGGATTGGGGACCGAAAAAGGCTTGTTTTTTGCCCAGAATTTATAAGGGGATTGACATTGGTGATCATTGCAAATTTGTCACCTGTCTTTTCCATTCTGCATCTTCAGTTTTTGAGGTGTGCAACCGCTTTTGAGGTGTGCACAAGTCCTTTAGAGAGCGTTTCTTGTTGCATTAAGAAGGTTGACAACTCTGTCTGCGTCTTTCCTCCGCGCTTGACATCATTTGGAGAGCATCTTTTTTATCTGACTCCTTTAGAAATTTTCTCTTTTCCCATCCAAGTTTCACTGGGGATCAAGCAAACAGCTTGCACGAGCATCGGCCTCGCTTTTACCAGGCACTTTGCTTTTTCTTGATGCCGTGGATTTTTCTCATTCATTTTTGAAATCCCACTTTTTCTCATCTTCATGGGATCATGTTAGACATATAGTCTAAACATGCTTTAAATATCAGTCCGGGAATTCTCTTCGTAATCCCTGAGTCTTGAACTCTTCCATTTTTGAAGTGGTGCGGCATCCGTCTTGGAATGATCACCAATGGGTTCATGAAATGAATTTGCAGGCTCAAATTGGCTGTGCAAAGGATTCGGTGTGTGGGATAGAGAAATGAATTATTCTCGTCATCCTATGGCACTTGGATTACCATATAAACAACACACAAAGATTAATGTTAGTCCGAGCAAGAAAATTTCTAACCATTTTCTCCTGACGCTGCTGGACTCACTTCCTTTTTGCCCCGGTGTGGGGGGTTCTCGACAGGGTTAAGAATGAAAACCGCCATTCAAAGGGGTTATCAATAGTCACATGTAGTATTTAGGATATGAAACGAATGCCTCCGTCGTCCCAATCCAAGTAATTGCTGCGATAATCCCTACTTTCGTAGGTCCAGATTTTGCTATCTGATCCGCTCCACTCCTCTCTCAAGTGTGTATAGGACGTGTTTGGATTTAGGCTTTGCCTCTCGTCTTTTGAGAAAACGTCCTTTTGAAAGTTTTGAACAACTTTTGATTGAAAAAATCTCTTTCGTTTTCTCCAAAAATTTTACCCGTCAAGGGGATTTTATGGTGCACAATGCATGTTCTTATTCATGTTCAGACAACCTCCTGTTTCAAAACATGAATGCCAATGAAGTTTGAATTCTATGTCTTTTCTAGACATTAGATTCTGAGAGCTTTTCTTTTCTTCTCTATTTTTTATTCAACATCTTCAATGGATTGGGGAGAGGGATACTTACCTGTCCCCCGCGGCTGGAAATCCCTGAAAATGCGGAAGAAACATGTTATTGTACGTTCACGAATTTTTCAAAAAATTAGAACGATACATCTTACCCTTGGTCATGTACTCCAACGGGTAATACATGTGATGTAAAAACTTGCTCGCCCTGATGGCGAGCCCCTGCCAAAGACAAACATTAAGTGTCAGTTTGAGTTTCAAAATTCAAGACAAATTGGAACGATACCGCATTGTTCTTGCTTTGCGTTTTCATTTGAACACAAACGCACGGCTTGCAGAAGTTGGCCACCTATCTTGCAGCCATGATCCCTCCGTCTGGTTAGCAATGATTCCTTCTCAAGGATTTGCACTGGATTAGATCAATTCATGCTTTTGGGCGTATTCTACGTCATTTTCCAAGGTTCCAATTCTTGACAGCCTGCCTCCCTGAAACTGATATTTCTTTTCGCCTCCATGTCGACGAGATCCTTTTTTCTGTGACTTTCTGGCGCCATCAATTTTTTGCCAAATGAGAAAAAGCTCATGTTAGATGTGGGATCTTTGGAGATCAAATTGGAACGATACAAAGTTACCGTTCACCCAGGTTTGTATCCTGGGGTTTACTTCTGATGCGGACGACTCTGTCATTGCGTCCACGGATTTTGCCAGAGAAGAAACGTCCTTCTTTGTCCGGCATACAAATGATTCACTTGCTCTAGTTAGGCATGGTTTTTCATAGCTAGGTGACGCTTGCCCCAACTAACTTCATTTTTACATTTTGCCGCAATCCTCATCCTTTTTGGGGATGTCTTCTCTCCTGGGATCCATGGTGACGTCTTACTGACGTATTCCTCTCTTTCGTCGATTGTTGACGCGCCACATTTGGTGAGGGTTATTTCAGTATCGTATATTGATGTGGACAATGAATGTTGCTTCCTCTCGTCTGCACTTGTGGGTGTTGTTCGCGAGATGATCCTTAATCACGTCAGCAACTGCTTTGCCCTAATTGGGCGGTGTTCGTCTTGGCAACATGCCTCAGCACTTTCCGTGTTTGTTGGCGATTTTCGATCCAATTTGAAGAAGTCCATGCACCTGCACATGAAGAGACATGCATAGGTCTTTATCTGACTTTATTTGGAATTTTAGGAAAGAGATACTCCCTTCGAGGTTTCGCATTTCCAAAGTTTGAAGGAACGATGCTTTTTAAATATTTTGCCCCAGTTAGGCTTGTCTTGATGTTTGTCATCTCTGGGTTTGATAACCCTAATCCGCTGTGCTTTCATGGAGTTCATGAGAATTTTCTCCCGGCTTGGCTTCTCGAAGAAAAAGGGAGGGACTTGCTCCCACGGATTTTAGTCGATTCTGGTCATCTATCTCGATTGCCAGAGTTTTCGATTAATTTCTTCTGTCTCTAGACAGCTTGACATTCTTGGGATTTGTCATGTGGCGGTTTGGTGATTCTCCCGAGTACAACCGCCATTTGAGCTATTTGATGTTTCCCTGTTGAAGAGAAGAAACCTCATGAGTAAAGGGCCTGTATAACTGACTATTGAGATCGATACAATTTACCCTTGAAATTTATCCTGCGGGAATCAGCATTTCTCCCTTTGGGTTCTCTGTATGCAGGATATGTGTATGATATGCATAGTGCATGTTATGTATGCTTGCCACGAAAACTGAGTTCGTGCTTTTCACTCTACTCAAGGAAAGTATTTTTATTAGATGTGTCAATCTGTAAAACTTGAATTTTTCTCTTCAAGTGTTCTTTTCACAAAGATTTCTAAATGATGGGAAACTTCTTCAGGTTTTCTCAAGGGTTTTGTTCACAAATTTAGGATGCTCTTGAAAATCTTTAATTAGAGTGCATGTCTAAGATGCCATGAAAAGAATACTCCATGTTTGGTCATTTGAAGGCATTGCATCTTGAGTCCTCTGCTTTTGATCATCATCTGAGAGGAAAAAGAAAGGAAGCATTATTCTCATATCAAGAAAACAATCATTTTGGAACGATACGTCCTTTTACCGAATGGATGGTTCCGCATTGCTCTTCTTCTCATTTAGAATGGCTTGATACGTTTTGCCTTTCATGGGTTACTCGACTTCATCCCGCTTCGGAAACTTTCCCGGCACATCTCCTTGGTGAATTCGGCATATCCGACACTCGGTACCCTTTCCAGGTAGATGAGTGATTTGCCCCCAGCCACTGAGTGATTCTCCTGGGCTGGCTGATTTAGTCGTAGGCAATTTGATCCTGCTGCATTGACGCATTCAGGCTATTTGACGTCCGCGAGAATGGGTTTACTCGTGATTGGGTACTTCAACAACCTGCGCGATGAAAGGAGTGAAAGAGTCAATCACCGCGTAAGGAGCTTTAATTGAAACGATTACGGATTTACTATCCCAGCTCTAGTCACTTCGGGCATCCAAGACGACGGAAATTCTTCAGTGGTCCTATTCATTTTTGTCATGACCTGCAAGAATGAAAAACCATATCAGCTTGTGAATAAATCAATTTAATTTGGAACGAATATACCCTTCTCGACTTCAAGAGAGTCGATCCAAATTAGGTTGCCCCAGCTTCACGTTGTCTACTTAAGGCTCATCACAATAAATCCATCTTGTTTTTGCAAACCCAATGGGTGATGCCCGATGAAGGTGCACTCATTTCCATCTTGTAGGGAAGGCAAGCTCCCATTTGTTGGTCTTTAACCATCTTATCCTGAGAGGAAGAGGTATGAAATATTATGCCATTATCTTATTGAAAATCAATTAGGAATGACACGTCCTTATCCTTGATTCGGTTGCCCCGGTCAAGAGGCATTTGTCCTCATCAGTTAACTCTCCAGGGTGGTCCAGCGCTTTTCTATGCCATCCTGGTCCATTTTAACTTGCGACTGATTCTTCATACAAGTCCTCGGATTTTGATTCTGGAAATTACCTATTCGAATGATAGGAATATGTCAGAAAGGGAAGTAAAGCATAAATCCTTTCAATTTTATGCTTTCTTGTGATTAACGAAGATAAGGACTTTTACACAAGCCTTAATCTCATGTGAAAAATTCTTATCGATGTTTTTCAAGAGAAAACATAAAACTAAAAGGAGCGTAATCCATGGTTATCACTTTTGGCAAATCCCCCAGAGAATCTGTGGAATTTCCAAGAAGATAAAAATGCAATTCCAATGTGTCCTAAACTCGGTGAGAGATAGGACATCCAAATTAAAATGATTTCCCGAAGGTAATTTGGATATCATGTCTCCTTTTGAATTCAGGAAACATGGACGACTTTAGTTAATTACCAAGGATTACCAATGATGCATGCTATAGACCGGTTCAATAACATGTCCGGCGCACCATGAAATGAATGTTAGATTCTCGTACTTGGGTTAAACACGCCAAGTGTGAGTTCTAACGAAAATTTCATCTGGGTAAGACACACAATTGAACCGAAAAATTCGAATGGTTGAGAGAAATTCCAGTGCCGCGTTCCAATGTCAAGACATTTGAACAAGAATTAGAAATCGAGGCGTAGAAGATAAATGGAGGACCCACAGACGGGTGTTCCTTACAGACTCGATGATCTTGATAAAAGGAAAGAGACGATTGGAACGTGGCCCCTAAGAACCTAAAGAGATGCCCCAAGTCGAGTCTTCGGGGATGACGCTTGGTGTCTTCGGTTCGGCTATTTCGGGTCTTCGTTTTCATCAGATGCCCTTTTGATAATGTCCGGTAGGTGTCTCGAATTTGCTGTTTTCGCCTATCTTTCAACTTCCGGTATGGTTGCTGGACCATTCCTTGGACAGCTTGAAAAGGGTAAACTCCGTTGAATGTCCCGACAGTCCGATGGCGGATGACACGTCGCTCATACTTGAATACGTCCGGGATGTGGGATCGACTTGGAGAGTTCATCTCTACTCTATCCATACTCTATAATGGAATTGGACTCAACCCTCGGATTTGATGAATGCAGCATGTTGTGCAAAATAAAAGGCTGTAAGTGAATTTAAATAGAAACGGTAGGACCTTACCATGAGAGGTACCCAATGATTTTTTGGTTTTAGGTATACCAGCCATCCATATACATGCGCATGAGACAAGTGAGGCTTGACTCTAAAAATCAAAAGGGTTTGGAACCTAAGGCCAAGGCTCCCATCTCGAGTTCTAGAAAGAGCAGATTCCATTGCACAACTATCGTTGCATTGGGGCCCGATCCATAGTTCAAAATGAGTGGAGTTAAAAATGGATTACCCCGTGCTTTTCCTCACGGAGATTCCATTTTCAATTCCTTCTATTGTTTTCCTATGGGGGCGCCCGGGGTTTTAGGCGCGGTTGTGTGTGTCCATGTGTCGTGATCACCACAATGCAAGTCATGCACAACAGTTTATCAATCAGCGCTTCAAATCATCCACAAAACATACATTCCTACGCCAACCTGCATAAGACAATGTTAATCACGGACTACACCCCTTATTTCTCTAATCTGCAAAAACATATAGCACCTATCATGAGCGGACTTGCCTCACCTTCAAGAGCGCCTGTAGGGTTAGAAAAATCACTCATCGTTTTAATTACGGCCTAAGTCCACTTGGGGCCTAGAATCATTGGTTCTAGAACAGGTCCCCAGCGGAGTCGCCAGCTGTCGCGACCCGTCTGAAAGCGGACGCGGTAATGGATTACCGATCGCGGGCCTTGGATCGGCGCGAGCCCTCCCAAGCCCTTACCAAATCGCGACGGGAGTATTTTTCAAAGGATTCGACGATAAGAGTCGATCGCTTTCGACCTTCAGTGTGGTCGTGGTGGCATGTGCAAATTGTGCATGCATTTGGAGTCGCCACCGGTCTTTCTTGGAGGGTAGACCGGAAACCTTACTGATCGATTGTGAGAGATCGATCAGTTCTGCAGAACCAGAGATTTTGGGTTCGGGGACTTGGTTACGCTGGTGTCATTACCAACGCCCTTTCGGTACCTAACGCGAGTGATTTTCCTGGCTAAGAGTTCATGCAGGCGCAGTTTTGGATGGGGTAAGTTTGATTCAGGGTTTCATGCAGATTGGAAGACTATTCCTATCAATCACAATCAATGAAAGCGCGATCAAGTACATAAATAAATCTCATCGATGCACATCAATTCAAGTCAATGGTTTCCTAGCATAGCCATAAGGGCTTAGGGAAGGTGTGATTTAGGACCGGGGTAAAATGGGAGGATTTGGAGGCGATTTAGCCCGAAGGGAAAAATAGTCAATTTTTTAAAGACTTGGATACCGAATTACCCAAAATATTCCATGCCCAGTTGATTGTGGCCATTTCCCATTTTTGAGAATTTTTTGGAATTTTTTTATTTTTCTTCGATTTTTTGAAGACGATTCGCCCAAAGGGAGAAATCGTCATTTTAAGAAGGGTAGGGGTTCAAAACACCTGGAATGAGTCTTGGCCAGTTGTTTGTGGCCATTTCCTATTTTTTGAGATTTTCCTGGATTTTTTTAGAAATTTTTTGGAAGATGGTTTGCCGGAAGGGCAAAACCATCATTTCTGGAAGGTCTGGGGGTCAAAAGACCCGAAACAGGTCGTGGCTAGTTGAATGTGGCCATTTCTTATTTTCTGGAAGTTTTTTTAGAATTTTTCTGAATTTTCCGAATTTTTTCGAATATTTTTATGATTTTTCATTTTTTATTGAATTATTGAATTTTTTTTATTATTTTTTTATTATTTTCTGAATTTTTTTAATATTTAAAAATATTTTCCGGGCCGGGTCAGACCCGGTCCGCGCCTCTCGGGCGCCCGGCCCGACCCTACGGGTCGAAACCGGCCTAAAACGACGCCGTTATGATTTTTTTTTTAGGGTTTTTCTATATTTTTTTTTATCAATTTTTCGATTTTTTATACAATTTCTTTAATTATTCGAAAATCCCCGCGATCCAACGGTCCTTACTGTGCCACGTGGCCATCATCGGCGCATCCGATCTTCCAATAGATCGGACGTCCAACAGAATGCCACTTGGCACAACATCGATCGCCGGATCGAATTTTATTCAATTATCCTAAAATCAATTATTAAACTCGAAAATTTCAGATCGTGACACGTGTCTCGACCTCGACCGTCCGATTAGTCTTATTTTTTTAGAACCGGCCCCACCTGCTGACGTGGCTGCCGACGTGGCATGCCACGTCATCGTTGACCCATTGACCACCGGCGACTCCGCCGGAGAAGACGATGAACAGTGATTTTTCCGGCGAAAGTCGCCGGAAAATCCGCCGGAGGGCCCAAACCGACGTAAAATCCATCATTTCGAGTCGCGATTTCAATACCTGTCAATCCCCCTCGAACCCCTCTTCAATATCCAACGAGAACATGGCAAAAATAACGTCGGGAACCGACCAAACGGACGACCACCGAACCGGCGCCGGCGAGGGATTTTACAAAATTTTATTTTTGCACCCGAGCTCGATTCTAAGCATTCAGATAGCATCCTAGAGAGGTTTAGGGACTTACCTGAGATCCCATGGTGGTCGGCAGCCGCGGGAATGTCTCGTCGAGCTCTCGTTTCGAGCCGCGGCCGGTGAAGCTTTGGCTCACGTCGTCGGCGTGTTTTTTAATGCAAAACAAACACCAAGACAGGTGTAAGGATGGTTCTAGAGAAGTTTAGGGACGAAATGCGCGTAAAATAAGGTTCGGGGAACCCCGGCCGAGACTCAAAAATACCAAGCCCCTTCGGGCATTTCATCGAACGCATTGGGTGTGTGACTGAAACGGCGGTCGGAAGGGAAGAACCGACCTTTTTGAAGCTCACCGACGGCCACCAAGCTCCGGTGATGATCTATGAGTGTCGCTGAAAGTCCGGGGCTGTCCGTTTTCGGTTGGTCTTCGCCCAAACTTCCCTGAAAATTCCTCTCCCTCTCCCGACCGAATTCTCTCTCTCTCTCTCTCTCTCTCTCTCTCTCTCTCTCTCTCTCTCTCTCTCTCTCTCTCTCTCTCTCTCTCTCTCTCTCTCTCTCTCCCGGCCTCCTTTTTGTCCGTGGCCGACCACCCTTTTGCGCCCATTCACCTCAAAAGGCTACCCATCGTCCACTTGTCGCTGTCTCCCACGTTGGTCGCCCTTTTTCTTAGAAAAATCCTCCGGCTCCACCTCCCCTGCTTCCCTTTTCCTCTGGCCGTGCGGGTCTGCAACTTAGTTGCAGACCCGGTCGGACCGGGTCGGGTCGGATCTGACCCGACCGGCCCGGTTCGACCAAATCGGCCCAATTAGACACCAAATTGACCTGTTTTCGTGAAATTGATGGTAAAATCGGACTCCTTGACATGTTTTCTATCCAATATGGGTATTTTCGTGAATCAATTGATTGAACTTTAATGGAAACCCCAAATTGCCCTTAGGATCGAAAATTAATTTCGCTTAATCGAAGGTCCAACTGATCGTATTAGCCCAAATTGAGGTCACCAATGGATTCAGCATGATGAAAACTATAGGGTAGAGGTGTTTAATTTTAATGGGTATGCCCGCAAGAAATTTAATTTCAAAAATTGAGAAACCGGGGACTAAATTGAAAGAAAATTATGCAATTAAGCCCTTTTGTTTAAAATTGATCAAATTTGAGGGCAAATTGACCCAATTGCACTTCGAGACTTTAAAATCCAATGTCATAGTTTATAAAAAGTGAGAATTGAAAATTAAAAGACTCGAAAAGGAATTTTTTAGGCTCGGTTCGGGTTTATGTTTGTGAAGAAACATAGTGACCCGAGCCGAATTTTCAAGATTTAAAGTGACGCACCTGAAGAGGAAATTAAAAAAAAATTATTGAATATTTTTGTGTATTTTTCTGACCACTAATGGTATTTTTCTTATTTTTTTTAGGTATTTTTATAATTAAATAAATTCGAAAAATATTAAAAAATACCAAAAAATATTTTTTGTTCAAAATTGGTTCCTAAGGCTAAGCCAAGGCTTCCAAAGTTGATTTTGTGATTTATGACCTTTTTTTGATATTTTTAATTAATTTTAAAGAATAAAAATCACAATAATAGATGGTCAAAAATCAGATGTCAACAATAACAACTGGTTCCTTTGAAATGGGAGGTATTGAATCTTCGAAGGCACTCCATTCTCTGCGGATAGATGCGTAATCTTCATCTTCATCCTCATCCTCTTCTTCAATATCGTAGGAACAGCCGACATGATGATTCGAATCGCACGACAACCTAGTATGCATGTCTGAGATGATATGCTCAGAAGCGGTGGTTTCATCACTTAACCATTCTATGATGACACTCACGAAATTGTCTTCCAGAAAAGGATTTACTAGATCCGGTTCTGCTGTTGAAGTTATATCTTCCTCTGATAACCACCTAGAGTTCTTGCCGAAATAGGCGTTCAAAGGGCTTTTGAACATCTGTGACCTGCCTTTCTAGGTTGGAGAACCAATGAATGAATCTTTTGGGTTGTTCTGGCTTCCATGGCATCCCTACCTCTTGCCTCGGCCTCTGCCTGTTGCCTTGAGGGTAGACTCGTCCCAGTGATTTTTCTGATACCCCAGGCCCATCCCATGCTGGTTAGCTTTCAACTGCAATGAGGTATTCATTCCTTGACCATACTTGCCCAGGCCTTCTCCAGGGTTGTATCCATATGTCAATAGCATCTTAACTGATAAAAGATTGGCTTCAGAAATATAAGGAGTTCTCAATTTTGTCCCCGCGGGAGTGTGCACTGTTGCCACCAATTCCAAGGAATGATAGCTTGCTTCCATCTTGATTTCGGGCTCGATGTAGGAAATAGCGTTATTTTGATATGTTTGGAGGTCGACTTCTCCATGCACGGTAATCACCTTCCCATCTACTACGAAACATACTTTCTGATGCAAGCTCGAGGGTACGACTCCTGCTACATGGATCCAAAGTCTCCCCAGCAGGAATCCGAATGCACTAGGCAGATCCATCACTTGGAAATTTATAGAGAATTTGGTTGGGCCGATGAGTACTTCTTGCTCAATCTCGCCTACCACTGTCTTCTTCATTTCGTCAAAAGCTCTAACCGCTGTTTTGGAGGTTTTTATCATCTCCTCATTGATCCCCAACCTTCTTGACGTAGCCAGAGGCCAAATGTTGAAGGAAGATCCGTTGTCGATTAGTACGTGTGCCACTCTCTTCCCATTACATTGCGCAGAAATGTATAAGGCCTTATTGTGTCCTCTTCCTTCCATAGGGAAGTCTTCATCTGAGAAGCTCAACTGATCTTTCAGAAGGATCGCCTTTACAAAGTCCCCTAATTGCACATCATTGATTGTCTCAGGGACATGCACCTCATTGAGTATCTTCAACAGTGCATTCTTGTGCTTCTCTGAATTAATGAATAAATCCAGTAAAGATATTTGAGCTGGCATCTTCCTCAGCTGCTCTATTACTTCAAACTCGCTGGTTTTAATGATGGACATGAACTTTTCTGTGTCTTCCTTCGAGACTTCCTTCTTTTTGGACTTGCCTTCTCTAGGGGCATAGAATCGTCCAGACCTCATTACTGCATCCACTTCCCTTGTTCCGTAGTCCCAGTGGACTGCCTTAGGATCATACCCTTCTATCGGAGGGACCTGTATAGTTATTGTCTTCGGATAAGATGTCTCTGGTTCAGCTGTGTCGTATTCTTCCTCTTTCGGCAATCGATTCACAACAGGCTTGACTAGGCAATCTTCTACCTCATTCAAGACATCAAGATCTTCCAATTTGATCACCACAGTCGCAGCGGCTTCGATCATTGATACAGTATTGTCAAAGCCCTTTGAGAGGATTTCGTTTCCCAATTGACAATGCCGGTCGCCGTCACCTAGTTCTGCGGATGCCGCAAATCTCGAGTATGCTCTTATTTCCTTGAATGGTTCAACTGAGCCTTGCCATTGATCCTTCGATTTCTTTATTTTGGCATATTGCATTGTGTTAAGTCTGGAATCTACCATCTGTTCAAGTGATGGTTCAGGTTCCTTCGTAAAAGGTTTTTCCACCTCCTTCGGGATTTGAACGGGATTGTCCATACCTCCCCATCCGTCTGGTATGATATCCTCCATTCTCTGATGGAAGCTAGGACGAGCAGAATATTTCACCTTAAAATTGTATCCTCCAGAATCCTGACCCAGGTTGTCTATGATTTCTCCCATTTCTAGCGCGTTAGCCATGAATCTGCGGTCTGATAGACTTCGCCTCTTGGCTTCCAGTTCGTCCTCGTCGAGTTCTTCTTTTGGCTCGATGATCTGCCCAAAACTGCCTACCAGACCCTCGTGCGGGATGTTCCACATCTTTCCTGCTCAGTTTTAATCATAAAGTGGCTTTCTTCCAAGGATAGAGAAGCTTCGACTCCCTCGAATCTTTCATCGGTAACATTTGACATTATCCCCAAGCTCATCATCTTGGAAATACATAATTTCTTCAAGTCAGCAGAGATTTTCCCTTTTTTCGGGTATAGCGAAGCGATTGCCAAAATGTCGGTCAGCTTAAACATGTCCACCTTCAGCTTAAGGTGGTTTTCCTCATCGTCAGCGAATATTACCCCAATTGCTTGATGATCAGGAAATGGATTTTCTTGTACATTCGGAGCCATATTATCAAACTTCAGAATCTGACTGTCAATCAAAGCTTGTACCTTCAATTTAAGGATATAGCAATTATCAACATTGTGTCCCCTTTCGCCCATGTAATAGACACAAGTCCGGCCCTCGTCAAAACCTAGATACTTGACAAGATTCGCCCTAGGTGGTTCTTTCGCCACTAGGTGCTGCTCTAGCAGCATCGGGAGCAACTTGGATAAAGGGCTCGGGAGTTGAGAGAATTACTTTTGGGGTTGCCTCTTTCTAGGCTCCTGCCCCTTTGGCGCTGACCATGACGATCCACTTTTGGTTTGATTAGAATTGCCAAACACTTTGGGCTTATGAGAGTCCGGTATAAATGCTATGTCGAGCCCAACCTCTTTCTCCTTCTTCAGGGGGTACTGCTTTCTGGTAGAAGCTTCATGAAGCCTCTTTTCTCTTAAGGCCCATTCGAGCCTTTCGGCCACCTTTATTAAGTGTGTAAAGATTTGACATCCTGAGGTGTTTAACCTGTCAAAGTTTTTGTAGGGGAGTGCTTTCAAGAACAAATCAATCAGTTCATCTTCTGGGATTGACGGCTTTACTTGGGTTGCCAAAACTTGCCATCTCTAGGCGTATGTTCTGATCAACTCGCCCCTTGCTTTCGAGGTTCGCAGTAAATCTTCTCTCGTTGGTGCTGTAGTTGTGTTGAACTTATATTGTCTGAGGAAATTCTCAGCAAGATTTTCCCATCCATCATAGTCATCCAGGTCCAATTCAATGAACCAAGCCAGAGCGGCGCTAGCCAGACTTTCTTGGAATGTATTCATTAGTAGTGGAACATAGTCTGAATATTGCGCCATCTTGCGCAGGTAATATTTGAGGTGAGCGCGGAGACAGCCCGTCCCATTATACTTCCTCACGAAGTCTGGCTCCTTGTAGTCAGAAGGGGTTTCTACCTTGGCGAAAGAAGATATCTTGTCGAAACGGGCCAACTCATAACCTTGGCTACTTAAACATTCTTCGATCTTGGCTATTCTCTTAGCTTCTGCTTCAGTTTTTGCGGTATGCTTCCCTTTTTCTTCCTTCTCGAGGTTGATGACAACAGGGGGTGTCTTTTGTTGTGACTGGATGTTCGGCACACGGATATCTTCCTCTGTACGTTGAGTATCTCCTGTTGTTTCTTTGTCAGTCATATCAGGTGCGAATGGCAGATTTGAATTGTTCTGATTAGAAGTTACCGTCTGTCTGGCTTGGGAGGCTTCCAACATTGCCTTAATATCAGCCATCATAGTCGCCATAGCAGTCATTTGAGTTTTCAGCATGCCTACACGTAGGGTTAATTCCTGTTGTTCCATTCTTGTCTTAAGCCAAGTGCGAAAACGATGCGTTGGTAATTCCGTGATGAGAGTGTACCTGTTTAAAGGGAATTCCAGTGAGTATTTCTTTAGTATTGACAAAAGGAAGTACTCGATTATTCTAATTGCATGTTTTCTATTGGTGAATGAGAAAAAGGACTACCTTGTGAGCCTTAGTCTCGTGTGAGTAGTTCTTTTAATCATTCTCCAAAGAGAATTCATGAAATTAAAAGAAGTGTAATTTTTTACGATAGTTTTTATGTATTTGTAAAACATGTCCACATTCATGCTCATGTGTTCAAAATAATATCCAGTACAAGTGAGTATGCATGAAAAGGCATCACAATGTTTGCTTAGTTTACACTTGACAGAATATCTTATTCAAGTCTAGGATGCTTGAGGTCTAAGGTGTTCTCATCATCCCAATATGGATTCCCTCCTTCAGTTTGGGACTCTTCATCTTCTGAATACGACGGCTGTCCTATGTCTTCGGGTACGTACGGTTCTATCCCAGGCACATATGGTATAATATATTCTGGTACATAGGGCTCGACAAAGCTGCGTCTGGTCGCTTCAAAGTGCTTAATGTATTCTGTGGTAGCCCTGTGAATGTTCTCTTTATGAGTCATGTTTTCCGGCCAGTTTATATCTTCGGCCTGAGAGTTCTTCAAAGAGTGTACAATAAATGCCACCTTGGCTTCGAACTGTTTCTTATTTTCTCCCATGAGGGTCTCGTTTGGGATGTCAAAAGAAAAGACACCAGGTCGCGGTGGAGAATGGATCTCTTGTAATGCCCCAAATTGTCGGATAACCCTCTTCGGATAATACGCAGTAGCGCCTGTGAATCCTAGCAAAGGGACTGGGTCTTCGTCATTACATGTGAGTCTGACTTTACCCAGTGTTGGTAATCTAAGCCGCCATCGGAGCTGTTCCGGTTTCAGAGTTCCAAGGAAGTTATTCCATTCTATGAAGTTGAACTTAGGAATACATGTATGGGTTATGACAAAAGTTTTAAGAAGGTGGGCATCAGAGTTAATCTCAATGAAACCCATGCGGATATGGAACTGTCTGATATGAGACGTGAACCACAGGTACAAAAGATCACTAGAGGCTCTAAAGGTTCCTTTCCTGTTTTCCTTAAAGCGATTTAGGGAAGGAAAGGTCTCAGCGAGGATAAGGTTCGAGTAATCCCACCCACATCAAACCTGTCTGACTACTACTACTACCATAATAGGGTCGAAGGTGACAGACGAGATCGGGAATAGCACAAAGCTAAAGAAGGTCAAGACAAAGGCTCTACCAGATTTAATCCCTTTAGCGGCAGGGAGGTTGGGGAATCGATTTAAGAGGAAGGATAGTGAAATTCGTTCAGAATTGCTTTTGGCATTAGTTTTGACTTCGTTGAGGCTTGTGTCAAGGAATTCAGCTAGTTAACTCAAGGGCTCAAATCCTATGGGAGGTTGAACTAGTGAGTGAGTAAATTCAACTCCGATGGCGGCGCTGTACTCTTCAAGAGTAGGGGTGACTTCCAGTCCTTCCATGCAGAAAGTAGCGGTGGTGGGATCTCAATAAAGTGCCATGGCTTGAATAAAGGCATGTGGGCATTCAATCTTCAACAGGTCCAATAGATACCCTAGCCGTGATTTGGCGTATTTCTGGCTGGCTTCGCCCATGCTATCCCACCATGATAGGAGCTTGGTCTGAGGAACTTTACACATTTGAAAATCATTCTTTCCCATCAAGTCTAAAATACGCAAATGATTTTGAAAAATCAATCGTCAAAAATTACTTTAAATATGCGACTATGCAAATGCCATGAAGTATGCATGGGCCAACTTAATTGCACAGTTCAATTGAAGAAATGGAAATTATAACTCTTTTTAGGTACTAAAAACCTGACTTGAAGTCTAATTTGAATTTCAAGAAAGTGAATTATGCAATTTAGTCAGGTTCACTCCAGTGACTAAGGGAACTAACAACGTCACATTCCATTGGTCAAAACATCAAATGGGAGAAGAGCAGAATGAATCCCTTATTACAACCAGGACGCCTAACGAAAGAAAGGTAAAAAGAGACTCTTCAAACAAGAAATCCATAAAAGGCCGATGGAATGTGATGATCTAAACTACCCTTTCCCAAAGGTCTATTCTTCTTTACAATGATAACCAGTCGGGAACCCTTCTCCAGTTGAGTATAAGGGGTCGTCTTCAATGCATTGGTCGAGGGGTCCTAGTTCCTCTGACCATTCTCTGGTCCATGGTATAATGACTTCTGGAGTCTTCTCGCGACTCGTCTTTTTGAGTATGATGCGCTTCGGTCTTGTCTTAATCGCAGGGCGTCTCCTTTTTCCCCAAAAAGTGATCATGGGCATGTCTTCATTAGCTTGACGTTAAGCCTTTCGACGGGCGTACGCGTCTCTAGCTAAGCGGTTGCGATGTTGCTTCTTCATCTCCAAGTAATTCTTGAACATCTCATCCGCTTGTCGCTTGAATATGAGGTTGTCGACATAGTAGCGGGTTTGACAATCTTCCGCATATCCTAACTTGCGCCCAGTTAGTTCTCGGCCATGCACAAACCTAGTAAAATGCAGCCTTATGTTTGGTCCAGGGCGAGTGACTTTCCTTAGGTACTCGAAGGTTACCAATTCTGTTGAGCTTTTAGGAAATAGCGACATCCTACCCCATTATCGTTGTTATTTCAATTAGTCACTTGAGTGATTTCATGATGTATGCAATGCATGTGGACGTATATAATGCATGAATCATACTATGAAACAGAGAGTAGTGAAGTACATTGAAAGTAAATGCCTTACCAACCATACTTGGGGAATGTGAAATGTTCCCCTGTATCAATGTGCGGTTTTAGGTATACCAACCATCCATAGGCATGCGCATGAGACAAGTGGGTATACTCTAAAAATTAAAAATCAGGTGAGGAACCTATGGCTCAGGCTCCCACAATCCAAATGAGGCAGATTCCTCCCCAAGGGTACCTACCCAAGAGGGCTAAATATCGCCAATTTGGATTGCGAGCGGGAACGAACACGAAAGTCTCAAGTGCCATCAAACACGAGATCATTTCGCATCTTTTCCATATCTAAGGTAACCTAGAGGTGGTTTGCAGTCGGGGTTTGACCGCCAGTGTGTGCGATATGTCGTGATCGTCACAATGCAAGGTCATGCACAGCAGTTTGTATCAAACATCGCTTCAATATGTGCGTAAAATAAACATACATTCCCAACTCCAACCTGCAGGAAAAATGTCAACAATCACTCCACCCCTTATTTCTCCAATCTGCAAAAATATCTAACACAATGGTTAGCATACGTACCTCACCTTCGAGAGCCTCTGCAGAAAATAAGGTTAGGTAAACCAATCAACTTTTTAACCGGCTCAAGTCCTTTGGAATTCGTAACCAGAGGTTATGGTTTAGAATAGTACCCAGCGGAGTCCCCAGTTTGCCGCGACACTCTCCTCGGAGGAGGAGCGAGGGCTAATCGGACGATGCTGCCTGATCGGACGCGGGCCTCTCCCAAGGTCCATTACCCAAATCGCAACGGTTGGATATACGTGGTTGACCTTCGGTATGGTCTGGTGACATGTGATATGTGTACATGCCAAGGAGTCGCCACCAATCGTTTTGTGGAGGGTACGATTGAAAACCTTATCGAATAGTTGGGAGCGATCTATTCGATTATGCGGAAACTAGAGAAACGGGATCGGGGGCTTTGTTACGCCAACTGCTAGAGTTGACGCCTTTTCAGCACCTAAGTTGAATGATTTATTTGACCTTAGGATTCATGCGGATGGGTGGGGGTACGAACCTAAATCTAGAAGTTCATACAGACAGGAGTGGCTAACCTATCACTCACAATCAATAATAAATGCGCAAATCAAGGATCCAATACATGCGGATAAAACACATGAATTTAGCATGGCATCCCTAATGAGGCCATATTAGTCTAGAGAAGTATCAATCAAGGCTTGGGAATGATTTGGCACGACTCGCCCATGAGGGGTAGAATCGTAATTTTGAGAAATTTTGGGGACAATTTGCCATAAAAGGGAAAAATTATCATTTCAGATTAAACAAGCAGTCGAAATAGGGTAGAAATGGGATTAGCGATCAAATCCTTCCATTTTCTATTTTTTGGGAATTTCCAGAATTTTTCTGGAATTTAAAAGTAATTTTACCCTTAGAGGGGTAAAGTCGTCATTTTGGACACAGACGAGAACTGAAAATCTCAAATATTAGGGTTGGTCACCCACCTGACCCAAACTCTAACTTTAAGCAAATTTCAGGATTTGATTGGAACAAGAAAGACGATTTTCCCATTGAGGGGGCAAAATTGTCATTTTGAGAAAAGGGACGGGACTCGAAAAGCCCAAGCCTAAGAAATGATCGCCTAACCGACCCTAATTCTTACCTTGGTATTATCGGCCTTATCTCGCATATACAGCAGATGCGACTTACCCATAAATGGTAATATCGTCGAGTCTCGAAAGAACGAATAATAAACCCCAAAATAAGGGCTGACCAGTTGTTTGTGGTCAATCCTCGATCTTTGGGGATTTCTAGAGTGTTTAGGATTTTCCCACAATTTTCTTATTTTTTTGGGATTTTCTAGAATTTTCTAGCATTTTTTTAGGATTTTTTAGGATTTTTCTGATATTTTTTTATTTAAAAAATTTTTCGGACCGGGTCGACCCAACCCACTCAGGTCAGGACCTGGCCCAGACCCGGACCCGCGAGACCCACGACGAAAATGACGCCGTACCCGTCTTTTTTAATTTTCGGATTAATCGGATTTGATCCGACGGCCCTCATTAAACCGCGTGGCTAATCCACGGCCATCGGATGATCTGACTAGAATCTACGGCCTAGATTAAGCGAAGACTCGACCAGGGCCATTTGATTAACCTACTAAAATCGACGGTCAAGATTAGAACCTGAGACTTAATCTGGGCCGTTCACCCTCACTATCCTAAACGACGTCGCACTACCACTAAGCCAAATGGTGCCGTTTCAGCCTGTTTCAAATTTCTGATTTTTAAACATTTTCGGATATTCCTAATTACTAATTGGATGGCTACCGTTTATTGGACTCGATTAATCCTAGCCATTGGATTTGGTCTGACTCAGCCTAACAGACTAACGGTCTATCCAGCTCAACATCCACGTGGACTAATCGCAACATGACACATAGAATTTTGACCTGCTGACTACACCACGTCAGCTTCGTCTTCAACCTCCCGACTCTGATGGAACGAACGGCCGAGCTTCTCCGGCGATGATCTGATGGTGGAATCTTGACAGAAACGGACGAGACCGATGGCAATCAACTCGTAGAGATCTCTAGTTTAACATATCTAAGAATCAGAACATCCTATTCACAGAATCGTGAGCATCATGCCAAATGCCGAGTACGGTCATGGGAATTCAATCGCTCGATTTACACCAAATCATTGCAATTCCATCACAGGATAGCATCAACCAATGTTCATGAGACTTACCTCGAGCTCCGATTGAGCTCGCTCGGCCCAGATTTGGCTGGGCAAGAATGAACAGAGTTCTACAATGGAGGTTGAATTGGAAGACTCGATTCGATGTGTTAAGAAAAAATCAATGCAAAACAGGTATGCGAAGATGGTCAGTGATATCCAAGGAATGAAATGCACACACTAATTGCAAGAAAAAGCGTGAAATGGATGAGTCGCCATTGACACACAGTGAAGAACTCAGAACTGCGTCTCACCTATTTTTGCGATCTCGCGTGGCGCAGTCGGCGGCGATCACTTCCTGGCTCTCTAGGCGAACTTCAGTCGGTTTTCTTTGGCTTTGGTTTGGCCGGAGACGGCCCTACCAGCACCTTGCAGTCGAGCTCAAGTTCTCGACGTCGGGGGTCGGAGAACGAGCTCTCTCTCGCGCTTTCTCTCTCTCTCTCTCTCGATTCAGTTTCTCCCCCTCGAACTGAATCCGCCAACCCCTTTAACAGAAAGCCTCTATAGGCTTTTATACCTGTTTTGAATTTTAGCGCTGAGCCGGGAACTGTGTACCGGCCTCAATTGCACGTGAGGCCACGTGCCTTTAGGTCCAATCGGCATCGGGGACGATGGGCATCTCGTCCAATTCTGTTTGGTCCTTTGGCGGGTCTCCTTCTGCGTGAATTTAGAATGAATTTGACCTGCGCTTGGTAAATGTTGACTTTCGTAGGTCCGCAGCTTGACCGGCAGATTGCTCTCTCTTCCGGCGGCCATTGACCATCATTCTGGTCCCAATCGACGGGGAATGACCTAAGGAACTAAACGCCCAACAATGCTTCTCCAATTATAGTCGATTGGTCGGTCAATTTTGTCATCAAAATTCGACCTTGACACTGTTCATCTGCGTAGGAATATAAGGAAGACGATGACATTGTAGCGAACCGGTTCAACCGGTCGGACCAGTCGGTCTGACCGGTCTGAACCGATTCCGAATTGTAATTTTTCAAATTGAACTCAAATTAATGGGAAATTTTTGCAATTAGACCTCAGAATCGAATTTAAGGCATGGATTTCATCTAAAAATGTGGTTTTGCCAAAAAAATTTCATCAATTTCTATGAAAACCCAAAATTTTCATTTAATTGTAAATTGGGAAATTGTGCAATTGAGGCCTCAAACGATCAAATTGGACTAAACAACCTACGCCAATTGATCCCAAATGGTGAAAAACATTGGGTAGCAACTTCAATTTGCAATGATAGTCCATGAATTGAAAGTAATTTCAATTATGCCCAATTTCAAGGACTAAAATGCAATTAAGTATGCAGTTTAGCCAAATTCATGCAATTGAACAATTTGTGCGAATAATTGGGCTAAATTGCAATAAGGGGCAATTAGATTGAATGTCAAGATCCTAAAAAATTCAAAAATTACAAATTAAAAGACTCAATTGACATTTGTTTTTATCAAATTCAATCATATGTGTTACGAAGGAACACATAAAATTGAATTTGATTTTGGAATTTTTGTGAGGTCAAAAAGACAAGGGATTTAAAATAAAAATATTGGCTATTTTTCCATATTTGTGTAACCTCAAATGCTATTTTTCTTGATTTTTATAGTATTTTCCTAATTTCTGAAAATATTAAAAAATGCGAAAAATATGAAAAATTATTTTTTTGCCGAAAATGGTTCCTTAGACTTGGCCAAGGCCACCAAAGTTGATTTTACAATTTTTTTTTTGACTTTTTATGGATTTTTCATGAATTTTCTAAGAAATAACCACAAAGGCTGATTCAAAATTAGGTGTCAACATTGAGCTTTATGCATAAGCCAATTTATAACGTGGGCCACTAAGTCATGTTTTGCGTAAGAATTGAATACCATCCCAAATGGTCTTCTCAAGGTCTGTGTAGCTATAATCCATCATGCCTATAAAACGATCCAAGTCTCTGGCATTGACTTGGGGTATTGATTTAAGGGGTGAGCGGCTCGGAGGTAGATATGTTCCAACCTAGAATAAGGAACCGAAACTGTAATAACTAATAAGAAGTGATATTATACGATGGACATCTGGCTTTGCTTTAGCCTTGTGGTGCCATGTGGTATGTTGACCAATTGACTAATTTAAAAAGAAAAAGAAAAAGAAATCAACACTATCACAGCCTCAGGCATCGGTATGCGGCCGAGAGTATTAAAAGAGAGAGAGAGAGTGCTTCATTTGTTCGAACAGAAATGAGGAAAACGCAGAAAAAAGGAGGAAGAAGAAAGATAGAAAGAAAATCTATATGGGTCCAGAATCAAAACCGAATCAAGTGCGTTCTTTAGCGTTTAGTAAGAATTCGAGCCCCTCATTCATATCGCCGGAATATTTTTCGAAGTTACGCTACGTTTAGGCTTCGTATTACAGATAGTTTAGATTATGCGATTCGGATTAGCGTTTTGTTAATTCGTAGAAATAGTTTGACTATTGAATAAGTTTATTGTAGTTGATTCGTAGTTACGATAGTGTTTTTACTTGACTGTGATATCGATTTTCGCTAAATTGATAGGAATTGAGTTCGAGGGCATGAATTAGTTATCGAGATCTGAGTTAGGCTATATCAGGTGAGTGATGCTTATCTCTTCTATGAATTTATAGAGTCATATCTTGAAAACAATACAGATTTGATATACTATGAATGCTAAAGGCATATTTGTTGCACCAAAATCTAGATCGGGCAATTATTGCGTTTCGATACTTGTGAACTATTTGAGTATGATCTAAGGAGAATTGTAGACATGTATGTTTTTAGTTGTCGAGTTTAGCTAAATGATGAGATGTAAATATTTTTGAGGATTGTAGAAATTCTGATGAAAGGACCAACTTTATGTTTATCCAATTATCTATATATAGTTGAATATATATTTGATAACATGTTTATGTTGGTTTCTATTTGAGGCCGCGTCCTTTAGGTACAAGGACGGTCGTGTCATTTCTCAATTTATTGTAAGAATTGGGATGTGACAGAAACAGATACGGTCGACTCACAGTTTGTTGAATCTGAAACCTACCTTTTCCACCCTAGAACCAGACATCAGATGTCCCTGGAAGCGGCGGCTATATTCTTTTTTTATGTGATGTTTTATTTTATTTCTCAAAAGTTCCTAAATATATGAAAGATACTGTAACGCCCCGCGTCCGTTGGAGCTCGTCACATCCGCCACCGGCCTAAATTTATCTCAGGACACACAAGGCCCAAAATGGAATGAAATGCGTATGCGGAAAGCGAGACCTGTTTCTCCGTACAAAAGAAATAAAAAGGAAATTCTGAATGATTAAAAGCACACCCATTTATACATTTTGCAGATCTCCAGTACACACAACGAAAATGAAAGGACAAAAAGATAAAGTCGCACACCTGAGTAGGTAAAAGGAACAAAGGCCATAGTTCAAGGTTACCACTTAGCCTTTCCCAAAGTCTAACATCAAAACTGTTCCTAATCCTATTATCCCTACACCCCCTTCATCTAACTATTTTGAAGAACCGCTTGATCCGTCGCTTCCATCATCCTCATCGTCCTCTGGGTAGTAGTCAGAAAATATTTCGGATGGAACCTCCTCAGTTGACTTTTTGTCACCCTCGTCGGAGTCCTCGATCTCGTCGGCAGATAGCACGATGTAGTTCATATATTCCTCCGTGGGAGAAGACTTCGATTCTTCAGGAATGTTCCTCGAACCTCCTGCTGATGCCGGGTTCTCCACTTCTATATCCGGACGAGACGGATGACACTAGTTAGGAATCACCTCAGATGGAACATACTCAGGCAGTAGCGGACCCATCAAATTACCGTTTCCCAGTCGACGAAACCAAGCTTCGAAGCGGTGGGGTTGTAACTCCAGCTTACCCTCGTGTTTCCTTACATACATAATACCATTCCTACCAGGGAACTCATAAAAAGGGCGGTCATCTCATTTAGATCGCCCAGTCGGATTGGCAGCATTGTTAAGGCTTGGGGTCTGAAAATGGGTCCCACTACAGGGTGAAATTGACATCTCAGAAAGTGAAACCTAACCCTAAACCTCAATACTAGTCCCTCCAGACCACACATAGATGCTACCAAAAATAAGTAATCAACCATGCAATGGCATATGGCAACAATGATTCAAACATGGCAATAAACCAAGCATAGGCGAAACACCACCAACCACAATTAACCTTAGGGTTCAAGCTCGGTACACATAGTACATGAATCAAAGCACATAAGCATCACAATGTCCACAACCATTCATCAGCTGGCTTTCAGCCACATTATGCATCTCTGGCACTTTTGCCAACTGATATCACCGGGGCCACAGGCCAATCGATAACATAATAATTTTCAGTCAAATGGTACCACTGGGGCCACAGGCCAATCGGTACTTATGGGCTCGTAGCCACCTGATACCACTAGGGCCACATGCCAATCGGTACTCAGGGCTCATGGCCAACTGATACCACTGGCGCCACAGGCCAATCGGTATCATCGCTCTTGCTTGCAATTAAATTCACACATCATGGTATCAATCAATTTCAAGTCACAGACTTCATCAGTCATTCAATTTATTCACTCAACCATCCAGCAGTGTCCTAACATTTAGGTAAAGGTTTAGGAAACACTTACCTTAAGCAACTAGCAAAATCTTCACCAATCGGTCTTTCTCAATCCAATAAGAGCACGGCCAACCAAAGTTCTCACGCCGTCCTAGAAATTCTATCAATTTCGAATTAGAAAACAATCGAACCTCACTTTCTTTATACCATTCCCTCAATCACCAAACAAATGGCAACTCAGGATGCCTTATGAATCGGTCGAATACACAACAACACCTCCACGAACCCTCAATATATTCGGTTCATGCAACCATATAAAGGGCAAAATATAGTTCGAAGGTTTCGCACACATTTTAATCCTTAAATCAACTCTAAATCCCAATCCACTTCACATACTTCCTACTAACACCTTAATCAACATTTTAAGTGGTCTCTTAAGTCATTTTGAAGTCAAAACACCCACCAAAGAACCCCCATCAGATTCGGCCAGAATAGAGCAGCAGCTCTACAAATTTTGTTTTGATCCAAACAATATATATCCATACAAAACTCAACCACATATTCCAATTTCTCACAAAATAATCTTTCTAGGGCCTCAATATATGTGTTAAGGACGCTCACCAAGAGTTTCAAAGAGAAACAACACCCCGAAGTCCTCCAATTAGTTCGGTTTCTTCTTGGTGCGCGGCGATCAGTTTTCTATTTGGTAAAAGTCACTCAAAATCAGCCATGAAAATACCTTAAACCTCCAATAAAATTGCAATTTCTGCTCAGTGAACTTGAGTACTAGATGTTATAGAGATCCCACAAAAATTTCGGAGTCATTTGAAATTTCTAAGAGGTTGTACGGTGGCCTTATCCCAGTTCGCATGGATTTCGTCCGATTTTGGTCTCGGACTCACACATGTAAAAATACTTGACCAAATGATAAAATTCCACTTGGAGCTTGTCAATGACACATAGATCTTACCTCTGGTGGTCGGCGCACGTCAAAAGGACTCCGGGAAAGGCCGCTCGAACTCACCGAACTGGTCGAGCAGGGCAGTATTCGGCTAGGAAGAAAAAGGAAGGAAAATCAAAGGGAAATGGAGGGGTTGCTTCACACGACTGAACGACTGTATAATGGGGTGTCTCACACATATAATTAAGATTAATTTGACAAGACGGCATTAGGTGGGGTAATAAATACCTAGGGCCTTCATTGTGTGAAAAGTGGCACAAACCAATAATGCCATTGACTTCTCTTGACTTCTTGCACATGAATTTTCAGTAGCCCCATGGTGGATGGAAATGACCGTTTTGTCCTTCTTGAAATCTTAAGACAAAGCAAATGATCGAGGGGCAAAATGGTAATTTTGCACTTTCAGTCCGAAACTTCACTTTTTCAATTCGAAATTACCATTAGTGAGACGACGTCAAATCCTTTTCTAATCTTGAAATTCTTCATTTTTAATTGCCAATTCGAGCTTCCATTTTGTGATCAATCGTCTGTCGATCATAACTGCAGTTTATCTCGAACTAACGGGCGGCTTTTGTAGATGTTACGCGCATCGACTCCGTGACTCTTGTCAAACTTAGGGCTACTCAGGATAAGACTACTTTGGTTGTCATGTATTGCGAGGGTTCATTACTAGTTCCGACGGTCTCGATCATCATTCTTCGATTTAGGAAAACGCCGCAAATTATACATTGGTTATACGGCATCACTCGCGTTCCAATTTTATAACGCTAGCAATGAATTCCTTAATCGTCATTCGATCGGCCTTTATTGTTTCTAAATGTTCCCTCGGCAATTCTTATGGTCAAAGCGTCATTTCCATTTCGAGTTTCCTAGGTCCACGTACCTTGTCATGCATTAGCCTTTCCCTTTTGGTTCACTGCTTCAGCATCTTCGGAAGGAATCTCGCTCGTTTTACGGGCATTCGATGACAGAAAACAATCTCATTGTGGTGACAAAAAATCCTAATACTCTAATAAGTAGACTTATGCCTGGAGTACAAATGGAAGTTTAAACATGAAGAAATTTATACGAAACACATAATTACCGGAAAGCAAATTTCCGATGTACAATTTACAAGCCGAATGATCATGGAAGAATGTACCGAGAGTAGGGATTCATCCTGCATTTGGGAGCAACAGTGTGGAGGCCGAATGAGAGGATTGTGCAGAAGCAGTAGGAAATGCGGACATTTCAATGGTGCCGCTGGTCGAGGTGGCATGGGACGAAACAAACGATGCTGTAGCTAATGCGTATGATTAATCCCTCCATCCGTATTAGCTGCAGAATCGGTTGTAAAAGATGATCCATCGTTTGCTTCGACCGACGCCTGCTCCAGCCCTTCATCAATCGCTGGATCATCTGGTTCATTCGCTGGAATCGCTGGATCATCTTTTTTTCTGAAATAGTGACGAAACCCAATGAAGGCTGGAACAAGACTGAGCAAACTGAGAATAGACAATAGCCGCAACTTGCTCCTTTTCCCAGCCCTCACTTGCACATTAGAGCTGAATACCCATGCCTTGATAGTGTGCAACTCGAAACTTAAACCGGTGGCAGCCGAGAAACCAAAAGTCACCGACTCCGGCAAATACTCTGTCAGGTTGACTATGCAATGGATGGCGGAGGAATTTACGTCAGCACCACTGGCATCAGCGTCTATCATGCTAACGCTCAAGTTATGAGTGCTAGAATTGTACGTTATCGTAACGTTGATCCGTCCACCGCTCGTGATTTTATCCTTGAACCAATCGACGCACCTATATGCCGTGGAATTGAGATTATTCAAGTCTATGCCGACATGTGCAACTTCTGAACAATTCGGATCCATAGCAATGCTATCGTTGTTGTGGAAAGTGTCGAACTCGACGGCTACAAACCATGTGGAAGAGTTGGAAGGGTCGCGGCTTCGATCTATAAGAGCCAGGCCGCCTCCCAATGAGTTGACCGAGAGTTGAGACCCCACAGGACGGAGAAAGAAGGCCAATCCGTCGGCAAAGTCTGACTTTCCTAGAGAATTGATGACGAAGGTGAAATGGGTGGTGAAATCTGCCATGTTACCGGTTGCCTTATCCCAAAGGCGCATCGGCTCGCGGTACGTGGCCCACCCCCCGCTCCCATTGAGTTTCTGGTCTTGATTGGCATTGGTAAGTTGGATGAAGTTGGTCGAAACCGATGCATCGCCTTGCAATTGAATGCTATTCTCAACGAAAGTCTGGAAGCTGAAATCGATGCCCAGAGACGACGTCGAAGCCATGATGGCATTGGCTAGGGAGAGAGCCACGACTAAGAGGGATTGAATCCCTCTGATCTTCAACACGATATCTGAGCTGTGAACTTCCATTATGGTTGAGCTTTCTCGATTGCTTTTGAAATCAGGAAATTAGCACAGCTTTTTGGTGCTTTGACATTGTTCTAATGACTTTTGGTCAGTAATGCTGACGATGAAAGCTTCCACCAATGTTGTTTTCTCCATCTCTGTTTTCCTGTTCTTCCATTGCGGACCAATTAAAGTTCTCCTCGCCCAGATCAGAAGAAGAAAATGCCCTTCGTCTTTTTGCACTTGTCCGAATGTGGCAAAATTAAATAGAATGGATTCTTCGCCGCACTCACTGTCTTATCTTCTAAGAGAAGACTTCAACTATTACACAAGATCGAAATCATAACAACCCACGCGAATTTAAACAAATTTCGAAAAAAACACTCATATAATGGTTTCTACTTGTAATTATTTTTACGATTGAAACAGATAACATATGTGTTGGAAATTTACGCACATTGAGGGCTAAATTGATTAATTGCCTTATTGCTTTAATTACGATAATTGAATGCAATTAATAGGATTTGTTTCTTATTATAAAAGAAAGAGAGAGAGAAGATAACGTTCTCCTATCTATAGAAAAGTCTCTCTAAAAAAACACTTCAGAAATCTCTCTCAGTGGACGATCGATCGGCGGATCCGGATCATTTTTTATCTGCAATGGGGGATCTTAATATGTGGCTATTGAGGTATGTTCGTTCTATGTGATATACTTCATCGATCAGCGATTCAAGTTTGATCTATGACATGTAATTCAGTTTAATCCACTGCGTATATGTACGTATTATATCGGGATTTGTTCCCTTCATTAGTATCAGAGCATAGTCGTTCTTGTTAGTCTACTCAGGATTGATCAAATCCGAGCAAAATAAAACTGAATTATATCGATAGATAATTCTCATTCAATAGCTTCAAAATGGCAGGAAATTCAGAATGTCACAGATACTTCAGTGCATAGTAAAATTACTAATAGGAGGAAGTATTAGTAAAAGAAGATATTACTCTTGCAAATAATCTGTAATTTGTGCCTTACTGAATTAGGAAATAATGTATTTTGGGTTGATTCTACTGATTCGATCCGACTGTCCGGTTCCTTTCTAAGAACATTGAATTAGGAATTGGACCGATTCTCATTGGAACAACCCAAAATGGTTGGTTTGGTTTTGTTCTCTGGTTGGACCAGGACCAATGCACACCGGTACCTTGTACTATGACACATTTCTATTTTTTTTTTTTGGGTCGAAAGAGAAGTCACTATTTTTTTTTTCTTTGGTTGGCAGCAAGTCATCATTTGATTTGTGGCTGTTCTGTTAACTTCTTTAAGGGTCATTTTTTTTAATACTTAAATACAGCTTAAGCTAAAGTTAACTGAATATATATAGGTCGAAAGACAAGTCTCATTTTTTTTTGGTCGAAACAAGTCTCAAATTGATTTGTGGCTATTATGTCAACTTCTTGGTAAAGAGTTGTTCTTTAAAAGTTAAATCCACTCTAAGCCAAAGTTAGTAGACTATGGCATTGACTTGGGGTATAAATATAAAACGACAAGTTTCTATTTCCTTTTTATGGGTCGGAAGACAAGTCTCTATTTGATTTGTAGCTATTTCCAAACAAAGTAATGCGATTGGCCGTAGGAAAAATAGATCAAAGTTATCTTCAATATATCAAAGGCATAACATCTAGCGTTGACTTTGGACATTGATGCAAAACGACAACTGCAATGTTTGGTGTGTCTTTTGTGTGGTTATTGGCTAGAGAACCTTAGGTCTGCTAGATATATATTAAAATAATTAAGCCTAAAATATTCAGCGTTGGATGTGGAAATATCAACTTTTGCTGGCACATGTTAAGTCTAAGAAATTAGAATTATAAGACTGAAAAATTCGAGGTCCATGTCGCCAGCAATCACATTTGGACGTAGCATCTGCAGCATGATATAGTGTCATGTTCACATAAGAAAAATTTGTTAACATCTGGCTCTTGCGGTCTGAAAATGCTCATGCTGCAAAGCCAGGTGCAATGTATGGGGCATTTTACGAGATCTTGATTATTGCAGTGGTGTTGCTCCCGAGCCTGGTTTGGTTCTGCCACATGATGCTTCTTAGCCGGATGGATTTGACGAAGAGACGCGTTGGCAACTTCCTGGGAGCGGAGCCTCGAAGACACTGAGGATGTATGTAATAATAGGATTTTATCCATACGACTATTGTTGAAAAATCACCGTTGTGCTTCTCTTGCTGGTCCACAAGCATTTCCCTAAACTTCTATTCTCGGGTTAAGCATGTCAAGAATTGCTTCTAAATGCTATGCTTCCGGATGTAATGATCTTCGCCCTGGCAACTTATATAAAACTTAGGAAAAATTCCAATCAAGGCATGATGTACTATTATTTTCTCAAATAAAGGCATAAGGTGAACCTTTGTTTTAAATAAAGGTCTAAAGTGTCATCATTTTCTCAAATAAGATATGAAGTGGACATTGTTTCAATTAAGGAGTGGCCATATTAATTTTAAGGAAAGCCTGACCTCACCGGCTGATCAAGGGTATTTTGTTTAATTATTTTCTTTATTTTTTCCTTTTTCTGTTTTCTTAAAAAATTAAAAAAGCTCAAAGTTGAAAAAAGGAAATACATGCGGGATGGCATTTATTTATTTTTTTAACTTTTTTTTTAAAATTTTTTATTTAATTTTTTAAAAAAATTAGGTTAAAATTATTTTTGACGAAAATGCCTTTGACTAACCGGAATATTTAACACGCTGGTCGACCGACGAGTTGAGACCCATATTTGAAATAGCCACGACCACTTTAGCCCTTATTTGAAATTGTCATGCCACTCGAGACTTTTCTTCATACCCTTATTTGAGAAAATAATGACACTTCAGGCTCTTATATGAAATTTCTCCCTAAAATCTACTTGCTTGCATTAGAAATTAGGACTTCTTATATTTTCCCTTCGAATAAGGTAATTTAGCCTTGAAGTTTCCAGGTAGAATTGTTAACATAAGGAAGTAAAACAAGGAGGTCGCTTTACTTGATAAAGAAAAAGAAGGCATTGTGAAGTACTAGGAATCATCTTATAAGAGTCTACTTTTTAACATGTACACTGTTGAATCTCGGAGGTATGCTCTGATACCAAATGTTGAATCTCGGAGGTATGCTTTGATACCCAATGTTGAAATCAGAGAGGCGCAGCTCTGATAACACTCACTCAGCTCTCATGGAAGGAGATGAATAAACTCTCTATTTTCTGAAATCTGCATTCATTCTCATTGCATCTCCTTACAGAAACGATTACAAGACTTGCTTTTATATAGGCCTAAACATGACTCTTGACATACCCTAGGAACGTGAAAGGATATGCCTAGATACATAGCCATAATTACACATCGAAATACTAAAAGACTCTCAAGACACACAACTAATGATGACTCTTGAAAAACAGCAAAACAATAAAGACACTTTAACACGCGCGCCAAAAAGACATTCATCGGGAACCGAACAGTCTTTCGACAGCTTATCGAAAATACGAAGGGTCATACTAATGAAGATTCTAGAGTAGGCGGTGATATCTTCAATACTCACCTCGACCGACTACTCCCTCTAAGAATAGACCTCGCGACCATACCAAGCTGAGTTCGAAACTCTTCAAACTTTGTAGCTCCAAGACTTTTGGTGAAGATATCAGCAACTTGATCACCTGTCATGGTATACTCTGTCTTGATCTTGCCCTCCAACACTTTCTCTTGCAGAAAGTGATAGTGGACTTCCACATGCTTAGATCTAGCATGAAAAACTGGATTCTCTGCAAGCTTATAACGGATAGATTATCGCAATACAATGTTGTCGAATAATCTATCGGTTGATAAAGATCATCTAATAACTACACTAGCCACATGCTCTCTTAAGCTGCCATTGATGCTGCTCTATATTTAGCCTTTAACGTAGATAAGGAAACCGTCGGCTGTCTCTTACTTGTCGCGACCCTCTCGAGAGGATCTCGAGGTCTCGAGGGCTAATGGGCCGTCCAGGGTCTGATTGAACGCGGGCCTCTTCCAAGGTCCATTACCCAAATTGCAACGGAAGTGTACGTTGTCGACCTTCAGTGTGGTCTAGTGATATGTGATACGTGTATATGCCAAGGAGTCGCCATCAATCATTTCGTGGAAGATACAATTGGAAACCCTATTGAATAGTTAGGAGCTTTCGTGGAAGATACAACTGGAAGATTTGGTTATGCCAACTATCAACGTTGACGCCCTTTCGGTACCTAAGTTGACTGATTTATCTGACCTAAGATCTCATACAAATGAGTAACGTGTGAATCCTAAATTTAGGAGTTCATGCAGATGAGAATGCCTATCCTAACACTCACGATCAATAACGAAAGTGCGCAAATCAAGGATCCAAGACATGCGGATAAATCACATGAACACAGCGTGGCATCCCTAGTAAGGCCCTACTAACCTAGAGAAGTGTCAATCACGGCTCAGGAATGATTTAGACATGATTTGCCCATGAAGGGCAAAATCATAATTTTGAAGAAATTTATGACAATTTGCCCCAAAAGGGGAAAAATTGTCATTTCAGAAGAAATCTAGAGTCAAAAGAGGTTGGAAATAGGATTAGTCATCAAACCAATCCATTTCCTATTTTTCGAGAATTTTCAAAATTTTCTGGAATTTTAGAAGCGATTTACACTTTGAGAGGTAAAATTGTCATTTCAGAATAAAACGAGAAGTGAAAATCCTAAACAAAAGGATTGGCCAACCATCAGACCCATATCCTAATTTTGAGCAATTTTTATGACTCGATTAGAGTAGGAAAGACGGTTTACCCTTTGAGGGGTAAAATCGTCATTTTCAGAAAATGAATGAGATTCGAAAGCCCAAGCAAAAGAATTGGTCACCTAACTGACCCTAATCCTTATCTTGGCATTTTTGACCTATCTCATCTACAAAGCAAAGACGATTTACCCATAAAAGGATAAAATCGTCAATTTTCAAAAGAACGGATAAGAAATCCCAAAAATAGGATTGACCAGTTTTCTATGGTTATTCCTCGATTTTTGGAAATTTCTGGAGTGTCTAGGAATTTTCTGCAATTTTCCTACATGTTTTTTTAGAATTTTCTAAAATTTTCAATTTTTATATATATTTTTTTAAATCATTTTTGAATTTTTTATTTTAAAAAAATGATTCGGACCGGGTCGACTAGATCCACTCGGACGGGGTACCTGGCCCAAACCCGAACCCGCGCGAACCGGCTCCCAAAACGACGACGTTCTGTGTTTTTCTATTTTTTTATTATTCGGACTTAATCCGACGGTTCCTATTGAATCACGTGGCTATTCCACGGCTGTCGGATCGATCGACTAAAACCTACGGCTCAGATGAAAAGCCGACTACTCCTCAGCTGTCAGATCTGATTACTTAAACCTATGGCCACGATTAAAAGACATGACTCAATCTGGATCGTTCATTCTTACTAACCTAAACGACGCCGTTTGACTACTATCCTAAACGGCACCGTTTCAGTTTGTTTTGATTTTCTAATTACAAAATCATTTTCGGATATTGCTAATTACTGATCGGACGACCATCAATTATCGAACACTATTTACCTAGACCGTCTGATCTAAGCTGACTAAGCCTAACAGTCGAACCAACTTAGTACCTACGTGGACCAATCCCACGTTGCCACCTAAGATCGTTGACTCGCTGACCTGCCACGTGTACGCCGTCTTCAACTTCTCGACTGTAACTAAACGGACAGCCGAAAGCCTCTGGCGACGATCCAATGGTGAAACCTCAATCGAATTGCATGCGACCGGCGCCAATCGACTCGTCTCAATGTCGTACACAACATATCGGAGAATCATACAATTTCATCCACAGAATTAAAAACGACGAAACTTACTCAGTACATAGGCATGGCATCTCAATCAAGCCGAGCAAAGCATTTCAGGCTAATTCCTTCATAGAGAAGCTTTGAATGAGGTTCAATATACTCATCTTCAGGTCCGATTGACTTGGTTTAGGCTAGCTTGAGCTAGGGAAGCTTCGACAGGATCGATAATGGTGAAGGGATTTTCGGGGCTCAAACGCGAGGGATTATGCAAAATCGATACAAAAACGGATTGCGACCAAGCTTAGAGTGGTTCAAGGAATAAAATGCCTACTATAATTGCAAAAAACAAGGTCGGAGACGAAATCCGCCATTGACGCACAGTATGGAGCTCAAAGAAGAGAATCACCTTTTCCGGCGATGTCGGATCGATTGAACATGTGAAATCGACTCTAAGGGGTTTCAGTGAACTCCTCGAAGTGGAATGGTGGCTCAATTCAGCCTGAATCGTTGCTGCCAGCCACTCATAGTTCAAGCTCAAGCTCTCAATGGTAGGGGCCAAAGAGCGAGCTTTTACTTTCGATTTCTCTATCTTTCGATTCTGTTGATCCCCAGAAACCGAATGAGCCAACATCTTTCTTCTCGAAAGCCTCTTCAGGCTATATCCCCATTTTTAAAATTTTGCCGCGAATCGGGGAGACTAACTGACTCCAAATGGCACGTGATTGGGTGTGCTATTTGGTCCAAACCGCGTCGGAGATGTTGGGTATTCCGTCCAACTCCGTTTGGTCTTCTGGCAAGCCTCATTTCGTGCGAATTTGGCATGGATTTGAGCTGAGTGTGGTTTCGTTGACTTTTGGCAGCTCCGAAGCTTGACCATTCGATTTCATCCTGCTCCGGCGACCATTGGTCGCGATTCCGGTGTCAATCGACTGTGAATGGCTTGGGGAATTAAATCCCCCTCCAACTCCTTCAATTATAGTTGATCAATTTTTGCTGTCAAAATTCGACCAGGTACTGTTCACTTGCACGGGAATCCTGAGGAAGAAGACGACACTGTTCCAGACTAGTTTGATCGGTCTGACCGAGCGGGTCCGACCGGTTAGAACCGGTTTTGATTCGATTTTTCACAAAATTCACCAAAATTTGTGAGAAATTTTCACAATAAAACCTGAGAATCGAACTTAGGACGTGAATATTATCCAGAAATGTGTTTTTGCCCAAAAGTTTTAGCCAATTTCTATGAAAACCCCAAATTTTCATTTAATTGCAATTCCAAAAATTATGAAATTGAGGACCTAAACAGTCAAATTGGACCAAACCACCTGTGCCAATTGACTCAGAATGATAAAAAAACATTGGGTAGCAACTTCAATTTGTAAATATAGCCCATGAATTGAAAGTAATTTTAGTTATGCCCAAATTCAAGGACTATGTTGTAGTAAAATGTGCAATTCTATCCAAATCATGCAATTAAACCATTTATACGAATAATTAGACCAAATTGAAAATAAGGACAATCGAATTGGATGAAAAGACTCTCAAAATGCCAAAAATTACAAATTAAAAGACTCAATTGATATTTTTTTACCAAATTCCATTATATATGTAATCAAAGGAACATATAAAATTGAACTTGGATTTTGACTTTTTATGAGGTCAAAAAGACAAGAGATTTTAAATAAAAATATTTATTATTTTTTCATATTTTTGTGACCTCGAATGCTATTTTTCTTGAATTTGTATGTATTTTTCTATTTTCTAAAAATACCAAAAAATGTGAAAAATATGAAAAATTATTTTTTTGGTCAAAAATGGTTCCCTAGGCTTGGCCAAGGCCATCAAAGTTGATTTTGTAATTTTTTGACTTTTTATGGATTTTCTATGAATTTTTTAAAAATAAACTGAAAAAAAGATAGACCCAAATTCAGGTGTCAACATTACTGGACGAGGATACTACTGCTGATCCAAGATTAAAAGAGTATCCAGTAGTCGATCGCCGTGAATATCGATCTCCAGCAAAGTCGGCATCGCAATGACCGATCAACTCACTCGATAATCCTTTCTTATACAAAAGACCAAAATCATAAGTCTTCTTTACATACCTCAATATGCGCTTGGCTGCATCCAAGTGAGGCTTTCGTGGCTTCTCCATGAATCGACTCACTTCTCCTACTGCATAAGCAATATCAGGCCGAGTTATGGTAAGGTAAATTAGACTATCTACAGTTGCCTGTACATGGTCGAATCTTCTACCTCTCGACCTTCATCAGCACATAACTTTGCATTCCCATCCATCGAAGTAGATATAGGTTTACAATCGAGCATCCCGAATTTTTTTAAGAGATCTCGTGCATACTTCTACTGACATAGGAATAGTCATTCCTTTGTCCTGTCAACCTCGAGCCCCAGAAAGTGTTTCAGCTCTCCAAGCTCCTTCATCTGAAACCGTACGGAGAGATTTGTTCTAATTCGACATATCTCAACTTCATCATCTTCAATAATGATGAGATCATCCACATAAACCAGCACAGCTGCAATCTTTCCATCTTCAGTCTTCACGAACAGGCTTGAGTCTGCTGAAGCTACAGAATAATCGCTCTTCAACAGGAATTCTGCAATCTTTCTATACCATGCTCTCGGAGCTTGTTTCAAGGCATAGAGCACTTTCTTTAACTTGCAAACATACTCTGAATGAGTTATGCTCTCGAAACCATCCGGCTACTCCATGTATATACCTCGATCAAGTTCTCCATAAAGAAAGGCATTCTTCACATCCATTTGCCACAGATTCCACGACTATGGCAATCTTTCTATACCATGCTCTCGGAGCTTGTTGCAAGCGCTAACAGAACTCGAACTATGGTAATCTTTGCCACCGAGCTAAAAGTTTCTTCATAATCAATGCCATACTTTTGCGAAAATTCTCAAGCTACTAAACGTCCTTTATACTCTCTATCGACCCATCTGGCCGAGTCTATTATAAACCCATTTGCAAGAAATAGGACGTACCTTTTTAGGTTTTGGTACCAAGTCCCACGTCTCATTTTTCTTCAACACGAGGATTTCTTCTTCCATGGCCTTCCTCCATTCTGCACCATTCGATGCTTCCTCATACGTCGATGGCTCGATCACACCAACATCTTCAGTCAATGCCACATTGGCATATTTAGGGTTTGGCCTCCTTTGCCTTCTTGATCTCCGAAGTTGAGGCTCCTCTTTTTCGATTTCTTCGACCTGACTTGGTCGAAGTTCTTCTGTCGTTATTCGACGCTCACCAGATGAACTTGTCGATCCTGGTGATTGTGCTTCGATATCCTTGTCGATATCTTTTTCGATAGGTTGATCCTCATCGAATTCCTTCAGTCTTAATTCGACCTTTTCTTCGGTATGCTGTGAATTTGGCAATTTGACAGCTTGGGGTAACCACCATGACGACAATTCGTCAAACACCACATTCCTTGAAACATAACACCTCCCTGTTGTAGGATCGCCGCACTTCAACCCTTTCCGTGGATCATCATAGCCAACGAATATGCAGCAAACGACCTTCTTGTCGAATTTGCTACGGAGATGATCTAGCACAAATGCATAGCATACACACTCAAAAATCCTAAAATGACTTACCACGGGCTTGCGATTCCATAGCTTCTCGTATGGTGACATAAATCCAAGCCTTGTTTGTGGTAATCTGTTGATCACGTGCGCCGTCGTCTTCATACACTCAGCCCAAAACTTCGGTGGGACATTTTTCGCATACAACATGCTTCTGCATGTCTCTTCCAAATGCTAATTCTTCCTTTCGGCGACTCCGTTCTGTTGCGGCGTATACAGACAAGTAAACTGTCGACGTATCTTGCACTCACGCAAATACTTCGTGAATTCATACAAAGAATATTCTCCTCCATTATTTTGATATGATTGTGGGAATGGACTGGCTGACAAAGCAAAGAGCCACGATGGACTGCTTTAATAAGGTGATCTGGTTTAATCCATTGGATGGGACTAGCTTTGAATTTGCGGGTAATCGAGGTGGAACCTCGACGATGATGATATCATCATTAGAGGCGACCCGATTGTTGGAGAGTGGATGCCAATGTTATTTGGCTTCTGTTGTGAATATGTCTGTTGAAGAGCTTAAGTTGGAGAATATTCCTATTGTATGTGAATTTCCAGATTTGTTTCCTCAGGACTTACCTGGTTTGCCACTAGAAAGGGAAATTGAGTTTGTAATAGAGTTAGCTCCTGGGACGGAGCCGATCTCTAAAGCGCCGTATAGGATGTCATTGTCTGAATTGAAGGAACTCAAGGTACAGATGTAAGAATTATTAGATAAAGGGTTCATCCGCCCTAGTGCATCGCCTTGGGGAGCGCCTGTTTTGTTTGTCAAGAAGGATGGATCTCTGAGATTGTGCATTGACTACAGACAGTTGAATCGAGTGACGATTAAGAATAAATACCCACTGTCGAGGATTGACGATTTGTTTGACTAGTTACAAGGAGCATCAATATTTTCTAAGATCGATCTACGAACATGATACTATCAGTTGAGGATTAGAAAGGAAGATATACCAAAATTGGTGTTCAGGACACGCTATGGACATTATGAGTTTACTGCGATGCCATTTGGTTTGACGAATGCTCCTGCTGCTTTTATGGATTTAATGAACAAAGTGTTCAGAGAATTCTTGGATCATTTCGTGATCGTTTTTATAGAGGACATCCTGGTGTATTCGAAGAATCTTGAAGATCATGAGCAACATCTGATGGTTGTGCTAGAAACCCTGAGAGTACATCAGTTGTATGCCAAGTTTAGCAAGTGTGAGTTTTAGCTAACTCGCGTGGCGTTTCTGGGTCATGTAGTGTTTGACGAAGGAATTGCAATGGATCCGTCTAAGATTGAGGCGATTATGAATTGGCCAAGACCAACGACAGGTACAGAAATCAGAAGTTTCTTAGGATTGGTGGGCTATTACAGACGTTTCGTGGAGAAGTTTTCAGCTATAGCCTCAACTTTGACCAAGCTGCTGAAAAAGGATGTGAAGTTTGAATGGACGGACAAGTGCGATCGTAGTTTTCAAGAGCTTAAACATAAGCTAACTATGGCTCCTGTTCTAACAATTCCGTCTAGACCTGGAGGATTTGAGACTTATAGCGATGCTTCGCTTAGAGGACTGTGGTGTGTTTTAATGCAGCATGGTAGAGTGGTAGCGTATGTATCTCTCCAATTGAGGCCGCACGAGTTGAACTATCCAACGCACGATCTAGAATTGGCAGCGGTCGTGTTTACATTGAAGATCTGGAGACATTATCTGATCGGAGAAAGTTTTTAGGTGTATACCGATCACCAGAGTCTGAAGTACATGTTCTCTCAGAAGGAGTTGAATATGAGGCAGCGCCGATGGATGGAGCTACTTAAGGATTATGATTACGAGATCTTGTATCATCCGGGTAAGGCGAATAAGGTTGCCAAAGCCTTGAGTAGAAAATCAGTGATTGCTCGATTACAGGTGCATGAGTGGCGTTTGCTTGAACAAGTTAGAGACTCAGATTTCAAGCTAGAGATAAGTCGATTGTCAAGTCTTGTGGCTACCTTGAGAATCGAGCCGGAACTTCAGGTTAAGATCAAGACCCTACAGTCTACTGACCCCACTATTCAGAAGATCATTCAGGAAGACTCAATTAAATGAAGAGTCGACTTCCAAGTAGCCGAGGATGGGATACTGAAGTTCAGAGGACGTTTGGTAGTGCCTGTCGATGAAAGTCTAAGGGAGGAGATTTTATCGGAAGCACATTGTAGTAGTTATAGTATCCATCCTGGGAGTACGAAAATGTATCAGAATTTGAAGCAGCACTATTGATGGAATGGTATGAAAGCGGATATAGCCAAGCATGTGGCTAAGTGTTTGACTTGTCAGCAGGTCAAGGCGCAACATTGTAAACCTAAAGGATTGTTACAGCCTTTAGAAATTTCAGAGTGGAAATGGGAGCATATCACAATGGACTTTGTGATGGGTTTGCTAAGGAGTCAGAGAGGGCATGACTCAATCTGGGTTGTGGTAGACAGATTGACGAAGTCAGCGCATTTCATTCCAGTGAGAAAGGACTTCGCCTTGGATAGATATGCAAGGCACATTGTGAGGTCGCCAGTAACGATCACTTCTGATCGAGATCCTAAGTTCACTGCCACGTTTTGGAAAAGTTTACAGACTGCTTTGGGAACGAAGCTTCGGTTCAGTACGGCCTATCATTCGCAAACTGATGGCCAGTCTGAAAGGACAATTCAGACATTGGAGGACATGTTAAGGGCATGTGTTTTGGATTTCAAAGGTAGTTGGGAAGAACGGTTGCTTCTGGTAGAGTTTGCTTGTAATAACAGTTACCAGCAAAGCATCAAGATGGCACCTTTCGAAGTATTATATGGCAGAGCTTGTAGAACACCAGTTTGTTGGGAAGAAGTTGGTGAAAGGATGATCACTGGACACGAATTAGTGGAATAGTCAATGGAAACAATTAAAGTAATCAGAAATAGACTGAAGACAGCGCCGAGTCTCTAGAAAAGTTACGCCGATAGAAGGCGCAGACCATTGGAGTTTCAAGTAGGCGATCATGTCTTTCTGAAGGTGTCGCTTATGAGAGAGACATCTCGTTTTGGGGGCAATTTTCCTAATTAATGTTTTTTTTTTTAAATTACCAAAATAATACAAAAATAAAAATAATTACCAAATTGGGCCGCATTCGCGCGGCCCATATTGAAATTGGGGCCCCAATCGGCGGCCCAAGTGCCGATTGGGGTTCCCAATCGGCAGCCCAATCGCCAATTGAGGCCGCAAGCTATTTTTTTTTTAATTTTAATTATTTAATTTATATTTTATTTTTTAAAAAAAGTAATTATTAAATAATAAATTATATTGAAATTACGTAAATTTTGAGAAAAAAAATAAGCACTATATAATTCATATTCCACCATTAAAATTTACTTTTAATTTATATATATTTTTTTTTATTAAAGCTGGAATTAAATAATAAATTATATTAAAATGATATAAAATTTGAGAAAAAAAAAGAACAAGCTCTACATAATTTACGTAATTTTAATATAATTTATTATTTAATTGAAACTTTTATAAAAAAATATAAATTAAAAGTAAATTTTAATGGTGGAATATGAATTATGTAGTGTTTGTTTTTTTTCCCCACGTAATTTACGTAATTTTAACATAATTTATTATTTAATTGAAACTTTTATACAAAATATAAATTAAAAGTAAATTTTAATGGTGGAATATGAATTATGTGGTGCTTGTCTTTTTTTCCTCAAAGTTACGTAATTTCAATATAACTTTTTATGTAATTGATAATATACAAAATATAAATTAAAATTATATTTTAATGGTGAAATATAAATTATGTAGTGCTTGTTCTTTTTTTTTTCTCAAATTTTATATCATTTTAATATAATTTGTTATTTAATTACAGCTTTTATAAAAAAAAAATATAAATTAAAAGTAAATTTTAATGGTGGAATATGAATTATGCAGTGCTTATTTTTTTCCCTCGTAATTTACATAATTTTAATATAATTTATTATTTAATTGAAACTTTTATAAAAAATATAAATTAAAAGTAAATTTTAATGGTGGAATATGAATTATGCAGTGTTTTTGTTTCCCACGTAATTTACGTAATTTTAATATAATTTATTATTTAATTGAAGCTTTTATAAAAAAAATATAAATTAAAAGTAAATTTTAATGGTGGAATATGAATTATGTGGTGCTTGTCTTTTTTTCCTCAAAGTTACGTAATTTCAATATAATTTATTATGTAATTGATAATATACAAAATATAAATTAAAAGTATATTTTAATGGTGAAATATGAATTATGTAGTGCTTGTTCTTTTTTTTTTCTCAAATTTTATATCATTTTAATATAATTTATTATTTAATTGCAGCTTTTATGAAAAAAATATAAATTAAAAGTAAATTTTAATGGTGGAATATGAATTATGTAGTGCTTGTTTTTTTTTTCTCAAAATTCACGTAATTTCAATATAATTTATTATTTATTGTCTAAACGGAATTAAATGCTCGTAATTGGTTCGATGACCTTTATTGATTTGACTGCCTCGTTGCATGGCTTGATTGATTTACTGGAATGACAAATGGATGTTTATTGCCCTGTTTATGATTGGGTGCCTAAAATGTTTATTAAGTGAATTGGCATGTGTTTAGGAGTTATTCGTTCCGTGTGTGATTGCAGTATCTAATTGATAGCATGCATATGCATATGACCGTGTATGAAATCAAAGAAATATATTTTAGCATGAAAACGGCCGTGGGCCGAGTCTTTAAGCATGTTGTGTGAGCATCCGGTCTAAATCAAAGAGAATAAAAATTGATTGTTATGGTAGGTGCATTGTGTGGTCATATGACGGAACGATGATGAGTTTTCCTGGAAGTTGGTAGTGTACTAATAGTACACTCGTACAAGTCATGTGGGATCACATGACTTGCCAGAAGCACGACAGTCTTGCCTCGTGCCAGCTAGTATGGGCATAGGGCTGGTCGGATGCCGGTCACAGCTTGTAATGGATCGACGCCCCGTATAGGAATGTCTACTTGCCGTACCGTGCAATAGGTGCACTGGAAGACCGCTTGTAGTAGCCGCTGCCGAGAGGGAAAAAGAGCGTAGCTCGGTTCGTCCGGATGAGTATGAGATCGTACTATTTATGAGAGTCGAATCACGCTAGTCGCGTAGATCCTCTCATGGTGCCGTTGACACGATCATCGTTAATAAATGGACTAGTGTAGTGTCCTGTCCATACTTGTGGATGCGATGCTTGTTTTGAGTGATTGACTTATTTCACTACCGAGTCGAGTCAAGCATTGCATTATGTGTGGCTGAAGGCTGGAAAATATGCATGTGGTTGATTAGTAAATTGTGGTTATACTTGGGTATTTTATGTGATTGTATGATTCTAGGAGCCTTCCGTTAGGATGCCCTAGGCGAATCAGTTTCCTAACCGAGCTTAGGCTTAATTTACTGAGATTTATTTCTCACCCCGTTGTGTGATAACATTTTTCAGGTCCCAAGTGATGAAGCTCATGGACGCCAAGGTTTGGCTATATGAGTGATCTTTTGAAATAGATGAGAAGTTAACCTTACCCGATCGAATAACTTTCCGAGGTCTTAGTGAGCCGCCCCGAAGTATGGGGTTGGTATGTCACCTATAGCTCAGTAGGGTTAATTCTCATATGTTGTTTGGTTTTATGTGTGTGACAATCGTTTTGTGAACTGTCTTGGTGTTTATCTCTTACTAATGTATCCTTGTTTAATTTTATGTTGTATAGGAGTAAACCGTTTCCGCATGCGTAATAAACTATTGTGGGTCGATAGCGAACCTGAGACGCTATCCTTTGTGACCCTTGGGATGATTTGACCTGGATGTTGCGTACCCGGGGTTTGGGGCGCGACACCACATCTTCTTGAACTTCCAACTGGGGAAGACCCCTCAGCATATTCTTCTGCATCATCACCTTCAATTTGTGATAACTTACATGCCTAAGCCGTGCATGCTACAAATCAGGTGTATCATTCCTCCGGGTTTTGTTTACGTATGCCATTTGAGCTGACATCACGTAAACGGACTCTAGTCGATATCCCTCCATGATTGGTCGACTAGTGGGCTTCACACTTTGGTACACCTTAACGTCTCGTAGACCGAACACCACAAAATTACCCGAGTCTGTGAGCTGGGACACAGACAACAAATTCTTCTTCATTCCAGGCACATGATACACATTTTTCAATTCAACCTACTCTGAATTGAATAGGGGAGTTATCACCGTCTTGCAAATTTGAGAAATTGGCAACCTCGTGTTGTCTGTAGTAATGACAACGCGTCCACCAGCAAAATCAAGCAAGTTCGACATCTTGCCTTGATCTCCAATCATGTGATTCGAACATCTTGAATCAACAATCCAATCAGCATCATAATTAATCAACTTATCACTTACAGTGACTAAAGCCGTCGAATCGTTCATCTCGACAATAGACGAGGCATCGAGCTTGTCTTGTACCTCCATCGTAACTGATGTATGGAAATCCCATTCCTCGTCGTCATCGATCTTCTTCGATGATGCTGCAACATTTCCTTCAACTTTCTTGGCTCAGTAATCTCTGGCAAAATGACCTTTCTTGCCGCAGACGTAATATCGCCCTCTACGTCTTTTATTGCCATTGCCATCGTGATTCCGCCAAGCTCCCCCTGGTCGATGACTTGTCTCTCCTGGACGCCTTTGCCGTTCTCCACGAGCTGGTTGCTGTTGTCTTTTGGTATGACTTTTGTCCGGCTTGCCATCTCTATTATCGGCATCGAATCTCCTTTGGCCCTTGAACCCTCTCTTATCACTGAAGAGAGCACTCTTGTCTCCCTTAATCGTGACTTTAGATATTTGATTATCTAAAGTCTCTTGGTTGGCCAAGATATTCTCCAGGTCAGTTAACGTCGGTTGAGTTGCCCATCCACGAGTAGCCGTAACAATACCGTTATACTCAGTTTTCGACCCATGAATAATAATCCTTCTCATTCTTGTTTCTGAGATGGCATTATTCGGATCCATCTTTGAAATTTCATCACAAATACACTTTTCTTTGGAGAAATACTGACTCACCATCATATTTTGCTGTGACATCGTCAGCAACCCGTTCTCCAACCTTTGCCACTTGGCATCATTTGACCTTGCGAATAACACTGCCAAGTTATCTCACGCCTCCTTGAGAGTCTACACACTCTTAATGTGCTGCAACAAGTCATCTTCAACAGTTATAGCAAGAGCATAGGGAGCCTTACCCGCTTTGATCTTCCATATCCGCTGTTGTTGACACCTGATTTTTGATAAGTCTTTTCTAGTTTATCATTATTATTATAATTTAAAAAAAAAACATAAAAATCTATAAAAAGTTAAAAAATTACAAAAAAAACAATTTTGGTAACCTTGGCCAAGCTAAAGGAACCGTTTTTGACAAAAATAATTTTTCATATTTTTTTATATTTTTTTTTATTTTTATTTTCGAAAAATATAAAAATACATGAAAAATAAAAAAAAATAGAATTTGAGTTCTCAAAAATTTATAAAAATAGTCAATATTTTATTTTGATTGTATTTTTTATTTTGACCTCATAAAAAGTCAAAAATCAAGTTCAATCGCATGTGTTCCTTCGTAATATATGAAGTTGAATTTGGCTAAAAAAATGCCATTTGAGTTATTTATTTATTTATTTGCAGTTCTTACAGTTTTCGAATCTTGGCAGTCAATTTGAGTGCTCTATGTTGCACCTTAGTCCGATTGTTCGCTGACTGTACAATTGTGCGAATTGGGCAACCGACCTAACTGACGAAATTGACGAAAGAGGGAGCGTGATGATTGGAAGAGGGGACCACCGTCATCACGATGTGTCCCTCTTTTCTTTCCCTTTCTCTCTCGCACCCGCTCCCTCTCTTTCTCACACGCTCTCCCTCTCTCTTTTGCTCTTTTCCTCTCTCTCTCTTTTTGAAGGCACTCAAGTGCACTCAAGTGCACTTGAGTGCACTCAATTGAGAGAGAGATAGGATGAGCCCTCTCTCTTCGGCCGCTCCCTCTCTTCTCCCCCCTTTTCTTCTTCCGCAGCTTTCTTCTTCCTCCTCTTCTTCTTCTCCCTCAACTCTCTCTCTTTCATTTTCGTTTTTTCCTCTCGCTCAGCTCGCCGCCCAGATCAAAAACCGTCCGGTTTTTCGGCCATAACTCTTTCGTTAGACATCGTATGCGAACGAGCCATATACCATTGGAAAGCTTATTCTCTTGTCGTTCTAATGACATATCGTGAGCCCAATTTGGACCAGCCGTTTGTCCCGTAGAGCTGTTTGAAGGAGCAAAGGTCAGACTGATCAGACTTGAGTCCGCGGGTGCCAAATTGGATTTTCGGGTTTGTTTTGGGTTCAATCTTGGTAAGACCACCTCTCACTCCTTGTTAAGACATATATTATTGTGTTTTATGGTTTGAAGATGGATTATATTTGGATTTAAGGGCTGATCCCTTATTGTTTTGTTCGAAAAATCTGAACCGGTTCTGTTAAGGTGGTGCCGTGAACATTGTGAGTGATTCAAGGGCTTGCCTTGCTTCCAATATTCGATAAGATGTCTCTAGCACCTAAATTAGGAATCTAGCAAGCTGAGATTGTAGTCTAGTTGAGTTTTGGATGGGTTTTAATGGTTGAATTGAAGGAGTTTTCTGGGACAGATTCTGGTCATTGGGCGATTGAAAACCGTCCGGTTTTTCGGCCATAACTCTTTCGTTATGAACCGTATGGGAACGAGCCATATACTGTTAGAAAGCTTATTCTCTTGCCGTTCTAATGACATATCGTGAGTCCAATTTGGCCGAGCCATTTGTCCCGTAGAGCTGTTTGAAGGAGCAAAGGTCAGACTGATCAGACTTGAGTCCGTGAGGGCCAAATTGGATTTCCGAGCTTGTTTTGGGTTCAATCTTGGTAAGACCACCTCTCACTCCTTACATTTTACCTATTAGACCCAGAATCGGAAGGCCGAGCCTCTTGTTGGTGTCTAAATATTTGCTGTGTATTTACTTTATGTCATAGCATTTCTATATTTCGTATAAAAGACCCAGAATCGGAAGGCCGAGCCTCCTGTTGGTGTCTAGATATTTGCTGTGTATTTATTTTATGTCATATAATTTCTATATTTCGCATAAAAGACCCAGAATCGGAAGGCCGAGCCTCCTGTTGGTGTCTAAATATTTGTTGTGTATTTACTTTATGTCATAGCATTTCTATATTTCGTATAAAAGACCCAGAATCGGAAGGCTAAGCCTCCTATTGGCGTCCAAGGTGTTTTATTTATTTATTTTCTGTAAATTATATTGTGCTACCCCAGAATCGGAAGGCCGAGCCTCCTGCTGGTGGTTTATACCCCCCACACATTGTTGCACGAGCACCGACGGACTCCGACGTCGTAAAATTCACCGGATCCCATCTCCTTTGCTTATGTTTATGTTGTATAATGACTTAATATCTTCTTTATTTTTTGCATTGTGTTGCATCCTATAAAAACAAAAACAAAAAAATGCTAGATCGGACGTCTGCAGATGAGCCACGTGTCGTGATTAGGTGATTTTTAGAAAAAAAATTTCCAAAAAAATGAATTATTAAGGATAAATTCAAAAAAAAAATTGAGAAAAATTGCAGAAAATTCCTAAAAAAAATTCTAAAAATTTTTGAAGGCTGAAAATGACAAAACAAATTGATTTGTTTCCATTTTTTTGGATTTTCTCCCATTTAATCCAAAATGGCGATTTTACCCCTCAAAGGGTAAATCGTCTTTGATATTCCGATGAATTGTGGAAATTGCTTAGAATTTGGTGATGGGCCAGAGAGGGGGCTAAACCTTATGTCTAAGATTTCCACATTTCATTCCCATTTTTAGAAAATGACGATTTTACCCCTTCAAATGGTAAATCGGTTTCTAAAATTCCAGAAAATCATGAAAATTGCAAAAAAAAAAAGGAAATGGGTCAATTGAGTGACCAAACCTATTTTTGACATTGTTTTTCTCCGGATTCATTCCGAAATGACGATTTTTCCCTTTTTAGGCAAATCGTCCCTTTTGTCTCAAAATTACGACTTTACCCCTGATGGGTAAAATCATGTCTAAATCATTCCTAAGCTTGATTGATACTTATTTAGGCTAATAGAGCCTTATTAGGAGTGTCATGTTGATTTGATGTGATTATTTTACATATTTGGATTCATTGATTTGCGCATTTTATTATTGATTGTGATTGCTAGGATAGTCATTCCTATTTGCATGAATTCCTAGATTTAGGATTCGTACTCCACTCATCTGCATGAAATCTTAGGTAAGAAAATTCAGTCAACTTAGGTACCGAAAGGGCGTCAACTCTGACAGTTGACGTAACTAAGTCCCCGAACCCATTTCTCTGGTTATCGCAGAATTGAATAGAAACTCCCGACTATTCAATAGGGTGGTCCAATCATACCCTCCAAAAAATGATTGGTGGCGACTCCATGGCATGCACACTTAGCACATGTCACCAAACCACACTGAAGGTCGACTACGCATACCTCCGTTGCGATTTGGGTAACGGGCCTTGGGAGAGGCCCGCGTCCGACCAGACTGGACGGCCCATTAGCCCTCGAGAGCCCACATGCAACCTCGAGAGGGTCGCGACAGACTGGCGACTCCACTGGGGACTTAGAGAACTTGAGCCGATTAAAAAGTTGATTGATTTTTCTGACATGTTTTATGCAGATGCTCTTCAAGTTGAGGTACGTACTTTAACCCTTGAGGTGTTAAATGTTTTTGCAGATTGGAGAAATAAGGGGTGAAGTGTTCATTAACTCTATCTTATGCAGGTAGGAGTTTAGGATGTATGATTGTGTGGATGTTTATATTGAAGCGGTGTTTGCTAAATGAAATGCATGTTTATTGCTTTAGCACGACACAATGAACACACACAGCCGCGCCTAAAACCTCGGGCGCCCTCTTTAGGAAAATAATAGAAGGAATTGAAAATGGAATCTCCGTGAGGAAAAACACGGGGTAATCCATTTTTAATTCTGCTCATTTCGAACTATGGATTGGGTCCCGATGCAACGATAGTTGTGCAATGGAATCTACCCTTTCTAGAACTCGAAGTGGGAGCCTTGGCCTTAGGTTCCAAACCCTATTTTGATTCTTAGAAGTCAAACCTCACTGGTCTCATGCGCATGTATGTGAATGATTGGTACACCTCGAAACCAAAAGGTCATTCAGCGCCGCTTATGAATCAAAATCCAAAGACTTGTGTGAAGAATCAGTCGCGAGTTTAACGAACCAGGATGGCATGGAAAAGCGCTGGACCACCCTGGAGAGTCAACTGATGAGGGCAAATGCCTTTTGACCGGGGCAGCCGGGTCAAGTGTAAAGACGTGTCGTTCCTAATTGATTTTCAATCAGATACCGGCATAATATTTCCTATCTTTTCCTCTCAGGTGAAAAACAGGTACAGAAGGAAAATCCATTTGTGGATAGACACGAGGGACATGTTTTACATGGCATACATTTGTCAAAAATGTCCTCATCCGATCACATGCAAGATGATCATGGAACGATGGTGAAACTGTAATCGTTCCAATAAGCCCTTCGAATATTATACCTGACGGGGACCTTTATGTCTTTTGTCTACAAGATAGGATGGTCAAAGACAAACGAAGGAAAATTTATTTTCCCTATAAGACGAAAAGAAATGTGCCTTCAGCAGATGTCACCCATTGTGATTGCAACGACAAATTGAATCAAATTATGAAGAGGGAGCAACTTAATTAGGATTGGCTCTCCCTAAATCGAAAAAGTTGTATCAGTTCCAAATCGGATTGACTGGTTCACGAGTTGATATGGTTCCTCATTCTTGCAGGTGATGACGAGAATGAACGGGCCCATTGAAAAATTTCCAGCATCTTGGATGCCAGAAGTGACCAGAGCGGGGATAGTAAATCCGTAATCGTTTCAATTAAAGCTCCTTACGCGGTGATTGACTCTTTCACTCCTTTCATCGCGCAGGTTGTTGAAGTACTCAATCACGAGTAAACCCATTTTTGCGGATGTCAAATAGCCTGAATGCGTCAATGCAACAAAATGCAAAAGGGAGTTAGCTGGGGCAAGCGTCACCTAGCTACGACAAATCACGCCCAACTGGGGCAAGCGAATCATTTGTGCGCCGGACAAAGAATAACGTTTCTTCTCTGGCAAAATCAATGGACGCAACTGTAGAGTCGTCCGCATCAGAATTAAACCCAAGATACGAATATGGGTGAACGGTAACCTTGTATCGTTCCATTTTGGTCTTCGAAGACCACATGCCTAACATGAGTTTTTACTCATTTAACAGGGAGTCGTTGGCACCGAAAGCCTCAAAAGAAAAGAACTCGCCAACGAGGAGGCGAATAAAGCTATTGACTCAGCACTCCAAGAAATGGTCTTTGATTATAAGACCTAGTGGAGGGTAAAAAGTATCGCTCCTACGTCCCATGCTTTGACATGCATTTTGATAAAAATTTTCTTTTTTCCTTGAATAAAAGGAACCTTGAAGAATGGCGCTGGAATGCGCCCAAAAACACAAATGGATCTCCTCTGGGGCAAATCCTTGAGAATGATTCATCGCCAACCAAACGGAGGGATCAAGACCACAAGATAGAGGGCCAAATCCTGCAAGCCGCGAGTTTGTGTTCAAATGGAAACACAAAGCAAGAACAAGGCTGTATCGTTCCAATTTGCCTTGAATTTTGGAACGCAAACTGACAACTAATTCCTGTCTTTGACAGGGGATCGCCATCAAGGTGAAACAGGTTTTCACACCCCATGAATTACCCGTTGGAGTACACGACCGAGGGTAGGATGTATCGTTCTAAATTTTTGAAAAATTCGTGAACGTACAATAACATGTTTTCTCTGCATTTTCAGGGATCTCCAGCCGCGGGGGACAGGTAAGTATCCCTTTCCCCAATCCATTGAAGATGTTAAATAAAAAAGAAAAGCTTTCAGAATCTAATGTCTAGAAAAGACATAGAATTCAAACCTCATTGGCATTCATGTTTTAAGACAGGAGGTTGTCTGAACATGGATAAGAACATGCATGGTGCATCGTAAAATCCCTTTGACGGGTAAAATTTTTGGAGAAAATGAAAGAGATTTTTTCCAATCAAAAGTTCAAAACTTTCAAAAGGACGTTTTCTCAAAAGACGAGAGGCAAAGCCTAATTCAAACACGTCCTATACACACTTGAGAGAGAAATGGAGCGGATCAGATAGTAAAATCTGGACCTACGGAAGTAGGGATTATTCGCAGCAATTACATAGATTGGGATGACAGAGGCATTCGTTTCATATCCCCAAACACTACAGGTGACCATTGCCAACCCATTCGAACGGCGGTTTTCATTCTCAACCCTGGCAAGAACCACCCCACGTCGGGGCAAAATGGAGGTGAGTCCAGCAGCATCAGGAGAAAATGGTTAGAAATTTTCTTGCTCGGACTAACATTAATCTTTGTGTGTTGTTTATATGGTAATCCAAGTGCCATAGGATGACGAGAAGCATTCATTTCTCTATCCCACACACCATATCCTTTGCACAGCCAAGTTGAGCCTGCAAATTCATTTCATAAACCCATGTTGGTGATCATGGCATGTTTCAAGATGGAAACTGCATCACTCCAAGAACGGAAGAATCCAAGAGATGGGATTTATAGAAAGATTTCATATCGGCGTTCAAGTGTGCTATGATTCAAGGTGTATATCTAGCACAATTTTCTGAACATCGTAGTTCCAAAGGAAAAGAAAAGGCGGGATTTCGACAAAAGATAAAAATCCCCGGCATCAAGAAAAAGCAAAGTGCCTGGTAAAAGCAGGGCCGATGCTCGTGTAAGTTGTTTGATTGATCCACAATGAAGCCGGATGGGAAAAGAAGAAATCCCTGAAGGAGCCAAATCCAAAAGGGCTGCTCCCCAAATGGTGCCAAGCGCAGAACAAAGACATAGAGAGAGTCGCTCTCTGAACGCAACAAGAGACGCTCTCTAAAGAGTTTGTGCACACCTCAAAAGCGGTTGCACGCCTCAAAAATTGAAGATGCAGAATGGAAAAGACAGGTGATAAATTTGCAATGATCACCAATGTCAAACCCTTCGTAATTTCTAGGCCAAAAACAAGCCTTTTTCGGTCCCCAATCCTACCAATGTCACAACCCTGAAACAGTCTTCTCTGACTAAGACACTTGGGTTAACATATTGCTTAGCTCGAAGAAGTACGAGCAAGACTATTTCTTTCTCATTTTGCAGGGTTCTTGACTTGTAAACCCGGAGCAGATGGTGAAGACTTTCATTCAATGGCCCCGACTCAAAAGTGAGTCCCCCCTTTGAAAACCAATATCCAAGCCCAACATTACGGTCCCGTGGAAGACCTCCCGACCGATCAAAATGTATGCGCTGCGAATGAGCCTAAAACCTAGGCACATGTCAGTAGGGAATTGAGTACATCCCCTATAAAAATCATTACCTCAAAACAGATGAGATGGCCTCCTTGTCGAGAAATATTCCAATTGATGTTTTGAACAAACTCTTTTTGGAATTTTCAAACTGTTGATCCGAATTTTCCATGCAAGGAATTTGTGATCACATTTGCATGTTGTAAGAATGCTTTGGATAACCTCCAGCATCAAAATGCACATTTCATGACTAAAACTTAAGTCATAAAATTTTGTCAAATGGACAATTATTGTCTTCCCAAAGATTATTAACATTTTCTTGGTGAAGAAAAATCTTTCAGGTTTGAACTTTCTGCAGGATACCTGGAGAACCCAGCTCTCAGAATGTCGGCTCAGCAAACTCAAGTGAAGCTTTGTCAAAATAAAATCTTTCACTGCTTCAAAACTGAATTCCCGACAAACTTCGGGATCTCTAAAAAAAAAGGGGAAGAAAAACCCTTTTAAAAGAAACAGTCTCATCGGACGTGGAGAACCCTCGTCATGAGACCCATTTTCAAAAATCAGGCAGTCTCATCGGACGTGGAGAACCCTCGTCATGAGACCCATTTTAAAAAAAAATCAGGCAGTCTCATCGGACGTGGAGAACCCTCGTCATGAGACCCATTTTCAAAAATCAAGCAGTCTCATCGGACGTGGAGAACCCTTGTCATGAGACCCCTTTTCAAAAACCAGGCAGTCTCATTGGACGTGGAGAACCCTCGTCATGAGACCCCTTTTCAAAGCAAAACCAAGGTAGATACCGCCTGAAGGGTCAACACAAGGTAGAAACCGCCTGAAGGGTCGATTCAAGGTAGATACCGCCTGAAGGGTCAACTAAAGGTAGAAACCGCCTGAAGGGTCAAGTTATGGTAGAAACCGCCTGAAGGGTCAACTCATGGTAGAAACCGCCTGAAGGGTCAACTCGAGGTAGAAACCGCCTGAAGGGTCAACTCAAGGTAGAAACCGCCTGAAGGGTCAACTCATGGTAGAAACCGCCATAAGGGTCAACCCAACGGTCCGATCCACCATACGGATCGAAACTTTGACTAATTCCAAAATGTTGGAGAATTTGTTTTTCTAGGTAAGCCTTATTGTAGGCAAACCGCTTATGGTCTAATCCACCATACGGATCAAAATCCTTGGCAAATTCCCAAAGAAATAATGTGCCCCTTAGGTTCCTATCAGTTAGGAATCCTATTATGGTTTGACCTACCATACAGGTCAGAGCTTAACCCCCTAGGACACTCTAAGAAACGAGTTCCTAGAAATTCTCTTGAATCCATTAAACACCGTAAAGGCAGCGCGGACATCAAGCAGGTGAGTGACAGGTACATCTCCCTACTCTCTAATTCCCTCACATCATAAGGGCAAAATGAGCACCCCTCCTTTTAAAAAAGAGCATACGTCGATGGGCGCGAAAAAAAAAATCGGATGTCATGATTCCTTTTATTTTCTTGTTTCCAATCGAGTCGATCAGAACGCAGGTGTCACCTTGTCTTTGAGAGAAACCTCTAACGAGATTCCTCTCAAAGAGGGGCAGCTGTTGACACCTGATTTTTGATAAGTCTTTTCTAGTTTATCATTATTATTATAATTTTAAAAAAAAACATAAAAATCTATAAAAAGTTAAAAAATTACAAAAAAAACAATTTTGGTAACCTTGGCCAAGCTAAAGGAACCGTTTTTGACAAAAATAATTTTTCATATTTTTTTATATTTTTTTTTATTTTTATTTTCGAAAAATATAAAAATACATGAAAAATCAAAAAAAATAGAATTTGAGTTCTCAAAAATTTATAAAAATAGTCAATATTTTATTTTGATTGTATTTTTTATTTTGACCTCATAAAAAGTCAAAAATCAAGTTCAATCGCATGTGTTCCTTCGTAATATATGAAGTTGAATTTGGCTAAAAAAATGCCATTTGAGTTATTTATTTATTTATTTGCAGTTCTTACAGTTTTCGAATCTTGGCAGTCAATTTGAGTGCTCTATGTTGCACCTTAGTCCGATTGTTCGCTGACTGTACAATTGTGCGAATTGGGCAACCGACCTAACTGACGAAATTGACGAAAGAGGGAGCGTGATGATTGGAAGAGGGGACCACCGTCATCACGATGTGTCCCTCTTTTCTTTCCCTTTCTCTCTCGCACCCGCTCCCTCTCTTTCTCACACGCTCTCCCTCTCTCTTTTGCTCTTTTGCTCTCTCTCTCTTTTTGAAGGCACTCAAGTGCACTCAAGTGCACTTGAGTGCACTCAATTGAGAGAGAGATAGGATGAGCCCTCTCTCTTCGGCCGCTCCCTCTCTTCTCCCCCCTTTTCTTCTTCCGCAGCTTTCTTCTTCCTCCTATTCTTCTTCTCCCTCAACTCTCTCTCTTTCATTTTCGTTTTTTCCTCTCGCTCAGCTCGCCGCCCAGATCAAAAACCGTCCGGTTTTTCGGCCATAACTCTTTCGTTAGACATCGTATGCGAACGAGCCATATACCATTGGAAAGCTTATTCTCTTGCCGTTCTAATGACATATCGTGAGCCCAATTTGGACCAGCCGTTTGTCCCGTAGAGCTGTTTGAAGGAGCAAAGGTCAGACTGATCAGACTTGAGTCCGCGGGTGCCAAATTGGATTTTCGGGTTTGTTTTGGGTTCAATCTTGGTAAGACCACCTCTCACTCCTTGTTAAGACATATATTATTGTGTTTTATGGTTTGAAGATGGATTATATTTGGATTTAAGGGCTGATCCCTTATTGTTTTGTTCGAAAAATCTGAACCGGTTCTGTTAAGGTGGTGCCGTGAACATTGTGAGTGATTCAAGGGCTTGCCTTGCTTCCAATATTCGATAAGATGTCTCTAGCACCTAAATTAGGAATCTAGCAAGCTGAGATTGTAGTCTAGTTGAGTTTTGGATGGGTTTTAATGGTTGAATTGAAGGAGTTTTCTGGGACAGATTCTGGTCATTGGGCGATTGAAAACCGTCCGGTTTTTCGGCCATAACTCTTTCGTTATGAACCGTATGGGAACGAGCCATATACTGTTAGAAAGCTTATTCTCTTGCCGTTCTAATGACATATCGTGAGTCCAATTTGGCCGAGCCATTTGTCCCGTAGAGCTGTTTGAAGGAGCAAAGGTCAGACTGATCAGACTTGAGTCCGTGAGGGCCAAATTGGATTTCCGAGCTTGTTTTGGGTTCAATCTTGGTAAGACCACCTCTCACTCCTTACATTTTACCTATTAGACCCAGAATCGGAAGGCCGAGCCTCCTGTTGGTGTCTAAATATTTGCTGTGTATTTACTTTATGTCATAGCATTTCTATATTTCGTATAAAAGACCCAGAATCGGAAGGCCGAGCCTCCTGTTGGTGTCTAGATATTTGCTGTGTATTTATTTTATGTCATATAATTTCTATATTTCGCATAAAAGACCCAGAATCGGAAGGCCGAGCCTCCTGTTGGTGTCTAAATATTTGTTGTGTATTTACTTTATGTCATAGCATTTCTATATTTCGTATAAAAGACCCAGAATCGGAAGGCTAAGCCTCCTATTGGCGTCCAAGGTGTTTTATTTATTTATTTTCTGTAAATTATATTGTGCTACCCCAGAATCGGAAGGCCGAGCCTCCTGCTGGTGGTTTATACCCCCCACACATTGTTGCACGAGCACCGACGGACTCCGACGTCGTAAAATTCACCGGATCCCATCTCCTTTGCTTATGTTTATGTTGTATAATGACTTAATATCTTCTTTATTTTTTGCATTGTGTTGCATCCTATAAAAACAAAAACAAAAAAATGCTAGATCGGACGTCTGCAGATGAGCCACGTGTCGTGATTAGGTGATTTTTAGAAAAAAAATTTCCAAAAAAATGAATTATTAAGGATAAATTCAAAAAAAAAATTGAGAAAAATTGCAGAAAATTCCTAAAAAAAATTCTAAAAATTTTTGAAGGCTGAAAATGACAAAAAAAATTGATTTGTTTCCATTTTTTTGGATTTTCTCCCATTTAATCCAAAATGGCGATTTTACCCCTCAAAGGGTAAATCGTCTTTGATATTCCGATGAATTGTGGAAATTGCTTAGAATTTGGTGATGGGCCAGATAGGTGGCTAAACCTTATGTCTAAGATTTCCACATTTCATTCCCATTTTTAGAAAATGACGATTTTACCCCTTCAAATGGTAAATCAGTTTCTAAAATTCCAGAAAATCATGAAAATTGCAAAAAAAAAAAGGAAATGGGTCAATTGAGTGACCAAACCTATTTTTGACATTGTTTTTCTCCGGATTCATTCCGAAATGACGATTTTTCCCTTTTTAGGCAAATCGTCCCTTTTGTCTCAAAATTACGACTTTACCCCTGATGGGTAAAATCATGTCTAAATCATTCCTAAGCTTGATTGATACTTATTTAGGCTAATAGAGCCTTATTAGGAGTGTCATGTTGATTTGATGTGATTATTTTACATATTTGGATTCATTGATTTGCGCATTTTATTATTGATTGTGATTGCTAGGATAGTCATTCCTATTTGCATGAATTCCTAGATTTAGGATTCGTACTCCACTCATCTGCATGAAATCTTAGGTAAGAAAATTCAGTCAACTTAGGTACCGAAAGGGCGTCAACTCTGACAGTTGACGTAACTAAGTCCCCGAACCCATTTCTCTGGTTATCGCAGAATTGAATAGAAACTCCCGACTATTCAATAGGGTGGTCCAATCATACCCTCCAAAAAATGATTGGTGGCGACTCCATGGCATGCACACTTAGCACATGTCACCAAACCACACTGAAGGTCGACTACGCATACCTCCGTTGCGATTTGGGTAACGGGCCTTGGGAGAGGCCCGCGTCCGACCAGACTGGACGGCCCATTAGCCCTCGAGAGCCCACATGCAACCTCGAGAGGGTCGCGACAGCTGTTCATCATCGTCTGTGGGTGTTGTGGTGTTTAGGCCTATATAAAGGTGAGTCTTGTAATCATTTTGTAAGGAGATGTAAGGAGAATGAAGGCAGATTTTAGAAAATAGAGAGTGTATTTATCTCCTTCTTCGAGAACTTCTCATACACGAGCTGCATCGTGAGCACCGCTCGAATCAATACATATCTTTCCGCTAGAAATAGGCTTAATAGCAATGAGATATGTATTAACCTCATGCTCGGTAGCCAAGATCCTATCTTATGTTTGGTTTCTATTCCAGATGGGATAAGGGCAGACACAACGTGGACATAACTCAAATAAAAAGGTCTCAATGGATTGGGATAAAGATGAATATGATTTCTTATGCCGTGACATTTTCATTTTTCTCGAATATAAATTTTTTTAATAGGTAATGGTCAAAGACTAAAAAATATAATTCAAAATAACAAAAAATAATTTTTTTAATATTTATTCCTATTTTTCTATATACATTTGAGTTTCTTTCTATTATATATATATATATATATATATATATATATATATATATATATATATTGTCTTTATATTTAATGAAAATTTTAGATATATTATTGTTTTAAATAAGTCGGATCGCAATCGATTGCAGCGGAATTCTAACTGTCAGATTCGCGCATATGATGCCGTATTTTCTCTTTCAAGAACAATTCAATTGACACAACAAAATAAAAAAAAAAAAGGCAAGAATAGCAATATACTAGAAATTTTTACGTGGAAAACCCGATGCGGGAAAAATCATGGGACGCTGGTCTAGGAGTGCTCCACTATAATCAAAGGATTACAATGGACACTCTAATGATATCTCTCTCACAATAAATCCTCACAATTGTCACAAAACACACCCTCAGGGCCTCACTTGACGAACTCTCAATATCTCTCATGTTTACTCATTGTTGAGAACTTTTGCGATTTCTCTGGAGTGATTTTCTGATGCACTAAAAAAAAATCCTCCATTCAATCGCTCTATTAAAGTAGTACATCCCCATCCAAATTAGAATCTTCCCTAATTGATTTCGCAATCGCCTATTGATTGGAAATCTCTTTGATTGATTGGAATTCTTCTAATTTGAATAATCACCAGTTTTCAGCATCTCGCCATAATAGGACTCCTTCCTATTAGGTATTTTTGATGAGCAATCATCAGGATCTTTCAAATCAAATCCCGAACATGTTGGGCTGCTCCCAACAATTAGTATTCTGGGAGTATAGTATAATTTATAATTTTTTATTCGAAAGGGAATAAGAAAAGAAACGAAAACAAAAAGAAATTAAAGGTGATTGCAAATATGTAAATAAAAATGAGGTAGAAGAAAACCCTTTTAAATTAACAAATTCAAACTAGTCACATACCATCTCCCATTGTACATTTTGAGGCTCATTTACACTAATATACAATTTCTATCAAACAATAGACATAATATTCTGAAACAAGAAAAATTATCCAAAAAGTCCTAAACCTATTGCCTTTTAGCTAATTCAGTCCTAAATAAACATTTCAATTATTCCAATTGAGTCTTAAATCATTTGACACTTTACTGTTTCAGTCTACTTGGTTAATTTTAGCCGAAAATTGCTGACTTAGACGCTAGATGTCTTACTGGTGTGGCTGGTGCTGACGTGGACAATTTTTTATAATTTCCTAAAAAAATTTGTGTTTTTTTTGTTAATTTATTTTTTTTCTTCATTTCTTTACATTTTTTTTTGCCAAGCCTGGTGAGGTTGCTTGCCAACCCTCGCTAGTCATAGGCAAGAGCCGGCTGACCCTAGCCTGGTATTGGGCAATGGTCACGAAACCCTCTCCGGGCCTCATTTGTGACTGGCGAGTACCACCGGACTTGATACTCAAATTTCCTATGATCCTATTATGTCTAGTCTTATTCAGATCAGAAATCCAAACGACCAAACACATCCTAAATAGCCTCTTGAATGTACCAAGTGACATTTTATAGCTGCAAGTTTCCTTGAATATAAGGTTCGGTTTGATTCACAAAAAATGAATGATTCAAAAAATATAAAAAAATGATCGCTTATATTGCGTATAAAAATAAATAAATAATTTCTTTTTTAATTTTTCACGAAGATATTTAGGCATAAATTGTTATCAATTTCGTTGACTAATTATTTTAAGTGATTATTTTTCAAATCATTCTTCTTTCGCAAGACAAAGGAAGCCTAATAGATGTGCACTAGTTGAAACTCATTAGATCGACTTGTTCACAGCTACTCTATGTGGAGCTATAGACTACACGGTAACTGTAAGCACTCATCAGTCTAGATGCCCTTCTTGATCAATTGATTCTCTCGAGTCCTTCTACAATACTCAGGTCTCACTCTCATCGCACATCGATCGGAGCCTCTGATCCAACCATGGAGTTCTCTGTCCCTTGTCCACTGGAGAAAAAGCCGGCAACACTAGAAGATGAAGATAGATATCGACAAACTACACTCGCAACTTGCTGACCAGCCGTACCGTTTGGAGGACATTGATAGGAAACTGCTGGTTAATTCTCCTTTACACGACGCTGCAGCTGTTGGGAAAACCCATCTCGCTATGGAATTGACCACCTTGAAGCCCTTATTGGCTCAAAAGCTGAATTCGGAGGGGTTCAGTTCGATGCACTCGACTTTACAGGACGGACACATTCAAACCGTAAGAGCGCTCATAACCACTGACCTCGAGTTGATCCAAGTGAAAGCAAGGAATAAGTCCAGCCTTCTTCATTATGCTGCTGAAGTAGGCGAAGCTGAAATCTTGGCCGAATTCCTCCGTGCTTGCCCTGATGGGATAAATCGACTGTGGGGCTCTCAACAAGTACTCTCAAAGGAACTTTGTTCACATACAAGGAAAAGGAGACGGAAGGTGGCTTTTCAATATACTGTATTCACAATCGATTCACCCATACTGAAATGGTTACATGACACGCCTTTATAGAGGCATTCACACGACTCTTCACATACACGACTCTTGAGTCTCTCTAAGAACATGAACAGACGCAATGTACATATATAGCATTAACTACACATTGGAATACAAACGAACTCTTGAAATACTCAATTAATTATGACTCTTAAAACTACACAATAATAAAGACACGTCTTGGTTCGTGCACCGACTTGTGCATGCACCTTGGGAGTCGAACGGTCATGAATAATATCGATACTTAATGAATTTGGTTTAATTTCATTTTCCAACAAAACTCCCCCTTAAACCAAATTCTTTTTCTCTTCTTGTATTTTGCATAAAATTGTCTCAGCTTGAGATTGAATTCCTGCTCGATCAGTTGCTTTCGATGCATGAGGTTGCACATGTCGATGTCCTCGATCCCTTGAAGAATAGTGTAGCTCGACATGGACTCATCACTTATCGCTTCGATGAACATGTGCTGTTGACTCATCAGCTTATTCCACTCAAAATTGCAAGTGCGGTCTGTTAGTTTTTCAATTTCGACAATTTCCATCATCCAACGCACGACTCTCTCTTTCATCTTACTGATGAAATTGGACATTGCTCTTCTAATCGAAAAATGTAACTGAGCATTATTCACTGATTGTTGCATCAACACCTGACTCACAATATCCTCGATGAAGTCCCATATATGAAAAACGAAAGACGACAACTTGATCGACAACCGCTTCACCTTCTGCTGCAAGACGGTTGTGCGAGGGTGGAAATTCGGGAGTCCGATCCTTTTAGCTTTTTTAAAGAACTCCATTTCTTCAAACAAGATGTTGATTTTCTGGTCATTTTCAGCACAGTTTTGGAGCTCACCTGAGTATTGATTCAGCATCTCCTCGATCCTGGCTATGCGGTACATTTTCTTCTCATTTGGATACTCATCGAACTTGTTTCTCGGCAAGAATTTCATCAGCATTTGTGCCACGATAGGCACATCATCGATGGACTCATCGATCCTGTGAAGCTGAGGGTGCGTGTCGAACAGATTTGTGTTTGGCTCAATATCGAATCTATCTCTCATCATATCGAAATATTGACGACCCTCTTCGACTTCAGCATGATTACGTTCAACTAGAACTTCGACCATCCTTGTCTCATTCCTCTGCATCTCACAAAACAAATCGATGGATTTCTTGGCATGGCCGTGAAAAATCAAACCTCCTATGATTGAATTCCATGATGATATGTCTCTTTCTTCCATGCCCTTGAACAACGTAAATACGCTCTCAATTCCACCACCAGTTTCGATCTCAGAAACAAAGGCATCTATTTTGCCTTCGGAATCTTTCAAAATCTCTGGTTCGGTTACTTCTTTCTTGTCACCAACACCAAGTTCACTATGACCAATTTCTTGGTCATTGTCATGGAATAACACCACACTTTTCTTCGGCTCATTCTGAGCATTCATCTCCTCAAACATTACCTTCTCATTTGCAGAAACATCTTGAATATCAAGATCTTTTTTAATAGGATCACAATCCAATTCACAAAGGCTTTCTAGACGAGCGAATGGAAAACAGTAGTCCCAATCATGTGTTGCATTTTCATCTTCAATAAAAGAAGAATCAGTGCATAGTGTAGTACCTGTGCCTTCGACAAGAACTCCGGAATTGTCTTCATGCGAGTCATGCTTCACTTCTTGAAGCACAACATTGCTACGATAGCTTGAAGCCTTCTCTAGCTTTCTCTGGTCCGAGGCACTTTTGCCTTCACTAGACTGAGGCTCTTTCGCCTTCTCTTGTACGAAGCTTTTTCCGCCTAAAACTCTCTTCATCTGTGTCTCTTTGCCTTTTTGTACTTGTTGATATATCTCGTGTATGAGCTCCCACGTCTCCTTTGAAGTAGTGGCCTTCGAAACTTTCTCCAACACAGAATCATCTATATACTGATAGATAACAGACAAAGCATATTGATCTTTTGCTCTCACCTTCTCCAATGCATCCTTCTGATTTTCATTCAACGTCTCTTCATAGCCGTTGTTGACAATCTCCCATAGACTATGAGCATCAAGCAACTCTTTCATTCTCGAAGCCCAATTTTCAAAATTTCCTTTTAAAAAATCAACGTATTGAAGAGGTAGCAAATTGCTTGCCAAGGCCATGATCATAGACCGTAGGCTCTGATACCAATTTGATGGGATAAATCGACTGTAGGGCTCTCAACAAGCAGTCTCAAAGGAACTTTGTTCACACACAAGGAAGAGGAGACGGAAGGTGGCTTTTCAATATACTGTATTCACAATCAATTCACCCATACTGAAATGGTTACATGACACGCCTTTATATAGGCATCCACACGACTCTTCACATATACGACTCTTGAGTCTCTCTAGGAACATGAACAGACGCAATATACATACATAGCATTAACTACACATTGGAATACGAACGAACTCTTGAAATACTCAACTAATTATGACTACACAATAATAAAGACACGTCTTGGTTCGTGCACCGGCTTGTGCATACGCCTTGGGAGTCGAACGGTCATGAATAATATCGATACTTAATGAATTTGGTTTAATTTCATTTTCCAACATGCCCAGAATCCATCGAGGACTTGACAAGCAGATGCGAGACCGCGGTCCATGTTGCCGTCAAGAACCAGAATCCGAAAGCTTTCAAGGTTCTTTTTGGGTGGCTGAGGCGAGTGAACTTGGAAGAGGTCCTGCAATGGAAGGATGCGGATGCCAACAATGTTCTTCGTCTAGCTGCATTGACTAACCAACCTGAGGTATGCTAAATCATCTTTCGGGATTCGCATGAAACACCCCCAAACCTTACCAGCATCGCATCTGTTTGATTTTCTTAAGATTCTTTATCCCGATGTTGATGTCGTCTTCATGTTCCTTTTTTCCGAGTCTTTTCTGTGCATTTTTCTGAGATTTGTTCTTCTACAATGGAATGACCAGCTTATCTGTGTCGGGTTTTTGTGGAAGCGTGTGTGCAAGTGTGTGTGTTTGGGTATGAAATATAGAGAAAAAATCATAAGAAGACTAGTAAGATAAAAAACAATATTCGATATAATAAAGACTTACGAGAAATCTCTCCTCTTGACTTGATCTTACACATGGGAGCACATATGAAAATGAAGACTATCAAACCATATTTATAGACATTTATTATTATTATTATTATTATTATTATTATTATTATTATTATTATTACTATTATTATTATTATTATTATTATTATTATTATTATTTTGCTCTCCACCACTAAAGCAAAAATGGAAATTTTTATAATTTCCTAAAAAAATTGATTGTTATTTTGTTTTTAGTTATTTCTTTCTTTTCATTTTTTTGCCAATCCCGGTGAGGTTGCTTGCCAACCCTCGCTAGTTATAAGAAAGAGCCAGCTGACCCTAGCTTGCCATTGGGCAATGGCCGCGAAGCCCTCGCCGGGCCTCGTTTGTGACTGGCGAGGATTGCCAGACTTGATAGAGAAAAAAAGAAATTTTAAAAATATTTTCAAAAGAAATTGAATAGAATAGTCCATGTGAGCGCTGCCCGTCCTATGTGACACCACGAGCATCCAAGTTAGTGATTTCCAATTAAAATTAATCATATTGGCAAAGTGTCAAAAAGTTTAGGGCTCTATTAGTGAAATTCAAAAGTTTAGGATTAAATTGGTTAAAGTGCAATAGGTTTAGGACTTTTAAAGAATTTTTCCTATGAAAATATGCCGCTTTACAATAACGATTCTTCAATTAATGGATATGAAATAACAAAACCCAAATTTCATATCATATCATATTCTGTCTACTCTTATTCAGATAAAAAATCCAAACGACCAAACACATCCTAAATAGCCTCTTGAATGTACTGTTAGTAACGCGAACCTTTGAAACAAAGAAAAAGTAGAGAAGAAAAAGACAATAGAACTTTTTATGTGGAAAAGCCATTCTAAATCAGAAAGGAAAAAATCACGGCGCTACACTAGGCAATCTCTCAACTATCAGTTTTCGGTGTTACAAATTCAAAAGATATTGCCACAATATATAACAGGATTCTAGGGTATACATAGTTGAGAAGTAAATTACAAGTAAACAATGTAAAATATCTACGCTTAATATTGCTTTTATTTTTTTATCAGATTCCACAAAATCGATTAATCTCCCACTTGGAGGCTGATCTTCGAAACAACAATAATCTTTCATATTATTCACTCTCTTTGTAGCCAAAATTGTCCTAGTGCGGCAGTACCCCTCATCACTATCCATGTAGGCCAACTAAGGCAATGCACAGTCTTAGTTTCTCAATTGTGACAACCTTTGTTAACATGTCTTCTGGATTTTCTGCACCAAGAATCTTCTTCAATGACAATGTCCCATCATCTATGAGCTCACAAATATAATGACACTTCAACTCATCGTGCTTTGTCCTTGAATAAAATATCGAATTCTTTGCAAGACAAATAGCACTCTGAACTTCGAATCTGTACTAGGTTTTGTATTCTGAACTTCGAATTTGTCTAGTACTTTCTCGATGTACTTTTCTTGAGATAATTTTAGAATTTTTTTGGATCTATCCCGCGTGATCCTCATCCAAAGAATCTGATTCATTGCGCCCAAATCCTTCATCCCAAATTCTTTTGACAATTGTTGCTTTAGTATATTGATTTTCCTCACGCTAGATCTTGCAATGAGCATATCATTCACATACAACACAAAATAATATAGCAGTCATCAAATTTCTTGAAGTAATAGCAATGATCCATCTCACTTCTGATCAATTTGTTACCATACATGAAGGTGTCAAATTTCTTGTACCACTATGTAGGAGCCTATATTAAGCCATGCAGACTTTTCTTCAGCTTGCAAATGTGATACCCTGCGAATGGGGTGTGCACACTCTTCGTCTCACATCGCTTAGGGGGAAGGTCTTGGGCTAGCTTATATAGAGTTGGGTGCCTCTTAACACGCGAGGTGCGTTTTCTAGAGGCTGTATAGGTGGCCTAAGGAAGAACAAAACCGTGAGGAATGTGTCAATATCTTGCGATAGGTGGACTCAGGTCATTATAGTTGATATCAATGATAGTTGAATGGCACTTTTAGGTGGGCTTATACGCGAATTGTGACCCAATAGATTCACGTTAATACTTTTGTAATTGCAATTAAGAATCAAACTTTACGCACAAAAAAAAAATTCGAAATTTTGATTGTTTATCTTGCAACGTTCATTAACGAGATTTTTTGCATCTACGAGAATACTTTTATAGTTAAAATTAAGAATGAAACCCTACAAAGAATTCAATGGCTGTGGAAAATTACCATTTTTTGCTACTCTCTTCCTTCGATGGCTAGTACTCCATTATTCTTTTTTTTTTCTCACAAGTACCCCATTATTCTTTTTTCGCTTGTGCATTTTCAAATTTCGGATCACGTGCTTTCTGTGGATAAAAAATCGAGTTAAACGTAAATCAGATAAAAAAGTTATAATCAATTAAAGATTCGTCAAATTCAAATAAAATAAAACATATAGAATATCATATTAAAAAAAAATTGTGGAGAGTTCGCACCCGCATGAAGACATAGAAAAAGACCAAATGGCCAGAGGAATCCAACACGTGGTGGATGATCCCTTCTCGATCAACGAAACCAGATGCATCTTCTTTCTGCTTCCATTGTAGTTCGCGTAAGCCATCCCGTAAAATTTGGGAAATTAACTCTGACATGCCATTAATACCATTGTATTAACCATAAAGCAAGAAAAAAAAAACATAGAAATTGAGACGTAAACCTTTAAGGCTAACAGGAATCCTAATTTCATTAGATTTGGTTATTTTGCTTCCCTATAAAACTCGATAGCATTATTAAAAGTTCGGATTACTAGCTTTCGATTGATATGAAAATCGAGTTTATCAAAAATCAACTATAGTCGAATGGCACTTTTAGGCGGGCTTAAACGCTAATTGTGAAAAGTTCTGATGCAAATAAATCTCGCGATCTCCGTAATATTACGAAGATTGCGTATTTTCTGTTTTAGGCATTTTTGCAATTTTAATGTTTTTAGTTATTTTATTTAATTCTAGTGGTGTTGTCGTAATTTTGTGTTTCCTAGATCAATTAGGTTTATCATTTTATATAAAGATGTTTAGGGTTCGTGTAAGAGTAGTTTATGACAGACATTGAAATTTTTCGTTTATTTTGATAAAACCACACTTGAGTGAACGACGGTTCCTCGTTTATCGTTTCGATTCTTCCGTTTAGCCTTGCTTTCTATTGCGCTTCGGCATCAAGTTCGGATCATGAGAAAATTATGAGAGTCAGCTCTTGCTCATAACACCTCATCTGCATAAACTCCGCATCCAGCAGTTATTCGTCGTCACATATTGCTAGGAGTATCCTAACACGACAGCAAGCACATCGTATTCATTGGAAATCATAAACAAATGTATTCTGTGCAGTTCCCTTCTTGATCAAAGAAACCATATGCTGCTTCCGTTTTTGTTCGCGTAAGCCATCCTATAAAATTTGGGAAATTAACTCTAACATGCCATTAATATCAATATATTAGTTTTCGTGGTATAACCATAAAGCAAGGAAAAAAAAAAGAAATTCAGACATAAAACCTTTAGGCTAACAGGAACCCTAATTTCATTAGCTTTGGTTATTTTTGCTTCCCTGTAAAACTCGAAGGCATTATTGAAAGTTCAGATCTCTAACTTCCCGTTGGTATAAAAATCGAGTTTACCAAAAATTAACTAGAGTCGAATGGTACTTTTAGACGGGCTTAGACGCTAATTATGAAAAGTTCAGATCATGAGAAAATTATAAGAGTTGACTCGTAATGCCTCATCTACATAAACTCCGCGTCTAGGAGTTCTTTATTGATGACCATTCCTCACCCTCACATAGTGCTGGATCCGGATCCTCTACCATAATGGTAGAGGATCGCTGAGATCCCCACTCTCTACGTGGGGGGACCCACTCACATGGAGGGTGGGGATCATCATGGGAGATGATTTCCATGGTAGGAAATCCTCTCCCCATAGTGCTGGGAATGATCCTAACACGCCCTACATGCATATTCTATGCGCCGTTGGAAATCATCCTTGTGAAAACAAATGTATGTATGTGCAGTTCCCACTTGTCACGACCTGCCTTAAACCTCCCTTCCGAGGGTCCGACGAATTTAAAGGTATTGCCATTGGTCAATGACGTGAACACTCTCAAGTCCTACCTTACGTGACGTTAGACTTCGTTTCACTGATTAGCAAACTAAGTGCTACTAAGAGTCGCCACTAGGCTATTGGGTTGGCTAGAAACCAATTGAGACACGAGAGTGTTATCTTGATTCCTACGCAATTAGAGCTTTTAGGTTTGAGGACTTGTTTACACTAACTGGATAATTAGCGCCCTTTCGATACCTAACCAGTCAATATTCCTTAAGGTAACCACACATTCTGCATATCATTTTAAGCTTACCTGGTACATAACCAGTACTAAATGATCATGCATAGTATTTTTCTATCATTTCGTGCAATTACCTATTATCCTTAACCTACCATCAAGGAAAAGCAATTAACAGCCAATTTTTCAAAAAGACAAACACTCAATTAGGTAAATATAAGATTGTAATGAACACATGTGGACCAAATCTAAAATGGCGATATTTAAACAAACAACTCCAATACGCGGATCGGATACACAAAAATGGACTGGATTAGACATCGGTCTTCATCCTCGCCAAACCCCAATGGGTTGTCGTCTCCATGGGCGTCCCCGTCGATCACCACATTGGATCAATCCCATGCATTCAAGCATTTGAAAATGCATTCACTTAAAGTAAATAATCAACAAAGTTAAGTCACTTAAAGGATAAAACGAGTGCCTCGAATTAAACTCTAATTACAGTGCTAATTTTTCTACTGAGATATACATTGCGGAACAAGTTATATCCAGACATCACGTGCAAAGTTTAAACTAAGTCACGCGACAGTGTAGGACACATATTTTCTATTTTTCCTATTTTTTGGGAATTTCTGGACTTTTCTTTTTTTTTTTACTATTTTTTTTTTTAAAGAAAGAGACCGGATCGAGTGGGTGGGCCCGGCCCAGGGTTGCTCTGGATCCCCAAACGGATAGGGATCAGTGAATGAGTATCCCGGTCCAAACAAGGCTTAAACCCCCCTGTGCAGCCCCGACTCAAGTGCTGACTAAGGCTTAAAGGAAATCTAAGCAAGATCAGGCCCGTATTTTCCTTGTCCCAGAGGAGCGAGGTTGGACTCAACTCAGGCAATTAATGTGCGACTGATATACATTTGATTTAAGCGAAAACACACATATACTATATTCAGAAATCGAACTAGTTATCTCTAAGCTTTGAAACGATCGACGATCGTCACGTGTTTCAGGTTTCTTTTGATGAATTTTTGCACGTCTTTCTCACTACTAGTTTGTCACGGGCAAATTACCAGTGTTTGTTTACCTGACAAGCAAAGTTTCAGCCATATTCTTTTATCAGCAAGATTGGAAATTCACGAGCAACTTTGAAGATCTACAGACACGGGATTTTCCCCCTTCTTTAGCCAAATGGACCGTGGAACTTTGTGTCTATGACAAACGTGTAGATCGTTATATGCGACCGGGTTTACTTCGCTGCCGACCGTGGCGTGGTTCAGCCACAAGGTGTTTCACATGGTTTATACAGAACTCCTGGCTAAAAAAAAAAAACACTAAGCATTATAGGAGAATGATTTCGTTTTCACTTGTATTACTGGTCCAAAGAGGTTTGCCTAAGCTATCAGTCTCTAGTTCTGTAATTTGTCCAGTGTTTTCGCATCTAATAAATTTCATCCCACAATCTTACGCGAGGGTAATTGCGTACAATCAAGCCTCTGCATAATTTTTTCTCTGAGGCTTTGGAATTGTGTGGGGATTGCTGTGGCATTGCATTGACACCCCGTGTTACTTCGTAGCTGCAACTTTTCGTGGGTACTATATGACGTTCGATCTACTGTGGACTTCAGAGAGCGATGCAACTTGACAAATATTGCTTCTGTATGTGGTTATTGTAGTTTTGTTCAATCTTCTTTCGATAAAAAAAAAAAAAGTACATCGTGTAAAGCTTCTTTAAGAGTTGGCATAAAAATGGATGAACTGGAGAGGTGAACAGATCTCTCAAGGCCAACTTTTTGAACTCTTACATCTTTGGAGACGGGGGCTTAAGACAATGATCAAGCTCAGGAATCTGTCCTATTCAAAGCTTATTGCGATGTCACCTTCACACAAAAGCTTAGTGGTACTCCTAGTGAGATTGAAAATCTGTCGACAGAAGCAATGTTCTGGGTGATTTAGTTTTGATCCATGTTACATTGCGATGTCCGGCTTCCTGCAACTTACGGTCCAATGATTCTATTCGCAGCTTAGCACCATACCAAAAGGACTAAAGACTATGAGCAGATCAGATGCTAGCGGCTGATGAATCTGTTCAATGTTACATATGGTTTCCAGAAAATATGCTGGAGTGTACCAAGTGCTGGTTGGTGTATGATTTCTAATCGAAACTGTCCACACTCTAATTGGTCCAGAAAAGGACAAGAGTCAAATTGGGCCAATTGGGTTCCTAAGTGTTGCCAGAAAGAGAGAGAATCCGATGGATTTGGAACATTTTGCCAACTTTCTTAACATGTCTGTTAATGTCAATGAATGCATGGTCCCAACGATGATGTCCTTTTCCCCAGGGAATATTATATATCAATGTATTGACGGATTTGCACATTTGGAGGCTCCTTGTTTAACATGTATTGAGATTGGTTTCGGTCAAATCGAAGAGAGTGATTTTGTCCATCAGCCTTCCCATTTTGTCACGGTCTTAAAGTTTTGTATATCTGTATCCTCCTCTGGTGTATCGAATCCATCTTAATTACAGAATTGCATCAATGCTTTATATGAGGAACAGAGAAACCCGTCTATGTTCTTGCACGTGCTGAGATCATCTTGTTGCATCTGATCGATACTCCTTTCCTGAGAATGCCCGCGAAAATGGTGAATATTAATCTCTCTCTCTGTAATTTTCGAGATGAACTGTTTTTTTTTTTTTTTGCCCCTTTCTGACTTTTGTTTGCAGTTTCAGGCATCATGCTGCAAAGACAGAGAAGTACTGATCTCGGTGTATGTGGAGAAGCCGCAAAGGAGGAAGCTTAGTTCACCGAATCCGAGTCACCGCGCTCGTCAACACCGCCATCACTACCACCACCACCACCATCATCACCACCTCCACCTTCATCGCCCCAATGAAGAAGGGCAAATTCAGAGTGAAGGTACTTTTTCTGGCAAAGGATACAATAGAAGGGCCGAACTTCTTCATTACTCCCGGCACCTCCGGGAATCGGCTCAACCCGCTGCCAAATCCACATCCCTAATCCCAGCACCTATATCGACAAAAAGCCACCGAATTTCAGACAAAGTGAGGAATCCTTTCCTTATCTTGATACAAAAGTTTCTCCTGTCATCTGGAAAATTTTATGGAAGATGCTTAACGACATTAGGTTTGTGCTGAGTTCAGTTTGTGATCATGACGTTTGACTAAGTCACAAGTTTGAGACACCCTGACGATGCACAAAAGAGGAAAATAATGGTGTTCGTTTTTTAGTATTGACCTATCAATTGTTTGCTTCGCGATAATGCGGATGCCCCTCAAGATGTGCATATCATTATCAGCAAGCTGAGTACATTGTACTTATCATTTTTTCCTGATCAACAAACTTTGTTTAGAGTGTCACTGTCCAGGGAAAACGAAAAATGGAGACGGCTCCGGCTTGTCTTGGAAACTACAAAACCATGATCACAAGGTTCTTAAGATCTTTGACGCGCTTCCAAGGGAAGAAAGACGGGACGAAAAGGAAAAGGAGCAGCACTAAGGGATCTACGAGCGATAAAATGCAAGCAGTTACAAAAAGCCTGGAGGTAAAGTCATCAAGCTTTCTTGTATCTTCAGTTGGAGGATTTTCAAGGTGGTAAGAGAAAAGGTTCTAATGCTCTCCTTCTCTCAGGTGCCAAAGAAGTGGGCACTTTGGTCGAAAATGCTGTCTGTGCTTCGGAAGCAGAGGTGAATTTCCATTGTGAAACCAAGAGTACTGAATTGGAAGAACAGCTTTCTGGGACGTGAAGTTGTAGAAAATTCCCTCTGAATGGAACTGAAATTCTTTCGTGTGGTTACTATTTCATTTATATGCCTGGTGCATTGAGAATGCCTGTTTCTACCGTCCGGCGTCCACCCACAACTTCAACCAAAACAGTGACTGTGGAGAAAGATCTTCACCAGGGTAATGCAGAAAGTCTTGTCTGTGAAAAGTTCATAGTGTGTTTCCTATGTGGTGCTCTCGATAGCTGTGGGTCTCCTCATCAATGATTCAATATTAACTTCAATTGAGAAGCTGGAAAATTACTTCATCTGCCTAGACTGAAAAGGAAAACTTCTTGCCAATTCAACACAGTTCTTCACAGCTTTCCAATATCTAGAGGTGCTCATGACCATAGACAGTAACTACACCATATTAATGACCTTCATAAGGCTAAATGGAAGTAATGCAGCTCTGGTTCAGACAAGACATTCTCGAAGTTGGCTGCTGCTCGGGTTGCATGTTTGCAAGCTTTGGGTCAATTGGAATGCAGAAATTCGTGTTTCGCTGACCTCCTCTATCTTCTGTCCATCATTCATGCAACTAACTAGAAAAAGAGATCGGGGGCATGCGGGTGATGAAAGGTGGAGGAGTTCTACATCCGTAAGGCACTCTAGTTTGTTCCTCATTGGGAAATTTTATTTAAATAGTTGCAAAGATTAGAAAGATTTTGGGATGTGAGAGTTTTATGGGATTGCATGACAATTATTTTGAGAATCCCAAATTGTGATTTTGTATAAAACTGGAATGAGGCAAAGAAGGGAACAAGGATGAATAGAGCATGCTATATCACGCTATATGAGCCGTAAAGAGAGAGTACTTAATACTTACTGATCTCTAGTCAACTGTTGCCTCGTTTATGGTGGATATTCCTCATGCCATTCAAAAAGTTTTTTTATCACTCACACCCGCCTTGTACTAATGCCCAAAAAAAAAAAAAAAACTGATGATCAACTACATGCAGAGCAATATTTTTTCCAATTATTCTTGGCTCTCCAATTCCAAACACATATGAAACAAGATACTTTGTCTAGCGCTTCTGGCAAAGAAATTTAAAGAGCTAAACCGATTGTATATTTGTATAATGTAGGTCAAATATGGTAATAGCAAGTTGAATTGACTTGTGGATTCTCAACGATTACACCCCTAACCATTGCCCGTCCCAAGATTAATTTATGCAACTGTGTACTTCAAAAATCCGGCCCAAGGACCATGGGCCTACATATGATCCGTCAGCCCGCCCAGCTCATTGCATTGCCTTGAGGCCCCATTTTATAAGCAGCTGCCGCCCTCTTTCTCTATTTGTTCACCAATGTGGGGCATGGATGGAGTAAATTCAGTACAATGAATACGAGATTGTTGTCTTGTCGGATGGGTAGGAAACCACTTGCATAAAAGGTGTAAAATGAAATTTTCCAACGGATAGATTAAATAATGAAATTGTTTTTCTAAGAAACTTACCTTCTTGCCATCGCTCTGCACTTCCACCAACCGATCCAGCACTAGCACCGGCGGCTGATTCTCCAGCATCAGCATGTCCCGCCTAATGTGCTGCATTATGTAGACCATTCCGTACTTGCTGAAGACGGGGTCGTTGGGAGCGTAGTCCTTCTCCTGGCCGGTTGCGCACCTTAGGATCAATTATTATGTAAATTCATTTTAGGACTCTTTTTATTATGTACTTATTTGTCCAATCATCAAAATGATAGTTTAACATGTGTGTGTGTGTATATATATATATAACGTGTCACAGCGTGTCAAGATTCTCTATTTTTTGAGAAGTTGCGTGCCGGCGTGTCGCATCATGTCCCGTGTGTCCCGCGTCGTGTCGGTGCAACATAGCTAATCACTCTATTAAGATGATGTGAGTCCACAAGTAGGATGAAAGAATTACTTGGAAGAGTGCCTTTGTATGTCAAGGCATTTGGAATGCACGAGCGCTGGACCTTTACTGTATAATTCATGAACCAAATTGTACTTCTCACATGCAAACATCACCTGCCAACGAATAATTATGGAAAATGAGATAAGTCAGCCTAAAGGATTAAGCCCCACTCCTCCAATCCTAACACAGATATCAACATCAACAATACCTTCATCCCAAACTAGTCGGGATCGGCGGTCGATGAACCCTCAAAGACACATAAAATAAAAGCAAGATCGATCGAGGGAAAAAAGATACATATGTAAAAATAAATAAACAAAGAGAGAGAGAGAGATATATATATATATATATATATATAGGAAATGACTAAAAAAGATAGTCAGGAACCAATCCTAATAAAGATTTAAGGAATTAAAATGCAATTTGAAAAATACTACACGATAATATATTATAAACAGAGGTGGCAATATGGGTCACAAACCCATATTTGACCCATATTTGGTTAAATATGAGTCATTAACTTTTAAATGGCTCACTAAAAATGGGTCACACTTAAATTAATTTTTGACCCATATTGACCCACTTTCGATCCATAAGGACAACATCATTCCATAAGTTACAAATGGTCCTGGGACCGGGCCGGGTCCGGGGCTAGGACCGAGGCCGGGGAAGGGGCCGGGGCAGTGACCGGGACCGGGGCCGAGGCCGTGACCGGAGCCGGGGCCGGGACCGAGGCTGGGGCTGGGGACGTGACCGGGACCGAGACAGGGACTGAGGCCGGATCAGGGGTTGGGGCTGTGACAGGGGCCGGGGCGGGGTCCCGAGGCCGGGACCGAAGTCGTGACCGGGGCCGTGACCGGGGCAGGGGCCGAAGCCGGGGGCCGGGGCTGAGTTTCGGGACCATGACCGTGACCGGGGCCGGGGGCCGTGAATGGGGCCTAGTCCCGAGGCCGGGTCCCGAGGTCGGAGCGGGGGCCATTTCCCGGGGCAGGGGCCTAGCCGAGGCGGGGGCCAGGATCGGAGCAGTGTTCCGGGATCGGGGCCGGTGGCCGGGGTCGAGGCTGGGGCCAATGTCGGGATCGGGGCCGTGATCGGGGCCGTGACAGGGGTCAGGGCCAGGTTCCTAGGGCTTGGACCGGCTCGCGGGTGTTGACACCTAAATTTTGAACATTTTATTTTATTTTATTATCTATTATCATTTTTGAAAAATAAAAAGAATAGAAAAATGTGTGAAAAATGAAAGGTAGAGACATAATTATTAGTCAAAGTCCTCTTTTGCTTTTAAAAGATTGTGTTTTTTATTTTATTTTATTTTATTATTAGTACTATTATTATTATTATTATTATTATTATTATTATTATTATTATTATCATGATTTTGATTTTTTAGGCTCTCTCTCTCTCTCCGGGAGATGCAGCCCACATTGTTTTTAGAACGGACAGACTCTCTTGCTCGGGCTCTCTCGATCTTCACTGGCAGGCGTGAAAACAGCATCTCCATCCGCACGACCACCACCACCACCTCCATCCTTCGTCGCCGAGCCGCCTTACCGTTTGTCATCAACCACTCAACTCTCTCTCCTCTTTCCCTCCGGGGATTGATCCAGAAAGAGGAGCTGGATCCCTAAGGCCAATGGAATACAATATCGCCAAAAGGAAGGGAGCGGCGCCATTGTTTTCGAAAGAGAAGACATTGAAGGGGACAAAGAAGAGTGGAATGATTATTTAAAGAGAGAGAAAGCTAGGGTGGCGGGAATCCGAATCTTCATTGGCACGAGGGGACTGGGCATGAGTGGTGGATGTCCAACGAGCTTTAAAGTCACCACTAGCTTCTACAAAAAGGGGGGGGACGACTGAATATCATAGAGAAGGCACCTTGGCTTCATCCCGTCACTTTTTCCCCTCCAGTCGCGCCACAAAATTTTTTCATGATATCAAGCAAGCAAAGTCTTCAGACCAAACACATCAAAACGAGCATTCACGGACACCACACAGTTGAATCTTTTACCCATAGTTCACACATCAAAGACTGACCAAGCCAACTTGTCCACCCAGACAACCATGAGGAAGAGAAACGGAAGAGACTTTGACACCTCCAGCAGGTAACGGCAGAACCTCCGATTGTGTCCAGGAGTATTCGCCCTACCCCGAACGGAAGTTTCCTGAACTGCGACATTCGTAGGGACCCGAACAGTCCAGATTATAGCGGTCATTTCCTGATCCCCAACGAGTACCACTATCCCTATTGCGCCCACCAGAGCGATCACCATTTCGATCAGGACCATAGCGACCACTTCTGGTTGAGTCCGGGCTCACCTGGACAGTCCCGTGTCGACGAAGCTGAGGGCCGATGTAGCCCGCGTTGCCATGTCCTGCACCAACCTCGACGATCTCGAACCGCAGCCGGATTGGACCGTGCCTTCTGCTCCTCGGCCGTGCGATTTGAGCGATACGGATCGGAGCAAGAGCATGGTGGCAGCCAAGACGGTAGAGGAGATCAGGGCGGCCTAGCGGGCGGAGGGCCCGACCACTGTCTTCGCCGTCGGGACCGCCACCCTGGCAAGCTGCGTCCCTCACGTGGATTACTCGAACTGTTACCTCTGGATCGCTAACAACGGGTACATGATCGACCTCAAGGAGAATTTCAAGCGCAGGATGTGGTGGTCGTGGAGTTCCCCAAGCTAGGGAAGAAGGCCACCGTGAAGGCAACCCAAGAGCAGAGCCAGCCCAAGTCCATCACCCGCATCATCTCCTTCTTCACTTTCCGACGCTGACAGGCCCGGCGCCGACTACCAGCTCGCCAAGCTCCTCGGCCTCCGCCCCTCTGTCAAGCGCTACATACCAGCAGGGATGCTTCGCCGGCGGCACCGTCTTCCGCCTCGCCACCTCGCAGACGGTGGTGCCGAGCACGCCTCAACGGAAGGTGAAGGCTTGGTCATGGCCACAGGCGTCGGTTTTTTCCTTTTGCATGCATGGAGGGGACGATGAACAGTAGAGGACTGTTCCACGTTGTTTTTGTGATGTATGGGCTTGAATGGTTTGATTTGGGCGGTCTGTTTGAGGGAATGACTTTGGGTGTAACTGGTTGGGCTCGTTTTAAGCTGGAGCTGGGCCCACGGTAGAGTAAAAGGAAGCTGCTGGGCTTGTTACTGTTGGGGCCCAATTCGGATCCTCTCACCCGAACCTGGTCAAGGCCCGACAGGCCTAACCCAGGCCCGGGAATCTGACCCGGACCCGGCCCTTTTAAATAATAATAATAATAATAATGATAAAAAAAAAATAAAAATAAAAAAAAATATAAAACGAAAGAACAAAAATTGTGCCGGCGTACACAGAAATGGTCGTATGTCGGGGCTAGGTGATTGAAGACCGGTGTCCAATCAGGTATATTCTGCGTATTCAGCTCGTATATCAAAGTTAGTTTCTTTAAATATCGTCATTATAGATGTGATTCGCGTGTGTTCATTTCAATCTAATGCTTAACGTATTTACTTAATCAAGTGTTTATTATATTATTGTCGATGAAAATAATAATAATAATAATAAATAAAAAAATTCTAGAAAAATCCCAAAAAAATAGGAAATGGCCACAATCAACTGGCCAAGGCTCATCCTGGGTGTTTTGAAACCGGCCTTTCTTAAAAAATGACGATCTCGCCCTTTGGGCGAATCGTCCCCAAATTTTCCCATTTTACCCCTGGTCCCAAGTCATTCCTCATCTAAGCCCTTATGGCTATACTAGGAAACCATTGATTTGAATTGACGTGCGTTAATGTGATTTATTTATGTTTGATCACGCTTCCATTTAAATTGATTGTGGTTGATAGGAACAGTCTTCCAATTTACATGAAATCCTGAATTAAGCCTACCTCATCTAAAATTGAGCCTGCATGAACTCTTAGCTAGGAAAATCACTCGCGTTAGGTACCGAAAGGGCGTTGGTAATGACACCGACGTAACCAAGTCCCCGAACCCAAAATCTCTGGTTCCGCAGAACTGATCGATCTCTCCCAATCGGTCGGTAAGGTTTCCGGTCTACCCTCCAAGAAAGACCGGTGGCGACTCTAAACGCATGCACAAGTTGCATATGCCACCACGACCACACTGAAGGTCGAAAGCAATCGACTCTTATCGTCGAATCCTTTGAATAATACTCCCGCCGCGATTTGGTATGGGCCTGGGAGGGCCCGCGCCGACCCACAGCCCGCGATCCGCACCCTTGTGCGAGGAAAGGCCCGCGATCGGTGATCCATTAGCCGCGTCCGCTTCCGGACGGGTCGCGACAGCTGGCGACTCCGCTGGGGACCTTTGTTCTAGAACCTATGGTTCTAGACCTCAAGTGGACTTAGGCCGTAATTAAAACGCTGAGTGATTTTTCTAACCATGCAGGCGCTCTTGAAGGTGAGGCAAGTCCGCTTATGATAGGTGTTATATGTTTTTGCAGATTGGAGTGATAAGGGGTGTAGTCCGTGATTAACATTCTCTTATGCAGGTTGGCGTAGGAATGTATGTTGTATGGATGATTTGAAGCGCTGATTGATAAACTGTTGTGCATGACTTGCATCGCGATGATCACGACACATGGACACACACAACCGCGCCTAAAACCCCGGTCGCCGCCTTTAGGAACACAATAGAAGGAATTGAAAATGGAATCTCCGTGAGGAAAAACACGGGGTAATCCACTTTTCAATTCCGCTCACTTCGAACTATGGATCGAGTCCCAATGCAACGATGGCTGTGCAATGGAATCGGCTCTTCCCAGAAACTCGAGGTGGGAACCTTAACCTTAGGTGCCAAACCCTCTGATTTTTAGAAGTTTACCATCACTTGTTTCATGCGCATGTCTTTGGGCGGTTGGTACACCTAAAACCGCACATAAGTCGACGAGTTTGGTTGGTAAAAAATAGGTAATAGAGGGAAATCTTTTCCTGGACAAGTCTAAGGCTATTATCTCATCTGATCATGAGCGAGTTATAAAATCAGGACATATTTGCTCGGCTTATTGATATTATGGTTCGGCTCACCCAAGTCGAAGATGTTCGGATGCTCGAAGAAATGAACCATACAGAAGTTAAAACACACACACAAGAACTTTCATTTATTTTGCTCAGCGGAGGGTTTTCAGAAGCAGGTCATACAATTCGGGGCGGAAAAGTAAAGCCAAAGTGAGCCCTAATTAACGACACAAAGGAGCCCAACTGACCCTCCATGTTGTTAATGCTCTGCCCGTACTCACGACTCCGCATGTCCTGGTCCGCGAGCTTGAGGAAAAGGTTTCTGCATTCTCCCTTAACCTCAGTGACCTTGACCTCATGTTCTTCGGTGATTATTTCCAAGTCCCGAACTAATCCATTCCCGTGAGCTATGTCTGCGGTTATTTTGTCAAGCCGTTCTTCCTGCCAGTCGCTTTGCAGCCTCAATAGGACATTGTGGCGGTCGTGCTCGCCAGCGGTCAGGGATAGGGCCAATTGATCCACCAGTTTTCTCCTCTCGCGAAGCAACGTCGCGACCCTCTCATTGGCAAACTCGACGGCCTTTTTGTGACTATCGGCCAAATAGTTGGTCAGCACCAAATGATCAGACCGATCCTGGTAACGAGCCCGCAAGACGCGAGCCACGAGAACCTCCCGATCAGCAACACGGTAGGCCTCTAAGGAGTGTGCAAAGAGGGTCGGGAAAGTTCTATATTCCCTCCCCAGCGTAGTACCTTCGAGGGAAGTGGTATCTAAGTCCTCGAGCAGGACACGGATTTCATCCGCGGTTGCAGAATGATCGGTTATGTGCGCGTAACCGCGACCCAGTAGGTTATAAAGCTTTTCCCACTGGGCCAAGACATCAGTTGAAAAAGTGCGTACAGGAGAGGAGGCCATTTGCGTTGGGTTGGCTTGAGAATAAGACGAGTTTAACAGAGAGATTAGAAGGAAGAAGCTGATTATGCGAAAACGTTAACCTTCCATACATTAATTCCTCATTTTATAGCGACTCGAGGATGATGAAAGGTCTCAGTAATAATGCTGGTGGAGCCCAGTTAGGGGGTAAAGCAGGAGGTCCCCTCACGAGAACCATTGGATCCGTTTCGATCCGCGATTTTCGGCTCATCAATTAAAAGATGCAAAAGATTTGTCGGGATCACCATTATTAGAGTTAGGTGGGAGGAAAGCGCAGCTATCGAAGAGAGCCCTAACAGGGTTTGGCAGTCCCATCACGTTGAAAAGCTAAGCGAGAAATTCAAGGTCTTGAGGGGGAACGTTTGCCTAATGATGCTTGAGGAGCGTCTCCTGAACATGCAAAGTCACTCGAAGAAAACTTTATAGGGAGTGAGCATACATGAAAGAGTAGAGATCTGAGTGGGCAAGAACCAATCAAACATTTCTCAATCCAACATATCTAAGAGGTTACTGTCAGCTGCTAGAGGCGACTAACTCAAAAATCTCAGAAATTGAACCACAGAGGGATCTCGAAGATTCCAAGATCAAGTCTAACGCCAAGACCATGGAGCCCAACACTTCTGGCAACGGAAATCAAGATCACAGCGACGACGACAACGACATCCACAATGCTCAACTCGGGAAAAGAAGACGTCCTCACCAATACTCTCAGGAGGAAACCCAAATGCTGGAAACCCTTTTCAGTAAAAGTCATTACATGAAAAAGAAGTGGAGAATTGAATTGAGTCGGGAGTTGGGGATTAATCAGTCGAGGATCCAGTTTTGGTTTCAAAATAGGAGATCCAAATCGAGGGCTCAACGCAAACGTCAGGTGGTCGAGATTTTAAAGGAAGAAAACCAAAAGCTGCGAACAGAAAACATGAGGTATGAAAAAGCTCTCAATATTACCGTTTGCCCTCATTGCGATAACCTCGTCGCCCTCGGTAAGATATTCCCCGATAAGCCTCACGCGATGATTGAAGACGTTCATTTACCACCCTACTCCCTCGGGGCATCTCCTGCTCAACCAGATTTTGCCGGAGCCACGCACGAGCAGGATGATCCTACAAAGATGATACAAATGCCTCCTGGAGGATGGGATTTGCATCGCTTTGATTGGAGTTATAGTTTCAAGGAGCTGGACGTTACCGCCGACCAGCTTAGAGCATATCAGCCTCATGCACAACAATTTTCGATAGGGTCGGGTCCTGCTGGAGATGAGTTAATCAGTCGTCAAGCCATCGATGCACTTTTGGGCCACGATAAGAGGAGGTTCGCTTGGCCCCCTGAACTGCATTCCAGATTCCTAGACGTGGTTCACCAAATGGGGATCGACTCAGCAACTCCGACGCGCATATTTAAGGCCATGAATGTACCGGTGCTTAGTAAGGAGCTGGTCAGGAATCACCTTGCTGCCTACAGAAAGCTATTAAAACAACGTCGAGCGGAGCTAAACCGGGAGGAATCCGTCTCGAGCTCAAAAGCTAGGGGCGACCGCCATTGTAATGCTCAGGCATCAAGAGATACCCGGCCAAATCTAAGCGTCAATCAAGCTAGCAACCCGACCACCGGCAAACTGAAAGCTGATCAGAATGTCCTCCCGGGCCATTTCAACACTTCTCAAGAGCGCGTATCACAAGTACAGCGAGTGCGCACTCCTCCACTCGAGCAGCAGTCGGTTGGTGCTCTGCCTGCCGCTAGTCAACCCACGACAGACGATTTCTTTGATGAGGGGCTCGATGCCTTGTTCAATCAGTGGGAAGCTGGCATGCTTGGACAGCCATGATCTAGCACTTGACTCGGGGCACGATGGGTCGGTCACCACGAACACCCATAGAAAGAAGAACATGTTCACGAGTAGATCACTCATTTTATCTGTTGTAAAGTTCCTACAGGAACATTTTTCTTTAATGACTATAGTTAATTCTATATTAAAACCAACGCTATCGACGAACATCGTCATGCTCAGTTGTGATGATCCCTTGTTAGATTAAGTCTGAAACCAGAGACGGTCTTTAAAATTTTGAGTGGCCACGAACTCATTCCTCACCAAGCGCCCGGGATGCTGAAAGGAAGAGTAACAGCATGCACAGGGAAAATGCCACTTTCGTTTGAACGATGAAAAGGGGTTGAGAGAAGATCATAGCGTTTATTCCCATGGACCTAAATGAATTAAACGGAGTCATTAATTGCGGGTCCATCGCTGCTCCCCACGTTCTCGGGCCTAGCAAATCATAAAAGGCGCCGAAAGATTGTAGACCCACCACTTTGAAGACTGAACTAGGGGACGAGCGCAATACTCGATGAAACCGAATCAATGCAAAAGAGTTTGTGATCCTATCACGAGGAAAAAGAAAGGGGAATACAGACGGTGAGTAATTACAGGGTCTCGGGAGGAGCGCTTGCTTGCTGGCCTTCATATGCAGCCTGAAGGATGGTTCTAGGACACGCACAATCACTTGAGAAAATTTCTAGAGTGAGCAAACACGTAAGAGCGAATAGAGAAAGCTGAGGGAACTAGATCAACCCGAGATACTCCGATCCATCATGTTTAAAAGCTATTCCCATCTGCTAGAAACGCCCGACCTGGACATTTCTGAGCACGAACTGCTGGGAGACTTTGAAGATCCTGGAGCTGAATCCTGCCCGAAGACCGTGGAGACTGACTCCTCCAGCGATGAAATTCTAGGTTTCAGCTACGAAGAAGGAGTATACAATGATGACCGGAGTCGGAAAAGAAAGCAACTACAACGCCACACTCCAGGCCAAATCCGAGAGCTCGAGGCTTTCTTCAATGAATGCCCCACTCCAAGCAGACAACAGAAAATGGAGTTGAGCCGAAAAATAGGATTGGAGCTTTCGAAGGTCAAGTTTTGGTTCGCCAACAAACGAACCCGGGTGAAACAGCAATACGCAGACCATGAGTTACTAGTCCTGAAGGAGGAGAATGAGAAGCTTCAAGCTGAAAGCGCGAGATATAAGGAAGCTCTGACCAAGGCCACCTGCCTTAATTGTGGTAATCCTGTTGTCCTCGGCGAGGTGTTCCTCGACGAACCGTCCCTGTTGACGAATAACGCTCAGCTGTTACCGTATTCTCCACAGCATTTTCCGACGCAGCCAGATACCGCCGGAGATCTGCATGAACAAGTCAACACCATAGGATCAACACCAACATCCTCTGAGAAATGGGATATGAATCATCACAGGGGGAGTTCTCTCAATGACGAACTCGTTGTCGCAGCCAGCCAATCCAAAGTCGGTGAGTCCCTCCCTGGACAACTTTTGAAACGACTAGATCCCGTAGAGAATAGCTACCGAAGTATTGACGATATTTTGGGTGATAAGAGAACAAGGTTTTACTGGACCTATGAACTTCACACCAAATTTGTTGATGCAATTCGAGAGCTGGGAGTTGATTCGGCTAGCCCACTACGCATACTCAAGATTATGAATGTGCCGGGGCTCTCTAGAATTAACGTCGAGTCTCACCTCAAGTACTATAGGAGATTGCTAAGGGATGGAAGGATAGCGTTAAACCATCATAAAGCCAGTGGGAGCTCAAGTGCCGGGCAGAGTTACAACCACGACGATTGGAGGGCCGAGAGCACCCAACCGCATTTCAGCAATGACGGGACCAGCAGTCGTGTCAGCGACTCCTCTAACCCAAATCAGAATGCTCCACCGAGCTATCGCAATACTCCTCAAGAGTATATACCACAGTTCCAGCACATAGGGATTCCTCAGTTTGAGCGCGATTCGGTCATTAATGCTGTCCCTGAAGCGGATCTGGCATTGGTAGAGAGTGCACATATAAACCTGCCGGTCATTGGAGGAAGTTCCAATTCGAGGCGTCAAATTGCTCATGACGAGAGCAAAGAGAGGAATCCCTCGCCTGCAGTTGACGACACCCAATCCGGGCACCAAGGGCTAGAAAGAACAGGTGATTTCCTTGATGAGGAGTTGGACACTTGGATCAATACTCTTCAGGGATGTATGTCTCAACCCCAACAGGGCAATGATGAAGGTTCCAGCTCAAAGACTCCCGTCCCTCACAACGAAGGCAATGAAAGAAATCTGCCCCCAACAATCGTTGATACCCAACTTGAACATCAATGGCTCGAAGACCCGAGCAATTTCCTTGGCGATGAGTTCAATCTTTGGCTCGATCAGTTTGGAGCCGGAGGACCATCGCAGTGGTGACGCAAGGCCGGTGATCAAACGTCTGATGCAAGGCATGGTTACTCGATGAAAAATGCTTAGAGGAAAGGGGTTGAATACTCATGTTGAATATGTTGTTGATCGCACTGTAAGGTTCCCACGGGAACATCTTTCATTAATATCTAGAACTAATCGCACGTGAGTGTCAACATCACCCTTTGAGCATCTTCAAGCCGAGGGCCGTGGATTAATCACTTAATCCGTGGAGCAAGTTCCATGAACATTGACTATCACCCGCGGAGCATAATGGGATCTACCCCTTCAATACAAAATGCGTTTAGCCGCGAAGCCACCCATTTGGTAAAACGATGTATCGTTCCTAAACGATCTCCAGTCGGATACCGAAGTAATGTCTTCTTTCTTTTCCTTCTCAGATGATAAACATGGATAAATCACTCAAGGAATCATGCGTTCAAATAACAGAATAGACGCTGCCCAGCTGGGGGCAAAGGAACCATCGATGTTGCAACCACTCCAAGCATGGATAGGCGGATTTGTTAGATGTTGTTCATATCAATACGCAACATCAAAATGGGATGAAAAGCAAGAGTAAAGTTGTATTGTCCCAATTTGTCTTGAATTTGGGAATATGAATTGACACTTATTGTTTATCCTCGACAGGGGAGTCGCCTTGCAGACGAACAAGTTCTTACATCCCATGTACTACTCGTTAGAGTACATGACCAAGGGTAGGATGTATCGTTTCGATTTTTGGAAAATTCGTGAACATACAATGATATGCTTCTTTTACATTTGCAGGGATCCGCAGCTGCGACGGACAGGTAAGTATCCATTTTCCCAGTTAGCTAGAGATAAAAAATGTCAGAATCCTTTCAGCCGGCGTAAAGATTTTCCAATGCATCAATATTCATGATTTAAATCGGGAGGTTACCTGAAGCATGAATAGAACATGCACGGTACATCACAAAATCCCCTCGATGGATAAATTTTGGGAAAGAAAGAAATGAATTTTTCCAAATATGATTATTTGTCAAATCATTCAAAAGGAGGTTTACTCAAAAGAGAGGCAAGCTCAAATCCAAACACATCCTACATACACTTGAGAGATGAGTAGAGCGAATCAAATAGTAAAATCTGGACCTACGGAGGTAGGGACCATTCGCAGCGATTACATGGATTGGGACGACGGAGGCGTTCGTTTCATATCATAAACACTACAGGTGACCGTTGACAACCCATTTGAACGACGGTTTTCATTCTTAACCCTGTCAAGAACCACCCCACATCGGGGCAAAATGTAGATGAGTCCAGCGGCATCAGGAGAAAATGGTTAGAAATTTTCTTGCTCGGACTAACATTAATCTTTGTGTGTTGTTTATATGGTAATCCAAGTGCCATAGGATGACGAGAAGCATTCATTTCTCTATCACACACAATGAATCCTTTGCACAGCCAACTTGAGCCTGCAAATTCATTTCATGAACCCATTGGTGATCATTCCAAGACGGATGCGGCACCACCTCAAGAATGGAGGAGTTCAAGACTCAGGGATTACGAAGAGGATTCCGGGGCTGATATTTAAGGCATGTTTAGACTTTCAGACATATGTCTGACATGATCCCATCAAGGATAAGAAGAATCGGGATCTCAAAGAAAAAATAATAATCCCTAGCGTCAAGAAAAAGCAAAGTGCCTGATAAGAGCAAGGCCGATGCTCATGTAAGTTCTTTGATTGATCCACAATAAAGCCTGAATGGGAAAAGAGGAAATCCCTGAAGGAATCAAGTCAGATAAAAAAGACTGTTCTCCAAATGCTATCAAGCACAGAACAAAGACATAGAGTGAGTCAGTCTCTGAATGCAACAAGAGACGCTCTCTAAAGAACTGGTGCACACCGCAAGATAGGTTGCACGTCTCAAAGGCTAAAGATGCAAAAAGAGAAAAGACAGGTGGCAAATCAGCAATGATCACCAATGTCAAACCCCTCATAAATTCTGGGCCAAAAATAAGCCTTTTTTCGGTCCCCAATCCTACCAACATCATAACCTTGAAACAGTCTTCTCTGACTAAGACACTTGGGTTAACATATGGCTTAGCTCGAAGAGGTACGAGCAAGACTATTTCTATCTCATTTTGCAGGGTTCTTGACTTGTAACCCGGAGCAGATGGTGAAGACTTTCATTCAATGGCCTCGACTCCAAAGCGGGTCCCCTTTGAAAGCCAATACCCAAGCCTGACATTACGGTCCGTGGAAGACCTCCCGATCGATCGGAATGTATGCGCTGCGAATGATCCTAAAACCTAGGCACAGGTTAGTAGGAAGTTGAACGCATTCCTTACAAAAGACCATTATCACAGAGCGGTGAGGAGCCCTCTTGGATGAGAAATTCTCCAATAGATGTTTTGAACGAACTCTTTTTGGAAATTTCAAATTGTTTGATCTAGATTTTCCGTGCAAGGGATTTGTGATCACATTTGCATGTTGCAAGAATGATTTGGATAACCTCCAGCATCAAAACGCACATTTCATGAATAAGACTTAAATCATACGGTTTTGTCAGATGGACAACCGTCGTCTTCCCTAGGATTGCTAATGTTTTCTTGATGAAGAAAAATTTTTCAGGCTCGAACTTCTGCAGGATCCGTCGGAAACACAAATCCCCCAGAATGTCGCGTCAACAGACTCAAGTGAAGCTTTGTCAAGATAAAATCTTTCACTGCTTCGAAATTGAATTCCCGACAAGTTTCGGGATCTTTCAAAAGAAGGGAAAAAAAAAAAACCTAGCATGACGTGGAGAACCCTCGTCATGAGACCCCCTTTTCAAAATTCAGGCAGTCTCATCGGACGTGGAGAACCCTCGTCATGAGACCCCTTTTCAAAGCAAAATCGAGGTAGATACCGCCTGAAGGGTCAACGTATGGTAGAAACCGCCTGAAGGGTCAACCAATGGTAGAAACCGCCTGAAGGGTCAACCAATGGTAGAAACCGCCTGAAGGGTCAAAACAATGGTAGAAACCGCCTGAAGGGTCAACCAATGGTAGAAACCGCCTGAAGGGTCAACCAATGGTAGAAACCGCCTGAAGGGTCAAAACAATGGTAGAAACCGCCTGAAGGGTCAATGTATGGTAGAAACCGCCTTAAGGGTCAACCAATGGTAGAAACCGCCTGAAGGGTCAATGTATGGTAGAAACCGCCTTAAGGGTCAACCAATGGTAGAAACCGCCTGAAGGATCAACCCAATGGTCCGATCCACCATACGGATCAAAACCTTGATGAATCCCGAACGCGGGAGGATTCGTTTTCCCTAATAAGCCTTACATTAGGCAAGCCATTTCTAGTTTAGTCCACCACACGGATCAAAACCCTTGGCAAATTCCCAAATGTGGGATGCGTCTTCCTTAGGTTCCTATCAGTTAGGAATCACATAATGGTACGACCTACCATACAGGTCAGAGCTTAATCTCCCTAGGATAAAATGAGTCCTAGGTATCTTCTTGAAACTCGCCGCCACCGGCAGCGTCCGACAGGTGAGCTTCAGGTAAGTCTCCCTCTTCGCGGCCCATGTTCAAATTGCTGGAGTAAACTGGGATTAATTTGAGCCTTTATCAGGAGCCTTAAGGATCAGATGTCATAGCATTTCTTCTTTCATTGTCCCAGTTGAGTCGGTCAGAACTCAGGTGTCACCTTGTCTTTGAAAGAAACCTCTGTGGGATCCATCTTACGAGATTCCTCTCAAAGAGGGGCAGCTGTTGACACCTAAATTTTGAACATTTTATTTTATTTTATTATCTATTATCATTTTTGAAAAATAAAAAGAATAGAAAAATGTGTGAAAAATGAAAGGTAGAGACATAATTATTAGTCAAAGTCCTCTTTTGCTTTTAAAAGATTGTGTTTTTTATTTTATTTTATTTTATTATTAGTACTATTATTATTATTATTATTATTATTATTATTATTATTATTATCATGATTTTGATTTTTTAGGCTCTCTCTCTCTCTCCGGGAGATGCAGCCCACATTGTTTTTAGAACGGACAGACTCTCTTGCTCGGGCTCTCTCGATCTTCACTGGCAGGCGTGAAAACAGCATCTCCATCCGCACGACCACCACCACCACCTCCATCCTTCGTCGCCGAGCCGCCTTACCGTTTGTCATCAACCACTCAACTCTCTCTCCTCTTTCCCTCCGGGGATTGATCCAGAAAGAGGAGCTGGATCCCTAAGGCCAATGGAATACAATATCGCCAAAAGGAAGGGAGCGGCGCCATTGTTTTCGAAAGAGAAGACATTGAAGGGGACAAAGAAGAGTGGAATGATTATTTAAAGAGAGAGAAAGCTAGGGTGGCGGGAATCCGAATCTTCATTGGCACGAGGGGACTGGGCATGAGTGGTGGATGTCCAACGAGCTTTAAAGTCACCACTAGCTTCTACAAAAAGGGGGGGGGACGACTGAATATCATAGAGAAGGCACCTTGGCTTCATCCCGTCACTTTTTCCCCTCCAGTCGCGCCACAAAATTTTTTCATGATATCAAGCAAGCAAAGTCTTCAGACCAAACACATCAAAACGAGCATTCACGGACACCACACAGTTGAATCTTTTACCCATAGTTCACACATCAAAGACTGACCAAGCCAACTTGTCCACCCAGACAACCATGAGGAAGAGAAACGGAAGAGACTTTGACACCTCCAGCAGGTAACGGCAGAACCTCCGATTGTGTCCAGGAGTATTCGCCCTACCCCGAACGGAAGTTTCCTGAACTGCGACATTCGTAGGGACCCGAACAGTCCAGATTATAGCGGTCATTTCCTGATCCCCAACGAGTACCACTATCCCTATTGCGCCCACCAGAGCGATCACCATTTCGATCAGGACCATAGCGACCACTTCTGGTTGAGTCCGGGCTCACCTGGACAGTCCCGTGTCGACGAAGCTGAGGGCCGATGTAGCCCGCGTTGCCATGTCCTGCACCAACCTCGACGATCTCGAACCGCAGCCGGATTGGACCGTGCCTTCTGCTCCTCGGCCGTGCGATTTGAGCGATACGGATCGGAGCAAGAGCATGGTGGCAGCCAAGACGGTAGAGGAGATCAGGGCGGCCTAGCGGGCGGAGGGCCCGACCACTGTCTTCGCCGTCGGGACCGCCACCCTGGCAAGCTGCGTCCCTCACGTGGATTACTCGAACTGTTACCTCTGGATCGCTAACAACGGGTACATGACCGACCTCAAGGAGAATTTCAAGCGCAGGATGTGGTGGTCGTGGAGTTCCCCAAGCTAGGGAAGAAGGCCACCGTGAAGGCAACCCAGGAGCAGAGCCAGCCCAAGTCCATCACCCGCATCATCTCCTTCTTCACTTTCCGACGCTGACAGGCCCGGCGCCGACTACCAGCTCGCCAAGCTCCTCGGCCTCCGCCCCTCTGTCAAGCGCTACATACCAGCAGGGATGCTTCGCCGGCGGCACCGTCTTCCGCCTCGCCACCTCGCAGACGGTGGTGCCGAGCACGCCTCAACGGAAGGTGAAGGCTTGGTCATGGCCACAGGCGTCGGTTTTTTCCTTTTGCATGCATGGAGGGGACGATGAACAGTAGAGGACTGTTCCACGTTGTTTTTGTGATGTATGGGCTTGAATGGTTTGATTTGGGCGGTCTGTTTGAGGGAATGACTTTGGGTGTAACTGGTTGGGCTCGTTTTAAGCTGGAGCTGGGCCCACGGTAGAGTAAAAGGAAGCTGCTGGGCTTGTTACTGTTGGGGCCCAATTCGGATCCTCTCACCCGAACCTGGTCAAGGCCCGACAGGCCTAACCCAGGCCCGGGAATCTGACCCGGACCCGGCCCTTTTAAATAATAATAATAATAATGATAAAAAAAAAAATAAAAAAAAATATAAAACGAAAGAACAAAAATTGTGCCGGCGTACACAGAAATGGTCGTATGTCGGGGCTAGGTGATTGAAGACCGGTGTCCAATCAGGTATATTCTGCGTATTCAGCTCGTATATCAAAGTTAGTTTCTTTAAATATCGTCATTATAGATGTGATTCGCGTGTGTTCATTTCAATCTAATGCTTAACGTATTTACTTAATCAAGTGTTTATTATATTATTGTCGATGAAAATAATAATAATAATAATAATAATAATAATAAATAAAAAAATTCTAGAAAAATCCCAAAAAAATAGGAAATGGCCACAATCAACTGGCCAAGGCTCATCCTGGGTGTTTTGAAATCGGCCTTTCTTAAAAAATGACGATCTCGCCCTTTGGGCGAATTGTCCCCAAATTTTCCCATTTTACCCCTGGTCCCAAGTCATTCCTCATCTAAGCCCTTATGGCTATACTAGGAAACCATTGATTTGAATTGACGTGCGTTAATGTGATTTATTTATGTTTGATCACGCTTCCATTTAAATTGATTGTGGTTGATAGGAACAGTCTTCCAATTTACATGAAATCCTGAATTAAGCCTACCTCATCTAAAATTGAGCCTGCATGAACTCTTAGCTAGGAAAATCACTCGCGTTAGGTACCGAAAGGGCGTTGGTAATGACACCGACGTAACCAAGTCCCCGAACCCAAAATCTCTGGTTCCGCAGAACTGATCGATCTCTCCCAATCGGTCGGTAAGGTTTCCGGTCTACCCTCCAAGAAAGACCGGTGGCGACTCTAAACGCATGCACAAGTTGCATATGCCACCACGACCACACTGAAGGTCGAAAGCAATCGACTCTTATCGTCGAATCCTTTGAATAATACTCCCGCCGCGATTTGGTATGGGCCTGGGAGGGCCCGCGCCGATCCACAGCCCGCGATCCGCACCCTTGTGCGAGGAAAGGCCCGCGATCGGTGATCCATTAGCCGCGTCCGCTTCCGGACGGGTCGCGACAGCGGGACCGGGACCGAGGTTGGGGTTAGGGTCGGGTCGGGTCCCGAGGCCGAGTCCCGGGACCGTGACCAGGGCCTGGTCCCTTGGCCGGATCCCTGGGCCGGGGCTGGGGTTGGGGTCAGGGCCGGGTGCCGGGGCCGCGACCGGGTCCCGGGGGTCGGGGTAGGGCCCCAGGGGCGGGGCCGCGGCCGGGTCCTGGGGTTGTGGTCGGGGTCGTGGCCGGGGTCCAGGGACGGGTCCCGGGGCCGGGGCTGGGGCCTGGGCCGGGGTCGGGTCGAGGTCGGGGTCGGGGCCGAGGTCGGGACCGTGACCGGGGTCGAGGTCCCGGGGCCGTTGCTGGGTCCCGGGGTCGGGGTAGGGTCCCGTGGGCAGGGCCGCAGCTCCAGGCCGCAGCCGGGGTTCGGGGCCGAGGTCCCGGGTCCTTGTCCCAAGGCCCGGTCCCGGGGCAGGGACCAGGGGCCGGGACCAAGGGCCGGGGGTCGAGGCCTTGTCCGGGACTAGGGTTCGGGTCTCGGGGCCGGGTCATAGGGCCTGGTCCGGGTCCCGAGGCTAGGGTCGGGGGTTGGGACCGGTGCCGGGGCCGGTGGACCAGGATACGGATCGGGGTCGGTGCCAGGGCCGGAGATCAGGGACGGGGCCTGGGCAAGGGCCAAGGACGGGGCCGTTGTAGGGACCGGGGTCAGGATGTATTTTAGTAATATTATTTTATTAAAATATTATTGTGTTTTGATAATATGAGTCAAAACAGGTTGGGTCAGGTATAGGTCAGTCGCGGGTCGGGTCGGGTTTGGGTCATTAAATATGGGTCAGGTGGGTCAATATGGGTCAGACCATATTCGACCCGACCCAAACTCAACCTAACCCCCCATTTGCCACCTCTAATTATAAGTCACTGATCCGAAATTTACATTGCATCTTAAGCAAAAACATGAGCTACAAATCAAGCAAAAACATAAGTCAGACATGCCATAGACATATGAAACGAAGCAGCCAACCTCCTGCAGTTTGTTGCAGCTTGGAAGCGTATAAAGCCAAAGGGCGGTCAAACTGTGAGTCTTTTTCACAGTAGCTTTAGGAAAACATTTTCTTGGTTTACTATAGTAGAGCGAGCTAGTCGAGAAAAACATTTTCCCTACAACAAAGGTCTGGTTATATTTCTAAGAAAAAATAGTTAATATGTTTGTGTTGCTAGAATATTTTATTTTAATATTCAATTGTGGGTTTTATTAATTGTTACTGTAATTATTAATTGGTCTAATAAATGTAAGATATATACAGTTCCTGATTCTAGTCAGACATGAGGCTAGATAGTATGAGCCGAGATAATCTTATCCTTGATGAGGGGGTATGTTTCAATATCTATAAATAGAGCTCAATTCTCTCCTTTAAACCCTAATGTCCACATAACCTCACATATAGAATTGTCTGAAGCGACAGTGAGGGGCCGTCTCATTGAAGCCAGTGATAAAGGGGTTCATAGAGGAGAAGCTCTTGAGCATCGGATTTTCGCAATTCCGCGTCAAGAACGATGAATCCGAAATAAGGTGTGTTAATTCTTTAACTATATGGATTAGGGATTTGTGTATCTGTACGTGTGTATCTTGGGTCGTTGCATACGGATGAAAAACGCAGCTTACATGTGGTATCAAGGCCTGCGCGTATCAGGTCGCGAATCGTGTTCTCGGTGTTTTTCGAAATTTTATTTTTATCGAAATCGAAAGAAAATTATATATTCGGAAAGTGCTCGACGAGACGAGAAAAATCGTATGAAGAACGTCGCCGGAGACCGCCGCATGCGCCGCCACGGGCGGCCAGAAGCCGCTGCCCATCGGGCGCGTGGCGGTAACGCGCCTCACGCGCTGGCCAGGCCCCGCACGTGTGCGACACGTCCAGGGCTGACGTCATCCAGCCGGGTGTAGACCCCACCCGACCCATGACCCAACCCGAATTAGTTGACCGTTGACTCAGACCGTTCGGTCTGACCGGTCGTTGACCTGTTCGACCGGACCGTCTCGAATCGGTTCGCGAAGTTTGGCTAAGGAGCTGTTGGACCGGTCTAGCCGGTTGGATCGGTTTCAAAACCGGCTGGAGACCAGAACACGTGTACAGCACGTGGCAGCGCGTGGGCCTCACCCGCCGAAGCTTCAGGCGGCGCGTGAGGAAGCGTGAGAGGTCCGATGGAGGTGTTCCAGGTACCGACATGCTCGTATGCTCATGCTCTACAAGTTGATATAGTTATTTTACATGTTTGGTACTTTTATGGATGGAAAACACGTATGAAACTCCAAATACGTGTGTAATTTGGGGTATTTTTAAAATGTTTTCTGGTATTTCTATATGGGTCTGTGAAATACAGGTACAAGCTTACATGAAAGTACCACATGCAATTATGTGGAGCATGATTTATCAATTTCATGTTTATGGTTTGACATGAATTGTCGAGGTATCGAAAAAAATTAGCAAAGCGTGTAATTTTGATGATGATTGCCCCTAATTTTTGAAATTACATGCATGTAGTAAATGTGAAATATAAAGTTATATCCCAATTTCAGGTAAATTTAGTTGGGTTGTGATTGCCAAAGCGGCACGCTTGGTTGAGTTTAATAAAGAACAAGTTAAATCATATTGGGATGTCTCCTGTTTTAATGCGTAGTTATACTCTCAAAGGAGGTAATTGTGTATTCTTGCATGGAGGGTTACATGTACAACATATGGTTGAAGATTGATTAGTCTGAGTCCCGTCATACACCCAAAGGTAGTGATTAACAAAGATTGAAATAAATTCTCATGGCCGCTGTAATGTAGAGAACATACAACTACATGTCATGTTTTCTGCCCAAACGTGATTGTATGATGATATATGTATCTCTCAAGATGAAATTTCACATTATGCTAATTGAAAATATTAGTTATTAATATTTTTCAGTCACCTTTTCTGTGAATGGCAACTTCATAACTATTGAGATTATCATTGGTAGTAATTTTAAGAAGTGGAAAAGTGATTTTCTGTTTGGTATGGAACTGGTGGATGTTCATATTGCTCTTAATGAAGATAGGCCATCAGCTCTTACTGATAAGAGTACAGATGCCCAAAAGGCACATTTTGCTGCTTGGGAAAAGAGCAATAGGATTTGCTTACTGTCAATGAAGTGATCCATGCAGGAACATCTTAAAAGTGATTTTGCTTCTGATATCACTGCTAGACAAATGATGGAAGCCTTGGTGGCTAGAAATCGTGACTCTTCTAATGCTGAGGTTGGGACACATATGTCAAGATTATTCAGTTTGAAGTATGATGGTTCTGCTGGTGTTAGGGACAATGTCATGGGGATGGTAGATCTACAATCAAAGCTCAAGTGGCTTAATGTTCCAATTCCCGATGCTTGTATCATACTTCTTGCACTTAATTCTCTTCCACCTGAGTTTGGTATTATCTAAACACAATATAACACCATTGATTAGGCATGGACAATCAACGACTTGATTGCAAGGGTGGTGTCGGAAGAGACCAAGCTGAAGAAAGGTAACACGCATATGGCCATGTATGCTGCTTCCAGTTCTGGTGCCAAGAAGGGCAAGGGCAACAAGAATCGTAAAGGAACTCATTCCTCTGTTGGTCAGCATGACAACTTGGGTAAAAAGAAACCGATCTTTAAAAGGGACGGTAATGCTGATAAGGATGGTCTTTACTTTTTCTGTAAGAAGGGAGGACACGTAAAGAAAGACTATGCTAAATATAAGAATTGGTTATCTAAGCGTGAGCCTAAAGGTAATGGTTCTTTGGCGTTGGTTTGTGAATCTAATCTATCCAAAGCTCCATCTTGTTCGTGGTGGCTAGATAACAATGCAATTAACCATGTTGTGTTTACTATACATGGATTCATAAACCGGAGGAAGCCAAATAAGGATGAATCAAAGCTCATCGTATGATAGAACAATAAAGCTGACGTCGAGTTCGTTGGAGATATCATTTTAATTCTAGCTTCTGGTTTTAATTTGATGTTAAGGAATACATTTTATGTACATTCTTTTAGACAGAATTTAATTTCCGTATCAAGTTTGGACATGTGTGGTTACTCTTTTGAGATTTCAAACTCTGCAATTTCTATTACTTTTAATTCAAATAAAATTGGGTATTGCACTATGTCCAATGGATTGTAAAGATTATGTTTGTCTCCCAACGAAATATACGTCGCATATACAGCTGAAAATGTTGTTTTCAAAAGACATCTACCTAAGGAACAATTATACGCAATATGGGACAAACGTCTTGGTCACATCTCTAAAAAAAGAGTGGAAAGACTGATAAAGGCTGACATTCTACCCACTTTTATAAGTGACCTAAACACATGCGTAGACTGCTGTAGAGGTAAGATGACCTAAATAAAGAAAAAAATGCAGTCCGTAGTTCTCACTTGTTAGAGATCATCCACACAGATATAAGTGGACCCTACACAGCAACATTGTGTAGAAATTTTTATTTCATCACATTTATAGATGACTATTCCCGATATGGTTATCTGTACTTGATTAAGAAAAAGTCTGAATCTCTTGACAAGTTCAAGATTTTTCGGACTGAAGTTGAGAAACAACTAGGGAAAGTCATAAAAATTGTCAGATCTGACCGCGGTGGTGAGTACTATGGTCAACATGGCGATGCTGGACATCTTAAAGGGCCATTTGCCAAGTACTTAGAGGATTCTAGGATTGTGGCCCAGTTTACTATGCCCGGTAGCCCTGAATAGAATGGTGTGGCTGAAAGGCGTAATCGTACTCTTATGGATATGGTAAGGAGTATGATTGGCAGATCTATTTTACCTGATTTGTTATGGGGTGATGCTTTGAAAACAACGCTTTACATATTAAATCGTGTTCCTACTAAATCTGCGCCACTTACTCCTTTTGAATTGTGGATTGGACGGAAGCCTAGCTTGAATCATTTGAAGGTTTAAGGATGCCCTGCAGAAGTAAAATTGTATAATCCAACTATGAGCAAGTTGGACTCCAAAACCACTCGTTGTTATTTTGTGTCTTATCCAGATCATTCAAAGGGATATCGATTTTATAATCCCAATGGAGGAACAAGAATCGTGGATTCATAGACAGCGAAGTTCCTAGAGCTTGATGTAGCAAAAAATGGTGATTGCTCACAAACTATTAAGGATAATAGCACAATGAGTACTCCTATGTCATTTTCTATTCCTATACAGACAATTGTGGAAGTTTCTGTACCACAAATTGAACTTGTTGAGGCTCAGGAACCTGTTATTGAATCAGTTCCTAATAAAGTTCCTCAAGCCTCTCAGGAACAGAATGAAGTAGAAGATGCTCCTCTAAGGAGATCTGTTAGGCAGAAACAATCGGCTATACCACCAGACTATATAGTCTATCTGGGAGAACATGATTATGATATTGGTTGTGTTGTTGATCCAGTGACTTATACAGAAGTGATTTCTTGTCCTCAATTTGATTTATGATTAGATGCAATGAAAGATGAGATGTTGTCTATAAAACATAATGATGTTTGGGAGCTTGTTGAATTACCTGAAGGTTATAAACATGTTGGTTGTAAATGGGTTTTTAAGACAAAAAAGGACTCCACAAGAAAGATTGAAAAGTCTAAAGCTAGACTAGTAGCTAAGGAATTTACTCAGAGAGAAGGAATTGATTATGAATCAACATTTTCTCCAGTTTCTTCTAAAGACTCTTTTAGAATAATTATGGCTTTAGTAGCTCATTTTGATATGGAGCTTCATTAGATGGATGTTAAAATTACTTTTCTGAATGAAGATCTTGATGAACAAGTTTATATGGCACAACCAAAAGATTTTGCAACAGATGATACATGTAATCTGGTTTGTAGATTGAAAAAGTTTATCTATGGTTTGAAGCAAGCTTCTAGACAGTGGTACTTGAAGTTTCATAGTGTTGTTACTTCTTTTGGTTTTGTTGAGAACAAGCTAGATCAATGTATATACTGCAAGGTCAGTAGGAGAAAATTTATTTTTCTCGTTCTTTATGTTTATGACATCTTGCTTGCTAGCAGCAATATTGGGTTAATGCATGAGACAAAAAGAATGTTGTCACAGATTTTTGATATGAAGGATCTTGGTGAAGTGTCTTTTATCCTTGGCATTGAGATCCATAGGGATTATTCTCACCGCATATTGGGCTTATCTTATAGAGTTTATATTGATCGTGTTCTAAAGAGATTCAATATGCAAGAGTGCAAATCGAGAATTGCCCCATTATGCAAATGTGATAAATTGAGTCTTTCACAATGTCCTTATTCAGAAATCAAGAAAGCACAAATGAAGGATGTACCTTATACTAGTGTACTTGGTACTATCATGTATGCTCAAGTTTGTACTAGGCCAGACATTGCTTTTACAACAGGACTTCTAGGTAGGTATCAGTCAAATCCAGGACATGATCACTGGATTGCTGCCAATAAGGTTTTGAGGTACTTAAAAAGACTAGAGACTATATGCTGATTTACAGATGTATTCAGAACTTGCAGCTAGTGGGATATTCAGATTTAGATTATGCTGGTTGTCAAGATGACAAGAAGTCGACAACATGATATATCTTTATGCTAGCAGGTGGTGCAGTATCATGGAAAAGTGAGAAATAGAAAACGGTATCATCCTCTACTATGCAAGCGGAGTTCATAGCCTGCTTTACAGCTGCCACTCAGGCTATTTGGCTCCGAAATCTCATTAAGGAGTTGACCGTGTTTGACTTTGTTGATAGAACCATACAGTTGTATTGTGGCAATAACTCTGCAGTGTTGTTCATTAACAACAACAGAGATCTCAAGGGGTCTAAGCATATAGAGGTCAAGTTTTTTACCATAAAGGAGTCCGTGTAGAATGGTGACGTTGCAGTAGAGCATATAACTACAGGTGCTATGATTGCTGATCCACTGACGAAAGGTCTCGCCCTTGTGTATTTGAACGACATGTCATTAATATAGGCTTAGAAGCATCATGGGATGCCATTGTTTAGTTGGAGCTTTCTAGTTTTTGCTCTAATGAAGTTTACAGTACTATGTTACTTTTAGTAACGTTTTTGATATGTATTGAACTTTTACATTCTTTGAAGCATTAATGAATGTGATATTGTTATTGAATGCATGTCTGTTGAAAATCTCAAGGAATTGTGTAAACTTTGAGTGATGGTTGGGGCATTTATTTTAGCCAAAAGCATATGTTTTGTTACACGTAAAGTATAGTTAACTATAAATGTAAGACATATGTTGGTTTATTGGAACCATAAAAATGTTCTCTCGTGACATATCCGGTTTCGTGACACATAAAGTGAGAGAATGGTGACTGATAATGAGGATAACATATAAGTGTCGCGACCCGTCCGAAAGCGGACGCGGCTAATGGATTACCGATCACGGGTCTTGGATCGGCGCGAGCCCTCCCAGGCCCATACCAAATCGCGGCGGTAGTATTCTTCGACGATAAGAGTCGATCGCTTTCGACCTTCAGTGTGGTCGTGGTGGCATGTGCAAATTGTGCATGCATTTGGAGTCGCCACCGGTCTTTCTTGGAGGGTAGACCGGAAACCTTACTGACCGATTGGGAGAGATCGATCAGTTTTGCGGAACCAGAGATTTTGGGTTCGGGGACTTGGTTACGCTGGTGTCGTTACCGACGCCCTTTCGGTACCTAACGCGAGTGATTTTCCTGACTAAGAGTTCATGCAGGCGCAATTTTGGGTGGGGTAGGTTTGATTCAGGGTTTCATGCAGATTGGAAGACTATTCCTATCAATCACAATCAATGAAAGCGCAATCAAGTGCATAAATAAATCACATCAATGCACGTCAATTCACATCACATGGCCTCCTAGTATAGCCATAAGGCCTTAAGGAAGGCGTGATTTAGGACCGAGGTAAAATGGGAAGATTTGGAGGCGATTTAGCCCGAAGGGCAAAATCGTCAATTTTTGGAAGACGATTTGCCCAAAGGGCGAAATCGTCATTTTTAAGAATGATCGGGTTCAAAAGACACGGGATGAGCCTTGGCCAATTGATTGTGGCTATTTCCTTTTTTTTTATTTTTCTAGAATTTTTAGAATTTTTTTGGAAGACGGTTTGCCGGAAGGGCAAAACCGTCATTTTTGGAAAGACCGAGGGTCGAAAGACCCGGAACAGGTCATGGCCAATTGAATGTGGCCATTTCCTATTTTCTGGAATTTTTTTTTTAGAAGTTTTAGAATTTTTTATGGTTTTCTATTTTTTTTATTGATTTTTGAATTTTTTTTTTATTATTACTGTTATTTTCTGAAAATATTTTCATACAACACTTAACCAAATAAACGAGCTAATCACTAGATTGAAATAAATACATGCAGATCAAATCTATAATGACAATATTTTAGGAAAATGACTCTAATATATTAATCGGTTACGCAAAATATACCTGATTAGACACCGGTCTTCAATCGCCCCAACCTCGATGTGCGTTATTCTCTATGCACGTCACAGTCAAATATGCGATTTGGGATTGACAGCAGTCCCCAAGAAGTACTTTGGCGCGAACTTCGAATTCCAACGAACCGTGGATTTTTAAATCTCGAACGACGGCCCAATCTCCCAACCAAATTGGCTCATGGGCCTAAGAGGAAGCCCAACTCACAGCCTAATTCTCCAATACGCGGCCCAGTTTGATTTGGGCCTTGGCATAATTCGGCAGCCCATAAAATGGCCCAACAGATTCGGCCCAGACCCAAAGACAAGCGAAAATAAGACAGAATTGAGGCCGGTCAGGGCTGTGTTCAGCTCCTCCCGGCGGTAGATGGTTGAGGTGGCAACGGTGGCGGTTGGGGGACGTCGTAGGGGAGTCAGGGGAGGTAACGGTCGCCGGTCGGAGCAGCGACGGAAAGGCGACGAACAGCAGGTCGAACTGCCTCTAGTCAGAAACAGGGGAGGTAGAGCAGTGGATGGTTTCTCACGATTGTCTACGGTGATTGTGGGTGGCGGTCAGCTTAGGGGTCGTCGGGGTTTTATCTAAGGAAGCCGGATGAGGGTATTGGTGGTCGGTTCTAGGCAGAGGAGCGTGGAGAAAGGAGTGGCTCAGCCCCGGACAGAATCTCGCAAAGCAGGGCACCGAGCAGAGTAGTCTCGGTTTTCCGGTTGCTTGAAGCTCTCTGGCTACTTCGTCGCGGCTAATGGTGGTTCAGTAGTATCGGATGAGTATAGAGGGAAGGCATGATGATGGTGGCAGGCGGGGGTAACGGCCAAACAACCATAGGGTTGCAAAACCGAAGTTGCAGCAGTCCCGGCCCTAAACAGAGCAGGATGCTCGGGCTGGCTTCCAGCTGATGTTCCGGTGGTTTCGAGCTACGACGACGATGCTGCAGCCGTCGACGGGGACCTAAGAAAGTGATAGATGGCTGGAGGGGGGTAGTCGTTGAGCTGTAGGTGGCTCGCGGTAGTCGGGAGCGGTGGAACAGAGGCAAAGCAAACCGGGGTCCGAAACAGGGCAGAGGCGTCAGAGCTCGAGTTCACGGCTATTTCGGGGCTGTCGGACAGTGAGATGGGCTCGCGGCTAACGAAGGGATGACGTCGTGGAGATGGCAGGTGTTTGGAAGTGGCTGTGGGCGGAGGAGTCGCGCGAACAGCCCACCGAACCAGAAACAGGGTATGGCGTCACGAGGTTGGTTTGGCGGCGGTTCAGCGGCTTGCGACTGTCGGGACGGTGGCGACGGAGTGCTGGGGGAGTGGCGAGGGTCGGTGATGGTCTGGTGAGGTGGTGGCCGCACAAGATGGCCGGCGGAAGGGGGATGGACAGCCGCTGGAGGTGAAGAACAGCCGCTATAGCCGCGGCAGTCCTAGACCTGAAACGGAGTAGGGCTGTTCGCTAGCTTTCTCTGGTGGTTTTCGGCGGCTCCGCGGCGGTCCGGCTTGGTGCGATGGTGACAGAGGAGGTGGAGGATGGTCGGGTCCCTTCGTCGTTGGGGGTGCCTTCAACTAAAATAGAAGATGAAGAAGAAGACCAGCGGGCCAAGGTGTCGTGGGAAACAAAAAAGGGAAGAGATGGGGAGCGGCCGTGGGAAAGAAAAGAAAGAAGAAGAAGAAAAAGAAAAAGAAAAAAATGAAAAGGAGAGAAAGAGAAAATATAATATAATAAAATAAAATAAATAAATAAAAAGAGAGATAAAATCATTAATTAAACACACACTTTTTCTTTTTGCTTTTTCTTTTAAATGATGATGTTTCACATTTTCCTTTTAATTATTACTAATATTTTTGCCAAATTCAATTTTATGGTGATCAGAGAACACCTAAAATCGAACCTGAATTTTACTTTTTTATGAGGTCAGAAAATAGACAAAATAAAAATAAAAATACCGACTATTTTTATATAATTTTTGTGACCTCAAATATTATTTTTCTTGATTTTCTTCTTTTTTTTTGTATTTTTCGAAAATATAAAAAAAAATGAAAATTATGAAAATTATTTTTTTGGTCAAAATGGTTCCTAAGGCCAAGCCAAGGCTTCCAAAGTTGATTTTGTGATTTTATGAACTTTTTTGATATTTTTAATTAATTTTAAAGAATAAAAATCACAATAATATATGGTCAAAAATTAGGTGTCAACAGCTGCCCCTCTTTGAGAGGAATCTCGTTAGAGGTTTCTCTCAAAGATAAGATGACACCTGATTCTTAACCCACTCAATTGGAAAATGAAAGGAGAAATGCCATGACATCGGACCCTTAAGGCCCTTTGATGAAATCTCGAATTAATCCCCGGTTCGCTCTAACCATTGGAACATGGGCCGGAGTGAGAGAGACTTACCTTAAGCTCACCTGTCGGATGCTGCCGGTTGCGACAACTTTCAAGCAGATACCTAGGACTCATCATTCAGGATATCCTAGGGAGATTAAACTCTGATCTGTATGGTAGGTCATACCATCATGGGATTCCTAACTGATAGGAATCTAAGGAAGACGCGTCCCATTTGGGATTTGCCAAGGATTTTGATCCGTATGGTGGATCGGACCATTGAGTTGACCCTTCAGGCGGTTTCTACCATTGATTTGACCCTTCAGTCGGTTTCTACCTTGAATTGACCCTTCAGGCGGTTTCTACCTTGTTTTGACCCTTCAGGCGGTTTCTACCTTTGGTTTGCTTTGAAAAGGGGTCTCATGACGAGGGTTCTCCACGTCCGATGAGACTGCCTAAATTTTGAAAAGGATTCTCATGACGAGGGTTCTCCACGTCCGACGAGACTGCCTAAATTTTTGAAAAGGGGTCACATCCTCACCCCTTCTTTTGAAAGATCCCGAAATTTATCGGGAATTCAGTTTTGAAGCAATGAAAGATTTTATCTTGACAAAGCTTCACTTGGGTCTGTTGAGGCGCCATTCTGGGAGCTGGGTTCTCCAGGTATCCTGCAGAAGTTTGAGCCTGAAAGATTTTTCTTCACCAAGAAAACGTTAGTAATCTTTGGGAAGACCACGGCTGTCCATTTTGACAAAAACCGTATGACTTAAGTTTTAATTGTGAAATGTGTATTTTGATGCTGGAGGTTATCCAAAGCATTCTTGCAACATGCAAATGTGATCACAAATCCCTTGTGCGGCAAATCTGGATCAAACAATTTGAAATTTCCGAAAAAAGTTTGTTCAAAACATCTATTGGAATATTTCTCATCCAAGAGGGCTCATCACCGCTCTGTGATAATGGTCTTTTGTAAGGAATGCGCTCAACCTCCTACTAACCTATGCCTAGGTTTTAGGATCATTCGCAGCGCATACATTTTGATCGGTCGGGAGGTCTTCCACGGGACCGTAATGTTGGGCTTGGATATTGGTTTTCAAGGGGGACCCGCTTTGGAGTCGAGGCCACTAAATGAAATCCTTCACCATCTGCTCCGGGTTTACAAGTCAAGAACCCTGCAAAATGAGAAAGAAATAGTCTTGCTCGTACTTCTTCGAGCTAAGCAATATGTTAACCCAAGTGTCTTAGTCAGAGAAGATTGTTTCAGGGTTATGATGGTGGTAGGATTGGGGACCGAAAAAGGCTTGTTTTTGGCCCAGAATTTATGAGGGGATTGACATTGGTGATCATTGCAAACTTGTCACATGTCTTTTCCATTTTGCATCTTCAATTTTTGAGGCATGCAACCGCTTTTGACAACTCTGTCTGCGTCTTCCACGCCTGACATCATTTGGAGGAGTAGTCTTTTTGATCTGACTCCATTAGGGATTTCCTCTTTTCCCATCCAGCTTCATTGTGGATTAATCAAACAACTTACACGAGCAACGGCCTTGCTTTTACCAGGCACTTTGCTTTTTTTCGATGCCGTGGATTTTTTTCATTTATTTTTGAAATCCCACTTTTCTCATCTTCATGGGATCGTGTTAGCCATATGTCTGAAAGTCAAAACATCTTTAAATATCAGCCCGGGAATCTTCTTCGTAACCCCTGAGTCTTGAACTCTTCCATTTTTGAAGTGGTGGTGCATCCGTCTTGGAATGATCACCAATGGGTTCATGAAATGAATTTGCAGGCTCAAGTTGGCTGTGCAAAGGATTCAGTGTGTGGGATAGAGAAATGAATGCTTCTCGTCATCCTATGGCACTTGGATTACCATATAAACAACACACAAAGATTAATGTTAGTCCGAGCAAGAAAATTTCTAACCATTTTCTCCTGATGCTGTTGGACTCACCTCCATTTTGCCCCGATGTGGGGTGGTTCTTGACAGGGTTAAGAATGAAAACCGCCGTTCAAAGGGGTTATCAATGGTCACCTGTAGTGTTTGGGGGATATGAAACGAATGCCTCCGTCGTCCCAACCCATGTAATCGCTGCGAATGGTCCCTACCTCCGTAGGTCCAGATTTTACTATTTGATTCGCTCCACTCATCTCTCAAGTGTATGTAGGATGTGTTTGGATTTGAGCTTGCCTCTCTTTTGAGGAAACATCCTTTTGAAAGTTTTGAACAACTTTTGATTGGAAAAATCTCTTTCGTTTTCCCAAAAATTTTACCCGTCAAGGGGATTTTATGGTGCACAATGCATGTTCAGACAACCTCATGTTTCAAAACATGAATGCCAATGAAGTTAGAATTCCATGTCTTTTCTAGACATCAGATTTTGAAAGCTTTTTTCTTTTTCTCTCTGTGTTTTTGGTTTAACATCTTCAATGGATTGGGGGAAAGGGATACCTACCTGTCCACCGTGGCTGGAGATCCCTGAAAATGTAAAAGAAGCATATCATTGTATGTTCACGAATTTTTTGAAAATTGAAACGATACATCCTACCCTCATGTACCCTAACAGGTAGTATGTGGGATGTAAAAACTCATTCGTCTCCAAGGCGATTCCCCTGTCAAGGATAAAAAATAAGTGTTAATTCATATTCCCAAATTCAAGACAAATTGGGACGATACGACTTTACTCTTGATTTTCATCCCATTCTGATGTTGCGTATTGATATGAACAACCTCTATCAAATCCGCCTATCCATGCTTGGAGTGTTTGTAACATCAATGGTTCATCTGCCCCCAGCTGGGCAGCGTCTGTTCTGCCATTTGAACGCATGACTCATTGAGTGATTTATCCATGTTTATCATCTGAGAAGGAAAAGAAAGAATACATTACTTCGGTATTCGATTGAAGATCGTTTAGGAACGATACATCGTTTTACCAAATAGGTGGCTTCGCGGCCAAACGTATTTCGTGTTGAAGGGGTAGATCCCATTATGCTCAGCGGGTGATGTTGACACTCACGCGCAATTAGTTCTAGATATTAATGAAAGATGTTCCCGTGGGAACCTTACAGTGCGATCAACAACATAGGCAATAGGAGTATTCAACCCCTTTTCTCGAAGCATTTTTCATCGAGTAGCCATGCCTTGCATCAGACGTTTGATCACCGGCCTCGCGTCACCACTGCGATGGTCCTCCGGCTCCAAATTGATCGAGCCAAAGATTGAACTCATCGCCAAGGAAATTGCTCGGGTCTTCGAGCCATTGATGTTCAAGTTGGGTATCAACGATTGTTGGGGGCAGATTTCTTTCATTGCCTTCGTTGTGAGGGATTGGAGTCTTTGAGCTGGAACCTTCATCATTGCCCTGTTGGGGTTGAGACATACATTCCCGAAGAGTATTGATCCAAGTGTCCAGCTCCTCATCAAGGAAATCACCTGTTCTTTCTAGCCCTTGGTGCCCAGATTGGGTGTCGTCGACTGTAGGCGAGGGATTCCTCTCTTTGCTCTCGCCGTGAGCAATTTGACCCCTCGAATTGGAACTTCCTCCGATGACCGGCAGGTTCATATGTGCACACTCTACCAATGCCAGATCCGCTTCAGGGACAGCATTAATGACTGATTCGCGCTCAAACTGAGGAATTTCTATGTGCTGGAACTGTGGCATATACTCCTGAGGAGTATTGAGATAGCTCGGCGGAGCATTCTGATTTGGGTTAGAGGAGTCGCTGACACGACTGCTAGTCCCGTCATTGCTGAAACACGGTTGGGTGCTCTTGGCTCTCCAATCATCATGGTTGTAACTCTGCCCAGCACTTGAGCTCCAACTGGCTTTATGATGGTTTAACGCTATCCTTCCATCCCTTAGCAATCTCCTATAGTACTTGAGGTGAGACTCAACGTTAATTCTAGAGAGCCCCGGCACATTCATAATCTCGAGTATGCGCAGTGGGCTAGCCGAATCAACTCCCAGTTCTCGAATTGCATCAACAAATTTGGTGTGAAGCTCATAGGTCCAGTAAAACCTTGTTCTCTTATCACCCAAAATATCGTCAATACTTCGGTAGCTATTCTCTACGGGATCTAGTCGTTTCAAAAGTTGTCCAGGGAGGGACTCACCGACTTTGGATTGGCTGGCTGCGACAGCGAGTTCGTCATTGAGAGAATTCCCCCTGTGATGATTCATATCCCATTTCTCAGAGGATGTTGGTGTTAATCATATGGTGTTGACTTGCTCATGCAGATCTCCGGCGGTATCTGGCTGTGTCGGAAAATGCTGTGGAGAATACGGTAACAGCTGAGCGTTATTCGTCAACAGGGATGGTTCATCGAGGAACACCTCGCTGAGGACAACAGGATTACCACAATTAAGGCAGGTGGCCTTGGTCAGAGCTTCCTTATATCTCGCGCTTTCAGCTTGAAGCTTCTCATTCTCCTCCTTCAGGACCAGTAACTCATGGTCTGCGTATTGCTGTTTCACCCAGGTTCGTTTGTTGGCGAACCAAAACTTGACCTTCGAAAGCTCCAATCCTATCTTTCGGCTCAACTCCATTTTCTGTTGTCTGCTTGGAGTGGGGCATTCATTGAAGAAAGCTTCGAGCTCTCGGATTTGGCCTGGAGTGTGGCGTTGTAGTTGCTTCCTTTTCCGGCTCCGGTCATCATTGTATACTCCTTCTTCGTAGCTGAAACCTAGAATTTCATCGCTGGAGGAGTCAGTCTCTATGGCCTTCGGGCAGGATTCAGCTCCAGGATCTTCAAAGTCTCCCAGCAGTTCGTGCTCAGAAATGTCCAGGTCGGGCGTTTCTAGCAGATGGGAATAACTTTTAAACATGATGGATCGGGGTATCTCGGGCTGATCTAGTTCACTCAGCTTTCTCAATTCGCTCTTACGTGTTTGCTCACTCTAGAAATTTTCTCAAGTGATTGTGCGTGTCCTGGAACCATCCTTCAGGCTGCATATGAAGACCAGCAAGCAAGCGCTCCTCCTGAGATTCTGCAATTACTCATCGTCTGTATTCCCCTTTCTTTTTCCTCGTGATAGGATCACAAACTCTCTTGCATTGATTCGGTTTCATCGAGTATTGCGCTCGTCCCCTAGTTCAGTCTTCAGAGAACGTGGGGAGCAACGGTGGACCCGCAATTAATGACTCCGTTTAATTCATTTAGCTCCATGGGAATTAACGCTATGATCTTCTCTCAACCCCTTTTCATCGTTCAAACGAAAGTGGCATTTTCCATGTGTATGCTGTTACTCTTCATTTCAGCATCCCGGGCGCTTGGTGAGGAATGAGTTCGTGGCCACTCAAAATTTTAAAGACCGTCTCTGGTTTCAGACTTAATCTAACAAGGGATCATCACAACTGAGCATGACGATGTTCGTCGATAGCGTTGTTTTTAATATAGAATTAACTATAGTCATTAAAGAAAAATGTTCCCGTAGGAACTTTACAACGGATAAAATGAGTGATCTACTCGTGAACATGTTCTTCTTTCTATGGGTGTTCGTAGTGACCGACCCATCGTGCCCCGAGTCAGGTGCTAGATCATGGCTGTCCAAGCATGCCAGCTTCCCACTGATTGAACAAGGCATCGAGCCCCTCATCGAAGAAATCGTCTGTCGTGGGTTGACCAGCGGCAGGCAGAGCACCAGCCGACTGCTGCTCGAATGGAGGAGTGCGCACTCGCTGTACTTGTGGCACGCGCTCTTGAGAAGTGTTGAAATGGCCTGGGAGGACATTCTGATCAGCTTTCAGTTTGCCGGTGGTCGGGTTGCTAGCTTGATTGATGCTTAGATTTGGCCGAGTATCTTTTGATGCCTGAGCATTACAATGGCGGTCGCCCCTAGCTTTTGAGCTCGAGACGGATTCCTCCCGGTTTAGCTCCGCTCGACGTTGTCTTAATAGCTTTCTGTAGGCAGCAAGGTGATTCCTGACCAGCTCCTTACTAAGCCCCGGTACATTCATGGCCTTAAATATGCGCGTCGGAGTTGCTGAGTCGATCCCCATTTGGTGAACCACATCTAGGAATCTGGAATGCAGTTCAGGGGGCCAAGCGAACCTCCTCTTATCGTGACCCAAAATTGCATCGATGGCTTGACGACTGATTAACTCATCTCCAGCAGGACCCGACCCTATCGAAAATTGTTGTGCATGAGGCTGATATGCTTTGAGCTGGTCGGCGGTAACATCCAGCTCCTTGAAACTGTAACTCCAATCAAAGCGATGCAAATCCCATCCCCCAGGAGGCATTTGTATCATCTTCGTAGGATCATCCTGCTCATGCGTGACTCCGGCAAAATCTGGTTGAGCAGGAGATGCCCCGAGGGAGTAGGGTGGTAAATGAATGTCTTCAATCATCGCGTGAGGCTTATCGGGGAATATCTTACCGAGGGCGACGAGGTTATCGGAATGAGGGCAAACGGTGATATTGAGAGCTTTTTCATACCTCATGTTTTCTGTTCGCAGCTTTTGATTTTCTTCCTTTAAAATCTCGACCACCTGACGTTTGCGTTGAGCCCTCGATTTGGATCTCCTATTTTGAAACCAAAACTGGATCCTCGACTGATTAATCCCCAACTCCCGGCTCAATTCAATTCTCCACTTCTTTTTCATGTAATGGCTTTTACTGAAAAGGGTTTCCAGCATTTGGGTTTCCTCCTGAGAGTATTGGTGAGGACGTCTTCTTTTCCCGAGTTGAGCATTGTGGATGTCGTTGTCGTCGTCGCCGTGATCTTGATTTCCGTTGCCAGAAGTGTTGGGCTCCATGGTTTTGGCGTTAGACTTGATCTTGGAATCTTCGAGATCCCTCTGTGGTTCAATTTCTGAGATTTTTGAGTCAGTCGCCTCTAGCAGCTGACAGTAACCTCTTAAATATGTTGGATTGAGAAATGTTTGATTGGTTCTTGCCCACTCAGAGTTCTCCACTCTCTCCTGTATGCTCACTCCCTATAAAGTTTTCTTCGAGTGACTTTGCATGTTCAGGAGACGCTCTTCAAGCATCATTAGGCAAACGTTCCCCCTCAAGACCTTGAATTTCTCGCTTAGCTTTTCAACGTGATGGGACTGCCAAACCCTGTTAGGGCTCTCTTCGATAGTTGCGCTTTCCTCCCACCTAACTCTAATAATGGTGATCCCGACAAATCTTTTACATCTTTTAATTGATGAGCCGGAAATCGCGGACCGAAACGAATCCAATGGTTCTCGTGAGGGGACCTCCTGCTTTACCCCCTAACTGGGCTCCACCAGCATTATTACTGAGACCCTTCATCATCCTCGAGTTGCTATAAAATGAGGAATTAATGTATGGAAGGTTAACGTTCTCGCATAATCAGCTTCTTCCTTCTAATCTCTCTGTTAAACTCGTCTTATTCTCAAGCCAACCCAACGCAAATGGCCTCCTCTCCCGTACGCACTTTTTCAACTGATGTCTTGGCCCAGTGGGAAAAGCTTTACAACCTACTGGGTCGCGGTTACGCGCACATAACCGATCATTCTGCAACCGAGGATGCAATCTGTGTCCTGCTCGAGGACCTTGATACCACTTCTCTCGAAGGTACTACACTGGGGAGGGAATATAGAACTTTCCCGACTCTCTTTGCACACTCCTTAGAGGCCTATCGTGTTGCTAATCGGGAGGTTCTCGTGGCTCGCGTCTTGCGGGCTCGTTATGAGGATCGATCTGATCATTTGGTGCTGACCAACTATCTGGTTGATAGTTACAAAAAGGCCGTCGAGTTTGCTAATGAGCGGGTCGCGACGTTGCTTCGCGAGAGGAGAAATCTGGTGGATCAATTGGCCATATCCCTGACCACCGGCGAGCATGACCGCCGCAACGTCCTGTTGAGGCTTCAGAGCGACTGGCAGGAAGAACGTGTACTGAGATTGCGTACCTCCAAAGCTCGTATGTCATTTACATTTTGCGTCCTCAAGACTTTGTTAAAGTCTTTTTTTTTTCCCTCGGGTCGAGACTTTGTTAAAGTTTGTGAGGAGCAAATGTGAGATAGTGAGGAGATGAAACGGAGCAAAACACACGGACTTTGCATGTATTTAGGATGGATGGGAGTAGCCATGGTTTAGAAATTGCGTAGTGATATTACCTAATTCAGATTAAGCCTTGATACAAATTATTTCCTAATTTAAATTAGGTCTTCATGTAGATATATAATTTGGAGTATTGTGATTCTAATGCGATTTAGTTTTGATTATATATTTCTCAAATATGCATGTTTCATCTTTTGAGTGGTTATAAAATTGTGCGTTTAAAGAAAGAATTATTGCAGATTAACTGAATTCATTTATCACCAAAAAAGGGTATCTTCCTATTTCCTAAAATAAACACACTCTTCAACAAGGAAATAGGAAATACATCCGGTCAAACTCACACGGTTCCGACTTTTGATAAAAAGGATATAGGATGATGTTATAATATATTCCTAGTTAGTGCCGATAGTAACACCACTACGTACTTCTTATAAACTTCAAGTCCTCTTTCGCTTTCGAAATTGTCACGAGCAATGAGTTTTCTCTCACTCACACACTCCACCAAAATCCGACAAGCTCGATGGCTGAGAGAAAGCTAGAATTGATTGTTCAAGATGTCGTTGCTGTGATGCAACAACTTATGCTCGAGGAGGATATATATTCTGATGTTTTCACGCCGATTGAGTGGTCGCATATTAAAGTGCGTGAAGAAATTGGTAAAGGCCATAACGGGATCACAGTCTTTGAGGGCAAATATAAAGGTAATTATGTTGCTGTGAAAACATTCCTTGTGGTCACGTTGATGTAGAGGAGAGCACTATCAACTTCATACACGTAATCCAGAGCTACAGGGGAATAGGAAATGGCCACAATCAACTGGCCATGACCTATTTTGGTCTTTAGAACCCTAATATTTTCAAAATGACGATTTTGCCCTTTTGGCAAATCGTCTCCCAAAAATCCCAAGAAAATTCCAAAAAAACTTCAGAAAATAGGAAATGGCCACAATCAACTGGCCATGACCTATTTCAGGTCTTTCAAGCCCAATATTTCCAAAATGACGATTTTGCCCTTTTGGCCAATCGTCTTCCCAAAAATTGAAAAATCATAGAAAAATTTCAGAAAATAAAAAATGGCCACAATCAACTAGCCATGACTTATTTTGGGTACTTCAACTCCCAATCTTTCCAAAATGACGATTTTACCCTTTTGGCAAATCGTCCCCCCAAAAATTCCAGAAAATTTCAGAAAAATGCCAGAAAATAGGAAATGGCCACAATCAACCGGCCATGACCTATTTTGGGTCTTTCGAACCCCCAATCTTTCCAAAATGACGAATTTGCCCTTTTGGCCAATCGTCTTTCCAAAAAAATTAAAAAATTCCAAAAAAATAGGAAGTGGCTACAATCAACTAGCCATAACCTATTTTGGGTCTTTCGAACCCCCAATCTTTCCAAAATGACGAATTTGCCCTTTTGGCCAATCGTCTTTCCAAAAAAATTAAAAAATTTCAAAAAATAGGAAGTGGCTACTGTCGCGACCCTCTCGAGGTTCGCCGTGGGCTCTCGAGGGCTAATGGGCCGTCCAGTCTGGTCAGACGCGGGCCTCTCCCAAGGCCCGTTACCCAAATCGCAACGGAGGTATACGTAGTCGACCTTCAGTGTGGTCTAGTGACATATGTTAAGTGTGCATGCCATGGAGTCGCCACCAATCATTTTTTGGAGGGTATGATTGGACCACCCTATTGAATAGTCGGGAGTTTCTATTCAATTCTGCGATAACCAGAGAAATGGGTTCGGGGACTTAGTTACGCCAACTGTCAGAGTTGACGCCCTTTCGGTACCTAAATTGACTGAATTTTCTGACCTAAGATTTCATGCAGATGAGTGGAATATGAATCCTAAATCTAGGAATTCATGCAAATAGGAATGACTATCCTGGCAATCACAATCAATAATAAAAGGCGCAAATCAATGAATCCAAGTATGCAAAGTAAACACATCAAATCAACATGACACTCATAAGAAGGCTCTATTAACCTAAATAAGTATCAATCAAGCTTAGGAATGATTTAGACATGATTTTACCCATAAGGGGTAAAGTCGTAATTTTGAGACAAAAGGGACGATTTGCCCAAAAAAGGCAAAATCATCATTTCGGAATGAATTCGGAGTAAAACGATGTCAAAAATAGGTTTGGTCACTCAATTGACCCATTTCCTATTTTTTTTGCAATTTTCATGATTTTTTGGAATTTTAGAAACCGATTTACCATTCGAAGGGTAAAATCGTCATTTTCTAAAAATGAGAATGAAATGTGGAAATCCTAGACATAAGGTTTAGCCACCTATCTGGCTCATCGCCAAATTCTAAGCAATTTCAACCATTCATCGGAATATCAAAGACGATTTACCCTTTGAGGGGTAAAATCGTCGTTTTGGATTAAATGGGAGAAAATCCTAAAAAAACGACAACCAATCAATTTCTTTTGATCATTTTCAGCCTTGGGAATTTTCTAGAATTTTTTTTAGTAATTTTCTGCAATTCTTCTCAATTTTTTTGTTTTTCTTTAATTTTTCCATTTTTTTGGCATTTTCTGATTTATTAATATTTTTTTATATTTTCAGAAAATATTTTAACAAAAAGCATATCATTGGCAATAGACAACACTCAACCAGATAAATAAGCTAACTACTGAACTGAGATAAATACATGCAAACCAAATCTATAATGGCGACATTTTAGAAAAATAACCCTAATACACGGATCGGGTACGTAAAACATACCGGATTGGACACCGGCCTTCAATCGCCCAGCCCCAGCCTGCGACCATCTCCATGCACATCACATGTCGATCACCACATCAAAATGTCAACAATCAATTTTACAAGTTTTAAGACCGGTAATAAATAATAATAATTTAAAAAAATAAATAAATCCCGGCTCGGAAACGAGCCAATTCACTCAGCCATGGACCGGCTATGGGCTCACGGCCTCGGCCCAAGATCACGGCCTCGGCCCACGGCTTTGGCCCACGGCCTCGGCCCACGGCTTTGGCCCACGGCCTCGGCCATGGGCTCGGCCTTGGCCCACGGCCTACGGCCTCGGCCCACGGCCATGGCCGAGACGCACGGCCACTCGGCCGACGTCCTCGGCCCACGGCCTCGGCCATAGGCTCGGCCATGGCCGAGGCGCACGGCCACCGGCCCACGGGATCGGCCCACGGCCGGGATCGGCCCGAACACGATGGATTCGTGGCCAAGCGGCGACGACGAAGAGCGACGACGTGGCAGGGGGCGAAACAGAGGAGGAAGATGGAGGGGGATTGCGGTATCTAGGAGCTCCACGAGGTCGTGATAAACAGCAAGACGGACGGGATCTCGGCACGGCGTCGGAGGGTGGCGGAGCAAGGTGGCGGTGAGGGTGGTCGCCGTAATCTAGGGGAGGATGAAAAAAATGAGAAGAAAAGAAAGAAGAGAAGAAGAGAAGAAGAAGAAGGAGGAGGAAGAAGAAGAGGAATGCTGCGGGTGATGAAGGAGAGGGGAGGAGAGTAAAGTAATAAAAAAAATATAATAATATAATAATATAATAATATAATAATAATATAATAAAATACTAAAAAGTAAAAAATAATAATAATAAAATAATCAAAAGCGAAGACAAAATGATTAGTTCCCTTTTCCTTTTAAATGATGATGTTTTCACTCCTTTTCCTTTTAATCATTACTAATATTTTTGTCAAATTCAATTTTACGGTGATCAGTGAACACCTAAAATGGAACCTGAATTTTACTGTTTTATGAGGTCCTAAAGTAAAGAAAATTAAAAATAAAAATACCTACTATTTGTATATATTTTTGTGACCTCGAATACTACTTTTTTTATTTTATTTTTATTTTTATATTTTTCGAAAATAATAATAATAATAATATAGGAAAAATATGAAAAAAATATTTTTATCCAAAATGGTCCCTTTAGCTTGGCCAAGGCTACCAAAGTTGGTTTTTGTAATTTTTTAGCTTTTTATGAATTTTCTATGAATTTTTGAAAAATAGAGGAAGAAAAAGGTTGATCAAAATTTAGGTGTCAACAGCTGCCCCTCTTTGAGAGGAATCTCATCAGAGGAATCCCCTCAGAGGTTTCTCTCAAAGACAAGGTGACACCTGAGTCCTGATCGACTCGACTCGTGAAACTAAAGGAAAAGGAGTCATGACATCCGTTTTTTTTATGCTTGTCGATGTATGCTCTTTCTTGAAAGGGGAAACATTTATTTGACATGAGAGAGTGAGATAGTAGAGAGATATACCTGCCACTTACCTATTCGATGTTTGTGCGATTTTCGCAGTGTCTGATGGATTCCAGAGAATTCCTAGGGACTCGTTTCTAGAGTGTCCTAGAGAGGTTAAGCTCTGACCCGTATGGTAGGTTAAACCATAATGAGATTCCTAACTGATAGGAATCTAAGGAAGACGCGCCCCATTTGGGATTTGCCAAGGATTTTGATTCGTATGGTGGATCGGACCATTGAGTTGACCATTTAAGTGATTTTCGCTATTGGATTGACCCTTCAGGCGGTTTCTACCTTTGATTGACCCTTCAGGCGGTTTCTACCATTGTGTTGACCCTTCAAGCGGTTTCTACCTTGGTTTGACCCTTCAGGCGGTTTCTACCTTGAGTTGACCCTTCAGGCGGTTTCTACCTTGGTTTGACCCTTCAGGCGGTTTCTACCTTTGTTTTGACCCTTCGGGCGGTTTCTACCTTGGTTTGACCCTTCAGGCGGTTTCTACCTTTGTTTTGACCCTTCGGGCGGTTTCTACCTTAAGATGACCCTTCAGGCGGTATCTACCTTGGTTTGACCCTTCAGGCGGTTTCTACATTTGTTTTGACCCTTCGGGCGGTTTCTACCTTAAGATGACCCTTCAGGCGGTATCTACCTTGAGTTTGACCCTTCATGCGGTTTCTACCTTGAGTTTGACCCTTCAGGCGGTTTCTACCCTCAGTTTGCTTTGAAAATGGGTCTCATGACGAGGGTTCTCCACGTCCGATGAGACTGCCTAATTTTTAAAAAGGGGTCTCATGACGAGGGTTCTCCACGTCCGATGAGACTGTTTGAATTTTGAAAAGGGATCTCATGACGAGGGTTCTCCACGTCCGATGAGACTGCCTAGATTTTTTTTTTTTTAAAAGGGGTCTCATGACGAGGGTTCTCCACGTCTGATAGGACTTTTTCTTTTAAAAGAGTTTTTCTTCCCCTCTTTTTTTAGAGATCCCGAAGTTTGTCGGGAATTCAGTTTTTTGAAGTAGTGAAAGATTTTATTTTGACAAAGCTTCACTTGAGTCTGCTGAGGCGACATTCTGGGAGCTGGGTTCTCCAGGTATCCTGCATAAGTTTGAGCTTGAAAGATTTTTCTTCACCAAGAAAACGTTAGTAATTTTTGGGAAGACCACGGCTGTCCACTTGACAAAAACCGTATGACTTAAGTTTTAATTGTGAAATGTGCATTTTGATGCTGGAGGTTGTCCAAAGCATTCTTGCAACATGCAAATGTGATCACAAATCCCTTGCACGGAAAATCTGGATCAAACAATTTGAAATTTCCAAAAAGAGTTTGTTCAAAACATCTATTGGAGAATTTCTCATCCAAGAGGGCTCCTCACCGCTCTGTGATAATGGTCTTAAGGAATGCGCCAACTTCCTATTAACATGTGCCTAGGTTTTAGGATCATTCGCAGCGCATACATTTTGATCGGTCGGGAGGTCTTCCATGGGACCGTAATGTTGGGCTTGGTTATTGATCTTCAAGAGGGACTCACTTTTGAGTCAAGGTCGTTTGAATGAAATTCTTCACCATCTGCTCCGGGTTTACAAGTCGAGAACCCTGCAAAATGAGAAAGAAATAGTCTTGCTCGTACTTCTTCGAGCTAAGCTATATGTTAACCCAAATGTCTTAGTCAGAGAAGACTGTTTCAGGGTTATGACATTGGTAGGATTGGGGACCGAAAAAGGCTTGTTTTTGGCCCAGAATTTATGAGGGGATTGACATTGGTGATCATTGCAAATTCGTCACCTGTCTTTTCCATTCTGCATATTCAGTTTTTGAGGTGTGCAACCGCTTTTGAGGTGTGCACAAGTCCTTTAGAGAGCGTCTCTTGTTGCATTCAGAGACCGATAATTCTCTCTATATCTTTGCTCCGCGCTTGACGCCATTTGGGGAGTAGCCCTTTTGATACTACTCTTTTAGGAATTTCCTCTTTTCCCGACCAGACTTTACTGGGGATCAATCAAACAGCTTATGCGAGCATCGGCCTTGCTTTTACCAGGCACTTTGCTTTTTCTTATCTGATGCTGGGGATTTCTTTAATCCCTTGTCGCAAGCGGGATGCTTGGCAATTGTGCTAGATATATGACTTGGCTCTTAGCACGCTTGAGTATCGACTTAGTAGCTTTTTCGTAAACCCTAGGTCTTGAACTCCCTCGTTTCTGAAGTGATGTCGCATCCGTCTTGGAAAGTGCAATGATCACCAACGGGTTTATGAAATGATTTTGCAGGCTCAACTTGGCTATGCAAAGGATTCGGTGTGTGGGATAGAGAAATGAATGCTCCTCATCATCCTATGGCACTTGGATTACCATATAAACAACACACAAAGATTAATGTTAGTCCGAGCAAGAAAATTTCTAACCATTTCCTCCTGATGCTGCTGGACTCACCTCATTTTGCCCCGATGTGGGGTGGTTCTTGACAGGGTTAAGAATGAAAATCGCCGTTCAAGGGGTTATCAACGGTTACCTGTAGTGTTTAGGGGATATGAAACGAACGCCTCCGTCGTCCCAATCCATGTAATCGCTGCGAATGGTCCCTACCTCCGTAGGTACAGATTTTGCCATCCGATTCACTTCCCTCATCTCTCAAGTGTATGTAGGATGTGTTTGGACTGGGTTCGCCTCTCTTTTGAGTAAACTTCCTTTTGAATGATTTGACAAATAATCATATTTGGAAAAATTCATTTCTTTCTTTCCCAAAATTTATCCATCGAGGGGATTTTGTGATGTATCGTGCATGTTTTATTCATGCTTTGGGCAACCTCCCGATTTAAATCATGAACATCGATGCATTGGATAATTTCCATGACGGCTAAAGGGATTTTAACATTCTTTATCTCCAGCTAACTGGGAAAGGGATACTTACCTACCTGTCGCGGCTGCAGACCCCTGCAAATGTAAAGAAAGCATATCATTGTAGGTTCACAAATTTTTCAAAAATCGAAACGATACATCCTACCCTTGGTCATGTACTCTGACGAGTAGTACATGGGATGTAAGAACTTGTTCCTCTGCAAGGCGACTCCCCTGCCAAGGATAGACAACAAGTATCAATTCATATCCTCGAATTCAAGACAAATTGGGACGATACAACTTTACTCTTGATTTTCATCCCATTCTGATGTGGCGTGTTGATATGAACAACATCTATCAAATCCGCCTATCCATGCTTGGAGTGTTTGTAACATCACTGGTTCATCTGCCCCCAGCTGGGCAGCGTCTGTTCTGCTATTTGAACGCATGACTCCTTAAGTGATTTATCCATGTTTATCATCTGAGAAGGAAAAGAAAGAAGACATTATTTCGGTATCCGATTGGAGATCGTTTAGGAACGATACATCGTTTTACCAAATGGGTGGCTTCGCGGCCAGATGAATTTTGCATTGAAGGGGTGGATTCCATTATGCTCTGCGAACAATGATCATTGCTTGGGGAGCTCGCCCCTGAGCTTAAAGATGCTCAAAAGGTAAGGCGGATCTTCGTACGACTAGTTTTAAGCGTAAATGAGAAATGCCCCCATGGGAGCCTTACAATGGGATTGCCAATACATTCATTCAGGCTATTCATCCTCTTTTCTCCGAACATTTTTTTACAAATCGCGCCTTGAATCAAACACCTGATCGTCGGCTCTGTATCACTATTGCAAGAGTCCGCCAGCTTCAGGCTGATCGAGCCAGAAATTGAGTTCCTCTCCAAGGAAATCGCTCGAATCTCCGAGCCATTGATGCTCAAGTCGAGTGTCACCGACCGCTGGCGATAGATCACTCTCGCCTTGGATGATTTGATTCATCGAGCTGGAACCTCCCTTGTTGACCGGCAAATATGTAGACATGTCCCATGTAAATGTTGGATTTGCCATGGGAAGAGCACTAGCAACAGGTTGGTACTCAAATTGGGGAGTTCCTATTTGCGGGAACTGCGGTATATACACTTGAGGGGTATTGAGACTGCTTGGTGGAGCGTTCTGATTTGGGTTAGAGGAGTCGGTGACATGGTTGCTGGTCTCGTCAACACCGAAACATGGTTGGGTGTTCCCGGCTCTACAATCATCGTGGTTGCAGTTATGACCAACATTTAAGTTCGAACCAGCTCCATCCGAGCTTAGTGTCACCCGTCCCTCTTTTAGCAACCTCTTGAAATATCCAAGGTGGCTCGCGATGTTAACTTTAGAGAGTCCCGGCACGTTCAGGATTTCGTGTATGCGCGTTGATCGTGCCGTGTCGATCCCCAACTGTCGAACTGTATCAACAAATTTCTGATGGAGTTCAGCAGTCCAAGAAAATCGCGCTTTCTTGTCAACAAGAATAGCTCGCCGACTAATCTCTATGAGATCTGATTGTGTTGGAAACTGCTCTTGTAAGCCTTCGACGGTATCTGACTGCACCGGAAGACATTGCGAAAGGCATTGTAACATATGAGCACTACCAATCTCTAGAAGTGGCTCTTCGGAGAATATTTCACTGATGAGAATATGGTTATTGCAATCAAGGCAAGTGGCGCTGCTCAGTGCTTCCTCATATCTAGCGCTTTATGTTCGAAGCTTTTCATTTTCTTCTTTCAGAATCGCTAGCTCTTGCTGTCTATGTAGATTCCCCAGCCGGGCTCGTTTGTTACGAAACCACTTATTGACCTTCCCAGGCTCCCACCCTAACTCTCGACCTAGCTCAGCCCTCTGCTTCTCATCTGGATGGGGGCATTCCTCGAAGAAAAAATCAAGCTCCCGGTCTTGACTTGAAGTATGGTGAATGGGATGTTTTCCTTTCTGACGCTGATCACTGCTATGGGTATTGTTTTCATTACCACAACCTTGAGTTTCATCGTTGGAAGTGTCAATCTCCATGACCATCGTGCCGGATTCGGTCCCGTGATCTTCAAATTCTTCCAGCAGTTTAAGCTCGGAGACTTCCAAGTCGGGCGTTTCCAACAAATGACGGTATCCTTGGAACATTTTGGATCGAAGTATCACTGACTGATCGTCGCAGAAGTCATCTGATCCTTCGAAATATTGATGCATGGGTTGGGTAGTATCGCCCGACTGGTTCTTCGAGCTGGAACCTCCATTTCTTCTCGAGAACATGAGAGGGGAGTTGATCGATTGACCCCCATAAGCATCTCCTACTTGGGAATTAGGGAAACAAAAATGCTCAACGCATTCCCTTGTTAGATCCTTTGAAACCACATGCCCTAGTTCGGCAAGTCCTTGGGCACTAAGCGCAGAAAGCTCATTAGTAAGCGGAAAAACAGCGACGGATGGGTGCTGCACCTGCTGCATCTGTGGCACACACTCTTGAAGAAAATTGGGATGACTCAGATGAATATTCTGATCAATTTCCCAATAAGTGTTGAATTTGTAACCGAGGTTAGCATGACGCTGTCTTAGCGCTCTTCTGTAACAACCGAGGTGATTTGAGACCATAGCCTTGGTAAGTTCTGGTGCATTCAGGGCCTCCATTACTTTCTTCGGGCGTGCATAGTCGAGCCCTATTCGCCGAACCACGTCTAAGAACTTGCGGTGAAGCTCAAGGGGCCACGCGAAAATCTTCTTCTCTTGGTTCAGAATAGCGTTGACAGCTTGACGGCTGATCTTTAACCCTTCTCGAGCAGGATCTGATCCTGCCCGAAGCCATTGTGGAGAAGACTCTTGGGCTCTGACGTGGTGACTCTCATCATAGTGGCATATATTCCCTCCTTCAGAAGGCGCTGGCACTATCTTTGTGGGATTGATTTGTCCATGCACATCACCAGTATTTTCGATCATAGCAGAAGGCTTAACGGGAAACAATCTACTGAGAGTGGTAGGGCCACCGCAGTTAGGGCAGACAATAGTGCTAAGAACTTCTTCATACCTCACGTTCTTTGTTCGAAGCTTCTCGTTCTGTTCCTTTAGAAATGCGGTCTCCCGTCGTTTGTACTGCTTACTCACCTTGGTTCGTTTATTTTGAAACCAATTCAAGATCCTCAAAGGGCTCGTCCCTAGTTTTTGACCCAACTTCTTCCTCTGTTCTGTGTCCGGGAAAGGGCATCCCTTGAAGATAGCTTCAAGTATCTGGACCTCATCCGGAGTGTAGAGCTGGCGACGCTTTCTTTTCTGGCGCGGATCATCGTCGCTGGCGTCTTGGTCGCTGAGGGCTTGAGTCTCCTGGATGGTCGAGTCGATTTCCATATCCTTCGTGACGAATTCATTTCCGAGGTCTTCAAATTCCTCTAGCCGTTCAAGTTCGGAAACATTCAGGTCAGGCGTTTCCAACAGATGATGGTACCCCTTGAACATTTTGGGTTGAAATGTCTTTTCCTGATCTTCGTTCGCTTGATCTTCTCCACCCTTTCTCAGATGTTCGCCCTCTCTGTAATTATCAGAGATTAGGCGTGTTCCAAGAAGCGTCGCTTTGAAATCGAGTAACAAGCGTCTGACGAGCGTTCCTTTCGAGACTTCGTGATTCCCCCCGTCCGTTCTTACTCTCTCTTGCCTGAGTAGAGCGTGCAGATTTCCCGTGTCGACTTTTGCTTTATCGAGCATTACGCCTGTCCCCCTAGCTCGGTCTCCAAAGTAATAGGTCCGTCGGCCTTTAGATGTTGTTACCTTTTCTAAGCCCGAAATCACGGGACAGAGGTGGATCTGTGACTCACCAGGGATGTATTAATGAGGCTTGATTAGCCCTGCTGCGTATAGAAAAATTATTGCAGCTTTCCCTTTCTCGTTCGAGCGTTAAAGGGCGAGAGGTTGACATCGAGGAGATTAACATTTCGATCTAACCTCTCAAACACTCCTCCATCATTCCTTCTTTTCTCTGTCGTTGAATCGCAGATGGCTTCCTCTCCTGTACCCGCTGCCTCAGCCGAAGCTTCAACCCAATGGGAGAGGTTTTATCACCTCTTGGGTAGAGGTTATGGCTACATAAACAGTCATCCTGAAGCTGACGTTGAAGTTCGTACTCTGATTCCGGCCCTGGATACTGTGTGTATTGAAGGTACGAAACTTCAAAGGGAGTTTGTGATCTTCCCAACTCTCTTCAACAATTTCCTGCAGGCTTATGAAGTTGCTAGCCGGGAGGTCACTTTGGCTGGTATCGTGCGAGCCCGCTATCAGGACCGAACTGAGTCCCTGATGTTGGCCATGCTGACGGCCGATAACCATAAAAGGGCTGTTGAATACGCCCACTCCCAGGTTTCGATGTTGGTCCGTGAGAGGGACAACTTGGTGGAGCGTCTGGCTCTTTTTGACACCGCCTTTGAGCAAGATCAGCACAACCTCGTGCTGAGGTTCCAGTGTGCCTGGTTGGAGGAAATGCTTGAAGACCTGAGCATGGATATAGCTCGCGGGAGGGTGCTGGCTCAGGACTTAGAGCTTGAGTTCGAGTACTATGAGACCAAGGTGAACGACCTTAAGGAGAAATGTCGCCTCCTTTTCTTCAAGCTTGTAGACCTCGATTCCCAGAGTGTGGGTTGTAAGCAAGGCATGGATAGCATGGAGAATCAATTGAGCTCATTTGTGATGCTCATTAGAACTCACTTTGGATTTACGGTTCCTCCTCAGTAGTCTGTTTGTAAAGTCTCCTGTTAAGTGCTATAAATGAGAGTGTATGTACATTTCCACTTATCCTTCGCAAGATTCAATATTGCCCTTGGTTTCGCAATCATAGTGTTTGAGGCAACTGCCGATCTTTCCGCTTTCGAGCCCGCTCACGTTATGTTTGTAACCTATGCTGTCACGTTTGCCTTCGTGCGCTTGGTCGATTTACCTCGAACCCATCGTGACAAAAGATTGTTGTAGCTAAACATGATGATGTTAGCAAGCATCATTGTGTGAAATCAACCCTAGGCCTTAAAGAAGAAAGGAACTGCTCCGATTGAAACTTTACAATGCGCAAATAAGAAATAAGTTCTACTTGTGTACAAGCCCCCCCCCCTTTTCTCTGGGTATGTTCGATCACCACCCCATCATGTCTGGGTTCAGGTGCGCGGTCATCGACTCCAGATCATGGCCGTGAAGGTTTGCTAGCCTCCTCCTGATGGATTCTTCGAACTGTGACCACCATCTTTGTTTGAGAAGAAAAGAGGAGGGTCGACCTCTTTCCTATCAAAAGCGTGTCTCACTCAGAGATCAGGGAAGCAAAATTGTTCGAAGTGTTCCCCCACTAGATCATCTGAGATCATATGCCCTAGTTGGGCAAACTCCTGAACATTAGACGTCGTGGGTGGATCAGCAGCAGGAAGAGCGCCGGTGGACGGCCGCTGCTCGAGCGGGGAAGTGTATATTTGTTGCACCGGTGGCACGTATTCTTGAGGAACATTAAGATGACTGATAGGGCTATATTGACCAATTCTCCAACAGTTGGTGGTAGAGCTACTGGCTTGGTTGGTATCGAGACTCGGCAGGGCTCTTCTTGAGGCATGGCTGTTGCATTCGTAGCCGTACCTAATGTTCAAGTTCGAGTCGGGCTCTTCTAGGCGCCGTGCGGCATGACGCCATCGTAGCTTCCTGCGGTAACCATTAAGGTGGTTTGCGACTAACCTTCTAGCGAGCCCCGGTTCATTCATGACCTCATGTACGCGTGTTGGACATAATGAGTCATTCCCTATTTGGTGAACCGCATCAAGGAATTTTCTGTGAAGCTCTGGAGACCATATGAACTTCTTTTGGCGACTCAGGATAGCATCCGTGACTCGGCGATCATTCCTCGATTCACTCTCGGCGGGGTCTGGTTGTGCCAGAGGTTGTTGCAGGGGAAGCTGGTTGACTTCGAACTGGTCTGTGGTGATAGTAAGCCCATTGTCAGGGAAATTGTAGTAACGCGCCTCCCCTCTTTCCAAAGATGGTTTGAGGGAGTGGGGTGGCGGACGACCACCTGCGATTCTCATAGAAAACTTATCACGGAACATTTCGCGAGTGTCGATAGAACCACCGCAGTTAAGGCAAGCGGCGTTGATGAGGACTTCCTTACACCACATGTTTTCTGCTCGAAGCTTGGCGTATTCTTCTTTTAGAGTTTCGAGCTCTTAACACTTTCCCCAAACCACTGATCTGGCCCGTCTGTTTTGAAACCAGTGCTTGACCCTTAAGGGTTCCATCTCTAATTTCCGGGCTAATTTTCTTCTTCGTCTCGTATCCGGGTAACGGCACTTATTGAAGGCGGCTTCGAGTATCTGGATTTCCTTCTCAGTATAGAGCCGGCGACGTCTTCTTCCACGAGATGGGACATCGCCGCTGCCGTTGTCGTTGCTGCTACTGTCGTCGTCGCCACCACTGTCATCGTCACTGCCCTGATCCTGAACCTCGTTGCCAGCAGGGTTGGGTAGTATGGTTTCGACATCTGGCTCGATCCCAAAGACTTCGAGGTCTCCCAACTGCACATTACCTAGGACATTTGGGTCAGTCATCTCCAACAAATGACTATGACTGTTAAACATACTGGATAAAGAAAAGGTTTGTTCGTCCTTTTTTAATCACTCAAGGTCTTGTAATCCTCTTCCTATGTTTACTCTCTCTAAACTTTCTTTTGAGTGACTTTGCGTACTCAGGAGTCGCTCTTCGAGCATGGAAGACGATCACCAGGCGAGCGCTCTTCTAGAGATTTTGAGTTTCTCGTCTTGTCGTCTTCCTTCCTTTTCATGGTGGAGAGATCACGGATCGCTTTTCTTTCCTCGATAGCCGAACCTGTCCCCCACTATCTCTCAAAAGACTAAATTACGTCCACCACCCGCTCAGCTTTTCATCATGACAAAACTATCAACCCTACCGCGGCTCCTTCGATATTTGCGCTCGACTCCCGCTCCATCTCAATAATGGTGAAATAGACAACTCTTTTACAACTTTTCAAACTCGTCAGGCCTGAAATCGCGGATCGAGACATGTCTGATGCTTCACGGGAGGAGCAGCCCCTGCTTTACATTAACTACCCCGGCTCCACAAGCATTATTGCCGTAACTTTTCTCCATTTTTGAGCTACTATGAAACGAGGAGAAGGTTAGTGCTCTCATTTGCCCAGCTTTCACTTTCATTCATTCCATCGCACTCGTCTTCCTTTCCATCCTTCCAACAAGAAATGGCTTCATCTTCTGCTTCTTCCTCTGACTCTTCCCATGCTTGCGTCTTTTCAATCGCAGTCCCGGCCCGATGGGAAAAACTCTATAATCTCTTGGGTCGGGGCTATGCTTACATAGCCGATCATCCGGAGATCGAGGCTGAGATCCGCGTTCTATTTGCGGCCACTGACACTACTTCCATCGAGGGTACTGAGTTGGAGAAGGAGTATAAAACATTCCCAGCCCTCTTTGCAAACTTTCTAGAGGCTTACCGCGTTGCTCACCGGGAAGTTCTCGTGGCTCGTGTCTTACGAGCCCGCTACGAAGACCGCTGTGACTGCCTGACGTTGACTAACTTCGTGGCTGACAGCCACAACAAGGTTATGGAAACTGCCAACGAGCGGGTCTCGACGATGCTTCATGAACGTGGAAATTTGGTGGAGCGTTTGGCCTTGTGCCTGATCACCTATGAGCACGATCGTCGTAACATCATGTTGAAGTTTCAGAGCGATTGGCTGGAAGAGCGACTCGATACTGTTACGGCGGATGTATCCCGTGGGAGGGAATTGGTCCGGGACTTGGAACTTGCTGCTGAAGATCACAGGGCCAAGGTTGCTGACCTTAAGAATGAGTGCAAGCGCCTTCTTCTCCAGCTCGCGGATCATGATATACGGAGCGGTGAGCGTAGGCAGGGAATCAACCATATGGAGGGCCAATTGAGCTCCTTCGTGCTGCTGATTAGGGCTCAGTTCGGCTTTATTTTTCCGCCTCGCTAACCTGTATTAATCTGCTTTGAAAGTCTTTCGATTGAGCGAAAGTGAATGAAAGCTCCTGTGTGTGTGTGTTTTAGCTTTTATATGGTCCATTTCTTCGAGCATCCGGACATCTTAGACTTAGATGAGCCGATCCATAATAAGTCGAGTATATGTGCTCTGATTTTCTAACTCGCTCATGGTCAGATGAAAGAATAGCCTCAGACTTATCCGGGAAAAGATTTCTCTCTATTACCTATTTTTTTACCTGCAAATGAAACGACAGAATCAGAAGGAATAATTTGAAAAAGAAAGCATAAACCCCTTTCAATCTTATGCTTGCTCGTGATTAATAAGGACAAACTTTTTACAAGGGTTTTAATCTTGTGCGAAAAGTTTTTATCAATATTCCTCGAAAGAAAGCATACTATTGAAAGGAATGTAATTCACGATAATAGCTTTTGACCAATTTTCAGAAGAGCGAATTAGTCAAAAGTGCAAGGCATAACGACGTGTTTTAAATTTAATTGAAGATACGGCATCCAAATCAAGGCCGTTTTGTTAAGAACGAGAGCAATTTGGACATCTATCTTGTCATTAAATTCGAAATAACGCTAATAATCTTGATCAATTATCGTGGATTACTAGTGACGTATGACATGCATGGACCAATTCAAGTGTATAATTCCTTCTAGCGAAATAGTTTCCTCTAAAGGAATTATAAACTTGACTTGGGAGTATTCAGATGATTAGAGAAAATGCCACTATCACATTCCCATGACCCGTCAAAAAGAAATACAACCAAGTTCCATCTGAATGTATACACCAATAGATCCCTAATACAATCATTCTAAGGGGTGAGATAGAGAAAGCCTCGATAAAAATAAACCATATACAAGAGGACTAGTAATGGAAAATGAAACCAAAGAAAGTGATCCTAACGTTTAAGGATGCCCCAAGTTCGATCTGTGACTTCCGGATCACTTGCCCCAACTCTTCATCTTAATTGGACGATATCTCAATAATGTCCATAGTAGGCTCCTTTGTTGCACACTCGGTGTTCGTGACGGGATATCGCCCTCCTCGTCTTCTATCAAGGACGTTTGGAAAAAAAAAACACACACATCTATCCTTGAAATGGCATTTAATCTAATCACCAGAATGCAATGAATGAAATGCCTATATTTATCTGAACTGAAATAAATTTGAGGGATAGAGAGTCTTACCAACCAAACTCATCGACTTATGTGCGGTTTTAGGTGTACCAACCGTCCAAAGACATGCGCATGAGACAAGTGATGGTGAACTTCTAAAAATCGAATGGTTTGGCACCTAAGGTCAAGGTTCCCACCTCGAGTTCTAGAAAGAGCCGATTCCATTGCACAACTATCGTTGCATTGGGACTCGATCCATAGTTCGAAGCGAGCGGAATTGAAAAGTGGATTACCCCGTGTTTTTCCTCACGGAGATTCCATTTTCAATTCCTTCTATTGTGTTCCTAAAGGCGGCGCCCGGGGTTTTAGGCGCGGTTGTGTGTGTCCATGTGTCGTGATCATCACGATGTCAATCATGCACAACAGTTTATCAATCAGCACTTCAAATCATCCATACAACATACATTCCTACGCCAACCTGCATAAGACAATGTTAATCACGGACTACACCCATTATCTCTCCAATCTGCAAAAACATATAACACCTACCAAATCTTTCCAAAATGACGATTTTACCCTTTTGGCAAATCGTCCCCCCAAAAATTCCAGAAAATTTCAGAAAAATGCCAGAAAATAGGAAATGGCCACAATCAACCGGCCATGACCTATTTTGGGTCTTTCGAACCCCCAATCTTTCCAAAATGACGAATTTGCCCTTTTGGCCAATCGTCTTTCCAAAAAAATTAAAAAATTCCAAAAAAATAGGAAGTGGCTACAATCAACTAGCCATAACCTATTTTGGGTCTTTCGAACCCCCAATCTTTCCAAAATGACGAATTTGCCCTTTTGGCCAATCGTCTTTCCAAAAAAATTAAAAAATTTCAAAAAATAGGAAGTGGCTACTGTCGCGACCCTCTCGAGGTTCGCCGTGGGCTCTCGAGGGCTAATGGGCCGTCCAGTCTGGTCAGACGCGGGCCTCTCCCAAGGCCCGTTACCCAAATCGCAACGGAGGTATACGTAGTCGACCTTCAGTGTGGTCTAGTGACATATGTTAAGTGTGCATGCCATGGAGTCGCCACCAATCATTTTTTGGAGGGTATGATTGGACCACCCTATTGAATAGTCGGGAGTTTCTATTCAATTCTGCGATAACCAGAGAAATGGGTTCGGGGACTTAGTTACGCCAACTGTCAGAGTTGACGCCCTTTCGGTACCTAAATTGACTGAATTTTCTGACCTAAGATTTCATGCAGATGAGTGGAATATGAATCCTAAATCTAGGAATTCATGCAAATAGGAATGACTATCCTGGCAATCACAATCAATAATAAAAGGCGCAAATCAATGAATCCAAGTATGCAAAGTAAACACATCAAATCAACATGACACTCATAAGAAGGCTATATTAACCTAAATAAGTATCAATCAAGCTTAGGAATGATTTAGACATGATTTTACCCATAAGGGGTAAAGTCGTAATTTTGAGACAAAAGGCACGATTTGCCTAAAAAAGGCAAAATCATCATTTCGGAATGAATTCGGAGTAAAACGATGTCAAAAATAGGTTTGGTCACTCAATTGACCCATTTCCTATTTTTTTTGCAATTTTCATGATTTTTTGGAATTTTAGAAACCGATTTACCATTCGAAGGGTAAAATCGTCATTTTCTAAAAATGAGAATGAAATGTGGAAATCCTAGACATAAGGTTTAGCCACCTATCTGGCTCATCGCCAAATTCTAAGCAATTTCCACAATTCATCGGAATATCAAAGACGATTTACCCTTTGAGGGGTAAAATCGTCGTTTTGGATTAAATGGGAGAAAATCCTAAAAAAACGACAACCAATCAATTTCTTTTGATCATTTTCAGCCTTGGGAATTTTCTAGAATTTGTTTTAGTAATTTTCTGCAATTCTTCTCAATTTTTTTGTTTTTCTTTAATTTTTCCATTTTTTTGGCATTTTCTGATTTATTAATATTTTTTTATATTTTCAGAAAATATTTTAACAAAAAGCATATCATTGGCAATAGACAACACTCAACCAGATAAATAAGCTAACTACTGAACTGAGATAAATACATGCAAACCAAATCTATAATGGCGACATTTTAGAAAAATAACCCTAATACACGGATCGGGTACGTAAAACATACCGGATTGGACACCGGCCTTCAATCGCCCAGCCCCAGCCTGCGACCATCTCCATGCACATCACCTGTCGATCACCACATCAAAATGTCAACAATCAATTTTACAAGTTTTAAGACCGATAATAAATAATAATAATTTAAAAAAATAAATAAATCCCGGCTCGGAAACGGGCCAATTCACTCAGCCATGGACCGGCTATGGGCTCACGGCCTCGGCCCAAGATCACGGCCTCGGCCCACGGCCTCGGCCCACGGCTTTGGCCCATGGGCTCGGCCATGGGCTCGGCCTCGGCCCACGGCTTTGGCCCACGGCCTCGGCCATGGGCTCGGCCACGGCCTCGGCCATGGGCTCGGCCATGGCCTTGGCCTACGGCCTCGGCCCACGGCCTTGGCCCACGGCCTCGGCCATGGCCGAGACGCACGGCCACTCGGCCGACGTCCTCGGCCCACGGCCTCGGCCATAGGCTCGGCCATGGCCGAGGCGCACGGCCACCGGCCCACGGGATCGGCCCACGGCCGGGATCGGACCGAACACGATGGATTCGTGGCCAAGCGGCGACGACGAAGAGCGACGACGTGGCAGGGGGCGAAACAGAGGAGGAAGATGGAGGGGGATTGCGGTATCTAGGAGCTCCACGAGGTCGTGATAAACAGCAAGACGGACGGGATCTCGGCACGGCGTCGGAGGGTGGCGGAGCAAGGTGGCGGTGAGGGTGGTCGCCGTAATCTAGGGGAGGATGAAAAAAATGAGAAGAAAAGAAAGAAGAGAAGAAGAGAAGAAGAAGAAGGAGGAGGAAGAAGAAGAGGAATGCTGCGGGTGATGAAGGAGAGGGGAGGAGAGTAAAGTAATAAAAAAATATAATAATATAATAATATAATAATATAATAATAATATAATAAAATACTAAAAAGTAAAAAATAATAATAATAAAATAATCAAAAGCGAAGACAAAATGATTAGTTCCCTTTTCCTTTTAAATGATGATGTTTTCACTCCTTTTCCTTTTAATCATTACTAATATTTTTGTCAAATTCAATTTTACGGTGATCAGTGAACACCTAAAATGGAACCTGAATTTTACTATTTTATAAGGTCCTAAAGTAAAGAAAATTAAAAATAAAAATACCTACTATTTGTATATATTTTTGTGACCTCGAATACTACTTTTTTTATTTTATTTTTATTTTTATATTTTTCGAAAATAATAATAATAATAAAATAGGAAAAATATGAAAAAAATATTTTTATCCAAAATGGTCCCTTTAGCTTGGCCAAGGCTACCAAAGTTGGTTTTTGTAATTTTTTAGCTTTTTATGAATTTTCTATGAATTTTTGAAAAATAGAGGAAGAAAAAGGTTGATCAAAATTTAGGTGTCAACAGCTACAATCAACTAGCCATAACCTATTTTGGGTCTTTCAAACCCCAATATTTCCAAAAATGACGGTTTTGCCCTTTAGGCAAATCGTCTCCAAAAAATCAAGGAAATTCAGAAAATTCCAAAAAAATTCCAAGAAATAGGAAATGGTCACAGTCAACTGGCCATGACCTATTTCTGGTCTTTCGAATCCCGATCTTTTCAAAAACGACGATTTTGCTCTTTAGGCATATCGTTTCTCGAGAAATTCTGAAAAAAATTTAAGAAAAACCTCCAAAATAGGAAATTGCCACGATCAACTGGCCATGACCTATTTTGTTTATTTCAACACCCAAACCTCCCAAAAATTGACGATTTCGCCCTTCGAGCAGATCGTCCCCAAATCTTCTCAATCTACCCCTGGTCCTAAATCACACCTTCCCTAAGCCCTTAAGGCTATACTAGGAAGCCATTGATTTGAATTAATGTGCATCGACGTGGTTTATTTATGCACTTGATTGCGCTTTCCTTATAGTGATTGTGATTTGATAGGACTAGTCTTCCAATCTGCTTGAAATCCCTGAATCAGACTTACCTCACCCAAAATTACGTCTGCATGAAATCTTAGTTAGGAAAATCACTCGCGTTAGGTATCGAAAGGGCGTTGGTAATGACACCAACGTAACCAAGTCCCCGAACACTAAATCTCTGGTTCCGCAGAACTGATCGATCTCTCCCAATCGATTAGTGAGGTTTTCAGTCCACCTTCCAAGAAGGACCGGTGGCGACTCCAAATGCATGCACACATAGCACATGCCACCACGACCATACCAAGGTCGAATGCGATCGACTCTTATCGTCGAAAACCCGCGTAAAAATTTAGGAAATGGCCACAATCAACTAGCAAAATCTCAAGAGCGGTGTGATTTTAGTCTGCAAAATCTCATCGTCGCATTTCGACCTTCTGCTGATTTCAATATCATGCCTGATCATGCATCAACAGTGGTTATTCACAAAAAGAAGCTTTCATCTCTCAAGGATAGGATCGGGAAGTTTGAGTTGTGGATTGCTATTTGTAGTCACGTTGCTGCTGAAATTGATGGAGTAATTAAATAAGTGCAGGCGTAAATGGAACTAGCCCTCATATCATAGGACATCCTTGTTCCTCGAAAATCTTTTGGAAATCAGGAATCATACGGGAAACCAGGCCTCAAGCTTCTACGTGGAAGGCTAATATCATCATTAGGCTGACTTGTGGTTTCATATGTCCTTAACAAAACTTGTGTGATTTTATTGAATGCAAAATGGGTCGCATTACAAACTATGCTATTTGAACCAACGGCCGGAGATCCAAAGGCGTTTTCCTACATTTATTTCAAGCAACAATACTAAAGGTGCAATGAAATGCGGGAAATCTAAATGCAATATTAAGAGTAGGAAAGAGGTTTCTTTACTCAGAAACGGTGGCTTCATCACCCAGCCACTCTATGATGACGTTCACGAAGTTATCCTCTAAGAAAGGGTTTGCCAGATCCGGTTCTGCTGTTGGAGATATGTTTTCTTCTGACAACCATCTAGAGTTCTTGCTGAAGTGCTTGTTCAAAGGGTTGTTGAATATCTTTGACCTGCCCTTCTAGGTTGGAGAATCAATGAATGAATCTTTCGATTTTTTTCTGGCCTCCATGGCGTCCTTGGCTTTTGCCTCGGCCTCGGCCTATTGCCCTGGGGACAGACTTGTCCGAGTGATTTTTTTGATACCCCAGGCCCATCCTATGCTGGTTAGCTTTCAACTGCAGGAGAGTATTCATTCCTTGACCATACTTGCTCAGACCTTCCCCAGGGTTGTATCCATATGATAATAGTATCTTAGCTGGTAGAAGATTGGCTTCAAAAATATAAGGAGTTCTTAATCTTGCCCCCACGGAAGTGTGTACTGCTGCCACCAACTCCAAGGAATGATACCTTGCTTCCATCTTGATTTCGGGTTCGATGTAGGGAATAGCGCTATTCTGATATGTTTGGAGGTCGACTTCTCCATGCACGGTAATTACCTTCCCGTCTACTACGAAGCGCACTTTCTGATGCAAGCTCGAGGGTACAGCTCCTGCCACATGGATCCAAGGTCTCCCCAGCAGGAATCCGAATGCACTAGGTAGATCCATTACTTGAAAGTTTATAGAGAATTTGGTTGGGCCGATGAGCACTTCTAGCTCAATTTCGTCTACCACTGTCTTCTTCATTCCATCAAAAGCTCTGACTGCTGTTTCGGAGGTTTTAATCACCTCCTCGTTGATCCCCAACCTCTTGATCGTAGCCAGAGGGCAAATGTTAAAGGCAGATCCGTTGTCGATTAGTACGTGTGCCACTCTCTTCCCATTACATTGCGCAAAAATGTATAAGGCCTTGTTGTGTCCTCTTCCTTCCATAGGGAAGTCTTCATCTGAGAAGCTCAACTGATCTTTCAAAAGGATCGCCCCTACAAAGTCCCCTAGTTGTACATCATTAATCGTTTCAGGGACATGCACCTCATTGAGTATCTTCAACAGCGTGTTCTTGTGTTTCTCTGAATTGATGAATAAATCCAGTAAAGATATTTGAGCTGGCATCTTCCTCAGCTGCTCTGTTACTTCAAACTCGCTGGTTTTAATGATGGACATGAACTTTTCTGCATCTTCCTTCGAGACTTCCTTCTTTTTGAACTCGTCTTCTCTAGAGGCATAGAATCGTCTAGACCTCATTACTACGTCCATCTCCCTTGTTCCGTAGTCCCAGTAGACTGCCTTAGGATCATACTCTTCTATTGGAGGAACTTGTATGGTTATTCTCTTCGGATAAGAAGTTTCTGGTTCAGCTACGTCGTCTTCTTCCTCTTCCGGCAATCGAATCACAACAGGCTTGAGTAGGCAATCTTCTACTTCATTCAAGATATCAAGATCTTCCAATTTAATTACTACAGCTGCAGCGGCTTCGTTCATTGACACAGTGTTGTCAAAGCCCTTTGAGAGGATTTCGTTTCCCAATTGACAATGCCAATCGTCGTCATCTAGTACTGTTGATGTCGCAGATCTCGGGTATTCTCTCCTTTTCTCGAATAGTTCAGCTGAATCTTGCTGTTGATTTTCCGATCTCTCATATTGTTTCGTGTTAAGTTTAGTGCCTATCATCTGGCCCAGCAGTGATTCGAGCCCCTTCGTAAAAGGCTTTTCCACTTCCTTCGGGATTTGAACGGGATCGTCCATACCCCCTCCCCATCCGTCTGGTACAATATCCTCCATTCTCTGATAAAAACTAGGAGGAGCAGAGTACTTCACCTTGAAGTTATATCCCAAGAATCCTGACCCAGGTTGTCTGTAATTTCTCCCATTTCTAGCGCGTCAGCCATGAATCTGCGATTTGCTAGACTTCACCTTTTGGCTTCCAATTCGTCCTCGTCGAGTTCTTCTTCTGGTTCAATGATTGGCCTAAAATCGCCTACTAGATCCTCGTGCGGCATGTTCCACATGCTTCCCTGCTAAGTTTTAATCATAAAGTGGCTTCCTTCCAAGGTTAGAGAAGCTTCGACTCCCTCGAATCTTTCATCGGTAACATTTGACAGTATCCCCAAGCTCATCATTTTAGCTATACATAGTTTCTTCATGTCAGCAGAGATCTCCCCTTCTTTTGGGTATAGGGAAGCAATTGCCAAGATGTCGATCAGCTTAGACACGTCCACCTTTAGCTCAAGGTGGTTTTCCTCCTCTTCAGCAAATATTGCCCCTACTGCTTGGTGATCAGGGAGTGGATTTTCTTGCACATTCAGAGCCGTGTTTTCAAATTTTAAAATATGACTGTCAATCAGAGCTTGTACCTTTAGCTTAAGGATATAGCAATTATCAACATTATGTCCTTTTTTCACCCATGTGATAGATACAAGCCTAGCTCTCGTCAAAACCTGGATACTTGACAGGATTCGCTCTAGGTGGTTCCTTCGCCACCAAGTGTTGCTTTAGCAGCATCGGGAACAGCTTGGATAAAGGCCTGGGGAGTTGAGAGAACTGCCTTTGGGGTTGCCTCCTTCTAGGCTCTTGCACTTTCGGCGCTGATCAGGACGATCCTCCTTTGATTTGATTAGAATTGCCAAACGATTTGGGCTTATGGGGGTCCGGTATGAATGCTATGTCGAGCCCGGCCTCTTTCTCTTTCTTCAGGTGGTACTGTTTTCTGATAGAGGCTTCATGAGGTCTTCTTTCTCTTAAGGCTCATTCTAGCCTTTCAGCCACCTTTATCAGATGTGCAAAGGTTTGATATCCAGAGGTGTTTAATTTGTCAAAGTATTCATAGGAGAGTGCTTTCAGGAACAAATCAATCAGCTCATCTTCTAAGATTGACGGCAAGCTCACCATCTCTGGGCGTATGTTTTGATCAACTCGCCCCTTGCTTTCGAGGTTCGCAGCAAATCTTCTCTCGTCGGTGCTGTAACTGTGTTGAATTTATACTGCCTGAGGAAATCTTCAGCAAGATCTTCCCATCCATCGTAGTCATCTAGGTCCAATTCAATGAACCAAGCCAAAGCGGCGCCAGCCAGGCTCTCTTGGAACGTGTTCATCAGCAGTGAAATATAGTCTGAATATTGCGCCATCTTGCGCAGGTAATATTTGAGGTGAGCACGAGGACATCTCGTCCCATTATACTTCCTCACGAAGTCTGGTTCCTTGTAGTCAGTAGGGGTCTCTACCTTGGTGAGGGGAGATATCTTGTCGAAACGAGCCAACTTATAGTTTTGGCTGCTCAAGCATTCTTCGATCTTGGTTATTCTCTTTGCCTCTGCTTCAGTCTTTGCTGTCTGTTTCCCTTTTTCATCCTTCTCGAGGTTGATGACAGCAGGGGGTGCCTTTTGTTGTGATTGGATGTTCAGCATACGGACATCGTCCTCGACACGTTGGGTACTTTTCGTCGTCTCTTTATCAGCTACATCGGGTGCAAGTGATGGACTTGAGTTGTTCTGATTAGGGGCTACCGCCTGTCTGGCGTGGAAGGCTTCCAGCATCTCCTTAATATCGGCCATCATAGTCGCCATAGCAGTCATTTGAGTTTCCAGCATGCCTACGCGTAGGGTCAACTCCTGTTGTTCCATTCTCGTTTTAAGCAGAGTGCGAAAACGATGCGTTGGTAGTTCCGTGATAAGAGTGCACCTGTTTAAAAGGAATTCCAGTGAGTATTTCTTTGGTATTGACAAAAAGAAGTACTTGATTCTTTTAATTGCATGTTTTCTATTGGTGAATGAGAAAAATGACTACCTTATGAGCCTTAGTCTCATACGGGCAGTTCTTTTAATCATTCTCCAAAAGAAGTCATGAAATTAAAAGGAGCGTAGTCTTTGACGATAGTTTTTATGCATTTGTAAAATATGTCCACATTCATGCTCATGTATCCAAAATAATAACCAATACAAATGAGAATGCATGAAAATGCATCACGGTGTTTGCTTATTTTACACTTGATGGGGTAGTCTATTCAAGTCTAGGGCGTTTGAGGCCTAAGGCATCCTGTTACTCCCATACAGATCAGTCTCTTCGGTTTGGGATTCTTCATCTTCCGAGTACATCGACGATCCCATGTCTTCGGGTATATAGGGCTCTATCCCAGGTACGTATGGCACGATATACTCAGATATATAAGGCTCGACAAAGCTGCGTCTGGTCACCTCAAAGTGCTAGATGTACTCAGTGGTGGCCCTGTGAATGTTCTCCCTGCGAGTCATATTCTCTGGCCACCTTATATCTTCAACCTGAGAGTTCTTCAAAGAGCGTGTAATAAATGCCACATTAGCTTCAAACTGTTTCCTCTTTTCTCGTTTGGTATATCAAATGAGAAGATACCAGGTCGGGTGGAGGAGGAATCTCCGGCAATGCCTCAAATTGTCGGATAACCCTCTTCAGATAATATGCAGTAGAGCCGGTGAATCCCAGCAAAGGGACGGGGTCTTCGTCATTGCATGCAAGCCTGACTTTGCCCAGTGTTGGCAACCTTAGCCGCCATCGGAGCTGTTCCGGTTTCAGATTTCTAAGGAAGTTCTTCCATTCTATGAAGTTGAACTTAGGAATACGTGTATGGGTTCTCACAAAGGTTTTAAGAGGATGCGCATCGGGGCTAATCTCAGTGAATCACATGCGGATATGGAATTGTCTGACATGAGATGTGAACCATAGGTACAGAAGATCACTAGAGGCTCTAAAGATTCCCTTCTTATTTTTCTTGAAGCGATTTAGGGAAATGAAGGTCTCAGCAAGGATAATATTCGAGTAATCCCACCCACAACAAACCTGTCTGACTACCACAGCCATAATAGAGTCGAATGTGACATATGAAATTGGGAATAGCACAAAGGTGAAGAAGGCTAAGACAAAGGCTCTACCTGATTTAGTCCCTTTAGCATAAGGAGGTTTGGGAATCGATCTAAGAGGAATTATAGTGAAATTCGCCCAGAATTGCCTTTGGCGTCTGCTTTAACTTCTTTGAGGCTTGTGTCAAGGAATTCGGCTAGCTGACTTAATGGATCGAATCCTATGGGAGGTTGAACTAGTGAGTGAGTAAATTCAACTCCGATGGTGGCGCTGTACTCTCCTAGAGTAGGGGTGATTTCCAGTCCCTCCATGCAGAATGTAGCGGTGGTATGATCCCAATAGAGCGCCATGGCTTGAATGAAGGTAGGTAGGCATTCAACCTTCAACGGATCCAATAGATACCCTAGTCGTGATTTGGCGTATTCTTGGCTGGCCTCGCCCATGCTATCCCACCATGATAGGAGTTCGGTCCGAGAAACTTTAAACACTTGAATATCATTCTTTCCCATCAAGTCTAAGATATGCAAATGATTTTGAAAAGTCAATGTCAAAAATTACTTTAAATATGCGACTATGCAAATGCCATGAAGTATGCATGGACCAACTTAATTGCATAGTTCAATTGAAGAAATAGAAATTAGAACCTTTTTCAGGTATTGAAAACCTGACTTGAAGTCTAATTTGAATTTCAGGAAAGTGAATTATGCAATTTAGTCAGGTTCACTTTAGTGACTAAGGGAATTAACAACATCACATTCCATTGGTCAAAACATCAAAATGGGAGAAGAGCGGAATGAATCCCTTATTACAACCAGAACGCCTAACGAAAGAAAGGTAAAGAGAGATTCCTCAAACAAGAAAGCCATAAAAGACTAATGGAATGTGAGGATCTAAACCACATCTTCCTACTGGTCGATTCCCCTTCACAATGATAGTCGGTCAGGAATCCTTCTCCAGTTGAGTGTAAGGGGTCGTCTTCAATGCATTGGCTGAGGGGTCCTGGTCCCTCTGGCCATTCTCTGGTCCATGGTATATTGACTTCTGGTGTTTTCTTACGTCTCGTCTTCTTGAGTGTGATGCGTTTCGGCTTTGTCTTGATCGCAGGGCGTCTTTTCTTTCCCCAAAAGGTGATCCTTGGTATGTCTTCATTAGCGCGTCGTTCATCCTGTCGATGTGCGTATGCTTCTCTAGCTAGATGGTTGCAACGCTGTCTCTTCATCTCCAAATAATTCTTAAACATCTCGTCCGCTTGTCGCTTGAATCTGAGGTTGTCGACGTGGTAGCGGGTTTGACAATCTTCAGCATATCCCAGCTTACGTCCAGTCAGCTCTCGACCATACACAAATCTGGTAAAGTGTAGCCTTGTGTTTGGTCCAGGGCGAGTGGCTTTCCTTAGGTACTCGAAGGTTACCAATTCTGTTGAACTTTTGGGAAATAGCGACATTCTACCCCATTATCGTTGTTATTTCAATTAGTCACTTGAGTGATTTCATGATGCATGCAAATGCATGTATATGTATGCAATGTACGAGTCATACTATGGAACAGGGAGTAGTGAAGTACATTGAAAGTAAATGGCTTACCAACCACACTTGGGGGATGTGAAATGTTCCCCTGTAACAATGGGCGGTTTTAGGTATACCAACCATCCATAGACATGCGCATGAAACAAGTGGGTATACTCTAGAAATCAAAAATCAGGTGAGGAACCTATGGCTCAGGCTCCCACGATCCAAATGAGGCAGATTCCTCCCCAAGGGTACCCACCCAAGAGGGCTAGATATCGCCAATTTGGATTGTGAGCGGGAACGAACACGAAAGTCTCAAGTGCCATCAAACACGATATCCTTTCGCATCCTTTCCCTGTCTAAGGTAACCTAGAGGTGGTTTGCAGTCGGGGTTTGACCGTCAATGTGTGCGATGTGTCGTGATCATCACAATGCAAGGGTCATGCACAGCAGTTTGTATCAAAACATCGCTTCAGTATGTGCGTAAGATAAAATACATTCCCAACTCCAACCAGCAGGAAAAATGTCAACAATCACTCCACCCCTTATTTCTCCAATCTACAAAAATATCTAACACAATGGTTAGCGTACGTACCTCACCTTCAAGAGCATCTGCAGGAAACAATGTCAGATAAACCAAACAACTTTTTAATCGGCTCAAGTCCTTTGGAATTCTGCGAAACCAGAGATTCTGATTTAGAATAGTCCCCAGCGGAGTCGTCAGTCTGTCGCGACCCTCTCCTCGAGGGAGGTACTGTCGGAGGGGGCTAATGGGCCGCCCGATCGTCGCCTAATCGGACGCAGGCCTCTCCCATGGTCCATTACCCAAATCGCAACGGCTGGATATACGTGGTCGACCTTCGATGTGGTCTGGTGACATGTGATATGTGTACATGTCAAGGAGTCGCCACCAATCGTTTCGTGGAGGGTACGATTGGAAACCCTATCGAATAGTTGGGAGCGATCTATTCGATTCTGTGGAAACCAAAGAAATGGGATCGAGGACTTAGTTACGCCGACTGTCAGAGTCGACGCCCTTTCGGTACCTAAGTTGAACGGTTTATCTGACCTTAAGATTCATGCAGACGAATGGGGTACGGATCCTAAATCTAGGAGTTCATGCAAATGGGAATGACTACCCTATCACTCACAATCAATAGAAATAAATACGCAAATCAATGATCCAATACATGCGGATAAAACACATGAAATCAGCATGGCATCCCTAATGAGGCCTTATTAGCCTAGAGAAGTATAAGTCAAGGCTTATGAGTGATTTGGACATGATTCGCCCATGGGGGCAGAATCGTAATTTTGATAAATTTGGGGATAATTTACCATAAAAAGGGAAAAATTGTCATTTCAGATGAAAGATGCAGTCAAAAGATGGTGGAAACGGGATCGGCGATCAAATCCTTCCATTTCCTATTTCTCGAGAACTTCCAGAATTTTTCTGGAATTTAAAAGTGATTTTACCTTCGGAGGGGTAAAGTCATCATTTTGGACAAAGATGAGAACTGAAAATCTCAAATATTAGGATTGGTCACCCACCTGACCCAAACCCTAACTTTGAGCAATTTTCAGGACTCGATTGAGACAAGAAAGATGATTTTCCCATTGAGGGGCAAAATCGTCATTTTGAGAAAAGGGACGAGACTCGAAAACCCAAGCCCAAGAATTGGTCGCCTTACCGACCCTAATTCTTGCTTTGGCATTATCGACCTTATCTCGCATATACAATAGAGGCGACTTACCCCTAAAGGGTAATATCGTCAAGTCTCGGAAGAACGGATAAGAAACCCCAAAAATAAGGTTGACCAGTTGTCTGTGGTCAATCCTCGATTTTTGGGGATTTCTGGAGTGTCTAGGAATTTCCTACATTTTTCCTACATTTTTTTTAATTTTCTAGAATTTTCTAACATTTTTAGGATTTTCTAAGATTTTTTTTTATTTTTTTAAAATCATTTTCTGATTTTTTATTTATTAAAATGTGATTCGGACTGGGTCGACCCGGCCTACTCGGGTCGAAACCCGGCCCAGATCTGGACCCGCGCGCCCCAACTCCCCAAAACGACGCCGTTTCTTCTTTTCCTATTTTTTGGATTATTCGGATTTAATCCGACGGCCCCTGATGGACCATGTGGCTAATCCACGGTCTTTGGATCGACTTATCGAAATCTACGGCCTAGATCAAATATTGATTGTCTCTCTACCGTCCGATCTGATCATCTAGATCTACGGTCGCGATTAAAACCAAGGACTCAATCTAGACCGTTCATTCATACTAACCTAAACGACACCGCACTACTACTAAACTAAACGGCACCGTTTCATCCCTTTTTTGATTTTCTGATTAAAACTATTTTCAGATAATCCTATTTACTGATCGGACGGCCCCTAGAATTTATGCTCGATTTATCTGATCCGTCCGATCTCATTTATTCGAATAACAAACCCAACGGCCATGCTGACTGGACGAAAAAGTGGACCAATGGCGGACCGACACCTAGGAACGCTGACTCGTTGACTCGCCATGTTAGCATCGTCTTCAACCTCTCGACCCCGGGGAAATGGACGGTTGAGGACCTCCGGCAAAGATCTAACGGTGGAACCTTACTGAAATCGTGCGAGACCAACTCTAATTGACTCGCGATCGTCTCTAGTTTAACATATTTAAGAAACACAGCATCTAATCCACAGAATCACGAGTATCATGCAAAGTGCCGAGTACGGCCATGGAAGTTCGATCGCACGATTTACCTAAAATCATGGAAATTCAATCACAGAATAGCACCAATGGAGGTTCGGAAGACTTACCTCGAGCTCCGATCGAGCTCGCACGGCCTAGATTGGGCTAGGCAGGAATGAACAGTGGTCGGCTATAGGGGCAAAGTTCGAAGACTCGATTCGAGATATTCAGGCGATATCGATCAAAATAAAGATGCGGTGATAGTCAGTGATGCTCAGGGAATAAGACGCACACTCTAATTCGAAGAATTAAGACCAGAATCGATTTCCGCCATTGATGCTCAGTAAGAAAGCTTGAAGGTCGAACTCACCTATTCCCGTGGTTTCAACGCGCGCGGCCGACGGCGATCGACTCCTGGGAGTTTGGGCCACCTCTTGACGGTCCCGAAGAGCTTCGGTTTAGCCTGAGAAGGCCCAACCAGCGCTCTGCAAATCCGAGCTCAAACCTTCGACCACCGCGAGGGAAGGTGAGCTCTCTCTCTTTCGTTCTCTTTCTCTCTTGATTCAATTTCTTTTCCTTGAACTGAATCCACTAACTGTTTCAACAGAAAGCCCCTGCGGGCTTATATAGCTCTTTGGATTTTTTTGGCGCCAAACCGGGGGACTAACAGACTCGAATCGCATGTGCATCCACGTGTTTTTTGGTCCAAACGTCGTCGGGGAGGATGGACATTTCGTCCAACTCCGTTTGGTTCTCCGGCAGGCTCCATTTCACACGAATTCGGCACGAATTTGGTCTGAGTTGACTTTTGCAGGCCTGCACAATTGACCGGCCGATTACTCTTTCCTCCGGCGACCATTGGTCGCGATTCCGGCGTCAATCAACGGGGACTGGTACGGCGAATCAAACCCCCACTAATGCTTCTTCAATTGCCGCCGATTGCTTGGCCAATTTCCTCGTTGAAATTCAACCTCGCACTGTTCATTTGCACGTAGGCCTGATGAGGAAGAAGACACTGTAGTGGACCGATTCGACCAGTCCGACCGGCAGTCTGACCGGTTTGAACCGGTTCCGACTTACAATTTTTCAAATCAAACCCAAATTAATGGGAAATTTTTGCAATTGGACCTCATAATCGAATTTATGGCATGGATTTTATCTAAAAATATGGTTTTTCCCAAAGTTCATATCAATTTCAACAAAAACCCCAAATTTTCATTTAATTGTGAATTGGGGAATTATGTAATTGAAGGTTCAAATGGTCAAATTGGATCAAATTACCTATGCCAATTGATTCAAAATGGTGAAATCCATTGAGCAGTATGTTTAATTTGCAATGATAGCCCCCGAATTGAAAGTAATTTCAAATATGCCCAATTTGAAGGACTAAAATGCAATTAAGTATGCAATTTTGCCAAATTCGTGCAATTGAGCAATTTGTGCAAACAATTGAGCTAAATTGCAATAAGGAACAGTTAGATTGAATGTCAAGATCCTAAAAAATGCCAAAATTGCAAATTAAAAGACTCAATCGACATTTTTTTACCAAATTCGATCATACATGTTACAAAGGAACATATAAAATTGAATCTTATTTTGGACTTTTTGTGAGGTCAAGAGGACAAAGGATTTAAAAGAAAAATATTGGCTATTTTTTTCATATTTTTGTGACCTCAAATGATATTTTTCTTGATTTTTCTAGTATTTTCCTAATTTCTGAAAATTTAAAAATGCAAAAAATATGAAACATTATTTTTTGGTCAAAAATGGTTCCTTAGGCTTGGCCAAGGCCACCAAAGTTGATTTTGTAATTTTTTAACTTATTATGGATTTTTCATGAATTTTTAAAGAAATAACCAAAAAAGGCTGATCTAAAATTAGGTGTCAACAGCTGCTTGTTGTTGTATTATATATAGTTGATGAACTTTCATATAAATAATGCATGTTAAGCAAGCCGAAAGTCATGCCGATCCGTGTGAGGAAGCTGTGAAACTAAGTAAGATGCAATTGTGTTGTTTTTGCCGCGAAAAATTGATCTATAGCTAGAACAAATGATAGCCACAAGATGCACAACCCAAAGAACCTAATTCTTTTTCTCAATAGATAGCTTATTAAGATAATTAAGTGCATCCCTCCTGATGTTTCGATAGGAGGTTTACCAATTTTGGATAGTGAAAATTGGAGTAAATCAAATTTTTCCAAATCGTAGTTGAGGACTTTGGTTAATATCTTTAAGATTATTACTCTTAAAATTAAACTATGCTAATGAGTTCTCCCTTCTAGGATGCTTACTCAATTGCTGCACCGTTGTCGTTCAAGTGTGGGTGAGGTTAGCCTCATGAGAAAGCCGACAGCTTATGCCTTGTACACCTAGTCGGGGTGATTCATTGTGACCGGGTGATCTTAGTTGTGAATCATTTGAACTAGTTGTGCACGTAAATGTCATGGCTTTGATTGCATGAATCAAGAGATACTACAAAAAGAATTATCTGCCGTATAAAACCACGGATGCATTGAAAATGATTCAACTTGCTTGCATTATGCATTCTATTCTTTTACACTTCATAAAGAAAGTTTGAGACATTTTTTTGGCTTCCTGCTTGAGTGCAGATTATATTTTTAGATGTATACCACTATTGAGAGCGTCTACTTCAGTTTAACAATCTAACATAGAAAAATTTTCTTTACGGTGAAAACAAAATCGAAAATCTCTTTAACGTGTAAAATAGAAAACTTGAATCAAGACGAGTCTACTGTGTGTGTACGACAGTCTCATCTTTCTTCTTGTGATATTTTTGGTCCTCATCAAGGTCGGGTGCTCTAGAGGTGAAGGCTAGAGGGGGAAGGTAGAAAATCTGCCATGAATGTTTTGCTTACTGTATTATGTGTAGTTAATGCGAATTTTTTCATATAAGTAATGCATACTAAACAAGTCGATCCGTGTGAGGAAGCTGTGAAACTAAGTAAGACAAGATTGCGTTGGTTTTGCTGCGAAAAACTGATTTATAGCTAAAACGAGTGATAGACACAACATGCACAATCAAAAGAACCTAATTCTTTTTTCTCAATAGATAGCTTATTAAGATAATTAAGTGCATCCCTCTAGAGGTTTCGACATGAGGTTTACCAATTTTAGATGGTGAAAATTGCACTAAATCAAATTTCGCCGAATAGTAATTCAGGACTTTGGTGAAGACCTTTGAGATTATTACTCTTAGAAACTAAACTATGCTAATGAGTTCCCCTTCTAGGATGCTTGCTCGCTCAATTACTGCATAATCGTCGTCCAAGTGTGGGTGAGGTTAGCCTCAAGTCTGGCAGCCGATGCCTTGTACACCTGGTCGAGGTGATTCATTGTGCACGTAAATGTTATGGCTTTGATTGCAGGAATCAAGAGATAATACAATAAGAATGATCGGCCGCATAAAATCACAGTTGCATTGAAAATGGTTCAACTTGCTTGCATTATGGATTCTGTTCTTTTATGCTTCATAAAGAAAGTTTAAGACATTTTTTGGGCTTCCTGCTTGAGTGTAGATTATATTTTTAGAGGTATGCTACTATCGAGAGCGTCTACTTCAGTTTAACAATCTAAAATAGGAAACTTCTCTTTACTGTGAAAACAAAATAGGAAATCTCTCTAACGTGCAAAATTGGAAACTTGAATCAAGACAAGTCTACCACGTAAGTATGTATTCTTCTTGCGATATTTTTGGTCCTCTTCGAGGTCGAGTGCTCTAGAGGTGAAGGCTAGAAGGGGGAGGCAGAAAGTCAGCTAGGTATGTGTTGCTTGCTATTGAATTATGTGTAGTTAATGTGAAACTTTTCATATAAGTAATACATACTAAGCAAGTCGAAAGTCATGCCGATCCGTGTGAGGAAGCTGTGAAACTAAGTAAGATGCGATTGCGCTTGTTTTGCCACGAAAAACTGATCTATAGCTAGAATGAGTAATAGACCCAATATGCACAATCCAAAGACCTAATTCTTTTTCTTAGTCGATAGCTTATTAAGATAATTAAATGCATCTCTTCGGCGGTTTCGACAGGAGGTCTACCAGTTTTGGATGGTGATAGTAATTGAGGACTTTGCTCATTACTTTTGAGATTATTGCTCTTGAAAACTAAACTATGCTAACGAGTTCCGTTGCTAGGATACTTGCTCAATTGCTGCATCATCGTCGTCCCATTATGGGTGATGTTAGCCGCATGAGCCAATCCGATAGCCTATGCCTTATACACTTGGTCGTGGGTGATTCATCGTAATCGGGTGAGGTTAGTTGTGAAAAGTTTGAGTTAGTTATGCCTATAAATGTGGCTTTGATTGCAGGAATCAAGAGATACTATAATAAGAATGATCGGCCGTGTAGAGCCACATGTGCTTTGAAAATGGCTCAGCTTGCTTGCATTGTGCATCTATTCTTTCATTCTTCATAAAGAAATTTTAAGAAATATTTGGACTTCCTGCTTGAGTACAGATTATATTTTTAGATGTATGCCTCTGTCGAGAGCGTCTACTTCAGCTTAACAATCTAAAATAGGAAACTTCTCTTTACTGTGCAGCAAAATAGAAAATTTCTCTAACATGCAAAATAGGAAATTTGAATTAAGATAAGTCTACCATATAAGTATGTATATATACATACTTACAGTGTCATTTTTCTTCTTGCGATATTTTTAGTCCTCATCGAGGTCCGGTGCTCTGGAGGTGAAGGCTAGAAGGAGAAGGCGGAAAGTCAGCCAGGTATGTGTTGTTTGTTGCATTTTGTGCAGTTAATGCGATACTTTCATATAAGTACTGCATACTAAGCAAGTCGAAAGTCATGCCAATCCATGTGAGGAAGCTGTGAAACTAAGTAAGATGCGATTGGCGTCGATTTTGCTGCAAAAAAACTGATCTATAGCTAGAAAAAATGATAGAGACAATATGCACAACCCAAAGAACCTAATTCTTTTTCTCAATAGATAGCTTATTAAGATAATTAAGTGCATTCCTCCGGAGATTTTGACAAGAGGTTTACCAATTTTGAATGGTGGAAATTGAAGTAACTCAAAATTTGCCAAATAGTAATTGATTACTTTGGTCAATATCTTTGAGATTATTACTCTTGGAAACTAAACTATGCTAATGAGTTCTCCCTTCTAGGATGCTTGCTCAATTGTTGCATCGTCATCGTCCAAGTGTGGGTGAGGTCAGCCTCATGAGCAAGTCCGGCAGCCTTTGCCTTGTACACTTGATCGACGTGATTCATCGTGACCAGTTGAGCATAGTTCTAAAAAGTTCGAGCTAGTTGTGCATGTAAATGTTATGGTTTTGATTTATGGCTTTGATTGCGGGAATCAAGAGATACTACAATAAGAATGATTGGTCGTGTAAAACCACAAGTGCATTGAAAATGGTTCAACTTACTTGCATTATGCATTCTATTCTTTTATGCTTCATAAAGAAAGTTTAAGAAATTTTTTGGGCTTCCTGCTTCAGTGCTGATTATATTTTTAGAGGCATGCCACTGTTGAGAGCGTCTACTTCAGTTTAACCATCTAAAATAGGAAACTTCTCTTTATTGTGGAAACAAAATATAAAATCTCTCTAACGTGCAAAATGGGAAACTTGAATTAAGACAAGTATATCGTGTATGTATGTACGCACACACACTTACAGTCCCATCTTTCTTCTTGCAATATTTTTTGTCCTCATCGAGGTCGGGTGCTCTGGAGGTGAAGGCTAGAAGGGGAAGGCAGAAAGTCGGCCAGGTATGTGTTTCTTGCTGCTGTATTATGTGTAGTTAATGCGAAACTTTTCATATAAGTAATGCATACTAAGCATGGGGAAAGTCATGCTGATCCGTGCGAGGAAGTTGTGAAACTAAGTAAGATGCGATTGCATTGATTTTGCCGCAAAAAACTGATCTATAACTCAAACGAGTGACAGATACAATATGCACAGCCCAAAGAACCTTATTCTTTTTCTCAATCGATAGCTTATTAAGATAGTTGAGTACATCCCTCCGGAGGTTTCGACAGGAGTTTTACCAATTTTGGATGACGAAATCAAATTTTGCCGAATAGTAATTGATGAATTTGCTCAATATCTTTGAGATTATTACTCTTAGAAACTAAACGATGCTAATGAGTTCTCCCTTCTAGGATGCTTGCTCTATTGTTGCATCGTCGTTGTCCAAGTGTGGGTGAGGTTAGCCTCATGAGCAAGTCCGGCAGCCTATGCCTTGTACACCTGGTCGAGGTGATTCATTGTGATCGGGTGAGGTTAGTCGTGAAAAGCTCGAACTGGTTGTGTACGTAAATGTTATGGCTTTGATTTTGGGTTTGATTGCAGGAATGAAAAGATACTATAATAAGAATGATCCGCCATATAAAACTACAAAGGCATTGAAAATGGTTCAACTTGCTTGCGTTGTGCATTCTATTCTTTTGTGCATCATAAAAAAAGTTTAAGTAATATTTTGGGCTTCCTACTTGAGTGGAGATTATATTTTTAGAAGTATGCCACTGTCAAGAACATCTACTTCAATTTAATCATTTAAAATAGGAAACTTCTCTTTACCGTGGAAGCAGAATGAGAAATCCCTCTAACGTGCAAAATAGGAAGCTTGAATTAGGACAAGTCTATCGGGCAAGTATGTATATATACATATTTACAGTCCCATCTTTCTTCTTGCGATATTTTTGGTCCTCGTCAAGGTATGGTGCTCTGGTGCTGAAGGCTAGATGGGAAAGGCAAAAACTTAGTCTGGTATTTGTTGTTTACCGTTATATTATTGTCGCGACCCGCCCTCGATTTTTGATATACAAATCGAGGAAAGACGAGCTAATGGATTGCCAAGGGAAAGGCCTTGCATGCGGGCCCCTTGGCTCGGACTCTCCCAAGCCCATATCAAGTCGCGACGTCGAGAATTCATAATCGAATTAGTGTGATCGAGTGGCATGTGTAACGTGTGCATGCAAAAAGGAGTCAAGGAGTCACCATCGATCTTTCGAGGAGGGTAGAATGGGGACCTATCGAGCGATTGGGAGGGGCCGCTCGATTTCACCCAACCAAAGATTTTTGGGTTCGAGGATTAATTTACCCTACTATTTCTACTAGAGCTCTTGCGGTTACCATGAGATTGATTGTTACCTAAAGTGATCATGCGAGGTTTAGTTGCTTTTTAATTCCTAATCATGTTTTTGCAACCATGCTAGGCATTCATGCAAAGTGATCTTGTAGGCTTTCGGTAGCATTTTTGTAATTTTCAGGGTTTATCTTAAAAAAATGCAAAATCAACCAAAGCATTCGAAGGTAAAAGTAGAAAGCAAAAAGAGCTATTCTGAAGCAATAAATAAAACCCTCGGTCCTCGATTATTTAGATACAAAGCCACAAATAAAATAAATGACAAGATCGAGTACACAGATGAAACGGGCTGGAATGGACATCGACCAACCTCCAAGGCCAAATAGAAACTAAAGATGCTAATTAGATCGAAAAAATATGGGGAAAGTTCAACTACGCATTTTCCAAATAATTTTCAATTTTTATTTTATTTTTCAAAAAAATTCTTTATTTTTTATTTTTTATTTTATTTAATAAAAATAAAAATTTGATGGATGGCGTATCGCGCAAAGGCCTCGTGAAAGTCTCACTAAAATCACTTACAATAACAATTTTTCAAATATATATATATATATATATATATATATAGTTTGAAAACCAATCGACGGGGCATTTTGTCGAACAAATAACTCGGTTCTCACTCGCAATTAAAGGAAACCAAACATACCATCCAAAAATAGGCGGAATGGGGTTTTGAAAACAGCCAATGACTGAGGAATTGACCAAATGAATGGGTCATAACGAAGTCGAGAAGATGGCTACTCGCAAACCAGCACTTAACAAAATTTCTCAACCCCTAGCATAACAGCTCATTGGGGTGAATTCGAAAGCAATTATCTTAGTATTCAGATTAAATCAAGGGAAACTATCCTTACCACGTGAAAGTAGGTTTGATCTAGTTTTCGAAAAGACCGACGGCTTGGGGAATGGCCAAACAAGCACGTCATAGAAGATGGCTATTCGCAAAGCAACACGACCAAAATCCCAAGCCTCACACTTTGCAGTTCTTGGAGGCAAATTTGGAGACTGATAACTTAATCCACAGAGATGATCCAAATAAACCCTAGGTATCAATGTGAAGGTTAATCCACAGAGATGATCCAAACAAACCCTAGGTATCAATGTGAAGTGCTACCCACAGAAAACATAAGCAACCAAAGAACGACATCAAAAGCTCAAGAAATCAACAAGAAAAGTGACCTCAAAGTAACGGGTTCGCACTGTTTGTAACACTTGGAAAAATTTTCAATACCTAGAATCAGTTCATGGTAGCCACTTTAGAATACCATAACTCGTGTCTCGATTACAATCAATGAGCAAGCAATATATCAATGAAAAGAGCTGCACACCAGAAATAATATGAAACAAGAACAACTCTTAAATATTGTAACACCAGAGAGAAAATTACCCCGAAATTTGGGGGTTTGAACTATTTGTTAGCTAGGGTCAGACCAACAGGGGGTATTTACGACCCCATATCTCACTCTATACTTACAACCAACAGGCAAAGAGCTACATATCAAGGACAACATGAAGCCAGAATGACTCTCGAAGCATGTAACACGAGGGAAAAAACCATCCCGAAAGTCGGGGGTTTGCACTTATTAAAACTTTTCAACACTTGAAAAAATTTCAGATTTAGAAAAGAAAAGTTCACGGATGCAATTTTAAAGGATCATAACTCACACCTTGATTACTACCAATGGGCAAACAATATATCAATACAAAGAGCCACAAACTATGAATAATATGGGAAAAGTACACCTGGAGTGCCTTAACTTTCGTACGGTGTGCTTAAGTGCCTTAACTTTCAAAGTGTGCACTTAAGTGCCTAATCGGGGTAAAAGTGTGCAGTTGAGTGCTAACTCCGGCGAACAGTGTACACATGGATTTTCTTTGTATTTTTTAATAGTTTCTGAAATTTTAATAAAATCCACGTGTACATTAAATATTAATAAAAATACTGTTCACCGGCGCCACATCAGCATTTTCGGCGGCCACCTCACCTTTTCCGGCGGCCACGTCAGCATAGGCACTTAAATGAACACTTTTTAAAAGTTAAGGCACTTAAGTGCACACTTTGAAAGTTAAGGCACTTAAGTGCACACCGTACGAAAGTTAAGGCACTCCAGGTGTACTTTTCCCTGAATAATATGGAACAAAAATCACTTTAAAAGCATGTAAAACGAGAGAGAAAATCACCCTGAAAGTCGAGAGCCGAGCTATTTTTTAGCTCTAAACAATGCAAATAACTGGTCAATAAGCCATATTCTCGAGCTCATATCCCAACATCTACACACCATCTAGAGAAAAAACAAAGTACCATTACAAAGAACTACACACGTGGAACGTAACAAGCTTAAGAAAAACCAAAAACAACCATGGAAAGGCAGTGAAAAAGGAGCTCAAAATAAAGTACTTGACATCGACATGCATTTCATCGATCACGTGATGTGCATTAAGATAAATATGCAATTGGGGCATTATAAACGAAACTAAAGCATGAAATCACTCGATGGACATGTAATAAACATATAGACATGCAAAGGATTGGCTAGTTTGGCCTCGTTCAACCCGAAAGTTGAACAGGACCAAACCACGTCGGCAAAAGTTGGTCAAGAAAGGGTATTCGCATCACCTTTCTGAGCTGCTCCGGTGATAATAAGAGGTCATTGATTGCTCAATTGGAAGCTGAGGTGCAGAAAAACACGGTCAGGTGGTGGTGGTGGTGGTGGTGGTCGGTCATTCTCTCTCGTTCGCTCGGTATCCCGAGAACCTCCGAGTATCAGCCATAGAGGTGGCATTTTTTACAAATTTTTAAAACGCTTAGCTCTATGGCTACTTTTTCTTCATATAGACCTCGTCTCACACCCTTAAGCACTCATTTTTCTCGTGTACGACCACGGCCAGATCAAGTATTTCCGACACTTGCTGCGTGTGTTTTTTTGTCTCCCGAACGCTAGCTGCCCCTTTCCCCCTCCGTACCGATTTCATGCGAAACTCGCATCCACAAGATGCCAAAAAGGTGCCGGGAAGGCTCTGGAATGAGTTTGGGGGGAGGACGTGGTACGGGTGTCGTGAAATGGCCACGGATTTGGCCGAGATTGGTCTGGCTTTGGGCGTTGGCAACGGAGATGAGGCTAGATATCTCGGCTCGGGCTATGCCAAGCCACGAAAAAGAGTTCATTGGAATCGGAGTTGAGTTGACTACAAAGCCCAAAAGATATCGTCGCCGATCGTGCCCAATTTGGCGGTCAATTTCGTCAGTTTTCGCCTAGGAGTAAGATGCGCATGTGAGGACTGAAGGTTAAAGGAGACGAATAGTAACCCGGTGGCCCGGTGGGTCCGATTCGCTCTGCCCGGCTGACCCATTTTCGCGAAAAACATCCAATTGGGCCTTCAAAAGATTTTTTTTTTCATGAATTTAAAGCTAAAATTGGATTCTACAACATGTCTTACATCTAAGAGACGTACTCTTGAGATTAAAAAATTTTGATTTAGTGCAAAAAAACCCAATTTTTAAATTTGATCCGAAAATGATATTTGTAAAAACCAAAGCCGAAATGGCAAAATCGAGCCAAGCCACCCGCACCAATAGATGTAGAATGATGACTATAGAGTAGTGGTATTATATTTTGATGGCACCCCTAGAAAATTATTAATTGCACTTTGAGACAAATCGAGGACTAAATTGAAAAATAATTGTGTATTTAGGCCCTTTTGGTCAAAATTGAGCAATTCCGTGAATATTTGGATCTTTTTTCAATATGAGATGCTAGAGGCAAATGCCATGACTCGAAAAATGTGAAAATAAAAATTAAAAGGACCCGAAACATAATTTTTAGGCTCAATTCGGTGTTATGCTTATGAAGGATCATGTGCCCCCGAACTGAATTTTCAATGTTTTAAATTTCAGACATGAAAAGGGAATTAAAATAAAAATATTGACTACTTTTTATATTTTTGTGACCATAAATATTATTTTTCTTGATTTTTGACTATTTTTATAATAAAAATAAATTCGAAAACTATACAAATTTATGAAAAATATTTTTTGTTCGAAATTAATTCTTAAGGCTAGACCAAGACTTCTAAAGTTGATATTGTAATTTTATGAATTTTTTATATTTTAATTAAATTTCTAAAAAATAAAATGATCGAAAATTACGTGTCAACAATTATGTATAGTTAATGCGAAACTTTTTATATAAGTAATGCATACTAAGCAAGTCGAAAGTCATGCCAATCCGTGTGAGGAAGATGTGAAACTAAGTAAGACGAGATTGCATTGATTTTGCCGCGAAAAACTTATCTATAGCTAAAATGAGTGATAGACACAATATGCACAACCCAAAGAACCTAATTATTTTTCTCAACAGATAGCTTATTAAGATAATTAAGTACATCCCTCTGGAGGTTTCGACAGGAGGTTTACCGTGGAAGTTGGAGTAAATCAAATTTTGCCGAATAGTAATTAAGGACTTTGCTCAATATATTTGAGATTATTACTCTAAGAAACTAAAATATGCTAATGAGTTCTCCCTTCTAGGATGTTTGTTCAATTGTTGCATCGCCGTCATCCAAGTGTGGGTGAGGTTAGCCTCATGAGCAAGTTCGGCAGCCTTTGCCTTGTACACCTGGTCGGGGTGATTCATCATGATCGGTGAGGTTAGTTGCGAAAAGTTCAGGCTAGTTGTGTATATAAATGTTAGGCCCAATACCAAAAAAAAAAAAAAAACTCAAACTTTAGAATTTGTGACAATTATATCCAAAAAAAAAATTGTCTCATAAAAAGCCTCCAACTTTTGCTTTTTGTCCCAATTCTACCCAAAATTTTTACTTTTGTCCCAATTTTATCGACCGGCCTAGTACCAAAAAAACCTCAAATTTTACTTTTATCTCAATTCCACTACCGTCAGTCTTTTGTTCATAATCACCGTTAGTTAATCCTACGTGACTCGAATTTTCTTGCCGAATTTACTAATGAATTTTCAAAATTTAAAAAAAGTAAGTTTTAGAGACGACGAAATTTTAAAAGATTCGTCAGAATATCTCCATGTCTAGCCGTTCTTTGGGCTGTTGAGTGTCGAAAATAATACGAAATGCGCCGTCTTTAGTGACTATATATCTCTCAGCAATATTTAGGGGTAGCAAAAGATAGAAGAGAATTTTGAAATTTTTTCATGTCAGTTTTGCCAAGGTGTAATTCATTAATGACGTGACAATGTCACGTAAGATTAACTAACGATGATTATAGAAGGAAGGCCAACGGTGGTAAAATTGGAATAAAAGTAAAAATTGAGGGTTTTTTTGGTACTAGGCCCGTAAAATTGGATAAAAGTAAAAGTTTTGGGTAGAATTGGGACAAAAGTAAAAGTTGATGGTTGGTAAAATTAGGAAAAAAAATAAAAGTTTAGGCTTTTTTTGGTACTAGGCCGACAAATTGGGACAAAAGTAAAAGTTGATATTTTTTTTTGTACTAGGCCGGTAAAATTAGGACAAAAGTAAAAGTTTTGAGTAGAATTGAGACAAAAGTAAAAGTTAAGGGTTTTTATGAGACAAAAAAATTGGATATAATTGACACAAACACTAAAGTTTGAGGTTTTTTTGGGTATTCGGCCATAAATCTTATGGCTTTGATTGCAGGAATCAATAAATACCACAATAAGAATGATCGGCCGTGTAAAATCACCGGTGCATTGAAAATGGTTCAACTTGCTTGAATGGTGCATTTTATTCTTGTAGTGCAGATTATATTTTTAGAGGTATGCCACTGTCGAGAGCATCTACTTCAGTTTAACTCTTATGAAAATGATATGCAAATAGCTAGCAAACTATATAAGAGAGATGATTGGTGCACAGGTCATACTAGGTGATAGATCACTTGAGGTATTGTCCTTTTCTTTTCTTTTCTTTTTTTGGTCGAAAGAGGTACTGCTATTACCATATTTGACCTAGATTATATAAATATACAATGGTTAATATCACGAAAAATTTCAAATTGGTATATCTGTGATAAATTTACCCAAATTATTTTTTGACCACAAAAAATCTCAAACCAGTACACTTGTGATAAATTTATCCCCAAATTATTTTTTTTACTATAAAAAATCCTAAACTGGTGCACATGTGACAAATTTACCTTAAACTAATTTTTTTACCATGACAAATCCCAAACTTATACACTTGTGACAAATTTACCCTTCGTTAAATTCGGTTAATACTACGAAAAATCTCAAATTGATACTCATATGACAAACAGAGAGTAAAAACCCAAAACTGGTACACCCATGAGCTGTTACGTGCCATCTGACTCAGCAATTTGACGATTAAATTTAACGAAAATTAACGGAGGGTAAATTTGTTACAGGTATACAATTTGGGTTAAATTTATCACAAGTGTACTAGTTTGGAGTTTTTTATTGTTAAAAAAATAATTTAGAGTAAATTTATCACAAGTGTACCAGTTTGAGGTTTTTCGTGGTATCAACCCAATATACCACTACAAAAAAACACGCAATTAGCCACGACATTAGCGACGAGAATTTCGCAAAAATTCGTAACTAAATTGATTTGGCGACGAATTTGCGTCGAGAAAAAATTCGTAGCTAATTCGGCGTCGCTAAATTTAGCGACGAAAAATTTGAAGGTCGTCGCCAAAATTGGCTACGAACGGCTTTGTTCGTCGCCAAAATTGGCGACGTACATAGTGGTTCGTCGCCAAAATTGGCGACGAACGGCTTTGTTCGTAGCCAAAATTGGCGCCGAACAAAGCGGTTCGTCGCCAAATTTTAGCGACGAACAAAGCCGTTCGTCGCTAATTTGTAATTTTTTTTTGGGTCGGAGGAAGTTCTGGGAAATTGTCCAAGAAGAAGATGGCAACGAAGATTGCGAGGAAAATGAAAGCAGAAGCATTTCCAACGATGGCTACAATTCCAAATACATAGACACATGAAAGTTCAGCCAAAAGCCGACAACGAAGACGTAGGACGGCATTCTAGGGCGGTGAAATCACCGGCCAAAAGCGCCATTTTTTGACTCTGCGAAATTGAAAATTAGCGACGACCTTCGAAGGTCGTCGCTAATTTTCAATTTCGCTGCTAAAAAAAAGGCGCTTTTTTTCCCGGGCCGCTCGAAATTGAAAATTAGCGACGAAAAGAGATGTTCGTTGTTGACACCTGATTTTTGGTAATCCGTTATTATAGTCTGTATTTCTAAAATTAATTAAAAATATCAAAAAAAGTCATAAAATCACAAAATCAACTTTGGAAGCCTTAGCCTAGCCTCAGGAACCAATTTTGAACAAAAAAATATTTTTGGTATTTTTTAATATTTTTCGAATTTATTTAATTATAAAAATACCCAAAAAATCAGAAAAATACCATTCGTGGTCAGAAAAATACCCAAAAATATTCGATAATTTTGTTTTAATTTCCTCTTCAAGTGTGTTACTTTAAATCTCAAAAATTCGGCTAGGGTCAACATGTTCCTTAACAAACATAAACCCGAACCGAACCCAAAAAATCCTTTTCGAGTCTTTTAAGTTTCAATTCTCACTTTTTATAAGCTATGACATTGGATTCTAAAGTCTTGAAGTGCAATTAGGTCAATTTTCCCTCCAGTTTGATCAATTTTAACCAAAATGGCTCAATTGCACATTTTTCTTTCAATTAGTCCCCGATTTCACGGATCTTAAAATTCACTCGGGCATACCTATTAAATGAGATTTAATTTTATTTCTTTTTTTTTGGTCACTTGAACGTGCATATACGATGTACACGTCTGCTCTACGTATTTATACGTTATACGTATTTTTACTGTTTGGTAACCTCTTTAACTCTTGTAATAATAATAATTGTTATTATCATTTTTAACACATTTGTTAAAGCTATTTTTAAATAGCATTTTTGTATTATAAATTGTGAGCGTTATTTTTAGATAGCATTTATAATTGTTAGTGCTATTTTTAAATAGCATTTTTGTATTATAAATTGTGAGTGCTATTGTTAGTGTTATTTTTAAATAGCATTTTTGTATTATAAATTGTGAGTGTTATTTTTAGATAGCATTTATAATTGTTAGTGCTATTTTTAAATAGCATTTTTGTATTATAAATTGTGAGTGCTATTGTTAGTGTTATTTTTAAATAGCATTTTTGTATTATAAATTGTGAGTGTTATTTTTAGATAGCATTTATAATTGTTAGTGCTATTTTTAAATAGCATTTTTGTATCATAAATTGTGAGTGCTATTGTTAGTGTTATTTTTAAATAGCATTTTTGTATTATAAATTGTGAGTGTTATTTTTAGATAGCATTTATAATTGTTAGTGCTATTTTTAAATAGCATTTTTGTATCATAAATTGTGAGTGCTATTGTTAGTGTTATTTTTAAATAGCATTTTTGTATTATAAATTGTGAGTGTAATTTTTAGATAGCATTTATAATTGTTAGTGCTATTTTTAAATAGCATTTTTGTATTATAAATTGTGAGTGCTATTGTTAGTGCTATTTTATAATTCAATTTATTGGAAGGTGTTTTTGGCTATAAAAGGATGACAAGAGTTTTGAGGTAGTGAGGGAGGACATACGCTGAGAAAATTCTTAGAGGGGGCACGGCACAAAAAAAAAGGAATCGCTAGCTCTCTCAAGGATAATTTAAAAGAAAAGACGTTCACCCGCCAACGTTTCTTGAGTTTCCGGCCGATTGAACCGTCAGATCTAGCTAATTTTTTGTGTGCAAGGTGACGCGCACGGAGACGGTCGCACGCTGGGGCTGGACGATTGAAGACCGGTGTCCAATCAGGTATATTTTGCGTACCCGATTCATACATTAGAGTTATTTTCCTAAAATATTGTTATAGATTTTATTTGTATTTTATTGCATCTAATAAAAGTGTGCACTTTCTACATTGCATCCATTAGACCCAGAATCGGAAGGCCGAGCCTCCTGTTGGTGTCTAAATATTTTCTGTATTTTTACTTTATGTCATAGTATTTCATGCATCATATAATTAATTTGCATTGTACTACATCCAATAAAAGTGCACGTTTTCTGTATTTTGACTATCGGACCCAGAATCGGAAGGTCAAGCCTCCTATTGGTGTCTAAGGCATATTATTCATTTATTTTCTGTAAATTATATTGTGCTACCCCAGAATCGGAAGGCCGAGCCTCCTGCTGGTGGTTTATACCCCCCACACCTATTTGCACGAACACCGACGGACTCCGACGTCGTAAAATTCACCGGATCCCATCTCCTTTGCTTATGTTTATGTTGTGTAATGACTTGATATCTTCTTTATTTTTATTATAATTTGCATTGCGTTGCGTCCTATAAAAAAAAAAAAAAAAAAAGCTAGTTCGGTCGGCTGCAGATGAGCCACGTGTCGTGATCCGGTGATTTTCAGAATAAAATAAATTAATGAATTTCGAATTTTAGAAAAATTAAAATGATTCGATTGTCACCAAGACGCCACGTGGCGAGTTAGGGACCGTCAGTTGGGTTTTATTTTTAGAAAATAAAAAAATCAAATAAAAAAATTCTAAAAAAAATCCAGAAAAATCCCCAAAAAATAGGAAATGGCCACAAACAACTGGCCAAGACTCATTCCAGGTGTTTTGAACCCCGACCTTTCTTAAAATGACGATTTCGCCCTTTGGGCGAATCGTCCTCCAAAAATTGAAAAAAAATCAAGAAATTCCAAAAAATTCTCAAAAATGGGAAATGGCCACAAACAACTGGCCATGGAATATTTTGGGTAATTCGGTATCCAAACCTTCCAAAATTGACGATTTTGCCCTTCGGGCTAATCGTCCCCAAATCTTCACATTTTACCCCTGGTCCGAAATCACATCTTTCCTAAACCCTTATGGCTATATTAGGAAGCCATTAATTTGAATTGATGTGCATTGATGTGATTTATTTATGTACTTGATTGCGCTTTCATTTAAATTGATTGTGATTGATAGGAACAGTTTTTCAATCTGCATGAAACCCTGAATCAAGCCTACCTCACCTAAAATTGCGCCTGCATGAACTCTTAGCTAGGAAAATCACTCGCGTTAGGTACCGAAAGGGCGTTGGTAATGACACCGACGTAACCAAGTCCCCGAACCCAAAATCTCTGGTTCCGCAGAACTGATCGACCTCTCCCAATCGGTCAGTAAGGTTTCCGGTCTACCCTCCAATAAAGACCGGTGGCGACTCCAAATGCATGCACAAGTTGCACATGTCACCACGACCACACTGAAGGTCGAAAGCGATCGACTCTTATCGTCGAATCCCTCAAAAAATACTCCCGCCGCGATTTGGTATGGGCCTGGGAGGGCCCGCGCCGGCCAAAGGGCTCGCGATCGGTAATCCATTAGCCGCTTCCGCTTTCGGACGGGTCGCGACAGCTGGCGACTCCGCTGGGGAATTTGTTCTAGAACCTATCGTTCTAGACCTCAAGTGGACTTAGGCCGTAATTAAAACGCTGAGTGATTTTTCTATCCATGCAGGCGCTCTTGAAGGTGAGGTAAGTCCTCTTACGATAGGTGTTATATGTTTTTGCAGATTGGAGAAATAAGGGGTGTAGTCCGTGATTAACATTGTCTTATGCAGGTTGGCGTAGGAATGTATGTTGTGTAGATGATTTGAAGCGTTGATTGATAAACTGTTGTGCATGACTTGCATTGTGATGATCACGACACATGGACACACATAACCGCGCCTAAAACCCCGGGCGCCGCCTATAGGAAAACAATAGAAGGGATTGAAAATGGAATCTCCGTGAGGAAAAACACGGGGTAATCCACTTTTCAATTCTGCTCATTTCGAACTATGGATCGAGCCCCAATGCAACGATAGTTGTGCAATGGAATCTGCTCTTTCTAGAACTCGAGATGGGAGCCTTGGCCTTAGGTTCCAAACCCTTTTGATTTTTAGAGTCAAGCCTCACTTGTCTCATGCGCATGTATTTGGATGGTTGGTATACCTAAAGCCAAAAATCATTGGGTACCTCTCATGGTAAGGTCCTGCCGTTTCTATTTAAATTCACTTGCAGCCTTTTATTTTGCACAACATGCTGCATTCATCAAATCCGAGGGTTGAGTCCAATTCCATTTTAGAGTATGGATAGAGTAGAGATGATCTCTCCAAGTCGGTCCCACATCCCGGACATATTCAAATATGAGCAACGCGTCATCCGCCATCGGACTGTCGGGACATTCAATGGAGTCTACCCTTTTCAAGCTGTCCAAGGAATGATCCAGTAACCATACCGAAAGTTGAAGGACAGGCGATAACAGCAAATCTGAGACACCTACCGGACATTATCAAAATGGCATCTGATGAAAACGAAGACCCGAAATAGCCGGACCGAAGACATCAAGCGTCGTCCCCCCAAAGACCCGACTTGGGGCATCTCTTTAGGTTATTAAGGGCCACGTTCCAGTCGTCTCTTTTCTTTTATCAGGATCATCGAGTCTGTAAGGAACACCCGCCTGTGGGTCTCCCATCTATCTTCTGCACCTCGATTTCTAATTCTTGTCTAAATGTCTTGACATTGGAGCGCGACACTGGAATTTCTCTCAACCATTCGGATTTTTCGGTTCAATTGCATGTCTTACCCAGATGAAATTTTCGTTAGAAGTCACACTTGGCATGTTTAACCCAAGTACGAGAATCTAACATTCATTTCATGGTGCGCCGGACATGGAATTGAACCGGTCTATAGCATGCATCATTGGTAATCCTTGGTAATTAACTAAAGTCGTTCATGTTTCCTGAATTCAAGAGGAAACATGATATCCAAATTACCTTCGGGAAATTATTTCAATTTGGATGTCCTATCTCTCACCAAATTTAGGACACATTGGAATTGTATTTTTATCTTCTTGGAAATTCCACAGATTTTCTGGGGATTTGCCAAAAGTGATAACCATGGATTACGCTCCTTTTAGTTTTATGTTTTCTCTTGAAAAACATCGATAAGAATTTTTCACATGAGGTTAAGGCTTGTGTAAAAGTCTTTATCTTCGTTAATCATAAGAAAGCATAAAATTGAAAGGATTTATGCTTTACTTCCCTTTCTAACATATTCCTGTCATCCAAACAGGCAACTTCCAGAATCAAAATCCAAAGATTTGTGTGAAGAATCAGTCGCAAGTTAAAATCGCTGGACCACCCTAGAGAGTCAACTGATGAGGGAAGACCAAGGAATCCTAAAAAAATAGTCAACTGATGAGGGCAAACGCCACCCAACCGGGGCATCCGGGTCAAGTGTAAAGACGTATCGTTCCCAATTGATTTTCAATCAGATACTGGCATAACATTTCCTATCTCTTTCTCTCAGGTACGACAAAAAGAAAGACGCCTTCAATGATGATAAAAATGAATGAGACCACTGAAGAATTTCCGTCGTCTTGGGTGCCCAAAGTGACCAGGGTCGGGATGTGAAGCATCAAAGGAAGAACAGCCTCGAGTAAAGAATGTCTCCTTGGATTGACCATTTAAAAAGCTTCGAACGGAGAACCCGGGATATAGGGAGGTCCTTGGCACCACCGTTTGTCTTAAAAGCAATGATCGTAGTGCTATCAGTGAAACCCTTAATGAGCTACTTGAGGATCGGAAATGCTCGTTCTTATGCAATTCCTAGAATAATTCTCAGCAAAGTCAGATTATGCGGTAGATGTACACAAGAAAGCTGCGCTTCCAAAATCGGTGCCAGCACCGTCCGAAGGGCGGAGCATATATCATCACGTGAAGCTTGCCATCATTACAAATTAGATCGAATCTCGAGGCTGATAATTTCCAGGTCCCGCTGCGCCGAAAGCAGGAAGAGGAGAAACTTAGCATTGAGCCTTGGCGTTTTGTTGTTGTCATGGAGAATCAGCAGCCATCGAGCTCCAATCGTCAACAACATTCGAAGGCTACCTACACCGAGCGTTGTAGGTGGCCCCTCAGTCGAAAGCTTCAAGGGCAACATCATGGGGCAGACAAGATGCAGCGCTGATTGAAATATGAGGCACGCGTGAATCTAAAAGGATCGGCCTTCGTCCGTAGAAAGCAAATACCTTCGTGCCATGCTGACTGCATTAAAGAGGAGAGGAAAGGTTCTGCGCCTGAAGCACCAGAAGCTTGCACCTCCAAAGCTTTTCTCTGAAACATTCAAACAATCCTCAGAGTCCACTATCTTGAGTCACCACTAGTTTCGAGAAGAGACTCATTTATCTGGGGCAACCTCAAAACTTGTCAAGTCATTTCCTGCATCAAACCCTTCTCCTCAGGCCGTCCCTTGATCTGCGAAAATGCTGACGATTGGTGGGGATGACATGTTTTCAACCCGGACGTTAACAGAAACTCCCTGCCCAGTGAGTCTGCGAGTCATGGCCATCGATGGCAATCCAGTCTCTCTCTCAGTGCTCATGGTTGTGCTGAGAGAATGCCAGTACAAGGTTATGGGCCGAACAAGTGCAACTGAAGCCTTAAAAGCGCTGAAGCGGAATAGGAGCAGGTTTAACATCGTCGTCACTGCCACGACGGTGTTCGACATGCGCGTCCTTGATCTTATAAAAGTCGTCAGTTCCGAAATGGACATGCCGATTGTCATCATGTCAGCAAGTGATGATCAGTCGTTTATAACGAAGGCCATACTACATGGAGCTCATGGTTTCATAAGGAAGCCGACCCAGGTCCGAGTGCTTCAAAATCTGTGGCAGCATGTGGTAAGAAAACAGTTACACGAGCAAGATGGCCGTAAACAAGGTAATGATGCCGTTGTGGGGCGCAGGAAGACAAGGTTCGATTGGTCCCCGGATCTTCATCGCAAGTTTGTCGACACAGTCCAACAGTTAGGGGTCGACTCAGCACCCCCGAAGCGTATAATGGAGATCATGAATGTACCGGGACTCGCCAGGAGTAGCATCGCAAGTCACCTCCAGAAGTACATAAAGGAATTGAGAGAGCACGAGGCAACTCTAAATCAAGAAGGCCAAAACGAAGCTGATTCAAGTCTGAACGATAAACGGCCAATACAGACTCCCTGGTTTGAACATCTACCTTCCACTGGTACCCTTCCTATGGTCAATCAGGTCACCGGGCCACATATTCGAGAACCAAATTTTTCAAACACACAGTTTGAACTTATGACTCTCGACGAGCGTATGTGGGGTAGCTCACAGCACATTCCTCTCTCTAACTTCCAAATGGGGGGCGTCGGCCACGGTATGCTAGCTTATCCTGCCTATTTACACCTAGGCAATGATGGAAGCTCCAGCTCCAACCAGATTGCCTATGGCGAAAGCATGAAAAGATATCCATCGCCAAGAATCGACGCGGCTCAATTCGAACATCAATTGCCTGAAGGATCGGGAGACTATCTGGATGACGAGCTCATTATCATGATTAATCAGTTTAAAACTGACAGTCCTCCACCAAACTGATCCGAGAGGGCAATTATGTATCTGGTTCAAGACGCGACTAGTACAACCCTCAATGGAAGCAAGCCTAATATGCATGCCCTAATATGCTATTAAGTTTTTGTTGCTAAATCATCAGGTTGTATATTCCTTTTAATATCTGAAGCTAATCTTGTGTAAAGACCAGCGCCACCCGCGAGCATCATCATGCTCAAGTGCGACAATCCCATTTTAGATTAGACTCAAGGCAAATCAATTCAACACCGTGAAGAGAAGCGTCGAAAATACTTCACGTATGGAAATACGAGTAAAGCCCAAGCAAAGCTCGTGGGAACGGATTTCCCCAATTGCTTCGAGGAAGTCAAGCTGGGGGCAAACTCTCATAAACCCCACGAAAGCATATCAGACCAGGGTTATCGAACCCAGAGATGACGAACATCAGGACAAGCATCACCTAGCTGTGACAAGTCATGCCTAACCGGGGCAAATGAATTATTTTTGCGTTGGACAAAGAAAGATGTGTCATCTCCGGCAAAGTCAAATAGCAGAGTCGTCCGCATCTGATTCGAACCCCAAGATACGAATTTGGGGGGATGGTAACTTTGTATCGTTCCAATTTGATCCCCAAAGATCCCATGTTTAACATGAGTTTTTCTCATTTAACAGGAAGTCGTTGGCGCCGAAAGCCTCAAAAGAAAAGAGCGCGCTAACAGGGAGGCGAATAGAATCATTGGCCTTAGAAGTCGGGATTCCAAGAGAAAGTCTTTGATGATAAGACCTAGTGGATGGTAAAAAGTATCGCTCCTACGTCTCATGCTTTGACATGCATTTTGATGATATTTTCTTTTCCCTTGAATAAAAGGAACCTTGAAGAATGGCGTTGGAATGCGCCCAAAAACACAAATGGACCTCCTCTGGGGCAAATCCTTGAGAATGATTCATCGCCAACCAGATGGATAAATCATGGCCGCGAGATAGGTGGCCAATTTCTGCAGGCCGCATGTTTATGTGAAGACGCAAAGCAAGAACAAGGAGCTTGCCATTGGGGCAAAACAAGTTTTCACATCCCATGTATTACCCGTTGGAATACGTGACCAAGGGTAAGAAGTATCGTTCCAATTTCATGAAAAATTCCTGAACATACGATGACATACTTCTTTTACATTTTTAGGGATCTCCAGCCACTGTGGGCAGGTAAGTATCCCTTTCCCTAATCTATTGACAATATTAAATAAAAACCACAGAAAGAAAGAGAAAAACTTTCAAAATCAGATGTCTAGAAAAGACATAGAATTCTAACTTCATTGGCATTCATGTTTTAAAACATGAGGTTGTCTGAACATGAATAAGAACATGCATTGTGCACCATAAAATCCCCTTGACGGGTAAAATTTTTGGAGAAAAAAAAAGAGATCTTTCCAATCAAAAGTTGTTCAAAACTTTCAAAAGGACGTTTTCTCAAAAGACGAGAGGCAAAGCCTAATCCAAACACGTCCTATACACACTCGAGAGAGAAGTAGAGCGAATCAGACAGCAAAATCTGGACCTACAGAAGTAGGGACCATTCGCAGCAATTACATGGATTGGGACGACGGAGGCATTCGTTTCTTATCCCCAAACACTACAGGTGACCATTAACAACCCCTTTGAACGACGATTTTCATTATCAACCCTGTCAAGAACCACTCCATATCGGGGCAAAAAGGGAGCAAGTCCAGCGGCATCGGGAGAAAATGGTTAGAAATTTTCTTGCTCGGACTAACATTAATCTTTGTGTGTTGTTTATATGGTAATCCAAATGCCATAGGATGACGAGAAGCATTCATTTCTCTATCCCACACACCATATCCTTTGCACAGCCAAGTTGAGCCTGCAAATTCGTTTCATGAACCCGTTGGTGATCATTGCACATTTCAAGATGGATGCAGCATCACTTCAAAAATGGAAGAGTTCAAGACTCGGGAATTACGAAGACGATTCCCGGGCTGATATTTAAAGCATGTTTATACTTTCAGACATATGTCTAACATGATCCCATCAAGGAAAAGAAAAGGCGGGATTTCAACAAAAGATAAAAATCCCTAGGCATAAAAAAAAAAAGTGCCTGGTAAAAGCAAGGCCGATGCCTATTCAAAACATCCCCAGTAAAGTCCGGAGAATTGAAGAAAAGAGAAAATCCCTGAAGGAGCCAAATCCAAAAGGGCTGCTCCCCAAATGGTGCCGAGCGCAGAACAAAGACATAGAGAGAGTCGGTCTCTGAACGCAACAGGAGACGTTCTCTAAAGGATTTGTGCACACCTCAAAAGCGATTGCACACCTCAAAAACTGAAGATGCAGAATGGAAAAGACAGGTGACAAATTTGCAATGATCACCAACGTCAAACCCCTCATGAATTCTGAGCCAAAAATAAGCTTTTTTCGGTCCCCAATCCTACCAACATTATAACCCTGAAACAGTCTTATCTGACTAAGACACTTGGGTTAACATATAGCTTAGCTCGAAGAAGTACGAGCAAGACTATTTCTTTCTCATTTTGCAGGGTTCTTGACTTGTAAGCCCGGAGCAGATGGTGAAGACTTTCATTCAATGGCCTCGACTCCAAAGCGAGTCCCCCCCTTGAAAGCCAATATCCAAGCCCAACATTACGGTCCCGTGGAAGACCTCCCGACCGATTAAAATGTATGCGCTGCGAATGAGCCTAAAACCTAGGCACAGGTTAGTAGGGAATTGAGTACATCCCCTATAAAAACCACTATCTCAAAACAGGTAAGAAGACCTCCTTGTCGAGAAATATTCCAATAGATGTTTTGAACAAACTCTTTTTGGAAATTTCAAACTGTTGATCCAGATTTTCTGTGCAAGGGATTTGTGATCACATTTGCATGCTGCAAGAATGCTTTGGATAACCTCCAGCATCAAAATGCACATTTCACGATTAAAACTTAAGTCATACGGTTTTTGTCAAATGGACAGCTGTGGTCTTCACAAAGATTACTAACGTTTTCTTGGTGAAGAAAAATCTTTCAGGCTCAAACTTCTGCAGGATACCTGGAGAACCCAGCTCCCAGAATGTCGCCTCAACAGACCCAAGTGAAGCTTTGTTAAGATAAAATCTTTCACTGCCTCAAAACTGAATTCCCGACAAATTTCGAGATCTTTCAAAAAAAGGGATGAGGATAGAACCCTTTTTCAAAAGAAGTTGGCAAACTGTCCCAGCAGACGTGGAGAACCCTCGTTCCGGGACCCTTTTTCAAAATCAAGCAGTCCTAGCTTGACGTGGAGAACCCTCGTCCTAGGACCTCTTTTCAAAATATCAAACAGTCCCAGCGGATGTGGAGAACCCTCGTCCCAGGACCCATTTTCAAAATATCAAACAGTCCCAACAGACGTGGAGAACCCTCGTCTTTGGACCCCTTTTCAAAAATCAGGCAGTCTCATCGGACGTGGAGAACCCTCGTCATGAGACCCCTTTTCAAAAATCAAGCGGTCCTAGCATGACGTGGAGAACCCTCGTTCCAGGGCCCCTTTTCAAAAATCAGGCAGTCCTAGCATGACGTGGAGAACCCTCGTCCCAGGACCCCTTTTCAAAGGAAGAAATGAACCCCTGGTATGGTGAGTCAGAAGCCACAAAGGGAGAAATGAAAACATGGTATGGTGAGTCAGAAGCCACGAAGGAAAGAAATGGACCCTTGGTATGGTGAGTCAGAGGCCACAAAGGGAGAAATGAAAACCTGGTATGGTGAGTCAGAAACCACGAAGGAAAGAAAAGAAAACCTGGTATGGTGAGTCAGAAGCCACGAAGGAAGAAATGAAAACCTAGTATGGTGAGTCAGAAGCCACGAAAAAAAAAAAGAAACCTCTGGTATGGTGAGTCAGAAGCCACGAAGGGAGAAATGAAAACCTGGTATGGTGAGTCAGAAGCCACGAAGGAAGAAATGAAAACCCGGTATGGTGAGTCAGAAGCCACGAAGGAAGAGATGAAAACCTGGTATGGTGAGTCAGAAGCCACGAAGGAAGAAATAAAAACCCTGGTATAGCGGATCAGAAGCTACGAAGGGAAAATTGAAGACCATGGTATAGCAGACCAGAAGCTACGAATGGAGAAGTGAAAACCCTGGTATAGCGGATCAGAAGCTACAAAGGGAGGAAGGATGAAAACCCCGGTATAGCGGACCAGAAGCTACAAAGGGAGAAGTGAAAACCCTGGTATAGCGAATCAGAAGCTACGAAGGTGAATAAACAAAAAAAAAAGTCGGCAAACTACGAAGGTGAATAAAAAAAAAGTCGGCAAACTGTCCCAGCAGACGTGGAGAACCCTCGTCCCAGGACCCCTTTTCAAAAATCAGGCAGTCCCAGCAGACGTGGAGAACCATCGTCTTTGGACCCCTTCTCAAAAATCACGCAGTCCCAGCAGACGTGGAGAACCCTCGTCCCATGACCCCTTTTCAAAAATTAGGTAGTCTCATCGAACGTGGAGAACCCTCGTCATGAGACCCCTTTTCAAAAATCAAGCAGTCCTAGCATGACGTGGAGAACCCTCGTCCCAAGACCCCTTTTCAAAAATCAGGCAGTCCTAGCATGACGTGGAGAACCCTCGTCCCAGGACCCTTTTTCAAAAATCAGGCAGTTTCATCGGACGTGGAGAACCCTCGTCATGAGACCCATTTTCAAAAATCAGGCAGTCTCATCGGACGTGGAGAACCCTCGTCATGAGATCCCTTTTCAAAAATCAGGCAGTCTTATCGGACGTGGAGAACCCTCGTCATGAGACCCCTTTTCAATGCAAACCAATGGTAGAAACCGCCTAAAGGGTCAAACCAAAGGTAGAAGTCAATTCCAGGTAGAAACCGCCTAAAGGGTCAATTCAAGGTAGAAACCGCCTAAAGGGTCAAACCAAACGTAGAAACCGCCTAAAGGGTCAACTCAAGGTAGAAACCGCCTAAAGGGTCAATTCAAGGTAGAAACCGCCTAAAGGGTCAATTCAAGCTAGAAACCGCCTAAAGGGTCAAACCAAAGGTAGAAACCGCCTAAAGGGTCAACTCATGGTAGAAACCGCCTAAAGGGTCAATTCAAGGTAGAAACCGCCTAAAGGGTCAAACCAAAGGTAGAAACCGCCTAAATGGTCAACTCATGGTAGAAACCGCCTAAATGGTCAATTCAAGGTAGAAACCGCCTAAAGGGTCAAACCAAAGGTAGAAACCGCCTAAAGGGTCAAATAATGGTAGAAACCGCCTAAAGGGTCAAATCAAAGGTAGAAACCGCCTGAAGAGTCAAATCCAGGTAGAAACCGCCATAAGGGTCAAACTAAACTTGAAGGTAGATACCGCCTAAAGGGTCAAATATGGTAGAAACCGCCTAAAGGGTCAAACCAAAGGTAGAAACCGCCTAAAGGGTCAATTCAAGGTAGAAACCGCCTAAAGGATCAACTCATGGTAGAAACCGCCTGAAGGGTCAAACCAAGGTAGAAACCGCCTAAAGGGTCAAATCATGGTAGAAACCGCCTTAAGGATCAAACCAAGGTAGAAACCGCCTAAAGGATCAACTCAAGGTAGAAACCGCCTGAAGGGTCAACACAATGGTAGAAACCGCCTGAAGGGTCAAACCAATGGTAGAAACCGCCTGAAGGGTCAAATCCAGGTAGAAACCGCCATAAGGGTCAAACTAAACTTGAAGGTAGATACCGCCTAAAGGGTCAAATATGGTAGAAACCGCCACAAGGGTCAACTCATTGGTAAATACCGCCGTAAAGATCAACGCAAAGGTCCGATCCACCATACGGATCAAAATCCTTGGCAAATCCCCCAGCGTGGGATGCGCCCTTCTCAGATTCCTACCAGTTAGGAATCCCATGATGGTATGACCTACCATACAGGTCAGAGCTTAATCTCCCTAGGATATTCTGAACGAGTCCTAGGTATTTTCTTGAAAGTCGTCGCAACCGGCAGCATCTGACAGGTGAGCTTCAGGTAAGCCTCTCTCACTCCGGCCCATGTTCGAATTGCGAGAGCAAACCGGGGATTAATTTGAACATTTATCAAAAGGCTTAAGGTTCCAATGTCATAGCATTTCTTTTCCCCAGTCGAGTCAGTCAAGATCCAGGTGTCATTTTGTCTTTGAAAGCAACCTCTGACGAGCTCACTCTCAAAGAGGGGCAGCTGTTGACACCTGATTTTTGGTAATCCGTTATTATAGTCTGTATTTCTAAAATTAATTAAAAATATCAAAAAAGGTCATAAAATCACAAAATCAACTTTGGAAGCCTTAGCCTAGCCTCAGGAACCAATTTTGAACAAAAAACTATTTTTGGTATTTTTTAATATTTTTCGAATTTATTTAATTATAAAAATACCCAAAAAATCAGAAAAATACCATTCGTGGTCAGAAAAATACCCAAAAATATTTGATAATTTTGTTTTAATTTCCTCTTCAAGTGTGTTACTTTAAATCTCAAAAATTCGGCTAGGGTCAACATGTTCCTTAACAAACATAAACCCGAACCGAACCCAAAAAATCCTTTTCGAGTCTTTTAAGTTTCAATTCTCACTTTTTATAAGCTATGACATTGGATTCTAAAGTCTTGAAGTGCAATTAGGTCAATTTGCCCTCCAGTTTGATCAATTTTAACCAAAAGGGCTCAATTGCACATTTTTCTTTCAATTAGTCCCCGATTTCACGGATCTTAAAATTCACTCGGGCATACCTATTAAATGAGATTTAATTTTATTTCTTTTTTTTTGTCACTTGAACGTGCATATACGATGTACACGTCTGCTCTACGTATTTATACATTATACGTATTTTTACTGTTTGGTAACCTCTTTAACTCTTGTAATAATAATAATTGTTATTATCATTTTTAACACATTTGTTAAAGCTATTTTTAAATAGCATTTTTGTATTATAAATTGTGAGCGTTATTTTTAGATAGCATTTATAATTGTTAGTGCTATTTTTAAATAGCATTTTTGTATTATAAATTGTGAGTGCTATTGTTAGTGTTATTTTTAAATAGCATTTTTGTATTATAAATTGTGAGTGTTATTTTTAGATAGCATTTATAATTGTTAGTGCTATTTTTAAATAGCATTTTTGTATTATAAATTGTGAGTGCTATTGTTAGTGTTATTTTTAAATAGCATTTTTGTATTATAAATTGTGAGTGTAATTTTTAGATAGCATTTATAATTGTTAGTGCTATTTTTAAATAGCATTTTTGTATTATAAATTGTGAGTGCTATTGTTAGTGCTATTTTATAATTCAATTTATTGGAAGGTGTTTTTGGCTATAAAAGGATGACAAGAGTTTTGAGGTAGTGAGGGAGGACATACGCTGAGAAAATTCTTAGAGGGGGCACGGCACAAAAAAAAGGGAATCGCTAGCTCTCTCAAGGATAATTTAAAAGAAAAGACGTTCACCCGCCAACGTTTCTTGAGTTTCCGGCCGATTGAACCGTCAGATCTAGCTAATTTTTTGTGTGCAAGGTGACGCGCACGGAGACGGTCGCACGCTGGGGCTGGACGATTGAAGACCGGTGTCCAATCAGGTATATTTTGCGTACCCGATTCATACATTAGAGTTATTTTCCTAAAATATTGTTATAGATTTTATTTGTATTTTATTGCATCTAATAAAAGTGTGCACTTTCTACATTGCATCCATTAGACCCAGAATCGGAAGGCCGAGCCTCCTGTTGGTGTCTAAATATTTTCTGTATTTTTACTTTATGTCATAGTATTTCATGCTTCATATAATTAATTTGCATTGTACTACATCCAATAAAAGTGCACGTTTTCTGTATTTTGACTATCGGACCCAGAATCGGAAGGTCAAGCCTCCTATTGGTGTCTAAGGCATATTATTCATTTATTTTCTGTAAATTATATTGTGCTACCCCAGAATCGGAAGGCCGAGCCTCCTGCTGGTGGTTTATACCCCCCACACCTATTTGCACGAACACCGACGGACTCCGACGTCGTAAAATTCACCGGATCCCATCTCCTTTGCTTATGTTTATGTTGTGTAATGACTTGATATCTTCTTTATTTTTATTATAATTTGCATTGCGTTGCGTCCTATAAAAAAAAAAAAAAAAAAAAAGCTAGTTCGGTCGGCTGCAGATGAGCCACGTGTCGTGATCCGGTGATTTTCAGAATAAAATAAATTAATGAATTTCGAATTTTAGAAAAATTAAAATGATTCGATTGTCACCAAGACGCCACGTGGCGAGTTAGGGACCGTCAGTTGGGTTTTATTTTTAGAAAATAAAAAAATCAAATAAAAAAATTCTAAAAAAAATCCAGAAAAATCCCCAAAAAATAGGAAATGGCCACAAACAACTGGCCAAGACTCATTCCGGGTGTTTTGAACCCCGACCTTTCTTAAAATGACGATTTCGCCCTTTGGGCGAATCGTCCTCCAAAAATTGAAAAAAAAATCAAGAAATTCCAAAAAATTCTCAAAAATGGGAAATGGCCACAAACAACTGGCCATGGAATATTTTGGGTAATTCGGTATCCAAACCTTCCAAAATTGACGATTTTGCCCTTCGGGCTAATCGTCCCCAAATCTTCCCATTTTACCCCTGGTCCGAAATCACATCTTTCCTAAACCCTTATGGCTATATTAGGAAGCCATTAATTTGAATTGATGTGCATTGATGTGATTTATTTATGTACTTGATTGCGCTTTCATTTAAATTGATTGTGATTGATAGGAACAGTTTTTCAATCTGCATGAAACCCTGAATCAAGCCTACCTCACCTAAAATTGCGCCTGCATGAACTCTTAGCTAGGAAAATCACTCGCGTTAGGTACCGAAAGGGCGTTGGTAATGACACCGACGTAACCAAGTCCCCGAACCCAAAATCTCTGGTTCCGCAGAACTGATCGACCTCTCCCAATCGGTCAGTAAGGTTTCCGGTCTACCCTCCAATAAAGACCGGTGGCGACTCCAAATGCATGCACAAGTTGCACATGCCACCACGACCACACTGAAGGTCGAAAGCGATCGACTCTTATCGTCGAATCCCTCAAAAAATACTCCCGCCGCGATTTGGTATGGGCCTGGGAGGGCCCGCGCCGGCCAAAGGGCTCGCGATCGGTAATCCATTAGCCGCGTCCGCTTTCGGACGGGTCGCGACATTCGTCACTAAAAATAAAATTGAATAATTCGCTAAATTAATTAGATACATCAAAATAAACCCTAGCCGCAGCATAAATAGAGCAAAAAAAAAAAATCGGTGGCGTTGCCCCCGAACTCTACTTTTGGGTGATGAATCAGACCGAGTGCATAAATTTCAATACATATTTAACAAAAATGTGAAGCTTCTTAAAATTAGCAAGAAAATATCTATCCTATATAATTCAAAAGAATTCGTTAAATTAGCAACGAAAACAAAATGAATAAGATGAAACACGATGGGAATGGAACTCGCGATCACCGAAGTACTTCATCCACGCGACAACCAACAAGGCAAAAGATATGGTATGATGTGTAATAATGATTATACCTAAATAATGAAACAGAATGAATACTTTCTAATTCAAGAATAAGAATAACAGAAATAAACCTCAATTCCAAGAAATTATATCTTCTTTAAAGCATTCACTGAAGAAGCAGAAACCCTTTTCAAAAAAGCTATCTAGGAACAAAATGAATTCTTTCTAATTCAGGAACAAGGATAATAAAAATAAATAAATTGATCGCTCTTCATTTATGCTTATTAATGTAATCTTTACTTAATTAATAATATATTCATTTTTAAATTTCAAAAAAATATTCGCTCTATTTTCATTTTCTTTTAAAAAGAATTAATGTAGATTAATATAAAATAATATAATTGAAGAAATAACATAAATAAGCTAAGCTAAACGACGTATCATAAGCGTTTCTTATTTATATCATTCACCGTTTGAAGAGAACAAAGATTCCAAATAATCGATCTTTCTTTTAGTTATTATTGAACATTTCTTTGGTTGATTAACGTGTGATATATTGAACCCTCATTACTAATATTGAACGAAACTAGATCTTATAGAATCACATTTGAATATTTTATGATACATTCCGTACCTTGCTAAAAAACTGATCCTTCTAATGTTTTTGAAATCTTTATTAATTGATTTAGAACATCTCTTATTTGCTTATAGTATCTTATCTATCTTTCAAAATTAGAAGAAAGAACCGATCGATTTCATTTTCGTGGATCACACAATTACAATATATATTTTTGGTGATCAAATATTATATATGCAAAGTAAATCATTTTCGAATAGATCCTTACTCTACTCTATTTAGTATCTCATCAAAGACGATTTTTTTTATAAGTTATATTTTATCAAAAGAATTGATCTCCATTTTTTGTTTGTTCACAACTTTATATATGTAATAAATATAAAAAAGGTCCTAATAAACCTTGAAAAAAAATATAAATTAAGGATAGCAATTAGCGACGAACAAAGTCTTTCGTCGCTAATTATATTTTTAAAAAAATTATTTTTGCGACGAAACGACAATTTCGTCGCTAATCAATTCTTTTTATTTTATTTTTCCTCAAATTATCGACGAACAACACTATTCGTCTCTAAATTTTCCAAAAAAACAAATACAAAAGGAACACTAAATTAGCGAACAACACTGTTCGTCGCTAAGTTGAGCAAAAAACAAAAAAAAAATTCATAAATAAAATTTAGCGACAAACACTAATTGTCGTCGCTAAACAAACGGTCTTAGTCGTCGCTAAATAGACCAAAAACCAAATAAAAAAAAATTAGTCACGAATAACATTGTTTGTGGCCAATTTAGCGACGAATAATGATTCTCGTCGCTAAATTATTTCTTTTTTTTTAATTTCTAGTCATTTAGCGACGAAATTGTATATCCGTCACTAAATTAGCGACGGATTGTTCTTCGTCGCTAAGTTCATCTCAATTTAGCGACGAAATTAATTTTTCGTCTCTAATTTAGCTACAAATGTCTTGTTTGTCGTTAATTTCGTTGCTAATTAGCTACGAATTTCTTGTTCGTCGCTAATTTCGTCGCGAATTAGCTACAAATATTTTTTCGTCACAAAATTTGTGAGGAATTTTTTTGTCACTATTTTCGTCGCGAATAGCGACGAACTTTCATGTCGTCGCTATTTTAGTCACAAATTAGCGACGAAAATGATCTCGTGGCTAAATGCTCGTGGCTAAATCGCTGTTTTTTTGTAGTGTACAATCGATTTAGCTCTTTAAATTTCTTATTACTATTTGCTAGATTACCAAGTGAAGCGTTGTGCCCTGGCAAAAGACAAAGTATCGGTTTCATATGCGTTTGGAATTGGAGAGGTAAGAATTATTGGAAAATATTGCTTTGCATGTAGTCAATAATCAGTTAAAATTTCTCCATTTTTTTTTTGTATTAGTACAAGGCCGATGTGAGTGATAAGAAACTTTTTGAATGATATGAGGAATATCCCACCATAAACGAGACAATGGTTGACGAGCGAGATCGATAAGTACCCTAAGTACTCTCTATAAGGTTCATATAGCTTGATATAGCATGCTCTATTTCATGGCGTGTTTCATATGTTGTGCTGTTGATAGCTTTCGGTCTCATCATCAATGATTCAATATTAGCTTCAATTGAGAAGCTAGAGATTCCTTCATCTGCCTAAATTGAAAGGGAAAACTTCTTGTCAATTCAACACATTTCCGCTAGAGGTGCTCATGACCATAGACAATAATTACACCATATTAGGCTACGTTTGGTAACGTTTCTATTTCTGGGAACATGTTTGGAACATAAATATTTTTTTGTGTTTCTATTCCTGTCTACAATTTTTAGAAATAGAAACGCGTTTGGTAAGTTATAAAAAAATATTTTTCTTACCAAAAGGAAGGATCGGCGGTGGCGGCCAATGAGCGGTGGCGGCCGGCGGCGACGGGCGACCGGCAGCGATCGGCGATCGATCGACTGGCAGGCGGTGGCCATGGTGACGCAGCGGCGGAGGATGGCAATGGTGGCTTGCACGAAAGTGTTCCAAAACCTAGAAACAAGTTTTTTTTGTGTCTTCAAAAAATGTTCCCCGGAACAAAAGTATTTTGCGGAACACTTTTGGAACATTTTTTTATCATACGTGTTTCTGTTCCAAAAGTGTTTTCGGAAAACTTTTGAAACAAAAATACTTTTCAGGGAGTGTCACCAAACGCAGCCTTAAAGACTTTCATAAGGCTACAAACAGAATGGAAGTAATGCAACTCTGTTTCAGACAAGACAGTCTTGAAGTTGACTGTTGCTCGGGTTGCATATTTGCAAGCTTTGGGTCAGCTGGAATGCAGAAATGCGTGCTTTGATGACCTCTTCTCTATCTATGTCCATCATTCATACTTCTAACTAGAAAAAGAGCTCGGGGGCATGCGGCTGATGAAAGGTGAAGAAGTTCTACATGCGTAAAGCATTCCTGTTTGTACCCCATTGGGAAATTTTATTTAAATAGTTGCAAGATTAGAAAGATTTTGGGATGTGAGAGTTCAATGGGGTTGCATGACAATTACTTTTGAGAATCCCAAATTATGATTTTGTCCATTATATTGAATACATTGTTTTTTTTTTGGTCGAAATATACATTGTTAATTTCACAGAATTTCCTAGTAAAAGTTTGAGCTTGAAAGTGGAAAACCCTTCGGAGAAGGAGAAATGATTACGTGCCTTACTTTCCAAATTTTCTTTATGGCACTTAATAGGGATGTGCAAACGAACCGGGATCCATCCGGACCAGATTGAACCTTCCGATTTTGGGTGGTTATCATCGGGTACCAGTCTGATTCCTGATTTCAATTTGCTGAAACCGGCGACTACCAGTCAGGTTCCCTATTCTAGGTGGGAACCCCCACCCGGATCAACCAAATCGAGCCTATTTATATGACATATATTTTTCAATTCAAGCTATCTCTCAACTATGGTTGAATAATGCTAATGACATTCGATCTGAAAGACGTCTTCGCTTATCAATGGTCTGAATTCGGGGGATACATAAAGAACCCTCGGAGTAAAGACTCTTGTAAATTGGTTGAATTCTAACATAAAAAATAATGCTCAGAAGGGTGCCTAACACATAAACCAGCTAAAACAAGGAATGTGAGCCTGAAGCGAATGGGATCCAAGCACGTTGACCCCCTGTAGGATTGCCCATCTGCATGAAGTTGAAAATAATGCCAAAATATTTCAGACTAAAGAAATGCGCCGATAGGATCAATTTTATGCATCCACCCGAGACTCGGATCAGACCGGTAATTTGGTTCTTGGGTGGATCCAGGGAGCGAGTGGAAAATAATGCCAAAATATTTCAGACTAAAGAAATGAGCCGATAGGATCAATTTTATGCATCCACCCGAGACTCGGATCAGACCGGTAGTTTGGTTCTTGGGTGGATCCATGGAACGAGTGGACGGTTCATCGTTTTCATTTTGTGAAATCGATAGCTAGCGGGCTGTTCTCAATCAAACCTTTGGCCTAGCTCTTAGCATCTATTTGTTAGTATAATAAATCTTCATGGAAGCAGCAAAGGGAAAATGAAACAAAGAAGAAGAAAAGAGCTTTTTTGCTGGTGAATCGATTGCCTTTTCGGAGATCCCGGTCCACTGGGGCTAGGATTCCCTACCATGATGGTAGGGAAACATTAACATCCCAGCCCTACCATCATGGTAGGGAATCCGAATCCGGTCCACTGAACTAGGTTGACTTCTACTGTGGATCTTGTGGGTCCCACAAGGCTCCACCAAATAGGATCCACAAATCAACTGCTCGCACGTGTCCAGTATACTAGGCTCGGTTTCAGACGAGTGGGTCGTCTGCCCCTTGCTCCTAAACAAATTCATATTCACCATAGCTTCCATCCAACGTGGAAGCCATTTTGTCTTCAGAGCCACACAACCCACACATAAGGCACTGAAACAGGTGGAAGGAACACTGCAAATTGCGAAGGAACTGGAAAAGTCCAAAATTTTGCGACTTGCCACTCGCAATCTCGTACTCAATCTCGTACTCGTACTCAGGATGAAGCATCATCCCTTTGCTTGTCCAGGATCGTCACAGCCTATGAAAATCTTCCTCGTCACCCTCAGTAAGTGCACTCTCCAAAGTCTGTCTTCCTGTTCGACCTCCCTTGCTTTCTGTCTGTTTGTTTGTGGAGGAATAGTGGGAAATCACCAAGAGCTGTGCAAATGCATTTGCTTAACAGAGCTCGATTCTGAGTTCAAGTTTTGATTTTTCTTACTGGGGCAGAGAGATTTATTTGTGGGTCGAAATCGTTCAGGTCTGTTCAGAGTTGCCTTGAGTGGAGATGGGTTTTGCGCTGCGCCTTCAATCATCAAAGAAACTCCGAACTCGGAGTCGAGGCCCTTGTACTGGAAAGTCACGAATCCTACACTGTCCCCTTCTCACCTTCAAGGTTCGGAAGCTACGTACATTTAATAAATTTTGTCAATCTTGGAAATGGCAGATTCTGATTAAGCTTGTTTCTTGCCACTACAAAAAGCTTAATCATAATGCTTCTAAATCAAATTTTCTTTCGAGTTAAGCTTCTATTCTTTTTCTGTTAATCCATTTCGGAAGTTGCCATAATTTCTTCATTAGATGAAGCAATGACCTTTTTTTATTTCATTTGATTTGTACCTCGACTTAAATCTCCACAGAACTTTTCGATCGCATTTATTAAGACCAAACTCATGTTCTTTTTTATTTGGATGAACAGAGAGGATTTGTAGAGGCTGGTTGTGATGTTTTAGAACTGTGACATGATTCATGGCAATGGAAAACATATTAATCAGCATGTGCTTTCTCTTGATGGACTAACGAAATGCTTGAGTTTGGATTGTGAAATTTGTTGGCTCTCTCAGCGAACTGGACAATTTAAATTGGAAAATGAATCCTAGTCTCCTTTTACTGCTTAAGGTGGATATCTATTGGACAGAGTCCGCAAAATTTTCAGCTGTGAAACAAGTTGTAGAGATTCTCAAGCTCTGGTTTGGTTGTTTGAGTTCCAGAACTGCCACAGTTTGCCAGGCCAAGGTCAATTCATTAGGGCCTTGAATTGGTCCTAAACAATGTGAAGAGATTTTCTGAGAAAAAGCTTTTGCTATCTTTGTTGATGATAAAACTGAAAGTATACCAAGGCGATTGGTTAAGGATGTTCTTCGCCTTTTCCTGTTTCCACTGATAGAGCTTTTTCTCCCTTGGCAGATTTGCCGGGGTTCACCAGAAGTATTTACAAAACGGACCATGCTCTAATAACACCAGAAAGTCAAGTATTCAGCCCTCTACCTGATTGGTAATTGTTCTATCTTATGCTTATGTGGTCAGGAATTGTCTTGTGGCTGAAGATCTTTAAATACATTTCTCAGGACTAACACATTGGCAGCATACTTAATAACGCCAGCAATGGGTTCACATTTCGTCATGTATCTAGCGAAAATGCAAGGTTTGCCTGCTTCTTTGGTATCAGCATATGCATGAAGCTCATTTTCTATGCATGGAATGTTATTGCTACCATTCACTGCACCTCCTATGCATTTTATACTAATCTGTCGAGGATGCCCCAAAAAAAAGGAAGAAAAAGAAAATCCTAAATATCGAAGCAATCAAGAATCAATCAAACCGAGGGGGTCCTGATATTCGACAAGCTATCAACTATATCAAGAGACTACTGAAAGCTTCCTGGATAGTGGGGACCATATAAGAAAAACCATGGTGATCAAGAATCAGCTCTATGTTATTGCTACCATTCACTGCACCTCCTATGCATTTTATACTAATCTGTCAAGGATGCCCCAAAAAAAGGAAGAAAAAGAAAATCCTAAATATCGAAGCAATCAAGAATCAATCAAACCGAGGGGGTCCTGATATTCGACAAGCTATCAACTATATCGAGAGACTACTGAAAGCTTCCTGGATAGTGGGGACCATATAAGACACTCAAACCATGGTGATCAAGAATCAGCTCCTATGTCTCGCTTATCTGAGACAGTTTCCAAGGCTGCATCTCTTTGTGGTTGTTTCTGCATCAGGTCTCTGCTATCTGGGCAGCTGGTCAAGTCAATACCATTGCCTGATGCTTGAGCTGTTCTATAGGAGGTTGCATCAGATTGAGTTAGTGGTCTGTAAGATAAGCATAAAATGGTGTACATAGCTGCCACTTAAATGAACAATATAAAGCACTTTCAGGAAGTTATTACCTAACTTGGCATTAATGCTGCAGGAGTATATGCTTTTATATGCATTTGTCTTGGTTATGATGTTAGTTAAAACGATTCTTGTTAAGTACATAGCTCTACAAGAATTGCTCAAATTTCACTCATGTTGTGTCCTGTCCATGATCATTTGATACCACTTTGAATTCCCCCTTTTACGTGTAATCACTATGCTTTGTGCAGAAAATTCAAGATCAGGACTTCCTCCTAGTGACATAGAAAGGTCCATATTTTATTAATTCCGTTCCAAACACACAATGACATATTCTTTTCTGCTTGTATTTGGAGAATTGTAATCTCTTTTTCTTTGAAAAGAAAAAAATTTCTGGTCAATGAGAACTCAAAAGCTTAATTTCTGTTCAGGTTCATATTCGTGGTGCAGGGTACAGTCTCTCTCGCGATGTCCAGCAAGAGCCAACAACTAATGGTATGACAATTGAGCTAATATCTGTCAACTGATAGCATGCAATTTGTCGGACTAAGAATATGTCATTGTGTGTTTGGAACAGAATTAATTGGTAATAACTATTGTCAATTCTTTTCTAAGTTGCACATGCAGTGGAGTTGGAGTATGGAAACTCTCACTCATTTATTTTATGCTTGAGTTCGAGCAGGTAAAGCTAAAAGGAAGTTTTGAATCATTGATATATTGAGATTTTGTAGGACCACCGGTAGTTGTTCTAAAAGCTTAATCTTTTAGATGAATGCGTGGTTTAATATTTAATTATTCTATCATCCCGTTCACGCTAGTCTAGTCTTTTTGCCTAATACTAGACGTGGAAATGTTTAATTGGGCAGGCAAATAGGGCATGCAAAGATTTTAACTCAGGACCTCCTGTTCTGATACCATGTGAGATTTTGTGAGAACAATATATTTAATTATACTATCAGATATTAACATACCAACTAACACACCGTACTGGAAGCCACCAGGAAGTGTCAATGTAAACTATCATTGGAGATTTGCTGCATGATAATGATATCGTATGAGTTATGAATGACCATTAAGTTATAAAGTTACCTCGGCACCATTCCTAGTTATAAAGTTACTTCGGCACCATTCCTTTGAAGACCTTTGTGTTGTGGCCCCGATAGCAAGATTTGGAAAAAAAAAAAATTGTTAGGCAAATAGGGGAGAAGACGGCTATCAATTATTGAACCAAATACCTCGAGTCTAGGTAAGGGTTTACTGACAAAGTCAAACATTGACTAAGTTAATTATGCGTGTTAAAATTCTACTGTTTACAGTTCTAGTTACATTAACTATTTTGTATGCATGATAAGTGCGTTTTTATTGAAGCTGGGAGAAGTAGCTAAAGCTGCTGCTTTCCTGAGTAGTAATTATGTATACTATATGGTCCTCGGTTCCAATGCTGAGAACCATTCTCCTTTCCTATCTGTTGATGTTGGTCTTTATTCTTATCATGTGTTTCTATCTTTAGGTTGATTCATATGCTTATCTCCCTCCAAATGTTGAACATTCTCTTAGTTCCGATGCCCCTGCTACTCTGGTGGTCTTTGAACGAAGGTTTGCTCCGGCCTCCTCTAGATCTAGATAATCAACTTTGAGCTTTTTCTTGACAGAGAGAGAGAGAGAGATATGATTCCCTCGCATATGTAGTGCACCTTCAGTCATATAGGAGGTCTAGTTCAGTTATTGATGTTAAATGGTAAATAACAAATGCAGTTGTCTCAAATCTTGCGGAGAGAAGTCTCTCTTTGATCTTAAAAAGTACTAACAGAAATTGTTTTTTCCATTAGATATACCTCTCTGGACAGTCATGTCGCTGAGGTGATTGTTGGTTCAACAGACAAGCAGCCACTTCTGGAAACTCCAGGAGAGGTTAGTCGGGAAAAACATTTAAATATCACCTCTTCACAGTCCCTTATTTATTCCTAGAATTCTTTGGAAACGATATTTTTTACTAACTTTGACTGTCAGATGTTAGCAGTTTCTTGTACAATTTGCTAGTTATTCCCGTGGCTGATATTATCATTTTTAATAATGCTGTGTCTCTTCATTTCTCATGGTGCCACCAGGTTTTTGAACTTAGGAAGCTTCTTCCTACCTCCGTTGCTTATGACTTCAATATTCACGTAAGCCATGATGGTCTTCCAAAACTATTCTGTTGGCATTGCAGTTCTATCATTCTGTCAGTTCTTAATAGTGCATCTAATAACCAGCAGGAAAAATGTGATTTGACAAAATTCCCGAGTGGTGAGGATGCATTTCTATCAAATTTTGTCCTGAAATATAGTGTTGCATACTCATTCCATGTTTCATTTGGCCTAGAGCCTTGTTGGGGTGGCTTAGACCTGTTATTTTCCCCCGTAGACTGTATCTTTTGGCTTTTTGCTTGAGCTGCCGCTCTTATTCACTAAAATATAATTAGGAAAACATTTGCCATCTTCTACTTTTACTGGTTGCTACTCAAAAAAATTCAAACAAAATTTGTTATCACTATACATTTCAAAATTTTCTTGAGGTAATTCTTATATAGTAGCATTTAATTAATTAAGAAGCTAAAAGGCACAAGCCAAAAGCTGGTCGAGCAGCTGCTGCCTCTGGCTTCTTTTTCTAGCTTTTGCAAATTGTCTTTAAACTGGCTTTTGCTTGCAAACACATAAACAAAATTTAGAGGTTAGTGCTAAAGGCTCCCCTCCACCTCAACCACCCAAATTTAGAGATCGTAAACATTATACATTTTCGCATAAGTCAAATATTTTAGAGATGATCTAATTCTAATTCTCATTTGCTCTGACCCGATGATTTTTCTTGTATACAGCTCATGGATTTTCAACCTGGCGAATTCCTTAATGTGAAGGTAACTTTTTCTTTTGGAAATTAAATTTGGTTGAGTAATAGAACATGATCCGTGCAATGCACGGGATCTAAAAACTACTTGTAGTTTTTTTTTTCTTGAGAACAACATTTCATCATATTAAAGTTCAGCGGTGTGATAATTTATTGTAGAAGTATAAACGATGAAAACATTTTCATGTCAAAAGAATTCTCTTGATGTGAAATTTAATTTGATGATGAAGGCTTTAAGTGTGTGAACCCACTGCCTGTGAGTAAAAGACTAGTTGATTGCTCATGGGGTGGCTCATAGATGGATGAAAGAGCAGGCAGAGGAATCAAATTCGAGATCTGATACCAACTTAATTGACTGTGGAGAATTTTTTTTCTTTTAACGTTCAAATTTTCAGAGAACCGCATGATTCATATTTTATTTCTTAGCTTTATTCTTTACGTCATGACATCGTCGGATAGAGTAAAATGCAATTTTGAAAAATTAGACAAAGTACCTACAAATTGCATGACCAATTTCACATTATAATTGTCCAAATTCAGATTAGGAGGGCATCAAAATGCTGTCTGATATGTACTCTGTGTGACTTGCTTGTGCAAACAAATGCTATGTAATTGACATACATAAATAATAGTCAAGCTTAAAAGTGAAGATTACAATTAATGGGACTAAGGACACGGAGAGAGATTGAGTTTCTAAAAGTACAATTATGAAAACAAATGTAGAATGGGAACTGTAAGAGTGAGAAGAAGTGAATTATTCCATCTTAAAATATAACAAGGACAAAAGGTTGATGTCTCAACCACTTAATGTGGGGCAACTGCCCTGATCCACAGTAGGAAAAGAAAATCAATGAAGAAAAATTACCATATAGTATCCGCCACCAGCTCTATAGCCTAGAGAACTTTTTCCTTAGCAAGGTTTCTTTCTATCAGGAATTCAAAAAGTTTTTTTGTGCGACAATGAAATAGTCAAACATCAGAATTTTTTGTTTTTTTAAGTTTAAGAAAACCAGTAAAATCTTCAGCTTGGCCATGTCTTCAATTTCCTGTACGTAGTCAGCTTGTCTTAATATATATAGAATTATTGATCTCAAAATGCATAAGTAGGAAAATCATCACTACTGACAATTAGTTATGGAATTTTGTTGAAATAATACTACGTTGACATATCCGGCTGGTTGACTTCAACTATGTTGAATAGCAAGCTTTCTGCATGGGATTCGCAGAACAAACTCTTGGATTTAATTGCACGTTCTTGCTAGTCTGATTCACAGCTTACTAAGCACTGTAATATTTCTTATTGCAGGAGGTCCACTACAATCAACATGGTTTGCTGCTTTTGGAGGGACAGGGCATTTATCGTTTAGGCAATAGCTGGTAAGACTTTCACCCTGAATTTTACTGGCCGTGAGGTTGGAGATTTCTACTGGAAATCATTTGAATAACTAAATATTAGGATGTTTTTTCCCTTACTATCGTTCTCCTTTATCGCGAACCGTAGTACTAATCTTAACCTGATTGATTCCTGATAGGTACCCAGTTCAAGCAGGCGATGTCATTTGGATGGCACCGTTTGTGCCTCAATGGTATGAATAGACAGAGCAATTAATGCCATTCTTCTACCACCCATCGATTAGTTAATTGACTCTTACTGTAGTTAGTATGAGCTTCATTTCTCAGAGGAATTAACTCCTCCCGTTTTTCTATGTGACAGGTATGCTGCACTCGGTAAAACCAGGAGTCGTTATCTTCTGTACAAAGATGTCAACAGAAATCCTCTCTAGCTGCATCATTATTGTGGCATTGAACTCTCGCGATGTGTGCGAGACTATCGAGATCTGCTATTGACAAAGCAATGGACTAGTCCATCAGCATGCAGTTCATGTGGATGGCACAGCACTAATCAATTGTATACATGTCTCAACAAGGACATCTGCATGTGCTGACCATATTATTAGTCTCACGTTTCTTCAAGTAACTTACCAGGTTGCTAGTGATTGTCTGAAGCTAATGTAGTGGGTCATAATATTCTAAATTCCACGCTTTCCACAAAATTCTGTTTCTACAGAATTGCCAAAGCTAAATCGGAAGTAGTCAAGCATCATGCGAATGTCACGGGCCGATTGGTCTCACGCTCTCTCGGCACCGTGCGGCACTCAAGATTCACACTCGAGTCAGCCTTCTCACCCGAATAACTCACACACTCCGCTCAAGCACAACTATCGATCAAGGCAAAGAGAGAGTGAGGAGAAGCTTTCTTTCTCATTCAATTTTCGGGTCTGTCTCTACAAGGGGTTCACTCCCCCTATTTATACACAAATGGCCGGCCACAAGGTGGTCCCCTGAGGATCACTATTCACGACGGCTCACCTACTAGTCAAGGCCGGCGTGCTGGTGTTTTTCCCATTCAAGCCAGCCACCGTCCATCTAGTCTTTGCCAACTTCCACCAACTTGTCAAGGCTGGCGTGCTAGAAGTTTCCAAGTTGTTAGCCCGCCACGCTTGACCGTCGCTCGCCCGCCCGATCGATCGCTGGGCATGTTCGGGCCGATCATTGCTCGTGCGCTGGTCGATCCTGCATCGTGCAAGGATCGATCGCCCGGCCAGTCTGCATCGTTCATTGTCCGCCCGCTCGTCCATGCCGCTCGTTCACTTGGTCGCTCGCTTGGTCGAGCGCCACGATCCGAGGATCGATCCCTCGATCGTGCAGGGTCGTTCATCGCTCGGCCGCTTGGCCGCTCAGCATGATCCGCGGGTCGATCACCTGGTCGTGCAGCATCAGCCCCCGCTCGTTCACCCGATCGCCCTGCACGATCCGCGAGTCGCCCGTTTGCTCGTGCAGGGTCGTTCATGGATCGGCCGCCCGGCCGTTCCGCACGATCACCTGGTCGTGCCTCCTCGATCATGAGTCGATCCGCTGGCTGTCCCGGATCATATCCCGATTCAAGGGTTGGTCGATCATCCGCCCGCTTGGCCATTCCTAGGCGCATTTCCTCATGATCCACGGGTCGATTGGCTGATCGATCCCGGGGATGTATCGCGGTCAAATTTTCATCAAAATTAAACGGACCGTGATACTCTCCCGTAGCAATTCGGGCAACGCCCTCGTTGCCATGAACCTCCTGGAATAGCTTGATTTCCTCACGAAATTGCCAAAGAGCTTCCTTCGGCTCCCAAGTAGCTTCCTCCTCGGTGAGGCCACGCCAGTGGATCAAGTACTCCGTCCTTGGCTTTCGATACCTCTTCTCAATCATTCGATCAGCCAGGATCTTCTCAATCTCCCGATCGTAGGATGTCTTCGCCCCAATGGGCGCTCGTTGTGAATCCCCACGATCGAGCTCTGCCTCATCCTCATTGTATGGCTTAAGCATACTCACGTGGAACACCGGGTGTACCTTCAGCTTAGCCGGCATCTCCAGCTTGTACGCCACGGGTCCAACACGTTTGATCACTAGGAACGGCCCCTCATATCGACGGATCAACGCCTTATGCACGTTCTTATACCGCAGAACCTGGTGCATCTTGACCAGCACGCGATCACCAACTTGGTACTCGACATGCCGCCGCTTCTTGTCCGCCCATTTCTTCATTCGTTCGGCCGCCCTTTGTAAACAAGCCCGTGCTATGTCGGCACGTTCTAGCCATTCCTGTGCGCTCTTGTAAGCCGCCGGGCTACTCCCCTTGTAGCCCGTTGCAACCGTGCTCGGAGTGAGCGGTTGCTGCCCCATCACAATCTCGAAGGGACTCTTGCCAGTGGACTCACTCCGCTGCAAGTTGTGAGAGAATTGGGCAACATCCATCAGCTTCGCCCAATTGCTCTGAGTGGCATTCACATAATGCCGCAAGTAAACTTCCAGGATCGCATTTACCCGCTCCGTTTGGCCATCGGTTTGCGGATGCAAACTGGTTGAGAATTTGAGGTCCGTCCCCATCAACTTGAACAGCTCGGACCAGAATTTCCCCGTGAACCGGGGGTCGCGATCGCTCACGATCGATCGAGGAATACCCCAATACTTGACAATGTGCTTCATGAACAGCTTGGCTGCTTCAGTAGCTGGGCATTCCTTCGACGTTGGCACGAAAGTCGCATATTTGGAGAAACGATCGACAATCACCATGATCGTTTGGCAGCCATCAGACTTAGGCAGCCCCACAATGAAGTCCATGGAGATACTCTCCCAAGGACGTTCGGGAATGGGCAGCGGCTCCAACAATCCAGCCGGCGCCCTTTGCTCCAACTTGTCTTGCTGGCATACCAGGCAAGTCCGCACATAGGCTTCGACATCATCTCGGAGTTGAGGCCAGAAATATCGATCTTCCACAAGTGCCAATGTGCGGTGGATCCCTGGATGTCCTGCCCACGTTGTGTCATGGCACTCCTTCAATATTTCTCGCCTTAGGTTCCCGTGGAGTGGCACATATAGTCGCCGCCCCTTGGTGTATAGAAGATCATCTTCACACCAAAACCGCCTCGTCTTGCCCGACCGAGTATAATCGAGAAGGGCTCTAGCCGTCGGGTCATGTTGTAACCCGTCTTTGATCCTCTCATTCCAGGAGCAATCTGGCCGGCTCCCCACAGCCGCCAATTCCGCCTTTCGACTCAAGGCGTCCGCCACAGAATTGGCCTTCCCTGGCTTGTACTCGAGCACATAATCGAATTCTGCCAGGAAGTCTTGCCACCGAGCTTGTTTCGGGCTCAGTTTCTTCTGGGTTTGGAAGTAGCTCGTGGCTACATTATCCGTTCGGACCACGAACCGTGATCCTAGGAGGTAGTGACGCCATGTGCGGAGACAATGCACAACAGCCGTCATCTCCTTCTCTTGGACCGTGTATCGCCGCTCCGTCTCGTCCAACTTTCGAGACTCGAACGCCACTGGGTGCCCATCCTGCATCAAGACACCGCCAATTGCAAAATCTGAGGCATCAGTCTCAACCTCATACGGCTTGGAGTAGTCGGGCAAAACCAGCACAGGTTCCTCGACCATAGCTCGCTTCAGCCGCTCAAATGCCGCTTGGCACTTCACCGTCCACTCCCACGGCCGATTCTTCTTCAGCATGTCCGTGAGGGGCACAGCTATCTCCGAGTAACCCCGAACGAACCGGCGATAGTAGTTCGCCAATCCGAGGAAGGATCTCAGCTCCGGCACCTTTGTAGGAGGCTCCCACTCGACAATGGCCCGGATCTTGGCCGAGTCCATTCGAACACGTCCCTCCCCTACAATATGCCCTAGGAACGGGACTTGCCGTTGTGCAAACACGCACTTTTCCCTTTTTACATACAGCTCATTCTCCCTTAGAACTTGGAACACGCACTTGAGGTGTTCAACATGATCCTCAAGTGTCCGACTATATATTACAATATCATCAAGATAAACGACCACAAATTGATCAAGGAAGGGTCGCAATACCTTGTTCATCAAAGTGCAGAATGTGGCCGGGGCATTGGTCAGGCCGAATGGCATGACAAGGAATTCATACGAGCCGTAGCGCGTCACACACGCCGTCTTCTGCTCGTCCCCCTCGGCAATTCTCACTTGATAATATCCCGACCGCAAGTCTAGCTTTGTAAACCATCGTGCACCACCTAGTTGATCGAACAAGTCTGCAATGAGTGGGATAGGATACTTGTTCTTGATCGTCAATTTGTTCAACGCCCGGTAATCAATGCACATCCGGAGTGAACCATCTTGTTTCTTTTGGAATAGGACCGGTGCACCAAATGGAGACTTGGATGGTCGAACATATCCAGCTTCGAGCAACTCCTTGAGTTGTCTCCTCATTTCCTCAAGTTCCGGGGGAGCCATACGGTAGGGTACCATGGCTGGGGGTCGTGCCTCAGGGACCAGCTCGATTCTATGGTCGACTTCCCTCTTGGGTGGCAACTTCTTGGGTAGCTCCGAGGGCATTACATCGGGGAACGAGGTCAGCACCTCATCCACCTCCCCCGGCACTTGGTCCGGGGCGTACTCCACATCACCCGTAACCAAAGTTGCCAAGAACGTTGTCTCGCTTTTTCGAACACCCTTCGACACTTGCATGGCCGAGAGGTTCTTTTGGTTCCGCCCGGACTCACGCCGCGCCGGAACAATGCACTGACCACGCTGGTCTAGTATCACTATGCAACCGAAGGACGGGATCGGAAAAGCCTTTACCCTGTCAAAGAATCCCATACCTAGGACAAGATCATAGTCGTCCATAGGGATTACCTCGATTGATTCTTGGCATCGAAATGACCCAAGCTGTATCTCCACATTGCGGGCTAGTCCGCTCGTTGGGATCTCCTCCGAGTTCACCGTCTTGAGCCAACCGGCTCTCTTCTCAACCTGCAAGTTGAGTTGCTTGGCCGCCTCATCCGACATAAACAGGTCGGAGGCGCCCGTATCCACAAGGGCATTCACCTTGATTCCATTGATCATCACGTCGACAAACATGAGCCTTGTAGACGGCCCAACATTTCGCATGTCGATGTTGTTTAGGATCTTGAATGATCCTAGCCGGGCTTCCTCCCCTGGTTGCCCTTCTTCGCTTTGCCCCTCCGTAGCCTTCCCCTTGCCCGTCACCTTCATGGCCGTGACCTTGCCTTGGCTAGGACAATCCCGGGCGAAGTGAGGGCCGGAACATTTGTAGCATTCAAGCCGCCTTCCTTTCATTTGGCTTGCTTGGCTCGACTCCGCTCGATATTCTGTACGTTCCCTAGGGTAAGCTGGTCGTGGCTTGGCCGCCATGGGTCTTTGCGGTTTGGCTCGATCTCCCGCAGCAATAGCCTTGCCGCCCCTAGGCTTGGAATCCACCCGATCCGCCGAGTTGGACTTGTATTCAAGAATACCTTCGGCCACAGTCATGGCCGCTGCGAGCGTCGTTGCATTTTGTCGCTTGAGCTCCATCTTTACCCACGGCTTGAGGCCACCAACGAATTGGTAGTATGCCTCGGTTTCAGCCATGGACGGGATTTGGAGTTTCAACTCAGAAAACTTCCTTACATATTCCCGAATCCCAGCCTTATGTTCAAGGCGTCGCAGCTCCTCACGAGCTTCTTCCTCCGCATAGGCGGGGTAGAATTGTTTCCGGAACTCAGCTTCAAAGGTCTCCCACGTCTCAATGGGAGGTTGTTCACGATCAGTCTTCCTATTGCGCCACCATAGCAACGCATTGCCATTGAGGTACATGGCCACCGTCTTCACCCGCCTAAGATCGTCCGTCTCACCACGGACATCAAAGTACTGGTTCACGGTATAGAGGAAGTTATCAACTTCCTTGGCTACTCTCGAGCCATGGAACTCCTTAGGTTTCGGCACATCAACCCGAAGGTCGGCGTGCATGGCCACCGCGCCATGAGCACACGCCACCTCTAAGACCAGCACCTTGGTCTTTAACTCGGCCATCTCCGCGCGCAAGGCCGCAATCATGGCTTCCAGGGCATCACGATGTTCGTCCGTGGTAGAAGTAAGAGTACCGAGCAACTCACCACGGAGCTCAGCCACCTCGTCTCTAAGCTCGAGCATCTCATCTCGCAGCCCCTTACGATCCGTGGCTTCCTCCTCGTTGCTAGACTCCTCCTCGTCACCTTTGCCGGCACGAATCTCTTCCAAGATCTGCTCGACCTTGTTCATGCGGGATTCCATATCCCGCGTCACTCCTCTGGACACCCCACGTTCCTGCCTCGTTCGCGCCGCGGTCGGCTCAAGGGTCCGTCCGGCACGATCATCCACAGACTGCTCAGTCTCGTGCGTCGTTGGATCGGCAACACCTTGACTTCTCGCCATTTCACCGAGAATCGAACCGCTCTGATACCAACTGTCACGGGCCGATTGGTCTCACGCTCTCTCGGCACCGTGCGGCACTCAAGATTCACACTCGAGTCAGCCTTCTCACCCGAATAACTCACACACTCCGCTCAAGCACAACTATCGATCAAGGCAAAGAGAGAGTGAGGAGAAGCTTTCTTTCTCATTCAATTTTCGGGTCTGTCTCTACAAGGGGTTCACTCCCCCTATTTATACACAAATGGCCGGCCACAAGGTGGTCCCCTGAGGATCACTATTCACGACGGCTCACCTACTAGTCAAGGCCGGCGTGCTGGTGTTTTTCCCATTCAAGCCAGCCACCGTCCATCTAGTCTTTGCCAACTTCCACCAACTTGTCAAGGCTGGCGTGCTAGAAGTTTCCAAGTTGTTAGCCCGCCACGCTTGACCGTCGCTCGCCCGCCCGATCGATCGCTGGGCATGTTCGGGCCGATCATTGCTCGTGCGCTGGTCGATCCTGCATCGTGCAAGGATCGATCGCCCGGCCAGTCTGCATCGTTCATTGTCCGCCCGCTCGTCCATGCCGCTCGTTCACTTGGTCGCTCGCTTGGTCGAGCGCCACGATCCGAGGATCGATCCCTCGATCGTGCAGGGTCGTTCATCGCTCGGCCGCTTGGCCGCTCAGCATGATCCGCGGGTCGATCACCTAGTCGTGCAGCATCAGCCCCCGCTCGTTCACCCGATCGCCCTGCACGATCCGCGAGTCGCCCGTTTGCTCGTGCAGGGTCGTTCATGGATCGGCCGCCCGGCCGTTCCGCACGATCACCTGGTCGTGCCTCCTCGATCATGAGTCGATCCGCTGGCTGTCCCGGATCATATCCCGATTCAAGGGTTGGTCGATCATCCGCCCGCTTGGCCATTCCTAGGCGCATTTCCTCATGATCCACGGGTCGATTGGCTGATCGATCCCGGGGATGTATCGCGGTCAAATTTTCATCAAAATTAAACGGACCGTGATACGAAACTAAGAGCGTACAGTTGAGTGTGATCTGCTGCTTTTCGGGCTTGGAACTTTCGGCTTGCACAGTGGTCCTCACCTGATTTTAAGGGGAAGATTCTTGCACAACTGAGGGGGGTTCAGTGGTTTAATGTACCTTCTAGTGAAGCAGACGAGGGAATTTCTTATTCTTCTTTCACTGAAAGTTAGATTATCTCCATCATAACCAATGCTCAACTTTCCCATTGCCAAAACCATAGCACTAGCACCCCAGCATCATTTCGTGGATTATCATAACTCATGGTTTAAAAACTTCCACGTGAAACTTGAACTCCCACCTTCAAATTGAATCAAAATGGAGACCCCACAGAGCATCACTTACCACCATTACCACCACTGGCTCTTCCTCCATCACCACTCTTTTCCTCCAATTTTTCTCCCTCATTCTTTGGTCAGATGATGCCTCATGCCCCCTCCATATCACATAAACTTCCCTAAATGGGAATATTATGTACCATAAACATTTTTTTAGGCCTGCTTTTTCTCTTGCAAAGTTTGCTTTCTTTTCATGCGTAAAGACACTGACTTTCTCTAAAGTGATCATTAGTGCCTAGTGGCACATTTAAGATTTCCCTGGAGAAAATTCTGTCCTTTGGAGGCTTTCTTCTTTAGTCATGGAAAATCGAATTCCCTTCTTATTGGGGTTCCTCTAGATTAGCTCTGTGACTAATGTTTGAAACATATTAATGCGTGGGAAGCAATATTCTTGCAAACTTATTATTGTTTTTATGCTAAGGACAAGCACCTGGTGCCCTAATTTACCATATCTCATTTGGTACGGTGTTCTCGCTTTTCCTAGAAAGAGCGTTTCATCATTGGAAGGTTTTTCCTTCTGATCAGGTCATCTGTTCTTTCGTCCTACTTGGTTTCACAGTCATAATTTACTTGGATCCAGCTAATTTCTTGATTCTCCTGCTGTCATTGCTCCTCAACTTAGTATTAGCTTTTTCACTAGACTTTGTTCTCAGGCTTATAATGTACTCGTTCAAAAGGAGTTTAAGTACTATATGTGACGTGATAAACAGGAGATAAACAGGAAAATTAATCCTAATTATAGATCAAACCTTTTGTTTTATACATGAGAGTTGCTTGTACATGTTTTGCTAATTGGCTGACTTACTGCAATGACACAGCTTACTACGGATTAATTAGGATCTGACTTTTTCTGCAGTGGTTGGATGTGTATATTTTTAAACAAGGTGGTGTGACATTCGCTAACTCAGAAAGTGTAAAGTACGCAAGATCTAATTGCCTTTGTTTTTTTGCCCAGCTCATTAGCAAGATCTTTTTGGTTAAAAAGCTACTGAAGCTAGCAGATGGTTGGTTCATCCGGAGTATGCAAAGCACAAACCGGAGCTTTGTACCGCTAAACGTAGCTTTCTTTGTCCTAACAATGTCCTAATAATGCATGAATCGGTCATTTTTCGTCGGTGCTACTATGCATGTGAGGTGTGAATTATTTAGATCTCGCAAAAGACAGTGTCGTATGGCAAATCCTACTATCAATCAGTTGTCTGATTTATGTTGTTAGTGAGAAAGGCTATCTTTTCCCTGATGGCAGACCATCTCAGATAATTTATATTTGTTCCATTGAAACTTCACCACCTGAATTTGGAAAGCACCTCGGTTGATGACAGGAGTATTTTTCTAAAATTCTCTTTTTGTCTCAAGTGATTTCAAGCCTTGAATTTGTCATGGAACTACTTTTGCTCTCACTTTTCTTCATATGGTTGCATTATATTTAATGGTTTTCCTACTTTAACTACCCTTCATTTTTCTCATTCAACATTCATTGGCTTATGATCTTTTCTTTCTTCAAGTGGGTGCGCTTGATCTTGATGAAGGAGTGGCAAATTTTGCAGAGAAAGCAAAGAACAAGCTGAGAACATAAACAACACACTAATTTCCTTATGTTGTTGATGACAAAGTCAATTAGCACTCTTGAGAGTTCAAGATTTCCAAATGCATAAAGATTGGCATATAGAGTTAAAGAGGATTTCTTCTTTAAGTGCTTGAACAAGTGTTTCATCAATTAAAGAGAAAAAAAAAATCATGTAGCCCCTTCAAAGAAAGAGAATATGAATGCAGTCACTATAAGATCCAAAAGAAGAAGAAAATCCAATTTGAATGCATCATCTCTCCACGCGCACACATATAGATGTATATACATACACACACATACACATAAACAACTTGTTACTGATTAATTTTGAGCCCATCATATTCATAGTGATTGGTATCACTCCAAAAGCAAAGGAGAAAGGCCTGTTACTTATCATTTGGAATGATCATGGGGACTTTAACACCTAACTTTCTGCTGCTTTCACACCATCAAATTAGGCTTTGGCATATAATAACAGCATGAGCAATGAGGCTATCATCGATGCTCTATAAGTGCTGCCATTCTTGTATTAACGCAATCATCAAAAAAGTCGAGGCACATGTGATGAGTCAGCTACGTAATCAATCAGCAAAATGCATAATCTGTTTGGTGTGATGCACGTATGGCCCCTGAAAACATGAGTTGTTTTCCGTTTGGTGGGAAGCCTAGTCTAACGGCTAAAAAGGACCATGTTAAAAAATCCAATCTAAAAATTTAAGCTCTTAAGTGGAGGGAAACCACATTAATATAAAGAGCATACAAGACCCATTCACAAGCGATGTGGGACACAACACAACTTCAGCACCCCATCTCACATGCAAGCAATCTGCACATGGAAATTAACTAATGGGGGTGGGCCCACATACGCGGAAGGAAATAACACTGGCTCTGATACCATGTTAGAAAATTCAACCCAAAAGCTTTAAGCTTTTGGGTAAGCTTTTAGGTTGGACTTTCTAACACTGTTTAGGGCTAATGAATACAAAATTCGTGTTTTTAGAAATCGAGAAAAGTTGTAAGAACAAGATTGGCTGTCATAGATCAAGATAGGCATCCTCTTTTGCAGCCTTTGAGTAAGCTTCTGAGATTGATCATTGTTGGATCTTGCACTTAACATAAAAGTGTTTAGATGCTGCCAAATAAAATAAAATGTTTGAGGTCTTACATGTTGATTCACTGTTGACTGGATTCCGAAAACCTAATCTTGATTGATTATCATGGTCCAACTGAAGGGTTTCACTGATCAAGCCCCACCATGCTCTTTGTGTATCACATTGGCAAATCTCTACAGCGAGCATGAATTGTACTTCTGTGTGATTATATTGATGCAAGGTGCTAGGAAAAACCATGATTTGGCATAATATAAAGAGTTCAAACAGAGGCTTTTGTCCAAATATAGACTATGGCACACTAAATCCAAGGAATCAGTGCAATGTGCGACAAGTTTGTAAGTAAAAATTACCTGGTGTGAATTCTCCCCGCTCGATTCGACTGGCACTCTGCAAAGAGACAAAGCAAAAGTTAGAAAGAGGAGAGTTATAGGTAAGATAGACAAAAAAAAAAAAAATAATACCTCCATCTCTCCACCCAACAAAGAAAAGTAAAAGGGGCACTTTTTTCCATCATAGATGACTCTGCTTCTATACTTTATTTCGCCATTTTAATCAACAAGACTGTCTCTTCTGATAACAATACAAAGCACTTTTCAGTGTGTCCTCTAATGCAAAACAGATATTGTGGCAACAACTAGCCAGAGGGAGAGGTGAGGAATGAGGTCAATGAAAATTTTAAATGAACCACTAAAAAGAAGAAAGGAAAAAAAAAAAAAAGGCTCCCACTGCTTAATTCCAGCTACACTTGTGAGTGCAAACTTAACCACCAATTAAATGGAAAAGCAAGAAAAGAAATTCCACTCCTGTGTTTATGTTCATGAGAATGTGGTCTCTCTAAGGAGAGAGATATGATTTAAAATCCCCAATCAAATTGGTGACAAAACAAACACCCATGAACCCATTGTCAATCACATTTCCAGTTGTCTTTGTTGGTTATCACAGAACAAGCAATGCTTTATTTAACTCAAATCTAACTGGTTAATTAGTATTTTTGGACCTTTTTGAATATTTAGATATGCATGGACCGACCGACATTTTTATTTGACAAATAGCAAGGCAAGAGGGAAGAAAAATGGTGAAAAATCAAGGCAAGTTGGAGAAACACTCAAGTGTGGCTATAAGTCACCCTGCCCTCTCATTTTTATGTGCTTTTGCTCGGATAGGGATAAGAAAGAATATCCGACAAGGTTTCCCTTGGGAATGATGTCAAATATCACCAAAAATTCCACTTATGTAGATGGATTGCCGGTATTGCTGAATCTTACTTTTACCTCTAACCAGACAAATGAATGAATGTGGAAAAAGCTATCTATAGAGAATGCAATGAACTTTGTGAACAAATTATCTTTAAATTTCCCCTTAAATTTTTTTTTTTTTCAGAATTGCTTCGAGAAAGCCAACTGGAAGATGTCAAAAGAAATCCAAAAAGTATGAGATGTGATTGGTTCTAAATTCCATGCTCCAATGTTTATCTTGAATAATTGATATCCATTAGATGCCACGATTTCACTTGGAATCATGATGATGTTCATTTATTTTATGTTACACTCAATCAAGCATGACCATTACAATCAACATACCTCATCGAGTGGTTATCATGAGAACACACCCCTCCACTGGATGTGAAAATAGAGACTAACAAAGTGAGGATTATTTATAAGTGAATTGATGTTAAAAAAAAATAATCATTAACGGAGAACGACACGATGCATTTAAATTCATTGACGAATAATAGGAGAAAATTATTATTTTCCCGCTTGTGTGCGCATATCACACCAAAATCATAGGATTTATCCTGAAAATCTATATAAATCTTAACGAAAGAATAGGAGAATCTAAGAGATGTTGACAAATAATGTTTGCCCAAACATTACAAACTATTTGAGGGTCCAATCATATAATTCAAAAGATACAAAGAAAGAATCATGGACCACTCGATCTCAACCCCATTTACTTGAATGGTCGATTCTCTCTCACAAGTCATACGGATGAGAAAAGGCGATTTTGGAGATCCTATAATTAAGTGCTGACCAAGGGGGTGGATGATGGTGTAATCATGATACTATATTGATAGAAGATTTAACTTAGCTGCTTAGCATGCTAGAAAACATTAAGAAGCCTCCCTATCAGCTAATAGTTAGCTACCTAGCTTATAGTACCCTTTTACTAATGGCCTAGGGTTTAAGATTTGGTTTGGTGTCATCTCAAGAAAAGAGTGGCTTTTGACTTTGCTGTAGTAGATAACTTGGTGTTGAGAAAAAAAGTAGGGCTTCCATCAGATGAAATTCTATTGGTTGATGATGGTGTGCATTGCCCACTTGTTCCACTTGTCTAATTTTTTGTTATTTAATGGTTTATCTTTTATTAACTCAAGTCGAGATATCCACTTAGACGATATGATAGAGCAATTGAAATCGCCGTTCCTAGGTTATGATTATCAATTCAAATTCAGTGTCTTCGTTTTTAGGGGTGAACATGGTTTCAAGGTCAAATTTGGGACCGGGGAATCGACCCGGTCGAAATAAGGTAGTTTCCATGTTCCAAGCAAGCATGGTGGTTTTCAGGTTCTAAAAATTAGAGAACCCGTTTCTACGAGCAGGTTCCAAGTTTTAGAATTTTCAGAACCTAGAATAAGTCTTTGTATTTTTCTTGTTCTATGTCTTCGCGCGATCTTGCGGTATTTCATAACATTCGATTATAAGTGTATAATCTAGAACCATTAGTCTGAGGTTCCATTTCCCGCGATATCCATGATTGAGACTTTTATTTTGTTAATGATTTATCTTGTTCGTTTATCTAAATATGAGTTATGATCGGTGGATTCCAACAAGAAATGGTAGTCATTAGAAGTGATAACCACTACAATCACTCAATCACGAATACAAGTGAAACCTGCATAGACCCTGAAACATGTGACAATGTAAATTTCAGGTTTCAAGGTATGCATAGTAGATTTTAGACACCAAAAAATGAGGAATCGGCTTCGATGGGCAAGTTTTAGGTCTGGAACTTGAAACCATTCGCCCCCCCCCCCCCCCCCCCCCATTAATTCTCATCTAATTAAAAAGGAAAGAAATGTGTGGATCGTTCGTATCAAGGAGTGGTAGGACTATAGACTTGTAACCCCGATCACTACACACAAATTGCAATTGATTTGAAAACTTCCACGCTAACGAGAGTACTTGTTTATAGCCAATTAAGAGTATCGAGTCAAGTTAGATCGCATGTGATACTTCCATTACTAATGACATGTGACGAGATATTGAACGTAGTACATGACTTGTTTTATCGCCGTTAACACTGAAAACAAGTCAAAGGTATACTAGAAACTTTATCTTTTATATGGTGCAAATAAAATTTCGTACAAACATATCTATTGAATGATGTTTTCTCCCAAAAGATTCAGTCAGTATAAAAGCCTCAAATGTTACTCATGCTACTTGAAGTTGAGACTTAAACTCCGTTTGTTTCGCACATAACAAATGATTTGTAAAATATTTTCCTAAAAATATTCGTTTATATCGCTTTAAATAATTAGTCAATAAAAAATATTTTCGTTATTAATAACAATTTATATTTGAAATAATTTTATGGATAAGAAAAATATTTTGTATTCATTCAGTTTTTAAAGCGAAATAAGCAATTTTTTAAGGAACATAATTTTTCAAATCATTAAATTTTCACAAAACATAAGGAGCCTATTGAGATAATAACTGAGAACCTCCACTCAAAGCAAACCCTAGTTAGTGGGAGAATCTTGCTTTTATGCTTACACGTCCACAGATAAAAGGAAACTTCTGAAGTATATACCCCAAGCCCAAGGGGCTATGAGTTTCACTTTCACTGGACCGAAAAAGGGTACGTTCTAGGAGGAGATCGCCAGCCAAATCTTTATGACTCGACACCTGAGGAGATGATCCATAATGTAATTACACATAATTTCTGGATGCTGAAGAATTAATTACTCTAGAGCATCATTTCGATATGATTCTAGATAGAATTTTCTACGTACACGCGGCCCACTTTACTAATCTTGGAAACTAAAATAACAAGGGAATCACGAATTTTTCGTACTGGAGATGAACCTTAGTAACCCCACTGGCTTGAACTGTCCTAGGCTCAATGCATAGATAACTTAAGCTATAGTACTTTTTATTATTATCAATATGGTCACTAAAGTGCCCTTATTTAGGTTGGCTCATCTCACACGGTATGGAGACGTGTATGCTTTGTTCGTAATGGATGAATCGATACTTTTCTAATCGATCGAGCTCTATCATTCTTTAGTACGTGTCCACCATCTTTAAATTACGAATCAAGAACCCTCCAAAACGTGGTTAATTACCAGTAGAATTGTGCAATCTCTCACCAATGGATGCCATGAGCGCGATCGACCATCGTACTGAAAAATATCCCATTTGTCTACAGAATAAAAGAAAAGAATAACATATCTATGTATTTTTACAAGTAGCAAAACTGCTTGATCAGATAATCAGTAACCCCCCGGCCTCCTAGGGCAAAAGAATCAATTCAAAGATCACCACCGGCCTTGTAGAATCGCCATTATTCCCAGTAGTACTATTTCTTAACTAGCTCTTTATGCTACTGGATTCTAGCAAAAAGCCGTAAGCTAGGTTTCTAGGAATAAAGGAAGCAAAGAAAAAGAGTAGACCTTTTCAACAGGATATATTTTCGAGATTTACTAGGAGCATTCTAACGAGATCCTTAAATCCAAACTTTCTTCTTCTTCTTTTTCTTTTTTTCTGCCCATGATACTTAAATTATTATGATTTTCTTGAATAGATGTCTATACAAGATAGAAGCGGGAATTATTTTTTTAAAAAAAAAATCTCCATCATATTGCAATTGTATCAATTTAGTCCTAAACTTTTTTTCCTTAATCGAATCATAAGTCTTTTGCATTTGTGCCAATTTAATCCATCCGAAAAATTTTGGCTAAAAATCGTTGATGTGGCACAATCAGTACTGACGTGGATAATTTTTACTAGTATTTAATATATTTTCAAAAGAATTTATGCTTTATGTTTTTATTTTTATTTAATTTCTCTTTGGTTTTTTCTTTTCTTTCTCTTTTTTTTTATTTTCTTTCATTCTTCCTCAACCGATCGCCAAGGTTCGACGACCAGCCCTTCTGGCCGGTCGACAAGGCAAGCTCAACTTCATCGGCCCTCACCTCTGGCCGGCCACTGGGACCTTGGCGACTGGCTGAGGAAGAAGGAAAGAAAGGAAAGGAAAATTAAAATTAAAATTAAAAATTAAAAAAAAAAAGATAAATTTATTAAAAATTATCCATATCAGCGTCAGCTACGTCACCGTCAGCGATTTCTAGTCAAAATTAATTAGATGGATTGAATTGGCATGAATGCAAAAGATTTAGAATTCAATTGGCAAAAAAATATATTTAGAACTGGATTTGTACGATTATAATAGGTTTTATGATTGTTTTGGTAATTTTCCCCAAGATAGACCACCCCTTGATCTCATATGAACAGTACAAGCTCGACTTATCATTTGAAAGCAAAACGATGTACAGGAAAGGGGGAAAAAATGAAGGGGACATGAAGAACTTCTTTTAGGGGCATGAAGAACTTCTTTTATCTTCTATGATCTTCAATCGATGTCTTGAGATTAGTGTGTGTACGTTGACGAAATTGATCCTCTGACTCATTTTCCAACCGAAATGGGGAGATCTTTGGAGACCATACTAGAAATTCATTGTCCAAACCATTACTTCTGCTATAAACTCAGTGGAATCACTCATGCTTCATCTAACCTTTGGGTATGTAGCTAGTGGCTCTAGCAACAATCATTTTGTGTGGTTCCCTAGTCTAGCCAAAAGGAAGTTCTTCAAAATTCTAACGAGCAAATAGATTTTTTTTTTTCGTAATTTATGTTCATTTCAAGTTCTAAAGATAGCAAAATTATGCACGTTCTAGTCATTTACCATGGTGCAAAAGTCTCAAGTGTTGTTGCCTCGATCTTTTATTAAACGCTAGTGTCTATCTTATCTATATACTTGAATTAATTTTATGAACATCTACGTGGAATAATTAAGCTTTTGTATATAATTAGTATAACAAATAATGGTTTCTAAATAAACTGAAGGAAAGTGGGAGGAAATGAAGCTTTGCGATGATGCGGCTCAACCCCAAAATTCCATTCTATCCTTGAAAATGGAGCTAAAACTCGAGCTTTTTTTTTCCTTTTCCATGGAACAAATCATATGTTACTCTCAAGTGATGTCTTGATATAATTGAAATATATATACTATCCTAAGGAATCAAGTCCAACTATTCTTGTGACCCAAGTTGGCTTTAACAAAGGTGTTAGATGCTTGTCACATCTTTTCAAGCTTTCATATTAGGAAATTCCAAAGACTAGGTCAAAGTCCCCCCCTTCTTCCTTGTTTTGGATTCCTCTGACAGGTATTTTTTTTTTTTTTGAAATGGTTGCACCTTTTCCAATCTTTCTCTTGCATGCTTCCACAAGAGAGATTTCTTTTGGGAGTCTCGGGGCTCTCAAAAGCCGAGTGCAAGAAGAAAGATAGAGGCAAGGGCATTTTGAACGTCTCACTCATCCTCCGTGGACTACATACTATTTCTTACTTTCATTAATTAAGCCAAAAGTGTATTTTGTCTAAAGTTTATTTGCTCAGATGAGTCTTTTATACGAATACGATACATGCGAGTCTCATACATATGGACTATATAGACAATAAAAATAGAGAACAAGAGTTGGAGAGACTGACGCTCTTTCAATATCTTGTTGTGGCATGGTACGATTTATTGTGAGTATGTAGTATAATTTATGAAGTTTCATGTAAAATTTTCGCTCTTGGACATAAGAAACTACGGAACTTTGTTTCATATTGCTCCCTAGTCTATATTTTCGCATCTGTCGTCAGCTATTTAAATTTGAAATGACGAGAAAACTATACTTTTTATTTGAGTTTACCATGTTGTCATAGTGGGTAAATAAATAAATAAGCACTAATAACGTGACTTTTTAGAACTATAGGTGATGAGAATATGTGTAAAATTATATTAAATCCTCACTCCTATTCTCTCCCAAACAATGCTTATTTAAGGACCTTCACCTCAAACCACCCTTGTGGAAGCCAAAGAGCCTCTCTCCCTTAAAACATCCCCACCCTAAAATGACCACCACTCAAACTTCACCCACCAAAAACGCCTCGCCCTCCTTCCTTCACTACCTTCACTCTCTGTCACAAACACCTCACAGGCTAAGGAAGAGAATGCTAGCAACATGGACGCCAGACCAGGAGCTCAACCAAGTGAGGCTACGTTCCGGTGCCGACATGAAGAGGAAGCTCCAATGGTATGACTTAATAGCTCTTGGAGTGGGAGGAATGCTTGGTGTCGGCGTGTTTGTCACTACCGGTCTGGTGGCTCACTCCATAGCCGGACCTTCAGTTTTCATATCTTACATTATAGCTGGGGTATCAGCACTCCTTTCTTCCTTGTGTTACACTGAGTTCTCAGTCCAGATTCCGGTAGCCGGCGGCGCCTTCAGCTATCTGAGAGTGACCTTCGGTACATTACTTCCTATATGTCTTGATTTTTCATTGAATCTCTATGCACGTAAAGGGTATAGATTTCACAAACTGTGCATGGATGGAATCGTGTTACAGGTGTTTAGGAGACCAAGATTCTTCATTGGCATAGCCTATGAAAACCTATAATGCTTATGAATTCAATAGAAAATCTCTCATCTTTTCTCACTTCGATTTATCTTTTGGGATGTAAAATCTTCCTAGGTGAGTTTGTGGGTTATTTTGCCGGGGCGAATATATTGATGGAGTATGTGTTGTCAAATGCTGCCGTTGCGAGAAGCTTCACAGACTATCTGTGTCGCACTTTGGGAGAAAATGATGCAACCTGTTGGAGGATTGAAGTGGAAGGACTAATGAAGGGATACAACATGCTGGATTTTCCAGCAGTTGCTCTTGTGCTACTTCTCACCCTTTGTCTTTGCCATAGGTTGGAGATCTCTCTCTCTCTCTCTCTCTCTCTCTCAATTTCAAGGTTCTTCTTGCTTCTTTTTCTATACAAATCCATGCTAAGTACAGAAGATCTTTATAACTAGAGATCTTCTTGATCTTCTGGCAACATTGACAAGTGCAAAATTGAACTTTTTCTTGTTTCTGAAGACATTGGTGTATGAGAACGCATTAAACAAATGCACGAATTCATGGTTTTTCTCGTTGGAGTTGGGAGTGACCACTTTCATGGGATCTCTGTGTGACAGATGGAACATATTTTAAAGTTGTTCACCAAATGTAAACTTCTGATAGTGTCTGTTCTTTTCTTTATCGTCATACGGCACAAAGCAGCTTCATTACTCATTATTGGATGCATTTTTTTTAATTAACTATTATTGGACCCATTTAGCCATAGCGATTGATACATGTATCTCTTGTTTGTACATGATTTTGATTTGCAGTACCAAGGAAAGCTCAATCTTGAACCTTATAATGACAGTCTTCCATGTAGTCTTCTTTGGGTTCATCATAATCGTGGGGTTCTACAAGGGGAGTGGCAAGAACTTGGTGAGGCCAGGAGGATTAGCACCATTTGGGGTCAAGGGCGTGCTTAATGGAGCAGCCAAAGTGTATTTCAGCTATATTGGCTATGACTCGGTCTCAACCATGGCCGAGGAGATCCAGAACCCTTCCAAGAGCCTCCCTATCGGGATCGTTGGCTCCATGGTCATTGTGTCTTTGCTCTATTGCCTCATGGCATTGTCCTTGTGCATCATGGTTCCATACAATGAGGTCAGTCTTCTAAAGAGAGATCGATCAATCCAAAAAGTTGGATGCTCTTTGGATTTTGCATAGAGCAGTAGTGACGGAAGGGATAAAGCTGTCTAGACACTCCTTGAATTGGTTATTCTTTGCAAATTAGCCCCTCTTACACAGTCCATCTGTCCGTATTCGACTAGGGTCTCTGAAGAAAACATTTATTCTAGATTAGCTTGGTAGAAGAAACATTTAAAGGTGTTGAAAATCATATTCCAAAGACGATGTTAAGTGCAAAGAATTATCATGTAAAACTCCTGCACAAAAGATTTAGTTTTCATAAGATGAGGTTAGTGTGATATACACAAGCCCTGAACATCTAATTTCTGAAACATGGCATATCGATCCTTAAATCTGCATGTATACACTCAAAGATGTCATCGGAACTCTCGTTCAGACAACGAGAGCACAAATAGTCAACGCACAACCAGTTAGAACCAACTTTTACGCCAGCAATGGTCCCGATTGAAAAGCAACTAGGGAAAGCATGGTCCATAACCAATGAGCCTAGTTCAGAGACCCCCCTTTTCATATGCTTAATCATCATGTTGGACATTCCTTTTTCTCGACAGCGGTCGGCGGTGATTGACTGACATTGATATGTGTAGATATCGGACGAGGCATCGTTTTCAGTCGTTTTCGAGAAGATAGGGTGGGGATGGGCGAGCAATCTAGTGGGGGCAGGCGCAAGCTTGGGGATTGTGGCGTCGCTGGTGGTGGCCATGCTCGGTCAAGCTCGCTATCTTTGTGTCATCGCGAGGTCCCATCTGGTGCCTTCATGGCTGGCCAAGGTTCATCCTTCCACCGGCACTCCATTGAACGCCACCCTTTTCTTGGGTGAGTAAGCCTTTCCTTTTTGTTGCCTCTTTCTTCAACGAAAGATGTCCTCTTCTTTATAAGAAGAACTAATCATCTAGAAGTCTAAAACGTGTTTGAATAGACATCCAAAGAAGATAAGATATGCGAATTCCTCATGAATTAGATGAAATCTCGAAGAATCCATGACTTAGCAAGTACATTTCTTCGATATACTGCTTGTCCATTGCTATGCGTACATGGTAGGGAATATCTGTTGATCATTGTAGGAGCTTTCTTTTTTAGTTTGTCTTGGCATTTTGCTAACCCTTTTGTCCATGATGTCTTTCTTTGTGTCTCCTTTGTCATTTTCTCACCGTAAAGAAAACCAGCGTGAATGTGGAACCATCTTAAAATTGAGCAAATTGTGGTACAGAACTTGCAATTTCGTTTGCTAAAAGGGTTCCAATTTAGTTATTTATTTATTTAGTGACGAAGTATTCAGTAGCTTATCTCTTTGCTATCTGTTCTCGTAAATACTGAAAATAAATTGCATATGAATCTCGCCTCTTTGTTTTTTGTTTTTTTTTCTCCTTTTATTGTTATGTAGGGATTTGCACAGCATCAATAGCACTATTCACCGACCTAGAGATAGTCTTCGAGATGATCTCCCTAGGAACTCTCATGGTGTTCTACCTGGTGGCCAACGCCCTCATCTACCGCCGCCACGTCATCGCCAGCCGCCGCCGCCCGCTCCACACCCTCCTCTTCCTCTCCCTCCTCTCCTGCGCCTCCCTCGGCTTCTCCGTCTCTTGGCAGCACGAGAAGTGGTGGGGCTCGGCCCTGTTCGGCGGCCTCGCAGTCCTCGCCACCGCGTCGTTCCGCCGCATGGTCCCCTTCCATGGCGGCGGGGACTTGCAGTGGTCGGTGCCGCTCATGCCCTGGCCGGCGTCGGCCTCTATCTTTCTGAGCATCTTCCTGATGACGACGCTGAAAGCGAAGTCGTTCCAAAGGTTCGGGATATGGGGGTGCGTGATCAGCCTGTTCTATGTCTTGTATGGAGTTCACTCCACTTATGAAGCCGAAGAGATGGAGAAGGAGGTGGGATCGGATGGGATCGGGAACCCAATAAGCTCATCGTCTATACAAGAAGTTGCTCTTGCTACTAAGCTGGATGTTCAAGTGCTTTAACCCTAGATTGGGTTCGTCTCTTTTTCAACGAAGGTCCTTCTTGAGACCAACTTCTTACAGTTTTTTTTTTTTTTAAATTTTGTTTGTGTTGCTCATGGATCTCGTGGGGTTTCCACTAGGGAAAGACGAATTCCCACTAAGCAAAACAGCCAAGTACCGACAACAACATATATACGACAATTTTACCATTTGTCAAGGGGACAAGAAAGAAAGGAGGGGTTAGAGGTGTAAAGAGGCGTGAGAGATTTATTTCGACCGGTGAATCCTTGTGCGAGTGGACCTTTGTCAAATGCCAACGTGATCGGTGGAGTGGGAATGGATCAAAACGCAATAGCCATTTCAAAAAAAAAAAAAGGTTTACCTTCGCTCGCGATTGAGTTTTGTCAAGCTCAGATTGAAAAAAAATAAAGAGGGTTTACCTTCGCTAGCGATTGAGTTTTGTCTAGCTCAGATTGTTTTAGAGATTACCAACTTGATTGAGTGTAGCTCACCAATCATCACCAACTTTAGCTGGGGTAAGTCGCACATATAGAGATTTGTCAAATTCGTGCAATAGTTGATAAATTGGGAAAAATACCAAAAATGTCATAAACCTATTGAATTAGTATCAATTCAGTTCTAAACCTTTCAATTTGATCAATTTAGTTCTAAACCATTTTGCATTGGTACCAATTAGCTAATTTGGGCCGAAAATCACTAACTTGACGCCGGCCATCCTACGTGGCACCATTAGTTGACATTCTTAATAATTTTTTTGAATTTTTCTATCTTTTTTTCCCTTCCCATTTCTTTTTGCCAGTGACCGGTGAGGGCTGGCCTCATCTGGAGAAGAGTAGCCCACGTCGGGCCACACTTGGGCGAGTGCCGGCGAGGCTCGCCCAGGCCTAGGCGAAGGTCAGCCTGACACGAGGCAGATCACATGAAAGCGTTCCACAATGGAGAGTTCGTTTCATTCAACTTGAACGTGCACACTGCAATCCTCAAGCACATATGATCAAACACTTGGACAATCTGCCATTCTCGCATCACAACCATGAAGTTATTCCAATTCGCCCCTTTGAAAGGGAAACCGAGTTAGCAGGACTATGCGAAGTTTCCGCCGTGTGAACCTGAGAATTCACGGAATTAGTGCAACTTCTTGTCGACATCAAGACACGGAAAATTAGTTCTTTCAAAGTCCCTTAAACCTTAGCTAGAGCAGGCGGTCTGCCGGCCTCTTAACCTTAACTTGTGCCAGGAGTCAGAATCTGCTGTCTGGCTTTGGGGTCGAACGTCCTACTGTGGCCTTCAAGCAGACCAAGGAGAGGACAGTGGAGGGTTTGTCCTTTTCTTCTTTCAACCGGATACCCAGTTGGAGGCTAGTCCTGTTCAAACAGTGGTTAGTCTCGGATTCCATCCACTCAGTTGTGACTAGATGAGCTTTCTAATGATTATTGCACATCAGTGGTGGATCAAGCCTGCCCTACAATGTCGATCGAGTGCTGATGGTTGACCCCCCACTCAAAATGCCCTCTCCCCACTAATGGGAAAAGGACCCTCCCCTAAAAACCAAGTGCTCTTGTTGTTCTGTCGGTTGAGGCGGCTAATGCTTCAGTCAGCCGGAATTGAGAGACCTAAATTTCTAATGTGCTCCCCGGATATCAGTTTGATCTTGGTCGGACGGTAGTTCCGGGCCGGTTGCAACAGGTCGAGGGATATCGAAGAGAGACTGAGTGCCGCAGTTAATCAGCACGCGCGGATACTAGAAAGGGAAAGCGACTCCGAGGCGTGTAAGCACCGTCCTCAAATCAGCGCAAGGACAATGTCTTGAGGGAGCTACATTTGATGATATGTGTGAGCAAAAGTTGGAAAAAGGCATTCCATGTTCGGAGAAGTTGAGATAAGACGGTAAGGGCACACAACAACACGACAGGAGACGCCCAAGCCTCGCAACGGCTCTTTGAAGCAGTCTTAAGAAGATGGAAATGAAGATGAGTACATATGCTTCTGCGCCATTTCTGAACCAACCCAAGAGAACAGGTTCCTAAAGCTGAGACATCAAGGCAGGCTTTTGAGAAACTGGGTCTCCTCGTCGTCGTCGTCGTCGTGAAGCATTTGAGAAGGAGGGGAAAAAAAAAGGGAAGAAGCAGCAGATTAAAAAAAAAAGGATCTGATCCGTTGATGGCCAGGTAGCCAACAATTTCGGGGGATTGAACCCGACGTGAATCGAACACGCAACCTTCTGATCTGGAGTCAGACGCGCTACCATTGCGCCACGGATCCCTTGTTATCAGTTGCCGCACATTAAATAATTTTATTATAAGAAATAATCTCTAAATCATCCACCATGGTCGGAGGAAAAATTCTTCAATTTCCCGACCAAAAACCATCGGGTTGGTGATCCGGAACGCCTCGGAAGGAGACGATGATGGATTTCAAGTGTCCCTTTGCCAGTGTCTTCGCCTAAGGAAAAGGTCCGACCCCACCTATTTCAGACGACCTCGAGCCCTCTATGCCTCTTCTCACTTATTTCTGTTTACACATTCGACGGATCGAAAGGTTGTTCTGAAGCGTTGTGTTCATTTTTCATGAAGACAGAGACAGCCAAAGAGACTTAGTTTATATAATTCTTTGTGCTAATCGCAGTCGCAACGAGGGGTTCCATGGTGTAGTGGTTAGCACTCTGGACTTTGAATCCAGCGACCTGGGTTCGACTCCCGGTGGGACCTTTTTCTTCATTATTATCCTCTTTTTTTTCTTTTTCTTTTTTTTGGGCGACTGATCCCACTTTCTCATTTTTGCCAAAAAAAAATGCTTTGAGTCTCCCACAATTTGATTTAAGAAAGCAGCCCCTCCCGAAAAAAAGGGTAAATTAAACAAGCACTCTTGATGTGCTGCCTTAGAGAGAGTTGGAACTTGGAAGTACTCTAGTCTAGTACACAATCCTGAACTTTAAACAGGAGAAATCTCTACTACTACTTCATAAGTCATAGACGGAGGAGACTCTTTGGGATCTTGGCCTCGTCCGATCATGCTTTCATGGGAAATACAGGCCTGAAATGGAGATGTCAAACGCGAACACATTATGTTAAAATCAGTTTTGAGGAGAAGAGGAAAACTGAATGGTGTCACTGAACGACAACATTTTGTCGCCAAAGAGTCGACGAGCGCGAAATGCGCGCGAGAGAGAGAGAGAGAGGGAGAACTCACTTCCGCATTTGAAATGGTGAGGGACCCTCCGCCCGCAGCTCTGGGCGAGCTTGATGACCTTGTTCACCGTGATGAGCTTGGCCACGCGGGGGGTGAATATCGGGCACACACACTGGTAGTGGCTCAGCCTCACGCGCTCGCAGCACCCCGGCGGCGGGGGCTGCCCGAACACTATCGGCTTGCACGTGTTGACGGCGAGCCGCCTCTCCTCCTTGCACTGGGTCGGGCTCAGCCGGACCCCGTGCACCGCCCTGACCTCGCTCAGAGCCACAAGGGCTAAACCCAGAACCATCACCAATTTCCATGTGCCCTCGCTCTTTTGGCCTCCCATATTCCCTTGCTTCTCTCTATTTCTGGGTGCCTCAAAGTCCCCTTGCGCAATGCAGAATTTATAGGACGGTCAACTAGTGCAGTTGCAATTATAAGTCAACTTGTTGAAGATCAATGCGGACACGCAGTAAGGCGGTCGAACCAATAGCTGAAGGCGACGCGACGTGTGAGGAGAATCTCTCGACAGTAACCCTCTTTTGTGTTATCTTTGGTGAGTTCTGTCAAAGATTTGAAGTCTTCTGATTTTGTCCTTGTATTCTTGACTGAGTAGACTTTGACATTGCCTTGCGAACTCCACTATATCTGTCAACCACTGCTGCTCGAGCATCCAGAATCAGTGGCTCTCCATTGCCTATGACTCCAATCGCGTGCGACCCTTTTTTGGTTCGTTCCCCTTAATTATTTCTAAATGGAAATGGAAAAGCTGTGGACCTCCGTGGGTATAATGAGATGGTTTCCTGCCGAGATTAATGTGCAAATGCAAATGTTTGAACCGGTAAGTCAAAGTCAATGACAACAACATCAACAATACATTTATCCAAACCTAGTTGGGATTGGCAGTCGATGAACCCAAAAATAAATAAAATAAAAGCAAGACCGATTGAGGTGAAAAGAAAGAATTATAAAAAAAATAAAACTACATATAAAAAATCAATGACAACACCTCTTCATTTTCCAGTGCACTCAAATCCTAAACTATGTTCATCCACATAATGTGAGCTTCCCACACGCTACAGATTAAAGTATGTAGCAAGCTATAGAACATGATTCATAATATAGCTGAACAATCTGCACCAAACAATAGAAATGAGAAATTTATCCCAGTAGAACTGTTTTTTTTTTTTTTTGGTAGAGCTCTGCACTATATTGACGCCACGAAGTCGCCACTATTATCGACTTCAGAATCTAAATCAGCATCTTCATCAGGGTCCGAAGGACCGGCCACACCTTGACCAACTTTAGATCCCTCCCCAGGAGTCCCGGCCTCTTGAATAATCCGCATCACTTCTTCAACGCTCTGAAGAGGCTGGTCCTGTTCAGTCTGATAGTTGGTCTTCTCGCCTTCAATGAGTTCTTTTGGCAAATTCTTCAGAAACCACGGGTGCTTCTTTATCTCCGGGATAGTGATCCTCTTTTGGACGAAAAAAGCAGAAAAATAAAAATGGAGCCTTTACTTATACAACAGCATAGAAGGTTGTTGATACTCCACATGGATATCTCGTTTTAGTTATGTCTCATTTGTTCATGGACACTACACAAAAAGCATGCTGTAACATCATGATTCAGAAATTTCCCGACTGCATGCCCACTGCCGATGCCAGAAAGTATCAACATGACTTCAGCACATTTACAGAGAGAGGAATCCCAATTTATAAGGACGAGACTATGCTTCAAATGGCAGGTGATATGCGACGAAAGTTATATTGCCAATTCACAGAGAAAATGGTAAGATAGAATGACAGAATTACCTTCGCAGGATTTGCGACAAATATACGAGAAAGGAGATGCCTGCAATCTGTAGACACACGGATGTAGTCTGGTATCGTGTATTGAACGCTCATAATCCTCTGTCACAAGCAAGAACTTAAGTTCTCATCCCATAGACTATATGATGCCCAAAAGGAAGAATCCATACATGCCAAAAAAGAGGATGAAAAGAACACCCATTTTTCTCATGTTCACTTCCCCTTTTGCCTGAACTTACCCCGATGGTCTTGCGGAAATTTCTCGGATCTTCAGGGTCCTCAAACGGGTATCCTCCAACTAACATCACATACAGTGTTACACCACATGACCATACATCTGCAATCTGCAAGCCAAGAATAATGATTATTCATTGCAATTCGTACAACAACGTCGTAAAATGTGAAGGAAATATAGTTCCATGAGTAAGCTAGGATCTGTGGCCAAGTAAGAGAAGAACTTCCAGCATTAGAGAGTCAATGATCGTGCTGGGAGCACTGTAAATAAGCGATTGCAGAGACATAAATACCTTTCCATCATACTCCTTCCGAGACAGCACCTCTGGAGCAATATAGGCGGGTGTTCCAACGGTTGACTTTGGTTGTGAATGCAACAAAGCTGACTGCAATTACAAAAATTGAGCTGAATGAACATTTAAAGCTCAACTTGACAATAGATTCTAACAGATGAGAAATAAAATTGACTTATCAATTCTCGGGCCTAGACCTTGTTCCACTGGATTATCACTGACCTTGGAGTAGCCAAAGTCGCATATTTTAAGACGCGGAGTTGGACTTCCATCCAAAAGAGTATTTTCAAGCTTCAGATCTCTGTGACAAATTTCCTGCAACAAGAAAGGAGGATGATATGATGAGGAAATTCGTTGCTAATTAAGATGTCAAATGTATCGATCCAAAACCTCACCATGGAGTGGCAGTAGCTGACTCCTGATATAAGCTGCTGAAAGAAAAACCTAGCCTGTTGCAAAGGGATGTCGATTTAGGAAATGAAAGACAAATAAACAAAAGTCCAGCCCATTCCAACAACAATGTGATGCAAGGAGAAGAATGTCGGTTTAATTTTATGGAAAGCACAAAACACCAACCTCATCTTCACTAAACCGACCGGCACTGCATATTCTCTCGAAAAGCTCACCTCCAGCTGCATATTCCATGACTATTGCGAGGTGTGTCGGGGTCAACAGAACCTGCAGTGCGGCCACAAGAGTTAGGATGTGTACCTGCTTTACACAGCTCAGCAGGGGCAGCTCAAAATTCACTATGTCACGTTAAATTTCTTATCCTATGGAAGGTGGTAATGTTTTTCCAACCTCAAGATGCCAAGAGTTTTGCAATTCCCAAGACCTCGTAAAACCTTAGGGTGGGTTACTATGGGACTAAGATTTTACAATGCATTTTGCATCTAATGTGCTATTCAAGTTCCTCTTATAGAGTAGGTTTATGTTAATGTTGAGTTGATTGCTTAGTATGTTAGACGACCGAAGACAACTTGTATTTAGAGACTTGCTAATGACAAGCAAGATATACTAAGTTTCTTCAATTCAAGGACAACTTGTATTTAGAGACTTGCTAATGACAAGCAAGATATACTAAGTTTCTCCAATTCAGCAATTTGAAACAAATAACTGATACAAATAGATTTGCAAACTATAGATTCAGGGGAGAATAGCTTGACATGCTTTTACCATTTTAAGTTTTTACAAAATCTTCAATAATCTGTCCATCATATGGTCAAAGACATAAAATTGCCATACCTCCTTGAACTTAACAATATTTGGGTGCCTCAGCGATCTGTGATTAATGATTTCCCTCTGAACATTCTCGTCAATCTGCAAGAATGCACAGCACCAGATTGAGGCAACACACATGCACAACAACGAGAATGACACTGTAACTATCCCGAGACAATGACGATGCTAACGCCATATCAAAGCACAAAGCTAATAAGACATGAAAGGAAACTTGAGGATGAATGGATTCCAAATGCAGCTCCCTCTCTGTGGAAAAAGTGGCCAAAAATCTCTGGAAAAATATCAAACAGTTGAAAGGTACTCTCGTTCACAGCTCAGAAGCTCGCTTTCCCGCCTTTTATCCAATAGATAGAACGTTATCCTTCCTATAATCACTTCTAAAGCATCAAATCCATCAAGAGATGACCTATAATGACACCACTAGGATGTATAAAACAACAGATTCAGTGGCCTGCAATACTGAAGCAATCTGAGGCTACACAACACAGAAAGGTTACACAACACATAACAGATGAAGCTTCTGTCGCAGTTCTAATCATAACCACCGAAAAGTCTGTTGATGTTTCGCCATCTTCTCCGAACTTAAGTGTATAGATGGATGGACAACCCCGGTCAGAGAAAAACGAGGTGCTTCTAAAATTAACACATTCACACTTTAAATTGATATCCCGACCTTATAGATCAGTCGAACAAATTGATACTGTTCTCAGTGCCTCTTAACTCCTCAGCAAAACTGAAATTAAAGAAAAATCAACCGAAAAAAACCAGCAAAGAATTACCTTTTTTCCTCTTTCGATGTATTTGACAGCAACAAGCTCCTTAGTCTTCTTATCTCTCACCAACCTAGCCACCCCAAAATTCCCAGAACCCAACTCCTTCAATGGCTCGTATCTCTCCTCCATTCTCCCAAACCAAAACCCAAACACCAACAAACAAAGCCTTGAAATGCAAAACAACAAGCACAAACTCACTCAGAAGCACGGAAACGCTCACCACTCCAGCAAGAGAAAACAGACAGAGCGTCTCGCACCCAGTTGAGCAGAACGCACGATCCTTCGACGGAGATCAGAATGTGCTTCCAACTGTTTTGACGGGGAGGGCTTCGACACATCGCAGTCGCATTCAGTTGGAGATAGAATGGAGACACATACCCTCAGATACACGTACGAGAACGGAGAATCGAAGGGTGGGCCCAAAACGTGGCCTTTCTGCAAAGAGACTGACACCGACTGCACAGAAAATCTAGCCGGGATTTCTCTTCCCAATTTCTGACACGCGTGAGCTTTTCTATGGACTTTTCAGCAGACGGGGGGTCGCTGTACTGTCTGAATTGGGGTATGGGACAGGGGAGCGCGCTCCGTGGGTCCCCACTCCCCAGGGCCAAGTAGACCAGTAGTTTCAGTTAGTTATAACTTATAAGAAGCTACAGTTGTTAACGCCTAACGGCGGGTGGATCGTTAGGTGTCTCCTACGTTTGGTCACGACACTTGTGATGGTTCTGGTTTTCCCACCTCCTTGTACAAGAAAATCCATGGAGTTGATATTTGTAATGTGAGCTAAATATCTAATCACAAAATGTATCCCCGTATATTTCACGAAAAAATAAATAAATAAATAAAAATAATCCATAGTATTTTGATTAAATGATGTTATTATAGTTCGAGAGAAAATAAAACTATCTACTCAAACTACAATAAAAGCGTGTTGAATCCCCCCAGTTCAGCAGCCCCAGAGTTGCCTTAAAGTAGAGGTGGCAAATGGATGGGTCGGGTCGGGTCGGGTCGAATATGGTCTGACCCATATTTAATGACCCAAATCCAACCCGACCCGCGACTGACCCATAACCCGACCCGTTTTGACCCATATTATCAAAACACAAAATATTTTAAGAAAATAATATTACTAAAATACTTCCCAACCCCGGTCCCTGCACCGGCCCCGTCCCTGGCCTTTGCCCCGGCCCCGACCTTGATCTCGACCCCGGCACCGACCCCGAACCTGACCCCGGTCCATCGGCCCCGACATAGGTCCCGACCCCGACCTCGGTCTCAACCCCGGCCGCAGCCTGGGTCTCGGCCCCAGTCCCGGCCCTGAACCCGACCCCGGTCCATCGGCCTCGGCACCGGTCCCGACCCCGACTTCGGCCCTTGCCGCGGCTCGGGTCTCGGCCCTTGTCCCGGCCTTGGCCACGAGACCCGGCCTCGGTCCTAGGACCCGGCCCCGGGTCTTGACCCCGCCCCCCGGGTCTTGACCCTCGACCTCTGTCTCGGCCCGGCTACGACCAGGGTCTCAGCCCCGGGTCCCGATCCCAGGTCCTGACCCCCGACCCCGGGTCCCGACCCCCGATCTTGGCCCCGAGACTAGGTCCCCAGCCCCGGCCCTGGCCCAAGTCCCGAGATCGGACCCCGGCCCCGGGACTCGGGACCGGGTCTTGACCCCCGACCTCGACCTCGGCCCCGACCCCGGCCTCGGGACCAAGCCCCTGCCCCCAAGACCCTACCCCGGGCCCCGAACCCGGCCTCAGGACCGTGCCCCGGGACACGGCCCAGGCCCTGGCCCCGGTCCAGAGACCCGTCCCCGGCCCCAGGACCATAGTTGTTAAGGCGACAAGGCGAGCAGAGGCCTCTAAAACGGCTAGGCGATTAGGCGCCCGCCTAGTAGTTTGCAAGGCGATAAGGCGACAATGTAGCTAAATTTTTAAATATATATCTATAATTGTATATTTTATATATGTACTACAAAACTTACATTCATGATTCAACAGAGCAAATATATACATGAAAGATTATTAAAAATAAATAACTTTTAATATAGTAAATATATGCATGAAATATATTAAAAATAAATAATTTTTAATATTTGTACTTTTCAAGGCGCCCAAGGCGTCGCCTAGGCGTCCAAGGCGCCCACAAGGCGACACCTAGGCGGCCAAGGCGTCCGCCTTGAAAAAAACCAGCAAGGCGCCCAAGGCGTCGCCTAGGCGTCCAAGGCGCCCGCCTTGAGGAGACCTAGCAAGGCGACAGGACGCCTTGGTCACCCAAGGTCGCCTTGTCGCCTAGGCGACGCCTTGACAACTATGCCCAGGACCATTTGTAACTTATGGAAGGATGTTGTTCTTATGGGTCGAAAGTGGGTCCAATATGAGTCGAAAATTGATTTAAGTGTGATCCATTATTGATCCATTTTTAGTGAACTCTTTAAAAGTTAATTACCCACATTTGACTCATTTTATATAAATATGGGTCAAATATGAGTTTGTGACCCATATTGCCACCTATACCTTAAAAGAACACACACACGTACGATAGATTGGACACACCAAAAAAAAAAAAAAAAAGCTGCTGCATGGTTCTTGGTTAGTTCCAGTTAAATTCGAATGGAGCGGGAAGGGAGGCCTGGTCCGATCCACCCACAACTCCAACTCAAAATAATTAATCAATAAAAATTATTCATTACGGACACCGCAAAAATAACTTTGCCGTTGTTCATTTTGTTTATGTGATGCAAATTATTATTTTTTGGAATATAACAAAAGCAACCCAAATTCCTAAACTTTAATTTTTTTTTTTTCAGAGGGACGCGTGTATGATTTTGAACGAATGGTCTAGTTATGATGGGACGATCTTCCACTAACTTGCCATGGCTCGCGTGCAACGTACCTGTTTCTTATCCGTCATAATAAGATACGTCGCTTTACATGGTCTCGACTAGATACGATCCCGACGACGTGGGCTTTAAGCAGCCAAAATTGCCCAGAGAAAGCTCCATCTTGGCTCTTTGACCGATTGAGAAAGTGATTAGATCAGCTTCAACGACCATTCGGTCCTACATACTCGATTTTTTCCCCTTTTATAATTAATCCAAGAATCGCCGAAAGGGAAAGAATGGGACCATAAGAACGAACGGTGGGTAGATTTGTTAATTCCATATATATATATGTAGGTCGGTGGATGGATGGAATTATGGTTGTATCCTGTATGAGTTTGTCGTTGTTTATTATTTCATGGCCTTGAGTTTTAATGATGGGTAAAGATGTTAGTTTAGCAAGAAATTCCAATTAAAATTTTTAGGGTTAATATCACAAAAAACTCCAAACCGGCACACTTGTGATATATTTGCCGCGAACTATTTTTTGACCACTAAAAACCCCTTAAAATGGTACACATGTCACAAAATTACCCACAAAACATTTCTTTCACCGCGAAAAACCTCTCAAACTGGTACACTTGTAATAAATTTAACCCAAAAAACTTTTACCACAAAAACTCCAAATCAGTACACCTGTGATAAATTTATCCTCCGTTAATTTCTGTCAAATTGCTGAGTTTAGATTACACGTGGCAGTTGACAGGTATATCAGTTTGGAATTTTTACCATTTGTTTGTCACTGATGTATCAATTTAAGATTTGTTGTGATATTAATTGGAGGTTAAATTTATCACAAGAATATCGGTTTGAGAGTTTTTGTGATTAAAAAATTAATTTGTGGTATATTTATCACATGTATACTAGTTTGGATTTTTTATTTTTTGGTCAAAAAAATAATTTTGCATAAATTTATCATAGGTGTGCCACTTTGAGATTTTTTGTGCCAAAAAAATAATTTTAGGTAATTTTATCATAAGTATATCAGTTTGCGATATTTCGTAATATTAACTTAATTTTTTATTTCTTATTCTTTGCGAACGTTAAGGAAATTGTATGTAGATAGGTTAGGCTTGGAATTACTTGGCCATATTCCGATTATTTCTGGTTAAGGATTAGGGAGCTGATAAAAAAAATTAATTATATTTTTCTCCAACGTAATGAGTTAACAACTGGCCCATTCGACGGAGAAAACTCACACGTATCTTTTGGGTATAAGTGGATTTGAACAACAAGCTAGACCGAACATCGATTAGTAGTTGGGGCTACACGATTAGTTTTGGAGGTCGAGGAGGTTATTGTAGGAGATAATTGCGTAAACAAGTTGTCTCCAAGTCCCAATGGGCCCATTAGAGGGCTAATTGGGCTCGACTAGGGGTGAGCATGGGCCGGGTGGACCGGTTCCAAACGTAAACCCTGAAACCAACCCTGTTATAACCGGTTTCTTTTTTCTAGAACCGAGAACCGACCTTGTTTGTCTTTGAACCTGTTTTGGAACCGACCCTGTTTTTCGGTCCGGTTTCAAGGTCTACCTGAAAACCTGTTTTCCCTTTTTTTTTCAATCAAAATAATATAAGTATCGATAAAATGAGCAATAAAAATTACAATTCACCGAAATGGACAATCTAACAAATAAAAATTAAATGAGAGGAGGTGAGAAACCGAGGGCCGTGAGCAATGAGCATGAGCAACAAGGGCAGCGATGCACTAGAGAGTTGGGACCAAGGATTTATTTTTTTTTAATAGCAACTAAAAATCGGTCCGGGTGGGCCTACACCAAGAACCGAAAACCGAACCGGCTTAAATCGGTTCTCAAAATTTAGAATCGGTACCCGAACCGATTTGAGCGGAAACCGGTTCCTGACCCTGTTTTTCGGGTGGGTCATTCCGGGTGCTGAGTCAACCCAGTCCGATTGCACACCCCTAGGCTCGACTATGTTAACCCTACAGGATCATCACAATTTTCTGAGTCACGCCAATTTCGTAATCAATGGATTAACAGTAGAATTGATCATGAGTCCAAGTACATTGCTTGAGAAATTGTCCAACCGATCTTAAAATTATTGTACGGATGCTCAGTCCAAAACTTTCATATTTTATAGGATTAGTCTTAAAATTTTGCGCGATACTTCGATGAAGTCCTTTCGATCAATTTACACCAGAAATCGTTGATATGGCAGTGTGTCATGTAGCACAAGCAGCAATGATTGGACTGTCACACCATCAATACTGTTGATATCCGTAGGTATTTTCCCAAGCACACAAAGTGCTAAGTGATGGGTTAGAGAAAGTATGTTGAGATGAAAAGCCCAATGTACCCTCTTTTTCGGCCCGATTGGCTCGACGATGTAATTTATGTATTGTTTTCGGTTTCCAGTAGGTAATGGATTTGGAAAATAACATACGTCTAACTAGAAGGGTCAATGGATTGGGTCAAGTTGGGTTTCCATGATACCTGACCCGACACGACACGACACGACACGAAAAACTGTAGAAATATAATCCAAATTGCAAAGCTGTCGAAACTAGGGCTGTCAAATGGGCCCACGCCGGCCCGGCCTAAAAAATTAGAAAATTGTCGGCGGGTACCGGTACTGTTGCAGTACAGTACCGGTACTGTTTCAATTATGGGCCGGTACCGTTTCTAGACAAGACTTGTGCACTCTGACAGCCCATCGTGCAGTGCACTAAGATTGTAAGTGAAACCCTTCCTTTTTTTTGTTGTGTTATAGTTGAATGAAAAATCTGAAGAAGGCACGAATAACAAGGTGAATTGACGTAAACCCCAATTACTTCACTTGGCGACAAGAAACCTGCAACTCACACCTTTAAACTTTTTGCCTCGCCTTCTTGTTCTTCTTCGTCGTCGCCAAATCAGGGCCTCCGTTTGAGCTGTCGAGGAGTGGTGGTTGGGGAGGTGAGGAGGTGGGTCAGGGCTTGGAGCTTCTGCTTTCATGGCGTCTTCTCCATTTTTGGCGTTGTTGCTGTGAAATCGTGGTGTTGTTTGCGGAGAAGATGAGGGGGGTTGAGGGAATAGATTGATGAGGAGGGTCTTTGGAGGGAGGAGGGGGGAATGGTGGAGAAGCAGGAGCAGCAGCGGCAGGAGGAGGAGGCGGAGGACCGGAGCTACGAGCGCAGCGACGACTGCTACACTTCGGACGACGAAAGGATGGAGATCTACAGGCGCAGGGTTACCACGCGGTGTAGATCGGAGATGCCTTCAAGGGCGACCGATACGTCGTTCAAAGCAAGCTCGGCTTGGGCCATTTTTGGCTTGCTTGGGACACGCTGAAGAACGAGACGAAGAAGAAGGAGTAGAAGTCGATTCTTTTAATCGACATGGGAGCAAAACAAGTCCGTTTTGTTGGAGTTCGATTCAAAAAAAAAAAAAGGCGCCGGCCCGGCCCGGCCCGGCCCGAAGAGTTGGGGCATATGTATTTCGGGCTCGGGCCGGGCCAAATTAGGTACTGTTTCATTTCGGGCCGACTCGGGCCGGGCCGAGACCCGGCCCGACCCGGCCCATTGACACCCCTAGTCGAAACCGGTCCGTGCTGATCGGGTCTCGGGTTTCTTTTTTTTTTTTAATTAATTATTTGCAAAACCTTATCTTACACATGATATGAATTTACTTGTTGGATGGCATACAAGGGCAATTAAACTCACCACTCGTCTAATAAATTAAAAAATAGGCATTGAAAATTGAAGTACATAATACCAAGTGCTGCAATTTTTTGATTTGGGAATGACAACAAAGAATAACTGTATCTTAAGTTTTCAATTTGCTGAATCTATTTTCGATAGTTGCCGATTTATACCTAAATCAGAATACAAACCTACTGGACTTGTCCCAAAAATCTTTATAATACCCAGAGTTTCAAGTAATTAGCCAAACCGAAGTCACCCGAAAATTTCGGGTTGATGACTCGATGCGAGTATATTGTGCGGTTTTGACACCTCAAAACTATTAAAAGAATTCTCAAAATGAATTATCACCTAGTCGCTATATAAATCCACTTTATACAACGTCGTTATTATAACTATTTCCAAAAAATAAAGTTATTAGTAACATTGTGGGATTTAGAGAATTTTTTTTTAAAAAAAATCATTATAAATTTCTCAAAAAGGCACTCGCCAAATTAGGTGCGCATGTCAACTTTTTTACTCTAGAAATCAACTTATGGTTAGAAGTTGATTTTTTTTTAACTTTTGAAGAAAAAGTAAAAACAAAAATTAACTTGTGGAGATTAGTAAATTCATGGGGCTTTTTTCCAAAATAGTTTTTTTTAAAAAAATATTTACCAAAATAATAGGAAAAAAAAATATTTACCTAATTGGGTGCCAATCGGCAATGGGCCTGCCGATTGGCACCCAAATCAGCATTTTGGGCCCCAATCGACAGGCCCATTGCCGATTGGGGCTCCAAGGGTCCCAATCGGCAGGCCCAATGCCGATTGGGGCTCTAAGCCCAAATCATTTTTTAAAAATAATACTTATTTAATTTTAATTTATATTTTTTTAATAAATTTTTTAATTAAATAATAAATGATATTGGAATTACGTAAATTTTGAGGAAAAAAAGGAGAAGCACTACATAATTCATATTACGTCATTCAAATTTACTTTTAATTTATATTTTTTTATAAAAAATTTAATTAAATAATAAATTATATTAAAATTACGTAAACTTTGAGGGAAAAAAAAAGACAAGCACTACATAATTCATATTACATCATTCAAATTTACTTTTAATTTATATTTTTTTTTATAAAAGTTTTAATTAAATAATAAATTATATTAAAATTACGTAAACTTTGAGAAAAAAAAAGCCAAGCACTACATAATTCATTTATTATTTAATTAAATTTTTTTATAAATTAAAAGTAAATTTGAATGATGTAATATGAATTATGTAGTGCTTGGCTTTTTTTTTTTCCTCAAAGTTTACGTAATTCCAATATCATTTATTATTTAATTACAACTTTTATAAAAAAAATATAAATTAAAAGTAAATTTGAATGGTGGAATATGAATTATGTAGTGCTTGTCTTTTTTTTTCCCTCAAAGTTTACGTAATTTTAATATAATTTTTTTATTTAATTAAAACTTTTATAAAAAAAATTATAAATTAAAAGTAAATTTGAATGATGTAATATGAATTATATAGTGCTTGTCTTTTTTTTTCCTCAAAGATTACGTAATTCCAATATCATTTATTATTTAATTAAAAAATTTATAAAAAAATATAAATTAAAATTAAATAAGTATTATTTTAAAAAAATGAGTTGGGCTTGGAGCCCCAATCGGCAATGGGCCTGCCGATTGGGACCCTTGGAGCCCCAATCGGCAATGGGCCTGCCGATTTGGGGCCCAAAATGCTTATTTGGGTGCCAATCGGCAGGCCCATTGCCGATTGGCACCCAATTAGGTAAATATTTTTTTTTCCTATTATTTTGGTAAATATTTTAAAAAAAAACTATTTTGGAAAAAAGCCCAAATTCATGGCCCTTTATTCTCCATAATATAGAAAATGTTACCAAATCTTTATCATAACTCCAGCGAAAAAAAAAAAAAAAACTACGAAAACAAGAAGATTCCACTTCCACCCACCACACTCGCATTATTCTTCTTACCATAAATTGCACGCGTCATACACACTGGTCAACTGGCGACACAGGTCAAAACCCGAATCATCTATGCCAGTTCTCGACCGTCCGATCGGATTACTATGGCCACGGGCCGTTCCCTCCCTCCCTCTCTCTCTCTCTCGCCCGGCGTCTCCAATCAAAGCCAACAAATAAAACAGACGCACCCAACCAGCTTCAACTTCTCTCTGTATAAATCTCTCTCTCTCGCTCGCTGTGTCTCTCTCTCTCTCTCTCTCGCTCTGAAAACGTCTTGCGGTCTTGGTCGCAACGAGGCATTATCCAGCCGGCGATTTTGTCGGTACGTGCGGTTTCGATTTTCTGCGCCGACGATGCTTTGCTCTAGAATTCGATTTCTGGTTTCATGGACGACGTTCTCGTTCTCGCTCCTCATGAAATTGTTTTCTTGGCTTTCACTTGCTTATGAATTGTTTGTTTTTCGTATTCTGCATGTTCGAGTCAAAACATGTAGTCCGTTTCGATGGTTGACGAAAGGATGAAGGAAGTTTACGAGAAAATTTGGCGTTCAATTTCTGGTGCCTCCGGAGTAATGTGGAACCTGAATCCGGCGTTTGAATTGTTTTTCGGGGATTTATTGGTTTTCAATCGTGTGGATGGATGACGTGAGGGAGAGAGTTTTGATGCTAATTGTGAGAATGTGCCTGAGTCCTGAATTTATGGTAAAGCTGCCGGGTGATTGAAATGATTCTTTTAGGCTCCGTAAATGGATGATGTGGAAACTATTATTCTGAAAATGATCACTTGTGTTGCTTACAATTATGAATAAACCAAAAATATTTTCACCATCAATCAAAGTGTTTAGACATAAATTGTTGTCGACTATGGAAACATTTTCCATTGATTAATTATTTCAAACATACAAGAGACTATTTTTAGGAAAATATTTTTCCAGATAGTCTAGCGAAGCCTTAGAGATAATTGCTGGATGATAATCTGTCGATTGAGCCTTTATAATCATCTGATAGGACCAGCAGCAGCAGCAGATAGTTTTGTCCTTTTTTTCTGAAGAATGTAGTGTTAAGAGGCTCGGGCAAGGATTGAAATGAAACTTATAGCTTGGCGAATCTGAAAGTCTAAACTTTCAATTGTAATATCTATTTGGGATATGTCATTGTTTATAGAGTTACGTTCTTTTCTTCTTCTTTTTTCTCTGCATTACTTTACAATGAGAATAACTTGGTTATATTGTTTCACATGGTGATCTTCCAATTTGGTTTGCGCTTTTCAAGGTTAAGATGGTTTTGATAATATGTTGTAGTGAAGCTCATCGAGTGTCTAGTAGTTCGCTGCTTCCTCTATCTTCTTCAGTAAATGGGCTGTTTCGCATCGTCTCACAGAGCACACTTCGCTGGATACAATGACCCTGTAACCCTTGCTTCGGAAACAGCTTGTAAGTCCTCACATCAGTGACAAGTTTTTCATGTAACAAAGCAATATCCTTTACCAGTTGCATGCTATAGTTAGCAGATTAAGGAAACTCCTTGTCTGGGTAGATTCTGTTTGGAATTCTGTTTCAGTTACCTGTGGGAACTTTCTAGGCTTTGTTAAGAACAGTTTTTGCATGACATGAATGACGCCCAAAGACTTTTCCTCTTTCGTTTTTTAAGCTTGAGATATGGCTAGGGTGAAAACCATGAAGCTATTGCTATTATATCTAATACCAGCTCACACGTTTCTCCTTAAATCGATGGATCTTCAAAAGCTGTGGTTCAATTTGGAGTTTGACATTTGGTGTTGGTTTAAATTGTCCCTGTGACTATGGAAGATGGTTTTTCGGGTGAAGAGAAGAAGTGCATAGTTTACAGCAATGGAACACTTCCTAACACTGTAAATAGTTTTTGTTAAGTATGTCAATAGGCCATGTTAGGAAATGGACAATATGCAACTCTGAGATGTCATATATTTAGATTATGAAAATGGAAGATAATATTCTGTCTTACATTTCACGTTGAGTCCTAGTGCTACTTAGTGCAACATCTCTTTCTCGTCTCATGCACTTATCTCCACAGTTGATTTAATCCACTCATGTTATGCTGTGATTGGCCAGTTAGTGTCAGCGAAGTTGAAGCATTGTTCGAGCTGTACAAGAGTATGAGCAGCTCCGTAATTGATGATGGGCTAATAAGTAAGGTAATGCACGCATATTCTTCTGACAAGTTGCTGTTATGCGTACTTTATTATATGTGGTGTGTTTCAGTCTCCTTACTCTGGGCCAATTCATATTCTTTATACTTGCATGTGCTCTTGAAAGATTCTTGATTTCCTTAAAGATGTAATTCAACCAAGAAATTATCGTTACTTGCCTTATTCAGTTGGTGCCTGGTGTTGTCCTTGAAATATACTTGGTAGCTGCAGCAGCATCTCCTGTGTTTTCTCAGCACCATGATTTTCTTCCATGGCCAACGACCTTTTGTTTTTCCTTTATAAGCAGCCTCTTTTGCAGCAGTAAGACGTGCAACAAGTTTCAAAATTACCCGAAAGATGGTCCTGTGGCATCACAAAAAGTTGAATATATTGATGGAAGCCCAATTAGAACATGTAGAGCCTTACCCAACAGAAATATCTAGGAGAAGTTTCTTTAATAGCGTCCTTGTGAGGAGATTCTCTAATTGCAATAGTGTGTTGTGGAGAATTGATCTCGTTTGTTGTAGTAGGTAGAGTAAATTCATCATACTTTTTTGAAATTTTTCATGATGTGTGAAGAAAAGAATCTGTATTTTCTTTATCTGACTGAGTAATTACAAGGTGAATATATACAAGAAAAAGAAGACCTGAATTAGGTAAGAAATCTATTTTAGGTATAGATTCTAATCAGCCCCTAATCTCTATCAATATAGCTAATTTACAGGAAAATCAAATCACATAATATCATAGAATATTCCAAACAATTAGGGAGAGATTATAGGAGATTTTCCAACACTCCCCCTCAAGTTGGTGAGTGAATATCTTCCATGCCCAACTTGCTAATAATCTCTTGAAATCTCGACACTGGTAGGCCTTTGGTCAGTACATCTGCCAACTGATCTTTGCTAGGAATGTAGGGAGTACTTATCAAACTAGATTCAAGCTTCTCCTTTATAAAATGTCTGTCTACTTCAATATGCTTGGTTCGATCATGCTGAACAGGATTGTGGGCAATGTTGATTGCTGATTTATTGTCACAATAGAGTCTCATAGTTCCTTCATGTCCCACTTTGAGGTCTTCAATGACAATTCTGAGCCACAAAAGTTCACATATCCCATTCGCCATTGCCCTGAATTCAACTTCGGCACTAGATCTTGCAACAATATTTTGTTTTTTACTCCTCCAAGTGACAAGATTTCCCCCTAGAAAAGTGCAATAGCCAGATACGGACCTTCTATCTGTTGGTGACCCTGCATAATCTGCATCAGTATAGGCTTCAAGATTAAGCTTGTCACCCCTTTTAAACAAAATACCTTTTCCAGGAGTAGCTTTGAGGTAGTGAAGAATCCGGTAGACAGCTTGCATATGTTCTTCTTTAGGATCATGCATGAATTGACTTACAATTCCCACAACATAGGCTATGTCTGGCCTAGTATGAGATAGATAAATAAGCCTTCCTACCAGCCTTTGATATCTCCCTTTCTCAATTATGCCACTCTCTCCTTGTCCGTCCATTTTGCGGTTTGCATCAATAGGAGTGCTCACCGCCTTGCTATTGAGACATCCTGTTTCCTTGAGAAGATGAAGTATATACTTCCTTTGGGATATAAAAACACCTTTCCTAGAGTAGGCCACCTCGATACCAAGGAAGTATCTCAACTTTCCAAGATCTTTGATCTCGAATTGTTGAGCAAGACTACTCTTAAGAGAGTTTTGTTCAGCTTCATCATTACCGGTCACAACTATATCATCTACATACACAAGTAGAGCTGTGACCATACCTTCATTTGAATGTTTGATGAACAAGGTGTGATCCCCTCTACTCTGCTTGTAACCCATCCCAAGCATTGCCTTCATGAACCTTCCAAACCAAGCTCTTGGGGACTGTTTTAGACCATATAGAGCCTTCTTAAGCCGACACACTTGATTGTTTCCAAAGTCCTTGTCAAAACCTGGAGGAGGCTCCATAAAGACTTCCTCTTCCAAATCTCCATGTAAAAATGCGTTCTTCACATCAAATTGCTGCAAAGACCAACCAAAATTAGCTGCAAGAGAAAGTAGCACCCGTACTATGTTCATCTTTGCTACCGGTGCAAAGGTCTCCTGGTAATCCACCCCATAGGTTTGGGTGTACCCCTTTGCGACCAGCCTTGCTTTATACCTCTCCAAGGTCCCATCAGCTTTGTACTTGAGGGTATAAACCCATTTACATCCCACTGGTTGCTTGCCTTTGGGTAAAGTCACAACTTCCCATGTATCATTCTTCTTCAATGCATTCATTTCCTCCGTCATAGCTCGTATCCAATTCCTATCCTCAAAAGCTTTATGTACCGAGTTAGGAATAGTAATTGAATCAAGAGCAGTAACAAAGGCTTTGTGTTGAGTAGATAATCTTTGGTATGACACAAATTGGGAGATAGGGTGTTGGGTACATTTCCTGGTAGCTTTTCTCAAGGCAATAGGTAAATCCAAATCACTTAACTCTCGTTCATTAGAAGAAGGGTCAGTGATTTCATTACCTGATAACGGTTCGGATAACGGGACTTGATCCAGTTCCGGATTGAGCTTCTTCCTTCTTGAGTAAACTTGCAGTTTGGTTGGTTCATTCATAGAAGAACTAGATGGTGATGAACTGGGAAGAGAACTTGACAAGGGAGTAGGACTAGATAGAGGACTTGTTGGTTCATTCATAGAAGAATTAGATGATGATGAACTAGGAAGAGAACTTGATGAAGGACTAGGTGGATTAAGAGGGCTAGGACTAGATAGAAATGGGGAAGAAGGGGATGTACTAGGTAGTAGAGGTAGTGATTCAAACCCAATATCTTCATTAGAAGTCTCCCCTTGAAGATAGTGGTGGGAAGGAAAAAACGGCTGGTTTTCATTAAAAGTGACATCCAAAGAGATAAAAACTCGACGTGTTAAAGGGTCATAGCATTTATAACCTTTTTGAGTATTAGAGTACCCAATAAAGACACACTTTAGAGCACGGGGATCGAGTTTGCTCCGGTTGTGGTTATGAATATGCACAAACGCAACGCAGCCAAAGATCCGAGGGGAAATGTGATATTTATGGGAAACATCAGGATAAAAAGTAGACAAGAGCTGTAAGGGACTTTTATTTCCTAAGCTTTGGGAAGGAACCCGATTAATAAGATATGCTGAAGTTAAAACAGCTTCCCCCCAAAAATGCTTTGGTACAGACATTTGAAAGAGGAGAGCCCGAGTAACATTTAAGAGGTGCCTATTTTTCCTTTCGGCGACTCCATTTTGTTGAGGGGTATCAACACAAGAAGACTCATGGATAATACCCTGAGTTTGGAAAAAATGATCAAGACACTGATTGAAATATTCCTTCCCATTATCAGACCTAAGTCTCCTAATAGACACCCCAAATTGATTGACTATCATTTTATGAAAGTTTTGGAATGTGGACTGAACATTAGATTTGTCCTTCATAAGATATAGCCACGTTGTACGAGTACAATCATCAATAAAAGAGCATCTAGCTCTTGTAAAATTAGCAATTCTAGACGGACCCACACATCAGTATGAATAAGAGAGAATGGTGTTGAAACTCTAGCATTATTATTCAGAGGAAATGAAACACGATGATGTTTTGCAATTTCACAAACTTCACAATGAAGATTTTCAACAGCAACATCTTTAAAAATGGAAGGAAACATAGTTCTAAGAAGACTAAACGGTAGATGTCCTAGCCGAAAATGGTGAAGCCAAATCTGAGATGAGTGGACAGAATCACAAGAGTTGTAAGAGGTGTTATAACCCTCAAGAGGCCAACCAGTTCTACTCGAATCCTCAAGATAGTAGAGCCCATTCCGTTCCTCAGCAAATCCAATCGTCCTCCCCGTTTTCAGGTCCTGCAAAATACAATGATCAATAGAGAAAAGCACCTTACAATTCAAATCTTTGGTAAGTTGATGAATGGAAAGGAGATCGGTGGATAGCTTAGGAACATGAAGGACATTGTCAAGTTTAAGTGAAGGATTTAGAGTTATGGTTCCTTGGCCAGCTACGGTAACAGGAGATCCATCTGCTATGGTAATACTCCTATTTCCTGGTGATGGTTTATAAGTTTCGAATTTAGTGGGATCATGTGTCATATGGTTGGTTGCTCCTGAATCAAGAATCCATGAATTTGGGTACCGAGAAGCTATTGAGTTTTCGGAAATTAGACACGCACCTGATTGGACCAATGAACACATGTCAGAAGACTTAGATACGGAGTCAAGGAGAGCCCTGATTTTACCAACTTCTTCTCTATTAAATATCTCCTGATTGACAGGTCTGTATTGATCCATAGGGGCGGCTTTACCTTCACTGGTCATGTGTGCTTGCGGCTGTCTTTTAGCTCTGCTGAGCACTTGCGTTCTTCCATGAAGCTTGAAGCAATTTTCTCTTGTATGGCGAGGTTTTCTGCAGAAACTGCACCAAAGACCTTCACTGTTCATTGTCTGAATCGGATCTGGTCTCCTGTTTTTGTCAGGATTTGTTTCCTCTTTAATTGCTTTCATGGCGGATCCTTCGATGTGATGGTCTTCAAGCATTACAATCTGTCGGCTTTCTTCTCCTCTTACAGTAGAAAACACTTCATTCAAGGATGGCAGCCGCTTCTTTCCGAGAATCGGAACTCGAATCTGATCATTGTTTGCATTCAGACCTGCCAAAAACTCAAAAATCCTATCTCTCTCCATATGGTTTTGGAGAGTATTAGTGTCTTCAGCACACTTCATCTTTATATTTAGATTGTGATCTATTTCAAGCCAGAGACCTCTCATGAGATTGTAATATTCTGTAACAGAACGGTTACCTTGTTTTGTTGTTGAAGCCTTTGTCTTGAGTTCATAAATCACTGCTGCATCTTGAATTTTTTAATAAGACTGACGAACAGCCTCCCATATGTCCTTGGCAGTAGGGAGAAACATGTAGTTTTTGTTGATTTCAGGTTGCATTGAGCTCCACAACCATGACATAATTGAGGAATCTTCTTCATCCCATGTCTGAAACTTAGGATCACTTTGTCCTGGACCAGTGCCTTCTAGATGACTGAGCTTCCCCTTTCCTTTAAGAAACGTCCTCACAATCTGTGCCCACTAAAGATAATTTTTTCCATCCAATCGGTATTCCTTCGTGTTGGGGAAGTCTCCAACCGATGAGTTGGATTGATCCTTAAGAGAGGACCCAAATTGGTTGGAGATAGACTTCCTTGATTCTTCCATTCGACAACTTGAATGGACAGACTATAGTAGGAGACTAAGAAGGGTTCGAGTAACAAAGGTGGTTATCACACAAATGAAGGCCAGCAATATGGCTGGTTAAGTCAGCAATAAGGCTGAAAAAAAAAAGGACTGCAATGAAGCAGCAGTAGCGGAAAAACAGAGGTAGGAAATTAGTCAGCAATAAGGCTGAGAAAAAAAGGACTGCAATGAAGCAGCAGTCGCGGAAAAACAGATGTAGGAAATTCAGATCAGAAAACTAGGCTCTGATACCATGAAGAAAAGAATCTGTATTTTCTTTATCTGACTGAGTAATTACAAGGTGAATATATACAAGAAAAAGAAGACCTGAATTAGGTAAGAAATCTATTTTAGGTATAGATTCTAATTAGCCCCTAATCTCTATCAATAGCTAATTTACAGGAAAATCAAATCACATAATATCATAGAATATTCCAAACAATTAGGGAGAGATTATAGGAGATTTTCCAACAATGTGTATGTGGGCTTTAAGTAGATCGTGTATTCTTAATGTTTCACTTTCTTGTTTTGACTTTTGATAATATAGAGAATTTGAATACTTCTGTTGTTAATGCAGGAAGAGTTTCAGTTGGCTTTATTCAAGAACAGAAAGAAGGAGAATCTCTTTGCTAACCGGGTAACCAATGTTTGCCCATCTCGGTTTCCTGTAGTTATAGCACCCTTTTTTATTTTCAAACCAAGAGACCTTATGATGATAGTTGCGTTCGATATGGTGCCACAGTAACTATTCTTAGAAGCTCCCCTCATTGAGGCTCATAACTTCTTGTAGTCAGCGCATCTTCCACCGTCCGCTTACGTCTCAATTGATTTTGCTGCTCACTTCACGTTATGAATTTCTATGAAAGTAAGATGTATTCTTAGATTAAAGTTTTCTGAATTGCAGATTTTTGATCTTTTTGACGTTAAACACAAGGGCTTCATTGACTTCGGTGACTTTGTTAGATCTCTCAATGTTTTCCATCCTAATGTCCCTCAAGAAGACAAGATTAATTGTAAGTCATTGGCTGCAAGAAGGACCTTCAGAATTTACAGTTGCAAACATCTGCTAAGCATTCATGATTTTGTATTTCGTAATGTATGATCATATGGGTCTGAATCATTGCAGTTTCATTTAAGCTTTATGATTTGGAAAGCACATGATCATATGGGTCTGAATCATTGCAGTTTCATTTAAGCTTTATGATTTGGAAAGCACAGGATTCATTGAGCGGCATGAGGTAAGCTGATTGATTGATTAACATCATTTTTTTTTTTGCTTAAGTGAGAATAAGCTAATACTTCCATTCTTTCCTTTGGTTTCTTCTTAGGTATCTGCCTAAGAAATTTTTTCACCTTAATTGCATTCTGCCTTTAATTGCTTCTCTGTCATTGGTTTCTTTGTCCAACAAACTAGGCATATAACTTGGCTTCCTAGGAACTCACATAACTTGACGTTTGTGACATATATACCTGTTGGAATATATAAATATTAAACCATGCATTTTTCTAACAGCTTAAACTTTTAGAGCGGTTGGTTATGGTCCCACAATCTTTCATGATATCAGAGCCCAGGTTACCAACAAGTCTGGACCTAATAGTTACATGGCCCGTTGTGTGAGGGGGAGATTGTTGGGGTTGTCCCACATCGATTGTGGAAGGGGCAGGTGGTCGGTTTATAAGTGTGAGGGAAAACCTCAATCTTTGAGCTAGCTTTTGGGTTGAGAGAGGCCCAAGACCACCCAACACCAATAGACCACTATTAAGAGATTTCTCCTCCAAGTCTCCCGAGCAATTTTTTTAATCGCTTGGTTGTAGAGGGGATAACTTGGGTAAATATATGTTAGTTAGTTTCTCCATATTTTCCATCTATGAGAGAGATGTCGTAAAAGTCCCCCTTTAACGAGCTTTCAGTGGTTGATGGTGGAGATGGGATATGGGCAAATATACACTTCACTTTTTTCCATGTCCCTCCCCCTCATCTAGCTAGAAGGGGAAAAACTCAAATGAGATGCACATGATAGCATCTGTCCAGAGTTCTATAAGCACAATGGAATTGTATCTTTACAGATATTTATTAAAAATTCTTTTCTTGTCTGGATATGCTGATTGGAATTTGATGGTATTCTAAGTTTTTGTGTATTCTACTTCATTGATAAAGGCATCCATCTGATTTTGGCAGGTCAAGCAAATGTTGATAGCTCTTCTGTGTGAATCAGAAATGAACTTAGCTGACGAAACGATCGAGATAATACTTGACAAGGTGAGCTGTTGTTGCTGAGATAATCAAAAGAGAAAGCTATTTGTGATTGTCTAGGAAGTTCTTGAAGATAATTGTTATTGGCAGGGTTAGGTACTCCTGTGTTAACTTTTTTGTTTCTTCGCTCAAGTGTTCCTGTACTTATTCTTCTTCACTTTGATTGGATGCATCTTAATGCACATGGAATGATATATTATTATACGCATTAGGCCCTCTTTCAAGCCTCTCATCTCTCATTGGATCCAATTCCTTTAGGTTGAGTACTAGAGCTGGCTATTTACTAGCACAGGTTCTAGTAGGATTAAGTCGACATAATCGTTTTCTCCTGCTGATTCATTTATGCACTTCTGTTTGCGGCAGACTTTTCTCCAAGCTGATGTAAACGAGGATGGGAAGATAGATAAGTGCGAATGGCAAAACTTTGTTTCTAGAAATCCTTCCTCGCTCAAAATTATGACCCTCCCTTATTTGAGGTCAGCCAAATTGTGGTTACATCCAGGTTGTGACTATAATGTAGCTAAACTTGAAATTCATACTTTGGAGTACGTTCTTTCTTGCAGGGATATAACAACGACGTTTCCTAGTTTTGTGTTCCATTCCACGGTTGAGGAGACTGTTACCTAAGGAGGTTGTATACGAGAACCACGCCAATTAAGTTCCTGTTTTACCCAAAATCCATTGTACGTGAGATGCTTCATTCGAGGCCAAAGCATCTGCATTACTTCGAGAATGGAACTTTGCCTAATGTAGAGATGACTGTGCAATAGGGTGAAGTTTTGCCAGTCTTTTTTTTTTTTTTGGTCAGAAGGTTTGCCAATCTTTGTTTAGCATTTTATAGTGCAAATCCTGGTTGAGGATCACTCATGCAATATTTATTGAGAAAAGTTGCTTGTGACATTCATGGTTTGGGTTAGGTTTAGTTAGATTTGGAGATTAATCAAACCTATTGAATTGGAAGAAAAAAGAATCTGACTCGATCTCGATTCGGGCAATAAGACGACATTTTCCCTCTATCTAAGATCTTAGCTGATAATTCTTTTGCTCGGATCTGGTTCTTGAAAGAACTGATGACAGTAGCCAAATTTTCATGCATATATATCACTAAATTTTTGAGTCAGGTCGTTCGTCTGTGCAATACTCTTTCTTAAGCCCGCCCACTCTCCTTTCGGGCTAAGTAGGCTTCGTGGCCTTGATGACTTAAGGATGTAATTTGGTCAAAATCGAGATTGACCCATCTCTTCTATTTTTTTTTTCCCTCTACTGAATTTAATCATGCCAAGCTAGATGTTTAGCTCGGAAAGCAGTCTACTAGGAAGTATTGATATTTTTTGGTGACCTTGCGTCGTGTAGACACTTTTCAACACTCTCTAAATGCGATCGACATGTGATCAGTGTTCCAGACACGGTAGTGACAAGCAAGGCTAGTATCTCGACACCCCATTTCAATACGGATTAATTTTAAGCATTTTTAATAAATTATGCGTCAAAATATAAATTTGTTAAATATATATACACTTAAGTATTATATTCAGTTATCCCAAAATTATTATATCCAGCCAACAAAAAATAATAATAATTGTGAGTTCCTAAGAGAAGAAAAGTAACTCACTGCTAATATTTATATATGGACATGATTTATCACGTATATATAAAAATAGATATATAATATACAACGTGAATGTATCCTTTTTTTTTTGGAAAATGCCAAAAAAGGGCTGCAAGTGCACTTCCTTTCTCAATTAAGGGCCCAAAGAGTAACTTGTGTAAAAGAAGGGCATAGAGTGCATTTTTTTTGTTTCGAAAAAGGGTCTGTTGAGGGGTATTTCTGTCTTTTACTCTCTCTTTTTTTTACAATTTGATTTTTTTTCTGCTTTTCTTTTCTTCTCATTTTTAACTTTCCCCTTTTTATCTTTGTTCTCCTCCCCTTTCGCATCCACCTGCTCGATGCCCTCCTCTGCTTATCCTGCGCACCCAGCTTGCTCAAGGTTGTGGTTGGGGTTCTAGGAATGGTGTCGAGTATGGTCGAAGGCCGCGAAAGCTTCGTGAGCGCAGTCGCCAAGAGCAGTCGACGACGCCTGGATTCGATTCTCATTGTGATCAAACGGGGAAAATTGGAGTCCAAGGTTGCGGCGGTCGAAATCCTCGAATTGGCCGCCATTGACGCCGAGACGAAGCTTGTGATGGCGGAGTGCGAGCAACTCCTCCTCCGGCTTCTGAACCTGATTGCTCCGGAGACCGATCTCGCCCTGCTCGAAGCGAGCCTCTCGTGCCTCATCCGGATATCGATCTCGAACCGTGCGAAGACCAGGCTGGTGGCGCTCCGATCAATCGGGCGGCTCGCGCGGCTGCTCTTCACGCTGAGCTCGACCGTCCCGGTGACGGAGAAGGCGCTGAAGCTGCTCGAGGTGGCGTCGTCCGTGAAGGAAGGAAGGGCGGCGCTGTGCGGGGACGCGGCGTGCCTGGAGTCGGTGCTGTAGAAGGTGTTCAAGGTGTCGGGGGCGGCGACGGAGCAAGCGGTGGCGTCGTCCCCCGCCCTTTCCCAAAGCCCCGCTCCTATTAATACATCCACGCCTCTCCAAAATCTCTCCTCATCAATCATCCATCATCGTCCATTCCACTCGACCAAGTTCTCTCCTCTCTTGGAAGTTCGAAATTTTTTCTCAGATTCGGAGAAGACCCAAATGAATTCGATGTTCAGCTCCTTCAATCCCTTGGGCGTGGAGTTCCTACCATGCCATGGGGTCCAACTTCGCCTCCGTCGCCCGTCTGGGCCGACGGAGCGCTCCAAGCGACGAGCACGCCATTGATAGCGCGACCAAGAGACGCGAAGCGAAGCCGCCTCCCCCAACGGCGAGCTGTCGGAGGAGCGCGCCGAGGTTCGCGCCGGAGCTGGATGGCCTGAATATCTTCGAGACCCTGGTTTCTTGTTGACGGCCACAGAGGGAGGGCATCGGGGTGGCTGCACGGGCTGGGGAGGAAAGGGTAACAAAGAAAAAAAAGGAAAGTTAAAAATAAAAAGAAAAGAAGAGCATAAAAAAATTTAAATTCCAAAAAAAAAGTTAAAAGACGAAAATACCCTTCCATCAGACCCATTTTTTTCAAAAATGCACTTTAGCCCCCTTTTTTATCTAAGTTGCACTTTAGATCCTTGATAAAGAAAAGAAGTGCACTTGGGCCTTTTTTGGCATTTTTTTTTTCAAACGTGAATATATCTCAACGTGTAGAAATTCTTTGTTAGTTTATACACAACGTGCCGAGTCTGCCGACTGTTTCCAACCCCCTTGCAGCGCCGAGGAGCTCAGCTTTAACTCGCCCCGTAAGTGCTCGTCAATGGCGGAGCATGTCTTAGCTGAAGCCGGAAGCTATCTACGTATCTTATTGCCGACGATGGAAGCATTTGATTGAGTATGCGTCCATGCGTGCACCAATTGGTCCCATTTCTCGGCCTGACCACAACCACTTTCTGAGGCTGCCCACCATTCCCATGGGAACCCCGTGTCCACTGGCATGCTTCAGAAACACCCTTATCGTTCTTTTTCTCCATTTGCTGCTTTTCAATCTTCGTTTTGTGTGGATGGAATGAGATCATCCAAGAGGGTGGTGGAGAAAAATATGGTTGTGTGGCTTCTGCATTAGTCTAGCTCTCTCAATATTGAGGGCAAGCTTGGCATTTTCGAACGTGCACATGCGTTGTTCGACATAATGCCCAAGTCTTATTGCAACTTCGTAGGGATCGATTACACGCCACTCGGGTATGCTTCAAAGTTCTTGACGTTCCCAAGACCATGCTGTATAACAACCGAGATATGTTCGAAAGTGCTATATCTTCCAGAAGCTTTGAATGCCACTGTACTGCTATTAGTCATTCGTTAGCACCATTTTATTGTCTACATTCTTGCTCGTATTTATGCATGACGGAAGATAAGATTTTTAAAAGATAATTAATGACGGGTATGGTTCTCTGTTTTATGTTCGTTGTTCCTTTTTTTTTTTAAATATCCTCTTTCTAGTAATTGCATTTCAAAACTACTTTAATGAATACTTGCGTTATTAAAGCTTGTCTTTTCCCTTCTATTGTACAGGTTTTTGTAGGGTCAAGTTGTTCAATTGCTGGAATAAAAAATGCTTCTCCATGAGCTTGAAGCTTTTTGGTTTGCATAGATTGGCTTTGAAATGCAAAGACAGATCATTTACTCAAAGGCCTCGACGCTTGATTGAATTCGTCAAATCGTTGCAACTGGGTGTCGGCTTATCGAAAGCCTGACCATTAGCCCAGTAAACCTGGTTGTCAAGCAGGGTTGATGAGGGGGGTGTCTCATTTGAGGTTAGTAATACAGTCATCTGTGTTAGCCAGTAATGCGAGATGAAGATTTTCTGCTGACACTATTTGTAAGCTTCTGCAAGTGTCGGGTTATACTCACTTTTCTTAGAATGGCTTTAACGACACGGGGAGAAATTTTTATGCATCGTTGCACTGGAACGAGCAATCTCTTGAGATTATTTTTTCCTTACTTCAGTCAGAAGAGAGCTTTATCATGGAGACAAAATAGAGAGTTCATACTCTGCAAAAACACTAATATAGCATCAAATTCAACTCGAGCACTTCTGTTGGAGAAACTTGGAGTTGCACTTAAAGATCACAAAATAGAAGAAGCCTGGGATATATTCAAGGATTATAGAAAGTCATATGATATTTCTGATCGTTCTCTCATCAATAGATTACTCACTGGACTTTCATACTCATCTGACCCACAATGGCTACGCAGAGCTTGTGATTTAGTTTTCAAGCACTGGAAGAGAAAATCCCACCTTTTTCATGTTGAAGTTCTTGGTAAGTTGGCTCTCTCGGTGGCAAGAGCAAAAATGCCAATTCCGGCCTCAATGATCCTCAGATTGCTGCTGGAGAAGAAGTATCTACCACCCTTTGACATATTGAATTTAGTAATGCTGCATATGGTTAAGACAGAAATTGGGACATATCTTGCAGCCAATATACTGTTTCAGATATTTGATTCTTGCCAGCACATAACCATACGCGGTAGCAATCTTCAAAACAAGATGAAGTCTGACACAATTATCTTTAATTTAGTGCTTGATGCTTGTGTGAGGTTTGGATCAGCATTAAAAGGCCAAGACATAATCGAGTTTATGGCACGGTCAGGAGTAGTTGCAGATGCACACTCGATTAATATCATTGTGCAGCTTTATGAGATGAATGGGCAGAGGGATGAGATTAAGAACTATAAGGGACATGTTGATCGCGTTCCAGTTGCACTTGTTCCTCATTATCAGTCTTTCTATAATAGTTTCTTGAGCTTGCACTTCAAGTTTACTGATATCAGTGCTGCTGCTGAACTTGTCTTGGATTTGAATAGATATCGCGAGGCTTTTCCTCTGAACAATGAAGAGAGGCCTCACCTTGTCTCAGTTGGATCTCCCAATCTCAAGAGTGGACTGAAGATGAGAATTCTGCCCAAGCAACTGGATATAGATCACACCTTTGAAGCGGAAAGGAAAGAAGATCTTGTTGCAGTTAGGAATGGAAAGTTCAACCTCACCAACAAAGCTCTTGCCAAGTTCATATATGGATACAGAAGAATTGGGAGGATCGGTGAGCTTTCGAAGCTTTTGTTAAGTATTCAGGAGCAGAAGTTGTCATCGGGTGGATGTCATCTGTTTCTGTGTGTGATCAATGCGTGCATAGGCGTAGGTTGGCCGGAGACTGCTCACGATCTCTTGGATGACTTTGAACTTGCTGGGGCTGCTATTGACTCTTCTGCGCATATCGCACTTCTGGAAGCGTATTATGAACGAGGCATGCTTAAGGAAGCAAATGGACTGGTAAAACAGATGAAGAAGATTGGTGTGCTCAGTAATTCTTTTGATGAGACGAGCATCTTCGCTCGTGTTCTGGAGAAAGAAGCCACTAGTGAACCCAGTTATAATATGTCATCTGCTGTTGAATGTTCTGATCTGACCAAAATGCTGGTTCAAATTATGGAAGAGGAGGAAAAGTCCACTCCATGTGTGCTTTACGAGCTGAATACCTCAATTTACTTTTTCTGCAAGGCGGAAATGATGGAGGATGCTTTGAAAACCTATAGAAGAATGCAGGAAATGGAAATCCATCCCAACGAGCAAACCTTTGCAATTTTGGTACGTGGGTATTCATCTTTGCAAATGTACCGCGATATTACCATCTTGTGGGGGGACATGAAAAGGGGTATGACGCAGGATAATTTAGTGATAAGCAGGGATCTTTGTGAATCCCTGGTGCTGAGCTTTATTCGAGGTGGTTACTTTGAGAGAGTAATGGAGGTAATTAGCTTTATGATGGATCATAAACTGTTTGCTGATAACGGGATGTACAGATACGAGTTCCTAAAGCTCCATAAGAATCTTTACCGGAACTTGAGTGCATCGGAGGCTAGAACAGAAGCTCAGAGGAAGAGGCTTGAGCATGTTCGCGGGTTCAGAAAATGGGCTAGGATCAACTAGTTTCCACATTCCGATGGACAAAAGATGGGCTTCATCCTCAGCAACGCGCTAGTTCTGGGAAGTCAAAACAAAACGTCAAACTTGTGTACCCTATAGTTTTTCTGGAGATTGTAGTCATTCAGTAACCAGAGTAATCTTCTGTTCGGTTTTTCTGTCATCTATGCCAGTGGCAATTACTCATCCTTTCTAAGATCATGCACATCCGCTGTACTGTAAATTGTCAACTTTGTAAAGCTCTTTTTTCTCATTTGGTGAGGAACATGTACTGTCTCACTAGGTAAATAGATAATGTAATTCCTTTTAACAAATTTCAGTGGACGAGCACTTTGATGATAAATGGTCACTACTAATTTCCAATGCTTGAACCATCTCGTTCTTCCTATCCTCTTACCTTATCATTTTTTTCGACGTCATACCAGTTGAACTTGTTGGAGCATGAACTTGAAAGCAAGACAAGATGACGTATGAAAAGCTTGTCTCACTGGACATTTCGACTCGCGGACTTTGGGTTGATGCAAGAATAGCTTCACCTAGGACTAATAGACATCCCACCCAGTCCGAATAAAAATATCCCACCTAGGAATAGGATGCACCCGAAAATCTGCATCCCACCTTAGCTTCTGTGTAACTCTTCTGTCGTACTTCGCTGTTTTGTGGGTTCATTCATTCCTCTTGTATGATGCAGTAAAGTGTTTGTATCCGGCGTTCTAATACGCACGATATGACGCGGATAAAAATAATAGACATCTTACCTAGTCCGGATAAAAATATCCCACCTAAGAATAGGATGCACCCGGAAAACTGCATCGCTCAAAGGACAACGCCCCAACTCCACCCACCCCCCTCCTTTCTCCTCTCCCTCGCCGCCACGAATGCTGTCTTCTTCCTCACCGGCCATGCCACCTCTTCGGTACTCACGCCGTCGCTGCCGGGCTAGTGGATGGACTGGGTTGAGCTTGAGACAAAGTAGGATTGAGTCCTGATCATGAAGTACGAGACCACTCGTGATTGTATGCCGTAGAGGGTGGTCACGTAAAAGCCTCAGTTTTTTGTCCCTTACCTTCAGCTTTCCTTAAGTTAGCTTCCGCTAGGTCAAGAATTTCCTGAGCTCCCTATTGTTCAATCATTTGATAACCAGAGTCAATATGCGGAAGAAATTGGAAGATTTGGAGAACAGCTCATCGGTCAAGTTAGGTGCTGGTGGTGATTCTGGAGTTAGACGTTGGTCGTTGGTGCAGATTTTGAAGTTTTTAGCGAGATGATCGATTCGATTTTTGAAAGTTTCAAAGCTTGTTGCCATGCAATTTTAGCGCTCTTCCAGTTCTGCGTGTGCTATTGGCCACACGACCTGAGAAAATGGCCACTCGATTCGGATGTCAATATTGATTCTATATGTTCAAACCGCGAAGAGCAACCTCTGGGTTTGCGTTTGAATTCACTGAATCTAACCGAAATTTAATAGACGTTACTAAGCTATCGCTCGAGCATGAGTAAAATAAAAAATAGCTTTGAAAATGAAATTATCAACTGAATTGATCCGGTGACCGATCAGGAGAAATTCGAATCTTGAACCATCTCCACCGCGCCGAGTTAAAATGGCGACTGGACCGATCGAGACGGGGCTCATTTCAGCTGAGTTGCGGAACGAGTCACCTCAATCGTTCCACTCGGATTGATCTTTATTTTATCCAGCATTTCCCATCATGAAAAAAATATTCGGACGGCGAAATGTAAACTTTCCTGAGGGTCATTTTCTCACGACTCACTGAGAAAGAGACTAATCATGGAATAGATCTAATTGTGGTTGCTCAGGTTGAAGTTAAATGAGATTTGGCTTCACTTCGACTAATCGGAAAGAAGTTAGTAAGCTATTTCTCAAGCATGAGTAAAATACAAAATAGCTTTCAAAATGAAATTATCAACTGAATCATGAATCGGTTTGGTGACCAGCCTGGAGAAATTCGAACCATGAACCATCTCTGAACCGAGTTAAAATGGCAAATAGACCGAGACGAGGCTCATTTCAGCCGAGTTGCAGAACGAGTCACCTTAGTGACTCATACTTATTAAATAAAATGTTACGTTACTTTAGATATAGGGTTTGTTTCTGTGTTTTATTTCTTTTAACATAAAAAATAAGGGTATTATGGTCAAGTACAATATATAGTCAATATAACGATAGGTGTAGGGTTTTTGTAATATAGAAAAATCAGAGAACTACTTATTGAAATTTTACGATCTGTTTTTCCTCGTCTCTTCTTCTCTCATCTTCTTCTCCTTCTTGCTTCTTCTCCCTCGGTTATATACTGCAGTTTCTCTAATCAGCCTTATCACATGGTATCAAAACAAATCTGATCACGTGATTCCTTCATCCTCTTGCTGGTTTGAGAGTCCCCCAAATAAGTCTTTTCCTTTTCTGGTGTGCAGCCACCTAAAGCTATAAGTTCTACTCGTTCTCTCTCTTAATCTCTATACGTATAAGACCATGAGACATCTTTACCGGAATTTGGTTGTGGCTATGGATTACAATACTTACTGATCGGGAGAATCAAGGATTAGAATGTTTCGTTGATTATGCAGCCTGAGATTTTAGCATCAGGTATATCAATTTCAACATCCTTTTCTTTTCTTTTCTTTTCTTTTCTTTTTTTCTGAAATCGATGGAGCCAATTGCATTTGATCATACGTGGGTATTGATTATGTGGAACCAATGGCTGCTTTGTTCCTTGCACTAAAGTTTCAGTCTTCTTAATCTGTGGAATATATTTATATCGAGATTATCACCATGAATGATGCAAAGTCTACAGATAGTGTCAATGTTCGGATTACCACCATTAAATTAAATGGGGCCTCCAATTACTTGTTATGGGCTCGAGCCTCAAGGTCTATATTAATGCCAAAGGGAAACTCACATATCTTACAACAGACCCTCCTAATGCAAATGCTAAAGACTATGATAACTAGATGAAAGAGAACGATACACTTTTAGTATGATTATGGAACAGCATGGAACCACCCATTGCCGCAAATGTCATGCTTCACAAAACTACCAAGGAAGTGTGGGATGATCTTAGAGAGAGCTACTCACAAGACAAAAATATGCTAGGAGTTTATGAATTGTATGAGAAAATATTCAATTTTAAACAAGGGGACAAATCTCTTGAAGAGTATTACAATGCTTTGAAAGGCATGTGGGAAGAACTCAATCTTTATCAGCCCATTACTACTGATCTTGAGAGACTAAAAACACAAAGAGCTGAATTTCAAGTTGTTAAGGGTGCGTATGATAACACTTCTCTACCATAAATCAACTTCTGACCAGAAGTTGATTTCTCTACTTCTTCTCTAGATTAACTTCTGATCAAATCGTTTGGTAACGGCTGAAAATTTCTACATTTGAAATATTATTAACAAAATCTTCGACAGCGGTCGGCGGCGGCGGCGGTAGTGGTTGGTGACAGCAGGCGGTTGGCAGCAGAGGAAGGTGGCAGCGTCAGCGGCAGTCGAGCGGCAGCGTCGGCGGCAGCGGGCAGCCTGCGGCGGTCGCCGAAGGCGGGTGTGGTCCAAGAAGTGATTCTGGAGCCGAGAAGTTAAAATTTTTTACTTCTCAAAATTGGCAAAAAACCTATCATAAGTGAAAAATCCTACCATAAGTTAATTTTTTTACCAAACGAATTTCTACTTTGGAAGTGTTTTTACCAAACGGATTTCTCTGCCATATTGACTTATGGCAGAGAAATTGATTTCTGTAAGTGTTATCATACAGGCTCTAAGTTTCTATATGGGCTGAATATTGACTTGCAGCCTGCGAAGAGCCATCTTTTTGCTGGAGAGCAAATTCCTTCTATGAATGAAGCACTTTGTCCAATTCAGCGCATTGCCCATCCATCTTTTATATCATCTAGAGACAGTTCGGCACTTTTGGCTACTAGTAGTGGTCATGGTTGTGGTGGTCATGGTCGTTTTGGTGGACGTAGTGGACAGAGTTATGATCGAGAGAGCCGTCAGTGTAGATACTATGGAAAATCTGATCATAATGTTGACATTTGTTGGGCCAAGCACGGCAAGACTGAGTGAGCTCTGCGATTAGCTATTGCAAATGTTGTTGCATCTAAAGGGAGTGTTGAAAATGTGTCTTCTGGCGACATGAATCCAACTATCCCAACTGGGGTTAGTTTATCTGAGTCTTGGCTTGAGATGATCTGGTTATGCAACTTATCAAGCAGGTTCAGCAACTAGAGGCTTCCAACTCATCATCCACTGCCACTCTTGCACGTACAGGTAATATGGCCTTTCTCTCTACTTTGTCTCCTAGCACTTGGGTCATTGACTCGGGAGCTTCCAGTCATATGACGGGTAAGAAAGAACTTTTCTCTTCCCACCAAAACTCTAGTTTTGTATCTTAAGTAATTTTAGCTAATGGTTCATATACTTAGGTGGTTGGATCAAGGGCTGTTTCACTCACTTCTTCCTTATTCTTGTCCTCTGTCTTACATGTTCCCCAACTTCCTCTGAATTTGTTATATGTTAGTAAATTAACTAAAGCTCTTGATTGTTTTGTTACATTTTACCGCTCTTCTTGCACTTTTCAGGATCTTGAGACAAAGAAGACGATTGGTGGAAGGCATGAACATGATGGACTCTACTATCTAGATGGTGTCTCTATTGTTGACGCCAATGGTCTAGCGACTAGTTCTACTACCCCCATGTTATGGCATTCCCGTTTAAGACATTTATCTTTATTTAAGTTACAAAAAATAATTTCTGAGTGTAAATCAGTTTATACTCTTGAGTGTGAGGCTTGCGAACTTGGAAAACATCATCGCCGTTCTTTTCCTAGACGTAGTGATTCTTGTATATCTACTTTACTTGAACTTGTTCATTCAGACATTTAGGGACCTTCGTATATTGCTAGTAGAAATGATTTTAAGTATTTTTTTTTTACTTTTGTGGATGATTGTTCTCGTCTAACATGGCTCTATATGCTTCATGACCGTTCTGAATTCCTAAGTGTTTTTCAATTATTTCATCATGAAGTTACTGATCAGTTAATACGTCCCTTAAAATTTTACGAACTGATAATGTTCTAGAATATTCACAGAAATGAATTTCTTTGCTTTGTTCTAATTTTGGCATTATACATCAAACAAGTTGTACTTATACCCCTCAGCAGAATGGTGTGGCCGAGAGAAAGTATTGTCATCTTCTAGAAGTTGCTAATTCACTCTTGATTTGTATGAATGTCCGAAAATCATTTTGGAGTGATATTGCCCTTACTTCATGCTACCTCATAAATCAAATGTCTTCTACTGTCCTTAATAATCAGTCACCAGTCAGTGTTGTGTTTCCCGATAAGCCGTTATCCCTCTTACCTCTCATGTATTTGGGTGTGTCTGTTTTGTCCATAATTTACGTTCTTGTGCTAATAAATTATCCCATCGTGCCACTAAATGTATTTTTCTCGAGTATTCACGTACTCAAAAGGGATATCGATGTTATGATCCTTTGACTTGTATGCAATATGTCGGTGCTGATGTTACTTTTTTCGAGGGCACACTATACTATTCTCCTGTGTCTCCCCCCTTACAGGTTTATTAGCGGCGAAAGCAGTCTACGGCACTACCAGTCTCCAGCTCTTCCATGCCCTTTGTTCAATCTCCCTTCTTGTCTCTTGGTCCGGACGATCTTCTAGTTGCCTTTCGCAAACGTACTCATTCTTGTACACAAAAATCCTCTTTTGCTTATCCTATCGAGCATTATGTTTCTCTCTCACATCTTCCCTCTCCATTAAAATTTTTTTTCTCTATCATTACATACTCACACAATTTCTACTTCTACCAATGAGGCCTTATCTCGCCTTGAGTGGAAGAGAGTTATGGATGTGAAAATGTAAGCTTTTATGTCTCATTAAATGTGGTCTTTGGTTGGTCTTCCAACCGGCAAAGATGTTGTGAAGTGTCGATGGTTGTACACTATCAAGTACAACCCAGATAGCTCAGTTGAGCGTCTAAAGGCACGGCTTATTGTTAAAGGCTTTACTCAAACTTATGAGGTGAATGATTTGAGACATTTTCTCCCATGGCACGTCTTAATTCTGTTCGTGTTATTATTTCTCTTGCTGTGAATTTTGATTGGTCGTTATATCAATTGGATGTGAGGAATGCTTTTCTTTACGGTGATTTGTATGAGAAAGTATACATGGAGCAACCTCTAGGGTATGTTGCTCAGGGGGAGAATCACAGTAAAGTATGTCGACTGCATAAGGCTATTTATAGGTTGAAATAGTCTCTAAGAGCATGGTTTGAAAAATTCAATTTAGTGATTTGGAGATGTGGTTTCCACCAGTGTTATTCTGATCATTCTATTTTTGTTCGCATGAAGGAGTGGGCGGTGGTCGTTCTTGTTGTGTATGTGGATGATATAATTGTCTATGGCAGTGACATGACCGGCATTTCTAAGGTCAAAGTCTTTGCTTCAGCAACAGTTTCAAATTAAAGACTAGGAAGCTCTTAGGTATTTTGTGGGTATTAAAGTCTTACGAAGTAAGAAAGGTATTAATTTGTCTTAGGGAAAGTATGTTCTGGACCTTTTGTGTAAATTGGTACACTAGCTTCCAAGCCAGTTGATACTCGTATGAAGCCAAATCAGAAGTTTGGAGTTGATGATGGAGATGATATTGAAGATAGCATCAATATCGACGTCTAGTTGGAAAACTAATTTATTTTACTGTTACACGTCCCGATATTTCCTTTGCTATTGGTGTGGTGAGTCAGTTTATGGAGTCACCCAAGAAGGCTCATCGGGATGTTGTTTGTCGAATTCTTCGATACATTAAAAACTCTTCTGGTGAGGGATTGATTTATAAACCGAACGGTTCTTCTACTTTGATTGGCTATTCTGATACTGATTGGGCTGGGTCAACATGTAATCGGCGGTTTACGACTGGTTGTTGCACTTTGCTTGGTGTTAATTTGGTTATTTGGAAAAGCAAGAAGCAAACTACTATTGCCAGATCTAGTGCAGAGGCTGAATATTGTGCTATGGCACATACCATAGCTGAATTGTTTTAATTGAAATCCCTTCTCCAAGAGCTTGAATTTTCTATTGGTCAACCTATTGATATGATGTGTGATAATTAGGCAACTATTTATATTGCTGAAAATCCTATTTTTTTATTAGCGAACTAAGCATATAGAAGTTGACTGCCACTTTATTCGTGATGCTGTGAAGCGAGAGTTGATTGCTACTCTTTACGTTGCCTTTAGAGATCAATCTGCCGATATCTTCACTAAAGCATTGTTTCGTCCTGCCTTTGTTGCTGATTGTTCCAAGCTAGGCATGGATGAACTATATGCTCTAGCTTGAGGGAGAGTGTTACATTACTTTAGATATAGGTTTGTTTCTGTATTTTATTTCTTTTAACATAAATAAGGGTATTATGGTCAAGTACAATATATAGTCAATATAACGATAGGTGTATGGTTTTTGTAATATAGAAAAATCAGAGAACTACTTATTGAAATTTTACCATCTGTTTTTCTTCTCCTTCTTGCTTCTTCTCTCTTGGCTATATACTGCAAATTCTCTAATCAGCCTTGTCACATAAAACATATGATATTATATTTGATCTTTATTTACCCGGCCTTTCCTATAAAGAAAAAATATTCAAAAGGCGAAATGCAACCTTTACCATTACAAGGAAAGTGAATTTTTCTATCGTCAAACTTATTTTGTAGACGCTGTAATTTGTAAGTGTGTACTCTCTTCTTCTTTTTTTAGACTTTTAAGTACATTTTTTCAAATGGGATTATGCTTTGTTTTTGTTTTTTTTCCTCCATTGCCCCGACACCTACGAAACACTCTATAAACCCCACGAACCGTTAAGTTTAGACCTTTAACCTGCATAGTTGATCTTGAGTCAGAGCAAGTTACGCTCAGAGATTAACGTTGTCATGCAATCCGGGAGATGTTATGCGCGTAGAGAAGGAGGTAACTAAGGAGGATGTCGAACAGCGCCCATCCGTCATTAGAACGAGTCAGTACGAAGTCATAGAACAGCGGGTTTTTTTTCCAATTTAATATGAAAAAAAAAATTATGCACAAGGCAGTTTTTTTTTTAATTTTTTTCCTTATTTTCTTTCAATTTTTTTATTATTCAAATTGTTTTCAATTAATCATTTTTTAATTTTTTTTCTCGCCATTCTGCTGCCCCATCGCCTCGCTCGATGACGCGCCTCGATTCCGTGCCCCCGTGGCCTCGCTCGTTCGCATAAAAAAATTAAAAAGAAAATAAGGAAAAAAATAAAATAAAAAACTATCTTGTGCATAAAGCACAAGGCATTGGAGTGCGCAACTCTGCGGGCCGAGGCACGTCATCGAGTGAGTTGACAAGACCGTGGAGTGACGAGGAAAAAGATAAAAGAACGAGTGAACGAACGAGCGAGGCAACGGGGCCACGGAATCGAGGCACGTCATCGAGCGAGCGAATGAACGAGCGAGGTGATGGGGCCACGGAATCGAGGCGCTCCGCTCGTTCATTCGCTCGCTCGATGACGCGCCTCGATTCCGTGGCCCCGTTGCCTTGCTCGTTCGTTCGCTCGTTCTTTTATCTTTTTCCTCGTCACTCCACGATCTCGTCAACTCACTCGATGACGTGCCTCGGCCCGCAGAGTTGCGCACTCCAATGCCTTGTGCTTTATGCACAAGATAGTTTTTTATTTTATTTTTTTCCTTATTTTCTTTTTAATTTTTTTATGCGAACGAGCGAGGCCACGGGGGCACGGAATCGAGGCGCGTCATCGAGCGAGCGAACGAGCGAGGCGATGGGGCAGCAGAATTGCGAGAAAAAAAATTAAAAAATGATTAATTGAAAACAATTTAAATAATAAAAAAATTGAAAGAAAATAAGGAAAAAAATTAAAAAAAAAAACTGCCTTGTGCATGAAATGCACAAGGCAGCAGCGTGCAACTCATAGCAGCGCGCAACTCTGCGCGCTGCTCTAATCAGCTCGCGGGTCTCGTGCGCTGCTTTAACCAGCGCGCGAGACCCAAATTCTTAAATAGTTTTAAACAGTGACTAATTTTGTAAATAATTTTTTTTTCATATTAAATTGGAAAAAAACCCTAGAACAGCTGCGGGAAATGCGCGCGCTAGACCTCTTCAAAATTCAGAGAAACACAAGAATGCACTGATGAACAAGAAGCTCTTTCAGGTCCGAGGGGGGACGCGGTGCAGCCTGTTCAGTAAATCTTTCCTTGAGAAGCTCCATTGCTTGCTCATCATCTCCTTGTCCAAATGGAAACCAAACCACCAGTTGATAATTCAGCAGTCGGTTTAGACATGCAAACCAGGAAACCACCTCATGCAGGCCTATACAGACACGGTCGAGCGCCCAAATGAGCTCATCACTTCAATTCCCGTCGATTCGACCTTATTGATAAACGATTAGACCTCGAGAACCGTCCGGCCGTAGTCACAACACAAGATCACAATTTAGCAAACGGAACTGACAAAAAAGAAAAAGAACAACGGGAGTGGCTGATCCGACATGCGTGTGGTCCAAATTGGCAACCGGCCTACTGCACATGAATTTGTCTTTTAGTTCCGCATTTCTTAGCCAGTTCCTCTTCCGACATTCTAATTGGTATTTCTTCAAAGGAGAAACACTGATTAGCTGCAGCCGAACGAAGGGCCTTCCACAAAGCTTATAGCAAAAGCATTGAATGTGTCGAGAGACGCCAGTGCCATGATATGTCCCTGTGAAATCAATATTGCTCCCTGTGTCACCAGAGGTACTAGTGTATGACTGTTGCTGGCGCAGGAGGAGTCGCCTAACTCCCGAGAAGTGAGGAAGCATCTGCCGGCAAACGACGTCGACGCGGGAGAACTATTATATTTCTAAGAACTAGAGATTATGAATTCGAAAACTTGGTTAAGCTAAATTTTTTTAAGGTAGGCGGTCGCCGACCTCGCCGAACATGATCTGACCACTTCCCCCCACTGGTTGTCTATAATGAGTAAATTGTTCAGAAAAGAAACCCCATTCTGCTACAACAGTAGATATGTGTCTGGATAAAAAGGGGAAAAGTACACTACAAGTGCCATAACTTTCGTACGGCGTTCACTTAAGTGCCATAACTTTCAAAACGTTCACTTGAGTGCCAAATCGGAGCAAAAACGCTCACTTGAGTGCCAATTCCGGCCAAAAGCGTTCACTTGAGTGTTATTTTCGCCGAAAAACATGACGTGGAATTTTCACTATTATTTGTTGAATTTCTGAGTGCCATGTGAAAATTCCACGTCATTTTTTAATAGGTTCTGATTTTTTTTTATTTTTTATTCAAATTAAAAAAAAAAAACAAAAGCCCAAAAAAGAAAGAAAAATCAATGAAAAAAAAAAAGAGAAACGCTGGTTTCTTGGTGGTGGCCGGCAAGGGTCGCCGCCGGCCACCACCGACCGACCCAGGGCGAAGGTCGGCTTGCCCTGGGCCAGCGAGACCGCGACGGCCCTCGGCCACGGCCGTCGCGGCCTGAGCTGCAGCAATCGAGGGCTCGAAGCCCTCGTCGGAATTGCGCAAGGGCTTCGAGCCCTCAAGCGCCGCCGTCGCGACCTCAATCGAGGCCGCGACGGCCGTCAACAACCCTCTGGAACTGCGCGACGGTCATCGCAGGCTCGATTGAGTTCGCGACGGCGGCGCTTGAGGGCTCAAAGCCCTCGCGCAGTTCCGGCGAGGGCTTCGAGCCCTCGATTCCTGCAGCTCAGGCCGCGACGGTCGTGGCAAAGGGCCGGCGCGGCCTTGCCGGCCCAGGGCGAGCCGACCCTAGCCCTGGGCCGGCCGGTGGTGGCAGGCAAGACCCTCGCCGGCCACCACCGAGAAATTGCATATTTGTTTTTTTTTTTTTTGCATTTTTCAATAATTAAATAAACCAGAAAAATAAAATTTGCAAAAAAAAAAAGATTGTCCGGCGCCATGTCAGCTTCCGGCGAGTTACGTAGGATCACTTAATATTAAAATAACGCCACGTCATATTTTCGGTATGCCAAATCAGCAAGTGAACACTTTTTCAAAAAATTAGCACTCAAGTGAACACTTTTTCAAAAAACTAGTACTCAAGTGAAACTTTTGAAAGTTATGGCACTTAAGTGAACGCTGTACGAAAGTTATGGCACTTGTAGTGTACTTATCCGGATAAAAAGATACCCAAAAATAGAGTTCTTATAACAATGCACTGCCCAGCGAACACAAACAATTAGTCTGGAAGAGATCAAAATGATTCTAACCAGGATAGACAAACCCAAATCTAAACCTCTTCAACCGGCAAAAGCAATTCAATGAGTTATTCGGTAACCTGGGAAGAGCAAGTCGTTCTTGATTACCCCACAGAGCGCTTCTTCAAGCACATTGCTGTATTTTTGGTAGACATAGGATCGCCCACAGAGCTTGTTCTTCTTCGAATTGTGTGGTGCTGACTGCTGAGGCCAACTATGAGATCTTCAGGAAGAGTCTCGGAAAAAGTTTGGGAAGGGGTCTTGGAAGAATGTGGCCACATAGAAACCTGAAACTCAAGGAAGCGACACAAGGGTTTAGGGTTTAAAGAGTTAGGTAGAGAAGAAGCAAAAGGTTGAATTTTTATTCCCCTTGAAATCGAAACCCAAAAGACGCTGATCTAGGAAAACTGTGCTCCTAATCAAATTTTTCAAAACCAATGTGGCCAGAGTGAAATTGAATTTAAATTAAGACGAATGACTATTTTTTTTTCAGATTTTTTCTGGCCTCATTAGGTATTTTTCTTAATTTTTGGGCATTTTTTTAATAAAAGAAATTCCAAAAATTCCGAGATATTCGGAAAAATATTGTTCGGTCAAAATTGCGCAAGGTAACTTGGATCGATGCAGGGCAGATACCGATGCTTTGTATTTTCTCTCATGACTTTCCTTTTTCGGTTGTTCAATACCATCACACCCGTGAAGCTTTCGCACATTTAAATTATTCATCACATCCAGTACCCTTTGGTTCGGATTGACAATTTCATGAAATTGGATTTAACTATCCGACTCATATCATTTGGGTATGACTTTAATCCAATATGTTAATTCTGATTTCGGCTCAATTGAGCACAATTTAGCCACTCGAGGATTTAATTGAACTCACGGAGTTAATCAGGAAAAAAAAAACTTTGAGGATGGGGACTATTTTGCAAATAATCAAAAATAACGCGAAACCCTTGGATATTTTGAAGGCCAAATATAGGGTGTCAAATGTACCTGCGCCGAGCGGGCCGGCCCGACCTGGCCCAACCTGACCGGCCCGAAAATTTTCTTGCATTTTCGGGCCAGGTCTGATACTCGGGCCGGGCCAGCCCGCCGCCCAACTTTTGTTAATACCTGTTTTTTCTTTTAATTTAATTTATTTTTATATTTTTTTCATTTGATGGATTTGTTAATTAATTTCGATTCAAAAAAATAAAAAAAAAAGAAAAAAAACAATTCGGCCCAAATCCGAGCCGACCCGAGCACAGTACTACTCAGTTCGGGCCGGCTCGGGCCAGGCTGAGACCCGGCCCATTAACACCCCTAGCCAGATATGCCATAAACGAAAAACCGGACGAAACGGTTGAAAATTTTCTGAGAAAATATTAAACTGCACTAGCTTCTTCACATTCCAAACGTTTCCATCGAAAGGCATGAACTCAATAACTCCCACATTAATTGGTCTACTTCGAGTCAACTCCACAAAATCGCACATCTCATCATCATTGATAAAGAGACAATTACATTAATAAAGAGCAAATAATCACGACATAGCACCAACAAAAGATGAATTAACCACGTGTTTATAGCGATTAAATGAACAAGTGATGCAGTTGTGGGGGGCGGGCATGTGCTGTTTTGAGTGACGTCGAAGGAAGTATGAATAGAATGGATGTCGATGGATGAATGCGAATGCAGGATAAAATACGATCGCCGCCAAGCCTAAAGAACGAACTACTAGCTAAGGATCAAGATCATGATCGACGAAATTCACCACCAAGGCTTAAAAGACGAACCACCCGCCAAGTAAGAAGGGCTTTGGGATAATTAAGAAACCTTCCCTCTCCATTGACCAACTCAACAATGTGTTGCCACTGCCACGTGTGCTAGATGATTTCGAATAAGGGCGCCATTTTTTGAAATTGGTCCACCACAACAAGAATGGAATAATGATCATTTGTTGTGGAAATGATAAAGCTTCATGTACCTTCAAATCCAGCAGATGAAGTTCATAGATAAACAATTCCCAGTAAATACAGACATGAAAAACAAACTAGAATGGCCCTGAATCTGATAAGTAGTTGTTTTTTTCTCCATACTTACTCGATACAAGAATTCCTATGCGTCTCCGCATTATAGAACGCAATGGTTGAAGAAGATCAGTTCGATTTACCACATTTGGCAATTCATTAAGTGATACAGCTGCTCGAACAATAGTTTTTCTCCTTCAATTGTTACCTTTGAAGAAAGGGCGGCTCCACAGACTAACTCGTCGAGTTAGTAAGGGAGCTCGAGTCGGGTCGTGAACGATTGGGATCAGGAGATGTCCCCCAGCGAGAGAGTGTGTAAGAAAAGTCCTTTCAGACCAAGGAACTCAGCTTTGACATGCTCAATAAATCATTTTTCATGAAGCAAAATCATCTTTCATGAACCTGAATTTTCAAACAGCATACATATGTGAAAGGCAACAATTTAGACCAAGCTATATAGAACGATAATCCTAGTCTTTTAAACAAGCATGAAGGAAAGCCCTCTCCTTGTTACTGTCCTTATCCTGCACAGACCAAGCTATTAGAATTGAGAGATCTATCACTGACGATTTTAACGTGGGCAGTCAGGTGCAAGTATCGCTAACCGGGTCGCACGTCCCCGATCGCGTAGTAATCCATCTTCAAATTGTCCAAGCTCGCCTTCGCCCTTCGGCACGTGCTTCGCGCCGGGCCCGACAACAGACGATCCAGTCGAGACCGGGTAGAAGTCCAGGCACTCCCACATTCCCGTGCCATTAACTGCGTGGAGCAACCCTGGCTGGACCACGACGTACGTGGTGAGATTGCTCGTCTGGTAGATGAGGGCCATGCCCGTGTCATTGACAGGCGCAAAGGTTTGACCAGAGAAAGCTTCGTAAGCTCAAATAATTTTAGGGGTGGCCGGCGACCAAGGCACGAGAGGCATATAGTATTAAGGTAGGTTTCTGGGTCATTGCCTCCTCATGGAAGCCAAGAGCCTCATGTTCGGACACCCTAAACATCAACGTGATCCCAAGCAAGCCCGCCATTTTGTTTGTGCTTAAAGTTCAGGTTCCGTAGGCACGAAGCCTAGGGCGTCTTGTCTCGAAAATAATTTCTGAGCAGAAATGATTTGTTTCTAATTCTGTTCCTGATAACAGATAATTACAAAAAAAAAAAATTGTTTCTTGTTTTTATTTGAAATTCGTTTCTTGGCCACTGATCTATTCCCGGAAACATAAAAAAATTAATTGATATTACCAAACAGATTTCTATTTTTTTTTCCTGTTCTCGAGAACAAAAAATAGGAACTAGAGAAACAGGAGCGTTACCAAAAAGGCCCCGAGTAATTACTGGGCAATTTTCCAAATTAATGTTTTTTTAAAAAAAAATTACCAAAATAATAGCAAAATAAAAGTATTTACCAAATTGGGTGCCAATCGGCGGTTGGGCCGCCGATTGGCACCCAATTTCGCAGTTGGGCCGCCGATTGGGGCCCCAACCCATTTTTTTTAATTTTAATTATTTAATTTATATTAATTTTTATAAAAGTAATTATTAAATAATAAATTATATTAAAATTACGTAAATTACATGGGAAAAAAAAATAAGCACTACATAATTCATATTCCACCATTAAAATTTACTTTTAATTTATATTTTGTATAAAAGTTTCAATTAAATAATAAATTATGTTAAAATTACATAAATTACGTGGGAAAAAAAACAAACACTGCATAATTCATTTTCCACCATTAAAAATTACTTTTAATTTATATTTTTTTATAAAAGTTTCAATTAAATAATAAATTATTTACAATTACGTAAATTACATGGGGAAAAAAAACAAGCACTCAATAATTCATAATCCACCATTAAAATTTACTTTTAATTTATATTTTTTTTTATAAAAGCTGCAATTAAATAATAAATTATATTAAAATGATATAAAATTTGAGAAAAAAAAAAGAACAAGCACTACATAATTCATATTTCACCATTAAAATATACTTTTAATTTATATTTTGTATATTATCAATTACATAATAAATTTTATTGAAATTACGTAACTTTGAGGGAAAAAAGACAAGCACCACATAATTCATATTCCACCATTAAAATTTACTTTTAATTTATATTTTGTATAAAAGTTTCAATAAAATAATAAATTATGTTAAAATTACATAAATTATGTGGGAAAAAAAACAAACACTGCATAATTCATTTTCCACCATTAATTAAAATTTACTTTTAATTTATATTTTTTTATGAAAGTTTCAATTAAATAATAAATTATTTAAAATTACGTAAATTACATGGGAAAAAAAACAAGCACTCAATAATTCATATTTCACCATTAAAATTTGCTTTTAATTTATATTTTTTTATAAAAGCTGCAATTAAATAATAAATTATATTAAAATGATATAAAATTTGAGAAAAAAAAAAGAACAAGCACTACATAATTCATATTTCACCATTAAAATATACTTTTAATTTATATTTTGTATATTATCAATTACATAATAAATTTTATTGAAATTACGTAACTTTGAGGAAAAAAAGACAAGCACCACATAATTCATATTCCACCATTAAAATTTACTTTTAATTTATATTTTTTTGTTATAAAAGTTTCAATTAAATAATAAATTATGTTAAAATTACATAAATTACGTGGGAAAAAAAACAAACACTGCATAATTCATTTTCCACCATTAATTAAGATTTACTTTTAATTTATATTTTTTTATGAAAGTTTCAATTAAATAATAAATTATTTAAAATTACGTAAATTACATGGGAAAAAAAAACAAGCACTCAATAATTCATATTCCACCATTAAAATTTACTTTTAATTTATATTTTTTATAAAAGCTGCAATTAAATAATAAATTATATTAAAATGATATAAAATTTGAGAAAAAAAAAAAGAACAAGCACTACATAATTCATATTTCACCATTAAAATATACTTTTAATTTATATTTTGTATATTATCAATTACATAATAAATTTTATTGAAATTACGTAACTTTGAGGGAAAAAAGACAATCACCACATAATTCATATTCCACCATTAAAATTTACTTTTAATTTATATTTTTTTTATAAAAGTTTTAATTAAATAATAAATTATGTTAAAATTACGTGGGGAAAAAAAAACAAACACTACATAATTCATATTACACCATTAAAAGTTACTTTTAATTTATATTTTTTATAAAAGTATCAATTAAATAATAAATTATATTAAAATTACGTAAATTACGAGGGAAAAAAAATAAGCACTGCATAATTCATATTCCATCATTAAAATTTACAGATAATTTATATTTTTTTATTAATCTAATTATTTAATAATTAAATTTTTTTAATTTTTTTAAATTTTAAGTGGAGTGCTGCAGCACCACAGCGCTGCAGCGCTGTGGTACTGCGGCGCTGCAGCGCTGTGGTGCTGCAAACGGCAGCAGCACTTTTTTTTTTTTTTTTTTTTAGGCAGCAGCAATTTGTGGTGCTGCAGCGCGCAGCACCACTTGCTGCTGCTGCACCTACTGGTAGCACCAGTAGGTGCTTTCGATTATTGGTGCTCTTTGCACCAATAATCGCTGTTGCAAGCCTGCAGCCGCAATAATGTTGCTGCAGGCTTGTAACAGCAAGTGGTTCGGCTCCGCTATTAAGCAGAGCCGAACCCTCCCTTACCCCCTTCACTTGTTATTTTCTCCGTTTCACTCTCGCGCTCCTTCCTTCCCTCATTTTCATCTGAAGCTCTTGCGGTTCGCTCGTTCCTCACTTTCGTGCCGTTGTTTCAATATTTTTTATCATAATGTTTGTCGCGCTATTGCTCCCTCACTAAGTTTTCGCTGGTGCTTTCCGACGCAGTAAGTGTATAGCACAGTTATTGTTATTTATATTGTTAATATATTTGTTGTGTTTGAGGAAAAAATAACGTTTTGATCTTGTGTTTTCTATTGGCAGGTTAAGCTTGTAAATTTGGTGCGTGATTTATTTCGAAAATTTGAGGTAAATTTCATTGTAATGATTTTTGACATTTTCGTAAGCATAAATTTATTTATTTGATTTTCATTTATATCTGCATCATTTGTGTAACTTATAGGTGTTATTAATAATATTTTTTAAATTTTGTCAAATGTTATGATAATAATATAATGTGTACTGGATTTTTATGTAGTCGTTAATAATTTTTACTGCTTGACGAGTTCAAAATGAATTTGTCAACTAAAAAAAAAGATAAAATGGCACGAGAAGTGTGGGCGGGGTTCGAGCCGGTCCGAAAAAATATACATAGAAAATGATAAAATTCGAGTAAATAAGTAATTTGTATATTAAAGACTGAATAAAAATTTGTTCAAAACATCATAGAATACTTTTAAAAATTCGGCAAGAAATTTCTAAATACAAAAAAAAAACATGTTAAATTAGTATAATTTGATCTGGTGTTTTCTATTGGCAGGTTAAGCTTCTTAATTCGGTGCGTGATTCATTTCGAAAATTTGAGGTAAATTTCATTGTAATGATTTTTGACATTTTTCGTAAGCATAAATTAATTTATTTGATTTTTATTTATATCTGCATCATTTGTGTAACTTATAGGTGTTATTAATAATATTTTTTAAATTTTGTCAAATGTTATGATAATAATATAATGTGTACTGGATTTTTATGTAGTCGTTAATAATTTTTACTGCTTGACGAGTTCAAAATGAATTTGTCAACTAAAAAAAAGATAAAATGGCACAAGAAGTGTGGGCGGGGTTCGAGCCGGTCCGAAAAAATATACATAGAAAATGATAAAATTCGAGTAAATAAGTAATTTGTATATTAAAGACTGAACACCAAATGCGTTCAAAACATCATAGAATACTTTTACAAATTTGGCAAGAAATTTATAAATTAAAAAAAAAACATGTTAAATTAGTATAATTTGATCTGGTATTTTCAGAAATTACAATTTGGTCCTCGAACATTGGTCCTCAAACTTTTGCAAAATTACAAACTGATTCTCAAACTTTTGGGAAATTTTATTTTGGTACTCGAACTTTTGGTAAATTACAATTTGGTCCTCAAACTTTTGGAAAATTATAATTTGGTCCTCGAACTTGTGGGAAATTACAATTTGATCCCCGAACTTTTCAGAAATTATAATTTGGTCCTCGAACTTTTGGTAAATTGCAATTTGGTCCTCAAACTTTTGGAAAATTATAATTTGGTCCTCGAACTTGTGGGAAATTACAATTTGATCCCCGAACTTTTCAGAAATTATAATTTGGTCCTCGAACTTTTGGTAAATTGCAATTTGGTCCTCAAACTTTTGGAAAATTATTATTTGATCCTCACACTTTTTGGGAAATTACGAATTGATCCTCGAACTTTTTGGCATGAATATTTACTTACTTATATACTTGAAATAATTTGTAATATTTTTATTTAACAGAATGTCGACAACACCTTTTGCGATTGTGTTTTGGGGAGGCAGAGTAGTTCAAAATGAACATGGACATGGTTACGAAGGGGGACAATCTACCATGTTCGAGTTTGCGAACATATCCACATTCGATGAGTTACGTGCTACGATTGAGAGCGCGTTGAATCTAATAGGGAACCAGTACATTGACAGGCTGATATGTAAATATCCAGTTGTAGCATATAATTGTGTTACATACGAAATGACGGAGGTGCATAATGATGGTACGGTTACGATGATCCAGCAGTATGCACGTCAGGCTGGTATGTTGGGAATTTCACAGTTTTATGCAATTGTAGCTGAACACCAAATGCTACATGATTCTGAGGAAGGTTTTAACGTTGGTCAAGACGAACAAGGTGTGCATAATGAGTACATGCATTGGGATGATGATGCTTATGATGACGATGATAGTGATAATGATGATCATCATAACGATATTGATGATGAAGAAAATATTGATGAAGAAGATGATGCTTGGATGGACACTACTGACAGCGATGAACAGGATGTCGGAGGAGACGGCGACGAGCAAGATGTCGAAGGTGACAGCTATGAAGAAGATGTCGGAGGTGATGATATAGAGGCTTACTACAACACCCATTGTAGTGATCCCATTACGCCGTTCGTACGTCCAAAGCCCTATTCGGAGATTGATTTTGATTTGATGCGAGACGATACAACCGCGAAGCCGGGCGGCAGCGTATTTGATCCCGCGAAAGAATTTTCCATTAGCATGTTATTTTCATCGCGGGACGCAGTGCAGTCGGCTGCGAAAGAATACTCTATTAGAAGAAATCATAAGTTTCGTTGCAAGGTCACGAATCGGACAGAATATGTGATAATATGTGGTAATATGAATGGAGCGTGCCATTGGAGGCTCCGCGCGACTACCAAAGGCGTTGGCTCGTTTTGGAAAATATCTAAGTACAGTGGGCCACATACATGCATTAATCCGCCATTGTCACGGGATCATCGGCACGTTGATCAAAAATACATATGCAGCTTTATAGAACCAATGATCGATGCCCAACCAGATATCAAAATCAAGCCACTCATGGCCAAAATTCGTGACAAACTAAACTTCCAACCTAGTTACCGTAAAACCTGGAAGGCCAAACAAATGGCGATTGCCAAAATTTATGGAGGATGGGATGAGTCATACGGTAGATTGAGGAAGTACATGAAAGAAATTGAACGTAATAATCCAGGTTCTCATTTTGTTATCGAGGGTAAGGTGAAACAAGATCAGAGCTGTATGCTTTTCGACCGGATGTTTTGGACTTTCCAGCAGACGATTCAAGGCTTCAAGCTATGTCGTCCTGTGATATTTATCGATGGCACTCATTTGTACGGGAAATACAAAGGAACGCTTCTTTGTGCGGCTACACTTGATGGCAACAATCACATTTTCCCTTTGGCATTTGCTGTGGTTGAAATAGAAAATGTAGACAATTGGAAGTGGTTTATGCATATGTTGCGGCGATATGTGATCGGGAGGAGAGAAATTTGTGTGATATCAGACAGGCATGCCGGGATTCAACAAGCAATGGACACAACATGGTGGCGTCCTCCACATGCCCATCATAGATTTTGCATTCGGCACCTTGCGAGCAACTACAACAAACAATTCAAAAATGCCGAAGGCAAAAAACATATTCGGATGGCAGGTAAGATTTGCAATTTTGTAAATTTCACGAAAGTGCGTGTTCATTGCCATTGAATGTGAGTTACTAATTATTAGTGCAATGTACAGCTTACGAGTATCAAAAGCGCAAGTTCGATTGGCTTATGAGCCGAATTAGGCAATTTGACCGCGAAACAGCTGAATGGTGTGATCAGCTCCCAAAAGAAAAATGGACAAGAGCTTATGATGAAGGGAAGAGATATGGTTCGATGATGACGAATGTAGTTGAATCTGTTAACGGGATGCTGAAGGGTTTTCGTGGGCTGCCAATAACAGCCATGGTGGAAAACACATTCTATCAGTTAAATCAATATTTTGACACGAGACGAACAACATACACGAATCAGCAGGCGGAAGGATTTCGATTTACGCATTTTGTGGGTAAGGCTCTCCGGATATCCAGTCAAAAGGCAAATGGGCATCAAGTTAGACGTTTCGACTCTGAAAGAGGGATTTTCGAAGTGAGAACTGCAAGTGATAGAACAAGAGGATCAGGGGGGCACAAACAGATAGTGAACTTACACGAACGAACATGCTCATGTGGGAAATTTGACCAGCTGAAAATCCCATGTTCCCACGTAATCGCAGCATGTCAAGCATCTGGAATTGACCACAACATGTACGTAGATGAATGTTATATGTTGGCCAAAACCCGTCAGTGCTATCACTACTCGTTTGTGCCGTTGGGAGATCCTTATTACTGGCATGAGGATAATGAGCTGCCATTAGTGCCAGACCCGGTTCGTCTTCGTCCGAAAGGAAGGCCCCGTGCATCACGAATAAGAAATGAGATGGACTGGACAACGCCAAGCACATCGCGTATCCATTGCGGAAACTGTGGCAAATCAGGGCACAATAGGCAAACTTGTAGACATAGACCGTCTCAACAGTAGCTCGCATTTGTTCGATGAACTTTTTGTAATGAAACTATATTATTATTGGATCGATATTTATTACGTAATTTTTTCTATGTGGGAAATATGTGACATTTTCATAAATTATATAATATCACGATTGCGCGATTATATATGTTCCATGTCTACATTAGATATGTTAATTTTTTATAATGTTATAATATCACCATTGTGTAGATATGGATCAGAGGTCTTACATTCAGCCAGGCCCTGAGGATGATTCGCTACTCACTGGCCAGGCCGGACACAGATCGGAGCACGTATGGATCGGTGAGGTAAGTGAAGGATTTATAGTTGATCTGTCGTTGTTTAAGCGCTTTTGATGAAACTGCAATTAACTGTTCATGTCAAATTTCACAGATACATCCGGCGCAGCCCCTTCGATGCCAGCGAGCGATGCTACGTAGAGGCCGCCTTGATCCGCGCATACGCATGTACCTGCAAAATTCTGGATTTTACGGTGTTTATAATATGGGTTACATCCAGCTCGATTGGCATTTAATTACTGCACTAGTAGAGCGATGGAGACCCGAGACTCACACCTTCCATATGCCGGAAGGTGAATGTACGATCACGTTACAGGACATAGGAGTGCTTACAGGGCTTCCCATCGATGGAGAAGCAGTTACTTGGCCCCCTGTTATAGATTGGGGCGCTACCTGTGACGATTTACTTGGTGCTCGGCCACCAGAGTTGAAAGGCTCACAGATAAGTTTGTCTTGGTTGGCACAACGCTTCGCAAATCTTCCGGCAGATGCAGATGAGGTCGTCATAGTGCAGTATGCGAGGGCATTCATTCTCCGACTACTTGGAGGATCTATATTCATGGACAAATCAGGTTCCCGAGTTAGTTTGCACTTTCTTCCACTACTAGAGCATATTGCGGCCCCTACGCAGTACAGTTGGGGTTCAGCAGCACTAGCATGATTGTATCGGGAGTTATGCCGTGGAACCCACCATGAGGCGAAACAAATGGGCGGTGCGCTACAGGTATTGCAAATTTGGGCGTGGGAGCGCATCAGATGTATCTCCCCAGCCGTGTACAATGATGATCCTTTCCCAGATACGCCTCTCAGTACTCGGTATGTGATCTATTGTATTTTCAGTTCGCGCTCATTAATTCTTATCTGGCTGTGTACTATATGAAAGTGTAATATATATATATATATATATATATATATATATATATATATATATATATATATATTTTGTAGCTGGGTTGTAGGCAAAAGCACAACGGAGATCCCCACGCATACTTTGACACATCTGCGCTACCAACTGGACAGATTGATATCTAAAGATGTAAGTAATGATGGCAACAAATGAGTTTAAATATTCGATTAAGTATTCATTTAATTTTAGATATTTTAATATGATGTTACCTTTTAAATTAATTATTCATTTAATTTTAGATGTTTTAATATGATGTTACCTTTTTAATTAATTTTTCGTTTAATTTTACATTTTTTATTACGATGACAGATTACTTGGGAGCCATATACTAATGCCATGTCTAGTCTACCGGCGTACTGCCTTCAGGGACATCGTTATTGGAAGGCGAAGGTCCCACTCATTTGCCACTGGATAGTTGAGTGGCACTACCCAGACCGAGTACTTCGGCAGTTTGGTTTGCAGCAGAAAATACCTATAGGTCTCAAGGATCATACTGCCTTCCACGATATCGACAATACGCCGCCCAGGACGGATTGGGTGGATAAGCACATGGACAGCATCAATTTGTGGGGTAGACGTCAATCACGTATCATCAGGGGTGATCGTATAACGGAGGATGTCCACTTTCATTCAGGCTATTTGGAGTGGTTCCGTAGACATACACGGAAATGGATTTCTATTTCAGGAGCTGCAGCAGGTTCAGCGGTTTGTGCAAACACTCTTAATTTAATTTATTAATTATTTTTTCGTAACATAAGTTATTGCCAATTGATAACTTTTGTTAATTTTTTTATATCACTACCAGACCGATGGCCTCGAACACGCGGTTCATATAATGAAGACGTCTCGATCTCCTGAGGACATGGATTACGTGGAGAGTCTACTTGAGACATTGCTATATGCCCAGAAGGAGGAGAGGCGCCTAGTCACAGCCGTGCCACCGCCACAACCACCGATGACAGCGGGACCCGATGAGTCGGATGAAGATGAACCATACGAGCATGTTCAACTGCTCAGGAGGACCCCTCGAGCTCGTCCAGTAGGTCATGTCGTCCCTCACACCATCGAGTATCATACGGCATATTTTGATGAAGGATTCGAGCAGTTTGCCGCCTCATTTACTGATGGATCTGCTTTTACGTCTCCTGACTATACACAACAGCAAACTCCATATGCTCATCCGGCTTCATATGACGATTTCCCTCCTTACACTCCAGGCCTTCCTACAGTTGGACATGCACAGTCTGGCCGTGGCATATTTCCACAAGATATGCCTTCATCATCGACTCAACCTCCTCGACAGCGATATCACCTTCGACCTCCCGAGCACCGAAGACAACCAGATTGTGGAACAGGAGGTCATGTTGGAGGACGACGTCGTCACCAGATGTAATTGTGGTTGTTAACGAAATTCCATATTTTTCATGTCTTAGCACCTATGTCTCAGCACCTTTATTTTATGATTACTAATTATTTACGTATTTCCAATATGATTTATTATTTAATGAAAACTTTTATAACAAAAATATAAATTATGAGTTAATTTTAATGGTGGAATATGAATTATGTACTGCTTTTTTTTTCCTCAGGCATGCCGTAATTCCCATATAATTTATTATTTACTTGAAAACTTTTACAAACAATATAAATTGCCCAATTTTTAATGGTAGATACTTGCGTCAATTATCTAACCACAAGACGCTACCATCGACGCCTCTGTTATGTTACACGGACGCGTGCTGTCGATTTTTTTGCATATCGGACACACTTGCATGTCCCATGGTGTAATCTAGAAAAATTCTAAAAAATTGAGGGCAAAACGTAAATGGAGAAAAATCTGAAAATTCACTAATTGTTAAAAGTAAATTTTAATGGTGGAATATAAATTATGTAGTGTTTATTTATTTTCCTCAAAGTTACGTAATTTCAATATAATTTATTATTTAATAATTAATTTTATAAAAAAGTTTCTTTTAATTTATATTACTACATAATTATGTAGTCATTGTCTTCTTTTTTCTCAAAGTTTACGCAATTATAATATAATTTATTAGTTAATAATTAATAATATAAAAATTATTAATTACAAGTCAATTTGAATGGTGGAATAAGAATTGTGTAGTTCTTGTCTTTTTTTGGTAATTATTCTCAAAGTTTACGTAATTCCAATATAATTTATTATGTAATTGGTAATATAAAAATTATAAATTAAAAGTAAATTTTAATGGTGAAATATGAATTATGTAGTGCTTTTTTTTTCCCACGTAATCTATGTAATTTTAACATTTTTTATTATTTAATTGAAACTTTTATAAAAAATACATAAATTAAAAGTAAATTTTAATGGTGGAATATGAATTATGTGGTGCTTGTCTTTTTTCCCTCAAAGTTACGTAATTTCAATAAAATTTATTATGTAATTGATAATATACAAAATATAAATTAAAAGTAAATTTTAATGGTGAAATATGAATTATGTAGTGCTTGTTCTTTTTTTTCTCAAATTTTATATCATTTTAATATAATTTATTATTTAATTGAAGCTTTTATAAAAAAAATATAAATTAAAAGTAAATTTTAATGGTGGAAAATGAATTATGCAGTGTTTTTTTTCCCACGTAATCTATGTAATTTTAACATAATTTATTATTTAATTGAAACTTTTATAAAAAAAAAATAAATTAAAAGTAAATTTTAATGGTGGAATATGAATTATGTGGTGCTTGTCTTTTTTTCCTCAAAGTTACGTAATTTCAATAAAATTTATTATGTATTTGATAATATACAAAATATAAATTAAAAGTATATTTTAATGGTGAAATATGAATTATGTAGTGCTTGTTCTTTTTTTCTCAAATTTTATATCATTTTAATATAATTTATTATTTAATTGAAGCTTTTATAAAAAAAATTATAAATTAAAAGTAAATTTTAATGGTGGAAAATGAATTATGCAGTGTTTTTTTTCCCACGTAATCTATGTAATTTTAACATAATTTATTATTTAATTAAAACTTTTATAAAAAAATTATATAAATTAAAAGTAAATTTTAATGGTGGAATATGAATTATGTGGTGATTGTCTTTTTTCCCTCAAAGTTACGTAATTTCAATAAAATTTATTATGTAATTGATAATATACAAAATATAAATTAAAAGTATATTTTAATGGTGAAATATGAATTATGTAGTGCTTGTTCTTTTTTTTTCTCAAATTTTATATCATTTTAATATAATTTATTATTTAATTGCAGCTTTTATAAAAAAAAATATAAATTAAAAGTAAATTTTAATGGTGGAATATGAATTATTGAGTGCTTGTTTTTTTTTCCCATGTAATTTACGTAATTTTAAATAATTTATTATTTAATTGAAACTTTCATAAAAAAATATAAATTAAAAGTAAATCTTAATTAATGGTGAAAAATGAATTATGCAGTGTTTGTTTTTTTTCCCACGTAATTTATGTAATTTTAACATAATTTATTATTTAATTGAAACTTTTATAACAAAAAAATATAAATTAAAAGTAAATTTTAATGGTGGAATATGAATTATGTGGTGCTTGTCTTTTTTTCCTCAAAGTTACGTAATTTCAATAAAATTTATTATGTAATTGATAATATACAAAATATAAATTAAAAGTATATTTTAATGGTGAAATATAAATTATGTAGTGCTTGTTCTTTTTTTTTCTCAAATTTTATATCATTTTAATATAATTTATTATTTAATTGCGGCTTTTATAAAAAAAATATAAATTAAAAGTAAATTTTAATGGTGAAATATGAATTATTGAGTGCTTGTTTTTTTTCCCATGTAATTTACGTAATTTTAAATAATTTATTATTTAATTGAAACTTTCATAAAAAAATATAAATTAAAAGTAAATTTTAATTAATGGTGGAAAATGAATTATGCAGTGTTTGTTTTTTTTCCCACGTAATTTATGTAATTTTAACATAATTTATTATTTTATTGAAACTTTTATACAAAATATAAATTAAAAGTAAATTTTAATGGTGGAATATGAATTATGTGGTGCTTGTCTTTTTTCCCTCAAAGTTACGTAATTTCAATAAAATTTATTATGTAATTGATAATATACAAAATATAAATTAAAAGTATATTTTAATGGTGAAATATGAATTATGTAGTGCTTGTTCTTTTTTTTTTCCTCAAATTTTATATCATTTTAATATAATTTATTATTTAATTGCAGCTTTTATAAAAAAAATATAAATTAAAAGTAAATTTTAATGGTGGATTATGAATTATTGAGTGCTTGTTTTTTTTCCCCATGTAATTTACGTAATTGTAAATAATTTATTATTTAATTGAAACTTTTATAAAAAAATATAAATTAAAAGTAATTTTTAATGGTGGAAAATGAATTATGCAGTGTTTGTTTTTTTTCCCACGTAATTTATGTAATTTTAACATAATTTATTATTTAATTGAAACTTTTATACAAAATATAAATTAAAAGTAAATTTTAATGGTGGAATATGAATTATGTAGTGCTTATTTTTTTTTCCCATGTAATTTACGTAATTTTAATATAATTTATTATTTAATAATTACTTTTATAAAAAGTAATATAAATTAAATAATTAAAATTAAAAAAAAATGGGTTGGGGCCCCAATCGGCGGTTGGGCCGCCGATTGGGGCCCGAATGGCAACGTTGGGCCGCAATCGACGGCCCAACCGCCGATTGGGGCCCCAACTGCTATTGGGGCCCCAATCGGCGGCCCAAGTGCCGATTGGGGCTCCCAATCGGCGGTTGGGCCGCCGATTGCGGCCCAACTGCGAAATTGGGTGCCAATCGGCGGCCCAACCGCCGATTGGCACCCAATTTGGTAAATACTTTTATTTTGCTATTATTTTGGTAATTATTTTTTAAAAAACATTAATTTGGAAAATTGCCCGTAATTACTAAGGTATCAAGGATAACAAAATTTGAATATTTATAGGAGTTTCGGGGGAAAATTATCAAAAAAGTCCTAAACCTATTATACTTTTGCCAATTCAATCATAAACCTTTAAATTTTACCAATTTAGTCATAAATCTTTTACATTTGTGCCAATTCAGTCCTAAACCTTTTGTATTTATGCAAATAAAGTCCACCCGGCCAATGTTGACCGGCCGGCGTTGACGTGGACGTCGCCGACGATGACGAGGCATTTTTAAATAATATTTAATTAATTTTTTTTCATTTTTTTTATTTTTTTCTATTTTCCTTTTCTTTCTTTCTTTTTTTTTTTTACTTTTTACTGTTCATCTTCTCCTTGGGCGTTCCATCTCCTTCCTCGCAGACTTCATAAGACTGAAAGAGAGGGCCACGCGCAGCCGCCGCTGGGCGAGGTCGAGCCGCCTAGGGACGATGGTGTCGGTGGCCCGTAAGGCCCAGCCACCCCTGGCCGGGCGAGGCTCGGCCTCGCCCTGCGATGGCGACGGCGTGCGACGGCGGAGCGTATTTTGGTCTTAGTGTAGGCGTAGGCAAGTTTCTAGCGATGGCCGAGACTTCTATAAACTTCGACTTTCGATGTAAATCTACATTCGAATGGGTTTCATCCTTCCACTGGTCTCTGCCCGACCCATCACCCGATGGCCTCATCAGTTCTCTCCGGTTCGTTGCTTTCTTCTTCTTCGCCTTCTTCTCTCGCTCCTCCCCGATCGACTGTGTTGCCGCCGGTCTCCGTTCAGTTCCGTCCCAGATTCGACGCCGCCTCGAAGATGACGGGCCCGCTCCGCCGTTGCCATCGCAGGGCGAGGCCGAGCTCGCCCAGCCGGGGGTGGCTCGGTCTCGTGGGCCACCGACGCCGCCGTCCCTAGGCGGCTCGGCCTCGCCCAACGACGGCGGCGCCGGTGGCCCTCTCTTTCAGTCTTCTGAAGTCTGCGAGAAAGGAGATGGGACGCCAAGGAGAAGATCAACAGTAAAAAAAAAAAAAGAAAGAAAAGGAAAATAGAAAAAAAAAATTAATTAAATATTATTTAAAAATGCCTCATCATCGCCGGCAACTCCACGTCAGCGCTGACCGGTCAACATTGGCCGGGTGGACTTTATTCACATAAATACAAAAGGTTTATGATTGAATCGGCGCAAAAAAAAAAGATTTAGGGATGAATTGGCACAAATGAAAAAGATTTAGGACTGAATTGGCAAAATTAAAAGATTTAAGATTGAATTGGCAAAAGTGTAATAGGTTTAGGACTTTTTTGACAATTTTCCCGGAGTTTCGGCCAACAGGTTTTGTAAAATGCTTTCGCGAATGACCTTTAAACATCTCAAACTTAAAGCAAAATAGAGGTAATATTGTTGGAAAGGAAGAACGGATGAATGCCCAGCAGGTTTGTCGACAAGACTGGTGACGTCCGAGGTAAAGCCCTAGGAGAGCAGGTTTTTCTGCTTTCTTCTAATGAAGCATTATTTCCCACCACCCACGAACATCGCATATTATCCCCCTCCTTAGTCACTACAAGGGGAAAAAAAATGGAAGAATCCTCTTGAGTATTTCATGAAGTCTTTTCAATCATAGTAAAGAAGTTTCTTTGTTTTCTTCGAAATCTAATACAATTGCTCAACAATCTCCTCCTGTTTTGATAGGGACAAAACCTTTCAAGCGTGATCTTTGTTTCCAATCGATTCTCTTAGACAACGAATTAAGAACGGGCGCAGACTCTCAATTGCTTGAAGAACTCAATGTTCTAGGGGATGGACATGGATGTTTAGATGAAGAAGGAAGCAAAGCTTGACGAGAGCATCGTGGTGAAGCATGCTTACTCATTCTTTCAAATCTTTAAGGTTTCCATCGCAGGTCCCATCTTCACAAAACAACGCCGCAAAAATGAGCGGTGAATATTTTGCTAAAGTTTCTACGGTGGATGCCTTAAGGGTGATGAAATCAATCGAACTCAAGTTTTCATTCACGAGAGGCTCCACACGAAAGCGTTGACAATACGTCACGAGTGGAGCTACATTTTACACATCGATCGTAGCCTTCACCAGCATTGTGGTGGGCTTTGGCCTGTTCTATTGCTTGAAGAAGCATGGGATCTCCGAACTCCATGTAAAAATTACTCATATCCTTCTTTTCGGAAATGGCTAGAAACATGTTTTTGTACGCTGGGCAGTTTCTCCTCCTTTATATCTGTAAAAACTGCATGTACAATTGATGCTTCACTAAGCATCGCATGAGGATCAAAATAGCAGTGACATTCTAGAATAGGACTTGTTTGATGAGATTTACCTCAATTCGTCTTATTCGGGCATTAGCGACTAGTATAGATCTTGAATTACACCAAATAGATATAAAGACTGCTTTTCTCAGTGGAGAATAAGAATAAGAAATTTTTATGGAACAACACATTGGGTCTGTTATAGAAGGCCAAGAACGAAAGGTAATGTCGACTTTTTGAGATTGATATTGTATGGCCCTTAAGTAGTGTTCGAGACAATAACATAAACGTAAATGCCCTAGTGGCACCCCGACCAAGCTTCATAGGGAATATTGGAACAAGCTATCGGGAAGCCCTCTAAAAACGTAGACCCGGCTGCAGCAATTAATGCCTCAATTTGGGCTGCAATAAGTGATAATGGTGTTATTATAGTGGGAAGATATTGTTTGGTTGTTTATGTATTTCGAAAGATTTGGCATCCTGTAGAGGTATATATGTACAAAGAGAAGAGACAGAGAAATATCTGCTGTCATTTATATACCAATTTTTAGACCTTATGCTGAATATTCTGTTAATTAAATGGACTGTTTGACCCCAAAAAAAAAAAAACTGCTAACTTGACAATCCTACAGTACTGTCATTATTTCTGACCTCGTGATTTTTCGATCAATGAATGCTTTATGCAAAATATGCGGTGATGGTGTGTGGATCGACGGTCAGAAATAACTGATGGTACCGTCAGACTGTTAGGGAAAAATTTCTAAAAAAATTATTCAATATTAATTATTACTATAAAAATCATTAAAAAAAAAGGCTACCTTCCCTAATCTTTTCCCTTTGCATTTTTTGCAACCCTCTTCTGCACTGGTGATTTGCGTGATCTCTTTCCCTTTTCCACATTTCTCGGTTATCTAAATGAATAAATAAATAAATAACCATTTACCCAAAAAAATAATAAATAACCAAATCAATAAATACATTAAAAGCCACAGCCCCCAATACGACCAAACTGTGATTATCCTTGGCAACATCTGCATATTTTTTTCTTTTTTCTTTTTTTGTAAGTTTTAAATTTTTTAAAGAAATTATTATCTAAAAGGGACCCCGGTCAGGTCCTCAAACTCGACCCAGTTGAGGGCTCCAAACCCTAGCCCAACCCGGTCTAGGCCCTAAAACAAATCTAAACAAAATCCCAAAGCCCACATTCCAATCAGTTCCCCAAGTCCTCCTAAAAACCTAAAAGCCCAGAGCCCATCTACTGTTTCGGCAAACCCGGCTCAAGGCTAGCCTCCCCTCACCGGTCCGCCGTCGCCGTCACAGTCGCAATGGCGTAATTTTATTGCCGTCTTCTTTAATCGGCATTTAGTCCTTGATCCTTCAAACATATGCCAATAGATGTCTTAGAGAACTTGATATAATGAGCATAAAGTTTGGCTGGTTGGGGATCATTTGACCTACCCTTGACTCTTTCTAGTGGCCTTGATGATGCCAGATTGTATCCTTACGACATGCGTTAGCTCGCCACTAGCATGTGCCCTCGTAATATGTGGCAAGCTATTATTGGCCGTTGTCATCGTGTCCAAGTGGTGGCTCATCAATCATTGATTTAGTGAACTGCCACTTGGAGAAAATCCTGTCCATTACCCGTAATAACATCGTCACTATAAATGCTCGTTGTTTCATTCAACTTTGCAGACCTCTTGTGTTGAATTTCTTTTGCCTGTTGTTGGTAAAGTACCTGAGGTGTCAATGGATCAATTCAGGAATTTGAATAACCAAACTAAACTGAACCATTAAGTAATGTGCATGAATTGAACCAAAACACATACGAACCGAACAACTCGGTTCGGTTTGATTTTTGAATTTTTTATATTTTATTTTTATTTTTTTATTTTTGCTCTTGCTTCATATCTAACCGTTCACAATCTATTTGCTATTAAAAAAATCCAACATTATTTTGCAAGAAAATTTTAAATATCCCAGCAACTTGTTGGGACTATCATCACGACGGATTTAACATCACCATCAACAACAGGCAACTTTCTGTTGCTTCAGCTCTCTTATGGGAAAAATCGACTCTAAAGTAGAGAAGCTATACTAGCCTTTTTTTAGAGTGGATTGAGAAGAAGTGGAACTCCGATGAAAATGGAATCTTGCTGCATCCCCTGAAGCAGCAGGGGCTAGCTTATCTAGATCCTCTGGAGTTAGATCGGCTGGAGTAGCTACTTACTTTAATGGTGTCCGAAAAAGTTTGTTGGTACAGATGTCATGAGATGTGAAAGCGATTTTGGACAGGAGTACCAACTTTCTTGCTTGTCTGAAGAACTCTGTTGGTACATATGTCATATGAGATGTGAAAGCAATTTCCCATTGGAGTACCTACTTTCCTTGCCTTATTGGTGTCCGAAGAAGTCTGTTGGTATAGATGTCATATGAGATGTGAAAGTGATTTTGGACAGGAGTACCGACTTTCTTGCTTGTCCTTGGTACTTAAAGACTACTAGTTTACTAAGAACTAGAGCCAACTGTAACATCCAACCAGAGAGGCCAGTCAGTGCTGTTTCAGGATGTCAATGTCAATTAGATTTCTCCAAGTCCCAAAATACTCTTCAGTATCAACAGTGAAAAAATAAAAATAAAAAACAGAATCAAGATAATAGTAATTCTTAATCCTTACAAAACAAGACAATCAAAAGAACAAAATGTCTAGTCTCTGCCTTTGTCCCCATTGTCCCATAGAAAAAAAAAAAGTAATTACGTTCTACTATTCACTTGCCCCCATGCTCTATTTCTGTAACCATTTCCTTTCTGCCCTTGGCATAGGCAAAATCAGGCATCCATATCACCCCAGTTGGCCCAACTCAGATTGCAAAATGGCAATGCCAATGACAATGTCATAATGATGAAAACCCATGATTGAATGTGTGCTGATTTCATCAAGATTGATTAACCAGTAACAATAATCCTATGGAAGAATGCTAAGCAGCAGCAAGTGCAAGAAAATGAAGTGCTCAGGTTCACGTTGCAGCATGTGTAACTAAATCCTTCTGCTACTTTGTCGTCGCTCTCACTGTCCAAAAGCTCCTACAAAATATAACACTGAATAAGTTACCGACGAATTGGAGAGAAACTGGTCGACATTAAAGCAAAAAGAATCCAAAATTAAGCTGCCACTAATGCTTTCACTATACATGCACAAGTATGACAGGAAAATGCATTAATCCCATTCCAAGTCCTCACTATAATTTCATGCTCATGTCTTATTTGATGCAATCTTCAATCACTGCAGTCCCCAGAGATGAATAACCAAGTCTGAAGATGAAAATGCTTGCCACTTCTTATGCAAAGCAAAAATGTCCCCTTTTGGCAAAACTTCACTATAAGTTTTGAAATGATCTGTCTCTACACCTCAAATTTTCTATTCAACCAATGAGAACCTTACGATGACCAAAACTATGGGGATCACGATAGAACTCACGATGATCCAATTGTAAGAAGATCAAAGCAAGAATGAAACAAGTCAAAATAGTCGAAATTTCTAGATAGTTTCCAGCATGACTTAAACACACCATAGTTAATTTAGATATACATTCAACATCAAAAAAATACTATTCCTACGCCATTTAGCTATCATCATCAATAGATTACCACATAACTCAAGAATGGCACAATCCAAAGTACTAATGGTAAACCAGTAATAGAATGACCACCCACCATTAACAAATCTTTAATCTCAGTGAGCTTTTATCGAAGCTTGTTCTATCCAAACGGGTAATTGGAAAACAAATTAAGGACAAATTCTCAGTTCATACAAGACAAGAAAGGAGCATTTGCATATAATCACGTAGAAACTATTTCCCAAAAGATAAAAGAAAATGGCAAACTCGATGCACTTATTTACTCTCGACAACATCCAATTATCAACCAATCCAACAGAGTAGCATCTATAGGATCCACACAAGAAAGCTTCCCATTACATGCACTAGCATCTTACAACATGCAGTCTTTTCAAAAATTTGCAATAAGAGAACTACACCAACAAGCCACGTTTCCACTTTCTCGTGTTGCACAGACATCATATCTAAACCCGACAAAACACATTGGAGCTTCAACCAGCCAAATCCTCTAAATTTCGTGAAGCCCATCCACTTAACATAATCTCTCGTCATTCTCAGGAAAAGAAGATCGTTAAAATCAACAACCCAAAGTAAAAACCACTACCAGACAGCCAAATCATCCGACATGACTTCAACTCCTCTAATATGCGAACTAACTTAAAAACTACATATCCTCAGAATTCGCCTCGTCGCATGTGATTCCAATAGGCACTGAGTTTAAAAAAAGCAGACAGTAGATTTTCATATCTGCCCAACCCCTAGAAAATTTGAAAAAAGAAAATAAACCCAGAAGGCCAAACCCCTAACAAATTTGAAAAAGAAACCCGAAAGGCCAAACCCATGCCCACCTTCTGCCCTGTACTCTGTTTGGGAGACTGGAACTCTTCTCGGGACATGAACTCCCCCTCTCCGCAGGGGATCGTCGAGCCCGTCTCGTGCTGGAACCGAATTATTCCTCGGCTTGCTGGAGCAGGCTCTGGAAGTCGGGTCTGGTCAAGAAATTAATGGGGACGACGTGTCTGCTCGATACGAGCCAGATCAAAGAGTAAATCAAACAAAGGAGAGCGAATCCACGGCCACAAGAGGAAACCCAAAGCTTATCTGATGGTGAAGCCTCACGAGATAGGCTGAAAAGCAGCTAGCTAAAAAAATCCTAGAAAATCGCCGAGAAACGAGAGACGCCGACACAGTAGCTTCGAATTCCCACAGATTGGACGAATATGGAGAATCGGAGACTGGAGAGCCGGGAGAGGCGCCGAACGAGAGAGACGAAGCCCGCGAGGGAGTGGAGAGTAGAAGACTGTAGAGCCGGAGCGTGTTTTAGAGTTTTGTGTGACTGACCCTGAATAACGTTATATTTAAGCAGTTCGGTTCAGTTAACTAAACTGAACCCCAAAAAAAAAAAAAAATTACGGATCTTCTTAATATCCAAACTGAGAACCTGAAAAAGCACGAAATTTCAATTCGATTCACTTCAGTTCAATTTTTAGTTCAATTATTAATTGAGTTCTGACATCCTAAAAGTACCCACGTAAGTCCATAATTATTGTAGCTTTTCTTAATTAAGCGATTTGATCACATGCCGCCATCGACAACCATTCAAACAATCATTTTTAAAAAAAAAAAAATTCCGCATCCAAAATCAAGAAAAGTATAATTAAATTCGTGATTCATGACTTTGGATTCATATGATTGAGATCTGTTTTTCAACCTTAGCATCGCTCTGAGATGAACCGCAAATAGAAATATTAGAAACAAATAACTCGAGTCAAATGTTTTCGACTTGAGAAAGATAGCGTGAAATTTAGAGTCAAACGTTTCTTACTTGAGAAAAATAGCATGAAAATAGTATGAGAGATTGCGATCACATAAATGTAATGGATCATCTAGAATCGCAGGTTTCAACTCTTGAATTTACGACCTATTGCAGGCAAGCAGGCTCGTTTGGAATCTATATTTTTAATGGGATTTAGAAGCTTTACACAGTTAATTAAACTGAAATTGATTTTGTTTGCCTAATAGCTATTTGTTTATGCTAATTGCTGGTCATTGGCGGGTTGACTTTTGAGGCTCTGTTTGGCAATGTTTTTGTTCTCGTGTTTCTGTTCCTCAGTGTTTCTGTTCCCGGATGATTTTTGAGAATCAGAACGCGTTTGGTAACTGCTAAAATTTTTGTTCCAGGAACAGAAACGCATTTGGTAACTGCATAAAATTTTTGTTCCCAATTTGCATTTAAATTAAATAATTAAATAATTATATTTGATGACAAAGACAAGAGAAAATAATTAAATCAAATAGTGATTAAGAAAAAGAAACGAAAAAAATAAAAAGAGTCGCGAAAAAAAAGTTTAATCTTTTTTAGATTTAAAAATACCATATTAAAGAGGAAATTGAAATAAAAATATCAACTATAATTGTGTATTTTTCTGACCACGAATGATATTTTTCTAATTTTTTTTGGATATTTTATAATTAAAAAAATTAAAAAAAATTAAAAAAATATATGAAAACTATTTTTAATTCAAAATTGGTTCCTAAGGCTCAGCCAAGGCTTTCAAAGTTAATTTTGTAATTTTTGTGATTTTTTTGTTATTTTAAAATTAATTTTAAAAATAATTATAATTATAATTATAAATCATGTTTCAACAATAACTGAAAGTATCGATGAAAAATTCATATAAGTATATCGTTGAAAACAGTGATTTGCAAAAGTGTTCCGGAACACAAAAACTAACTTTTTTTTGTTCTGAAAAGTGGTCCAAAAGTGTTCCAGAACACAGAATCAGAATCATAATTATTTGCATTACCAAACATGTTTATGTTCTTTACTGTTCCCGGGAACAGAAACAGAGAAACGAGAACATTGCCAAACAGACCCTGAAGCACTATGGGATGCTTGTCCTTAAAAGAGATGCCTGACTTCATAGTCAGGTGATGCTGAGAATTGTCACGAAGGGTAGAGAGAGATTTAGGGTGTGTATGGCAACACAAAAAAAAAATACTTCAGGAAGAGTGTTTCTGTTCCCAAAATATTTTCGAAACACTTTGGGAACAAAAACGCGTATAGTTCAAAAAAATTCAAAAAATGTTCCGCGGAACACTTTTGTGCCAGGGAACACTTTTGAAGAAACAAAAAAAAAACTTGCTTTTGGGTTTTGGAACGCTTTTTGGAACACTTTTGGAATCATCACCTACCACCGCCAACGCGGCCACCACCCACCGGCCACCGCCGCCGCTAGCCGCCAGTGATCAAAAATTGTTTATTTTTTTTTAACTTTCCAAACACGTTTTTATTCCCAAAAAACGTAGTTGGGAACAGAAACACAAAAAAAAATATGTTAAAAAACAATGCTCAGAAACAGGAACGTTCCCATATGCACCCTTACCTGAAACTTGTCTGCCAATCGCATGAATATCGCCGATCTAATTGGAATGTGTGGAAACCTAAGGTTCCGTTGCAAGAACACCCTAGGGGAATTAAAATTTGGCCCCCGTAAGGTAGGTCGAACCACGAGATTCCTAATAAAAAAAAATCCTGCATATTAAAGGGGACACGTATGGTGGGTTAAACCATAAGATGGCTCGTCCTAAGAAGGATTTGCCGAAGGAATGCCCGTGCTGACCATCAATTCGCTCTGCTGCGACGCAACATTCTCGCTCGCATCGGCATCGATGGGCGGAGAACTCTCGGGAGCTGCGGCGGAGGCCGACGGGACCCCGCTCACCGTCACAGTGGGGGCTCTGTGGTCCGACGTGGTGGAGAATCGGGCGATGCGAGCCCCGCGTTTTCATCACCTCGGTCATTCAACTCATATATTTACCGAATAATACATATGATATTACAAAATCTATCTTATCTTTATTTTATTCCGCCTTTACTATCCGATAAAAATATTCAAACGGGGAAACCCAACTTCCGGGTTTGGCTTCACTGCAAACTAATCGGAATTTAAAAAGAAGTCACCAAGTTGCTGCTCGAGCACGTGTAAAATCCAAAATAGATTCCAAAATAAGATATCGACTGAATTGATCCAGTGACCGGTCCAGAGGAATTCAAACCGTTAAGACTGTGACGGGGCCCATTTCAGCCGAGTTACGGAATACTAATCGAAATTTAACAGGAGTTACTAAGCTATTGCTCGAGCATAAAAAAAATCAAAAATAGCTTTCAAAATGAAATTAGCACAAGAATCGATCGGGTGACCGATCTCGATAAATTCGAACCGTCAAAATTGAGCTTTCAACCGTTAAAACCTATGTAGCATCGACAAAATACGTCGACACGTGATTTTTAAATGTCGTACATTAAATATATTATACATATAATATTAACGGTGAATTTTTCATTCTTCTATTAGGAATTCACGATTAAGTTTTTTTACTAACTAAGTATATTAATTTTGAGATGACTGAATATACGACTCAATTATAAATTTTTTCTTTCGAAATAGCACGTCGAGATGTTAACTCGCGTGTTACTATCGGTTACATGTCGAAAAGCGTTAAAGGTTGCGGGAGTATTGAAAAATATGGTACACGAGCACGACACGAACAACTCCGTAAAGTGTGTCGGTGCTACATCGGAATTTTTTTTTTTCTTTCGAAAAGGTGCTACAAAGGTAAAAATAGAACAGCAATAAACTGCGAGGCACATGTTGCCGAGTTGCGGAACGAGTCAACTCAGTGATTCGACTCACTCGCCGCGTTCGGAAGTGCTTATATAACCATCTGCTCACCATCATCACCGAAGCACCATCCCTAAAACCTCTCGCTTATGGATTTCTCTGAGCAGGACGTGGATGTCTTCGGAGAAGACTACGACGAAGACCGCATCGACGGCGAAGGCGACGGCGAGCGTCGAAAGACCAACCGCCAATCGCCTTCCGGATCGTCATCGCCGTCGTCCTCATCGTCCTCTTCCTCTTCAGCAGCGTCGTCCTCGTCGTCGTCCGGATCTTCTTCCGACGGAGCAGATAGCAGCAGCGACGGCGGAAGCCCTCGCAGCGGCGGGAGAGAAGATGAGAACGGGGAGGATTTGGAGAATGTTAGTGGCGTGAAGAACAGTCACCGTAGTGAGTTCGAAGAGCAGGAGACCGATCTGTTCGGGTCTGATAACGAGGAGTACTGTAAAACTCCGGCAACTAGTCGTTTTTCGATTCCCGGTATGATACTCTTATTCTCGATTCTTCAGCTTTCGTCTACCTGTTGCCGGATTTTCTGGTTTCTGATATTGTATGATTGGAGCTCTGAGTGCTCGCGTGTTCCTGTACTTTGTTGATTCGAGGGAAATTTACTGTTCATTTTCACCATAGTTTGGAATAGTATTCAATAAGGTCAGCTAACATAGGCTTCGCATGCGGGTGAAATGTGATAATTTTTCGTTCTTCATGGACAAATAGTCATTGTAATTGAACAAAAATAGGACCTTTGTGGCCGTAACTTCGCAGAATATCTTAAGAAGTAATATAGTTACTTTGTGTCTATTTTATTATTTTGCATCCTTGTGCCTGATCAGTGTCTCTCTTGGCAGTACTGCCCCCTATTCGTACCAATAGCAGTCAGGGCAGAGGGACCTTTGGTCGTGGTCGGTGGCAGGCTGGGCATCCAAATGGTAGAGGAGCAGGTATCCTTCCCCGCCCTGGACCTTATCCGCCAAGGCAAAACTATGGTTATGGACCGAAGTTTTCTAACGGTCATCGCGATGAGCGTTTTGTTTCTGAGCTCAAGCTATCCAAGAGCGAAGAAACATTATCAAGGAGATGCATTGCATTTCAGGAGGTATTTGATAGCTTTTGATTAGATTTTGGCTGCATCAGTCTTATTCATGTGATTGTCACCTCATTTGTCACATACATAAATCAAAGCATGCGCCACAAAGCGATCGCCGTTGCTATTGGAATTTTTTTTTAATATATTTAGATGGTATTTGTGCGGATTTCACGACTGAGAATGACTATGCCTTTTATATGGCAATGTAGAATGACCAGAAGAATGAATATTGGAACAGAATCATTGTGGTTGTTTTCTTGCTGATATTTAGCTTTATTGTTTCTTGAGATGACATGAGCCGTGGGTATATTATATTATCGGATTAGGAAGACCTCAAATAGTATGAAATCTAATTGTGTGCTGCTTTGTTTAACAGCCGTGTGAGCTTGCTTGCTATAGCCGTGTAGAAGGTGGAGACGTCTACTTAGACGATCGCGGCTTGGTGAGCTCTCTGGTGCTCCTTTCTTTGGTTGATTTCCTGCTTTTAGTCTGCAAGCTTTTCCAATCCAGGCTGTACCTGACCTGACTCTTTATCTTCCGATTGTAGAGGCTCTTTAAACGTTTCATAACAGAAGACGTAGGAGCTGATCTGAATGAAGGTTTTGACACTTTTGTTGGCAAAAAAGGTGTGCTTGCTGTTTATATGAAATATGAAATGTTGTAAAGCCTAATCCTTGATGAGTGGCATTAGAAATTATAAAAATGAGCATAGGATGCTCACATGTGCCTCTCTCTCTCTGACAGAATTGGGTTCCGAGGGTTTTGGTGACCTTCTTACTTGCATAAGAGACAAAAATATCCCGCTGCAGAACATCCATTTTGTGGTATGGGATATGCTGCATATGACTTCCATGTACATGAATTTTGCTTAAGTTCTAGGTTTAAATTCTTCCCCTTTGGGTTTCTGTGACTGCAGACATTCCGGAACAACCTCAATAAGGTACTATATTTGCCTCTTTATGAATTTATAGCTGCGTGAATTTTTATCAATTCATAAGAAACATTGTGGTGCCAGCCCACTTACCAAATTGTATACTGGAAAAGGCATAACAAGACTTATAATCATCTTTCTGGTTTTACTGCTAAACCAAAAAAAAAGAGTGTTGAGCCATTTCTTTGTCTTGCCATGTGATTTTACGTTTTCCTTCATCAAGTACTATCATTAAATGCTCTTACATGGAATGCACGTCAATTCTATCTTGAGGAATTGAAAGTACATGTGATGTTCAATTCGAAGCCTTGACATCGGTGTCTTATGCGATTATGCTATTTATGCTGTTTGTGCTTTGCAGATATTGGCTACAGCTTATATCAGAAATGAGCCCTGGGAGATGGGGGTGCATAAAAGGAATGGGGTTGTCTACCTTGATGTTCACAAACTTCCAGAAAGGCCTCAAAGTGACTTAGATCGCAGAAGGTTACTACTATATGTAAACTCGAGGACTTGCATGATTATAGCTTGACCTATTTTTACAGATATGGATATGAAATCTCTCTTTTGCACTTCCCTGGTTTCCCTTTCTCTTTCAATATACTAGGTTCCTCACGTTGAGATGTAGGCTAGATTAAATTGTAAGCAGCATTGATCTTATTGGTAGTTGTCTCTGCATAAGAACAAGAACATGAATTTATAGTGAGTTTCTGCTGAAAGCTGCATGTCAGATGGAACCATCTTAATAGTTGAAACCTGTGATATGTCCTTGGGAATCTTCTTCTTCTTCTTCTTTTTTTTTTTTGCTTCTCTTTTTTGGAAGAGAAAATAAGGGGTGGGGGTGTCCAAGTTTAGTGACTACCCAGGGGACAACTTTTTAAGCGATGGGATCATTTTCAGCCTTCACTTAAATGAATATATGTTCAGTACTTGACTACGTTACATGGTTTATAGTCATTTCATTTTAAATAGGCAAACAAACATAGGTGTGGAATTTGATTGCAATCTATATGGGGCATTTTGACGTAGCTGCCTTGTGGAAGTGTCACTCCTTGATTTTGTACTTGTCGTGCATCTTGTGGGCCTTTAACTTAGAGATAACCATTTTGGCAGGTACTAGTCCTCTGTAACTATTATAGATTTAACATGATACTTAAATCAAGGATAGGTGCTTTTCTTTTGTAGGAATTATTCTTTGTTAGTTTGATGTCAAGAGCATTTAATAGACTTTGAAATTGGATCTCATTGCACTCGTTTGCTTATGTATTTAGATGTTACTGGGGATATTGCTTTGAGAACCTTGCGACTGAAGACCCCCAAAGAGCTGTGGGAGAAGGGATACATCATGTTGATGCCAATGTTGAATACTGTTCTGTGATTAAAACTAAATTAGGGGCTCATCGGATATTGATGGGGGCTGAAATGGATTGCTGTGATTCAGCTGATGATGGAAAGAGATTTTATATCGAGCTAAAGACCAGCCGTGAGGTCAATGAGATTGTTCGTTGCATGTGTCTTCTCTGCTATGATTTATCTACTTTTTCTAGCGTCGGACAATTAGCAGCCTTCTCTTTAGTTTCACCTCTTGACATATTTACCTACTCTGCAGTTAGAATATCACACTGAAGAAAGATACGAGCGAGAGAAGCTCCTCAAGTTCTGGGTAAGCTAGCTTCCCATTTTCAATGTCGTGATTAGATTTATGTTCCTTCTTTGTTCATGGGTTTTTCTGTAGCTGTTGATATGAAATAGTGAAAATTCCTTTTAGATATTCCTCTATTTGTAATTTGATGATTGTATAGACATGATTCAAGTGGACCTTTTAGCTTCCTAATTTGGGATTGATAGTCTCTGTATGGATAACATTGCTATTTCATGTATCTTGTGCATACAACTTAATTTCTGCCAGATTACTGACAATGCATTTATCTGTTGCTGCAGATTCAAACCTTCCTGGCGGGTGTTCCTTATATAGTTATTGGGTTCAGGTATCTCATCTTTTGTCTTCTTATAGGCGACATATCTATCTCCGCATCAATACTCATATACTGAGCATTACATGGTGGTTAGTTGAGAATAGGTCTGAAGACCCTAGTTTCCTCCTTAGCTCTCCTAAAGGACATCCAATGTAGAGAACTCCTTCACTTCTCTGTTGTGTTGCCTTATTGTATTATAGTTTCTGCATCATATGTAGGTCTATTTTACTACATCAACATCAACAACACATTTATCCCAAACTAGGTCTATTTTACTACATTGAACATTTTTGCCCTGAAAACAATTGATGGGCGGTGCTGTCATTGTAGGGATGATGCTGGCCGGCTTGTCCGGACAGAGAGATTAAGAACTAAAGACATAACTCAGAGAGTTAAAATGAAGAACTATTGGCAGGTAAGTCATGCTTGTGGCAATTCTTTATTTGATGGCACTGACAATATTGCTTGCTCTCTTCCAAGTGATGCACGTTTAAGCCATCTTGAGATTTAAATAATTTCATCCTTGTATGCCATGAACTATCCGATCCATGTCAACCGTGTTCTGTATAAATATCATGGTTCCTTTTCTCTAAGATCAAGTTGGTGTTATGCCTTATTTCGGCATCAAGGTTGAGGGTATTATACCCGCAATGCAAGAACTTGAGAAAGAGAAGCAGGTCAATTTCGTTTTCTCATTCAATGAGAATTGGTTTTAGTGTTTGATTTCCATGAGAATTGGTTATATCCTCAAAGTAGGAGAAATACAAGTTGCACTTCAATGGTCCAAAATGAATTCTTTGGGAGCATTTTTTTTTTTTTTGCTTCCCTTTGCTTGAATTGAAATGAAGTGGGTTGGCAGGGAGGAGTGTGCCTGGCATTTGCTGATGAAGTCCTATGCTGGCTGTATGGAACAGTCAAAGAAAGTGAGATTCCGATATCTATATCTTATTACCTTAAGTCTCGTTTTTGTATTCGTAAAATGATTGCGTAGTTTTGCAGTGCCTTCTCATTTGTGAGTCATTTTGACACTTTGCGATCTATGGTGATATCAACTTCTGATGACTTGGCTGTGCATTTTCAGATGAAGACTACATACTGCAGTTTGCTCCACCGTTTAATCGTTTGGAGCTTCTGCAAGCTAACTCTTGCCCCGATGCGATTACTAACCATGTCGAGCAATTGTGACATTTTCAGAGGTTTGCCTTGAAGATCAATGGACGGAAAAGGGTATGTTTCCATGTTTAACATCTTTTCCCAATTTTCTTCCTATTTAGCCTGAAGTACAAATTTGAACTGAAGCCAACTCTCTAACACTGAATTTGGCAGGCCCATTTTTCGTCTCCCCAGATGCTTCAGACCTTGTAAATTTGGCGAAGTGGTAACTGAAGATATCGGTTTGCTAACTCAGGCTTCGTCAGAAGTTTTGCTCCGGCAATCTTAAATGCAGCCATAAGCAGGGATCGCGATTCTCGATTTGTAATAGAAGTTAGCTTGGAACTTCTAGAACGAGAACCGTTTTCCATTTCCCAGCGTTGTCTGTGCATCTAGTTAGTCGTCTTTTTTTTTTTTTTTTTTTTGGGAATCTGGTGCTATAATTATCTGCAATTGGTACTAGAAATCTGGGGTCATTCGCGACAAACATCATCCGAAAGATGATGGCTTATGCTTGCGGTTGGCAGTTGTCTAACAGAATGTTGGACAATTCTCATAAAAAGGCTGGTTTTTATTCCTACCGCGGGAGGGTATTTTTTCAAGGCCTGTTGTCAAGTAGGCGCTGAGCTAGTGACGGCGAATCGGAATCCACCGCGTCATGTTGTCATCTAGGCCCCATAAAAAATGAGAATGGCTGGCATTGACGATTCCCAAATCCTTTTGAGGTCGATTCATTCTGGCGAACTCGGCATGCTCTGCCAAGTTGCCAACGTCCTCTGTTCTGCCTCGGATGTTCTTTTTCTTTTTGATAATCTCGAAAAATATGGCCGTTGATTTTCTTTTCTTTTCTTTTCTTTTATCTTTTCTTTTCTTTTTTCCCTTACTCGTGGAGAAGTAGCGCTTGATTTTTTGGTTGGGTGTCCCTTGGACACCATTGAGCAGCTCAGATGGCCCTTTCAATGCGTAAAAATGCTATAAAAAAATTCCAAATTTATTGCATTGGTATCAATAAGTTTTAAATTTTTTGGGTAGATTAATTTAATTTAATTTTAAACAAAATTTTTTGGGTAGATCAATTTAATTTAATTTTAAACATTTTTGTATTTTTATCAGTTCAACACCATCGCGCCATTGGCGTGGGCAATTATTATAATATTTTGCAATTTTGATAAACCTTTTATTATTTTTATTTTTTATTGTGGGAAATGACCCTTGCTGGCTCGGCCATTGGCAGTAGGAGTGGGCAAATAAGATCGTCCGAACCGGACCGGTTGTCCAGTTTTCGGTTTCGGAGGTTGGCGGTTCAATTTCAGGTTCCAGGAGTATAGGACCGAGCTAGTCGGTTTTTTTTTAGTCCACCTAGTTGCCTCTTCTCTTTACAGCAGACACTGGATGATTGATTCTATATTTTCTTCTATTGGTATACCAGTTATCTTCAGGATGAGTTTTTGTTTTTGGTAGACATACATATATGTTGGATGACATGTGCCTTATTTGACAGGCTTCCTGAGAATTCTTTATCGCATGCGACACTATGTTGAGGGCACTGGGCATGAGTGCCAATTGTATCTTCTGGAAACAATGCTTATATGTGCTTTGTTGGAGATACTACAAAGCACTTTTGCACCCCTCCAAATGGAATGCCCTTCGTCACTTCCAATTTTAAGTTGGATTGCCCGATGATTTCTTCTTTACTTGAATATGGAAAGCAGCCGTCATAGCATTATAGCGTTGTCCGAGACAAGGCCCCCAAAGCACAATTTGTAGCAATGAATCCTAGATATTGCTGCGTCTTACCAATGTTATTGGACCGTCCGAGAATCGGATCAAACTGGTGGGTCCGGTCCACAGTTTTGAAAATTGGGAATCGAGACCACCGGCACAATTCTCGATTCTTGAGGGGAACCGAACTGGATCAGGAGCAGTTCACCCCTAATTAGCAGACATTGGCGAGGGGCGCAGCCCTCAGTTGGGCGACCCAGATCTGGTGAGAGTCAAGCCCAGATTCGAGAAGGGCATTCCTAGCCTAGTTGAGGGCATGACCCTCACAACATGGGCAATTGTATTTGTACCAATTCAACTCATCACTGACATAGACGTCAGCATTATACATGGCACAATTGGTGCGGGCAAATATTGTAATATTTTGCAATTTTGATCAATCTTTTATTATTTCTTTTCTTTATTTTTTATTATGGGCAATGACCCTCGCCTCGCTGGCTCAGCCAATGGCATCCATTAGCGAAGGTCGTGGCCCTTAGCTGGGTGACCCCTAGCCAGATCTAGCGAGGGCGGCCCTCGCCTGGCTGCGAGGGTCAAGCTCAAATTCGGCAAGGGTAGCCCTCGCCTAATCAAGGGCTCAACCCACCCAACCTGGGCAATGAAAATAAAATAAAATAAAATAATCAAAATTATAAAACTTGTCCATGTTGCATGTTGTCAGTTAGCGATTTAGGCCAAAATTGATCGAATAGATTGATTTGGTACAAATGTAAAAAGTTTATGATTAACTTGGTCTAATTGAAAATTTTATGACTTAATTGATACTAATGACTGGAACTTTCATTTTATTTTATTTTTGCTGCGAAGAAATCCTGTGCGAAAATTTAAAGTTGACCAAGCTATACTCTACGGGTATGTTTGATAATGCTCATGTTTCTCTTATTTATATTCTTTTGTTTTCGAGAATACCACGACAAATCCCAAATTGGTATACTTGTAGCAAATTTACTTCTAATTATTTTGTTTGACAACTAAAAACTTTAAATTGACACACATGTGATAAATTTACTCTAAATTATTGTTTTGACCATAAACAATTTTAATCCGGTACACTTGTAATCAATTTACCCTTTGTTAGTTTCTGTTAAGTTTTACAGTCAAATTGATGAGTTAGATTACATGTAATAGTTGACAATATTTCAATTTGAGATTTTTATCCTATGTTTGACACAAGTGTATCAATTTATAGTTTTTCATGGTATCAACGAAAACTAACAAATGGTAGATTTGTCATAGTTATACCAGTTTAGTATTTTTTACGGTAAAAAAATTAATTTTGAGTAAATTTTTCACATGTATAATAGTTTAGAGTTTTTGGAGGTCAATGAAAAATTTTAAGATAAAATTATTAAATGTGTATTAGTTTGAGATTTTTTATGATAAAAAAATAGTTTGGAGTAAATTTGCTATAATTATATAAATTTGAGGTTTTTTGTGATAAAAAATAATTTTGTATAAAATTATCACAAATGTACCGATTTGAGATTTTTTGTGGTATTAACCCATTTTTTTCCTTACTTTCCTCTGGATTGGGATTTTTTTCTCTTCCGATTTAGTTTAGATCTGAAATTTTATCTCTCTTTTGTGGAGATTTCTTTCCTGATCTAGTTTAGATTTGAATTTTTCTGCGTATAGTTTTTGAGATTTCGCTTTTCTCGAATTTCGTTGGTGAACAAGTCCAGTTTTAAAGGATGTCAAAGGAGTTTTGTCAAGGTTTCACTTGCATAGGTGTTAGATTTGTGCTTGTTCAATGTTTTTACTCTTCTCGGTGATGGTTTGGAGATGCCAAACGTAGGAGTAGGCATGCATTATTGAAAGGCAAAGCCGTAGCAGTAGATGGAGATCTCGGTGTATGCTCACTATTGAAGATGAATTCAATGATTGGCCAGAAGAAGTCACCGATATGCTATTTGAGCATGTAATCCATAATTTTATTTTGATAATTTCTCTTGTTATATGGAGCTTGTTTTATTTTGAAGTTATCTAAAATTTATCTTGGATTTGTAGTTGAATTAGGATGTTTCTCTCTGGTATTTTGAGGAAGTGAATAAAATTTAATTTTACCTAAAAAATAAATCATTTAATTTTTTTAAATTTTCAAAATAGATCAATGATCAAGGAATAAATTTGAAATAGAAATAAGAGAAAAAAAATAAATCATTATCAAACTGGCCTGAAAGGGCGCGTATGGTAACACTTCTCAACTAGAAACCAACTTCTGACTAGAAGTTGATTTCTCCACTTCTCCTCAAAAGAAAAAGTTGATTTTTCTACTTCTGCTTCAGATTGACTTCTGATCAGAGAAATTTATTTAGTAACGGTTGAAAAATTTTACTTTTGAAACATTATTAACAAAATTTTCGGCATTGGCGCTAGGTAGTGGGCGGCGGATAGCGATGGTCGACGGAGGTTGGTGTGGTCGAAGAATTGATTCTGAAGCAGAGAAATAAAATTTTTTTACTTCTCAAAATTGACCAAAAATCAAATCAAAAATTGAAAATCCTACTTTAAGTCAATTTTTTTACTAAATGGATTTCTTCTTTGACATGATTTTTATCAAACGGATTTCTCTGTCAAATTAACTTCTGGCAAAAGAAAAAAAAAATGAAGAATGAGAAGTGCTATCGTGCAGTCCCAGAAATACCGAAAGTGGACTGAATTTGTTTTTGAAAAAGCAAGCTGCCCATTTGGCCGCTTGTGAGATCTGGCATTTTGCTGTGCCGTGCATCGAAACTCGATCTCGAGATCAAGAGGAGAGAGAGAGAGAGAGAAGGGGTGGGTGAAGAGTGGGGAGGCACGTGATCCTTGTCCTGTGACGTGGCGGTAGAATGTCGACACACATTCCTGCAGTTGTTCTGATCTTTCTCCTACTTTCGAAAATTTCAATTGCCCTTCTTTTCTTCTCTAATTTTTCTTTTTTCTTTTTCTTTTTTTTTTTCTGGGTTTTTCCTCCTAAAAAATTGGTTGAAACGAAGGGCTTATGATGATGGTCCGATCCGAATAGACATGATGTCGACGCGTGGAGAGCATGTGATTGTTGTGGTCCCCACTTCGATCCCCGTTACTATCATCAGACCGAGGCCCATGGAAATATCCAACCCCGGGGAAGGGTCCTCGGTCCACCACCTTCCCTAAGGCATTTTCGTTCCGCGTCTCTCCTAGGAGACACACACAGATAGAGAAGCTCCGGAAATCTTTGACAACCACTCGATTGCGACCGGATTGAGAGCGAAGACAGTTAGGGCGCGCGCATTTTTTTTTTCTCTCTTTTAAAAGAAGAAATCCCATTTGATAACGCAAAATTGTTACGTAACTTCATTTTTTTTCAAAAGCAGTTTTTGAGTCAATTGAAGACGGTAAAAAAAAAAAAATTTACTTCTCTTCAGAAGCGGAAGAATCAACTCCTGCTTAAAAGCGGGAGTTGATTTTCCGGAGCAGAAGTGCCGCCATGAACGCCCTTAAAAAGCGAAGAAACGAACTGGGTGGCCGATAGAAGCCTAGACATCTATCGCTTTGGGAGACATCTCTCGATAGACATTTTCGCGTTTCAAATTGCATTAAATACCATCACTTATTGCGATTCGTTATTTGGTGCCTCCCTGAGATAGAGTACTTTTATCTTGATCGAGTATGGAACATGTTTATTTTCCCGGATGTTTTATCGTACTTGGGAGCACCGCTATAGCAGGATTAGAGACTTGTAACGACTTAGGTCACACAAAGAACCTTCGTGGAGATCCACATAGAGCAAGACATCGTTAAATGAAAGTAGGAAATACGGTGCGCACGAAAAATTAAGAAGCGCATCGAGTGTGAAAATAATATTTAAGTTAAAAAAAAATTTAAAAAAAGGGGGAAAATTTATTGGTTGCGTTCCTTCCATAAAAATTCATGCCTCGATTAAGGAATATTTCGATAACGTAAACATCATATTAAACATTGTTTTCACACTCGATGGATAAAGCCCCATCTCAAGAAAGACTCGTGTCGTTATCATTTATGTTTTGGATTCGCAGAAGCTCATGCGTTACTCATCCTTTACTTGAATCCGATGATCGAACGAGATGGATTTAGAGGGCGACATGCTTCATAATTAGGGACGTGTCCCGATCATCGCTTACACAGGAAAAACATTTTGATAGTTTTGCTAATATCGATTTTGCATGACAAATTAAATGATGAAATAAGAGACAACTAAAAAAAAAAGGAGAGAGAAAAAAGTGAGAGAGAGTTATAGCAATATTGAGTCATTGACGACAACAACAACAATAATAATAATAATACCGTTTTTATTCCATAATGCAACACCCAAAGATTCGTCATTGGCCAAAGCAAAAATGCTGAAGCTGTCCCCCCCCCCGCCGATTTATCAGCACCCACACACTGTTCACGCGCCCCCTTCTCTCTCTCTCTCTCTCTCTCTCCTCACTGATTCCTCCAAAGCCATCGAAAATTTCCCCCATTTCCACTCTCGAAGCTTTTACACAGATAGCGAGAGATCGACTCCCTCCTCGCGTTAAGAAATGAGCTCCGCTTTGCCAAGCTACTCGTTTCTCTTCCTCTCCGAAACCCTAGCCCATCGCTGACGAACCTAGGGTTTATCGCTTTTGCCTCCCTCCCTTATGCTGGCCTTGTCCTAGCAAGAATCCTTGGCGGAGAAAGTGCGCTGTCTATAGGAGGAGGAGGAGGAGGAGGAGGAGCGGGAATATGTATAAGGAGAGAAGCGGAGGCGGCGTTTCCAAGTCCGAGGTGGTGGTCGGCTCTGCGGATCGGAAGCAGAGGATCAATATCAACGACGTGCTCGACAAGCACCTCCTCGACCGATCCTCCCCCTCCACGTCTCGCGTCATCAACGGCAAGGACAAGTCCCCCCACGCGGTCATCCTCGGCAAGGCTCCCTCCGATCACCGCGATTCGGCTCGCTTCAAGGCCAACTCCGATGGTCCGTCTCCCTCCCTCTATTCAAACTTTTAACATATGTCTGAATTCCTTCTCGCGCGCGTCATTTCGGATTCGGTCTAATTCTCGAAAGGAGAGAAAAGGGATTTGCTTTGTTATTTTCGCTCTTCTCTATGTGCTTGTTTAGAAGCGTAGGTTGTTTTAGCACGGGGCATACCCATCAGTATGTGTATCTGTCTGCGTAAGTTTGGATTTACTCAGGTATTTCCAAAGATTCGAGCTTTTCAGCTCTTGATGTATTAAGCATGTCAATAAATTGCAGTGTGGTTTTTCTCTCATTAGTTTAGGGGAAGAGTTCATTGTGTCCCCTATCGAATCTTGGTGTTACACCGGAGATTTTGATACTTGAGTTGCTGAGATGTAGTGTGATTTGTAGATATCAACTATTCATTACGAGTTTTATTCCAGTATTAGCATGGGAGAGCATGTAATGGATGGATACGTGTAGACTTACTTGCTCCCTCGTTTTAAGAAGATCTCACTCTGTCTCTCGCTTTGAAGCAATTATTCCTAAGAGCTTGTACCTTTTTCTGTCTTTGGCAAGTTTATTCGCTGCAGAATTCGCAGTTCTCGAGTATTCTGTAAAAGCTGTTGGAAATAAGGAGCACATTCTCTTGTCCTTCTTAAGTTCGGCAGCATCTTCGGTTTTGCCCTTGAGAATAAGTTTCGAAAAAATAAACCAGTCATTGATGGTAACCCCACCTAACTAGATAAGTGTGTTTCTTGCAAACCTCTGGCAAATTCTCGCACGTCTCTTCAAATGCTGTAGACTTCAAACATGTGCGTTAAAAAAAAATGATCGCTATTTTAGGAGACATGTCGAGACACAATCAAGTTTCCTTTTGAGTTCATAATTGAAAGTCACTCCTGTGAGGAAAGAGCAGCTCATTGCCAGTCAACTCCTAGAATCTGATAGCGCTTTTTAGTTTCCGATTAACCCAGCTAATACGTCCTAAGTTATTGCCATCAGTGTCATTGACTAGTTTTTGGTGTAGTAATTGAAGCATGTTATCAGCAGCATTGACTTACATAGTGGAAGAGTGCTTATGTTAGATTGGATTGGATATACAAGGTAAACCAAGTCTTGGCTTCTTGACTGCAAGTCTTGTTTGCTTAGGAAGTTGTGGATGTTTTTCAGTGATAAGATCTAAGTAAGACGTTTTAGTGTTTATCTATATGTCTGATTATAATTTTGCATGGGTGTTCTTTCCCTGAAACTTAGTTTTTTTTTCATCTTTACAATGGTCATTACTTTAACATGACATTGATTTGAGGAGGTATGCTTGTCTGGTTTTACAACTTGAATGACCGTACTCCTCACAAGTTGCTTTCTTGGTTAAGTGAGAGCATTGCCCCAAGTCCATGCTAGAGGATGGCATGAAAAAGCAGATAACATCGCCATACTAAATTCAGAGTCAAAACTTTTGTGTTTCAAGATAATCCTTTATTTCTTCTTAAGAGGTTTTTTTCGAGTAGAGGAGGTTACTTGTTTTTTGGAGTATCCACCATAACGAATACATGAGCCGAGACATTGCATCCGCAGTGTACCCTCTTCCCACAAGATTTGCAACACCTACAATTAGAAGCATTTGAATGGACAGTTTCCCTGTATCTCCTTTCCTCATAAATAGACGTCCATCGCGCAGAAGTTGGTGTCGTCACCGGCATGGAGTCGCTAGCCGTCCTTAGGCCTCTCTGGTCTGATTTCAAGCACTATGTATTACAGGTGGAGCTGCCATTGGAGCAGCGGCAGCAGCTCGAGATATTTTGTGACTAGCTAAGAATAATGCATAATCCCCAATTTCATGCTAGCAAATACTTGTTGAATAAAGAGAAAAACATGAGAATTGCAACGGAGTCTGTTTTTGCATAATCTTATGTTTGGCTCCACCACCATCACCACCATCTCTCTCTCTCTCTCTCTCTCTCTCTCTCTCTCTCTCTCTCTCTCCATTTTTTGTACTCTCTTTCCATATATACACTTTGAAACTAAATCGGCCCCATCTTAAGATCGATGGATGTACCTATACCTGTCCTTCGAAACAAAGCAAAACCCTATATCAGAGTCAATACGGCGCTGCTTTGTTAAGTACACACCGGTCTTTATAAAATAGAGGCCAGATGCAAGATTTCTATTCTATTCGCCACTTCCTAGCTCGTGTTCATCTTGATCTGGGTCAGGCAAGATAGCTTGTCCTTCCTCTGGATTCGTGTTAGGATCTGTGTTACCTTTAAAGGTGAACTCGAGCTCTTCATATTAATTTCATTAGCGGAGTCCTGATCAACCACCTTTTTCAGGCTTGGGCTGCTATTGGTTAACTGTGAAGGTTCATTTCCGTTACTTAATTACGGACACTAGGTTCTATGTTTTAGCTACTTGCATGAACTCTCAGCTTCTATCTCTGAATATTTTTTCTAATGCCACAAACATTTGGGTTTGTAAGTGGCGCAGCAGCATCAGACCGACAGTACACGCTTGTGATCAGTTTGACATTACATGTAGAATGTGAAGCTGCCGCAAAGGAACCTATGCAGAAGCTTAAGTCATTAGTGGGAGAATGGTTGACATGTATGAGGCCAAGATAAACTCATGATCGAGTGATAAGATATAACTTTAACAATGTCAGTTCTATCTGGAGGCAGTTTAGTATTGGTCTATATGTCAGTCTTGAAAGAAAACTTCACTCAGTATGAATCCTATTTTAAGTTGGGGTTCTGCCAGTTGGCTGTGTGCTTCCTTTTGTGAGACATCATTTCATGCGACAACTCTGACCTTTGGACAAATACTGACACCCCTTCTACGAAGAATGTGTATAGCCCTTTCCAGGTTCAGTCCATATGGAAAGAACATATAAACATACAATCATGGCAGGAAATCTTTTGATGACAAATCCTGATCCACCGACATCACATCTTTATGAAAGTAATCTCCTGTTCAAAGAGCTACGCAAGAAGCTCGACTGATTAGAGAGGAGCGGAAGTCGACAGACACCTTTTCTAGCAGATTCTGGCGGAAACAAATCTTATTAGTGCTTGTTGCGGTTGGTTGGAGTGTCCAGTCATTCCTCAGTTACATCATGGCAGCTTATGCAGTTTCCTTTTCTAGACCTTGCTGTCATATTTATCTGACTGCCTCCGGCTTTTGCTTTATTTACATCCTATAGAACTGGAGTATCACTTAGGGCCACATGTAGATTTTTCCTATCCATCAAATATGGCCTTCCAATAGTTAATGCAGCTAACTGTTACTCTGGAGTTTTCTAATTTGTCCTTATGGGTGTTCATTGTAGAGGAATCTGAAACAGATAGCGAAGAATCAGACGTGAGCGGTTCTGATGCAGATGACTCATCTTGGATTTCATGGTTTTGCAATCTTCGAGGAAATGAATTCTTTTGTGAAGTTGATGATGATTACATACAAGATGATTTCAACCTGTGTGGTTTAAGCAGTCAAGTTCCTTACTATGATTACGCACTTGATCTGATTTTGGATGTCGAGTCCTCCCATGGTAAGCAAGTGCACTACTATCATAGGGCTAGAACAGTGATGAGAGCTGTACCACATATTCCATGTATTTTGTAAACCTGGGTTCCACACATGCTTTTCCATTTTCTTTCAATTGTTTAATGTGCGTAGGACATAGAGGTTCTCCTACAGTAAGCATGGAATTAGAAATCATGATATGGCACGAGTAAAAGGATTGACTGCTCCCGTATTTCATCTTGAGTTTTAATATTTTAGTGCCTGTGATACATTTTGTTGGTATGGGTAGGTGACATGTTCACTGAGGAGCAGAATGAATTAGTTGAATCAGCTGCAGAGATGCTTTATGGTCTAATTCACTCCCGTTATATACTGACTAGCAAAGGAATGGCCGCTATGGTGAGATTGCGCTCATGAATACCTGTTTAGTAATTACTCACTACTTTGCCTAAATAGGTGACAAATGTGTTATTTTGTTTAATATCAGCTGGAGAAGTACAAGAACATTGACTTTGGTAGATGCCCAAGGGTTTATTGTTGTGGACAACCATGCCTCCCTGTTGGGCAATCAGACGTTCCTCGTTCAAGCACCGTAAAAATATACTGCCCAAGATGTGAGGATATATATTATCCTCGATCCAAGTACCAAGGCAGTATCCTTAATTGTACCATGTTTCCTTTATGATTATCTTACAGCCAATATTCAGCTAGTATGCATTGCATCTTAGAATGTGATAAGAATTGGTTAGTAAGTTAGGTTACGCTTTGAAGATCTGTGATATTTTAATTTCTTAAAAGCAGCATGCATCAATTATTTCATATAATGAGACAATCATGTCTTTCCAGCATTTCGACTTTTCTTCCTGCAAATATGTGTTCTCATGAGCTGAGAAAAAAAGCGACTCCACCTAGACACAGAAGGAGTGTTTGAGCTGGTTTAACTCGGGATATTAAACTAAAAATATGACTGGTACCTGATGAGGTCCATGTGATCGTGACGGTCATTCAAAACAAGTTTTGATTGTCCTTAAGTGGGTGCATGCTTTTTTTCAGTTTCTGGTTTGTGAATCATCAGTGCGATAGGTCCAACCATTGCTTTTTTTTGTGATAGATCCAGCCAAGTTATTTGTGATGTGGTAGTGTGTACATTGCTCTCAAGTTTGGCATCCTTAACTCTACCTAGACATCGATGGTGCGTACTTTGGAACTACATTTCCTCACCTATTTCTGATGACATATGGCCATCTGAAGCCGCAGAGTGCATCACAGAATTATGTTCCTAGAGTTTTTGGGTTCAAGATCCACAAGGCATGACCAGTTGCTCATACGGTGTATCATGAGTATGGATTGTGCTTGGAACAAATACTTTCTCACTGTCCCGTGTAAAATTGATATCCAGCCAGACATCACATCCGGCTTCTTCAATATCTCATCAAGGAACCTAGATTCACATACATGAGGAGGAAGCACCTGTCATCAGCCTGTGCCAGGATCATGGCTACATTTTGGCGCATCGGAGGAATCACTTCAAGCTCCTTTAGATGGCTTCCTCTTTACTTTTTTACTGTTAGCTGCTTATCTAGTTGCAGTCTTCTTGTACTCGTGTGTATCATTCCGTAATTCTTTAATTACCGACAAATTAAGCTGAAATTTTTCAAGATACAAGTTGCTGAGATCAAAATTATATGATTTTATAGTCACGAATAGGCTTTGCTGGTTTTCGTAAGGTAACCTTAGAAAAAGAAGTCTGAGAACTTCATGTTGAGTAGTAGGAGGCTGGATGTGGTTTTTCACTGTCATCGTTCTTGGGCATCTGCTCTCAGGATAACTCCTGCTTTATTTTCTCCCTTTGGTTTGGGCCAAAAGGTGAAAAACCTCGTGGTTGATCATTTTCCCAGCTGAAAGACATCCTTTTACGTGCAACATGCACTCTCTCTCTCTCTCTCTCTCTCTCTCTCTCAAAAAGAACAAAAAAAAAAATTGAATCACTCTTTAATGGCTTCCATAACTTCTCAGCTTTGTAGCACTGATACTCCTCTCAAGTGAGAGTGTCATGTCGAACACTGTGTCCGACACATCTGTGGTTGTGTTGATCGTGTGTTGGCATTTCGACACTTGATAAACGCGGCCGACACCTCACCGACACTCGTGCCCGGCGTGTCGGACACGTGAAATTCCTTAAAAAAAGAGGAAAAATTTAATATCGGCAGCTTGGACTTTGGAACCCTATAGAACTGCGATATCGTCGGCGCTTTTCCCCTTCCTTCTCTCTGAGTTGTGGGACTGACTCATCTTTTAAAAATTTAGCCTTAACTACTAGATAATGCTAACTTTCATATCTTTTATTCCTTCTAATCTCGTTTGGTATCCTTTGATGATATCATACTTTTAACATATCGCTGAGTTTTTCAGAATATGATATCTTTATGTTTTTTACAATTCTTGAGCTTATCAAATTGTTGACATAAGTGAAAGCTTGCCATCTACGATTCGAATTATATGCATATTTCGGCTTTATTTATTTTTTTATATTTAAAAAATATATTTAATATAACGTGTCCCCGACGTGTCGACGTACATCGATGTCGGTATGGGTGCAACCTAACTTCTCAGTTCTCAGTACGACTTATGATGATATTTTAGTGCCTGATTTGAGTTAATTAGCTTAGGTTTTACGTTTTACTAATCGATGAGGGATGAGGAAAAGGTCTGCATTCGCCCGAATTGCGGCGATGTACAATCATGATGTCCCCATCATAGAAAAATTGGGATTAGACATCCGACATTATTACGCAAAATTGACCCAACCACATCGCTCCATACGCCTCATCTAGAAATACAAAACCTGGACGGCTTGGAGTCTTGGACTATTATGAAAATGGACCATTCCACTCACGTTCGTACTAATGAAACTTCATCTTGTCCAATTTTTTCTCCAAACAATAATAATCCAAACATGTCGTTGTATCATATGAGATATACATTTAATCGTCGGGTAAATTGACGTGAGACATCAATTTTTCTCATTTTCATTTCATATTACATAAGAAGATACTTTGGATGAGCTTATGATATGAGAGAACTCTATGTTTTGATATCCTATTAGATATTGGCACGGCGAGGTGCTTTGTCGGTTTGCTTGAGAATTTATTCCGAGGTTCCTATTTTCGATATCCCATTTCAGTCCCCCTCTCTCTCTCTCTCTCTTTCTTGATTTGTCCTTTCATTTCCCCATCTCTATGCAAGGCCACAAAGATGAATGATATGCAAACCTCAAAGCCAGCAACACTTAGCGGAGGACCTGTCCATTTCATTGATCCTTTCTCAGACTCTTGCCGGATGCAAAATTTTTTTTTTTTGGTCGATCTTGATGGATACAATTAAGGAATAGATATATGAGAGGTGTGGCTACACTGTCCTATTAAGCGATTCAGCAGGGGACATGGGGGTGATAAGGCCATGAGAATGAGTTGCGTGCATAAGTTGGATAAGAATAAACCAGAAGCCACCCATTCCAATCTCTTGAGATGTGGAGGATTCAGCACCCCTTCTCCCATAAAACATAAAAAAGAAAAATTAAAAAAATGTATAATGATTAGAAGATTTTCAGTTGCTTCAGACAAGAACTGATCACCACATAGTTTTGACTCTAGCTTTTATTTATTGTCCTAGACAATGTCGATTCAGATTCACCCTTTAGAAGCTTATTGGGAAAAATCTATTCGTGTTCAACAATAATAATAATAATAATATAAACGGTTCTTATCTTCTTATATTCTTGTTCAAAGCTGTCCAGCGCAAGACAAGGACATGTTTGACCTACCTAGGTTAGATTGAAAGTTAAATGTGCCAAAAAGTTATTTGTCTAGAGATGGCCACAATTGTGTATTACTATCTTTAAAGATGTCATGTTATAGACAAATATAATCTGCATTCTAGCATACCTAGTGCCTTTGCCGAGCAAGGTCATCTAATGAAATTGCTGATCCAATGTAGTGCACCATGAAAATGAAAAGGAATCGCCTAGTATCGCAATTGTGCAAGAACCCAAGTGAGAATCATGTTAGGTCATATTAGCGAGAGCTCTATCATATTTAATAAAAGGCGATTAACTATACATTTAGGCTCCGTCTATTTTGGAAAAAAAATGATTTGACTTAGAAGACCTTTTCCTAAAATTGATTGTCAATAAAAAAGTATTTTCATTACAGACAACAATTTATCTGTACATTTTCGTGCACCGTGAAAATATTTTCATTACGGACAACAATTTATCTATATATTTTTCGTGCACGATGATTTTTAAGTGATTTAGGCAATAATTTTCATGAAAATATTTGCAAAATTATTAACTATTCGCGGAACAAAGTCGTCCTTAATGAAAAACCAATTTATTCAAAATTCGCTTTTTTCATACTTAATAGCTTAAAGGGTGTCTTCAAGATAGGCCGATGCTGTTTCTACCCTTCAAATGGCTGCATACACAACTAATGGCAATTTTTCACGTCACCTTACTAATGTTGATTTATTGCCGACGTGGAAATGTAACGTTAAACAACTAATGGCAATATTCGGATGGAGGGTTAACAAGGTCAGTTCTAAGAGTCTGAGATTAAATTCAAAGTCGGTGATTATTTAGACAAAAAAAAAAAGCTCAGGGATGATTTGGGGCTATATCTATATAGTTTGACGGTTCTCTTTTAGACAAGAGAAAATTCAAAGCAGAATTAGGATTAGACTTAAAAAAAATTAAGACGAGAGAAAGTTTAGGACAATTTTTTTTTAAGATCATACTTCGGGACAATTGAGCTGAGGACTTTATTAGGGAATTGGCCCGATTATAACATTTCTAACTTTGGTTTGCGTGCGGACATTTGAGGCGTGGAAATGGACCTGCCCTATGATTACTCTTTCACGGAATTCCGTACAGCATTTCATAGCAATCCTTTGGAGAATGAACATAGCCAAGAACCCATTCGTTAAAATCCAAAAGCTGAAGCTGAACCAATTGAAATCTCAATCAAGTTTGGGTTTTTTTTTTTTTTTTTTTTTTGTATAGACAAGAAAAGTTTGGAATAATAATGGAACTTGTCCTAAAATTGATGTTTTTTTTAAGAGAATCAGACCGATTATAATCATATTTAACTTTGCAGCATGTCCAGTCATCTGAGGTGTGGAAGTAGACCTGTCCTAAGATTACTGTTTAACAAAATTCTATATAATTCAACTCATAGCTCCAAAAAAGAAGAAGAAAAAACCCTCACAGCTGCCCTTTTGGTGAATGAACATAGCCAAGAACCCATTCTTGAAATCCAGTTGCTGAAGTTGAACCGATTGAAATCTTGAGGGAAAATGACACAAATAGTCCCTGAACTATCACAGAATGTGCAATCTGGTCCCTGAACTTTTAATTTGTTCAATTTAGTCCCTGAACTTTGGCAGAATGTGCAATTTGGTCCTTCAACTTTTGACTTGTTCAATTCAGTCCCTGAACTTTTAGTAAATGTTCAATTTAATCCCTAAACTATATGAAATGTTCAAAGTCGTCCCTAATCTTAAATTAACAAAAGGACTATATTGAACATTTTCATATAGTTCAGGGACTAAATTGAACATTTACTAAAAGTTCAGGGACTGAATTGAACAAGTCAAAAGTTTAAGGACCAAATTGCACATTCTGCCAAAGTTCAGGGACTAAATTGAACAAATTAAAAGTTCAGGGACCAGATTGCACATTCTGTCATAATTCAGGGACCATTTATGTAATTATCCCAAATCTTGAGTAATCAAGTTGACCATTTGCTCATAAATTGAGTATTGGACACTGGACAGGAACCCACCACCACCAAATGACTGTACTTTTTTTTATAAAAAAAAAAAGGCTTTGGTCAACCCATCTTGGCGACCAAAACCACCCAAAAAACAACACTTCCCCCAATGTTTAAATTGAGGTCATCTCTCTCTCTCTCTCTCTCTCTCTCTCTCTCTCTCTCTCTCTCTCTCTGCTGAAAATAAAAATATTAAAGAGATAAAAAGAAAAGGAAAAATGACATAAATAGTCTATGAATTTGTCTCAATATGCAGTATAATACCTAAATTTTTAATTTGTTTAATGTGATCCATGAAATTTAACCAAACGTATAATGTGGTCCTTGAATTTTTTGTAAGTGTTTAATTTGATCCATAGATATAATAATATAGATATTAATTAAACACGATTATCAAAAGTCAAGGATCGTATTAAATAAATCAATAATTAATGGACACATTGCGCATGGTACGTTTAGATAAAGTTCATGAATCATTTGTCACACAAAAAAAATAGAAATAACCATATATAATTATTTGTTTATCTTGTAATTATCACATAATCAGGTGTCCTACCTACCAATCCCATGATTTTAAAAATGAGTGGCCAGGCAGTCGGATGTTTGTCAACTCTCCTGTTATCGTCTGAATATAAATAAATATACAAGAAGCCAGTGGCATGTACGTAAATTGTGAGCAAGAGACGGGCGCTTCGAGTTTCTTTTGCCTTCGTGTTGAAAACGGCATGGTAAGGAAGGAACTGGCAGTGGCCCTGCAAAGGGCGAGAAGGAAAGTGCTGGAGGGCGGCACATCGCTCGACTTGCAGAGCGCCACGTGGACAAAAAGCGAGGGGGGCTTACCGGTAACCGGAGCTTCCGGTTGTGGCGGGGGGCTTTCGGTTTCATTTTTCCGTCCCGCAGACTCCACTTTGAATTGACACTTTTGCCCTTCGTATAAGTCGTAATTTGCAGCTTTGCCACCTTTATTGGCAACACGGGGGGAGCACCCTTTTTTTTCATCAGTAAAATCGATGTGGAATGGGTTGCAAAAACGAAAGTTCCTTTGAAATTTGACCCTATAAATCTATGATATTTTATATGGTTTATTGGTGTAAACTTAAAGATTGGTGAAATCTAACTCGTAATTTTCTTCTTCGAATGGGCTAAAGTGACGAATGTAGTAGTATCACAATATTTTGCAATATATAAAGCCTACAGCTAGACGTGGCCATTCCAAACCGTGGACCCGAAATTGGCCCGTTGACCGAGCCCACGGTTCAAAATCGGAACCGGCGGTTCCGAACCGTAAATATATATATATATATATATATATATATGGGTTTGTGGGGGAAAGAGCCCAGCAGTCGGCACCTCCTCTTTTTTTTTTTTTTACAATTTATATTATATCATATCCCGCTTTTATAAATATCTTTCCCCTTTTTATTTTTCTCACAATTCCTCTCATCTCATTCTCTCAAATTCTCACAAATTCTCTCAAACCCGTCTCAATTCTTTGAATTGATTTTTCGATCAATTCTCTCAAAAATGGTTAGTGAAAGAAGAAATATTGAAAGAGCTCAATGAGAGAATTCAATTTTTCTCATACTGAATTTGATCCTCGTGACTATGCATGTTGTGTAGACGACGATGATAATATCAACTATGTTATCAAACCCAACGTCGAGCATGTCCCAATGTAAGAAATTATTAACCATCCTTCTCGTGTCGAAGAAATGTCGACAACAAATGAGCCGGAACAGAAGGCCCGAGATGATACATCCGATTTATGGCGACACTTCGACAAGGTACGTGAAAGGAAATGTAAGTTTAAGATAAACTGTAAATATTGTCCGAATTCATACAATTTTTCTAAAGGAGATGGCTATGGAACATTCTGTCGGCATCTGACGAAACAACATCCAACGCAAGCGGGGATCGACATTAGCCAACAACAAATTTTCGGGTTCGCCGACCCTAACCATCATCCTTTATTCCGTTACACTGATGTACTTTATAAACAAACATTAGTTGAATATGTTTCCCTTGAACATGCTCCGTTTATTACTGGTGAAATTTTTAATTTGAAATTTTTGGTAAACACTGCATTGGTTCTGCAAGCACCATTTGTTCCGAAAACTACTCTTAGACGCGAACTTTTCAAGGCTCATAAAAAATAAAAATAAAAGGTTTGACAAATTTTTTTAAGGATTTCAATGAATGTGTGCATATAGGTAGTGATATTTGGACTGATCCTTGACAAATTCATTTTTATATGAGTCTCACATGTCATTAGATAGGTGACGATTGGATCATTCAAAAAAGATTTCTTGCATTTGGAGAGCATATGGCCATTAATATTTATAAAATAATTAGATAAATTTTAGAAGAATATAATTTGATTAATAAAATTTTTTCAATTGGTTTTGATAATGTCGCGGCAAATACCACTTCCATTCCCGAATTAGAAAATATTTGTAAACCCACTTTTGGCGGATAATTTTTTCACGTTAGATGTGCTTGTCATGTTTTAAATTTATGTATACAAGATGATTATGCTCTTGCCCCAATAAAGAAATCAATTAAATTTTTATGGACCCGTGCCCAATTTATGAAAGCATGAGGCAAATTTTGTAAATAAAATGGGAGAATGGCAAAAATAATTTCCAAAAGATATTCCGACTTTTTGGAATTCTACCTAAGAGTTGCTTCGTCAATCTTTTGAGTACAAAGATTTATTGTGTGCATTTATTTTGAATAATGTTCCCTATATTACTTTCCTCCCGCAACATTGGGACGTTTGCAAATTTTTTTAAATTTTTGTGAAAGTTTTTAATGATGCTACTAATACTTTATCTGGTGTTTATTATCCTACTACGCATTTACTTTTAATAGAGTGTGTTAATATTGCTAGTGTTTTTAGTGATTATGAAAAAAATACTCAGTTAGCTCCGACTATTTTAGTAATACGAGAAAAATAGTTGCATTATTATTTCAACATTCCTCTTGTTTATTTGGTTGGTATTATTTTCGATCTATGTACTAAATTAGATAGTTTATTAGATTATCTGAATGATTAGTATTATGCTTGTTCAAATTTGGATGAAGTAATAAATATTTCAATTATACAAAATGAGGTCAAACACGCTATAGTAGCATTATATAATGAATTTTGTAGTAAATGTGGTTTAAGTGATAGTGCATCTTCCAAACCTAGTACCTTACAAAGCGATGCGGATGGTTCAATTAGTAGAGGGTACAAAATGCTCATAAATAGGTAAAAAAACAAAAGGGGACAACATGATATATTATTTCCGAATTAGAAAATTATTTAACCATTACTTTTGAGTTTAGTGATCCTGAACACAACAAAGATTTCAAAATTTTAGAGTGGTGGAAGAAGCATTCAACTCAATTCCAGTTCTCGCCCTCATCGCAAGACAGATATTAATAACGCATTCTTCAACAGTTGCAGTTGAACAAACATTTAGCATTGGAGGATTAATTTTGGACAACCGCCATTCAAGATTAAGTTCGAAATACGTGGATGCTCAAGCTTGTGTAGATGATTGGACAAGGCTAGATTTCGACACCAAGAGTGGATCGAGAACACGAATTTTTCAGTGAGGATTGTGGAGATACCACCGGCACGGGTACCACAACGGGTAGCGATGATTGACGATAAGGTAAGTTGGGGTTTATCAAAGGTAAAAGAACTATATGAGTTTTGATTCTTCTATCCTCAAAAAGATATGTACCGCTTAATAATATTCATTAAGTTCAAGCTCATTCCTCTCTCTTTTTTTTTCCTCCAAATTTTATTACAATGTACAATTTGATTATAATTTATAATTGATAATTTAATATTTTTATTTCATTATTTATTGTTTTAAAAATTAAAGGGCCGGTTCCGGTTCCAACTTTTCTCGGAACCGGCCATGACTCCCTGCAGCTAACTATATATCTATTCTCTATCGCTTTTAAGGAGTCTGCCAAACCGCGGTTCAAAAGGGGAAAATATGCTGCGCAAATAGTAGTAAACTACCCTTCAAAACCCTGATTATCCGAACTCACAGATAGCTTCATAAAAAGAAATGTACCCTCTTGTCCTCCTTTTTCTGTATTTTTTTATTTCATTCATTCTCAAATGCATAATCTTTTTATATTGCAATCGGTGGAATACTTGACGAATATAGTTCCACACAAAATAGCGAAGCATTGTCGGGAGAGGGGTCAAAGAACAAGGCACTGTAAATAAAACAATTCATTGAGTGATTGGCAAATGAGTATTGACGCAATTCGATGATCATGTTCGACTTTTAAGGTCGGGTGATTCAATCAAGTCACTTAATCCGATAATTAATAAGAAAGAGGAGTTACCTAGTTAATTCAGTAGAAGGAATAACTGCTGGTAAAAATGTTCCGCACGGTTCAAAAGGAAAACGAACTTGTCGTCTTTGTGTACCCACGGGAAGCGAAGGGGTATTTGCGTCAAAGCACCTCCAGATTGCTCGTCTTCCAATCCCAAATGAGATCCCTCCCCTGCCCCAGCCTGAGAACCCCGCCCACGACGACCGCGGACCACCCACTGGTTTCTGTTCTGCAAAGGAACTCCGCTCTGTCGTCCAATTCCAAAACCATAAGAACATCGAACCGCCCACACGACACAGTTCACACAGATTCACTAGCTTGTCCAGAACACCACCCTCGCGCGGATGCAAGATCGATCCTGCAATCTCGCCGATACCGCAGCAAGCGATAGAACAGAGCACGGAGTTGAGAGAGAGAGAGAGAGAGAGAGAGAGAGAGAGAGAGAGAATTTTCAACACACGCACTCGCCACCTTGATTTGATTAATGCATCAGAAGAAATCTGAGCTTCTGATCGGAAAAGAAAGCATCGGCCTCTCTTCCGATTTCAGCGCCCACCAAAAGAGCTCGAGTCCTCAGCAAGAAATCGCCAACCTCACACCAAACCCGCCTCAAGAACTGAATCGACTTTCCATTCAGATCCCGCCTACATCAGAAACCCATCTCGACAATGAAGGCGTATGCAGTATTAGCCCTTCCACAAGCCAAAAGACCAATCTTTCGACACCCCACAAGAGACCCATAATGACCCAAACTCCTCTAGCTTTCTACCACTCCAGCACGCAATCGCCCATCACCAATCGCCAGCAGCAGCAGAGACTTTTCGGTTCGGATCCTGGCACAACCAGGTCTTCTTGCTTTAGCTCGCTCGCGATCCCATTTTGCACCAGAAAGTTTCTGTCTTGTAAATTCTGCCACCAGTTATGCCGCGTGCGTTTGCTTGGCATACATCTGCGATTACTAGTTCTCATACTAGTGCCTGTGCTCTACTTCTTTGCGTCCAGTTCGAACCGTTCTTTCTTGCTCGAGCTCATCTCTGTGGTTTCCTTCTCTGCGGCACTGTTGATATCACTCAATTTAGCCGTCCCTAGATTTCCCTCGATCCGGTTGCTGTTTTCGCGGTCGTTTCCTGCGAAGATCACTCCGTTTTCGGCTTCAAAACCAGCTCGGCCTGTTGTTTGGTCAATCGGGTCGAAACCAAAAGCCGAGGAAAGGGTGACTTCGGGTTCGTGGGTTCAGGTCTATAGCAATGGGGATGTTTACGAGGGCGAATTCCACGGAGGGAAGTGTTCAGGTAGCGGGGTTTATTACTATTACAAGAGTGGGAGGTATGAGGGGGACTGGGTTGACGGCAAGTATGATGGTTATGGCGTCGAGACGTGGGCCAAAGGGAGCCGGTATAGAGGACAGTACAGGCAAGGTTTGAGGCATGGAGTCGGGGTGTACAGGTTTTACACGGGGGATGTTTATGCTGGGGAGTGGTGTAATGGGCAGTGTCATGGTTGCGGAGAGCATACTTGTGAGGATGGGAGCAAGTATGTGGGAGAGTTCAAATGGGGTGTCAAGCACGGCCTCGGTCAGTACCATTTCAGGTAAAATATCATAAGAACGTAATTGATTTGTAAGTACATCGAGTTAGCGTGCCTATAATTGATGCTGATTGCGCGTTTCTTTTTCATAGATGTTTCTCACTTTTTGTTCACAATGAGAAGGCACTTCATTTGTTCATTTGTCCTTTTTGTGAGAATTTTGAAAATGCATTTGTTCTAGCCACTGTGAAGTTTGCTGGGAATCTGGACTTGTTGCATGATGGGTCTGCAATTAACTTGTTGCCTGAGTCCTCAGCATTTTCCAGGGGATGCAGTAGCTTTTGGACAACACACACAAGCTGTTATCAATGACACCCGCAATTCTTTCTTTGTTATAGACAATGATAGGTGACAAGTGAAAGAAGAACTGAAGCCTAATAATTATTCAGTTTCAATGCCAATCATTGACCCTGTATTTGGTATACTGTGCCATGTTGACATTCATCTTGGAAGTCTTGGTAACAAGTTGTGTTGAGAATAAAGAAAGCCTTCTATTGGTGAAGATGGAAGTCTCAGGCTTTCTGAGTTTCAATTAGTGGTCACATTGGATGCGGATCTCTTCCATGATAGTTATAACTTTTTAGTCTAATGAAAAGGGCAGAGAGTGCAAAAAGTTCATGGATGACCTGAGTCTTGGTTCATAAGTTTCATTGTCAAGTTTGTCGCATAAAACAAGGAGCAAGACGCCTTATATGCAAGACAGAATGTAATGGTTATCATATCTGCCTAAGTGCTTTGTTCTGAAGTTCCATTATTAAACGTGGGGATCTGTCTGTTGGAGTACTAGTCTAAAGCATCATTACTTTCTCAGAAGGCTGTCATTACTTATTACTGTGCAATTGCTGCTAGGCCACAAGTTCGTCAAATATGATCCTTACAAAACAAATCAGGGCATGGTGACTTAAACTCATCAAGGAGTTTCGTTTATAAACTGCAGAAATGGGGATACATACTCGGGGGAATATTTTGCAGACAAGATGCATGGCTTTGGAGTGTACCTGTTTGGAAATGGTCATCGTTATGAGGGAGCTTGGCATGAAGGAAGAAGGCAGGGCTTTGGCATGTATAGTTTCCGAAGTGGGGAGACTCAATGCGGGCACTGGCAGAATGGGGTTCTTGATTCCCCCAGCTCACCGAGCTTTGTTGTGGGACCAAACTCATCCATCACGCACTCGAAAGTCCTCAATGCAATACAGGCAATAATTTCCTCTTTAGATGTGTTACCGTTTGCAACTCTGGCTTAATTTACCAACTTACATGGGGTGCTGTTTTCATCTTAATGTCACGGTCGGGAATTAGATCACCGTCACTCTGCCTTTACTATCTTTCGTGGAATAGAGAAATTAGTGGCACTCTTTAATTTTCAATTGCTATGCTTGTTTCTAAGGATTTTCAGTTGCAAAGGTAGTTGCTGTGCTTGTTTCTAGGAATTAGGTCGTTCATTGTGGAAGTGATTGTGTCGTGGCAATACCTTTAGGAGACAAGACTTTATTCCATTAACAAAGAAATAGGAAATGGGTTTTCTTACTGACTGTCTTTGCCCTCAGGAAGCACGACGAGCAGCCAAGAGAGCGCATGATGTCGGGAAGGTGGACGAGCGGGTGAATAGAGCTATAGCATTTGCTAATAAGTCGGCCAATGCAGCAAGGGTAGCTGCGGTGAAAGCAGTTCAAAACCAAGTATATCAGGACCATACCCCTGGGGATCAGGCGTTGCCGGTTCTTACATCTTAAGCAACTAATCCAATTGCACTGGACATATGTGTTGGCAAGATAGGTAGTAGTCGAAGACACTTTCTTCTCCTTTCGTTTTCCGATTCCCTCTCGGTTTTGGCGATTGGCATCATGTCATGCTCATCAATCGCATGTACTACCTCTCAAAAAGCGATGTTTATTTCTGCCGGCGCCCTCCTGGAACCACATACAGTCATCAAAAGCTGAAATGGCTGATTGAGGAGCAGGATGAGGTCTTATATGTATACTGTAATAAGCTTCTTGGCTTTCATGTGAATAGACGTGTGGTAGCTTTTCTACGAGAGAACTGCATACGACGGGAAGGACATGCATTGCAACTTCTTGTATATGTCGGCTAAGCTAAGAGCTTCTGCGGTCAAAACAGAGCTCGGATGTCAGTAATTTTTACTGAGTCTGCACTTGTTTATGTCTGTCTTCAAATTCGGCGTTTCGAGGGGCAGTAGCGCCAAAAACAGCCAAAGGATTAAGTCTCTACAATGTCCTCGAGGTATGTTGCGCAGCTCCAAGTCATCTCTATCGCTATTCCGAGAGGTCGAGAGTCCCTGCGCTCTAAATATGGGACACGTTCCCGCGTAACAAAAAGGGACTCTGGCCCGTTCCGTAGCCATTCTGATCACAAGATCAATCTAGCGGACGCGAAGGGCATAGAAAACCGGGTCTCTAGCGAGGTTTCATTAAGTTCACCAAACAGTTCGCACAAAATAAACTTCTAGAAGAGCAACATCCTCAAACAAGATTGCTGCTACACAGAAGCCGAAACAATTCCAGTTGGCATTGGCATTAAATCAAGACCAGTATGGTATCACTTAAAGACAAAAGTATCAGCATATTTCTTTCCAAAACGGGCCGCCGGCCCCGGCCCATTTCCATCCACGATCGGTTAATTCCAGGCCCGCAACGCCGTGCGTTTTGAAGAAGCGAGTGGCGGTGGTGGACCCCACGCAAAACAGATTTGAAACTCCGCGTCATTCGCGGCTTTAAACGCCTCACGATGTCGCTTCTCTGGAATGCAACTTCCCCCTTGCTTCTCACCTTCTTCCCTCCGGGCCTCCTCCCAAAAAAAAAAAAAAAACTATTTATTAAAACAGAAAATTCTAATTAATTGGCTGTAATAACGAGACTCCACCACCCTCCATCGTTTATACCACCACCACCTCCCACCCCACCCACATCGCTCTCGATCCGATCGCAGCAACATCCGTTCGATCCGTCGACGACGACGACGGCGACGACTGCCGTTTGCTGATCCTCCTCCTCCTCCTCCTCCCCTGACGCCGCATTCCCCGATTCGTCTCCGACCTCGCTTGGAGACGCGCGGGATTCGTCCGCGGCGATGATCTGTCCGCAACGCGGGAGCCGCATTTCTCGAGCTCGGGGTGCTCGTCGGTGGCTTTGATCGCCATTGTATTGTTTTCGAGGTCTTGACATTGTTGCTGGCTTTCTCGTGACAGAAGTTGGTTGCGAGATTCGGTATTGGAACCAGAATATTGTAGCGATTCGCGTCAGCTTTCCTTTGCGTCTTCTTAGAATGGACGACTTATCTGCGATCAGTGAGGAGCTCGCGGAACTCGACGGACAGATCTCCGACATTCTTCGAGCTCTAGCGTAAGATTGGTTTGTTGTCTCTGCGGTTTTCTGCGTCCCGACTGCGTGTCTGGAGTCGATCCTGTCCCCATGGATCGGCATTGTGTTCGCTGTGATTGTTCTTTTAGTCGTATGCTTGAAGAAACCTGATTCATAGCGCGACTCCTAAGTAAACGCGCTTCGGAGTATCCTGTATGCGTTTTGGCTCGCATTTGTCATTTTGGCTCTAGTTAAGCTCATTGTTTTCCTGGTATCCCTTCATTATATCTCATAGATTAAAGCAATTAATTTTTTCGTGGTATTAGTTCATTAAAATCTCATAGATGAAGGCAGTTTACTTGAAATTGTAGGACTAATCACAGGCATTTTTTTTACAAACTCTAGCGTGATATAGTCTTTGATCTGTGTAACCCGCTTCAGGGTGTGTATTGGAAGTCAATTTTCCGTTCTGGCTCTGTGACTATGATAGTCCGATTGTTTCAAATGCTTTGACACTGCGGATTTATAGTGACGCTGTACAATTGCAATTCTGAGTCCCATTCTCCAGCTAGCTCTAGCTTAAGCTCGGTTTTAGTTTATTGTCCTCTGTTTGCTGGATTTAATGGACCAAAGCATTTGTATTTGTTCTGGTGCAGAAATGGATTGAGAAAATTATTGTGGGTACATATGCTTCCTGTTGTTATTTCTTTTATAAACTTTGACAGATACGTTAATAGTTGGTGCTATCTCATTGCTGTCCTCATTAGATAATATAAACACTTTGCTCACATTTACTAGTTTTATTCCAGTTTAATCTCTGCTGCTGACCTTTCTGGTGTCTGTTCATTACATTTCAGAGGCTAAAGTAGTTTCTTTTTTCTTTTCTCAGAAATGGATTCCAGAAACTGGATAAGGTCAAGGATGCCAACCGGCAGAGTAGACAATTGGAAGAACTTACAGATAAAATGCGTGAGTGTAAGAGGTGAGTGCACAACTGATTATGTTCTTTCTCACTAATACTTGTGCAAAGAGCTTTTATTGAAGATATAAATTTCAAGCGGTTCTTGCTTGTTCACTAACTAGTGATTGCTGCGACTCCAGCAGCCTTAGTGTGGATGTCTGAATCTTCTTGTCCATGTTTATGAAGAGATGCCACCTGATTGGTTGTGAATTTCTCGATGGATCAACTGCAGAACAATAGTTTCATTGTGAATGCCTTATTTCAGTTAACATTGAATTATAAAGATTGCCCTGGTGTCAATTTGGACATGGATGGAAGGACTGAAGCCAGATGCTTAAAGTTCAAGTCTCTGTTCTATCATCAGACAATTCGCTTAATTTTCTAAACCCACCTGCCAGAATGAAACGCGTTATGTTGTGTCTGCTAAAGACATGCTTGTATGCCCCCCTCAAAGTTAACTTGGAACTGTAATGTTGTGATCGGAGATGTCCTATAAATGTTTTTGCTGCATTGATTCTGCTTCTCCTAGTACTCTATATAATGTTGCTTAATGGGATCATTTCAGGTTCATTAAGGAGTTTGACAGAGAACTAAAGGATCTTGAGGGTAGAAATGATGCAGAAACCAGTAGAATGCTCAATGAGAAAAAGCAGTCAATGGTTGATTTGTTATTAGGACATTCCATCAATGATGTTGCTGAGCTTCATGTTTTGCAATGAACAGAATTAACCGTGTTGTTTAATGCGTATTTCTGCAGATAAAAGAGCTTAATTCATTCGTAGCCCAAAAGAAGAGGTATGTTCATGTGTCCTAATTATGCTTCTACAAGTAACTTGGGGGGCTGAAACTAACATAAATATCACTCATTCTCTTTTAATTCACTGCATACCTGGTTAGCAATTAGCTGCACTACATGTACATATCAACTTTAATTGATTTTAACTGTGTTGTCTAGACGATTGAACTTCATACTACTATAGTATTCTCGATGGGTGCTTCAAAACCTTTTATTGAACTTGTTCACTTCGGATTTAATGCTGTTGCAGATACACAACAAATCTTGAAAACAAACAAGTTGATCTCTTTGATGGGCCCAGTGAAGGAATTGGTGAAGATAATGGTTTGCTTGCTTCATGTAAGTACATCAAAATTATAATAAAGTAGTCGCTCATCATACTTAAAGCAATGACAGACCCTTTAGGGGCTATAGTATAAAGGTTTTGAAGTAAACAATTCATTCTCTTTCCACAATTTTGGCAATTGGAATAGGTTTTTATTTCCCTACTTCCAATTTATTGTTTACTGGGAAATGCTTGTTCAATGCATGGATACAAATAGCAATCTCATTGTTCTAAATCCAATATATGTATGTCTCGAAAGTAGGCAATCAAGCGAGGAATGAATTTGTTAAAAGAAACTTCAAACTCTTCAGTACGAGTTAAGCACAGAGAAGAAATTCATGAAAATAATTTTCTTGTGGCAGTAAAGCAAATCAAATTCCGAGAGTTTAACGGACTTAACTCTCATTGTTTCGTCACATACATTGTGAATATTGTAAACATAGGTCCATATGACAGGCTTGTATAAGGCCAAATTTCGGTATTGTCAGCTTTTCTATTCACTTGATTCTTCATGTTCAAAAAATAAAATTCTCTTGCAAAAGCACCGTTTAATTAACATACGAGCTGTTCTATAATAAGTTGTTCCGGAGGGATAGTCGATATGTTAATAATGCACCCTGCAAGTACACTTTTTACTTAACCCATTTCTTACTAAGTGTACGATTGTGTGCAATCAGCCTCAAAATTTTGAAAAGCTTGTTGAGATTGCCTTTTTTCACTTAACAAAAACTGCAATTACTGGTACATGAGGGTCAATACTCGGATAATTTTGTATGCTAGAGAAGTTCATTTAATCCTCTTCCTAACCGGGAACTCTTTTTGGGCTATTATTACTTATCATTAACAAGAAGTTTGATGGATTTTGTGCTGCCTATCTTATTCTCTGTATAAATCAATGATGGGAGGTTTCCTGAGTTTTATCTGCATCTTATCTCAGCCATGACAAATCAACAGCTAATGGATCATGGAAACCAGATGATGGATGAGACAGATCAAGCCATTGAGAGGTCCAAGAAGGTTTGTTACTGCACTGTGACTTAATTTTTTTTTAATTTGTGACCCTTTTCTTTTAGAGCTATTACTTTTTAGATGAGGACTCTGTGACCTGTTTAGGCTTCTTCAAAACATTAGACTGAGTTCTGTCTTCTTGACCTGTCTAACCTTCCTATATCTCCACAACAATTCTTCCTCTCTTTTTTCTTTGTTTCGTGTCATAACCCCTTTTCCTTCTTTTACAAATAAGATAATCACACAAATTGGATTGGGAAAATAGCAAAGTCGTACATGCTGTTATCGTTTTGGTCGATAAACTCAATCATGTGACAAAGAAAAGTATTTTCTCTTCATTCCAATAGACTGTCCAAGATACTATCAATGTTGGAACAGACACTTCAGCAGCTCTCAAGGCTCAGGTTCGTACTAGCAAATTGACATTTCAGTATGGTGGTATATGTACAGAACAAAGTTTTTTCTGAATTGAACAACTGTTCCTGTTTCCAGACTGAGCAAATGAGCAGGATTGTAAATGAACTGGATTCCATTCATTTTTCAATCAAGAAAGCATCTCAGCTGGTCAAGGAAATTGGTAGGCAGGTCAAATTCCTCCACACGTCTTTCTTTCATGTACCAAAAACTGTGGTTATCCCGCGAGAGCTCGATTTTCCTCTGACTTTTCTCTTTGGGCTTTAGGTTGCAACTGACAGGTGTATTATGGTATTGCTTGTCCTCATAGTCATTGGTGTAATAGCCATCATAATTGTGAAAGTAAGTGCTCTGCTCTTTCCTTGTTGTTCCAAAGATGAACGTGTGTACTCTTCTTTTTACGCGAGGTTGCCTTTGCATGAGGTTAGGGCAGTTGTTAGATCGTTCTATTGATGTAATTCACGCAAGTGACTTAGGTCGACACTCTAAACTTCATTCAAGTTCAAAATATGATTGCACCATCAGTAAATCAACTGTCGTGCAATGTTTCACTCCTCAGGCTTTGCATCTGTCGATCGAACCCTATTTCTTCCTAGACAAGCTTGAGCACTTCTATTTCCAATTGCTGTTGTTTACTTGGCTTACTTTTAAGCCAAGCAAGCATGGAACTTAATTGCTGTCGGTTGTATGTTGGCTTCCTGTTCCCCTTCATCTGCAGCTTGTACACCCAAATAACAAGGACATTCGCGATATTCCGGGGTTGGCACCTCCTGCTCCTACTCGGAAACTACTTTGGGACATAAACGACGGAAACTACTTTGGGACATAAACGAAGACAGATTGTGACCGTCGTGGTAGATCTCGTCGTCTTGCCAGTGGTTTGATGGCTGCGACGCTGCAGGCATCCCTCCCTCATCCTGCCCGCTGAATTCACAAGCAAATTTCTCTGGAGTTTTTCACTTGGAATATCTCGGCTTTTCTTTTCTGGCTATTCTTTTTAATTAGAGTTTCGATCCCCAAAAGAATGAGAGATCTACTAGGGTGATGGAGATCTGTATTTGCAGACCCTCCTCCCCTGAAGATAGAAGTCTCCGGGTTGCTACATCATCTTTCTTCGGGATGTGCATTTGAACACACGCTGTCCAGAGAGTTTGCTGCTCTCCTCTTTCTGCCCAGTATATCAATTATAACTATGTATTCGTGTTTGAAACTACTTCACATTATTTCGCCGATGTACTTGGGACAGTGCTTTCCACTGATGAATTTCATCGAAAGAACGACAACTACTGAAGCAAGATTTCATTGGGCATATTGACAAGTGGGGAATGGCCCGAGCTGGCCTGTTTAGTCTAAGCAGCCTCTACTCGAGTCGCATCTTGACCACAATTTCTACAGCTGTCGTGTTTGATTCTTCGGGTCAAGAAGGACAACTAGTAATTTCCCTTTTGCCCAAGGGGGGCTATATTTCATAAATAAGAAGCAATCTGGGCCGAAGGACCTTCTGAATTGAACCTGACAAAGGATACTTCATTGGGAATTTCACGATGTTAAAATTACATGTACACGATAGACGAATGTACAGGTTTAACTCGAGAAAAGGAGGCACCCCGATCATAAAATTAGGGTGCAGCTGTATCCTGTTTGATATCCTGAAAGTAACATGTGCCATGGCGCGAACCGATGTGAGCTCTCCTGATCAAACCGTATGGTACACGAGTTGCTGGCAAGTCATGTAACAAAATAAGACCTTCCAATTTCCTCAATGACTAACGGGCCTTCCAGGAAATCTAGAGCTTATCATGAATGCATTTGAACCGCTGGTTCGTCATGAACCCGCATAGGCTTCCAGTCAGATTCCTCCTTGGTTTGTCTCAATGCCACAAAGTGGAGAGCGTCGCTTTTGATTTGATATATGTGACATGCCCAAGGATATGAATCTGGCTCAGTCCATATCTTTTGCTCTTCGAATTCCGTCTGCTCAACCAGCGTTTCTGCCACACAATAAACTAAATCTGGTTGCGGTTCTGTGAAATCGGCTATGGCAACGCATCCAAGAGAAACAAATCCCTCTGGTGCTCGAGGATGCCAAATTGAGACGGGGTTTGTGTAGTCATCTAAGCAGTTTCTCCATACCTGGACAGTTGATCACAGTTTGTATCATTAGTTTTTTCAAACACAAGAACTGAAGCAATGTAAAGAATAAGATGCTAGCGAACGCAAAGCATTGAACTGCATCGGCTCGAGTGGACATGTGGATTCCACATTCATCAACCCAATGACTTTCGAGTAGAGAACATTTCCAGAGATTATCTAAAATATGAGGGAGACAAATTTCAAATACTGTTGCCCATGTGCGCCTCTCTCTGCACCGAATATACAATACATTTCTCTTGGTAAAATTTAACTTGTAAGTATTTAGATTACCCTAGTTGCAACATGTAATGGTCTGAGACATCTGTGACTTGACCAAAAGGCAGCAATGGCTCCATCAGGTGATGAAAATTAGCCTCTCGGATCTTTTCTTGGTCATGTTTTAGATTTGAAAACAAACTAATTTTCCTCTGCAAATTCATATTTGATTGGTTCCCAGGTGCCAGGAGAAAATTTCATTTCCTGTCTGCTCAAAAGAGTGCGAGTTTAAGTCTTCTTACCAGGTCATAGCCTATTGGAAGGGCAAAAAGTCTGTCGCTATTACTGTAAACAGCAGCACAATTTGGAGGGTGGTTACCAACTCGAGCTATATCGCCAATAGAAACATACCTGCATGAGAAAAACCACATAGGTCCAGAATCTGTTAAGACATCATAAGCGCCACAATAAAATAGACAAATGGTGCAGCTATATTATTGAACATCTGGCCAAAAGAAAAAGCTACGAACAACTGCTTCAAATACAGTATAATGACCAAGCACAGATATTCTCCCTCTCTCTCCTCCTTCTCCTTCCCCCCACCCCCCAAAAAAAAAGCATGAATTCTCTTACTAAATACTCTGTGAGCTGCGAGCAATTTCGATCCATTCCCCCCTCTCTGTCTCTATCCCAACTCTCCCTCCTGCTTATCGCACTAGGATGAGAGCAAGAGTCATCTGCCCAATGGCTTCCATGACCTCCTTAGCAGAAACTAACCACAGTTTATGCACTCTAAACCAATATGAAGATCCTGATTGCACATAAACGGAAAACCTCAACTAAATTGAAAAATTCGAGAGCGTCAACAACTTTGTAGATACACAATGAGAACATAATAACACGAGCTGCATGAAACCTGCGTGACCTCTCAAGTCCATAAACCTCTCTACCAATGACACTGACAATCTCAAATTCCCGTACCATCTTTTTATCCTACAAACCATCAATAGGTACCCAACTCACCTATCAGATGAAGAGAGATGATTCTGTCACTGTAAATGGTCACCACCCAACAATGATTTCTAATTCATAAGTCATCTCTAGGGAGTCTCTCACATTACTATTACAGCTGTCAGTTCTAGATGCCCAGGGCTGGTTTGATAAAGCTGAAAATTAAATGCTGAGAAATTAATTACTAGATTTTAATTGCTGGAAATCTCAAGTACCGTAAACAAAAAATAAAAATTTGTTTGATGATGATTACCAAATACTATGAGAACTGAGTAACCACTTAATTAACAAATTAGGCGGATCTTTTACTTAATTCTACTTGTTAAATCAATGCTAATTATGATCATCAAACTTGCTTTGTTAAATTGCTGAATTTTCAAATTCAAATTCCATCACTTAATTGGGCTATCAAACTGGTGCTAAGTCGTTAATGGTTCCCCTTCTAAACCCCAAGGCACATTTAGGCTTAGAAAATTTTGTTGTTAGAGCACAAGCACAAGGAACTCTGCACCCACTAAATAATTCTTGAATCACAAGATCTGCACCATACCACAAGGACCATGTATGCTGCTATGTCATAAAAAGAGTAGGTGGAAGGAATTTCTTTATGACGGCCAAAAAATATCCAACAGCATATCTGATGTTGCATCAAACTTAAACCTTACCCATCTGGACAAATGGGTCTCCAAATGCTACAGATTCCAGAATGGTCTGAACTCTGGAAAAAAGAAAAAATTGCACTTTCAGTAACAATCAAACTCATCAAATTCTCAAGCCATGCCTTGGTAAAAGAAAAACCAGGCGATGGAACACTGCAGACTTAAGATAAATGAAGAAGCACCTGCTTCCTGCACAGAGTGCAACGACCCTTTGTTTCGTGTTCGCTGCTCCAGATCTTTGTGAAATTGATGCTATGTTTAACAAATTTCCTATCATCTGATGCGGAGTTGGAAGAGGAGAACTCTCTCGATCTTACAATGGCCTTGCTCAGGTTAAGTGTCTCTCTCCCATCAGCTTCACTCCAAGCAAAGGACACATGTCTCTGGCTTGAAGGAACCTATAAGCAGAAAATTCATTCAAAATCACAAGAAAAAGCAGTCATTAAAACAATCTTATCCCACATACAAACCTTCAGAACAAGGCATTTCATGTCAGACTGGTATGCTTTCCACATTTTCCGAACAACTGAACAGATTATGACTGCTTGAGGTACTGTTCCCTCAGTTTCCACCTGAGTAGCGCATTTAACAACTCTGACAAAATTCTCGGATCTTCTAAAATTTTTAAGATGAAGAATTAAGTGGGAGGGCTGGTTACATCCCGCTTTTGCCAACTCCAGTGCCATCAGCTCTTGCCAGGGAACATCCCACATGATCTTGCAAGGTCTCTTATCCATGTCATCAAGATCCGGGCACTACACATGCACACAAAATTAATATATCACAATTTTGCATATGTATATTTGATTGGTGAAGGTACACATATTTAAGATTCCTTTATAAACCTGAAGCAGCATGACCCTCTTGTTTGTCACCAAAACAATCCTTTGGTAGGGCACAACAAAATGTTCTTCATAATAATCTGACCAGGCAAATTTAGATGGTTCCTTAAAAATTTCAGTGCATCCAAAGCGCCTACTAGCTTCTGCAAGATAGAGTATCATCTGGAAACATAAAATGAACAAATAGGTTAATCATTTTTCACCACTCCATAAAGAAGTTAACATCATGCTTTCTTGTTGCACAATAACGCAAAATTAATTGTGTGAAAAAAGATACAAGGATAATGTATGCAGACATGACTATAAGCACGCTGAAGTTTTAGACGGGTGGAACATCTACATAGCAGAAAGTCCAAATCTTTCAGTGGACAATGAGGAGAACACTTTCTAGCTTATTGATGCATGTACAACATCAACGTTTCACAACTAGCACCCAAAGTGCAAAATCTTACCTGATCTTTGAGACTGTTCATCGAAAAATGCCTCCCTATAATATTCGCCCATCAAATAATGGGACAAGTATTTCATTTTTTTCAACTAGATCATAACTTGCTTGAGAAGTATGTTTCAGGGACTACACTTGTGAAGAACTACTACTTTTCCGTAAGTATGTTGTTATGGATGCATGTATAAAACAGCAGGATCTAAAAACGCATATTGAGCCAAAAAAAGTGCTTTGAAAAAGGATAGCAACTCGAGTGCGTGCGACTTCTTTTACTGGTGGCAATGTACTGCGACCAAAGCTGGCTTTAACAGTGACAGAGTTATTGAGGATGGCCAATCCACTGGAAATGCCCATGAGATGTGACCTGAGCAATACGTTCATGCTCAAATATAAAAAATTACCCTGACCTTATAAAGTTTGAATCCATTTTGACCAAAACACTAATGAAGATTACATATTTTGGGGAGATTCTTGTTTAACAGATAAAATTATATTATTCCATTAAAAATTAACATAAATGGAAAGCCAGAAATCAAGAATGAACTTATTGGCTTTACTTTTCCGGTTCTGGCATATTCGATCAAGGCCACAAAGCTAAAACCTCACATTGATGTTGAAAAGTTTTCTGATGAACTATCTAAATAATCATTAAACAATATCACAAAAATATTTCTGGCATCTATCTCAACACTTCACCAATAGCATAAGCCAGACCTTATATGTAAAAGACAACATGTGGACAGAAGCACATCACACAAACAGCAGCAGACTGGACCACTGGAACAGTAAATGAGAGAAAATGACAATAAGGGGAAGCATTGGGATTTGAACCTTTGACCGTGCTTTGATATCAAGCAGCCGTTTGCCTCAAAAGCTTAAGTACATATTACCTAGTCTTCACCATTTCCAATCAGGACAGATGACACGGACAAAAGAAGGCATTAGTTTTGTACCTGACCAAGCGCCTCTCTCTCACAATAATCTCTCACAATGCCATCACTGCGGATAGCTCGAGGATTTCGGATTCTGTTGAAGCTAGTCTTGCTATTTAGAACTTCCAAGCATTTGGAGCAGCTTGCACCTATTCCATCGACAGTCATTGAGAAAAAGTCCAATGCTCCACTGACTGGTTGAACAACAATCCCAACGAAAGCACGTCCGACCCCATGCGCAAGTCCTAGAAGACCATTCTGCTTCGCACTCTCCATAGGCTTTGTCACCACACCAGAAACCCCAAAAGCAACACCTTGCGCTAGGGCTTCTGTCCCCCGAAGAATTCCATCACTCACCCCAGTGATTCTCCTTGATCGTACCTAATTCAACACAGTGATGAGCTCAGCTTAGGAATATACCAGATATGAAATTATCGGTGAGAAGTAATTACCTGCTTTGAACGTAATTGCAGAAACTGACCATCAGTTGAAAGCTCGGCAAATCCTCTACTAAGAGAAGCCAATGTTGAACTCGCCATCCCAAGTACATCTACTGAAAACAACAAATGTAGAGGATTATGTATCAAGTCCCTCATTATACGATTTCCAATAGCAGGAAGGATGGAGCTCTTGCGCATGAATCTGTCTTTGTGCATAACTCTCCTCAGATGCAACTGAAAAAAAGTGAAAAAGAAAACAACGTGATGTTAGGATTGGTTCGGTGTCACCACAAGAATGGAGCTTTAAACCTGATCAATCTCATAATTTTAGTCTCAACGACACTTCCACCAATGAGGTGCCTACATGACCAACAATTGTCGGTACTTGATCGACATCCAACTGTCTAAAAACCAACACGTGGAAGTACTAACACAGTGTGTAAAAAGCTGGATATTACATAGGCCAAAATGCTACTAAAAAAACCAACAATCTAGTATCACCACATGAGGAAGCGCAGGAAAAACAATAAAGAGGGTCGATTCTTATTGTACATCAAGCTCACCTGTATTTTAAATGCATTTCCAATGGCAGACAGGACGGGGCTCCAGACCCCTAGAACTCCATGAGGTCTCTGAGCAGGTGCAGTCTCTAGCGACACCTTCAGTCTGACTTCCGAAATATCTATTAAACTGGTAGAAGAGACAGACAACAATTATGTCTCTCATCTAACAGTCTTCATTATAAGTGAAAGAAATACTTGAATAGAGGGATCCTCTTTCTCGAGGGAAAAATTATGCATCTCAATTAGTTGAATATTATTAAAAGAAAATGCCTAACGTAGAGAAAGGAGGTCTATTGGAAGAGTAAGCAAATTGGAGAAGTTTTGAGCTTCATTATGAGGTTGCGACAGGTCTAATGGTAGGTATTTTGCTAGAAAGCTTAGATCAACCAATAAAGATTTGTCATGGTGATCAGAGAAACCTGTATTTACCAAGTCCTCATTATCGTAGTCTCAGATCACCAAAATATGCACTCATGTCATAAATGAGACAGCCAGGAGGCTTTTCTAACTCGTGTTAATAATGATTCTTAAAGGGTAGATCAGCACAGAAGGAATTGAAAATCCCCTGACAGATAGACACATATGACACTTCAGGTGCATAGCTTTAAGTATTCTCTCTCAAAGTCAGTATTGGATTCTTTTTTTTTTTTTGGTAAGGTCAGTATTGGATTCTTGTGCCCTTCTATTTCCAATATTGCAGTCATCGGTCATCCTTTAAAGTTTGATATGGAACCAAAGAATCCACATCAACATAACAACCTAGTTCGACCACGGCAGTGTCCTAACCAGGATGTCAACATTAAGAAAATCTGGTATGCTATGCCCACCCAAGGAACCCACCAAATATCACCTCTTCATCAATGAGAAATACAAGCACTGGAGAACATGCATTTCGATGTCATGTATGATTATGCATGTTACAGGAGACCAATCTAACAATCAGAGTAAGAATATAAGGTGGCATTCAACTGTGCGGCTAGAGTTATCCTTATCCTAATTCAATGAGACTTCCATATTACTAGCTATACAAGAGAATCATACTTGACTCGAATCTCTGGATCAACTTGTGTGACACTTGAAGTTTGGGGCAAACGGTCCATCTGGATGTTACGGTACAGATCCACCGCAGTCCAAATAATAGGTTCATGGATATCGAGCCTCCACCACTTATCCGTCACCTGTCATGTCAATTTAGACTGGCGTCAGATTGATTAAGATCTGCTTCAACTGTGCTTTAAATGTAGGGCATTTAACATTACCCGTATGTATACGCATGGATAGACCACAATGCCATCAGGGTTTTCATTGCAAACCATGACAGTTATTTTGAATACTGGATGATGCAAGTCGGTGGCCTGCTCCGGAGCTAACAACACAGGCATAAGAGTTAAAGGGAGCTGGTTGTCAATCTGCAAGTACCCCAGAATGAGCTTGAATCTGGAAGGTAGAGAAACCACAATTAGGGATCTTCACCCAAAGATTAAAGATTTTTCCAATTGTTCTAATCTAGGAAGAAAGCAGAATAATACATTACAATCAAGATTCACTCATTATCCTCCTCACAAATAAATTTGCTAATTAAGTCTTTTGAAGTTGAAGGTATGCTTCAATATTCAGAAAAGCTAATGGAAGTAAGCATCAGATGCCTTCTGGTAAAAGAAAAATCAGCAACATGTACCTTCAAAAAAATTGCATTCACAGCACCATACTTAAAAATGCTTCTTCCTCGGAACTCACTACTTCCAGACAGTGGTTGCAACACGTGTTATGATCATCCACAAACTCAAGTCCACTTGCATGTAACAATGTGTTTAATTTCACCAAGAAAAATTAAAAAACAAAAATGAGTTTTGACATATGTTGATACACATTGCTCTTTAAATTGCAACAATAAAACAGACAAGGCCTCCCAAAAAGCTGCTGACTATGAGTTACACTAGTATTTTAGGAGTCTGATAAGAAATTATCTGCAATTAGTTACGAAAAAGATGGTGTGTCACTGCATGGAGAAATAAAATATTTCTTGTTTACTTATCATCAGGTAGTGTAATCTGCAGGCTGAAGGACCAGTTTCAAAAAAGGAGCATCACATGCCTAAATCCTACATCTTTGAACAAAAAACAAAAAACAAAAAAAGAAGAAGAAGCTATCCTACATTCAAATAGTTCCTAACCTGGTTGTTGTCCCCCCATCATAGCTAGTTGAATAAGATATCAAAACCCTCTCCAAATACAGGTATGACAACTCTTTTGGCCTATGGTCTATAAGAGAAACTCCAAGAACTCCCAATTCCACTATGAGCTCCAGAGGAGTTGCTTCATTCTGCAGTTTTGTTGGCAATTGAGTACTCCCTTGATTTCCTGTAGATGTTACGAGCACATCTTCATCTAGATTTGATGTTTTGTCATCTGTAAACCTCCCAACTTTGACATCAACCATCTCAAAAACATGGAATTTAATCTTCAGTTGCCCTTGCTCTACAAAGTGAAGGCCAGACTCCTCCAAATCGAATTTCCAAACGCCACTGCTAACTTCGTCCATTTTAGCTTCAATAAATTTCTGGCCATATGGATCTTCCCAAGAGAAATTTGTTGTGGAGAAAGGTTCCATCTGAATCCAATAATTATCATCAAATCCAGCCTGGCGGATGCTGATTTTTTTGTCTCCTATCCTGTTCTCCATCCTACTCAAGCCAAGAATAGCTTTCATGGTCAATTACGAGACAGTGCAATCAAAAGAGAACGATAGCATTTCCCAAATGCTACATGGTTACAGACCAAAACATCTAAAGTGACTTCATATATAAGTTAGTTCATCTGAATAAGTTCGATAGAGAAAAACTACCTCATTGGACCAAATGCTGATCCGAGGCGGAATACAACAATAAACCGTGATCCCTCCTCGTAGCCCCGTATTTCTGTTGTCAAAAACTTCCGAATGCCACCTTGTGTCCTCAGAACCAATGAAATGGTATCTTCTTTTGTGATTTGAATTGGATATGACCAGTCAGTATCTCCTAGTCGAACCTATAAATATAGCAATACTAAATTGATCACTTGCCCAAAGATTAACATGTTTTGACGAACAAAAGTAGACTATGAACCAGTAAAAGCAAATATTATCCATACTTGTATGGGCACATGGACTCTTCTCAAGAGATCACAATTCTAGGCCCCTTCATCATCACTATATCTAACATACCATCAGATTTTCATTTTATTTGACCAAGTTACAAAAAAATGCTTCATTTATCACATGTTAATAGTTTTACATGCTCTCCATCTGCAAAGAATGTTCCTCCTCTTTGACTACAATAAGTAGACTTTGCATGCATGCAGGCAGGCAGAGCTGAACGTGCGTCAAAGTAATTGAGATGTGTTGAATTATCATGTTTTTTAGTAGGAATATGTTTGAATTCTGTATTTTAATACCTAAAGTAGATTTACCTAACTTAGGTGAGTCTATACCTAAATTAGGCCTCTTGCCTAACTTAGGTAAAGTCAATACCTAAATTAGGCTTCTTGCCTAACTCGTGAGTCTATACCTAAATTAGGCCTCTTGCCTAACTTAGGTAAAGTCAATACCTAAATTAGACTTCTTGCCTAATTCGGGTCTTCTTTTCTTGTATATATATCCACCTTGTAATTACTCAAGTTATGTAAGGAAATACATATTTTTTCCTTCATGGTATCAGAGCTTTAGGCTCATTTTTCTGGGATAGTGTTGCAGTGCAACCTTCATCGCTGTAATAAACTTCCAATTCCAGCCTTCATTGCTGGTCCTATTTTTTTTGCAGCCTTCGTTGCTGCAATAATCTTCCATTCTCAGCCGTACTACTGACTTATCCAGCCTTCATTGTTGGTATACTGCTGACTTATCCAGCCTCCATTGCTGGTTCTGTTTTTGCAGCCTTCATTGCTGCAATAATCCTTCAATCACAGCCTTCATTGCTGGATTATTTTCACAGCCGTGCCTTCATTGCTGGTTCTGTTTTTTTTGCAGCCTTCATTGCTGCAATAATCCTTCAATCACAGCCTTTATTGCTGGATTATTTTCACAACAGTCATTGTTGTGATCCCTTTAGCCATATTTTTCCCACTTCAAGCTCGTCTAACTTTTTGCTCTAAAACCTCAGTCACTTGAAGCCTTCGTTGCTTCTGTTTTGTTGTTCCTTTAAAGTGAAGAGGAAGAATGGATGCTTCAAAGCCTACATGGAGGGATAACCGAGATAGTATGTGGTGTACCCACTGTAAGAGGCCAAGGCATACAAAAGAGCGTTGCTGGAAACTGAATGGCAAACCAACGAGCTCAAGACGAGAGTGGGGAAATAGAGGAGGGCGGTCAAGGCCCAAAGCTCGTCTAATTGAACAAACCAGCCAGCAGATCAGTAATAATGAATGGCATGACAATGAATCCTTCAACAGTGAGGAGATAGAAAGAATTAGAGACCTTTTAGCGTCTCTTGAAAAGCCCTCTGGTGCATGTTCTTTAGGACTCTCAGGTAATCCTCTATTTTCCGTTGGTAAAAATGCCTCAGAAACTCTTTCTAGTGAAGCTTGGATAATAGACTCAGGTGCTACTGATCACATGACTCACACTTCACATTTCTTTAGTACCTATACTCCATGTCCAAGCAATAGAAAGGTAGTGGTGGCAAATGGTTCCCTAGCCACTGTTGCAGGAGTTGGTGATATCCATATTACGCCCAATCTCACTCTCAAAGGTGTTCTCCATGTGCCGAAACTATCAGCCAATCTTGTCTCCATACAAAAGCTCACCAAAGATCTCAATTGTTATGCAATCTTTTACCCTACATACTGTGTTTTCCTTGAGCAGGATTTGGAGAGGAAGATTGGACTTGCTAAGGAAAGGAATGGGTTGTACTATCTTGAGACGCCGAGGGCTTTGAAGAAAGTCATGAATAATTCATCTTTGTCATTTCTTAGTGCTTCAAACAAAGATGTCATTTGGCTTCACCATTTTCGTTTTGGTCATCCATCTTTTCGAGTCTTAAATATCATGTTTCCTTCTTTGTTTAAAGGATTAGATATGACTGAATTTCAGTGTGATACATGTGAATTTGCTAAGCACACTCGTGTATCTTTTCCTATTAACAACAAAAGAAGTTCTCTTCCTTTTGATTTGATTCACAGTGACATTTGGGGACCTTCCACAATTCCAAATATCTCAGGGGCTCGTTGGTTTGTTTCTCTAATCGATGATTGCACTAGGGTCACATGGATATTCTTACTCAAAAACAAATCCGATGTAAGTAGTATTATTCCTAACTTCCATTCCATGGTTCAAAACCAATTTGGAGTCAAAATTAAGTGCTTTAGGTCAGATAATGCTCGAGACTACTTTAATCAGATCTTGTCAACCTATTTCCAAAAGGAAGGGATCATTCATGAGTCATCTTGTGTAAGCACACCACAACAAAATGGGGTTGCTGAAAGGAAAAATGGTCATTTGCTTAACACTACTAGAGCATTGTTGTTTCATGGGAATGTCCCTAAGTCATATTGGGGGGAGGCTGTCCTTACATCTGCATACATGATTAATAGACTACCATCAAGAGTATTAGATTTCAAAACTCCCATGTCTATTCTTTCTAGCTTTTATCCCCATTTCAGGACAACAAATAATCTCATACCTAGAGTCTTCGGTTGCACCTCGTTCGTACATGTTCATAATCAACACAGGGGAAAACTAGATCCCAGAGCAATCAAATGTGTCTTTCTTGGTTATTCATCTACACAAAAGGGATACAAATGTTATCATCCTCCCTCTAGGAAGACCTATATATCAGCCGATGTTACATTTGTGGAAAACAAACCATACTTTCCAGAGTCTTATCTTCAGGGGGAGAAATCATTAGTGGAAGATAAAGACTTTGAAGACCTTAATCTTGATTTACCTCCAGATAATCTTCCAACTCAAACTTCCACTTCTAATCAACTTGTCCCTGATCAATCAGCTCCTTTTGATGAATCAGTTCCTACTACTTCAAATTCGGACTCACTCCCTACATCCGAATCTATTCCAGAACAAATCTCCACTCCTGCATCTACCCGTATTTATGACTCTATGAGATTTCCTCAGGTGTACTCAAGACAGGAAGCTGTTCCAAACCAAACACAAGTTCAAGATTCTCATCTGAATTCTGCAAATGAATTCCCGGTAAGTTCCGACTCTCCTTTGCATGCAGAATCAATAGATATGCTAGAAAATATGCCAGAAGATGACTCCTACCTTCCCATTGCTGTTAGAAAAGGTACAAGAGAGTGCACAAGGCGACCTTTATATCCACTATCTCACTATGTGTCACTTGAACGCCTATCACCATCTCATAGAAATTTCATTATGAGTTTAAATACCATTGCTATTCCAAACACTTTATCTGAGGCATTTTCTAAAGAAGAATGGAGGAATGCAATGAGAGAAGAAATGGATGCACTAGAAAAAAACAAGACCTGGGAGATTGTCGAAAAACCAAAGGAAAAAAATCTTGTGGGCTGCAAATGGGTTTTTTCCTTGAAATATAAAGCTGATGGTTCTCTTGAGAGATATAAAGCAAGATTGGTGGCAAAGGGATATACTCAGGCTTATGGAGTAGATTATCACGAGACATTTGCTCCTGTGGCAAAGATGAACACTGTGAGAATTTTACTTTCTATAGCTGCTCACTTCAATTGGCAACTTCAACAGTATGATGTGAAAAATGCATTCTTACATGGAGACCTAGAAGAGGAGATCTACATGAGTATTCCATCGGGTTTTGAAGGGAAGATGACAACAAACAAAGCATGTAGATTACGGAAAGCACTATATGGGCTCAAGCAATCGCCTAGAGCTTGGTTTGGGAGATTTTCCAGAGTTATGAAAGGTTCGGGGTACAAACAGAGCCAAGGCGATCATACTCTCTTCATTAAGCACTCGACAACAGGGAGAGTGACGGCACTTCTAGTGTACGTTGATGATATTATTGTCACGGGTGATGATGATGAGGAGAAACAAGAGCTAAAACGTTGTTTGATTAAAGAATTTGAAATAAAAGAGCTAGGAAGACTCAAATACTTCCTTGGGATTGAAGTTGCTTACTCTAGACAAGGGATTTTTCTTTCTCAACAAAAGTACGTGACCGATCTCTTAAAGGAAACTGGAAAGCTTGGGTGTAAACCAGTAGCCACACCTATTGAGCCTAATAAAAACCTTGGGGAGGCAAAGGAAGAACCTGCTGTAGATCGAGAAATGTACCAAAGATTGGTTGGGAAACTCATCTATTTGGCTCATACTAGGCCCGATATTGCCTACTCAGTAAGCGTGATTAGTCAGTTTATGCATGACCCAAGAGAATCACACTTACAAGCCGTCAATCGAGTGCTACAATACTTGAAAGGAAGTCCCGGAAGAGGAGTTATGTTCAGAAGAAATCAAAAACTTGTGCTAGAAGCTTATACCGATGCTGACTATGCAGGATCGTTGGTGGATAGAAGGTCAACATCTGGTTATTGTATATTTCTTGGTGGAAATTTAGTGTCTTGGAGAAGTAAAAAACAAAACGTAGTTGCAAGATCAAGTGCTGAATCAGAATTTCGAGCAATGGCCCAAGGAGTATGCGAGCTATTATGGCTCAAAATCATCCTAACAGATCTGAAAATCAAGTGGGAGGGTCCTATGAAGCTGTACTGTGACAATAAATCAGCAATCAACATTGCTCATAATCCTGTACAGCACGATAGGACAAAGCATGTTGAAATTGACAGACACTTCATCAAAGAAAAGTTAGAAGAGGGGTCGATATGCATGTCCTACATACCTTCTGGAAATCAACTTGCAGATGTGCTGACCAAGGGACTTAATGGTGGAATCTTTTACGAAATAACTTCCAAGCTGGGAATGGAAGACATCTATTCCTCAGCTTGAGGGGGAGTGTTGAATTATCATGTTTTTTAGTAGGAATATGTTTGAATTCTGTATTTTAATACCTAAAGTAGATTTACCTAACTTAGGTGAGTCTATACCTAAATTAGGCCTCTTGCCTAACTTAGGTAAAGTCAATACCTAAATTAGGCTTCTTGCCTAACTCGTGAGTCTATACCTAAATTAGGCCTCTTGCCTAACTTAGGTAAAGTCAATACCTAAATTAGGCTTCTTGCCTAATTCGGGTCTTCTTTTCTTGTATATATATCCACCTTGTAATTACTCAAGTTATGTAAGGAAATACATATTTTTTCCTTCAAGATGCTTTCATCAGCCACAACCTGATATGCAGTACTATTGCTCACTCTTTTCAATTCAATCTACTGGCAGCTCCAGAGGTAAGACAAGCCACATAACGATATGAAGTTAAATCTAGGCAGAGTGGGAAGTGCAATCAGTACTTTGTGTCACTATGGCAAGAAAGCTGCACCGTAGGGGACATTCAGAGTTCAGCACCCTCTTTAGGAAAAAATCTACCATACCTATGCAGTAATAAGGGCTGGATCAGATACCAACCTGGAGTTTATTAGGTCCATTGTCATCACGATAAGGGAAGAAGACTCGAGAATCACACAAATGAAGAACCTTTGCTTCATCTCCGCAGCTTAACTTAAGCAGGATATCCTGACCAAGTCTGTTTGTGAAAGTAATAAATGGTCGGATGCAGATGACCTGCAAAAAAAGAATGCGGAATCATTCTCATTCCTTTCGCTTGAAAGGGGATAAAAAATAAGAAGGAAAACAACATCTGAAATACACCAAAGAATTAAGAAAAAGATGCCTGCCTTTGTTGGAACAGACTGATAGGGGGATGGTTTTGTAGAAACAAAAAGCTTCACACACTTTCCATCAGCATCATAGGTGTTAATATCCAGTGATCCATCCTGAAGACCAAGAGAAAATTGTTAATATTTAGTGATCCATCCTGAGGACCAAAAGAAAAAGTAATTGAGGAGATTATCTCCAAAAACAAAAAAAAAAGGTTTCTATGCATGTCAGATATACCACGTCCCCGAGCAAAGAAAGATCCTTCACAGATCCAAAGTGCCCTTCACCAGAAGAAGACACAGATAGTCCCAAGATGTTGAAATTTAAAGCAGAGGCAATAGTGTGTCCATCATATATTTCCTCTTCAGCTATTTCCTCAACAAGTTTTGCATTGCTCTTCTTAGAATGAAAAGGAAGAGCAAATTTCCTGGTAGATTTCTTCCCTCCCATGTTTATCAATCGCAATGTCAAAGGCGGACATCCGGCGATTTCAAACCAGTAAGGAGCATACACTCTAACCACTTTTGACAGCATGGGCTGTTCTCTTTCATAATTTTGATCGAGAATGATTTGCACAATCCTGCAGACGACAATATCACAACGCATGAGGCTACCTAAGAAAAGGTGGTGTCATCACAAAAGGATCACATAACAAAAAGGTCAAAATCTGCTGTTGCTGACCTGCCGCTAATAGCACTTCTTAAGCTCATTGTATTTGCTGGAACTCCATGTGGATGAGAAAGAAGAATAGTTTCCTGTAAAGGCAGTGTCAGAAGCGGATGGAGTCCATTATATCCTGAACAAATCTTGCACACATGATCTCCACACAAAAGAAGACGGATACTACATATAGGTGTAAAGGCTAAGGTGGTCTTACGTGCACCGGTAACCATCCTCTTTGCGGCAGCAATGAAAGGAACAATGAGTTTCTTATGTCCGCATGGTATACATTTACAGGTGCACCAGGACAAAGTGTCCCTCTTGCACAGGCAGAGAAATGATCACCTGCTTGCATTTCAAGAACAGTGAACTCCGCAGCAAAAGGAAGAAAATTAGTTAGTGACAAAGGCGCTTTGATCACAATTTTCCAATCCTGAATTGGATCCGAATGAATGTCTTTGGCAAGTTCTGTTGCCTGTATGCTTACACAGAACCAAAGTTTTTGGGATCCATTGGAAGAAGTTCCATTTAGCGGGGTGCAGTACAACAGTTCATTGGATTCAGCCAGTGCTGAAACACATATTTCAGAGATTCCTTTAGGTTCACCAGAATCCTCTACTTTATTCACCACAGAACTCCAGGAATATTCATTGGAATCATGTATTCTGAAAGGCCTTAATTGCAGGATATAGTCAGACTGTAATCCTGAGAGAGCGAGAGGCACAGTGTCTCCAGGACTCAATCGTCCAAGAGAGATCTCGAGTTTCTGATGACCTGAAATTTTCTTTCTGTTTCTGACCCATTTTCTTTGCCTAGCATAATTGACAGATTTAAGAGAATCACATGACTCTGGCCATTTCAGACTTTCAACATCTGGGGCATAAACCCAACCATCAGCAGTAGTTACAGACGTCTTGTCCAAATGCCAGTCGTCGATCCAACTCCAACCTGGTGGCGACTTAGAGATTGATTTCTCCTGCAGTAACTTACAGACAATCACAAATGGGGACAAGACGAGATGGAGACCAAGGATGAAATTGCAAAACCCTAGTCAGAAGTAGAATAAATTATGTGAACATCAGTGGAACATGTGAAAAATGATTGTTCGAATCCACCTTGATTTAACGGCCAAAAGATATTCCAAGGTTTTGTGTCCCGTGATAGAGTAACTTTTTCTTTGGTGTAACCTATGTTCATAAATTTTATGCTTCAGAATTTATCGTGAACATTATCAATTTATCATATACTAGTAGAAGTACGGTGTGACACACTATTGAAAATTATTTCATTCGAAATTGCGTTTTTAAACCCATATAAATTAAGTAAAACCCTAGTAGATGTACTTCTATATGTTTCTTACAATGGATGAATATTTTTCAATTGGAACATGGAATAAAGAATTAAGTAGAAATGTTCAATGGATCTACTTACTTTAATCAATAATTTCATATGCAAGTACACCTAAACTAATAAGCTATATAAATCAATGAGGAATCTAGTAGGTAATTAATCCTTTTCTTTTTATTTTTGGTATAGTTAATTTTAAAAATTAGCGACGATGGAGCGTTGTGCCGATGTGGCTCGACCAAACCAAAGCTCCATTCTATCAATTTGCCTCTTTGCATATTAGATTCTGCGATATGGCTATAAAGAGACTAGGTAATCAATGCTCCTCGTAATGAATTGTTTCTTAAGGAAACTAAACTTATTTTAAGAACTAAATAAATGATGATTACTCTAACATAGTTCATCAACTCCACACTAGAAATTACCAGGGAACACTCCAGAATAATAATTGATATTGTTTTTTCACTGCTTGCTCTCTTCACCCACAATAACTATTCAAACTGTTCAACCCACATTACGATCAGCTATAAATAAATGCTGTCACCTACTTTGGTGACTAGCTGTTGAACTTCTTGTTATAGAATGCAGAAGATAAAATTAAGCCAAAATTGATAACATACTGGATTTATTAGAGAGATGTTACTTAACATTGAATTGGACGGACATGTAATAACTAATGGCTATACATTGAAAAAAAAAAAAAAGCTATTGAAGTGCCGTGATTAATATGAGGTGATGAAAACTAGCATCTAAGGCAAAATAACAATTAGCCGAGGTACTGAAGAGATGATTTACTATAACTCACATTCCAGGGGTTTCCATCTAGCTCCTGTTTCTTAGGTTGAAATGAGCAACTAACCCAGCCAGAGCTTGGTTTGTACTCCTCTGTTTGAAAGAACTCGTCCTTTTCAGTTTTATCATCTTCAGATTGCTGCTCTTCAATCCTACTAGCATCATGAAGTGTTCTATCCTCTGAAGCTTTGGACTTGAGGCATAAATCAAGTGTGATATCTGTACTGTTCCGTACAGTGACAAGTGACCTTATATCTACATATCTGTCGCCATCCTTAACAATTACTTCACTTGCAATTACATCATTTCCCAAACGCCAACAAGCAGCGGGTGCTGCATAATTTAGCCTGACAGTAGTCCATGGACCTTCCCTTGAAGGACTGATTTGGATAAATCCAGATCCTTTGCCAGACATACAGGAATTCTCCTGACTCTCCACCTCATATTCAGGTGACAAGAGTATGCCACACCTTATTCTTCCCCACAGTTTCTGACCTTCCGTTTCTTCAACCGTGTTCTGCATTGAGAATTCAGAATAATTCAATTTAGAAGTTCCTACCCTACACTACCTGTGTCACTATCCACTTACTTACATGGAGAAACTTAAATGGTAGAGAACTGGAAGAAATTCTATCAAAGCATGTGAAGAGAAAATTACTGTTGACTGTGCAGAGAACAGATCCATCCAGGATAATTTATTGAAATAAGCTGATGGGCTTAAGCTGCCAGGTATATTTTCTGCCACCTGCTTTAAAGGAAATGAAGAGAATCCAACAGGATTACCTGTGACAAAAAGAAGTTACAGTCGATTCTCTCGCACATGCTAAACCTTCAAGGACCTACAAGGTTACAATAATAGTCCAGACAACACCACAAACTTAACGAAATTCAGTGTACTTCTAAAAAGCTACAAAGTTGTGCTAGTCTAAATTGTTGTATATATGAAAAGTACTATCTATAAAATCAAATCTCCACTTTTAATACAAAACATCTGTTTTGTAAAGCTAAAATTTTGATGTTACGAGGTCAGCAGAAACGTGGTCATTTGTTATACAGAGACAGTATGTACGAGGTGACAAACATATTAAGCAACTTACAAATCCCAAGATTCTACCTCACTTCTCAATTATTTGAAAGTTTATATGAATCAGAATAGTACCGTTTCCTGTGTCAATGACAATTAGTTCCACCTTGTAGTGGTCCTGCACCAAATTGAAAATATGAGTTGGCATCAAAATAATCATATGGAGTCTTGAAGCCATTTATCAAGAAAAGGACCGACATCCCTCAAGTCTAGGACAAAACAAATTATAATGAAGTTATGGTTTAGATGCTGAAGTAGACTATGGTAGAAATTTAGCAAGACAATCTAATGGTCTTGCGGAAATTTGATGGAGAGAAATTCTTATTCTCATTCATACTTTTCTGCTGCTTTACAATGTTACATTTATAGGCTAATGTGCAGTGAAAACAAAAGGAAACACTCCCACGATTTATGGTAATTACAATCCCACGATTTATGGAATTTGACTAGAATCTATTCCTAACAATCAGCTAATTTCTCAACACATTTACAGCCATAAAATCTGGATATTTACAGCTCAACACTCCCCCTCAAGCTGGTGAATAGATATCTTCCATTCCCAGCTTGGTAATTAGCTCGTGAAAACTTCCACCATTGAGCCCTTTGGTTAAGACATCTGCCACTTGCTGTCCTGAAGGGATATACGATAAGCAAATCAGTCCTTCTTCAAGTTTCTCCTTGAAGTGTCTATCAATTTCGTTATGCTTTGTCCTGTCATGCTGCACAGGATTATGAGCAATATTTATTGCAGATTTATTATCACAATACAGCTTCATAGGACTCTACCACTCAACTTTCAAGTCATCAAGAATGATCTTGAGCCACAACAGCTCACATATTCCTTGAGCTGCTGACCGAAACTCAGATTCTGCACTAGATCTTGCCACCACATTCTGTTTTTTACTTCTCCAAGTTACCAAGTTACCTCCGATGAAGGTACAATAACCAGTTGTAGACCTCCTGTCAACCACTGATCCAGCATAATCTGCATCTGTATAAGCTTCAAGCTTGAGATCTGGACTCTTCTTGAATAATATTCCCTTTCCTGTGTTCCCTTTCAAGTAGTGTAGGACTCGAAAAACAGCTTGTAGATGTGATTCCTTTGGATTATGCATGAATTGACTAATCAAGCTTACTGCATAGGAGATATCAGGTCGAGTATGAGCAAGGTAAATCAGCTTTCCCACCAATCGTTGATACTGAAGGAAAAATCTGTATTTCCTTACATTATCTTGAGTAATTACAAGGTCAATATATATACAAGAGAAAGGAGACCCTAGTTAGGCAAGAAACCTAATTTAGGTATTGACTCACCTAAGTTAGGTATAGACTTACCTAAGTTAGGTATTGACTCACCTAAGTTAGGTATAGAGTCACCTAAGTTAGGTATAGACTTACCTAAGTTAGGTATTGACTCACCTAGTTTCAAACAACTTTACAACTTTTCAACACCCCCCCTCAAGTTGGTGCGTAAATATCTATCATGCCCAACTTGCCGATGAGATGCTCGAAGTTAGGTCTGAACAGTCCCTTTGTAAGAATGTCAGCTGTTTGTTGCGTTGTTGGCACAAATGGCATACAAATAGCTCCTGCATCAATCTTCTCTTTGATAAAGTGTCTATCGATCTCAACATGCTTAGTTCTGTCATGTTGTACTGGATTATGTGCAATATTGATTGCAGCCTTGTTGTCACAGTACAGCTTCATAGGTAGTTTCACTGGTACTCGAAGTTCTTCTAGCACTCGTGTTAGCCACAACATCTCACAAACTCCATGGGCCATTGCTCGATACTCAGCTTCTGCACTACTTCGGGCTACCACATTCTGCTTTTTACTTCGCCAAGTAACTAAGTTCCCCCAGACATAAGTACAATATCCTGAAGTCGACCTTCTGTCAGTAATTGACCCTGCCCAGTCTGCATCTGTGTATGCTTCAATTTCTTCTTGAGTAGACTTTTTGAATAGCAGGCCTTTTCCAGGTGTGCTCTTTAAGTATCTCAAGATCCTATACACAGCCTCAAGATGTCTTTCATAGGGAGAATGCATAAATTGGCTTACCATACTCACAGCAAAGGCAATATCTGGCCGAGTATGCGACAAATAGATTAGTTTTCCTACAAGTTTCTGGTATCTCAATGTATCAACAGGAACCTCATCTTTGTCGTCTCCAAATTTCTGATTTGGATCTATTGGAGTATCTGCTGGTCTACAACCACTCATTCCAGTCTCCTGTAGAAGATCCAGGACATATTTCCTTTGTGAAACTACAATTCCCTTCTTTGATCGAGCCACCTCCATTCCAAGGAAATACCTTAGAGTTCCCAGGTCCTTGATCTCAAATTCAGAAGCAAGACATTTTTTCAACCTGTTCATCTCGGCAATATCATTCCCAGTGAGAATAATGTCATCAACATATACTATCAGAATTGCAACCTTCCCATCACGAGAATGCTTCACAAACATGGTATGATCAGCATGTCCTTGATCATACCCTTGTTTCTTTACAGACTGAGTGAACTTCTCAAACCAGGCCCTTGGTGACTGTTTCAGTCCATATAGTGACTTCTTCAATTTACAAACCTTTGACCCAAACTTTTTGTCAAAGCCTGGGGGGAAGTCCATGTATACTTCTTCCTCCAAATCTCCGTTCAAAAATGCATTCTTCACATCTAGTTGTTGCAGAGGCCAATCAAGATTGGCTGCAAGTGATAGGAGCACTCTGATAGTGTTTAGCTTAGCAACTGGAGCGAAAGTCTCAAAGTAATCGATGCCATAAGTCTGCGTGAATCCTTTGGCAACCAGACGAGCTTTATACCTTTCAAGAGACCCATCAGCCCTATGCTTGGTTGTGAATACCCATTTGCATCTAACCGTGGACTTTCCTTTGGGTAGATCCACCATATCCCATGTTCCATTTTTTTCAAGAGCTTTCATCTCTTCTAGAATTGCTTCCTTCCACTCAGAAACTTGTAAAGCATCCTGCACAGTTTTGGGAATCTCCACACAAGACAAGGTTGAGGTAAAAGCACGAAAATTGGGTGAGAGATTTTCGTAAGACACATAATGAGACATAGGATGTTTGGTACAAGACCTAACTTCTTTCCGAATAGCAATAGGTATGTCAAGTTCATCAGTAGGCTCATCATTTTGTTGACTATCAGGTTGAACAGATTGAGTTGGAGCATTACCTGATGATTGTATGGAGTTTTGGTCATGTCCTGGTTCGGACTCATGGCACCCTAAAGGAGCAGAAGACTCATTTCTTTGAGTTTTGTTTCTTCTCGTGTAGACTTGAGCATAAGATGGAAGTTCAGCATTCTTGGTACTAGTTTCGCACCTATTACTCTCACAAGTAGGATGAGATGCCAAAATAGGTAGACCCGAACTTCCATTATTTGGTTCAAAATTAGGTATAAGAGTTGCTGGAAGAGGATTTTCAGATTCTGCAAGACGAAAAGACTCAATAATGGAGTTGTGCGAATTGTGCGAATCTACACTTTCTTTCCCCCCCTGAAGATGAGCTCCAAAAAAAGGTGTTAATTCGAAAAAGGTGACATCCATGGTGACAAACATTTTTTTGGAAATTGGATCAAAGCATTTATACCCTTTTTGGTTTGGTGCATAACCAACAAACACACATTTTTTTGCTCTAGGATCAAGTTTGCCCCGATTTCTATCATGGATGTGTACAAAAGAGGTACAACCAAATAGTTTTAAAGGCAAGGCTGCAGTAAGTCTAGAGGTTGGATAGGTCCTTTGAAGGACTTTCAGGGGTGTTTGGAACTTTAGCACTCTAGAGGGCATTCTATTGATAAGGTATGTAGATGTAAGAAGAGCTTCACCCCATAGGTATGTGGGAACTTTAGTGGTGAAGAGTAGAGCTCTAGTTACTTCTAAAAGGTGTTTATTCTTCCTCTCTGCCACCCCATTTTGCTGAGGCGTGTCAGGACAAGAACTTTGATGCATAATTCCTTTTTCCAAGAAAAAATGTCCCAGAATTTTATTGAAGTATTCTCTCCCATTGTCACTCCTGAAAATCTGGATTTGCACTTGAAATTGTGTTTGTATCATGGTGTAAAAGTTTTTAAAAACAGATTCTACATCAGATTTCTCTTTTAACAAGTACACCCAACTTGCTCTCGTATGATCATCAATAAATGTGACGAACCATTTCTTTCCTGAGGGTGTAGGAATCCGAGATGGTCCCCAAACATCACTATGAATTAAAGAGAATGGTTTAGACGACTTGTAGATTTGAGAGGGAAAATTTGTTCGATGATGTTTGGCTAATTCACAGAATTCACACTGAAATGAAGATGGACTTTTATTCAAAAACAACCTTGGGAACAAGAATTTCAAATATTGAAAATTCGGATGACCAAGCCTATAATGCCATAACATGATATCATCATCCTTATAAACGGTAATAGATTCGAAACAACTACCCTGAACTTGTCTAGCCGAGCTTGTTCCATCTTCAAAGAAATAGAGTCCTCCACTCTCTCTAGCACTGCCAATCGTCCTCCCCGAGGTCACGTCCTGAAACTCACAATGAGATGAGAAAAAATTAGCTCGACACTTTTGATCAGAAGTTATTTTACTGATGGACAGCAAGTTACAAGATAGCTTTGGAACATGAAGGACATTATGAAGCGTGAGGGCAGAGGACAGCTTGATGGATCCTAATCCAGCTATAGCCGAAAGGGAACCATCTGCAATAGTTATTTTTTTATTCCCTGCACATGGATTATAGGTGGAAAAAAGCTTTGAACAACCTGTCATGTGATCGGTTGCTCCAGAATCAAGAATCCATGGAGTTTTATTATGTGGATTTTCTATGAGGAAAGCAGTAGAAAAATGATTACCTTGATGGGCTACAGAACAAGAGGGATTTAAAGAAGGTTGTGGAGGTTGAAGGAGTTTGTACAGATGCTTTAATTGTTCCTTTGTGAATGGAACCAAATCTGATTTTATTTGCTCTTCCTCATTTGTCGCCTGGAACGCACGACCATTACTGCTCCTTTTTTTCCAGCCTTCTTTTTTCCAATTTTGCGGTTTCCCATGAATTTTCCAGCAAGTTTCTTTGGTATGCCATGGTTTCTTGCAATGTTCACACCATGGTTTCTTCCTCCTCTCTTCTTCAAAATCAAACCCCTGAGCTACAAGTGCAGATTTCTCGGATAGAGGGTTCTCATTTGTTTCTGAATCACGTAGCATGATTCGCCTCCGAGATTCCTCCCTTCTAACTTCTGAGAACGCCTCACGGATGGATGGTAGAGGTTTCTGACCGAGAATTCTACCTCTCACCTCATCCAAGTTTCGATTAAGGCCCGCTAGAAACATATACACTCTATCATTCTCTTCTCTCTTCATTTGTCTCTTGCAATCAGCCGGACTCTCCCATGTATCATCATAGCATTGGTCTAATTCCTGCCATAAAGTAACCATTTCATTGAAGTAAATAGTTACCTCACGGTCTCCTTGCCTTGATTGCCATAGCTTTGTCTTCAATTCAAAGATCTGGGAAGAGTTCTCCAAATCAGAATATGTTTCTCTCACAACGTCCCACACATCTTTAGCGGTCGGAAGGAATAGATGCGGCTTTCCAATTGCTGGCTCCATAGAGTTGATCAGCCAGGCAATCACTAAGGAGTTCTCCGATCTCCAAGCCTTCCATCTCGGATCGCTTTTTTCTGGTTCTTTTTCCTCGCCTGTCAAGTGGCCGAGCTTGCCTCTTCCATCGATTGCTAGCTTCACCGATTGAGCCCACTCCAAATAATTTCGACCGTTCAATCGGTGAACTGTTAATAGCATGCTGGAATTGTGGGAGAATTGCTCTCCACCATTGCCCGATTGGCCAGAGAAATCAGTTGAAATTTTCTCTGGCTCGACACCTAAATTGGTGTCCTTACGAGCACCGGTCATCGCCGTTTTCACTATAGTGGGAGCTGGATTCAAAAACTCAGCTCTGATACCATGAAGGAAAAATCTGTATTTCCTTACATTATCTTGAGTAATTACAAGGTCAATATATATACAAGAGAAAGGAGACCCTAGTTAGGCAAGAAACCTAATTTAGGTATTGACTCACCTAAGTTAGGTATAGACTTACCTAAGTTAGGTATTGACTCACCTAAGTTAGGTATAGAGTCACCTAAGTTAGGTATAGACTTACCTAAGTTAGGTATTGACTCACCTAGTTTCAAACAACTTTACAACTTTTCAACAGATACATTTCTCGATCCACTGCCGCTTCTTCTTTTGCTTCAGCTAGTCGTTGGTTCGGCTCAATCGGAGTGACCACTGGTTTGCAACCAAGCTTCCCAGTTTCTTCCAAAAGATCCGTCACATACTTCCGTTGTGAAATAAAGATCCCTTGCTTTGAGTATGAAACCTCAATTCCTAGAAAGTACCGTAGCTTTCCTAACTTCTTTATTTCAAACTCTCTGATCAAGTGCTGTTTTAGCCGTTGTTTCTCCCTCTCATCATTGCCCGTGACTATTATGTCATCAACATAAACCAACAATGTTGTAACTCCCCCCGCATCCGAGTGTTTTATGAACAGTGTATGATCTCCCTGACTTTGTTTATACCCAGATGCCTTCATGACTCTAGCAAATAGTCCAAACCAAGCTCTAGGTGACTGCTTGAGTCCGTATAATGCCTTTTTTAGTCTACAAACCTTTTCGGTTGTTTCTTTTCCTTCAAAACCAGGTGGCATGTTCATGTAGATTTCCTCTTCCAAATCTCCATGTAAAAATGCGTTCTTCACATCATACTGTTGAAGTTCCCAATCAAAATGAGCAGCTAAAGATAGTAAAATTCTTACAGTGTTCATTTTAGCCACCGGTGCAAAAGTCTCTTGGTAATCCACTCCATATGTTTGAGTGTAACCCTTCGCAACCAATCTCGCTTTGTACCTCTCCAGAGAGCCATCTGCCTTGTACTTCACAGTGAATACCCACTTGCAGCCTACTAGATTTTTCCCTTTTGGCCTGTCAACAATTTCCCACGTTCTATTTTTTTTCCAGTGCCTTCATCTCTTCTTTCATGGCATTCCTCCATTCCTCTTTTGACATTGCTTCAGACAAGGTGTTAGGGATGGTAATAGTGTTTAAACTCACAATAAAGTTTCGGAATGGTGACGATAATCTATCAAGAGACACATAATTTGAAAGTGGATAAACTGGTTTCTTGGTACACTCTCTTGTCCCTTTTCTAACAGCAATAGGCTGATCAAGATCAGTCTCTGGTATATCACTAAGCTGCTCATTCATAGAAGGTTCAGGACTTACCGTGCTCTCATTGGCAGTACCCGGAGTGGCAGTTTGGACCTGCTCTTTTGTTGGAACGCTGTCCTCCTTGAGTACACCTGAGAAAATCTCATTGAATCATGGAAGCGAGTTGGACTAGTGAGAGTAGGAAGAGTAGGACTGGTGGGATCAACAACAGAAGGTGGACTAGAGATAGGATTCAAGATAGGTTCATGAGTTACGGTGGGCAGGTTTGGATTGACGAGAACATTGGATGGTAGATCAAGGTTATCAATAACACCAAGATCCTTATCTTCCTTATCTTCCATGAGTGAAATCTCCCCCTAAAGATAAGGTTTTGAAAAATAGGGTTTATTTTCAACAAAAGTGACATCCGCAGAGAGATAGAATTTCTTGGAAGGTGGGTGGTAACATTTATAGCCCTTTTGTGTTTGTGAGTAACCAAGAAAGATGCATTTGATGGCACGAGGATCTAGTTTTCCTCGTTGATGATGATGAATGTGGACAAAGGAAATACAACCAAAGACTCGAGGCGTAAGGCCATTAGATGTACGGAAGTGAGGATAGAACTGAGAAAGAATTTCCATGGGGGTCTTGTGGTCTAAAGTACGTGAAGGTAGCCTATTGATCATATATGTAGCTGTAAGAACAGCTTCCCCCCAATACGTTTTAGGAGCATTTCCATGAAACAACAAGGCACGAGTTGTGTTAAGGAGATGACGATTTTTCCTTTCAGCAATCCCATTTTGTTGGGGTGTATTCACACAAGATGACTCGTGGATAATGCCTTCCTTTTGAAAATAAGAGGACAATATTTGATTGAAGTAATCTCCAGCATTATCTGATCTAAAGACCTTGATTTTAACCCCAAATTGTGTTTGAATCATGGAATGAAAGGAAGGAATAATGCTACTCACATCGGATTTATGTTTGAGTAAGAAAGTCCAAGTGGCCCGAGAGCAATCATCAATTAGAGTGACAAACCAACGAGCTCCAGAGATGTTTGGAACCGTGGAAGGGCCCCAAATGTCACTGTGTACCAAGTCAAAAGGATTAGAGCTACGATGATTGCTAATTGGAAATGATACACGATTATGCTTGGCTAACTCACAAAAATCACAATGGAAATCTTTAATAGTCAAACCGTTAAACAAGGCTGGAAACATCATACTCAAGACTTGAAAGGACGGATGACCAAAACGAAAATGATGAAGCCAAATAGCTTCGTTATTTGAAATACTGAGAAACGATGAAGATAAATTATTTGTGATTCTTCTTGTAGTGAGAGGTGTCTCAAGGTAGTACAGTCCACTTTGTTACTTAGCAAGTCCAATCCTCCTCTCCGAGTCCCAATCCTGAAAAACACAGTAAGATCGGTAAAAAATAGCTTGACAATCAAGATCTTTTGTGAGTTTTTGTATAGAAATGAGATTGGAAGACAGTTTAGGGACATGTAGGACATCTTTAAGGACAAGATTAGGTGTGACAGGAACATCTCCAACCCCTGCAACAGTAGCAAGAGACCCATTTGCCACAATAATCTTCCTATTGCTAGGACAAGGTGTATAGGTCCTGAAATGTGATGAGATATGAGTCATATGATCAGTCACCCCTGAATCAATAACCCAAGAATTACCTGAGAGCGCCAGTGAGCATGCACCGGAGGGTTTATTAAGAGACCCTAACAAACCTCTTATTTTCTCAATTTCTTCACTATTGAATGTTGTTTTCCCTTTTTCTGCTTCATAACCAGCTTGCTCAATCAGGTGGACTCGGGGCCTTGGTTGCGTTGCCCGGTTCACCCACTCTCGATTTGAAGTAGTTGGCTTCCCATTCAATTTCCAGCATTGCTCCTTTGTGTGTCTCGGCTTCCTACAATAAGCACACCACAAGTTGTCCCGGTTGTCTCTTCTTGGTAGATCACCCTTTTCATCAACCTTTCCTACTGTCAAGGCTGATCCTTCTATTGATTGTGGTTCAAGCATGACAGATCGACGACTTTCTTCGGCCCAGATCAAGGAAATCGTCTCCTCTAATGATGGCACATCCTCCTTGCCGAGTATTTGAATTCTAACTTGGTTAAATTCAGAATTAAGCCCAGCTAAGAAATCGTAGACTCGATCCTTTTCAATAAAATTCTTCAAAATGGCTGCATCTTCTGGACACCGCATGTGGAATACCCGATAATGATCGAGTTCTTGCCATAAGTTCTGCAAAGAGTTAGCATACTCAGTAACAGTCTTACCGCCTTGCCTTTTCCCACTGGTTTTCATCTTAATTTCGTACACCTGGGCTGCATCACGGGCCTTTGAGTACATCCGTTGGATGGAATCCCAAATCCCCTTTGCGGTTGGTAGAAACATGCAAGTATCGCTTATGGCTGGTTCCATAGAATTCCATAGCCATGACATGATCATGGTATCAGCTTCATCCCACGGGTTGAAATTGGGATCTCCTTGCTTGGGTCCTGTCCCCAGTAGATGGCTGAGTTTTCCTTTGCCCTTCAGGTACGTCTTGACGAATTGTGACCACTTGAGATAATTTTTCTCATTCAGTCTATACGCTGGCCTAATATTCTGAAGGTCGCCGATCATGTTTGACGAGGCGACCTCCTCCAATTGGTTTGTGGTAGGAGAGGGAGAATCTATGACCTTGGGTGTGGTTTTGGATGTGGTCATTTTTGGAGAGAGAAGGTGGAAAGGGATGAAGAAGATTATACCAAGAGAAGATTAACAAGAATACGAGCAGTACTGCAGCTATGAAGGCTGTGTACAAAGGAAAATGCTGGACAGCAATGAAGGCTTGAAAATGCAGCAATGAAGGCTGCAATCTGAAATCCAGAAATCTATCCTAGTGCTCTGATATCATGCGGAAATTTGATGGAGAGAAATTCTTATTCTCATTCATACTTTTCTGCTGCTTTACAATGTTACATTTATAGGCTAATGTGCAGTGAAAACAAAAGGAAACACTCCCACGATTTATGGTAATTACAATCCCACGATTTATGGGATTTGACTAGAATCTATTCCTAACAATCAGCTAATTTCTCAACACATTTACAGCCATAAAATCTGGATATTTACAGCTCAACAGGTCTAATGATGTCAAATAAGTCGGGAAAGGTAGAAATATAGGCTAAATCCTAACACTTAAATTTTACGAATAATAATGAACATATATTTTGATGGCAAAAGTACTTAGTTGTAAAGGCAAGCTGAGGAGAGGGAATATTATCTATGTCTGCTTCACCTTTCCAATTTTGTTTAACACTTCTTACTAGACCATCTACTGGTCATTATTAGCATGCCTGAACACCTGTACTAATTTTCCCGGGTCTTATCCTTGACCAAGTTTCCTTATAATGAGCCCTCCACTATAGTCATCAACATCAACAATACCTTTATTCCAAACTAGTTGAGGTCGGCGATCGATGAACCCCAAAGATTCATAAAATAAAAGCAAGACCGATCGAGGAAAAATAGATAAATATGTAAAAGTAAATAAACAGACATATATATATATATATATATATGGAATAACTAAAAAGAACAGTCAGGAACATGGAAATTATGCCCCTCCACAATACTTATAGCATTCCTCCACTCCGACCTAAGACTAACCGTGCGCCAATCTATTTCTCACTCCATTAAATCTTGTCTCACTACTTTTCCCCAAGTAAGTTTCGGCCAACCTCTTCCTTTCTTCGTGTTATGCTCTCGATATCAAACTTTTACTCTCACCGGATCATCTAGGGGCCTTCGAAGAATATACCCAAACCATCTCAATCTATGTTCTCTCATCTTTTCTGCCACTGGTTCTACTCCAACTTTTCGTCGAATATCTTCATAATATCTTATACATCCTTGTATGACCACACATCCACCTTAACATCCTCATTTTCGCTACTCCCATTTTATGCTCATGTTGCCTCTGTGCTGGCCAACATTCAGCTCCGTATAGCATGGCAGGTCTTACTGTTGTTCTATAAAATTTTCCTTTTAAGCTAAGAGGAATTTTGCGATCACACAAAAATCCTGATGCACTGCGCCATTTCATCCAACCCGCTCTGATTCTATGGCTTACATCCTCATCAATCTCTCCCCCCTTTTGCAATATTGATCCCAGATATCTAAAAGTATCTTTCTTGGGTACCTCATGTCCGAGCATATGGACGGCTTCCTGATCTCCTCTTCCCACCCGTGTCAAACTCACACTTCAAGTATTCGGTTTTACTTTGACTTAACGTAAATCCTTCAACCTCCAACGTGCTTCTCCATAATTCTAATTTAGCGCTAACCCTAGCTCTGGTCTCATCAATAAGCACAATATCGTCTGCAAATAGCATACACCATGGCACCTCATCTTGGATATATTTTGTAAGTTCATCCATAACCAGGGCAAAAAGATAAGGACTCAGAGCAGAACCTTGGTGTAAGCCTACTGTGATTGGAAAATAACTTGATGTGCCATTACAAGCCTTCATACAAGTAGTAACACCGTTATAAATATCCTTGATTGCCTCTACATACTTTGAAGGTATTTTCAAGGACCCACCACAGGACCTTTCTTGGGACCCTATCATACGCCTTCCAAGATCAATAAACACCATATTGAGATCCTTCTTCTTTTCTCTATATCTCTCCATCAATTGTCGTATCAAGAAAATAGCCTCCATGGTAGATCTTCCTAGCATGAATCCAAATTGATCGACAGAAACCCTGGTCTCTATTCTTAAACGATGCTTAATAACTGTCTCCCACAACTTCATTGTATGGCTCATAAGCTTAATGTCTCTATAATTGGAGCAATTCTGGATATCCCCCTTGTTCTTGTAGATAGGCACAAGTATACTCTCCCTCCATTCATCAGGCATCTTATTCATTTGAAGAATCTTGTTAACAAAGTTAGTCAACCAACTTATTGCTACATCCCCTAAGCATCGCCACACTTCAATAGGGACACCATCGGATCCCAAGGCTTTACTAGTCTTCATCTTCTTTAATGCCTCCTTAACTTCCCTCCAATATAGTCATCCAAAACAAAAATGTGCCAACTTTTCTGAACCACGCCGTCTGCGTCATACGACACCGGCATAAATCTGACATCATGTTAAATGAACCCCTGTTACCAAAGTCCTCTTATGGTGCGTCTTAATCTCAAAAAGATACTTCACTTGAAGACCTCAGCATGATTAACGACACATTCCCACCATGACCTAATCAAAATGACAATCCAATATCCTACATTGAAGCTCACATCTGCTCCTACCTATTCTGTTCAAGACAATGACACCATCTGCAGAACAAACAAGTTAAAGATCTAGCTTTCCTAATACTACAGCAGATGGAGAGGTCTCAAAGCTACATTCATGCAGACTGATGCTAAGAAGTTCTTCATCTTTGTTGAAATGGAAAATTTTCCCAGAGCAGCTAGAAATATAAGATCAAGCCTCTGTTAAAGGAAAACCTGAAATCATTCCAAAGCTGAATCTTACACATAATAGTTCCAAGGATCTCTTTAAATAAGGTAATCAACTTTAATGTTGCCTACTCCAGTTCCCTTGTGAAACTCCCAAACCACTTTGGCAAATCACAGCAAAAATTCATAGCGCTATATCTCTAGATGAAGAGTCAACATTTCACAGTCTCCATAATCTTTGCATCAAGTCCTCAAAAAAATAAATGGTAGCATCATTTGATCTATGTGCGTAACATCAAAATCCTCAAAATTGATCTTTTAGAGCTCAACTTAAATTTATCATATAAGGGACCATGTCAAGTCCTCCACATCAGATCCCTTAAACAGGACTGCACTCATTGCACCAAAATATGGATCCTTTAAGGGGAGATACAGACAAAGAAAGTAATATCACAGGAATACAAATCCTCTAGACAAGACACTGCTCATAACTAAAGTAAAGTACAAGAATCTAAATCTATTATACTGATTCAATAAGATGTGAGGCATCACGGGAGCAGAAGCCACAGGGGAAGCAGACTAATACAGTTAACTCAAGATGGGAAATAAAATAAACAGCACAAGTGATCAGTGTGACACCACTGACAATTCTACAGAGAAGATCAGGCCATATATCCAGTGTTTAGGCAAATAAAAGAGAAGCTTCCAAATTTTCTCCTGATTTAGTTATATATGTCCACTGGTCAAGCAGATACATTTATCATGACAGAAATTCCTGGCCATGCAATATGAGATTGACTTTCTTGAGAAGCTCATTCTCTTATAAGTAAAAGAAATAGGAATTATGGACATCAACCTAGATAAAGCATTACAAAAAGAAATGTTATACATACAGGGGAATCGACTTTGAAAAAGAACATTTCACCCCAATTGACCAGCTCCTGCTTGGAAGACGAGGAGTGTTCTGAACCAATTCCGCGTGTGCGTGCAGTTTGCTGCTTGAGCAACGATTCACTAGAGATGCTTTGGTCTTGTATAAGGCAAATTGTCACTGCATACTGTTTGGAAGTTGATCCTTCTGCTCTTAAGATCTGCAGAATAGCAACAGAATCAGAACACACATATGGAAGAACCGTCAAAACCTTGACACAAAAGAAATAGAAGAAAAGGTATAAACACTCCTTGTGTTAAAGCCACAAAGCAACGAACAGCATAAACTTTCTACATAGATAAATTCGCTCCAGGTAAGCCAAGGATTACACTCATCAACTAGCCAAAAAGCCAGTGCATTTACAGGAATCTGCACATTAGATACACCCTCTTTTACAATACTACAAAATAAATTTTACAAAAAACAGAGCCTTTGTTAAATAAAATAAATGTAGAATACAACAGTAAATATCAGCTACGCACCACAAGATCAAATTTATCTCAGAATACCATATGGACAACCATATCTCATAAGAACAGAGAATATTTCGTAGCTTTTCATTCATTCGGGGAAAATTCATACAAAATTTCATATTTAATGGCAGCACACCTCAATATTGTGCTTTCTAGATAATGTAGGCACTGCTCATGTTTTCTAGACTTCCAGACTCAACTCTAATCAGATACAATTTACCAGGTAGGCCTTTCCACAAGGGTGTCTCAGCAAGGACCAAGGAACACTTCTATGTAATCAACAAATACGGCTGACAATTATACCACAGAATGAAAGAGCACATTTAGAGTACAATGTATGTTACAAGCAAAGCAAAGGAAGAATATTCTAAAATTTAAATTTGTCTCCAAAAGCAAAAAGGCAATACGAAAAGCAGCAATGGTATAATTAAGGCACTCTATTCGTCTTTTCCACATGTCAAGGCAATAGCCATGCAAGTACCAAGGTTTCACAGATCAAACTAGTACACATTTGCCTCCTATGGAAGGCAAAACTTTTCCTTGACCATAGTGTGATAATTAACAACTATATACTCCATATCATTAATTCCTTCCTGACGGTGCAAGTTTCCCTTGTGGATTGATAAACATCATATCTGGTCAATCAGTTAAATTTTCTTTCTCATTGATGGGACACATACTTATTTTAAACTCGAGTTTGGCAACCCATGCCATAAAGATGTAGAAGACATTAACCTGCGCATCTGCCACCAGTACAGTCACCATGGCTCTGACTTTTCCTCCAAGTTTTCCCTTCATATGAGAATCTAACATATTCTTCAATACAGGAACTTTGAGTGGCTTCATATCCCCAGATGGCATCCTAATAATATTGTGAAGTTCCCTGATTTCTGTAGCGCGAATAAAAATATCCTGCCCAAGTTTATTCCGTGGGATGATGAAAAAATCTCTCGTGTGATGAACACCTATAATGGATCCTCCCCCAAAGGTTGAAGAAACTGCTTCTTCTTTCTGCTGCTTCTTCCACGAAAAAGAAAACAGAAACTGGTCAGAAGGTTTGTCAGAGGAGCAAACATTAAATATGTGAAAAAGAAGAAAGAAGATATATTATGAAGGGGAATACTATTTCTTGATTGGATTTATGAACATGGCTTAGGTTGCTCCAGCTTGCATAAGCTTGAATGATCATATTGGCATTGGATACAGAGAAATTTAGATTGAAATCTCTTCTAGAAGTAATACGTAATTGAGAAGCTGCACCAGGGGCATTCAGATCGTATTGGTATCTACAGCAGACCATAAAGCAGCATTAGTTCTAAGGAAAATATTGAAGATCATATTGCTATTGAGAATGTTTTAATAACAGCGATGAGGAGACAAAGAGGACCAAGAACTGTCGAACAAAAACTGAACTACTTTTCCCCCAAAGGGGAAAAAAAGACAACTTAATTAAAACGTTCCTTGGGTGCCAGGACACAAAATGAAGAATTTGCAGTGCTATAAGATGTTCAATAATTGGGAAAGAGGACCAATTTAGACCAAGTCCCCATCCCTCTCCTTATCTCCAGTAGCAGAGACAATTATTTCTTATGATGTTGCAGGTCAGGGAGACAATTACCCCTCCTTTTTCGCATCATTTATTGTAAAGGTTGCTCAGGATATCACAGTACTACAGTTCTTTGTACTGAGCTTGCTACAGAATCTGCTTCTTTGATTCTTATTCTCCAAATGTACGACTCATGTTCACAGCCAAAACAAAAAAAAAAAAAAACGATTAAGACCATATAGACAATGTACTTGGGCCGTCTTTTTGATCATGCGGAAAAAAAACATTTTATCATAGTTTCTACACACAACTGAATGGGACCATATATGATCAGTCTAATTTAGCTATTGCCACTGATTGACACCCGTGTTTTTGACACATATGGGCGGCCATACGGATGGACGACAATACGCGGTTGACCAGTTCAACCGATTCTACCGGTTACGCTGATCAGTTCAAATAGGATCGGTTAAGATAAAAATTAAAACTTATAAGTGTGTGCGTACATATTATGCGATACATTAATGAAAGGGATCTTCGGCTCAACTGGCAAAGGTGCATAATTTTGTCTTCAAAGAACGTGGGTTCAACTCTAGTGAATTCTACAGCTATATCCTTTTCACAAAAGTAATGGAGTTTTAAATGACTTATTTGCCATCCAATAAGCAGATGTGGGTGCTCGGCAAAGTTGGTGACGCCTGAATTTCAGCTGTGGGTGAAGGAGTTCAAATCACTGTCTCAGCAACCCTTCTCCTTTTACAAAGTCTAAGTAAAATTCGCCAATATGATACAGTGAACCGAAATAGTTTTGACTGTTGGCCGGTTATGACTGGTTCTGACCTCAAAACTAAATAAGGTTTTGAACCTCACAGGAGGCCAGGGCAGCCTTGGTTGGACAGGTTGCACTTCTCGTCCCGACTGGTATTAAAATAGTGTCGTGATTACATGCAGTACAACATGGCTAACCTTAGGAACCCATCAACAGGCTCAACCAGTGGCTCCCACGCTTCATATTTATCATTGTATGATCTAACATTCAAGGAGAAGCTGGCAGTGGAATTTATACACTTTTCTCTTCCATGTAGACTGAATCCTAATCCACTTAGAGATACGTTAAACAGGGGAACCATCTGCAAAAATTCAGTAATACATTAATTAGCAAACTGGGACTATATGGAAAATATAGCTTAATCTAAAATGCATATATAATTAGGGACAAATAAAAAGCAGGGACAACTTGAAAATATGTCAATATCTGTAAGAAAAGCAGGTTTTTTAGTTGTCTGCAAGAAATGACATCAGTTTCTCTTCCCTCCCATCTTTAGAAGCTTGAATATGTCAATATCACCTTAAGAACAAGTCTTAAAATAAATCTACTAGGCTGCCTTCCAACTTGAAAATATTGGCACGCATGTCTTTCAAATTTCCCTTAGATATAACTAATGATCTAACTAATTTTAGGAATCGAGGCTCCTTGAACTTCAAGCCAAGGAGTTCCTGTGATTGACGCTTTGCAAGAGCCCCAACTCTGTAAGTATCGGCCCTTGCTATACAAAATTCCCATATCTAGAGAATGATCATGACTTATATGGCAGTGCTTCCATTGCAATTAGGTTAACTGAGCAGTCTTGAAGATAATTGGCATAAGAGATCTCACCAGCCCACCATAATCATCAAAGAGTGCCGCAGAGAAAGTTTTGATTTCCGCATCAATGACAGTATCGCCTAAACCGTTTGTCAAATCAGCAAGCTTCAAGGCAAATCTTCGTGGAGGCTTCTTGAAGCCACTACGTACAATAAAGGTTCCCAATTCATTACCAATTGCCCAAATGCTGAACGGTTCTGTCTTAATTTTGGTACCAGATGTATCCCACAAACTTTCTTCTGAAAATTGATCCCCACTGACCATATCACTGCGAATGCACCTCAAAGCACTGAAATCATGTTGCTTTGGTATGCTCTTGGAGGCAACACAACCTAAGGAAACATAGCCCGGAGGAGCTCGAGGCATCCAAAAGGAGATACCCTCCACACCTTTTTGTTTCTTAATCTGACCCACCAGTTGGAAATCCAAAGGGGCTCTGAAAAGCTCTTCGCCTCCAGCATCATAGAGAACAGTGCAGGTGCTTGGAGGCTCATATCTGTTGCAAATTATGAACAGCATTATTATCATTAAAAGAACTCGAAGTCATAAAAATGAACAACAAGGTGCGCCGTACCCTTGCACAGCAATGTCTCCGAAGTAAACCATTCCCTGAGGAACAACCGGACGCCATATTGATAGTCTCCTTCCTGAATTTGAGCCACGATTCCACCATACCCACACAAAATCGGAAATTTCCTCAAATCGGCGGCAAGAGCTTGCACCTATTGATCTTTGTGGTTGTGGGGTGTCCCCATGGCTAGAAGAAGCTTGGGTATTAGGACTTTCATAGGCAATGGGTGAATCAAGAATGGGAAACATTAAATGACGCAATTCATATGCTACATTCAAGATGCCGGTAGTAGGATCTGCCGGCAAGAAGGTACCAGCTGCGTTTTCCACACGCCAGAATGCTAAAGTAGAGCATCTGCAATCAGTATATGAAGTAGACTTCAGATCAAGATCATAGCAACCTAATTGATAGATTACAAGATAGAAATTATTTGTAGAGCAAGAGAGACACCCAAAACTTACTTAAGACTCACCTACTTACTAATTCCTAATAACACCGAGTATACTTCAACATGATTCCAAAGTGAATCCTTAATACAGGATATTGCAGTATCAAATAAACAGACCTACCTCTAATTCTTAGCAGCAGGAATTGATCTTAGCAAAACGAGGAATAGTAGATCTACATGCTAGCAGTGATGAGCTGAATGAGTATATACACTTACAGATTGTCAGATCCTATAGAAATGCAATCCCTCAATGGACAAGGAGTGACTAGAGAAGCCAGGATGCAAGAGACAGAAGATAGTGGGGGCTGTTTCCTTCCTCGTGAAACCACACAGCCAAGAGCAACATAACCTTTAGGCGCTTCAGGAAACCAGACACAACAGCTTGTGTCTCCCTCGTCAAGAACTCCCCTCAGTGACCCCTCATTACCGTTTGACCTTTGTTCAGAACTGACTCCAGCACTCAAAGTTGGCCAAACAAGTCTGAAAGAGAGAGGATTTTTAACTCGTGCAAAGTTGGTATTGGCAGCTATAACTCCTTTGGTAGGTGGTTTTTCCCTGTCAAGTGAGGTGTAATGAGACCCATATTTGAGAAAGAGGAAAAACTTCTCAGAAGATGGAGACGTATTCTCACTCACGTTGGCGTCAGATAGTCCCCAAGAACAGCAAAACCAGGTGGTGCACGTGGTCTCCAGAACGCGTACACTTGGCCATTCTGAGGATCTGCAAGGTGAAGAAAATTAAGCTAGAATTATTGGCTATTGGCCAAGAATTGTGTAGTCAAGGATGTGGAAGCTCATATTCAGATGCAAGAATGACGTCCCTTTTTTTATCAACCAAAGAACGGAGACAATAAGATAGGAGTTGAGATTCGTTCCATCTACTTTACAATTAATTTGTGCCAAAATAAGAAGTCATGCACTACAATACACCAAGGGAGCCAATTGCTCAATTAACTACATCATCAGGATAAATGACATTGTCCCTTCACTTAAAGCTGCCTTCCAATATAGCAAATTTCCATGGAAATTACACACTGACGTTGACTTTCCACCTTTAGTAAGAAGGCAGAATTCAGCTATCTATTCTAGCCACCCAATTATCCTCTGAGCACAGTGGACTATGTTGTCATCACATCAAGCAGGCAGAAACTTTTCATAACGTACTTGAAGGAAGAACAAAACTGACCAACAATAAAAGAGTTTGACACCGAGGTTTCATGGCTTCCATTTAGCTGTTTTCTCTGAGAACCAGTAAACTAACTTCACGTTTGGTATACATTGAAATTTATCTAGCTATTACTTAAAGCCTGTCAAAACAATTGCTAGATTAATTGGGAGGAGGAGATATATGGTTGGAGCTATTCAATAGAGGTTCAGGATAAAGAGAAGGATCACCCAAACTGCTAATGTGCAAGAAGCTATGTATAAGGCATCTAAAGATACTTTAAACATCCTTCCATAAATAAAAAATAATAATAATAAATAAATAACTAGAGGAAATTCCACAAAACTCCCATTAACTTTGGAGATAGTACAAGTTTGCTCCTAAACTTTCAACAGTAACACATTTTTCCTCTGAACTTTCACTTCGCACCTCATTTTTCTACTAAAAATCTGTCTTTTACCTTTGATTTCTGTAAAAGATGATAAAATATTAAAGTAAAAAAATTGACCACAATATTATATCACAAAAAATAAACATCATTAATCATTAATCATATTGAAAATATACATTTTTACCAAATTGATGAAAATTAATGGAACTAATAAGATATTTAAGGAAAGAACACATTAAGTGAAAAGGAAAAATGCCTCAATAACAAAATAGCCAAATGAAAAAAAAAATCATGCTCATTATGTAACTTTTTGAATTTATTTTTCCTGATACTAATATTTCAATTGGTATATTTTTCTCCATTTCCTGTATCTTTATATTTGTTACAGAATCAAAGGGTAAAAAATTGAGATGAAAATACACACTTAATTCTTAAAAGTCAAACGCATTACCCATGCCAATGAAAAATACAAGGGAGGGTTAATGCTGTTGCAAATCGAAATTTCAGGAAGGTAATGTGTGACAATTGAAAGTTTAGGAGCAAACGCGTACCACCCCAAAGTTCAGGGGGTTTTGGGGCCTTACTAGAAATTTTGCAAAGCAGCCTTTAGTATTCAGATATAAAAGAATGACAGTTTTAAATATAAATGACATACTTCTTATAGTCCCGACTTTGTCAAACTGAGAGCAGACAACAGTTATTTTCTTCGATGTCATTCTCAGAAAGGCCAATATGTCCTCTTCAACAGCTAAGAAGAGCTTCAAGATACTGAAGGAAAAATTCATAAATACATCGGAAACAGATAATTGAATGTTAGTCTTCCCAGAAGCATTTGAATAATTCAAAGTGGTATCAAACGGCTCCAATATTCTGATCCCATTGCTCTCCATAGTTAAACCTAATGCATTTGCACTCATTTCAATGGTGTCATTCTTCATAACAAGCCTGCATTAAATATCACATTAATTGCATGTAAGAACACTTACAGTCGCAATAGTGCTCAGCAATTGATAGAGGAACATGAATTATGCAAATAGATATTCCTCACCAAATCAGGGAAACATCATATTTATACATCACAACTTTTGCTTCTGAAGTGTTGAACCAAAGACGGAATCAAGATGAAAAATGTCTGGCTGTTTTCCCAGTCTCAAATGGGGTATGAAAAAATGGCAAGCTCCGCAGTCCAAACGTGCTTAAGCTTTCAAAGCACTAGATATTCAGGGGATTTGGAGAATATGAATTATTTATAGAGGCTCAAAAAGAGATTTTCTTAAATTTAATTTATCTGTGGATGCATCCGATCGATATAAATAGAAGAATAGAGTGAGAAACAGATCCTTCAAACATTACTGAGTAGTTACAGATTTGAACGGATTTTGTCTAGCAAAATACAAGTGCACTAGGCACATCCTAATTGCATTTGACAACTAGAAGCCTGAATTTTTCTGGATCATATAACTAAAAAAAAAAAAAAAGAGAGAATAATGTTAAACAACACCACACATAAATTCCAACCAATCAGCACAATCAAGAAGTAGCGAAGAAAGTGCATATCATGAATTCAATCATAGTAAAAACAATGCCAAATTATGTGTTGGAAAGTCCAACCCAAAAGCTTAAGCTATTAGGTGGAGGGAGACCACATGAATATGAAGAGCATACAAGACCTATTCACAAGCGATGAGGGACAACAACTACTTCAACATTATGAAAACTCTACAAAGGGTACTGACCTGCAGAATACATCCAATTGGGCATGCAGAAGCTTGTTAGACAATATCAGTGATCGTGCCTCGGCCACTTCCTTTGAAGCACTGTAGAAGGTAAGCTCTGGACCAATAGCCTGCAACAAGTACATCTGTCAGATCTAACAAGACTTTACAGAAAAAGGTAAGACAGTGAAAGATGACCAAGCAACTGGATCAGCTTACGCATCAGAATACAAGTGAGCTAGAATTACAGTGAATGAATTAGTTCAATGGACTTTGTGAGCGTATGGATTGATTTGCCTAGGATATCACTAGTTTTTTCTTTCACATCTTAGCAATGCACAGCTGATTGTCTCCTAAGTAAACTGCAGACAAGTTTAGTATTTCAGGCGCAAGGATACATGTGCTCATTCCTAAAGGCAAAATCTGAAGTGCCACTCTGGCCTTCTTGTCAATTTACAGATGGCCTTCCATGAGCCACTAAGTTCAATGAATTCATCCAAAGTGAATCAATATCAATGTAATGGGTGATAGGAGAAAATCCCCGTCATGAAAATGCCCAGGTATATTAACATATATTGCTCCAGATGTTCTGATGTAGGGCGACGAATCTTACAACAAAGAACAATCTTTAGACTTCGCACCCAGAACTTCTTATCCCACCTAGGGTTCATTAAGCATCATACATAAGAGAAGAATTGCAGCACACAATCCCAAAGCAAAAACTTTCAAGATTCAACTAATCACCGACTCCATTTAAAAGAAAGAAATACAACCACATGTACAAACTCTCTTAAGCTGTGCTCCTAGTTGCAACAGAAAACCTATAGACAAAAATCGTGACTGAAACAGGAAACATGATATCCTGCTTAAATAAAAATGGAAACTAAGTAGATTCCTAATAAAAATCAAGTCCTAAAGGATATATGAGAAGAACCCTAATCCCGTTGGGCTCTTATTTGATTTTTGAAGTCCAACTTCACCAATACTTGGTAGAGACGCCAATATTTGTTTTGTTGACCTCCATCATTCTCCCCCGGTTGGAGACAACTCGTCCTTGATTTTTGAAGTGTTGAACAATTGAATTTTTTCAGCTTCATCCACATCATGATAAGTTGTGTCCCTCCGGCAGAGAGAAGTCCAATTAGGGCATGTTATGAGAAAAGCCCATGATCAAACTAATATTGATGATCAAACGTGTCTGATATCACGAAATCCACATCCGCATGCTTACGTGACATTTATGGCCACCTTGAACTTCTTGTTTTGCCCAACATGCACTTAACTGGACATAGACAAGCAACACAGCCTAGTTCTCCACACCAAAAGCACACATGATTTGAGCTGACTTCTATCCTTGATTCATCATTGGCATTCTCAACCTTGTCCTTGCAATCATCTCATGTGATTCAAGTTCTTCATATTTGGAAGCTCCCAAAACCACAAAATCAAGCATTTGACCCAAAAGGAGCCAAGCTTTCTTAGAATGGGAAGTTTTTCCATTAGAATGAACTTATGGTCCTCATCTTCGTTCTAATCTTTTCCAAGCACTACTAGCATCTAAATGGACACTATTGTAAGTAAATTAGATAATTTGGAAGCTCCCAAAACCACAAGATCAAGAATTGTGACCCAAGAGGAGCCAAACTTTCCTAGAATGGGAAGGTCTTCCATTAGAATAAACTTATGGTCCTCGTCTTGCGATCTAATCTTTCCCAAGTAATAATAGCATCTAAACGGACACTTTATAAGTAAAATAGACGATTGGGATGTTCCAAATACCACAAGATCAAATTTGACCGAAAAGGAGCCAAACTTTCTGAGGATGGGAGGTTCTTGCTTGAAATCTTTACGGAAAGCATTCGACTGCGATTTCAACTCGCTAACCTTGGAATTCAACTCATCATTGTTCCCCAACGTAGTACATACTTGGCTCTGATACCAAAGTTCAATGTAGGATGACCAGTCCCACAGCAAATAATAAATCTTTAGGCTCTGCGCCTAAGAGAAGAAATGCATCACACGGTCCCAAAGCAAGTACTTGCAAAATCCAAATAATTACCAACTCTATTTAAAAGAAGGAAGAACAACCCTATATACAAACTCTCGAAAGTTCTACTCCCTAGTCGAAATATAAGACCCATAAACAAGCAACGTAATTGGCAATAGGAAACACATAATCCTACTTAAATATGAAACTTAATAAAATCCTTCTTATTCTTCATCATGCTTCCTTTTATTAAATATTTTTTTAATAATACTTGACCATTTATTAGCTCTTTACATGTCGCGTTGGTGAATTGATCAAGGCCATTTATACAAAAGACTTGAAGACATGGTATTTTGACACGCGGCACAACCATTGATACTATTTTATCCAGCTCTTTAATTATACATGGATAAGCCCGTATAGTCCAGCTTCTCCCTTCTATTACAAAAATATTTGATGTAGTCCACAAGATCAATAATGTTGATGTTATTCTAAAAAGTTATTTCCCCATGTGCTATATATTTTTATTTTGTTTATTTACTTGTACATATTTATCTCTTTTCCCTCGATTGGTCTTGCTTTTATTTTATGAATCTTTAGGGTTCATCAACCGCCGACCCCAACTAATTTGGGATAAAGGTGTTGTTGATGATGTTGATGATGTTGATAATGTTGATGTTATTCTAAAAAGGATATCATATTTCCTTTCTTACAAATTAGAATTTTGATTATGACTTTTTCTTTTAGACGTTACAACATTTAAATATGAACATAAACCATCACCTACCTGCTTATTATAGTCGTCTCATCATGTCATAGAGCAGGAGGTCTAGAGTTAAAATCTTTCTAGGCCCCTTATTTTCCTCCTCAATAATATATTTTCACGCTATAGTCTTACGCCTGAGCCAGCCTATTACAACAATTAAATATCAAACTGCACCATTCTCTAACGGTCTTTTAGAACAATTGGCAATGGTTGTGCGAAATTTTATTTATATCTACTAGGAGTAGGAATTTTTTGAAGAGTGCATATATGAAAAAAAAAATTACTTTCAATGCTTCAACTTGCACGATGCAACTCTTTACGTACGGTCATCAAGAAAACCCATGCTTAAGAAGCTTCACGTATGATGCCATTTGAGCTGTTTCTTTAAATTCCGTTCACGCTCTCTACTAAGTTGAGCTCACTGATTTGTGAAGTATTCTCCTACATCAATCCTTCTCGACAACTGCCCCTGGTATATGCAACGACCATTTCTAAGGTTCATATCAACAGTTCCCCGGAACTCCATATGTCTCTTTACTAGCATTTTTAGTCAACTAAAAAAGGAGAATTCACAAAATAAAATAAAAGATAAAGATCCAAAAAGCTTAAACTGGATAATACTTAACCTGCAACTCAACGGTGAATTCCGTGGATCTTACAACAGCATTATTTGGAGGAAGTTCCTGATTAATATCTTCCTTTGAACATGGTCCAGAAGAAGCCCCATCAATTTCTTCTAAGTAAACGTGATCATCCTTCGAAGCTGTGTAACTACTGTTAGTACCTAGGTAAATGCAAGAATCCAAGTACCTTCCGTCCTGCAGAAGCACATGATACTTATTATTCTTGATAGACAGTTACAATTGCAAAGAGCGAGATCAATAAAGCAAGTTGGCGGAATTGACCTTAACAATGACATTTTTGAATTGAAGTTTTTTCCCATTTGCCACATATATCATTTTCTCCTTGCTAGGAGCAGAGAGATTTGTGCCCTGTCTATCTTTGAGATATAACACTCCACCTTGACCATCATAAATGAAATGATTGTATCTCTCATCATCAACAATTAAAGGTCTTTGAGGGGAGAGTGCCATTTCAGCAGAGGGCTGCCTGTACACCGACTGATCCAGAGTAACTGCATCAACTATATTCAACGCTAGTGATTTTTCACGGTCTCCATGAGACAAGACATCACCAATGGATGGAACGAAGAATTCTACCACGGCAAGCAAAAAATCAAGGGCAACAAGCAGTTGTGGTCTCTGAACACAAAGGGACATGAATGATGATGACTGCCTAAATTTTGCATCAAGAATGAGCATTGTAGGAACTATTTTGACATCATTGTCACTCGTGGCATCAATGTAATCTCTGCTCCAATGCTTATAATCAATTGCTGCATTTATAGGACTATTTCTAATGTCCTCTGGCTTTCCTATTGCCAACCTTAACCCCTCTTCAGTACCAACACGATCATCTATCACAGTGAAACCATCAAGGGATGCCGACAGGAAGCCATCTCCTGCATTGTTAGATTTGTATAAAAGCCACATACCATTGACCTGCAACACATTATGTAACTATATCAATCTTCAGCTAGAAATATTCAAGAATAGACATCCCCCCACGACATGGTTCAGTAGCATCTAACACAGTGTAATAGTCCTTGCATATTAAAGAGGTCCCATGTAAAATAAAAAGCTCTGATTCTGAGCATGCCAGATGGAATGACATTCTTCATACGACAAGCAAGTTCAAGAAACTTACAATTAAGGAACGTTATCAGGATAAAAACTTACTCCAACAGTAGCCAGGGATGTGTCTCCCCCAATCCCAGTTCGTAGACACAATACAACCAAATCAATGGCCACAGAAACTTTAGTCGTTATCCAGGATTCACCATCCTGGGTAGCATATTCAACATCTGAGACTTGAGGTACAAGAGCATCTGACTCAGATGAAGATATTCCAGAATCAACCAAAGAAGGCGCAAGATTAGGTGATTCAGAAAAATTAGCCTGTGCACATTCGGTGATTATCTGGTACTCCCTATTTGATAAAGCAGCTTTGATTTCCTCAATCTGCAGAGAATTGACAAGAAACAATTAATGAATGAGGAACAAACAACACGGGTCTCTTTGATTGAGAACCCAGCCCCAACATGAACATGCATTACCTTGATGGTGACTTCAGAACCAGGAACTCGATGCAATAGGTCACGAAGTGACCTCCTGATGACAACAGAAACCCCCCTAACCTCTTGAATTATGGATGCCCCCAACTCAGTACCAACACCGACATTCAAATTGATGTCCTCAATCTACATTACATGGAGAGAAGACAGAAAAAGTTACTTAAAAAAAAAAAAAAAGAGAAATGCTACAAAAGCATAACAGCAACCAGAGAATAAAAATGCTCTTGAAAGACAAAATAAAGCGGCCCTTGATTCAGAACCATATAATCTTGTCATTTGCATCTCAGATGCATCCATCCAATAAACTACAGAGTCGTGATTCTTTTATTTTTTGAAAACAACTTGCTCTATGATCACAAGAACAGAGATCTATTACCAAAATTGTCAATATGTCCAGATGGACAGCACTTATCTCCCTTTTACTGCCAAAAAGCCACTGGAAACTGTTCTGGACAGTAATTTGGACGATGTCCAGCTTCAAATAACTGAAAAAAATGTTTCAAATCATCAACTCTTGCTCAGCAGAGTAAAAGGCCATGAGAAACATAACCGAAAAAAAAAAGAATTTAAACAAATGTACCAAGTTTGTAAAAAGAAACAACTCACTCAATGCTATCTGTTCGCCGAGGCATCCATATTATAGGTTTTCTAAGTGAAAGATCCAACTTCACGGCTGGCGACCCCTCAATTTCACTTGTTGTAAACCACTTCTCAGCGTCTGTCACCTGATCTTTTACCTTAATAACATTCTTTGAATTGCCCGGAGCAAGACCCGTAAAATAACTGACAATCTGCATAGTAACTCCCGTGGCTTATAAAAGAAATTAATCTGTGGATATTTATCGGAGTAATTTTAACGCAAGTTACCTCTTGGATAAAGCGATTAAGATACACCACACGAACTTCTGACAGCTCTCCCACAAGGGCATAATCATAACCTTCATAGTCTTCATCATCAGCACTGAACGAACTAAAAAGCAACTGCCAATCACGGAATATAAACATCTCCAGTTAGCACTGAGGGAAGAAATTACAATAAAATATAAAACTAAAGGAAATGAAGTAAATACATATCCGACCAAAGAAAAAAAGGAAAATACACACGTCCACGAAGGAGTATATGACTGAAGAGAACTTTCTCCTGCTCTAAGGACGTGAAGAAAACTACATACATCGACAAATGAACTGCCTCCAGGATTTCTCATATCACAAATCCAGAAATACATATGGTTGCTGGGGAGACTGTCATCACTGATCCGTAAGTTCCCCAGAGCTGCCTTTATGCGGAAGGAGGAAGGGAACACCTTTAACATAAAAGAAGAACTTTATCAGCTAAGAAACGAAGACTAAAACCCGAGGCCAAACAGGACTAAAAGTAACCGAGAATGCATAGCTGTCCCGACAAGAATAAGACAATCAACCTACCTTAATGTCCGCAAGTAAATTATCTTGCAATAAAGTAGCAAACTTAGCCTCTTTTTCGTTCATCAAAATAATCTGAGCGCGAGTCATTTTCAATGTCAAGCTAAAAATTATCCTTGACTTCCCCTTTCCTAATAGGCCTTTGACAACAGACTCCTCAACTGCCTCTGAGTGGTGATCATGTCCCACATCCTCTCCATGAGTATCATGCTTGATTATAGCTACCGAAGAACTCTCGCTGAAAGATTCACATTTCTCATCCTCTGTGTTAATTGCATTAACAAATTCCATGATAGCAAGAATGGTTGGCCTTCGGCAGAAAAAAGACAGGGTCGCAAGAGTCACTGTGACCTGAAACAAAAGATCAGGAACAGATTTAATATTTCAGATAGAGGAAGTGAATGTACTGTCGGGCACAAGAAAATTCTTACCTGCTTATCAATGTTATTATACAAAGCAGAGTTTTGATCAAGGACTACGATTTGGGCTTTGACAAAACTATTAAGTGTATCCTTTAATTTAGAATCTCCCCCCTTAGTCTCATGGGTGTCATAAGGGAGAAGATCAGGAGTGCGAATGAAACTCGGGGGTTTCAAGGACAAAGTTTGAGAAGTTGATGCAAGATCTGCTCTCTGGCTGTCAGAGACACCCATAGATGCCTGCATAGGCGAATCAACAGGATCAGCCAAACTCTCCGGTGCCTCGTAAAACTTATCATCTCCTTCACTTGCTGCTCTGTCATCGCTATTGAAGCTCCGACTCTTAACATCGTCAAAGGGAGAAAACACATCAGCACTTCCAATGAAAGATCTTGCTAGATAACGACGCTTGGAGATGCCATTACTAGAGACCAAGTCCTCAATTTCCAATGATCTCAAGACAGTACCAATTAACATTTCGCTCGGTCTAACTGAGAGCTCAACCTGTTCACAAAATTCACATCCCTTAAGAGAAGAAGTCAATTGAACAGTACAGAGGCAAATCGTGCATTATATTAGCTTACCTGCCCACCAATAGCTCGAAATTCAAACAGACGATTTTCCTCTGCAACTAGCACTCTCATAAAGCCCTGTACACGCTGCAGAGAAGAGCGAGTCTGCCAGATATCCAAGTGTTCGCTAACAGTTCGTCTCGATGAAAAAGGGAAGTGTAGGCTTACCTGATGGTTATAATAGAAGCAGATTTTTAGTTCGTCTAGGATACCAGTAATGAACACTTTCTCCACACCCGTATCTTGGCTGTCGTAATCTCCTTTCTCAGAGTCCTCAAGCTCTGATGAACTTTCAGACAGACCAACAATTGGTGCAGACCCCTGCAAGGTTTGAGTGAGAAAGTTCAAATGCTAAGGCCCAAAAGGCAAGTTAATTTTGATGATGCATTGCAAAGACCTAGAATAAATGTGTATTATCCATATAGGGGATCCATCGACCTGATATCTATTTCAAGTCAAACTGTCGCGCCCCCGAGAACTAGGGTCTAATTGGGGTGTTGCTTTTCATACAGGCAAGGAAATGAGATTTCAGAGCTGTCAAAAACGATTAGTCTGAAGAGTTATCATTTTATCAGCCAGTGGTCCAATTCTTTGGTAGTTATCTCCTTTTTCCCTTATCTTTACTTTAGCTGTTGCAACTTGCAAGTTTTTTAATACAAGAACATTAAATCTCCTCATGGCGAGCATAACCCAATATATTTGCCAGGAAAGGAAACAGCAACACATAAAAATGCCAGGTCCAGATATCTCCAACTAAGCATGAGAAAGAAATCATTCTAAACTCAATAATGCGTTCAAAAGCAACCAATGCAGCCCAAATTACCGAAGCACGATAAATAGCCCCTTGCAATCTTCTTTGCCAGAGTTTCCTCAACTCGTCAGTATCGCATCTCATGATTAAGGCATTTGCATCTTCCACGACCTACACAACGAGAGAAACATATCAGACATCCCAGACCTGAATCAAGCAAAGATCCAAAAATTAGTCTTGATCTCTTATACAAGTTTTCTTGGTTATACAGCAATACCTTGCTATTAGACCGTGCAGCTTCAGAAACAGCCAGCACATGGTCCACACCACCAACAAATTCTGCAGGAACTTGGATTACTTGTTTTCCTCGCAAGCTGCCATAGTATGATAAAAGAGTGACTCAACCCTTGAAATTCACAAAACCACATGCAGAAATTAGCATGAGTCAACATGTCTCTTTGAGACATCTGAAACCGGCAATATAATGTCCATACTATCTGCAGAACAGTGACCAGCCGACGATGAATGAAAAATCCTAAAGTGCAAGATACTTAAGAAGATTCACACAATTATACAGGATCCAACTAGCTTCCTAAGAAGAATATTCATATCAATAAGCAGCTCCACTAGCTTTACAATGGACCACCCCGTATATAAACGAAAATGGATACACTGTGGAAATGTTTAGCCCGCGCACTCATCACATTGAATGAATATGCTGCACTTCAGGAGCCAAAAAAAGTCATTGGCTATTGTACCAAGAATAGTCTGGTGGGAAGGCGACAACTAATAAACAAGCAGCATGCTCTTCAAAAAATGAAGTTATTGGCCAAGGCATTAAGAATAGTCCAGTGGGAAAGCAACAACTAATAAACAGGCAGCAAATTCTTCAAATGAAGTCATCCAGTTCACCTATAAACAGGCAGCAAGCTCTTCAAATGACGTCATCCAGTTCACCTATCCAGAGCTATGACGAACTTTTTTGGCAGAGGCAAAATAATCACATAAGTCTCACTTTCATCTGCTTAGCTTTGTTTCCCTTGGTAGTTTAACATGTCGAAAAGATGACATTAACGTCAAATTTCAAGTGTCAATGATATTTAAATATGGAGCCACACCTTCATCAAGCAGCAAGCTTATCCTTTTAGATAACTTAGTCATGTTCCAAACATGTCTACATGATGTCAAAGCAGGTCCTGTTGTGGAATCTCTCCGAACCACGCATTTACCCAGCATTTATAAATCGAGTTTCAAGCTGTAGCATTAGGCTAAATTCGTTCAGAGTATCGGACTACTTAGCCATTTAAACACGCATTAAATAATTACATTAGCATCAACTTAGTCCATTCATAAAGTAGAAATACTAAGAAACACATCATACAGAGCAGAATGAAATGTAAGCTAATACAACAGCTGATCCCAGATAGTGGTAAAGCGAAATAGGACCCCATGTTTTATAAAGCAAGAAATTGGCATCTGACCTGATGTATTGCTTGTAAGATCTAGACCGAGGACTGTCAAGGACATATAGAAAAGGCCCAACCAAGCAGAGGTACCTTCTTTGCCAAACAGCTTCTCTATTTCCCATACCCTGAAGAAGAAGTTATTAAATTCTAGGGTGCTAAGACATATAAGCTCCTCAAAGTGAGATTCTTGACAAACCTTCCGCACAAGGAGGGAGAGCCATCCTTCCAAATCAGCTTGGCTCCAGGGGCGAATTGAATCTGGACTATCACTATCTTCGCCCTGAAAGATCTTTAAAACCTGCATCAATCGATGATATCGAGCTGGAGAAAAATGAAACCCCAGTGATGGCAACCGCACAGCAATTCTTGTTGAAGGATAGGATGGATCCTCTAGACGATTCTGAATGTCAGGAAAAATTGCCTTCATCAGTGAATTAGCAATAATAACTGGCCAGATTGGTATAGTTCATGCAAGACTGCCATACAAGCATCCTCTAGACGATTCTGAATGTCAGGAAAAATTGCCTTCATCAGTGAATTAGCAATAATAACTGGCCAGATTGGTATAGTTCATGCAAGACTGCCATACAAGCAAGAAACTTTCTCTAAAGAAATAACAATTGCTACCTGTTCGAGCGCCAAGATTACACCACATTTATCGATGATTGGCAAGAAAGTGTTGCCACCTAAGTAGGTAGGTCCTGCTGATCCATATGTGGTTTGGCTCCAAAAGTAGTCGCCATCAACAAGAAAAGCTGATACATCACTTAGTACCAATTTAAACTGCAAATACATAAGTGCCTCTTCGGTTGACTCCTGGGTGTTATCATCCTGCATTTGTATCAATCCCCAAGTAAGATTTGGCTCGGTAGCCTGCATCTTCAAAATAAATGATCATTACTCAAAGACCAACCCCTGTACGAATAATTAAGTTCCCCAAATCAAGAAGAAGCTTTGTTGGATTAATGTCATCTGGCCTGAAATCGGTAGGGATTGTGATCTTAGGAGCAGCAATATCCAAGTCCAGCAAGAACCTGCCACAATGTTAAGATGTCAATCCCGCGACATATCTACAATCACAATGCTCTTCACCTGAGATCTTTAATCTCTTGAACCCTAATTTAGCTTAAGTCTTATTTTTTAGCAACAACTTATTTCCAAAAGTTTGGACTGACAGAATACATGCCTGCAATGTACATCAAGTATATACCTTTGCATTTTTCCTCATATTCTAGCAATATTGCCAACGAAAACCAAGGGAAAACAGCTTATAAATTCCATCAGAAGACATAAAAAGTATGGTTTTATCAGAAGTATGCCTGAAAAGTGTGGCGACACTTTTTATAATCCGTTTAAAATTTACAAACCTTGAATGATCCTTGAGTGCTCTATTCATTTGCTGCTGGGCAGTTCGCTTCACTCCATCAATTGTCATCTGAGAATATAGAGAAACAATATGAAACCAAAATTCGAATGCAAAATCCTGGTCAGACCAACTAAACAGAATACAATATGGAATTCATAACAAGGACTTAACACTTTTTTAGAGGATGCAAAATTCATATTAATTTGCATTATCTCTCAGTTAAGCAAATATGCAAGTAGAGCTGCTTGGGCAATCCAAAGAACACCCAAGGCAGATAACTGAGAAAATGAGATTACTAAATGGAATGGCTCCTGCAAAGAACTTCAATTGTACAAAAGCAATTATGCGATCATTTCACAATGTGAACGCATAGGGTGCGATTTCTCAATGCCCTCACTTCAAAGAGAAGCATCATTAAAAAGTTATTGCACTAATCTCAAAGCTTCCTGGGAGCTCCAATAGTCCCGGTATCGACTTCTGTATTGTTTACTTTTAAAAGCAGATATTCGCCCCCTAAGCAATGCGTACTTGACTAGTACTAAGGAGCACACAACCATATCCCAAGACTAACAAACCTGCACAGCTGCTGCAGTTTCCAGAGCTATCTTCTGACTGACGCCGGAATTGTTCTCAAAAAATTTAACGACTTGCTCGATAGAATCCTTCAGGTACTGGTGAAATACACAAAATGATCAGGAAAGTGTGTGGAGTAAAGTTAACAAAACTGGATGTCCAAAACTACGTACAGTTACATAACATGGAGAAGCTTTGGCAACCATGCTCCAGTCCACTTTAGCATCAAAGGGCTTATAACAGAAGATACCAACTAATGAGTCACTAGAAGTTGCACTCTGCATGAAAGAAGAGAGGATGAAGAATGCTTATATTTGAAGAACTAATTAGAGTTCTCAAATTTATCTTGAGATTCATCATAAAGGACAAGAATCTTACTTCAGCCAGTAGACCGTTTGGTGATGATAATTGGTACGAGCCTAGTTTTATATCAAATATTTTAGTCTCTGGATAAAGTTTGATTGAGCAATTAAGGTTTTCACAAGACAAAGCAGCAAGGCTCTCCAATGATTCATCAATAAGCTTCGATGCATTATGCTTCATATGAATTTCCACAAGAGTGTGAAGGGAATCTTTCTTCTCATTGATGATCACAGATCGGCCAGCATCTTCTTCCTTATACCCTATGATCCTATTTAATTGATCCCAGTCTTCCTCACTAAAATGAAATGCTTCACTTTCATCCTTAAGAGATGACCTGCTCCTACATAAGCAAAGATTAGACTGAATGAATCATCATCATCTATGCAAATTTTGCGGAGGAGATCATATTTCTAGTAACAGATATTTACCATCCGATTGACCACCACGACTTCTTTTCCTTCTGCTTCCTCAAGTTAAGATCCGTTTCAACCGACCGCTCTACAAATTTATGGGCTAACATCCTACAGAAGAAGCCAAGATGTTTAGAAGTTCCAACATCAGTCACCACAAGGCATATTCCAGATTCGGAGGATACTCAGAAGACACTAGTCATATTAACTAACATAAGTGGGTTATGCACTAGCAATACCACTATATTATCTACTAGGTCATCGTAGTTGTCTTTCATCATCCACATCCAGAGGTGGGTAATTCATACACATTATTACGCAACTTGGTATGACCATATGAGACCATCAAGCCTCGTGTTCTTTTTCATTAGTCAGCCTTTCACAAACCCATTTAGTTCTCTATCCAGCAAAAATAGTAATTATAATATTCACTGCCAATACAAACTAATTTTCTGTATACATAAATTACATGCATGGTTGAACATATTTATTGTCAAAAGGGTAAGGTCATTTTTCTCCAAATTTATGCTCTAGTAAGTGCGACTAGAAAAGCAAGGATGTGCGCAAGTTTTGCTATGTGGTGACAAAAACAAACAATATTCATGGTCCTTTACCATGATTAGACTTCACCCTCCGATTCTTCGACAAAACTAGAATCTCATGCCAACCTCAGATAAAAAAAATTAGATCAGTGAGCAAAATGATGATAAAAACACCTTTCTAAACACCATTTCTTGCAGAGATCAGATAGTATTGCCTGCCCCTCAGAAAGCTAAGCTTCAGTTTAGAGATAAAGAAAAGTATTTTAAGCAATGGATTCAAGAAAGTGGAACCCTAAGTAATTCCTTCCATAATGCTTCACTCGAATGAGAGGCAATGTTGCTTACACAACCGATGTCTATGAAAAATCTCTTTTACTTTCTCTCTTTCTTTATCAGACAATTATTCCAAATCATACAGTTACATTGTATTGTGTAATGGTTAATGTATGTTGATTACAGAAAACACCCAGCAACGCAAATCATGAAAGTAAAAAAAGATAACAACACAGCTAAAGAAACCAAAAGGTAAATATATTAGCAGATGCAACATTAAAGGGAGATTTCCACACACTAGTACTCTGGTAGGAGAAGACTCAAACCACATGTCAACCTGTTAAGAGGCACTCAACAGCTGCTTCTAATTAATGCATTTCATATATGATAAGAAGACTAGAAGGAAGTTGAGGAGAGCCCTTGTACCTCCATTGAAGAATCACTTCAATGTCAAGTTCACGATCTAACTCTTCAATGTCCTTATTGTCATCAGCTATTGCTCGACTTGGATCAGATTTTAGTAACTGAGCATAAAGAGATATATACTTTTTTCTTAATTTTGCATACTTCAGAACCTGCTCCCACGACAATTTTCCACTGCAACAAAGATAAATGCTACTTCAGTATCTACAATTTGAATTTTAATTGGCAAGCTTACGAAATTTCAAAATAAACAGAGTACACTAAGTTCCATTAACATTTGAGAAAAGGAGTACCCAAACGCAAAAAGGCAACCAGAAGGTCCACAACATCAAAGAGCATTTTTTAAGGTATCACACAGCACTGATAAGATACTATATAAGCTGAGCCAAACTGCCCAAGGATATCCACAGGGTTCTGGACATTTGCCAAACAACACACGAGAAGGATGGCCAACTTTTGGAAAATAAATCTCAGGGAGTCAGAATGCTTCCACTCCATTTCAGAAAATTCCAGTAGTCTATTTTCCACCTCGATGGAAGCTAAGATCCTGTCTTCGAGGATTGACACTCTTAAGCTGAACCAGACTCCCCAAGAATATCCATGGGGATCCAGACATGCTCCATAAAACAGAAAAGGATTTTCAAATTTTGGAAAACAAATCTTAGGGAATCAGAATGCTTCCGGTTCGTTTCAGGAAAATCCAATATTCTATTGCCATACCCAATGGCAGCTAAGATCCTGTCTTTGAGGATTGGACACTCTTGGCTCTATAAAGACAACTACCCTGTCGAGCATACAGCATAAGTATCACAGTCCTAACTTCCAACCACGTGTTGTGCCCTCAGACATGACTTCCCAAAGAGTTACGCAGCTCAATAATCTATTTCGAAGCAATTCACGGAATCAGGTACTTGGAGAACTCTTCTCAGTGTATAAAATATACTAAATAGTCGTCATCTTCACATTATTCCAGGGAATACAAAGCATAAAAGAAACAAGGAAATTTTTGGTTGCACAGGTTGTGACACTGCCAAAAAAATTTCAAATGATCTACAAAAGTCATATTATCATAAGACTAACATACGAAAAAGAAAATTTTCAATATAAGACTCGTTAATTGACCATTTAGGGGTAGCGCGACACTTGAATCATGAGTTGAACCACAGAAATCGCAATGGAAAGTATATCAGAAAGAACCAAATCAAAATTTTATCATTCTTTCACATTCTCTTGATATTGTTGCACCTTGAGCACGGAAGCTCCTATAACCATCACAAGCCATTACTCTGTTAATTGGCCTCCCAGCAATGTGACATTATATGCAAAAATATCAATCTTGAGTCTCTAAATGACATTCCAAAATATTTTTGGGGTTCATCGACCGCCGACCCCAACTAGTTTGGGATAAAGGTGTTGTTGATGTTAATGTTGTTGACATGTGCACTCCTCAGGCCCGATAAACTGTAGACCCAACAAAATTGAAACTTTGCACACAGCCAAATGCAGTAATGCGCAAAGGATATTGCACATGAATCCAAAGAAACTGCAGATGTGAAGAGGCTCAACAGGAAAGGCTATTGTAAAAGCAAACTACCCGTCAGAAGAAGCTCAATCAAAACACATCAATGTGATTTATTCTACATCGTAGATAGAATGGAAGTCGATGATATTTAGTCTCAATGAACAGAATTGAAGATGGAATTTAGCAATGAAAAATGGCTCTGATACCATGTTAGAAAGTCCAACCCAATAGCTTAAGCTTTTAGAGCAGTTGGCAAGTGGTCCCACCAAATCTCTCACGGTATCAAAGCCAATATTATTTCCTTCCGTGCATGTGGACCCACCCCCATGAGTGTTGAAGTTGTTGTTGTTGTTTCACATTGCTTGTGAATGAGTGTTGTATGCTCTTTATATTCATGTGGTCTCCCTCCACCTAATAGCTTAAGCTTTTGGGTTGGACTTTCTAACAGGATTCAAAAGAAAAAAAAAATCCCCTGATGAATAGCAACATCTAAAAGTGAACCATTAAATTTTACTACTCTTGGTGATCTCTAGTTTCTATCCTACAAGCCAAGGTCTCCATTTCTCCAGCAGATAATACTAGCTGCCTATAAACAATCTCTGAAAGCATTACGCAAACAGACAACTCAGAATTTTGGATACCTGGCTTTTTTCAACTGGTCAGAAACTGCTCTGTAAGCATAATTCCACCAAGAACTTGGATTAGATTTTATAGAAACAGCTGGACGAAAATGGGCGTATTTCAGCCGTTGGTTGAAGGCAGCAAAATTGTCGGCTAATTTTAGCGTATCCCTGTATCCATCCTGCAAAGGCGATGATGAGTAAAACAAATAGTCTTACAAATTTATAGTCATAAGAACAAACCATGATCTACAAGAACCTTTGAAAGACACAAAGTGACATCGTCCAAGTTCACTGCTGCTTTCTGCAAACGTTGCTGGTCATTACGTTCATTTGGCCGCGATTTTACATATTTTGCATTTCCAGTTACAGGTTGCAGTATATACGTGTGCTTCTTTGTGAGATTGTTGGCTGGCATCCCCTTGTCAGTGCCAAATCTGAAAACCTACAGCTCGCAAAGAACCATAAGAAAAATCGGTTGCCTGATCAGTTTTGATGAGTATTCAGACAATAAGCAAGCTAAAGTAGCTGTGTACCTGGACCCACTCAGCAGGAAGCAAATTCTCCCACGGTTTGTCCAACTGCCAGGGAGAAATACCAGAATCCAGATAAAGCGCCATTTGCTCAAGCTCAACCGACTGGGATGTATACAAGGAGCAAATCAGGAACATCAACAAATTTTAGGCAAAGAACCAAGAAAATTCATTATGGTTATCTTCCCTCAACAGATAAAACGAACCATTTCCCATTTGCATTTTCCACAAAAATTTTAAGGCTTGAAAGTCTTTCAGCAACAGATTAGCTCCACAAGCACTCTCACATCCAGCAATTCTAATTATAGTGAAACTCTGAGTCCACCAAAACCAAACTATTTCAACGGTGGAACGTCACAAGTGCAGCAACAATAGAAGATGGTGACCTTTTGAATGCACTCCAGTGAACCCCCAGTAACAAACGTCTCCTTTCCATTATCGTCAACAGTCACAGCTATCAGCTTCTCCAAGGTTAAGCCCATGGAAAATGGGTGGCCAGGATTGCTGGAAACAGAAGAGTTCAACACCAGTTAAGAATATTTTCAAACCACTACTGACAATTATCAAATAAATAAATAAAAGTTCTTACCTTTCCGGATCTTCATATCTGATATGTATATTAGATATGGAAAGCTTCAAGTTCCCAATTATTGTGTTTATCAATGAGCCCAGCCAGGATTGGTTCTTGAAAAAAAAAAGTTCGACGACATCAAATTTAAATAATAAATACACATCATGACTGCCAAACTAGAGATACGTATAGCATTGTCATTATATCACTGGAGCGATGTCCCAGAAGAGATGATCCACAGAAATTTTATACTTGGCAATGGAAATCTAGCAATGACTAAAACGACAAAGTCTGACATAAACTAGCTAAGACAACTAGAGACTAAAGCCAGATACCCTAAGGCTCTGAGCTATACCCTGACCAATCTCTGTCAGATCATATTCATATCAGCTGTGTGGGAACTCAATACGTGAGTAAGTGCAGTTCTCTTAGTTATATCTCATAAAGGACGAGGATTGACAGCAGAGAGCAATCATTTCAATTCAGAGAGCATCTCATTCAGGAGCACCTTCCCTTAAATTCCTTCCACCTCGTCACGCTGAAACTAATTATTGAAGTTCCAATCTAGACGCCGGAGAATGCTAGACCTCTCTCTAGGAGGTTTTACGAGATTCAACTGGGTGCATTACTCATCCAAAGAATTCTCTTGATAGAAAGAAGAATGGCCAAAAGTTCATTCCCAGGACTTTAGGCCAATATCAACTTCCCACTGATGAAGTCCTCTGGGGATGGATAAACTCATTGTCTCATGCACAATCATCAATAACATTATTGATTAGTTCCACAGTAGTTTATCCTTCATCAAAATGCTTTGTCGCAATTTAAGTGCCCAACTCTTATGACAGTATCTATTCTCAATTAAATTCAAATGCAATAAAAATAAATCCAATACATGGGGCCTCCTATAATCCATTAAACAATGTGATTGATATGTCCACCTAAAAAAAGAGCTTTAAGGTGCCAACTTTGCCATTTGAGCATGAAGTGAAATTCGATCAAGTATGAGCAATGAGAATTTTCCATTACTGTTGATTACTATAACATCTCATGGGGTCCAGGACTAGAAATGTGATGCTATGACGCATTGGAGGGCGTGGGCTGCCTTTCTTTTATTTAGACTTTCTCCTTCCTTTCTTTACGAGGGTGGTAATAATGAGCTCTACAGAGACATATTTTACTGTCTATCACTTCATGCCATGGTTTGCAAGTCTTACCACTTCTGATTTCAGTTGTTGGGCCCTTTCCAATAGCCTCGTCTCCATTTCCTGTAACAGTGAGAGAGGGAGTTAACTTTTCTTCCAATAACTAACTTACCTTCATTTGCATAAAAACAAAAAAATGAGAGGATTAATTCCATCAACAAGCCTACATGCATCTTAAGAACAGCAAGAGCACTCAAGCGCTCAGTTTGACACCAAAAGTCCTCCATATTTCACACAAACTCCTATCAGCAGCAGACAAACTAAGTTCATCTTAGTTCTAATCCAAAAGAGAACATTCCTAGTAACCCTTTCCTTGTGAGGAGTGATGCCATTTGAAAAGCTTCATTTATTTCCACATGATGAGTTAACTTGTCAACTACAACAATTTCACTTAACAGAGGCATCTAATAAAGTACGGCTCACCATGTCTTACCCTCACTCTGCTTTTCTTAGCTTCTTGTACGGAATCCTCACTACAACCTTCAACACCAGTCGAAGGTTCAGCCAACAAAAAAATGCGATCCAGGGAAACCAATACTGGCTCTTGGCCAAGCTTGCTCCAAGGAACCTATAATGCGAAGTACGTCAACCAGCTCTTACATTGTTATTTAGCTCCAGAAAGTAGTAAGAGTAAAGCACATATAACACTTGAAGAAAGAAAGGAAGCGATGCACAAAACACCCAAAACATATGTTTGAGGCATATATAAAAGTCCGGAAAAGGTTGTAAAAGATTTAAGGTAAATCGGCCCAGGAGAACGTGCTAAAAGAGAATCACTGCAAAGTCCGAATTCATTACATGCTACTCAAGCCCAGATGACAAATGTGAAAGGAACAGGCAATAATAAAGGCCAACATTTCCAAGGCATTCAAAATCATGGTCTGCAGAGCACATACAGAGCCATCTAACCTAAGCAGGAAGTTAGGTAGCATTATCCTAAAGAGGGATACACCTATCTTCTTCTTTCACTGGGGATGCATGCTGGTCATCATTTGCTGTTAATTTACATTCTACTAATTTTCTACACATCATTCCATGGCATCCTAAACCAGGCACACTAGAACAGTAAATAGTCAACAATTTCGCTGCTTGATTATATCACAAGACACCACTTTCTAGGCGCTTTGCCTCTGCAAGTCATTAGTTGTAATCATAAGCCCCAAGCGGTTTCTTCGTGAAAAAAAAAATGGCACCTTTTCTCAGCGCCCCTCTAACTCTACTATGGTATAGAAGGAAAATCATACAGTACTCCTTTGACACGACGTAGAGCAGATGACCTGAGCATTCCACTGTGAACTAGCCACAAAACCCTTGCCATGCACAGGACACATTTGCTAGTATAATGTCGCAAAACTCCTTATGCAATGCGACAGATGAGAATAAAGATATTATGACGAGAAAGTAAATTAGAAGTAACAGTTGACCAACTATAAGTAAAAAAAAATTAGGATAATATTGATCTGCTGATGTTTTTAATACAAGATAATATTGATGACTGTTACAATTTTGACAGCCCAAGGACCAATGTGGTCCCCAAAGTAAGGAATACGTCAAAACTTTCATTCAATGAAATTGTTGACTTTACCCAGATCAGCTATCATTTGGCTTATTGAACTCTACAAGCTCAATCACATGGGAAACTAAATTTTAAATCTTTCTTTGGTTGAAGTGAAGTTGATGGCTTCCATGAGCTACTCCACTATTTTTAACCTTTTCATCTTCAGTTACATTTCTCCAAGATGCAAGATGGTTCAGAATGCATGACTAATAATTCAAAAGTATACATACAAACGAATGGGATAGAAAGTGTGTCTCCATATCAGAGATGATACGTCTTTATCATTATCTGTTGACTATGATTCCAAGCTCAAATTAGCCACAAACCTTAAGTTTTACGGAACCAAGAAATCCTGCCTTCACCTTCACAGGCAACTTTAGGGCATTGAGTGCCTCCGGCTTCAGCTGCATGTTCGTTAGCTCCACATCACCTATTTAGACACAATTTTGTCAGTTAGACGTACAAACTTGTAAAGAGGATTATTTATGACCGCATTTAATAACACTATCTCAGCACTATGCATGCCATCACCACCCGGAAAAAAAATTTACGTTTGCAAGTTCAACCCCAAACATGTACCTCACCGAAAAGCTTTACAAGGAAGTATGTAGTACCCCTGAACAGTCACAATGCTAAGAACAGGCTCACTCACAAAGTATATTCTGCAGGACTATATGCTACTGGAAACAGAGAAAAGTAATGGCTTCACTGGCCAAAGCATTCATCAGCAAATGCTAAACCGTTTTATCAGTTGTTTGAGCAATCACCTACTGCGCAGCCAAGAATAAAATTGATTGTCATCAAGCATCTGTGGAATTACCAAGCATTTCAACCTTGTTCGGTCTCTCTGATAGACTTCCATACAACCAGTTTGCATAAGCCATAAATAAATGAAGAAGCATGCATCAGCAAAGCATCATTAACCTCCAAAGTTCACCCCCATTGAAGAACAGACCATAGATTCCAGCATGGGGACCAGAAAGACCGGACTAAACCGGCCAGACCAAGCTAGTCTTCGGGCCGGTCCAGGTTTTTGGGCCTGAGATGCTCAGGGTTGAATTGGCCCAGACCAGCCTAAAACAATTAGAGTATTTTGGAAGAATAAAAATTGATAACAGACTAATCTCTGGCCAGACCTTTTTTTTCTTAGCACCAGGCCTATAGACCGAGCCCAGAAAATCGGGGCCAATACATTCAGCTAGGCCAGATATCCTATTAAGTGATTCATAAGATTTAGAAAATCTACTTTACAAGTTTAAACCATTTACGTGGAAGCCCACTAGATATACACAAAGCCCATGTAAAACCATCAACAAATGAGAGGATACTTCAACACACCCTCTCATGTGCAAAGGAGGCTAAAACAGCACATGGAATCTTTTTTTTTTTAATTGATGAGCAGGGATCCAAACACATGAAACAAAAATGGGATAAAACATGGCCTAGTACCAAGGTAGAAAGTCAAACCTAAAAAGTTAAGGACATACTTGAATTGACTTTTACTTCTTATTCTTAGCTTGATCTGGCTATCGTACCTCGAAATTCTTGATACTTTGATATAACAAAAATACTGTTACATACAAAATATAACTATTCCATAATTTTCTGAAAATAGAAAACCTTGTAAAATTTGGCGGGAAAGTGGAAAGGTACTTTTTGCTTATTCAGAAATGTAAACAAGGCCCCAAGCCATTAGGTGGAAGGAGAGCTACAAAAGGTCCATAAGAATCTCTTAGACAAAATAGAGGGTCCTTTAACAATAAAACTTCAGTGCAAGTCTTCTACGGATGAGCAATGCTAAATCTACTACGGACGGTGTGAATGTTCAGATTACCACCATTAAATTAAATAGGGCCTCCAATTACTTGTCATGGGCTTTAATAGCGGAAAAAACTTAAAATATGTCAGGCTAAAGCGAAGCTGAGTGAGCAAAATAAATTGAATGGTCCTAATGCAGCAGCAATGTTCCCCCACCTCAAAAATGTGCTAAGCAAACACTACTCTAGCCTTTGACCCAAAATATAAAAAAATAAAACCACTCTAGCCAAAGGCAACCCTGCAAGTGGTTACAAAAAGCGGTGGACTCAACGCTATCATTCTAAATCACAAAGAATCAACTCCAGAACCCATCTCCAAATCAGATGTCTATCAAATTCACTAATTGGACAAGCTACAATACAGCACCTCAAGACACAAGCTCAGTACGTGAGCAAAACCATCATAACTCAAAAATTGGACGGATAAGCGCTACCCAGTTTGCGCACGCCTGCAAACGATAACTTTGATACTGGAAACTCGTCCAGCACGCATAGCACGCCCCATTTCCAATTTCCTAATAGTACACGTTTCATGTCTACCCACCACAAACACACTTCACAAAGTTAGACGATCGAGAATGGCCAATTCCAAGGCATTAATTTCGCTATCTCTTCCGCGAGCAGGCACAAAACCGGTCACTACCACACTCGTAATACAGAACAGTAAGCGGAGCACGCAAAGAGAGGATCGTTACCTTTCCAGACACTGATCTTGAGAGCCTCCTTGTTGAGCCCTCTCACGTAATTCCCCAAATACCTCTGCAGGAGGTTGGCGACCTGGTCCTCCAACATCTTCTCGTCCTCCTCTCCCTCTCCCCTTCCTCTTTATTCAGCTCAATAGAGCCCGTGTCTCGCCGGGCCGTGGCCGTCTCCGATTGAATCGAAAGCTCGATGGCGAGGATCGGAGTGAGCTGACATAGATAGGCAGAGAGAGATGCCGCTTCGACAGCAGTAGCGAGGTCGAAGGCGGTGGAGTTCTGCAGAAACTGAGGAGGGATAGAGCGCGGCGCCAGAGCGAGAGATTCGTGTCTTGATGGCCACGTCTGCGGCGGGCCTCGGTGGGCTGGAAGGTGAGACGTGAGAGCCAGGGAGCGATCAGCTGCGACGCACCCGCCGGCTGCAGGGTGTGGCTCCCGTCGGGTTCTTGCCACGTGGAAGTCAGCCGAGGAGCAGAGTGGAGCGGGAGGATTCTATTGGTCGAAGATCGGTTGCCAAATGAGATCGATTCTCGATATTTGCTGAAGGGCTCAATTCCAAAAAAAAACACAAACTTTGACATTTGTCCCAAAAATATCCATAACTTTTTTTTGTCTCATAAAAAACCTTCAACTTTTGATTTTGTCCCAAAAAAACCCCAAACTTTGGTCTTTGTCCCAAATATACCCACAACTTTTTTTGCCTCATAAAAAACCTCACACTTTTGATTTTGTCCCAAATTTACCACAGTTATTTAAAAAAAAAAGAGTGTTTCGCGCCCAGTTGAACAGAACCCATGATTGTTCGACAAATATCAAAATGTATTTCCAATTGTTTCAAGGAAGAATGTTTGGCACATTGCAGCTGCATTAATTCATTTCTAGACATAATTGAGTTACCCCGAGATTCACATACAAATTTCAAGATATTAACAAAACTTCTTTTTATACTTCAAATTTTTACCGAAATGATGTTCACAAGAAAGCATTGGGGGCAGCAGTTTTTCGTCACAGAGGCAGGGTCGGTAGCAGCTTGTTGTCACAGATGCAGGGTCGGCAGCAGCTTGTTGTCACGGATGCATGGTCGGCACGATGGTCCTCGGTGGAAGGCTCGATTGGCATCGAGGACTATCAACTGGTAAGGAGCCGATGACGAGGGTTTCTATTGTCTCGGGATAAGGCCACACCATCGGGTGACGGTTGAGAATCACTTGGAGTTTCGACAGAAGCTAAACGGTCGACGTTGGGTCGTCGGGAATTTTACGATATGGGTTTTGAGGATTTTTTTGTGATTGAACTAGTAGATTTGGGACAAATTCAAAAGTTGAAGGTTTTTTAAGAGACAAAAAAAAGTTGTGGATATTTTTTGGACAAAGGCCAAAGTTTGAGGTATTTTTGGGATTGGATTGGTAGACTTGGGACAAAATCAAAAGTTGAAGGTTTTTTATGAGACAAAAAAAAGTTGTGGATATTTTTGGGACAAAGGCTAAAGTTTGAGGTTTTTTTTTGGATTGGGCCTTTGCTGAAGAGGATATGGCGCTGACGTCGGCTTTTTCTCCTTTTTGGGAAACAGACGTGACCTGGGAGGCGGTGGCGGATGGCCCGGTTGGGGGTGTGAGCGAAGGGATCGTCTGTCCTTTTCTTATAAGGTAAGTCATGCCCTTTGAATTCAGACCATTCGTGTTATACATGGATGACTCAGATTATTATTAAAAAAATAACAAATTCAAAAATTCAAAAAAATACCCCATAAAAATAGGAGATCTGGGCCGTCCGTTTAAAAACGGATGGCCCAGATCGCAAGGGCAGACGGTCCGGGGGTGTGAACCGTGGTGCCAACTGAGGAGAAGAGGAATAATCTCGGCCTTTGCAAAATCCATCCTTCTAGTTAAAGATAGCTCTCTCTCTTTTTTTCTTAGAATCCGTTTATTTCATAAAAAATAAATATTTTAAAAAATATCACCTATATCGCTTATAAAAGTATATTATTCGTAAATAAAATTAATATAAATATATTCATTCATTAATTATTTTAAACTATACGATGATTATTTTCAAAAAAATTATTTGTCAAATCATAAAATAAATGGAGCCTTAGTAACTGACTTTATAAATGCTACTTCGAAAATTTATATTTTCTTCATATTCACCCAAAAGAAAACACATATTCATCTCTCTTTTTTTAGACTTTCCAAATTACCCTTCATTTTTTCTTGCATGCCCGCCCATTTCTTAGGCTGCGCATGACAACACTTCCCTACCTATAAGAGACTTATGACCAGAAGTTAATTTTTCAACTTCTCCTTAAAAGTAGAAGTTGATTTTTCTACTTCTACTCCAAATTGACTTATGATCATAGAAATTCGTTTGGTAACGGTTGAAGATTTCTACTTTTGAAACATTATTAACAAAATCTTCAGCATGAATGGTCGGGCGGCGGGTAGTGGCGACGGCAGCGGCGAGGGCGGTGGGCGACGGCGACGGCGACGGACGCCGGTATGGTCAAAGAAGTGATTTCTCTACTGAGAAGTAAAGAATTTTACTTCTCGAAGTTGACCAAAAAATCTAACCAGAAATAGAAAATCCAACCAGAAGTCACTTTTTTCCACCAAAAGCATTTTTACTTCGGCGATATTTTTACCAAACGAATTTCTCTTCCAGATTGACTTCCGACAGAGAAATCAAAAAGCAAAAGTGCTATCATGCAGGGGGCTTAAATGACAACTCAGTTTTCTTTCTCTCTTCCTATCATTAGATTTCCTAAATCGACCTTTCTGTTCTCTATGTTAAACCTTCCTATCATACGTAAGTGCCATGAAAATGCATAGACATTTGCTTATCGTTTTTTTTTTCTTTTCTTTTCTTACCACAACATATGGAAGATGTTGGACATTAATCGGTTAAGCATTACCGGTCCCTCTGAAAATTCACAGATAATCCCGTCATGTGATCATTGAATTTTAATTGCGAATAACTGCAAACGTCTAAACAATTTCGTCAATAATAAAAAAAAAACTCTACCCTCGTTTTCGAGAAAAATGGATATTCATTTTGGATGAGATCCAAGAAAATCACAACACATCGAGTTTTCGCGATGAAACAATGGGACGGCCGAAGATGGGCCTCGTGCGGCGTTCGGCCTGTTATGTCCCACTCGATCTGGCTCGGTGGTCATTTGTGAGCCCAAACGCTAAACAACTAATTCCCAATTCTAATTCCCCATTCCAAATTTAGAAAAGAAAAATACAAAAAGAATTTTAAAGAACCACAGAAAAATGTATATATGATTTTCTAAACATTTATTTGCCTTTTACATATATGTACATATATAGAAATTACAAAGTAAAAAAAAATTACACTCAAATAGCAAAAATCGTAAAACATAAACCATTGTAAAAAAATCTCCAATCTCGCGCTTCGTGACTTAAGTGGGGGTCGCGGCTGGTAGTTGTCATGCTAGTCTCCCTCGAGGAATAGTCAAGGTGCGCGCAAGCTGGCCCGAACACCTCGGTCATAAAAAAAAAATGTAAAGTGGAAGACTATAATTATTATAAATGTCAGATATAAAGAAAAAAGTACACTGAGAGCCTATTTATAGGCTATATAAGAAACTTATATGAAATATGCATAGTCAAAATAGATATAGATAATCAAAGGAGATATTATATTTATATAATATCCTTAACATCCTTCCTCCAATTCATGGAGAACCCGCTGCGTTGCATTAGCATTGATGGATCCGAAGCGAGTCGATGGCTCTCAATGGTGGTGATCGATTTCTTGAAAAGAGAAGTGAAAAGTCGAGAACCGAAAGCACTTGAGCCGAACAAAGGCTGATACGGTTGGCGTGGCTACAGCGAACGGAATAAGCCAAGCACTCCAAGCGAATGTTATTTGTGCAAAGACGCCTCTTGAAAAGCTCGACCTGACAACGCCTCGCCGACGTCGTAACACGACCGTCGCCGCGATACTTACTCGAACGATAATGAGGTACTCTTCGTCCAGCACTGTCGAGGGAGGGGATGAATTTTAATTTTGCTACGATGATCGAGATGTGCAAGTCGAGAATACGATAAAACTTAATATCCAGTTGAAGAACGTAAAAGCGAAAGATTATGACTCCTGTATACATCCTATTTCGAAACGATCTATATATAGCCGAGGACCACCTAATGAAATGATTATGAGTGTGTGTAATTCAACTTGCAGGAAAACTACAAAGGACTTTTAGGTGAACTGATCTCGTCTCGCTAGACGCTAGCGGCCTAAATCTTCTCCGGTGACGTCAGGATATTTTCAGAAATATGAAAGCGGTCAAATAAATATAAAAAATTGAGCGAGTCCAATGATTAAAAAAAAAAAAGAGCAGCTGACGATTACGATTTGCAAAGTTTTTTTGTTTTTGTTTTTTTTTTCCTTGGTCGAACGATTTGTATAGTTCGTACGTACACATCAATGACTTCTACTCCTCTGCCACGGATCCGTCCCCTCCCTCCGCCATGGAAGTTGAGAAACTGAGGTTTCAAATTTACCCAGATGCAGGGCCAAAAGCCACAAACGCCATTTGATTTTTGACAGAGCAGGACTCACCGTTCGCAGCGAAGAAAACCTCCCCACCACAGTTGTTGATTCAATAACTCGTTTTTACTCCGCTGAAACTTGAACCGAAAGCTTAGGCGGGAGCCCTCTTCATTTCTCTTTCGTAAAGTAAGAACGAAAACTTACATAAGAACCGATGAAAAAGAGAACGGAAAAAAAGAAGAACCAGAAGCCAAAACCAGAGCCATCTCATCGAGCCCATTCCCAGAACACCACAACCACAACCTCAACCTCTCTGTATTTCGCATCACCCCCCTCGAAGTCATACACCCCACGATCGAGAAAAGAAACGTAAAAAATGGGTCCTCTTCCTCGTTTCTCATCTCTTTGATTTCCCTTTTTGTGCTGCTTTGTTGGGTCACCATCGTCTATCTCCTCCTCCTCCTCCTCCTCCCCCTCCCCCGATTTCGGCGGGGCAGGGGGATCCATTTCCACTCTCCTTGGCCCCTCTCTTCTGTCAGTGTCAGCCGCCACATACAGTCCCTTTGTTCATTATGTATTTATGTAATAATTAAGTGAGCAAAAAAGTAACGTCTTGATTTCTAAGCAGCTGCGACAGTGTTCGCATGGAAAGCGTAGTCCTGAGCTTTGGTAGGAGAGGCCGATCTCCTCTGGTCCTTCGTCTTCCTCAGAGCTTTCATGGAGGAAGAGAGGTTCCAGTTCTTCTCCTTGGCCTCGTCCGTCTCTACTTGCTCTTGCCTGCACTCTTCACTGCAAAATGGTGTGTCCCCTCTGCAAGAAACACCATGGAACATATACTCATATCAGATACAATCAAATATGATTTTCAACGTGAAGAATCTGGGACACACGGTAAATTTCGGTTTTGTCTTTTCTCGGAATAAATCTCTGCTCTTACACGGAAACGAAGTCTTTGTTTTTCCGTTGGGCTAAAGAAAATTTAAGAAAGAAATCAGCCTAAAACAAGACGACGGAAGCCATGGAAATAAATCGAGATTCTTCGCCAATGAAGTGGAAAAATTAACCCATAAAAAAAATCTAAAAAAAAAAAACAAAATCGCCAGATGCTTCTGGGGACTTTCTTCTCCAACACTAATCAGTACTACCAGATATCTTTTCACGGTAAAAAAAAAAAAAAAGCCAAGAAAGACGTATAAAAAGAAGCAAAAAATAAAATAAAAAATCGACCCACCTGTACATGAAGATGTCTCTGTTATTCCCGAGCGGCTTCTTGCAGAGAAAACAGGAATCCAAGAAATGGGGCTGTTGATCCTCGAATCTGGCATCGTAGAACCTCGAAGATCTCGGAGACGGGACAGAGTAGGCCGAGACGTTCCTGAAGCCACTCCTGGCGGAGCAGAGAGGCCGAGAGACCAAAGAGTTGCATTGCTTCCCGGAGACCCCAGCCTCCAAATCGGCCAGAGAGGCCAGCCCGTCGTCTTCCTCGATGAAACAGGGTCTCCTCACAGTCGCAGAGTCCATCGGTTTTAGAGCCAGTTTGTTCGTACAGCGCACTGCGGTGAATCTTGCCACTCGAGGGGAGGAAGAGGGTAAGAGAGAGAGAGAGAGATGGGGAAGAACAAGTGAAGGAGGAGATGGTTATAAAGAGAGGTTAGTGAGAACGAGGAGAGAAACGAGGAGGGAGGAAAACAACGGCAGGTTTCCAAGAGACGGAGCAGAGCGAATCAATTGGCTGAAAAATACCTGCATCTAACATAAAAATAAGAATAAAAAAAAATTGTGCTCAAATAATTCAGATGTTTTCGACCAAAAAAAATTAATAATAATAATTCAGATGTGCACTTACCCAAACAGCCTCTTCACTTGTCCCGAATTGCAAGAATGCCACTCGAGAGAGACGGACGACGCTGGACAACGAAAGAACATACGGTTGACCAAGAAGTTTCGGGCAAGCAACCGTGTACCATACGGCGAAGGTCGACTTAGTGGTGAAGCATTGGGCCTTTTTTTTTTTTTTCCGAAAATCATTGGACTTCGACACGATGATTTTCTTTTTATGAATCACTGCATTTGATAAAATAATTTTGGAAATAAAGTATATCGGTTTTTTTTTTTTTGTCGAATAAGTATATCGGTTTTCAGACGGAGTCCTATGCGATAAAAAATAATAATATTTGATAGATATATGCGGCCGGAGAAGTTTAAAATTCGTGTTGTGAAAAAAAATCAATAAAATTGGAAAGTAAACATTGAAAGGTCTCGTATTCAAATTAATATGCGAAAATGAATTAAATCTTTAAAATGCGGATCTCTTTAGATTTATATATTTTTAAATGAACCAGGAGTGTTTGACGAAATTTATAGCCACTTAAGAAATGAGAAGAAGAAAAATATTTTTATGGCATTATCTGCAGTGCGGTACAGTCACAGTGCCTAAAGGGAAAGGGTCTAAATAACATCAACCGTTCTTCCGGTAAGTTTCCAGTGTAGATGAAGATATTGCAACATTTTATGTAACACATTTAGGAATTAAAAAGGATTTTAGAAATAAGGTGACAAAATGAATTTTATGATAATGAAATTAAAACTGTATATTACTCTCCCACCACTACACCGACAGTAATCGCCACTTTCATCTTCGTTACTACCTCCTTCTAGAGGGAAAATAACACAAACAATCCATAAATTTTTAATTTGATCAATATGGTCCATAAATTCTAACACAACATGCAATGTAGTCTGTGAACTTTCGATTTGTTTAATGTGATTTTCGAATTTTTGAAACATATTTAACTAAGTCCCCGAACTATAAGAAAATATCTAATGCCGTCCTTAAACTTGAATTAAGGAATGATTACATTGAGCATCTTTATATATTTCATGGATTAAGTTGAACATCATTCAAAATTTCAAGGATCATATTGATCAAATTAATAATTCATGGATCACATTAGACATTGGGTTATAATTCAATGACCATATAGGTTAAATTAAAAGTTCATGGATCACATTACACGTTGAGTCAAAATTCATGAACAATTTGTGTCATTATCATCCTTTAGAAGTATATGGGCAATTTCTTTTACCTTTTTTTCCTTTCTAGAACAAGAAAAAAGCAAAAGTATACGAAAGACAATTTGTTTCATACCATCGTTAATTTACAAACTTAAAATTTCCATATTAAATATATACTAGTGTTTTCGAAAAAAAAAAACAATAAAAGCTACGCATAAATTAGTAGAGTCTTCGGTCTAACGAGTGGCACTTTAAAGTGTAAGAATAACACATTCATCTAATAATGATTCAATCAAAACACTGACTTACAGCGAAGTACCTACTACGGAAATACCATAAATAAATAAATAAAAATAAAACATACATCGCCAATACAAAGAAAATTAAAGACAAGCGGTCTAATTCCGTCTTCAATTTGAGAATTATAAATACCTATTTTTCAAACCAAACTTGTATGATGCCGTTTCTGAACGATGATCGAAGATCGCAGCATAATTTGTTTATACAAATAATTTTTTATTTTAGCATAACGTGGCTGGTGCATCAACCTAATACGAAATGGTCATCTTACTGTAAAATTTTCACAACATACGTGGCAATTACTCGTTGATTAAAGTGGTCTTACAGATTTTGCTTAATTGGCAAAATATGTAACTAGTCATCCTCCAATCGAAAACTCTCTCCTTTTTCTTTTTTCCATTTTGTGGCGACATTTTCTCGTCTCGTCGAAAACGGCTCGTCCAAGATCTTATGCCCCAAAAAAAAAAAATCGAGAGTGGCAACTCCGTAATTTGAGGTCAAAACGGAGGGCGAATGAGGAGAATCAGATGCTCTCGCCTCGTTCGCGGAGGATCCGTGGACGTCTTAGATCTTTCGATCAGCGAGGTGGTCCCCACCCTCCCTTCCCACCATACTTGCTGGGCCCACCAGTCTGAGTCTCCGCGAACAACACCGGTCTAACCTAAATGACTCGAGCTGGTCCCACATTCATACAATGCGCGTCGCCGTCACGATCACTCTCTCTCTCTCTCTCTCTCTCTCTCTCTCTTTCATTTTTGAACTGTAACTTCCCCAAAAATGGTGGCATTATGACCGGGGTTCCGACTGTCCGATCCGAGTCTGTCGACACTTGTTAATAAAAAAACGATTATTTAAAAAAAAAAAAACATCGATTGAACGTAATACGAAAAAAATCCACAAATGGAATACTATAAATGGGATTCTAAATGACGTCTTTAACACATGTCCAGAGATATTTTAGCAAAGTCCTTGTGCGTGTGAAAATAAAATTCACAAAGTGCCAAGTCACAAAAACAAAACAAAAACACTGGTCCCAGAAAAAAAAAATTTGGGTCCCGAAATTCACTGAATTTTAATATCTCCTTTTCTTTTTGCCCATTTTGGACTTTTTCATAACATTATTGCTTAAATGCTTTCGCCCATATTTCTTTCTTTATTACTTATGAATCTCGACATGTGATCTGAAATCGAGCTCAAAATATCTCAAAACACACAATAAGAGAGATAATACATCAGAAACAACAAACTTCCTCATTCGTTATTCTTGTAAGTTTTTAATGCGGAATTGTTGAAAACAAATAATTTTTATTTAATTAAAATTTTGGGGGTGTTCAGAAGATTGTATTCTACTTTAATAAGCTTTAAAGTCAAAGAACTCTGAAACGTCGTCCACGTGAAGGGTGGGGGGGATGGGCACCCTCCCATGCTCTGTTTCCCCTGTTTCGGTTTTGGAACTCTCTGGCACCCCCTCCTCTTAACCTAAAATTAACTCTCAGACTCATTAAAACAGCCAAAATAACAAGACAAAAAAAAGAAAAAAAAACATTTAATTGGTGCTAAGTCTTTAGTCCTTTTTAGTTTTTGGCCCTTGCCTATCATCCTTTCACGGGCCACGGGTTAGAATTTTTTTTCACTTCACATAGTGCAGTCGTTTGACAATTTTCTTTTTTGGTCGAAACTCCGGCGATGATTTGAGACCCGCGTAATTTCGAGGCGTCTCTAATTTTACGGTATGGTTAAAAAGCCGTGACGGGAAGTCGCTTTTGAAAATATCATGAATAAGCAGGGCGATATTTCCAACGGGAGGGTGAGGCGCACGCGCTGCGCCTGGCCGACTCCCCGAGGGAGGGACGCCGCTCCCCTCGCTTTCCTTACATCTCCACCAGCGATGATGATGTCCCAGTTTCCCAAAACCCACGGTTTCGCAATCTCCCTCGCTCCAAAACAAAAGGTTAAAAAAATAAAAAATAAAAATAAAATAAAAATAAAAAATAAAAAATAAAAAGGAAAATAAAAACAAAACTCCCCACCCCCGTTCACGTCACTCCCCTCTCGCTTTTCCTCCCGGGATTCCCTTGTCGTTTTCCTCGCTCTTCTCTCCTCAACTTGTCGCCGGGGGCCCACTCGCAATCAAATCCCGGGCCCACCCGGACGGGTCCCCGTACCCGCCCCGGGCCCCCACCCACCCGGTCGTTGATGATGATGGGGTGAGCTCCCATCATGGGCGTTTCTCTCTTTTCCTAGCTCCTCCGGTGGCAGCTCTCTTCTCTTCGCGCTCTGAATAAAGATCCTACGTCCTAGCTAGCCACATTTCTGACGAGAATTTTCAAATTTTCTCCTGATTTATCAGCTGAGCGATCGGTCAATAATTCATACGGAGTTCTGCACGAAAATGGTGGTTTTTAGGTTTGCGTAAATGTATCATTATAGGCTCTTCTCCGTCAATCCGACAAGAGACCATAAATGTTCAAAAATAGAAGCCGCAGCTACGATCCTTGTAAAAGAGTGTTGCAAGTGGAATAATAACAGCTTATGTGGAACGAAAAAGATTTTTTTTTCACACGTTTTACATTGATAAAAAGCAGATTTTTTTTTCTTTTTTTATGAGATAAATTTTTTTCTTTCCGATGGATATTCCTCGTCATATAAATACCCGTATTTGTAATTCGATAGAACCGGACAAAAACCGAGCGCGGACGTAACAAAAGCCCAAAGTCTCATGAACCGTACTGTTCCCGGCGCAGTGCACAGGGCGATGGCCTCGAAGTGCGGGCAGAGCTTGACCCCTGCCCCTACATGCCCGGGTTGGCGTACACGTGTGGCGTCGGAACTCGCGCCGGCCCTCCACCTCGGGCTCGCCGTCTCGCGCCACGTTTCAGGTAAATGGACAGGCGTCGCTGCCTCCTTCCCGAGTTAAAAAGAAGAAAAACGGGACTTACCACCGAGTCCGAGTTGATTCACGCTGCGCCATTCATTGCCGAGTTGATTGATTCACCCCGGCCAATGCCACTCCACCTCAAGTAAGGTGGACACGCGACCACAGCGATACGTCAACACGTCATTTCTTAAAAAAAAAAATAATAAATTTCAATACATTAAGACACATTATAGTTATCACATACTTGTAAAAATATCAATAGTGAGTTTTTTTTTTCATTCTTCTTCTGTTAAGGATTCATAATTAGATTTTCTTTTGAGTTGGTTGAGTATATATTAATATTGAGGCGACTGGGTGTATAACTTAAGCATATATGTTTTTGATAAACTTATATTTTGACACATAATTTAATGAAAATACTTAAAAATGATTACGTGCGTGTCAAAATGGTGTGTCGGGATACTGGACTCGCGTGTCGATGACGAGTCTGAAGCGTCGACCATCAAGGAATGTCGAGACGATACGAAAAACTCCATTGAGTGTCGGTACTTCCTAATTTCTCGGCGATCGTGGGTTCGCTTCCCTTTCCCACGGATCGACCCCCGTTTTTTATTAGCAAAATTACTCATTTGATGTGTAAAACACAAGCAATTTGATATAAATCCGTGGGCATCCCGTTTCGTCGTTCCCCTAGATTTAAGTGGACAGCACGGGTTAAACGTGTCGACGCCACCTCAGGTTGAAAGTTTAGTGCCCGGTGACAACGAGATAAATAATTTTTTTAAAAAATAAACAACGTTGGACGATTGCAACGTCAAGGGCCGTGATGAGGGGTTAAGGATTTCCTATCATGCTGGTAAGGAATCCGGATCCTCAGGTCCGTTATTATATTATAAATTATACAAAAAAATTCTAAATTGATATATCTGTGGCAAACTTATCTTTAATTATTTTTTTATCACGAAAAATCCTAAATTGATACACTTATGACAAATTTACTCTCAACTATTTTTTTACTATAGAAAACTCAAAACTGATACATCTTTGATAAATTTATCCTTAGACTAATTTGTTGACCACCAAAACCCCCTAAATTGATATACTTATGACAAATTTACTCTTCGTTAGTTTCTATTAACTTGGGCTAATATATCGAAAAATCCGAAACTAATACGCTTATGACAAATAGAATGTAAAAATCCCAAAATGATGCACCTGCCAACTATCACTATCATCCAAATCAGTAATTTTACAGTAAAATTTAACGAAAATAAACGAATGAGGGTAAATTTGTCACAGATGTAACAGTTTGGGGTAAATCTTCACATAGGTATACCAGTGTGAGGTTTTTCGTGATTAAAAAAGTAATTAAGGGTATATTTATCACAGATGTACTGATTTATCCACACATATCAGTGAAATACCATTTAGTGCTATTCGATTTAGGAAATATTCGTGTTCTTTTTATTCTACAAGACGACAATCTGCTCATTTAGGTCAAGCTCAAACCTTTTCCTCAAGGTATTGGTGAGTGGGGTATTCTTTTGTCATCTTAGGATTATATTCTACGATGCTAAGATCTACGTAGATTGAATGGACGTTGAGCTTTGATAAGCTAATGCTGCACGAATTTGTTTATGCGAATTCATTCGGCGAGTGCAACGGACCATGCACAAAAATCGACTCGAGGTACCGCCTGCTATCAAAACGATGCTATGTAAAATTGAGAATTAGGTACGATCCCTTTATAAATCCCATCCAGTGTTGTACGGTTCGAATAATAACCCCGAAACGAGCGGTTTATAAATCGAGCACGGCAACGCAAGTGGCAACTTCGCATGATATGTCTAGACGGTCTCTTGATTCAATGGCAGTGGAATTGTTTGAATTGATCACGCATGTTTACAACGGGCAGTAAACAATCAGCACACCATGCCTTGGTTTTTCCATCTAAGCACGGGCGATCCAATGTACTATAGTATAATGCACATGGTTTTCGAAGGAAACTAGGGTTTTCGATGTGATCGGTTGATCTTCTGGTGGGGTTAGGTGGAATTTATAGCCCATTAAGCTGACTTCGTTGCTAATTGGGAAAGGAACCAAAAATTAAAAAAAAGATTACGTATAACTATATATTTAACACGTTTCGAACTCTGGTCTCTAGGCATTTCTTTCTGCCCTTCGAGCGGCGCCGGAACGACCATAGGTTTGGTTTTTAATTATTCTCGATGTGGTGGTGCAGTTCCAATTATTTTTGTGAACTTGCATTATTCTTCGTCGTGGTGCTTTGTGAATATGGCCCGCTCATTAATGTTTTTTTTTTCTTTTCTTTTTTAACGATCACTTTCCAAAATGTTTAAATATTAAAGGAATTGATATATGTCCCGAGTTTAAATTGGTACGCCGAGGTTGCTTAATAAGAGTAGGTTAAGCAACCGGAAGACAAGAGAAGCTTCGTGATTAATGTGGTATTTGTTGACTAACGATGTTGATTTTCACGCTAATGATACCGTACAAATCTCGGGATTGCTTGTTTTTTTTTTTTTTTTTGCCTTTAGAAAGACAAACGGGAAAATGTGCGGTCAATTTTGTGGGGGTAAAAAAGAATAAAGAAAACAACTGAAAGTTTTTTTTTTTTAATATGAAACCCCAAAAATGTTCCAAAAGTGATATGTGAGATCTTTAAAAAAAAATCAGAAATTTTTAAGTTTGAAATACCATTTTCTCATTTAAAAATCATTAGAGATAAAAGCGATAAAATACATTCTTAATTAAACCCAAAAACACAACATACTTGATGATTTGATCAATAAAGGTAGGGTTTCCCCCGGTATTGAAAGGGTATTTTAGTTTTTTATTAGAAGGCAGAAAATGAACATACTTGATGATTCGATTTGGAAAGCCTCAATACCTTTTGCTAGTGAGTCATGACATGAGCTACAGAAATGAACATGCCCCCGACTTTGGAAAGCCTCCCTTTCGAAGCAAACGATAATAATGGAAGGAAATGCCCGAAAACAACGACGCAAAAGCACTTACAAACTATGAAACAACAGAGGAATACCATATCTATAAACACCGTTCGATCTTTTACTCTGCAGCGCGAGCAATGAATTCAATGACCGCCAAAATTATGTCGTCCGGTCGAGATTTCGTACCATGAATCACAAGAAAAAAACATGTAGAACATTTGTTGGTGGAAATCGACATCAAAAGCGTAAGCTATGTCAAACTCAATGGACGGACTGATGATATTTAGATGATGAATTACGAGATGTTGCCAATGGGAATCAATTATGCATTGAGAACCCTACAAGGCTACAAAGGCATCGTAGCAACTGTACAAACCATAATGGTTAGAGAACAAAGCAAGGACCACATTATTATGCCAAAGTACAATAATAATATCATTTGATACCTAGGCTAGTCCTACCTCGCACATGCTCATGTTTAATTATTATTGTTATTATTTTAATTTTTCTCTCGAAGGGTATTTTAATATTCTGTTCTTTATATATATATATATATATAGAAGCAAAGAGAGAAGCACCCAAAGTGGCTCCACGTGTGTGTCTCTTACCGCCCGGCATGCCCTTGATTCCTGTATCCCTTTTTTGGGGTCATCGTGGTTGATTCTCCTTTTTTTTTTCTTTTGCTCTTTTATTTGTTCTTTCCACTTTAATTCAATTACTTTATTTCTCCACTTTTTAATATTTCACTGTCTGACAAAAAAAATATATACATATATATATATACACACACAGGAATTCCTTTCTCCACTTTGCAAGCTTTGTAGCTGGTTGAGATGGCATAGTGGTACCTTCTCAAGCACACTGCTTTTGTCTCCTTCCTAATTTTTTTTTTTTGGGGGGGGGGGGGGGGGGGGGGTTCTGATTGTCTCCTTCCTATTTTAATGGTTCAATAATTTAGGCACGAAACATGGTATCCATGGTTCAGATCGATTCGATTTTCTTGAAAAATCGAATCGAATCGTTAGCGTGCAAGCTTGAAGTGGAACTGAATATAAACTTAATAAAAAATTTAGTTCGGTTCGATTCCATTTTCGATTTTGATTTTGGTTTTTCCTTTTTTGGGCCAAGGATCGAGGCCCATTGTGGTTCAGTAATTTAAGTGCGAAGTGAAATATTTATCGTCTTCCGATATTTTCTTCTGGCAAAAGTGGGCAAAATATTCAATTGATTACATATATTTTGCTCAAGGGATATGTTCACTAGAGATCCTAAAACTTGTTAAGAAAGTGCAATTGAGTCCTAAAACTTGCAAAAAGTGCAATCGAATCTTAAAACTTTACAAATTGATAAAATCAAGTCCATATGTTAACACCGTCAAATTTATTAACGAAAAATGCTGATGTGACATTTTCAAATTAATTCTTTTATCTTTTTGTGGCATTTTTGTTATTTTTATGCAGATTTCATTTATATTTTTAAAAGTAAAAATAACATATAAATTTTTATTTAAAAAAAAACTTAAAAAAAGTTGGGGGAACGCAGGGCTCACTAGTTTGTGTTGTCGCCCATCGTCGGAGGAGCCGGCGACTCCGCTGGACAAGGGCAAGGGAAGGCGACCTCTGTCGGGCCCTGGGAAGGACGCCTAGATCTAGGCACCGACCCCGGCTCTCGCCTGGATTGCGACCACCGTCCTCCTCTTCTTCGAAAAACTTCTTCTTCCCTAGTCAAACTCTTCCCCCATCGTCTATTGCGAACTTGTTCCTTCCACAAAATCCATAACAAAAATGGAACTCCAACTCCTCATGTCGGACGGCCTCGACTTCAAACCCCTAAAGCTAGACCGATGCCGATCGTTCGACGTGCCTTCGTCGTCCTCACCACCCTGGCCACCGTCGCCCTTTGCCTCCCTCCGTTGTAGTCCCAGATCTGGGCTCTCGCGGGCGACGGCGACCCTCGCTTGGGGACAGCGACGCCACGCCTTGGCCTGGCGAGGGCGGGGGACGCCTCGCCTAGGGCTGGCGGCCCCTCTGGCGATGAGCGGAGGTAGCGCCCTAAGTTTTGTTATTTTCTTTTTTCTAGTTTTGTTTTCTAAATTAAAATGTTAATTCTTTTTATTTTTTAATATATTTTCAAAAAATTATAAATAAATCATAATGATTAATGCCACGTAGAAAAGAGAAATTAATTTAAAATACCACATCAGTATTTTCCGTTAAGAAAATTGACGGTGTTAATGGAATGACTGAATTTTATCAATTTATCAAGTTGTATGATTTGATTGTACTTTTTATAAATTTTAGGACTTAATTATACTTTCTTGATAAGTTTTAGGACTTCTAACGAACATAACTTTTTTGCTTAACGAAGAAAATAATTACCTATTAGATTTGGCCTTCGGGCTCAGAAGATTCGCACTACCGGCAGTAGGTTCCACGGGGGCACGTGTGGAGCAAAGGGTGGTGCACGTGTGCGGGAACATGTGCAGGGAGGATGACGTCGCGGAGGAACCTAATGAGTCATTGAACAAAATCTTTAGGTAAAATATTCTTTAAAAAATATATTTTCTTCCCCCGAAATATTCTCTCTCCCTCTTTTTTTTTTCTTTCCTTTTTTAAATTGATTAGAATACGAATAATAACGTAAGGTACAAAAGAAGACAAGATCATGTGCAAAGCTCCATTTCTCCGAGATGCAGCAAAACATAATTCTCTTTATTCCGAAAGTTAAAGAGCATGATTGAGAAAAGCATATGCGATGATGCCTATAGACCAAATCTCACGGCAAAGATGCACCTCTGGTTTTATTTAATAAGCAGCTCTCTTTACCAGTGATTTCTTAATGTGTAATTCGGTGAACATTTCCTATGAAGCTACCGTTTATGCCGATTTCTATTTCTCCATTCTCCATGAGGAAAATTCACATAGGTTGTGCCGATGCTGCCACGGGATTACTGAAGGCAATGCTCACTCGACCGCCTAGCATGACCATCTCGCAGTTGTTTTATTGATCAAGACCGTGATATGATCTCTTAATGTTTTCGATGCGATAGGACTTTGTATTGTGTCTAGGATGCCTTTGGAAAGAAAAAAAAATTGCGACTTTTAGGGCATATATGACAAGGGGTGTGCATCGAGTCGGTTCAAGATCGGTTGTTGGTAGACCCAGTTCGGTTTTCGTTTCCGCTAACCTAGAATCGGCTTAAGATAGGTTTGGTTTTCGCTAGCGGTTTTCGGGGTTGAACGCGTTTCAAACTGATTTTGAAGTCTATTTTACAACCCAAAAAAAAAAAAAACACTTTTGCATCATTTGAGGATATAAAAAAAAATACATTCTTCACGACGAATAAATGGTGACATAATCACTTTGACCAAAATATATTTTTGCGAAATGGTGCATACAAAATGTGATCAGTCAGCGGTCGAATTGAGAATTGGATTGGAACCACCGTTTCGATCCTTTTAAAAAATAAAATTGGAATTGAGAATTATACAATCGGTTCACGTTTCTAAGATTTAGGTCGGAACCTAGAACCGACCAACCTAAATCGATCAAGCCTATATACGATTCTTTCCCCTTCCTAAACACGAGAGGAAAAACATACGTTTGTGTCGTGAGAGGACATCCAAAGTCAATGACTTAGGCTGAATATTGGGAAATTAGTTTTGGATTCCAAAAATATTATCTTAATTTTTAATAATCAAAATTTCAAAGCGACCATCTGCTTGCTTTCTCTCAAAAGGATCCGAAGAATCCAAAATTTATTTTACAAATGTTTTCCATTGCATAAAATAAATACAACTTAAACATTTGTTTACATAAACTTTTTAATTCCTCTCACTTTTCTTGTTTTCCCCTTTTCATAGTGAGACATTTTCTACCGTCAGATTGGTGGAATATCGGTTATCATCAGAGACCAACAAAAGATCTTTTGTAGAGCACTCATTCTCCTCCGAGCGGATTTACGGTACCTTTGGGGAGTTTTTGGGGAAAAAAAAAAGGTGTTGTTGAACACAATTTGTATACAGATTTTGGTTAAAAAAAGAAAATGTAAAAAATAGAAGTTACAATAGACCCAAATCTGAGTTGCTTGGAAGGTCTGACCACGGCGGTCATCGAGATTGCGCAACCCTAGGTCATGTATTGCCGAAGTTGGGCGACCCCAATTGATGCAACGCTAATGTCGCGTGACCTCCCCATACAGCCTTAACAGAGGTTGAGCGACCTTAGGCGATGTTTTTGCTAAGGTCGCACAGCCTTAGGCAAGCAAGCCACATCTGATGAAGACTACGAGCCTCGAGTCTCCAACTCGGCCACGTTCGACTGAGGCGATCCTTGACTTCGTCGATTAGGGTTTGGAATTGAGCACGAGTGTCGTGTGACCCTCTGCTGACGTCGCCCGCGCCTCAGCGACTCTCGATTCTCCATATTCCTCCGCTCTAGATCCCTCATCAACTTGCGACCATTGGCCCCTAGCAACCGTCCCTCGGTGACCTTGTTCAAGGCCTTTTAAGAGGATTCTTGAAAATGCAACGCATCCATCCCAAAAGTCACACGCGAAACAATTTAGCATTTTACCAAAGGACTTTTAGGAATGTGTCCCCAAGCGCACCCATCAGTTTGAGTGCGGGCCGAGGACCGGACCCATCCTTCATCAAAAAGGGTAATCGAAGATATCATCCAAAAAGCTCACATCAAACCAAAAAAGAAGAAGAAGAAGAAGTAGTTGTAAAGTTAACAAGAAATATATTAATGTCTATCTACATCACTCGGGGTTAAGTGGTGAATAATTGAGTTAAATCCTACCCTTGAAAAGCCACAAGAGCGCATGCACAGCGTGCTACCCCACCCCCAACGATGTTGGGCAAACCCACCCGAAATGGTTGACAGTTCATTAGATAGCGACGATCTGGGACGGCCAATACGGTGCGTTCTGATGCATTTTCTTATTGCAAGAAAGGGGGGCAAAAAGATCAACATCTTTCTGCGATCACCCTCACCAAAAACGTCCATAAAAAAAATGGATGTCGTCATCGGTGCCAGCTCGGAGAAATCGCTTAGTGCGGGAGACAACATGCCTAAGTTAATGGCAAGTGCTCGATCCGGTTGGGCCCTAAACGACGCGTCGCATTATGTTTTATCGGCCTTTTAAAACATGGGCGTCGAGATCACCATGATGGTTTGGGGGGGTCTTCAGGGTGAAATTTCTACTCTTTCGGGGGTTCCTTTCGTCGAAATTTCTTGGTGGAAAAAAGGGTTGTGCAGCAAGGCAAAGTGGGGAATTGTAATGATTCCGCGATCGCATCCGCAAGTTTATTTCGGGAGGGACGGAATTGCGATGCGACCAAGTGGGATGAGAGAAATTTGAGAAAAAAGCATTAAAAAAAACTCTTAAATTTATTTTAATCGTGTCAATTCAGTACTATTTTTTTTTTGCGGATCTAATCCTAAATATTTTGTTATCGTGTTAATTCAATTCTTCCGACGAATTTTGGCCTGTCGACATGATATTTTGATTTTTTTAAAATTTTTTGCTCTTTCCCTCTTCTTCCTAAAGGCAAGGTGGCGAGGCTCGTTTGTCCTCGCCAGGTCTGGGCTGGTGAGGCCAGCCATCCCTTTGGCCGGTTGTCGAGGTCTGACAACCGACTAGAGAAAGAAGAGGAAGAAAAAAAAGAAAATGAAAAATTTTAAATATATATATTAAAATATTATGTTGCTAGTCGGTCGTTGTCCACGTCAGCGTCGATCGGCTAAAATTCACTAGATAGATTGAATTAACACAATTGCAAAAATTTTAAGATTGAATTGGTATAAAAAAAGAGAGATTGAATTAACACAATTACAGTAGATTTATAATTTTTTTTTGGGTGCTTTTTCCGATAAATTTGGGATGAGATAGTTTGATATGGAAGGCCATGGAGTATCGGAGTGGGAATGAGCTTATAGAGTTTCGCGGAGACGGGTCACCATCACTGATGAATAGTGTGAAAGAAACGTGATATTCCTTCGCAATGTTTGAGAGACGGGAAAAAAAGAGGGACAGTTACGGAAAAACATTCATTTTGCACCCATTTAGAACAGAAACGCGTATTATTAAAAAATATTCCAAAAGTGTTCCACGGAGTACTTTTACGCCAGGAAACACTTTTGAAGAAAAAAAAATGTTTCTAGGTTTTGGAACACTTTTTGGAATACTTTTGGACTCACCATCCATCATCGCTGACGTGGCCATCACCTGCCGGCCACTGCCGCTGCAGGTCGCTAGCCATCGGTCGCCGGCCGGCGGTGGCAGAAAAAACTATTTTTTTTTACTTACCAAACGCGTTTTTGTTCCCAAAAATCGTAACCCAGAACAAAAACACAAAAAAATATTTTTGTTCAAAAAATACTTCCAAGAACATAAACGTTATCATACGCAACCTTATTGTCTCCACTTTTGAAATGCACGATGTAGATTCTGAGTTTTTTCCATTTTCATGTTGACTTGATTTATCGCAACCCTCCTCATGCATAGAGCTTGGATTTGGGGCAAGGGGCCCCGGAGGAGATGTAGTTTCGGGGCTTTAGGCTGCGTACGATAACACTCCAGGGAAATTGTTTCTTTTTCGAAAGTGTTCCAGAAACACTTTCGGAATAGAAACACGTATGGTAAGAAAATGTTCCAAAAGTATTCCGGAGAACACTTTTGAAGAAAAAAAACTTGCTTCTGGATTTTGGAACACTATTGAAAACCACTACCTATCGCCGTCGACGCGGCCACCACCCATCGGCCACCGTCGTCGCCTCCAGTCGCCACCACCGGTCATCGCCGCCCGCCGCTACTCGCTGCCCACACGCCCGCCTCGGCGGGTGGCGAAAAAAGTATTTTTTTTTACTTACCAAACACATTTCTGTTCCTAGAAATCGTAGCTGGGAACAGAAACAAAAAAATATTTTTGTTCCAAATATGTTCCTAGGAACAGAAACGTTATCATACGTAGCCTTAACTACTGATTGCAGCTCCATCATGAAGGAATTTCCACCGATGCAAAGTTGAAGTTCAAGTGTTGGGTGTGTACTTCGAAGGTTGCCTGTTTGAGCTAATGCATTTCCGGGTTGGGGAAAGACTAGGGGGAGAGGAATGCGATGATCTATAAAGTTTATGAAGGAAGATGCTTATTCGCTCATTATCTAGTTCTGAATTTTCGCCCAGAGTAAAGCGTGATCCCCGAATTTTAGCCCAGTATGCAACATCGTCCCCAAACTTTTAATTTGCTCGAGGTGGTCCATAGACTTTTGACTACACATCTAATTTGGTCCGTGGACTGAACAAAATAAAAGTTCAGGCACAACATTGCATATTGAGCTAAAATCCACGAATCATATTGAACAAATTTAAACTTTATGGACCCATTTCAAGGACCATTTGTGTCGTTTTCCCTCATAAGGGCAAAAATCTCAAAACTATGCCCATCGTGACGAATTTACCTCAAACTCATGACACCAAAAATCCTAAACTTGTACAAGCGTAACACATTTACCCCTCGTCAAAATTCTATCAATGAAAACCGTTGAAAGTCCATCCGCATGGATGCTGAAAAAACAAACGGCATTGATATGGCGTTCACGTGGTTTAAGTGAACTAAAGACAACATCGTCTTGGCTGAAAAATCATCTGATGGAGCCTTGATGGAGGTACATGTGTTACATAGATACAAGTTTGGGTGTTTTATGTCACAAGAACGGGGAATAATTTGTGGTTTTTGATGTTAAATATAAAAAAAAAAAAAGTTCAGGGTAATATGTGTCGCATGATAGTTTGAAGTTTTTTGTGGTTTTTTTTTTCCCCCTAACCCTAAATATGATGGGCTTCCTGTTAGCATTGGGCTTTGGTCCGATGTCTCCTGCTAATCACAGAATGGTCAGACCAAAACATATGTAGCATGATGGGGCACATGGGCTTTCTGCTAGCGTTGGGCGTTGGTCCGATGACTCCTGCTAGGCACATAGTGGTCACTTTCAAGCCCAGAGCTTAGCTAATCGACCCATAAAATCCTTTTACCCCCCTACTTTTTACCTGCTGGAAAAACCAAAGTGCATTGGCTTGAAAACATCTAATAGACAGAAGTCCGAAACAACAGAGAAAATCCCACCAATGCAAGATTTGATATAAAGGAATTGATTTTTCTTGTGTTTCAATTTTGTAATTCTGCATTTTAATATGGCGGCCGCGCATGTTTTAACCCAACATCGCGTAACAATTAATGGTCTTCAGCAAAAAAAAAAAATTCACTAATTAGGCGATAATTGGGGGTGGTTTTGCAGGGGGTAAAATTGGATTGATTCACCATAAGTGCTCAGTTGTGGAGGAGGGTAGGTCATTGTCTTGTGTTCGGAGATCATCCGTTCGACCACGCTCGTCCGCCGTCCGACCAACTAGGAGGAAAAAGATTTCGAAATTCAAGGTAGGATGTCTTTTCTTCTTCATTTTCATAAATATTTTTCAAGTATGAAATTGAGAAATTCAAGCTTTCTGTGTTATTATTGTCAATGGAAGGGCCCATTTGGTTCTGTAGGATTCCAAGCAGGAGAAAATGACAACTTCACTTTGCATAAATTTAGGATCATGTTTTTTTTTTGGGCAATCTTATTTGCTTTTCCAGATTGTCTATCTGGGTCATTTAGCTTGCTATTCAGCACATGCACTAGTGAAATGTCTCCATCCAGTGGGAAGAGCCAGAAAGCAGCCATTCGTTCATGGAAGGACATCTCCTTTTTTCCCTCAACTTACATTATTTTGTTACGAAGTTGATGATATGAAGCAAGTCATTCAATCTAGTACTGCTAGGAAAGAAGAGAAAAATGGTGATGACCAAAAGGGAAATCAAACAAATAATTGAGAATAGCATTTCGAATCGAGTTACTATATCGAGGGTATAGGTTAGGCGGCTCAAGCCAAATTATTTGTAAATTTGCATGTTCATTTGATATGACGAGTCGACGACTCTCCGAAATTCTGGCATTTTTTGTTTTTTTTTTTTTGCAATTCGAGTTTTTTCCGGTGTTAAGATTCTCATGATGTTGGGAGAAAACGAATAACATCTAGATGTATAAACGCGAGTGCCATTACTATCGTTATATATAACATTTTAAGCAACACTAACGTGGGGCAGATTACTCAATTTTCCTTTAGAAAAAAAGACTAGAGGTATCCTAATTCATTTAGAGAAATACTAAATAAGGTGTTGCAGTAGTGAAGGCAAAGAGGGAAAAAAAGCATTGGTGCCAATTTAGTTCTACACCTTTTACAATTGCGTCAATTGAGTACATCTGGCCAACTTTGACATGAAATGTTTGACGTGGAAGCCGGCCATCCTACGTCGCGCGACGCGGACATTTTTTTATTTTATTTTTCTTTCTATTCTTTTTCCTTTCATTTTGGCCGGCCAGGGTCACCGGAGACCTCGTGGGCGAGAATGAAATGGGAAAAAAGAAAAGAAAAACTAAATAACCCAAATTTCATTAAAAAATTCATTTAAAAATATCCACGTCAGCTTCGACCGCGCTGCGTAGGATGGCCGGTATCCACATCGACGATTTCATGGGAAAATTTTGCCGAATGGACTCAATTGGCACAAGTGTAGAAGGATTGAGACTGAATTGGTACCAATATAATACTTTCAGGATGTTTTCGGTACTTTTGGCAGCTTAATCACTTAAATGGAAACGCTCACATTTATTCTATCGATGGGGGAAATCCGGACTCCATCGTTAGGGGACGATGTAACAACTCTTTGTGATTCCCCCAAAATTGAACTCATCAATGCACAAGAATCAGATGTTACAAGTCCCGATTTTCTTCCTCCATCGTTCCTGGTTTTCCAAGGCATTTCAATTGCAAGTGATTTATCTTCTTCTTCTTCTTCTTCAGATGTCCTCAGGCTCAGCTTCCTAAATCTCGCCTCTTCATGCCAAAAGACCTGGGGGGACCTGGCGGGCGAGACATTGCTTGGCTAGAAAGAAAGCTGAGCCTGAAGACCTCCCCCTTTGCACATTTGCACAGACAGGTCCTTTATCTGCAAAATTCCAGACTATTTCCAAAAAGGGTGTGTTAAAAATAAATAAATAATAATCTTTACTTTTTAAAGAATAAAAACAGAAAATTTGCTCACGTGGGAACTCTGACCATATTATTTCACCCACACCTAATTTGAAGGGGCGAAAAAAAAAAAAAACATTTTTGGCAGGCCCAAACCCAATGCTTGAATTCATGGTGTCAGCCGACGAGGGTGGTCATCTTCTCTGAGTCGAGCCTGTCGCAAGCCTGTTCACGAATCTGCTGCTGCACATTGTACCATACTTGGAGCTGGAGGTGGAACCCATGATTTCCTTCTTATTTGTCAATATATGTATATACAATTTGAAATCGAATCAAAATGACTCGACTTGGGTTTTCTTGATGATGGCCTTTCAACTTTTCTTCATCACCCTTCTCTTAATTTGTTAAGAAGTATCTGGCCAATAGGCATGCGGCCCTGCTGGTAAAGGAATTGGAGATGTACAGACGTTAGTATAACATGTGCAGGGTTGGACTCTCGCGCCGTGTAAAGAGGCAGGGCAAAAGTCAAGATAAACGAGAATTAAAGATAAGGCTACGAAAAACAAAAAAACAGTGAATTCTCTCTCCTGTCCTTTTAGGGGATGTGTTCTGGATCTCCCCCAAGGCAAGAAATTCCTTTGATAGCGAAATGCCATAGGCACACAAACGCTAGGCGATGGCGTTTCGAAGATCAAATGACGTGTCCATGGCTGGCTCTGTGTGGTTGTCACAGTACTTTGTCAGCTAATAAAGTCCAAAAAAAAGAAAAAGAAAAACAATAATAATGAAGAAGAAGAAGGAGGGGAAGAAAAAAAAAAAATAAAAAAGCGCAAAAGAGAGCCAAGACACGCACTAAAGACGTTGCCTTTGTTGTCGTGCGTCGGATTTGACCCTTCATGTCTCTCCATCGCAACATCCGGACCGGCTCCCTCCCAACGCACTGTCAAAACGAATCCTCTTCTTCCCCCCCACGATGCTTTTGTCAATCAATGGCTGGACGCTCGGGGTTGGACAAGTCCCACGTTTGGATTCTAATGGCAACTTCCCTCTTGCCAACACCACAAACATCCTAATGTTTTCATCCTACCTAAACTAGGAAACCAGGTAAAAAAAGTTGCTTTGCGACCGCATCATGAAACGGCCAAAAACATAAGCGCGACGCGCAGTCAGGGAAAAGTCGGGCGAAGTGAACACGGGCGCTTTTCGAATTCGTTCGGATCGAAGTCGAACCTTAGCAAGCAAGAGGAATAGTATGGGGGGGGGGGGGGGGGGGGGACTAGGACTGGAAAGGTTGTCATTAGATACAACCGAGAATGCAATGTGTAGAAATTATACAATGCTGTTGCGTTGCCCTCCGTCCAAACCCTACTTCTTTGCAGCTCAGCCTAACCCCCATCACTCCTCCAACCAACCAGCCCTATTGCCCATTTTTTTTTTTTTGGGTCACCTTTGCCCAAATAACATACCAAAACCGATACCTACCCATTAAGCCAAAATCATTGTCATGAACAGTATTAAGTATAACAAAAAAAAAAAGGGGGGAAATTTATAAAAAGTTGGGAATCGGTTCCACTACTTGGACTGGACATAACTTTTCAGGTGAGTGGTTTCATGTACTTCTCACGAAAGGGAGGTGGACCGAGGGCGACACAGTTTTGCGCAATTATAAGAAGCGGACACGGCAAACATGTGTCCATCCACATGTGCCCATGATTATCCATCCACCGATGTCTGCTCCATCGATTGATTTGTCTGAGAAGAAAGAAACCCAAGAAAGAGAGAGAGAGAGAGAGAGAGAGAGAGAGAGAGGCAGGATCAGAAATTACAAGTGCTTTTCCTGCTGGCCTCGCACAGATCTGGATGAGGCCGGGACGCCCTCGTCACTCTCAACATCCACATTAACGATTTTCGGTCAAAATTCACCCGATGGACTCGATTGATAAAAAGGGTGAAATTGTTTAAGGACTCTATTGACAAAATTAAAAAGACTCATGACTGAAGTGGCAAAAGTGACTTACTTGTTAGACGATTTTCTCTTTTTTGCTTTTCAATAGGCGAAATCATGATCGTCGGGGAGGTGGTCACCGAGGGGATTATGAGTCCTCATCCATTACCTGAACTTCCCAAAGTTAGATAGGCGATTCTGTTCAAATTGAGTCATCGATCACTACCGATCGCTTTATCTTTTTGGTCCAGTGATCAGGAATCCGTGACATATTCGATTGGGGGGGCTATTTGTATGCCACCTTAGTCTACAAATTATCTAGTGCATTATTAACAGTCATTTGGTGGTTCACTATGCCAAAGTCCAGCCGAACCTATTCCCCCACTTTTTTTTTTTTTTCCCTGGTGGGAGTTGAGCATTATTTTTTATTACAAGAACCACTTTTTTGGTAAGGCAAATGCATCACTACCATCTTTGAGATAATTAAAATAAAGGTCATATATATATATATATAAACTTATGAAGGCCCCAGAAATTTGACTTTTGAGTAGAAGACCTTTTTGGCCGATCTAGCCTATTCACCCAAATCTCACATCAACCCCTTTTTAGCGCACAATCAAAGTAGGCATTTGATCCTAACATCATCATCTACGAAAATGGTGTAGATAATGGGGAAAAGTGTAAAAAAAAAAAAGGTTCTAAACCTTTTGCATTGGTGCCAATTTATTCCTAAATCTTTTATTAGTGCCAATTCAATCCTAAACATTTTGCATTGATGCCGATTTAGTTTTAAATATTTTGCATTTATGCCAATTGAGTCAATTCGATCAATTTTGGCCGAAAATCATTGGTACGAACATCAATTGTCCTATGTGGCACGGCTTGCGCTAACGTGGATTTTTTTTTAATATTTTTTGATAATTTAAATAATTTTTAAAAATATTTTTTTGCAAAAACCAAAAAAAGCTTAAAAATTATTTAGAATTATAGAATAATATTAAAAATATCCAAGTCATCGTTTGTCATGCCACGTAGGACAATTTGGGTTCACGTTATCCATTTTCGACCAAAATTAGTCGGATTAACTCAATTGGCATAAATACAAAAGATTTAGGATTGAATTGGCACAAATGCATAAGGTTTAGGACTGAATTAACACTGATAAAAGGTTTATGACTTAATTGGCACCAATGTAAAGGGTTTAAGACCGAATTGGTACCAAAAACAGGTTTAGGACTAAATTGGCACTAGTACAATAGGTTTAGGACCTTTTTGACACTTCTACCGTAGATAATGCATGGTAGGGTTTCATGATAGTTATGTAGGTAAGTAGTTCGATTATCGCGCTTAACTAGTTGCAAAAAAAGAAAAGAAAAAAAGTTAAGGATACATTTGTTTAAAGAAAAACTTAGGATTTACAGAAGTATTTTTCGAAAAAATGATTTGTTACATCGCTGTGAGAAATTACTTGACGAAAGATATTTTCATAATTGATCCATTTTTATAATTGATAAAAATGACTATTTTCGAAAAAATGTTTTATAAATATTGAGCTTTTCATGAAACAAACGGCCCTAAGAACCGTAGATATATGATACACGTCACTAAGCATTATTTACTATAGAACTATCCGTCGTTTTATTTATTGTTAAGCTTAGTCCTATCGACATAAAAAAAAAATTGATCCTATGCAACCGTAGTCACTAATTTCTTGGTGCTCTTTATGTTTGCCGTGAAAGGCTCAGCGAGGGCTAGTTCTTATTAAAGCTAATTTGCAACATCAAATGGAGTTGACATTGGACTTAATCAGTGGCATTGGCGCTCATACCCCAACTATCCCGAGAAATAGTCCATTGCAAGTGAGAAACCTCGAGTACCAAAAAATAAATGGAGTTGACATTATACTCGGGCCACGATTAAAGACCACCAAGCCAATAGCAACGAGAGAACCCACAATCTCGTGACATGTTTGAATAGATTTTTGGGTTCATCTTTTACTTAATTTCAAATCCTATGACGAATAATCTTTGATTTTGGGTTTATTTGTTTCGTAAAAAGTGAATGATTTCGAAAACATTCTTCTAAAAATGATCGTTTATATCGCTTGAAATAATTAGCTAACAATAATATTTTCACTGCTGCTAAAAATTTAGAGTCTAAATATTTTTGAAAGAACATATTATTCGTCCATTTAATTTTGTAAATGATATAAACGATTGCTTTTTAAGAAAATATTTTTTAGACCATTCATTTTTTTGTAAAACAATCGCATTCTTTTATTATTCCCAAAACACCTAAATCTTCACACTATAAATGTCGACAAGTACATTCATATTTTTTCCATAATTCTTTAAATCTGAAAAATATTTTAAGGTATGGTGGAAAAGTAAAAGATTGCATACTCACTTCTTAAGGAACGCAAACAAAGAGTAGTAAATTTATAAGATAACTTGTTTTGAATATTCGGGACATGCACAAGATTTCTCTTTCTTTTCAATGGAGTTTTGAGGTGAGATGTGGTGGAGGGGATCGGTTGGGGAGGTTCAACGGCGGTCCGGCGGTTGCCGCGCTTCTCTCGGATGGAGAAACGGACCTATTTAGCGCGGTGATGGTGGGGCGGCGATAGATAATGCTGTCGATGGGCGGCGATGGTTTGGTTACTTTTGGTTGCGGAAAAAGTTTTCTTTTTCTTTCTTTTTCTTCTGTTCGCTAAGTTGGAATTGGTTAACTATGCAAGCATGTTTCCGAAAAAAAAAAAAAATTGTGTTCAAAAGAGGTTGATGGCGACGGTCCATGATCGGCTTCCTTTTAATTCCAACAAACGCCAGAAAAATGTGGAAAACTTGATTTTGAAAAGTCATTTCGCCAAATTGAGGGAGTCTTTTCACTTTAAGCAGATTAGGACAAGGGAGAAAAGAGGCTGACACTCCCATGTTTTTTTTCGACTGTCGGCTCTTTGTTTTTTATATATTAAAATAAGGCAAGTTATTCAAATTTTACGGAAATGATTTTCATGAACTGAAAACAATAAATTTAGATCGAAGAAAAATGACATTGCCTTGAATTCCCAAACAGACGAAGACTAGCAATTATCCTAAAAAATGATATTTGCGAAAAACATTTTCTCTCGTTAAGAAATTTCCAGTGAAACATACGCATCCTCAACATGAGAAACGAGGACCATCCCAATAAGCTCGATTTCGGGACAAAACATGTTACGGCACAACATTTTTTTTTTTGGTTTCGTTTAATGGCGCACACTGAACTACACGAATTAGCAGAGAGATTTATACATACAAGATGCAACGTGCAATGTCACTCCCAACATCGACCCATCATGTTTCATGTCCCCACAAACGACGACGTTGCCATTGCAAATTGCAACTCTGCTATTATGATGACCAAAAAAAAAAAAAACTGTTCATAGAATAAAAGAATTTATGTAATTTCAATTTTTTTTTTCAAAACAAAAGAAGAATAAAATGCCACGCTACTCTGTGGCCCCATGTACAGCCAAAAAAAAAAAAAAACTCCATATGGGAGACCCCTCCAAAATTAAAGAAATTAAAAAAAAATAAAAAAGAAAAGGAAGAATTTGTATTTTTGAAGAGGAGGCCGAGGTTGATAGTCTGGGAATTTTTATTATTGTCATAATAATATTCTCTTTCTTTCATTTTTGCCCTCTTTTTTGGGGGGCGCTCTGACCTCGCCTGGATGGGCCTGGGCCTCCCGCATTGGGCCCGGCCTTGGCCTCGGATTTGGGCTCGGGTTCGGGCCTCAAGAAAGGTAAACCTCCACGCTCGAATTCCTCGTGGCAAAGCACACCGGGCAAGCTTGAACCACCGTGTCGCACTCCGGGCACACGCACAGGTGCCGGCACGGCAACAGCACCACCGACGCCGCCCGGTTCCTGCACGCCTTGCAGCTCGGCCCCGAGACCATGATCCGGTCCGGGTCGACGTAGGCCGACTCCGCGTCCTCCGCCGCCTGGCCCTCAGCGGCGGACCCTGACCCCCCGCCCCCGTCGTCCGCCGCCGCCCCCCTCCGGTCCTGCCCGCTCATTATGAGCTGCTGCAATTGCGCCTGCAGCGACGCCGCGGCGGCCTCCTGGGCCCGGGCCTTCGCCTGCCAGACCTGGGCCTCCATGCCGAGCTGGGCCGCGCGTGCTTCGAGCTCGGCGTACCGGCGCGTGGCCTTCTCCATCTCGGCGTCCTTCTCGCGGAGCTTCCGGGCCACTGATTCCTCCGCGATGCCCAGGAGCGCACGGTAGTGCCTCTGCCTCTTCTCTGCTAATGTGCACCGCAATTGCTCTCCCTGTCAAAAATGAAAAAAACGAGTTTGCTATGAAAAATCGGGGAAGAAAACATCAAACCAATCAAAGTCGATGAAGATGGTGGGGGAGAAAAGGGAAAAAGAAAATGGTACCTGGGCATGGAGGAATTGGTCTATTTCATCCCTCTGTTGTTTGAATTGAGTGGCGAAATCTTCAGACAATAGAGGCAAGCTTGCGGATGAATTCGAAACAAGATGATTGTGTTGCTGCTGCTGCTGCTGCTGTTGTTGATGATGATTATGATGATGATGTTCACCGAATGATAAATGGAGACCAGTGGAGACGAGATTGGATTGGTGGTGGTTGTTATTGTTATGGTTGTGGAGCTGAGTGAGGTCAATGAGCTGCGGAGGCTGAGGCTGCAATGAATATAGATGGTTGTTGGTGTTCATGGATGCAAAATTAGTGGACACCGTTTCTGGTCTTCCTCTCTTCCTCTGGTTAGTGCTCGTCGCTGCAATAACATTTCGCCACAAAATCATAAGAATCTCCTGAATCAAGAACCGATATTTGTTTCAGGACAAGCGAAAAAAGTTGCCTTCTTTCTGGGATAAGTTTTATGGAACTCACCTCCGGTAGTGAACAAGATGTGGGATTGGTCTAGGAATCCTCCTGGCTGAGGCTGCAAGGAACAATCATTTATCTCTGGCGCATTCCTGTTCATCATCACCGAAAAATAGAGGAGAGGAACTATGAATGGTTAGAACGTTAGACGAAGATGAAGATGAGATGAGACTCTAGAGAGAGAGAGAGAGAGAGGCGGAGGAATTGATGAAAAAGAAGTAATAGCGAGATGGGGTTGATGACGAACCTGTTGAGGAGGAGGATATTAGAAGGGTATTGAGCTTGAACGGCCATGGCAGAGTCTCAGAGGAAATAGATGGGTCGAGGGGGGGCAGAGAGATTGGAGAGTGGGCTTGATTTGGTTTGGTGGGTGGCGTTCGTAATTTGTATGAGAGGCAGAGAGAGAGCGAGAGAGAGAGAGAGAGAGGCAAAAGATGAGGGTGCGGCAAACAATGTGAAGCAATAAAGGCTAAGGCATAAGAAGCATGAATAGGAGGAGGAGGATGAGGAGAAGAGGAAGGATGAAGAAGGGAAGAAGAAGAAGAAAGATGCCCCCTAATGCTATGCGTGCCAGGAGGCGGACTCTTCAATGTATATTTTAGCTTCGAGGAGATGAAAATGAAATTTATCACCGCCCAATTCACGCCCTCACTTATGCCCGTACATACATGGAGAGAGAGAGAGAGAGAGAGATTGTTTTCTCTCTATTGGTTTATGCTTTGACATCAAAAGGAAACCACCCCCCCACACAAAAATAAAAAAAGAAAAGAAAAGAAAAGAAAAAACAAACTTAGTTTTCACCCACTTTCGTTTCTTTTCTATTTTTCACCTCCCTCCCTTGTTTGCTCTGCTTTTTTGTCTCTCGCAAAGAGAGAGAGAGAGAGAGAGAGAGGCCCTATGTGTATTCTGATGTTTCCATGTACATCTGTTCTTCGGTTGCTGACCTGTGTTGAGCCTCTTCTTGAGGTGGGAGTCCCGCAAATTTACAGTCATCGAATCTTTTGTTTCGATTCACCACATTCTCGGCTTTCACTTTCACCCTCCTCTGTTTCCTTTCTCTCTTCTCTCTCTCTCTCTCTCTCTTCTTGGAACAGAGGAAAGAGAGCGAGGGGCATCGAATCAAAAGAAGCAGAACAGTAAAACCGACACAACACGAAATGAGAAAATTATCGAGTTTCTTAATTCGGGAGAGAGTTCACGAGAAATGAATTAGATTAATTCGACAGTTGAAAAAAAAGAAGAAAAAACGGTGGGGGGGAAGGTGTTGTTGGGTTTGCAGAGCAGGGGTCGCTTTTGCCGCTTCCGCTGCCGCGGGGTTTGTTTACGTTTGGAGCATTTGACATTCTCCGTTTTGCTTCTCCCTCCCTCACCATCCTCGCAAATAACTCCGCACTTTCTCTTTTCCTTTCTCCTAATCCCACGCCATCGGTAACCTTTTCCCCCGTGGCTGGGATAAATTCACTCATTCTCTGGCTCGTAAATTAATCTCGGATTCGACCAAAAAAAGAAAGAAAGAAAAAAAATCTCGGATCGGATGGGCTCGGAAATGGAGCCATGACTCGGGGGCAGGTGCTCGATGGCGTTCTCAAGCTGAACATCCCGTGAGTCGAAAGATTGTACATCGGAAGGAGTGCATCGAGTGCTTCAGAAGCTTTTAAGCTCGAAATACCTCGCATTTCGTAGTTTTGAAACTGTATTAGAATCATAAAAAGGGTTGGAGTTTTCGAAATTTTATTTAAATAGGGATGTGCAGGCGAAATGCTTATTCGAAGTCGAGAGGAATAGAGAAATTTTATATCGAGAGGGAAAATTTAACAAGTCAATACATACGTAAACTATCATTCCTACACATATGTTGGCATATATAATACATCTTAGGTCCTTTTATATGTTTTAAGTTAGTATAACTTTTCGCTTAACTTCTGAAAGATGGGAAATAAAGGATATTGTTTCCTCCCTTTGATGAGTTTGGCTAATTAGGGTTAATGCGAACGGCTAGCACAATTGCTAAAAAATCAGGAAATGAGTTGGAATCCTCTTAGGTTTTCGGCTAGAGATAATATATATAGATTTTCATAAGCTAATCGGTATGAGATTTTGACACGTATCTTTCAAGTTTTGATAGAAAAGGCGTCCACATATGTTGCCATAGTCTCGGTATAATTTCACGTACCAAACTACTTTATTAGGACTGCATGCCCTACCCCATAAGGCTATGCCACAAAAAAAGAATTTAACCTAATATTGTAGCTTTGTCTTTGAGCTTTTTTAGACAAATCAAATTCCTCGAAGATGTAGTTATGAATGATGGAAGCTTGTAGAAATTTTGGAAAAAAGAAGAAGAAGAGAGAATCCCTGTTAGCTGGCTGGTTTCTCCTTTTTCCTTTTCCTTTCTCACTATCTTGATCATGCTTTGGTGTGTTTGAATTTTACTTGGTTTTGAAGATTCAAACTCCTCTCCCCCAACAGCTATATGCTTCCTCTCAATTCATTCCTTATCTTAGAAAATGGAGAAGGTGTGTGTATGCGTGTGTTGTATCAAATCCTTCTGACCTAATTCCATGGGTTGTTAGTTGAGTCCTCTCTTTTCCATCTCCCCCAGAGATTAAATGTCTGATCAAGATTTCTCCTATGACCTTGTCAGATGACTGAAAACCTAACAATAACCTTTGGCCCCCCTCTTCAAAAGCCCCTAATTTAGGGTTTCAAACTTTTGAACGAAGCAAAAACACAAAAGAAAAAAGGAAGAAGAGCAAATGGGTATATTCCCTAATCTCTCATTTACCATCCACAAACCAAACCAATCTTGACTAGGTGGGATTGTGAGTTCTTTAATCCCAACCATTGGTAGCATAAGTGGGTGGCAATCAAAGTTCTTGCCAGGTAATAACTGACGAGAGAAGCTGTGGGGAGGCTCCTCCTTTTTGTTGCTTTTATTGAGGTGGACCTCCATTGAAGCAAAAAATAGAAGAGTGGGGGAGATTGACATTGTCAATATGGTTATCCACCCTAGAAAATTGCAGCACAATATTTGGTCTAGGGTTTCGTATTCTGCATTTGCCCACAGCAAGAGTGCCAAGAAAGCACCTGTCTCTACCCCCCAACTTGCGTATGTTGACATTTTCTAGAAAAAAAGGCTGTGAATAGCATCGGGGAATATTGTTTTGTTTTCTTGTCACTTTTTCCGATGGAGATATATTCTCAACAATGGAAATGCTTGCTGAAGCCCATTGATTTAGGGCAATGTGATCACTACAAATAACAGAAATATCGGTAAACATATTCCAGATATTATTAGCTGTCTGTTTAGACCTAAGCATCATTATAGAAGAGTCAAGTTGACGCCCAAGCACAAATTAATTAAAGGAAGATTCCATAGGTGAAAATACATACGGCATATCAGGAATTTGAGAAAGGCGACTGCGCTCGTTGGCACGTTGCTCATTTCAGGATAATTATTCCGTCGTGAGATAAAAAATTTTCTTCCTTTTCTTATCTTCCCAATAAATCAAAATTAAACCATTCAGAGCACAAGATATGCCAATTAAAGAGTAGTGCTTAGTTTTCTGTGAAGGACGATGCTCAACTATATTAGAAAGACATTACAAATTGGAAAAGTTTATGTTTTCTGTAAATTCAAGAATAAGTAACCTATGTCTTTTTCATGTATCGAAAGATATCGGAAATGGGAGTATTTCTTTTGTGTAACCTTCTTCAAAGGATTTGAACGAATAAGGAATATCGCGTGGTATCTGTTAATATGTAGAATTTACCCGTCTTCTCTCCTTTTTTCTAATATAACGAAAAAGAAGAAGAATGACCCGTGATTTCAACCGATAAATGAAGCGGAAAGAAGAAGATAATCCAGAGACATCATGTATGAACGAGTACGATTTTGGTCACCAAAAGAATCGCCATTGAGCTGCCTGAGAACTCTGAAAAAGACGCGTAGCCAGAACCAGAAGGGTGTTGCAAAAAAAAAAAATTCAAAGGAAAGAGAGCGAGTCGCTCGCAAGAAAAGTTAAGTTGGTATTGGTGATTGATTTCCCCAAAACAAAGAACTGACTTTTTCTTTTATTCTCTTTTATTTCCCTTTTGAACTTCAGTTAAAATGTGTGTGACAGAGAAAAGAGAAGCAACCAAATTAGGGCAAGAAAAGAAGAACAAATTGTGAAAGAGAGTGCTTGGAATGGCATCATGCAATTTGTCTTTTTTTAAGGACCCACCCCCCCCAAAAAAAAGGGAGCTAGGTCGGCTTGCTCTTCTCCCAAAAAAAAAAAAAAAAATCTCTCAATCTATATCTTTTAATAACATTCTTTGATATAAGCGATAAATAAAAGTCTCGCACGGCTTTACGCTTCTCCAACTCACAAACCCTTGTTCGCTTCTCCTAGTCAAGACACATGCTTTCCCTTTCCCTCTTTCTTCCTTAATTTCGTCTAAAACCAATAATTTTTCCTCCATTCCTAGGCAATTGCTTTCACACCATGCTCGCGCCCATACGATGCTTGTTAAGGGGCAATCGCATCGTTTTTGTTTCGTTCGTACTTGATTCGGCTGATTGAACGCGAGAGACCAATATCCGGGACACCACATAATTAAGAAGAAAACTTCGCTTTCACATGTGCCGTTCATTCGATAAATCGTAAGAGAGAGAAAGGAAAAGATAAGCGGTTCAAAACGGGGCTTCGTGGTCCGGAGACCGACCGCCCTAAAGGAGTCGAACGTTGATTAATGCGATGGAGCTTTGCGAATGGATCTCTCTTAAGATCTGCATCATCTCTTTTAAATGTTTTTTTTTTTTTGAAAGTGACAAAGCAGAGCACGTGGGTTGACCTTGCACTATTGCGTCTTTGGCTGATATTACGTGAGTAATTCAGTCTCGGGAGTTCAAGGGCGCGCAATTATTGTTGAGACTTGCAAAAAAAAGAAAGAAGAAAAAGAAAAGGTCTGATTAAACAAAGCAGTGCACAATACAAAATTAACCTCCACGGGACATGAGGAGTCAGTAAGATTTCTAAAAGCGTGTGTTTTCCATCAAGAAGCGTGGAGTCGTGGGTTTAACTCATGCAATCTCCCGATACAAAAGTCTACCGCCAAGTAATTTTTCGTTGGATCCTTCATTCCCGGTGGGGAGTAACATGTTCTTGATTGCATAAAGGGTCGAGCTATGACGACTTCGCATGTAATGTTACTTGACCAAGCGCGCGAAGAACGGCATAGAATGAATTCTACGCCCGTATGTGTTGAAGTTGTTGTCTCATATCGCCTGACAACGAGTTGCTTTTTATATTCATATGGTCACCTCTTCCTATCAGTTTAAACTTTTGGGTTAGACTTTCTTGTAATCGGGTTTGCACGTGAGAGATGATGTTTAAGCTGTTGCTCTAGTACAATTTATGCGATGATTTTCTACTTACTATTTGCCCACATATTTTTTTTTATGTTAGTTTAAACACTTTATAGTAAACAAATGATATATAAAATATTTTCCCCGAATTTTTAGTTTTTTTCCAAGCAGAACATTCTTTCTCGTTCAGGATTTTCCGTTGTGCCGCAAAATCATTCTAAGTTCCCATCATTTTCCTGTCGGGTCATAATTCTAAGATTCAATTTACATGTAGAAAAATAACGTAATTTTCGTATCCTGATGAAGTGGACCGACGAAAATCGCATCTTCAAACAATAATGAAAATGTTCGTAATTGCATGTGCATGGACTCAACGGGTTCAACCAGCGTATCCTGGAATTCGTGCATAATAGTCAAGTCAAAACCCGTTCTTTTAACCCGTCTACAGGCTCCTCTAAATAGTCTAGCTGTCTCCTCACGGGGCTTAGGGCACAAAACATAATCACGAATTTGCTGAATGATTTAACAACACGTATATATAATATATATATAGAAAAAATTTCAAATAAGGGCCCAAAATTCATCCATTTTTTTTTCTAATAAGGGCCTGAAGTGCCTTTATTGTTGCAAAGAATGGCTTGGTCAAAGGGCATTTTCGTCATTTTTTTTTAATTTTCTCTTTTTTCAGTTTTTTTTCCTCTCTGTCGGCGGGGGCAACCCTCTCCCGATGCCTGTCTCGTCAGCGTTGGGCGGGAGAGGGCGACCCTTGCCCGAGTCCGCCGATCTCCGCTGGTGGTCTGGGGAGGGAAAAGACAAAAAAAGAAAAAAAAAAACCAACAAAGTAAATGACGGTAATGTCCAATGTCAGCAAAAGATGTGTGTGGGGACATCGCAAATTTCAGAAATTATTTGTCGGCCCACATGGTATGTTGTCTTCGATAAAGATGCCTTTTACAATTTTAATTAACGAATTTCTCGGTATGATTAGTCTAATTTCTTACCATGGGTTGGGTCAAAGCATCACTGGAGTGGCAGCAACTCTGAGCCTTCTCGATTATGATAACTTTGTTTCGATTTGGGAAATGTTTGACCGGAGGGTGTCCCTTGATGACCTCCTCGTTTTAGCAGTTTGCACGAGTGAGAAAAATCGCTTTGCTCTTATCAAAGGTTGCTCTTGTTCAAATCATTCTTATCCCGGCCATTCTTTGAATCATCATTGAGGCAGTCAATTACCACCACCCTTGTTTCAATCTTCGAATATTAAGAATGTCTTACTTTGCTTAATACCGGCGAACGTGTAAATGCGATTATGTGTCGTACGAAATTAACATCTAAATTTACAAGAAGAAGGTCCTTAGCAGAAATATGTTATGGGAAAACATACAGTTGATAGATTGTAAGATACTGAGTAGTCATGCTAATATATGCGAAAGGAGAGAGATATTTCGAGAATTGTATATGGTAATTAAGATAGAGTAGATTTGATTTTCTTAACTAATATCGAAAAGCTTAAGAGACATAAAACAGAATTATCAACTTACTCATTTTTTCATGGATAAAGCATCAGTATAATTGGCAAAATTTAAGAAGGTTTAGGACTCACTTGACAAAAGAAAAAGGATTAAAGACTGAATTGATATAATTGCAATATAATTTGGTAATTTTCTCGATTTTTCTCATGTCATTCTCAACTTCTCATGCAACTGTTACTGTTGTTGTTCTTGCAATTAATCCTATGCAGACTTTGATCATGAAATCGATACACCGAATGTTATCGATAAATACAGGCTTCGGATAGAACTTACACGCATACCTCTCGGGGGGGACAGATGGCAAGTTTAGACAACTAATTTGACACCTTCCGATAACTCACGGGCATCTATCACGTCCCTTTTTCAGTATGACTAGATGGCCATGTTTATGCTGGCTTAGTATTATAATCAAAACTAACTTAGGAGCACATATTTCCCGATCCATCTAAGGACAAAAACATATTTGAATAACAGAAGCCAGCATAGTCAACTACAAGCTAGGGGGTCGGACGTCACACCTCTCCAAGTCACTTTCGGCGATCGATGTATGTAATGTCATTGGCAAAAACGTGGACATCGTGCAAAGTACCGTCTCGAAAACCTTTGGACTCCGAATGAATCTGGAGACGAAGGAAGGTGCCACGAACATGAGATCGCTAGACATTTCTGCACGCCACTCCAAGAAACAACAAGTTCTGCAATTTTCCTTAATTTTGATTAAGCCCTTTGCTTAATTTACTAATTAAGGGTCATTTGTTGCCTATAGGATCTAGTGTTTGATGTTGTGTGGTCATCATGGAGTGCAATTGCATTATGAGCTGCGTGAACCATCGGCAAAAAATTTCCATTTTTTTTTTTTGAAAAATTCGAGGGCAAAAAGGAAGGATAAATCTCATGAGTCCCACGTCGGGAATTCAACGTCCGAATCATGCGGAGGGCTCTCCTTTTGCCACTGAGAAAGTTTTCGGAACATGGCACGATTCGGAGGGATTCCCAATGGATGTAACTTGTGCGGTTCAAAATTTACTCACACCAGCATCCAATGTAGCAATGCAAAGGGGCGATCTCGATTTATTTGCTAGAAGAATCTAATTTTGTTGGGACCATTAAGGGGATGGGATAACATTTTCAGTCCCAATTTGATGAAGTGGTACTATTATGACAAAGAAATTTGGAAATTCCGGGGATTAATACTGGACGCATGTCGCGAGTTCATGATTTTTCATCGACAAAGGCCCCTTAAAAACACACGGGTTTTGAATCCGCATATTCCAAACATTAGGTCCGGAGATTGATGAATTTTATGCCTATAGAGTTAGCCGAGTGGATACGACGACCGAGAATTTTGTAGGAATCCTTGGCCATGGCAGTGATTGCTCGCTTGGATAAGAGTAGACTAAACAGGCGAATCTGGTACGGCGGCAATTCTTTATGTTGCAAAGCAGCACCCCATAAAAGATGCCTTATGGGAATATTGTCATTTTAGAAGCAATAGATCTAACTCAAGAGGAGTTTTAGATAATTAACCAAACTGTGATGTTAATTTGAACATTAGAGTTTCTTCTTTGGCACAGTTGGACACTGCAATATGCCCCTTTTTTATGGCCTAATCAGAACATCATTATAAGTCACGACCTTTGTGAATAAGACATGTACTAGAAGGTGGGCCGTCTGACCATCCGTTTCAAATAGATGAATATATAATTTGAGCTGCCAACTACTTAGATGCAATGTTCATACATCATCACTTAGCATTACCTTTTAATGAGATTAACCTTTGAATTGTAGATGTGAGTCGTCATTTTCAAGAACCATCATGAAATCAGGCGCATTCCCTAAAGTTGAAGCCACAAATTAGCTTCTTCTTCTTTGTTTTTGTTTTTTTTTGTCATGTTCCTTTGGTACTAATCCAACCATTTCCCTACAACCACTCCACATTTTCTTACAAATAATTTCTCTCTTTCATTAATTAATGTTTCCCTTTTTCTCATCCCACACACTTTGTCCAACACCTTTTTAAATTTTTGTTTTGCCTTTTCTTTCTTGGACTTCGTTTCTATTTGCAATGCCACCACCCTCAATTCCACAGCTTCCCCCACCTCTCCAACAGTCTCCCCACTATCTATGCCTTCTGTTTCACACACAAAAAGCAATTGTAACCAAATCCCAATAACCTCATACCCACCCAAAAAAAAGAAAAGAAAAAAGAATTAAAATAAAACCAACAATATATAGTTCAGTGCATGTAGGTGATATTTAGGCGCCCCCAAAAAATATTTAGAGAGATTCCATGTGTTAGATTCTTTAATAAGACAGCTTAGGAGACAAGATCCTTTATTGGCTAGCACCAAAAGATGACATGAATTGAGGGATCTGCAAGACAGTGTTTGAATAATTGTGCAAGATGGACAACATTAGGCACAGGCTTTTATTTAAATGTCTCACTTACCTTTTGGTAGAGAGATGGGTGCGATGATCAATGTCACGTCCTTTGGAAAGGGCAAATACCCACAAAAAAGAAGAAGAAGAAGAAGAAGTCTCGAGTATTCACCGAAAGTAAAATGAAGAAACAAGAAGGACTACAATATATATTCAAATCTCTTCCACTCTGTTCATTTGATGATATAAAGGGGATATAACACATGAATTTGATTAATAGCTCATATGGTGCACACGTTATTCAATCTAAGTAAAGGCGTCGCCGTAATTGGGAGGTGTTATGTATGCGATCAGTGGTGGAGGTTTCTTTTGTTTTTCCAAACAGTAGATTGTGCCTTGAATAATTTTCTTTTTTTCGATATAGCAATCTCTAATCCTATACACATAGGGGAATTGCTGAAACATATTGTTCACGCACTTAAGATTTGCTCTAACGGCATATGCAAGTGTGGTGATCCGAACCCAATTTTAATCGAGAGAGGTTGATAATCTAATCGAGGAACGGTGGATTATGACTATTGGGAACCAATTATCGTGTTGGTTCCAATGCTTGTAGAGTGTGTCGGTATTATGATTGATTCTTTTGGGCTAAAGAGTACACTTCCATGAATTGGTATTGACCAAATATAGGGGTGGAGTTCATGGGAACAAAACCTAGAAAAACTAAGCTAAGACATAGGGCAGCGAGCTCCAACGGCACCCTAAATCTAATCACTTACTTTACTTTTAAAGTATAAATTCTCGTTTTTGTTTTTGTTATGTTTATCAAAAGATATACACGTTAGTTCTCCTACCGGAAAAAAAAGGGTAATTGCGTAGACATTAATCTTATCATGATATCATCTCATGATAGTAATAAAAGTTACATACAACAAAATAAATTTCTCAGAAACCAGCCTTCATTTAGCAAACCCGTATTAGGATCGGCGTACAATCATAGCGAAGTAAAATGAGCGAGAAAGAGAAATCGAGATACGAGATTCTATCCTGATTCACTCTTAAACTAGGGCTATGTTCAGCAGAGGACTTTATTATAATTAGTACATTGCACCTCTCGTTAGTCGTTACATCACTCAATTACAAGCGAAAAAAAGTATATACAGTAGTAGCTGCTCATGAGCCCAAATCCAAACTACTAATGAAAAATTACGGGCTTAAATCATAAAAGTCCTTTTGAGATCCTTGCTCGATTAGCGTGGAGTGGGACCCACGTGCTTTTCTATTGTAGGGAATATGAATCATACCTCAATAATCTGCGCCGATACAAATTCTAAACAAAAAAAATCAACCATTTGTACTTCAAAAAGAAAGAAAAAGAGAGAAAGAAAAATCAAGAAGCTATAGAGAGAGAGAGAGAGAGAGAGAGAGAGAGAGAGAGATATGGGGGACATGCATGGAGAGATTGCTTGGAATACTTATTGAAATGTCAGAAGAAGATGATGGGTGGGTGGTGGTGTTGATAATTTATGAGAGAGCATCGTGGCTTGTGAGGAGGGAGGGAGTCGAGCGAGGAGTACTTTGGCATCTGTGTCTGAGTCTCTCTGTGCGTGTGTGTGTGGGGGTCATAATAATGCCAGTCACAGGAAGCAGCAGCAGCAGCAGCAAAGGAGGAAGGAGGCTTAAATTTAATACAAAGAAAGAGAAAGGAGGTACATTTCCTGTGGTGCTAAGGAAGCAACATCAGAGTGTGTGTGCGTGTATCCTCTGTGGGTCTCCATTCTATAATTTCTGCTGCAAAAGAACCAAGGCTAAGCACTGCAAGAAACTCACCTCCTCATTCATTGTGGCCACCCCGTTGGAGCCATTCATGGCCTCCATTCCATGTCCTTATTCGTTATTTTCTCTCTCTACTTTTTTATTTTTCGCTATTTTTTATTTTTATTTTTTGTAATTTTAAGGCCAATAGTAAGAGAATGCTTTGTTTATTCTATTGGCAATGTGTATCAAGGTAATTCGAGACCAAGGGTAATTAAGGGAGTGCGGTATTTGGATGGTCTCTATCTTTGATTTGGTTTAACTTTATGTTGCAATAGAAATTGGACATGCCTCTGGACCTTGATACATGAAAAGGGTGTAGATCAAGCATCATTGATTAGATTGGCATCTATCTCTACATGGTTTCTTTTTTCAACAAGGTCTACATCCATATCCATGTGTTGATGTAGTTACTAAAAATTGAGCTCATCATGTTGCCATTTGAATTTAAGCATCTAGTTTGATGATGCCTTTTAACAAATGAAGCTATTTCGTCGATTGCCATGTGAATTATCTGTGCCGGGGTGTTACTATCCCCCTAGCTTTGTTGGAGGCATGTTCTAAAACTCCAATTACGATATTGTAATTCGAAAAGAGGATATTTAACTTGGAGAGACTGGTCACATCTCAATTTTGTGCTTAAAAGAATCTATTGTTTTCTCCTATTCTACTATGATTAGCAGAGTCTATAACAAACATTTAAGTTAAAAGGAAAAATGCCTCATAACAAAATGGTCAAATAACTATATTTATTGATATTTATTTTTTAATTAGTTTATTTTTCTCTATTTTTTTATGTTTTCATTTTCAACAGAAATCAAAAGTAAAAGATATATTTCCAACTAAAAAAAGGAGGTGAAAATGCACATTTACCCGTTAAAGGGGAAAAATGTCCAAATAGTCCTAAACCTTTTGCATTGGTGACAATTCAACTCTAAACCTTTTTTTGGTGCCAATTCATTCCTAAATCTTTTATTGGTGCCAATTGAGTCCTAAGCTTTTTCGGTTGGTGCCAATTCAGTCCTAAGATGTCTTGCATTTGTACAAATTGAGTCAATTCTGTCTATTTTGATCAAAAATTGTCGATGTGGACGTTGATTGTCCTACGTCAAACGGCCAGCGCTGACGTGGATATTTTTTTAAAAAAAATATATTTATATAATTTTTAAAAAATATTAAAAAATTAGGAAGAATTATTAAAAATAATTTAAATAATATTTAAGAAATGTCCATATTAGCGCTGACCGTTCCATGTAGGACAATTGACGTCCATGCTAGCGATTTCAGGTAAAAAATAATCGGATTGACTCAATTTGTACAAATGCAAAAAGTCTTAGGACTGAATTGACACCAATCCACAAGGTTTAGGACTCAAATGACACCATAGTTTAAAACTGAATTGGCATTGATATAAAAAGCTTTAGGATTTTCTAGACACTTTTCTCCTCGTTAAAGTCAACTGCATTTCATACGCTAATGGAAGATGTAACGGAGGGTTAACTGCTATTGGGGGATAGTGCATATGAGTTGAAAGTTTGAAATTCATGCTGTCTTCCAAAGTTCGGAGGGATTTTGTGTAAATTTCCCTATGGTTAGTTAATCTAGAATGTTCTACGCAGGGCTTTAACTAATCAATTATTCTTTTGTTTGATATGGAGCAACCACCATATTATTGTACGTCATATATTAACTCAGCAGTTGTGGCTCAAATCAGATTTCACCGGCAAAGTCAACACTCGTTCAAGAACTATCCCTCAACAACAGTTAACCCTCCGTCCATTAGCTTGGGCAATGCAGTTGACTTTAACAAGGGGAAAAATGTCTAAAAAAATCCGAAAACCATTGCATTGGTACCCATTGGCACCAATTCCAAAGATTTAGGACTAAGGTGACACCATAATTTAGGACTGAATTGATATCAATGCAATGACTTTAAGATTTTTTGAACACTTTTCCCCTCATTAAAGTCAACTGCATTGCACATAATGGAAGATATAATGGAGGGTTAACTGCTGTTGGGGGATAGTGCGTATGAGTTGAAAGTTTGAAATTCGTGCCGCCTTCCAAAGTTCGGAGGGATTTTGTGTAAATTTCCCTACACAGGGCTTTAGCCAATCAATTATTCTTTTGTTTAACTCGGAGCAACCACCATATTATTATTCGTCATATATTAACTCAGCAGTTATGGCTCGAATCAGATTTCATCAGCAAAGTCAACACTCATTCGAGAACTCTCAGAGGGAGAAGTTAGACACATTCTTTCCAGCTCAACATGTTATGGTCCACATCATCGCCGGGCATAATCCTAGCCGGAGATCTCCCAAAACCCATGCACTCCTCTCTTCCTATTCTGCACTCTCTCAAAGAGAAAAGTAATGGACAAGAAACTATTCTCCTACAGAATATGGGTAGCATGGCATCTGAACTTAAGAACAAAATATGCAATAAATACACCCCATTAAGTGGTCCCCTAATCACAAGTGATTACCTCGCAAAGTTATCTGAATAATGACTGTTGGGTGCTGTCAGTCTGCACCTCTCAACATCAGCATAACTGTAATATCAAACTGTGCGTGCCATAAATTTCCACATGCACGAGAAGTTAATAAAATACGAGCATTTTCTTCTCTTTTTTTGTTGTTGCCTTTTTCTTATTTTTACCCGTGGGGGGGAATCTGACAGAGAACCCTAATTAAGGGGGGTTCGATTTGGGGCCATCCATGGAGAATAATGACTCCTCCTGTCACGCAAAATGATTTTGATTTGGCCAATTCGAGCCACGATTCGAGGGATCCTTTGTCTCCTTGTGGAAAAAAATATGTAGGACAAGGACGCAGCAGACCACATTTTTATTGCCCGATTAGGTCAAGAGTCTTATCTTTTTGGCTTTCCATTTTGTTTGGCTGAGATTAGGATTAGGTTTAAGGGTTCTGGTCTCTTGAGTATTTGTTCTGATGCGGCAAAGTAATGGAAGTTGTATCAGCTCAGGACATGTAGAAGATAGACGTTTGGTTCGTCTTAGCTTTCAGGTTAAGGCGGACCAGAAAGTCATTCCGACTTTCCTTTCAGAAACCAGAAAAAAGAAATAAAAATCAGTTAATAAAAACACAAATAAATTGTATGTGATTACAAAAAGTTTAATATCATCTTTCGATATTTAAGGGTGTTGAATAGTAGATGATTCTTTCCTTCCCTAGGACTACACTCAAAAACCCTAATAATAAAGGCACTCAAACCCTAGAAATCGCATGAATAGAGATGATGCGAGACGAGACCAAGCTGAATCCACGACGCGAAGGCGTGGATAATCGCCCACAAAATTGCCGGTACGCCCTCGCGATCGTGTGCGCACAAATTCTCTATCAAAAACATGTAAGCTTATAACCAGTTGATACCGTTAATCCTTCCTCTCAAAATTTGCGATCTCAATTGGATAACCCTTTCCGATGCGTGAGCAACCCGATGGGGTCAGATGTGCATACACATCTTGTACACGGTAGAGGGAAAGCGATCTCTCGGAATACAATCCCTGAAAGACAACGAGAGGCAGCGATTTGCGATGGCGATGCAAAACCAACCCATGTGAGCTCATGGTCAGAGGCAGAGGGCCATCTTCTATTTCCTTTTTTCTGTTCTGAATTTCTGACCATCACACATAGCACGAGGCACGACCTACAACGAGCCCTTTCGACACGTAAAAAAGAACCAAATGTTCTAATAAATGGAGCATCTACCTCTCTCTCGAATTCGCCAAGACAAATGGGGACCGATAGTAGCAGGAGAGGCTAACCTTTTGTGCTATTTTGGATGGTGGAGATGATGAATGGCAATATTGGCATTGTGAATAGACTTAACTATCACTTGTCTTATTCATATTTGAAAAGAAAATAAGGGTTATTTTCAAAAAAAAAAAGAAAAGAAAGGAAAAGAGAAGGCGAGGTTTGCATTTCCTCCGTTTCTCTTCACTTTTGAATGGAAATTAAAAGTGGACTCAACTTCGTTTGTTTCGTAGAAAATGAATGATTTGTTGCGCATATCATTTGATATAATTGCTTAACGATAGATGTTTTTATTATTGATATAAATCTACGTTTAAGCTTTTTCATCAATGATGAATTACTATTCGCTCATTTAGTTTTGTGGATCTGATGTATGGGAATTATTGATTTTGTGAGATAGACTTAACTATCTTTTGTCTTATTCACATTTCAAGAGAAATTAAGGGTAATTTTGAAAAATGTTGAATAAATTGGTCAATCGAAAAATGTTTTTGTTATCGACATCAATATATGTCTAAATATTTTCATCAGATGGAACTATTACTCGTTCATTTATTTCTATAGGCGATATAAGCGATCATTTTTAAGTAGAAATATATTTATCAAATCATTCATTTTTCGCGAGACAAACGCACCCTTAGCAAAGTATTTTCCCTGTATTTAAGACCGTTTCCGTCATCTAATCCAAATTGGGCTATATACGTGAGATCCCTTTCACACTTCAAGAAATATGAGCTTCTCTCAACGAGAGAGGAAATTCTCAGCTTTGTTTAACCGACAAAAGTTGAGTACACTTCTATTTCGCACTTGAGACGGCGAAGATTATTGTCATAACTTATAAGCAGCGTTCAAACACTGTCATGTCATGTGTATATTATTCATTTCTAGGAACGTCAGCCATCCCATCAATAAGTGAATAGTTTCTTTACAAGACTGCAATGGACCAAAAAATTGTTTCACCATCAATTATTTTTGCTAGGGATAATTAAGGTTTCTGTTGGATAATCGCGGAGATATTTTGATAATTATGTTGATTGTCCGTATCTCTCAAGATTATGCTTTTATATTAATCGATATTTTATCTTACTTAGTTTTCTAATAAAGCCTATAAATAGGCTGGTGTATTCTTGTTCAAGATATATCAAACTATACAAGCTCCATATTTCTTTCTTCCACATTATATTTCGCAGCTAGTTTTACAATGCTTCCATTTCAGATATTATCAAATTATGAGAACATATTTGCTTAAATATATGAGTGCACACAATTTTTTTTTATTTCATTTGAAGTTCGAGGAGTACTTTTTTGTCCCACCCAATTGTAATCTTCATGATGTGGGACCAAGAACATAAACGTGTCGGATCCAAGTTACGTAACATAGGGTTGGATACAGCAAAAGGAAAAGACTTGATCGATTCACAATCCTCAGCTGCTATCTTTCACATCGAATTATTAAATCTACAATGACCGTAAGTCTCCTTCTTAAAATAGATAGCCTCAAATTCTAGATCCAATATAATTTTGGTCGAATCCCTCCATAGATATCTTATTTTAAAGATACGACGTTGCAACTTAATCCACTAGTAAGTAGTAATTACATATTAAGGAGTGTTCGAAGTACTTCTATTCTTTTTTATGTTTGACTTTTAGTTCATTAGGCATTGACTTTTAACTTTTGAAACCCCCCCCCCCCCAAAAAAAAACACACACACACATATATAGTGTAAATTAGCTTATTTTTTCAACAGTTTAATTTCTAGGAAAATAACCGAAAATACTTGGAGCTAACATTTAGCGGAGAATCTAGAACTCACAAGTCACAACGAAAAGGTCTACCTCATATAAATCACTATCGGACCGAACCTACTAATCAATTAGGACCGTCCATATATATATATATACACACACACACATTCTACAATATGAGGGTGTCGAGAACATTTGAATATTTCTTTCTATATATTTGTTCTTCAATGTTCAGATGCTTTTCCATCGACCCATTTTCCTGGTTTTGCTTTTCATATGACACGGTCTTTTTTTCTCAAACCGATGCGCACATTTACTTCAAATCAAAACAAATTGAGGAAAACGTCTTCAAAGGGTCGGCTCATGGATGTTCTGCTTAATGTGTTATCTCTAGGCCGATTTGTAGAAGATTCTGCGTTATGACCATGCTGATTTTTTGCATTATACCACCTCCACGACTCGTTTATGTGCCATTGGACGGAGCAAACAGAATGCAAATTTCAATCACGTACCCATTATTCTATCGCATGCAACCGAGCATTATGCCAGCCGGAGACCCTCGGAAAGTAAAAAGAAAGCTCGCCTCCACCGGGAGTTGAGACCACAGCCATATTTTCTTGGGCGCATCAAGTCTTAACCAACTCGACACGATTTTCTCACTCTCCGATCGCAATCACCATAGCAGGGCAGTTCTATCCTAGGATCTAGGGCAGAAGAAAAGAAGATGTCACGTACGTTGGCCATAGGAAATCGAGAGAACCATTCACAAACAAAACGTTCACGCGTCGGACAAAAACACATGCAAGGGAACAAAAAAGACCACCAAATTAAAGAGAGTGGCCACTCTCAGTCTCCCTCACGAGTCGTTCTTTTCCTGCGTAAGAATCCATCAAACCTCGCACCCCACATCGACCAAAACGATTCAATGTCTTTTCCTATAGCTACATCAAAATCCCTGCATCCCTTTCTCTCTTTTTCTTTTTTCTTTTTCTGTCTATTTCACTACTTTTTTTTTCACCCTATCAGTTGTCCATTTTCATGGAACTCTGCATGTGAAAAAGTGAACAAAATTTGAATAATGGAATAAATGTCTCTACTTTTGGCACATCTTGAACGTCGTGGCATCTCTACTCCGTCGTGTCCGAAAGCCTGACCAAGTTTTTGTCAAGATTGTCGTGTGAAAAACGAAAGAATTGTTAGACCCAACTTCCATGCATGTCTTTCGAGAAAAAAAAAAGTGTGCAAAACTTTTGAATTCGCATCTCTCACTTTGTCGCCATGAGTTGATGACTGTATGAAACCTGTTGAAGTTTGTTTGAAAAATAAATATTAAGTGCCTTTTGTTGTGTCCCACATGGAAGAGATGGGCGAGTGCAAGTCAATTTATAAATTAGAATGCTTTTATAATATTCCAAAAAAAGGCGAAATGAACAAGTGGGCTAGATCTCATCATATTCGCGTGTGATTGCGCGGTTGTGGTTTGAAATTGGCGCTATTCAATAATTTTTTATTATTTTATTATTTTCAATGGTGTGACTGTTCACGGATATAAGACACTTTTACATTTTATGTCTATTCAGAATGTCTGAAATATCCGTTATTGAACATGAATAATAGTTGCTTGAGAATTAAATACTTTTTGGACGTGAAAAGTTGTCTGAACTATCCGTTATTGAACATGAATAGTTGCTTGAGAATTAAATACTTTTTGGACGCGAAAATGTGTGTTAATTTCTCATTATATATTCAATTATTCTGTTCATTTTGAAAATATCTTCTTCTTCTTCTTCAATTTTTCGTTCTTTCCGAACAAAAGAAGTATAGCCTTTGTTTCCAATTGTTTCTTAGAGAGTTCTTGAAGAAATATTAAAATTACTATCTATTATTCTCACTTGAGACTCTGTTGTATTCTGGAGGGTTTTTGCAGGTAACCATTAGCAACGTTTGTGGGACAAATAATTCCATAAAAACAGTGCTATCATGCTTCAGAGTTTGATTTCATTGTTCATCCCATTTTCTACATTTCCCAACAAAACTCCTCCTCAAATGGGCATTGTTCAGCTAAACTTGGGCTATAATTATGCAGTTGTTTTACACATACTGTAAAGTTGCCATCTTGTTCTTGGGAAACCAAATGGAAAAAAAGGAGTTCCCATCTTGTTTTGAAAATGCTTTATTTCTGTCTAACCAATCTTGTTTGCTTCATTCTTTTCTTTTCTTTTCTTTTCTCGCAATCCAGGGATACCGGCATAGAGATCCAGCTACTTGAAAATCCATGGATCATCGTGCGAGCCCCATAAACCGATTAAAATCAAAAGACCTTTTGGACTGTGGAAGTCGCCGATGGCCTTGGTCCAGAACAATTCGCATGCAATTGATGAAATTCAAACATGTAACTTTCGATTGCCAAGCTGAAAACCTCTGACGCCCCAGCCAATTACATTAACTTGTATAACACGACTAAGTGGAAAACGAATTCTACTAATACGAAACGGTATTAGTCCCTTTTTCTGAACCTATTCACGGCGTCCATCATTTTTATGAAGTAAAAACCAAATCTCGAATACTTGGAAAATGTCAACTCAAAAATATCTTCTTTTTTTTTAACTTGTTACCTCTGTTATTTCCCTAGCCAAAGGCTGCGGCTGCGGGAAAAAGCACAAGAAAGAAGAAGATGATGTGAGAATGCATGGTGAGGATTTGGTCAATCAACAATCACCCTCTTCTTCCACGCGCATGTAGATTCATCCCCACCTCCTCAACCCCATTATGCAATGTGCCATCAAAGTCACCTTTTCTTCTTCTTTTTGGCTTTTTTTTTTCCCTTCCTTCCTTAGTTTTCGTAGGGTTCGGGATACTATTATAACCAAAGTCACTCTCTGTACAACTTCCTGCCCCACTCCACACTACCCATCTTCAGATTTCAAACCAAATTGGCGTCAGAATCTTCCTTTGCTTTGCCTCCACGTTGTGTCATACGTACAATGTCCAAGCTTTGCCCTCTTTCTTGGTGTTGACATTCATCTTCTCCCCTTCCGCATCATCATCTCTCCCTCTCCCCCGCTCTCTCTCTCTCTCCTTAATTAATTTGGCACGTATCCCTAGCTCCTCCTTCCCACCCACCTAACATACTAAAATAATTTGGTGTGTGCGGGTGAAAAAGAAAGAAGATGGGGGGAAATTGCCCTAATCTTATCCCATCTAGCTCTTTCTATGTCAATACCAATCCTCTTCTTTTCATGAGGATTTATTAGTTGGGCTCTTTTTGCTTTTTTAGGTTTCCAATCACATGCATTCCCCTTTAATCAAACACACATGAGTAGTGCTAAAAGAGTGATACTATGTGTAGGCAAAAGGTTTCCCTCAAGTGATGAAGGGGCGGGAAGCCCCTCCAAAATAGTTTCAAAGGATGGTTAAATGAATCGAACGGCACATCCAATAAGAGGAGCATCACCGAGCAATCGATGGGAGTCGACGCTCGCAAAGGACCCTAATCTCCATTGATAACTCGTCCGTTTTCTTGCGACAAAATTCCTGCTAAAATCAAACCGCAAAACGTAATTTGCGAGTTGTTTACTTGGGGTTCAATCCATGGTACACACTTAAAAGGGCGAGAGGAAATTTATGTGCCTTCAATTAATACTTATCGTAATTCGGTGGATTCATGCTATTTTACTAGTTAGTACAATTCCACATTTGTCTAATGCTAATGTCTACTATAGGGCAGAAAAATTAGGGCACGGCATAGACATGTAATGGAGTACATCTCATGCAGCTTGCTTAGCTTCCTACAAATTTTGCTACATTTCTCAATCACGCCCTCGTTGGAAAAAAAATGAAAAAACATTGCTTTAAGCTCTTCACTTATCCTCTCGCGTGCATCTTGATCTCTTCAAAAACGTTACACGCCGTTGTCCGGCAACTAAAAACCTATTCCCACAACAGTTTTTGTTTTGAAGAGGAAATTGCTCCCACAAAACAAATATATATATATTTTTTAAAAAATAGCGCATGTCGTTATTTATGGTAAATCTAATAAGATCCTGTCCAAGGCTGGTCTCTTCATTATTTGCGGACCCCCGAGCAACATAACAGGTCCATATGATACCTATTATTACCCCCAACAAAGGACCGAAACCGAAAAGGTCCTGTTGCTGTCCTTCCCAGCCATCCCTTGTGCCCTTTGTAGATGCCCACTACCAGCCCTCCAATCTCAAATTCAAAGGTATGGTGATGTTATGTGAACCGGAAATCAATCTTATTTCCATATATAACAATGTCGGTTTTCGAAGCTTTTCAACTAGTAATTCCCGAAGGCCTGCGCACACCCGGGAAAAAAAAAAACCCGATAAATTCCCGCGTCATGGTCATCCTACACCTCTCTTTTATTTATCCATTGGTTTTATAGAATTTATCATGATCTCGTGTGTATAATTCCGGATAGAGGGAAATCGGATTTCCCTTGCATTTGATTTCTTTGATTTGGAATCGTGTTGATTGACGGACGAAATCGAAAGGTGGAAAAAAAATTGAGTGATGTAAGTTACATAAGATTACCTTACATGTAGGTAACCCTTTCTTTTGAGTCTTGGTTCTTCACGGAGAGGATTATATGAAAGTAGCCAAAAGCAGACTAGAAAGGGAAAATTGATCTTTCACAAAATTAAAAAAAAATTAGAAAAGAAGAAGGAGTGGTTGGGCCCACTCCAATTGCATGTGGGCCAAAGGTTACATAGTACTGATGCGGGTACATCTGTACCCGACCCAATTTGACAATCCAAACGTATTAAATAGGCCATCTAATTTGTCTCCAATGCATTTGATAAGAGGGCCCCCCTTTCCCTCTTCTAGCTTCTAGCTTCTATCTCTATATGAATTCAGAAAATTTTCATTTTATTTGAAAAAGATGTACATAACTTCAAGATAAGAATGCAAATTCAAATAAATTTAAAATATAAATCAACTTGATACAACCTGCAGAGACTCGCTCATTCCATAAAAATGGGTATGCCATAGGATCATAGCACAACGGCGGCTGATCACCAGCTTATTTTTGTTCTTATTTTCGAAATATATCATCGATTAATTTGTTTTATTTTTTCAATCAGGGGGGAATATGGAAAAGATTGAAAGCTAAGCACAAATTAGATAAGAGGCGATGCAAGGTGAGGCCTCCTAGGTTGTACCCAAGTGAAGATTTTTTGAGGTGAAGCATGCCATGTGTTGTGCACGTGAGACGGGTCACGTGAGGTATCTAATGGCCGGTCTTGCCCAGCATCTTGTTCTGTTTCTCTGATTTTTTTTCTTATCTAATTTCTCTGTTCATTTTAATATAAGGTATAAGATATGAGATCTTCATTATCCTTTTGGCATCTTTTTTTTTTTTCAGCTTCTGGCTCAAGGCACTGGAAAAGAACAAGAGAATAGGATTAGCACAAAATTGAGATGATATGAGACAATGTTAATTATGATTAATGTTGTGGCGTGCTGCTACATGTGATCAATCTTGTTCATGAAGTTGGAATTTTATTTTGAAAATTCGTATTAACTCGACTAATTCGGAAGACGCCAAGTGGATTAAGGGTGATTAATCTCATTGCTAAACAACCCAATGATGCAGACATTGCTGTGCAGTTTTACCTGGATGCACTTTGGTCGGTTGATTATGCTTTCTTTTTGCTAATGTCTTTGCTTCTTTTTCTGTCCTTAATGGTGTCTCATCATGAATGGGACTGAATACAGGTCACTCTCCAACAGCTCAATCTTTTGAATTGTAGGCTTGTAGGTGTGTGTGTGTGTGTGTGTTTTTTTTTTCTCTTTCTCAATTTATGTTTATATTCTTTGGCGAGAGTTTAATAGGTGCCTTGTTGGAATCATAGCATTATTGTGTTGACCAAATAAATAAAACAAAGAATTATTGCATTATTGCATTTTTAGATTAATATGTTAGTGACATCTGCTATTGACTTAATCCCCTTTGTTTCCCTAATTTATTTCTCTCTATGTGTGCGTATTACAAAGTTTTTCTTGTCTATACCCTCTTCTCAACTCTTTTCAAATGTCATGAAATAGCTTGTCATCATATATTAATGCTAAGATTACTTAGTTACAATTTAAATGTTTGTCAAGCGTGACAAAAGCTCTAAATTAGTCGAGTCCAGACTTTTGATGGCCTTGATTCAGAGTAGTTTTGCACACGTACGGTTGGTGAGACTCGAAAGGAGGAACTTCTATTCCTGAGCTGGAAATAACCCCAAAACTCCAATTCAGCTGCACTGATATGAGGTTTCTATATGCAATGGAGATTCTCCTTTGGACGTACAATCTCTTCGAGGGGTATCTTTTTTTTGCCTTCCATGTTGCTTCACTCCTTTCCTTCAATCATCCACAGTTGCGATAGATTTTGATGACCACCCACTTTCTGTTGTTGGGTCAAAATGATCATCCTTGGCATCGCCAACTTCAGGTGAAAAGAATAGGGTTTTGTTTATTTTTCTCACTAGCTCATGAGCTCTTCAAGTGATTCATATGGAACATAACTTTTTTTTTTCAGACGCTGTCCACTATGACCAAGAACAACCCTTTTGAACAATCGCTTAGCCACCGAGGCCAAGATTAGACAATTCTCTCTTTAAAATATTTCTCGTGTTTGGTCAAAGTTTGCAATTTAAGAAAAAGGCCCTCGACAGCCATCTCTGTCTGATATCTATACATAAACCAATTTCACGATCAAGAACCCAATAGCTCTACACTAATTAAAAATTAAAAACTATACAAAAATTGACAAAAAAAAAAGAAAAGAAATGGAATCGGTAAACAAGTCTGAAGAGTACCTCCATGACATGAGCTTGACGTGAACAATAGGATTGTTACCATAATAATCTCCGCTATTTTCATTTAATTTGGTCCGATGTATCTTATCGTCATTTGTAAGGTATCTCAAGCCGATCCAATACATATAGTGTGTGAATCCAACGATTAGTCGCGTTAATTTGGATGTAACCTTTGAGAGAAACCCTAAGGCATATTTGCAAGATCTTGTTTGGTTGTCTTCTCAAAACCATCAAAGAAACAAATTTCTACAGCTCCACCTGCTTATCTTGACCCAATCTCAGGAAATTCCATTATTAGTGAAGCAATCAAACTTAAGCAACCCTCCTTGATTCAACCGCTTTCGCCATCGTATACGGAACTTTTTTTTTTGGATTGGTGAGATGGAAGAACAAATTGCAACTGTTGAAGGTCTTAAGCCTCAAGTACAGGACCATGTGGAAGCAATATCTAATCAACAAAATAAGCTATCTGCTTACATATGGATTACCACCCAAGGTTGCCCAACTAATCCAGAAGAGTCATGTTTTTCCTGTCGCTATCCTCCATGACAGTAGATTATTACATGCTGGTACTCGTGGCTTGTCATCCTTGGAAAAATTTCCCGTTCAAATGATATAATTCGATCAACTACTAAACTGGAAAAAGATCTATCTGAGTGACCATGTCGATGATGATGAAATGGTAGATGGTAGAGATCGAGACGCCCTCAATTTTGCACTTTTCTTGGAAGTGAATTGAGCATGTCCAACTTTTTTTTTTTTTTAATGAAAACAAGAAGATGATTCAGACCATCCATTTTGAAGTGCCTTAAAGCTTTGGAGATTGATTTGGTCAACTTTTAAAAATAAAAAGAGAGATTGTTTTGGCTTTCGTTTTCATTGATAGATCAGCATTTGTGCAAGGAAGGCAGGCTAAACTTTTTGTCTAATTCCCACTGATCTTATTGACATTTGACAATAAGGATGGATGGGAGGTCACGAGACGCACCTAAACTTGTCCCACCAAAATTAGGAAAGCTCTTGGAAACTTACACGACTCACTGAAAAGAGCAACAGAGTTAAAAATACATAAATGACCAGGGAAAAAAAAAAGGTGCTCAATTATACTTGAATCCATTGGGGATAAACGATAAAGATGTCAAATGACAAATCATAAAGGGAAAAAGGTAAAAGAAGGGGGAAATGCAACTTTGAGAAGCAAATCTCCACCAACAATTCAAAGCTCTTTTTGAATCTTCTTTTTGATGATATGTGACGGGGTTCTAGAGAGTGAATGTAGAGAGAGAATAGAGATTCCAATCTTGCCAAGGTGAATATGGACAGCAAAATTCATACTTAATCAGAGCGACGAAGATAAGAAAATACGACCCTTATCATTTAAATATTTGGAAAAAAGAAGAAGGAATTTTTAATTGTGGTCGGAAATTATGGTCGGTCCCGTAGCAAATTGGATGGCAAATATAGATAGATATCTTGCAAATAACTTCAATGACATATGAGTATGATCTATCCATTACTCACTAATTAGGAAGACAATGGAATCACGGAAGGATGATGCTTCGTTTGCCAATTTCAGCTTTCTTGATGGCCATCAGCTTCATTATTTCATCTTTTTTTCTCCCCTTTTTTTGTTCTTGAAATAAACTTGTTTTATATCCTGGCACGTAATTAGAGGAGCCCATAAAGTCAGCATGGCCATGAGATATTCTCATTGGTGTTGCTTTTTTGGCCCATATAGTTATTGCCACCGCCTGCAACACTTTTGGACAGACTTCTACTTTGTGTAACATCTGATGGACTCATTGAATAGGGATGTGGTGATGAGGACCGAGGACCAAAGGAGGGCGTAGATCATAATTCATCTCATAATAATATTGGTACGTTGAAACAGTCTTCCTCCGCTATTTTGGGGGCAATACCTGCATTATGACCACTTATTATTTTCTGGGTTTCTCCTAGCAGGATCCATATATGTTTGAGAAGGGTTTCTCTCCTTTTGTTACACTTGTTAAGTGAAAATAAATCGGGGAAAAAGCAGAATATGCATTTACAACTCGAGATCTAAAGCCGGGGACTTGTTTGTCACTTCAGCCATCGACTTGGAATGGTCACCAAGATAGATGTGGAATCTTTTCATGTGATCTCATTGAGATCTTGCGTAACTTTAGTGGATTCAATTTTCCTGTGGCCAAACAGTGTAGGGCATGAGGAACCTGAAAATTCCCTTCATAACTAGTTTAGGTTGAGAAGCATATATAAGAGAATAAAGCAAAGGAAAGCAACATCCCCATTATAAACCCTCCAAAGCTAAAATGGTTGAAAGGAGCTTTGAGAGAGAGAGAGAGAGAGAGAGAGAGAGAGAGAGAGAATTCCCAAACGATGGAATTTTTCTTTGTCATTATGGTATCTTGGCTTTAGAGCCCATTTTGGAATATCTTTCCAACAAAGCACCAAGAATTCAAGCTTGAGTTGATTTCACTTTGAACTGAAGACGTGTTGCTAAGGATGTGCTTGGCCATCTCATGATTAATCTTTCCATCTTATTCTAATTTTTTTAATTTTTATTTTTCCCCCCTTCCTCTGGTGGCAGTTGAAATGCTCTATCGTGTTTGCATCTGCCTCAGCTCTAAATATTCAACAAAAGGCTATCGAAAATCGACCGGGCATTCAATGACCACACCACCGATTTTCTCCCTCCGAGTTTATTTTCCGTTTGGTAGGACATAATGTTCCCTAGGAAAATATACGTGATAGGCATTAGGCAGCCGCGTGTTTATTTGATTAAGGAAGATTTTTATTTTTAATTTTTGGACTTTGGAAGAGATTTAAGGGGGAGAGGGGAGACTATTTGGTAGTAATTCAACCCAATTACACCTAGTTAAGCAACCTAACCCACACAACATTCTATGTTACTCTGCCCATCACACATTGAGAAGGCTAATTTAAAGTTACATGAGCCCATCATCCAAGCCCAGCCCAGCTCATTCGAAATCAATTTTCAGTTCGTGGATAGTCCTATAATAGATTCAAAGCAAATAGCACAAAGTAAAGGCGTGGCAACGTTAGTGTAGAATGACAATCTGCAGATCACAACTACCGTATCGCCGGCATAGAGTTGGCCTGCCTTGGACTCCGAATGACACGAAGTGTCAGCAATTCCCCACAAATGCATCCACAGGTATCATATGCAAGCTAAATAGAGCTAATGTTATGCAACAAGTGTATCCGAACATTCGCGACACTAAATTACATTGGCGCCAATAACCCGAGTAAAATCTACAAGGGCGCTTGGACATGAAACTAGCTACGCAACTGATTCCAGTACAACAAATAATAATGTTACCCCATCCTCAATTTCAGCCTTTGACCGGTGTCCTACCTCCAAATCATGTTACAGATTTTCTATCTGCTCAAGAGAAGAGAAGTGAGAACTGATAATGTTCAGAGTTTCTTGATCAATCTCAGCAGTACTTACAGACTTTGGTAAAGAAATAACAGATCCAGACCCCATTTTTTTATCATCTTCAGCGGCATGCGCAGGCAGGGATGGCTCGGTGTTTTCTGCTACTGTTTCCCCCGACCCAAAGTGATGACTAATTAACTGGGCTCGCATATCCAAGCAAGATTTTAAATCCTCCTCATTCCGTGCTTTGTTCAGCTTTTCGTTTAGATCATGGATAATCAAAGCTCTTTCAACCAAGAAACCTTTTATTTTGGGTCTATTAATCAGTTCATCTTGGGCAACTGAATCATTTGCCTGATTATTCAGCTCAAGTTTCTGAAGTTTCCTCAACCCTTCATCAATGACACCATGAATCCTCTTTCTCAAATTCTCCTTCCTAACCGGGTTCGCTTTTAGCTTCAGTTTCATCTCTGAGAAGACAATGCTCTTCTCCTCCCCACAAGTGGGGCCAGGTGTTGATGTAGGGGACTCATCTTGGTCAGACCCTTCGGCTAACGACTCCAAGGCAAATACATCTTCTAGTAGGCTAACATTCTGCATATATCGGTCAAAAGATTTGTTCTCTACCTCGATATGCCGATCCTTGAACTCCTTTAACTTGGCAAACCTCCATTCATTTATAGCCGCAGCATCCTGAAAAACCTCTCGCAATCAAGAACATGTATTGCCGAACCATTGAAACACAAACTAACAAAGACTCAACACTTGGATTTCAATTATGCATACCTTTCTAGTTAATGGCTTCTTAGTACGCAATGGCATTTGCACATTACTGAATTGGGAGAAATTGTTGGATAGTTGCCGTAGAGATGCAACTCTCAGTGAACTCCTGAAAGAAAGTCACAAAGAAGTAATTCGATATAAATCATGTCTCATTTCTCACCAGACGACATACTTACGCATAGGTGAGTCAGTGAATTGGAAAGTCATGCGGAATAGGTCAATCAAGCAGCTGTTAAAAGTACAAAATATTTCAAATAACAAAAATATAGCGACGAAATGGAAAATTCCTTGGACAAACAAAGAAAATGAAGCAACGGAAAAATTCGTGAGAACTAAGTGAATACTCCCAACAGTTTACTCCAGATAAGAAGTTACATTTCAGATTTAACTTCTTATAGCTCAATTGAATATAGTCAAATAACACAGCCAAGATCTTCTGATACAACCATCCATGTCATTTGGAAAAAGCGCGACAACTTACTACTAAAAACTTTGGGAAAAGTACACCTAGAGTGCCTTAACTTTGGTACGGTGTGCACTTAAGTGCCTTAACTTTCAAAGTGTGCACTTGAGTGCCTAATCGGAGCAAAAACGTTCACTTGAGTGCTATTTCGCCGGAAAAATGTGACGTGGATTTTTCATTATTAGTTTATTCATTTTCTGAGTGCCACGTGGGATTTCTTCACATTCAAATTTCAGAAAAACCAAAAGGCAAAAAAATTAAAAAAAGAAAAAGAAACGTAGGGTTTATCTGTGGTGGCCGGCGAGGGTCGCCGCCGGCCACCACCGACCGGCCCAGGGGCCAGGGTCGGCTCGCCCTGGGCTGGCGAGGCCGCGACGGCCCTGATCGACGGCCGTCGCGGCCTCCACAGTGGCGAATCGAGGGCTCGAAGCCCTAGCCGGCGAGGGCTTCAAACCCTCGATTCCGCCAACCTAGGCCACGACGGCCGTCGATCATGGCCGTCGCGGCCTCGCCGGCCCAAGGCGAGCCGACCCTTGCCCCTGGGCCGGCCGGTGGTGGCCGGCAGCGACCCTCGCTGGCCACCACCGAGAAACCTTTACGGTTTTCTCTTTTTTTTAAAATTTTTTTTCATTGATTTTATTTTATTTTTTGCCTTTTTTGTTTTTCTGAAATTTTAGAAACTATAAAAAATATAAATAAAATGCCACGTGTACATTAAATATTCAGAAAAATCGGTTCGCCGGCGCCACGTCAGCATTTCCGACTGCCACGTGAGCGGGTGGCACTTAAGTGAACACTTTTTCAAATTTTAGGCACTCAAGTGCACACTTTGAAAGTTAAGGCACTTAAGTGCACACCGTACCAAAGTTAAGGCACTCCAGGTGTACTTTTCCCAAAAACTTTGCTGCTTTCATTTAAAAAAGTGAATAGATTGCTTTAGGATGTAAAAAATGAGCTTAAAAAATGGCATGCCCAGTGAGCTGATGGACTCTATCCATGTCCACGCCTGTTTGTTTTAGGTACAGTAAAAGCAAATTGTACTATTTTGTTTTCCAGCCAAAAATGTAAATATTATACGAATGTCAAAGAGTTATGGAATATTCTATGCCAATCTACGTGTCTACAATTGCATTTTGTGAAAGTTCCAAATATTTTGAATTTCAAAGAAATCATATTGTGTGCGCCGGGAAATTCTTTGATTAAGCAAAACATTGAAAGTAAAAGTTAATCAGGAAGGCACATCTAAACCTTGACCCAGGAGTACATAATAATGAGCATCTAATCTCACATTCTTCTATTTCTTTTCTAGCAGCAAATATGCATTGACAGACTAAAGTCTGACATGGAGATTGAAAATCCCAGTTTATTACTACAAAAATGACTAGCTTACATGCCTTCTTCAATGGATAATTTTCAAGAACACAATTTTTCCTTGATTGTTAACAGTGCATAACTGTCACTCAAATAAAATTATATTTATGTCATAACCAACAAATTCAATAAAATTTTCATTCTTCTTCCATAATAAAAAAGTTATCTCTAAGAAAATGATCACAAACTTAAATCATATCCAGAGTAAAGCCACATTTCAAGAATAATGCCAAATCATTGGAGTGAAGCAGCATCTCCTTTGAATCTGAATATAACTTTGCACTCAGATGTTCCATCTATAGTGCATCCACCAAGAAATTTACTCAATGACCAATTAAACTTGGAAAAATGGGCAGATTTTTTAACGATGTTGAAGCAATAAGGGTTGAAACCAAATGTTTAACCATTTTAAGTATCTCTATTGGATGAATATGGAAAATAAAAACTACAGTAGACAAGTCACTTATACTGATTAGTAATTAGAGCTGAAACTTCAACAAAGCAGGTGACGTGCATCCATTGGTGATTAACACTGACAACTTACCCTGAAGGAGATGGTTCAGTTGCCTGCTGACTAAAGATAGGAGAGCTTGAAGGTGGGGTCTTGTCTGGAAAAGTTGCATTGGCTTTCAAAACTGCACAAATAGAAAGTAAGCACTAAAAACAATACAAAAGATCAGGAGAAACTGACAAAGGAGGATGGCAACATCAGGAATAAATGCCACAGCAAACGAAAATAGGATCGTGAGCTTTTGCGAATAAATGCACAAATCTCAATTTCACCTCTGCGTATCAAGTTCACACAACTTTAGCCTTTACTCATCCAAAGTGTCATACATGATGAAACACATGTCTACAGAAGCAAACATGCGAACCGTTTCTTCAACCAACTTCTCTTTTCCCCTAAATAAATATCATCAAATATCTTTCAGCTGAATAGACGATTTTGATAGTGCCGAAACCCTGCTCATGGAAACGTCAGAGGATATACAGATTTGCGATTGATAAACTGCATCTTTTGTAAGTGAAAGTTTTCTTCAGTCCACTTTTGACATGCTTCTGACCTCTGATCACTTACAGCAGTTACAATACCAGCAGTAGTTTGCACTAGACGAGATAAAGCAGAATATAAAGTACAAACTTATCAGTTTTCATCATGACAAACTCGGTAGGCCCCATGACATCTATTTCAACTCTCAAATAGAAGATTGTCAATGCTACATAAAATAGGAACATACGTACTTCATAACCAAATTTAGAGACATAAAGTAGCGTGACCATGTAAAAGAAAGAAAGAAAAAACATTATAAGACATGCTGGACGTGTTTTTGTTATGATTCATGGACAGTTGAATAAATTTTCTATTTTACATATTATAATGGGATAAGCGCACTAGAAGTCCTAAAACTTATAATGTAAGTGCAAATAAGTCCTCAAATCTTCAAAAAGTTCAATCAAGTCCTAAAACTTGTCACGAAAGAGCATTCGAGTCCTAAAACTTTCAAAAAGTGCAATGAAGTCCTAAAACTAGTCACGAAAGTGCAATCGAGTCCTAAAATTTTCAAAAAGTGCAACCAATGGAAGGACTTCAAAGAACTAATATGCCAAGTTTTAGGACTTGATTGCACTTCTTGAAAGTTTTAGGACTCGAATGCATTATCGTGACAAGTTTTAGGACTTAATTGCACTTTTTGAAACTTTTAGGACTCGAATGCACTTTCATGACAAGTTTTAGGACTTCCAATGCACTTTTCCCTATTATAATTCTACAACTTCAATGCCATCCTCCACATTGTAAATGTTCGGACACGAAAATACATAAGAAAAGCATTATCTTTACCATTCAGAGTCACATTTCAATGGTGTACACCTTCCTAGTCATAAATGTTATCTTCTGACCATAGAAAAATGTTGCGATATCCAGCATACCATTCTGATATTTAGATCCCAATTGCCCACACAAACACAGTTACATTTAAAACTCAGAAGTGCAGAGCAGGAAGTATCGTTTCAGGATACTATCGAGCAAAATCATCCTAGCAGAATGAACATCCTCCTAAATCCTTACTAACATCCCTAAACTCGCATGGAAACAGTACCTTAAATAGAACCAACATATTTGAAAAGTAGCATACCATGAATATGACAGGGATTTTGAGCTTTGGAGCAGCAACTTTTGCATGACTGGTAAGGACACCTACACAATAACCTCAACAGATCAAAACTGAGTTTAAGAGGAGATAGATATTGTTTCAAAATCTTAAAAAAAATTGTCACATCCTACCCTCACCACCACAACCTGCCACCTATATCAAGGCCATGATCAGAGAACTCATTGGTGTGATATAGTTTGAACTACATCGATATTTCATTCGTCGGTTGGTCAACATAAATAGCACCTCCAAGACATTTAATTTGCTCTCAAAATGGGTAAACATGACAACCTCAGAAATCACAATGAATTTAGTACATTAACTACCAGCTTCTCTTTCCCAAAAAATATTAAATGCGGTATCAAGTGCATTTACAATCTCTCGCTGAGGACTCTAGGCATTCATATGTTTTCTCGTTATATTATCTCAAGAGGAACAAAGCACTTTGCAAATGTTCAAGCTCAAGTTTGAGAAATATAATCTAGCTTGATGTAATTTAATGTACCCAAACCTTTACAATCCATGCTGTGACATATGGCAATGAGATTTGCTATTTAATTTAACAGCACGAGGGGAGACAGTTCTTTCACCTTAAATGCTTGCATTACCCACATGAAAGTTTACATTATGCAACTTACATTTTGTAAGATCTTAATGTGAAACGCACATCATCGGTAATTATATGATTATGCTTTGGGTATCATCAGTCCTTCCAACAAGGATAACTTAAGGATCTATGTAGAACTCGTTTATATTTGAGTCTTGAAAAATAAAAGGAAAGTTCTATATGAGAAAAATACAAACTACCAACGGTTTACCTCCCTTAAACAAAAGTTACAAAGAGCTAGAATCTAGAAAGTCTAACAAACTATACAACTCTTGAGATCAATGTACACCATATCGTATGGAAATTGGATCAGTGAAGACATGACCATACAATACAACAACTGAATCAATTAGAATTACATCACATGAAGGTTAAAAACCTAGAACAAATTCATTTAATATCTTGGTAACAGGTTGAGGAATCATTATCACATAAGATGTTGAGCAAATTTTAACAGTTAAATCTACACTTTGGTCCTCTAAGTATGAGTGACCTGACTTTCTAATTTCTTTTTGTTTTTCAATTGAATCCTTTAACTTCCTCAATATTGCAGACCATTGATTATGAATGTCTTACACGACCCAGTCTTGCTAGCGGTATGCCTATGCTCACAAATGATCAGTTAATATTGGGGCAAGTGTAAGAAATTATATGCGGCACATAAAAGAGCTCTCCGCTTAAGCACCTGCTCCTGCATTGTCCTTAATGCAGAGTCATGATAATTGCCAACTGGAAGAGCCATAACTTCTTAACAAGCGAAAATCAATGAGGGAGAGGATATTGATTCATCTTCTAACCATGTAAAGAAAAATTCGAATCTCTCAACTTCCAGACGTGAACTTGGCCCTTCTGACCAGTTACAAACAAGAACCTTGGTTGGAGGGGGAAAAAACCCTCCAACCTCAGACCAAGCAACCGACACCCCCCCCCCCCCCCCCTCCCAAAACAACCCACAAAAAACAAAGGCGGTGCACAATTGCTGCCGTATTAAAAGCGGAAATGCAATCACTGGATGACCCACTTAATCTGTACGAATGCCTTCCCATGAGGAACCATAAACCCATCTCTGAGAATTACTTCGCAAAACCCACCATGCCTGCCAGAAGCTCCTGAACTTAAAATGACAAAGAGAGATTGCCAAGGTAAGCTTTTCAAATCACGATCCAATTTGCGAGCTTGATACCTCCTGTTTCTTTACCCTAATTACTAACATGAACATCTAACAGCCATATAGGCAAGAAGGGACCCGCTAATTTGGTCGACTTTGAGCATCATCGGCAGTCGTCTACGAAATTTAACTCGCATCCTCCTAATATACACAGTCTGGACGATATATTCTCTCACGAGCGAGCGGTCACCCCTGGCCATCAGAACCCAGAGCCTACTCAACCTAAGCACTCGCGGGCAAAGTCGTAACTGTATCTCCAAACAACTCCCTCAAGAAAAAAAGAACAAAACGAAACCGCAGTAACACGAGCACTCGTACAACACCAAACGCGCGACAAAAGAAAAGGCGATGCCTTTCGAAACTAGTAACGGAATCGAGAAGGGGAATTGAATTGATTACCGGGAGCGAGCGACGTTGCCGCACTGAATGCATTTGGGCTTGTTGAGGCCGCGGAGGGTCTTTGGCGGCGTCTCCGTGCGGTGGCCCCCCGCGACGCCGGCCATTGAGGCCGGCGCGGTGGCGTTATGGGCCGCCGACGAGGCCGCCATGTGGAGAGATAGAGTGTCGCGCGCACACGAGAGAGAGAGAGAGAGAGAGAGAGAGAGAGAGCGAGGCTTTGTTATATGTCGCAGTGTTCGGTTGGCGCGATACCCGATCGATGGAGTCCTTTTAATTTCGGGGCGATCGGAGAAGGAGAAGGAGAAGGTTGCTTTAAACGAATCGGCGGGTCAAGAAAGTGGCCGAGTTGGGTCGGGTAGGAAGTAACCGGGTCACTGGGTCGGGCGTCTTCGGGTTCATGGGCCTGGCCCGTTAATTGTTGGATATTAATTTTTTTTGGTCGAATTTGGATATTAATTAGGGGTGGGCAAAAAAGACGGCCCGGACTGGAATCGATGGTCCAGTTCCCGATTTTAGAGAGTTTCGGTCCGGTTCCCGATTTCTAAAGTTGGAACCGATGATCGAGCGGTCCGGTTCTCGATTCTAGGCCTAAGACCGGACCAGACAGGTCTTTTTTTTTTAGTTTTTTTAAAATAAACCTAATGTTTACTTGTTTAGACTTAGGGTTTGTTTCGCAAATCTCTTTTCTTACTTCTTCTTTTCGAAGACCTCTTTTCTTGCCTTTCGCGTTCCTACTTTATGAACCCACTTTTTGGTTCTTATGATGGATGTAAGTGATAAGTTTGGGATTTAAACTTGACCGGACCAAAACTAAACCTTTGCGATTTTTTTTTCGCAAACACCGGTTCTCGGTTCCAAGGGTGGCCGGTCCAGTCCGTGGTTTTGAAAAATGGGAACCGGGACCACCGGTCTGGTTCTCGATTTTTTATGGAAATCGGACCGGATCGAGAACCGCTTACCCCTAATATTAATCATTTTGGCTAATCAGTTCCCCACATCACTTAGCATATCGATTGTATACCCATTTTTATAATTCCGAACATCCCGCCCGCGTAATAAATTATAATCACCCCTTTATCGATTGTATACATTAATTGAAGATCACTACACTTACGAAGATTTCAAAGCTTCCAATTCTAATTGGATTAATTAAAGATCACTGCACTCACGAAGATTTCAAAGCTTCCAATTCTAATTAGATTCATCTCTACCCTGCCAAGTAATTAAATTGCGGGTCCGAGCGCTGCGCCTAACAGTGAACAGATCCCCTGCTTGTATGGCAAGGGATCATTATCCCATGGGCCATTAGATCTTCCCCCCTTAGGGGGGGAAGATCTAATGGCCCAAATCACTATGATCCCCTGCCATACAAGCAGGGGATCCGGATCCCGCCTAACAAGGTGCAAATCGGGAGGGGGTGGGGGGTGGCATTCTTAGATTGATTGTTCATCAATCATCACTTAAGGAAAAGCTAAGATATCATGAAGAAATGCACAACCTTTCAGAACAAACCACAACAACCTTTTGACCATAGATTGATTTTATGAAGGTCATCACTATTTGTAATCAATAATTAGAGGATTAATATCATGAAAAAATTCAAATTAATATATATAAATATAAATATATGAAACTACAATAGAAGATTAGAAACGACGTCTCTTTTGTCGGTTATTCCAATAAGTACGATATGATGCAGGAAGCAAATAATAAACACTCAGTAAATGATATAATGCTTCAAGTGCAGTATATAAAATTGAAACAAAAATTAAAAGTACAAGTATAAGTATCATAGTACAATAGATTGAAACCACTAGTAAGGAGGCAGAGCCTACACAATCTGGGGTATTTGGGCAGGAAATAAATATGCAAAGTGAAGTGTGTGCGGCTATTCCAGGAGAGGAGATCACAGATCAATCGTCACTGGGAGCTGTATGCACAATGTATGCAAGATACAGAAAGTAAATCGCAGAAACTTGAAGAATATAATGCCTTAGACACCAATAGGTGGCAGAGCCTACCGATTCTGGGTCGTAATAGGCAAAAGATGTAGAAATATACTTTTATTGAACTGAAATGAAAGATTACACCAGAAATGTCAAAAGATCGTCAGATATGTGCATACAAGTGCATTAAACTTTTAAAACATTCAGGGAAGAACACTTTGAAGGTTCTGGGTAGAAATAGTGAAGAGGGAGGCTTAAAGACTTACGGATCTGGGTCCGGAAGGTTGCAGAAATGTTCTTCAAAAATGTGGTTGAAGGCCGAAAGGTAGAAGGTTCTCCAGTGAAGGTCGGCTCTAGGTAGAGGGAGAGCTTCTGAGGAGAGTGAGCTTCGAGAAAGAGAGGGTGAAGACCAAGTCTCACTGCGCTCCTTTGTTCGTTGGAGATGGTCTGGTTTTAAAGACAAGAAAATTCACTGTTTCCTCAGTGAACAGTAACTCATTAAAAGACCGCCACAGTGTACAGTGCAATGTACAGTGTCGAACGGTATAAAAAACATAAAAATGTTCATTACAACAGAAAATACATTAAAACCAAAATCCTAGTCTGAGTCTTCAGCTAGGTTGATTCCGTAACAGTCATCTTCGTTTGTATTCCCACTGTGATGAGAATCACTTTGTGAGGATGTTGCTTGGGATTCTTCATATTCAGAAATGGCTTTCTTCATTAAATCATAGAAAACTTTTTCGTTGGACATGCTGGCCAACTTTGAGACTGCCATGGCTTTATCATGCATAAATGTTGTTTTTGCAGAAACTGGAATTGAATCATTTAAAATGGTGGCTTTGCGCTGTTGAAGCCAATTGTGGATGGCATCCGGGGAGATTTTATCCCAGTAGGAAAACCAGTCCCACCACTTGGTCTTGTAGCGTCTTGCTAAAATCAAAATATTGGGATTAGAAGTACTCTTGACGTACTCTAGTTCCCATGCAGAAACCCATGCTAACCAGAAAGTTGCAACAAACATTAGAAGCGTAGGGAATTGCTTCTCATGTGGATTGGGCATAAAAGATTTTTGGAAGAGTTGGTAGGATTCCAAGACATTAGAAGGAAGAATGTCAAGGAGAGGACCAAAATTATCCCACCAACGGATGAACCAAAAGGGTAGGCCAGAAAATATCAAAAGGACTATCGAAAAAGAAAAGCCAGGTATGAGAATGGTTGGGATTCTATCTAAACAGAACATTCCACTAGGCCATAGTCATAATAAGTAAACGATGTTCGCATAGAAAGTACTTCAGTGACTTGCGAATCGAGTTTGACTGAAGTATATGGGGCTTTATTCCATTCTGCCAGGTGAATAACTTTTAGAATTTTGGCAGTGGAATAATTCACAATAGCATTATTAGTTTGATCAGAAAAATGTTTAAATTTGACTGATCCGGTTTGGACCAGGATTCTTTCATAAAAATCAATTGGTTTGCATAAATCATAAGGCATATAAAACCAATTTTCTCCAAAAACATTTTTCATGAACATGAAAGGATCTTCGTGGAAGAATCCTTTTCAACAGTAATGATTTTTTCATGATGATTTTTCATAAAAAAAATCTTGATCTTGTTTTTTGAGGGGTTGGCTTTCCCGCAAGAACCTACCTCCTTAGAAACAGAAACATTTAAGGGAGAATGGGATTTTACCTCTTCTGGCACCACAATGTCAGAAAGTAAAGACTTCTGCAATTCTTTCAAAATATGTGGAGGCAATAATGAAGTTAACATTGAAACAGAAATATTTGGTGATGGCTGGCTAGGAGAAGCTTCACCAGTCATGGCTGATTGCGAGGGTGAAGGTGTTTGGGCTGCTTCTAACCAACTGCAAATGGGGGTCAATTTGATTGGCTTGTTTGGGACAATGGAGACTTCTTGAGAAGCTTTGAACTTCTCTTTGTCTCTTTTTGGTGGCATGATTGAGGAGGAGTCTTTCCCTGTAAAAATTCTCTTGTGAGAAAATCTGGGAGAGAATTAACTTCTCCGTGTATGAATTCAATTTCGAAATCAAAAACAGAAAGGATAGCCTGCCATCGTGCAAAAATTTGTTTTGAAGCAATATTTTGTATATCCTTTTGAAGAATGTCTTTGGCAGACTTACAATCAATCCTTAACAGAAATTTTTTATTAAGAAGGTCACCTTGGAATTTTGAAATAGCAAGAACAATGGCCAATATTTCTTTCTTAACAGTGGAATAGTTTTTCTGGGTATCATTCCAATGCTTAGAAATAAATTGTATGATTTGTTCTTTTCCATCCAACATTTGTTTTAAAATACCTCCATAACCGATGTCTGAAGCATCAATTTCAACAATCTTAAAATATAATGGGTTAGCAATATGTAAACATGGAATTTCTTTAACAAGCAATTTAATTTTTCTGACTGCATTAGTATGTAAATCAGTCCAAGGCTTTGGGTTTTTTCTAAGCCTTTGATGTAAAGGTTTACATATGACATTAATGTCAGGGATGAAGTCAATTACATAATTTAAACTGCCAAGAAATCTTTGCAATTGAGTTTTGTCCTTCAATTCATCTGGAAATTTGTCTGCAAATTGAATAGACCTTTCAATAGGGACAATGGTTCCTTGATAGATATAATGACTGAGAAATCTAATCTTTGTTTGAAACAAGAAAACTTTCTTCTCAGAAAAAACTAAACCATTGCGCTTGGCAATATTATAGAAATGATTAACATGCTTAAAATGTGAATCAATGTTAGGAGAAAAAATCAAAACATCATCGGTATAAACAATTATGAAACTTGAATAAGGATTAAAAATATCATTCATAATCCTCTGAAATTCCGAAGGGGTATTTTTTAAACCAAAAGGCATTACGTTCCATTCGTATTGGCCAAAAGGAACAGTAAAAGCAGTCTTATATCTATCTTGCTTAGCAATTTGGATTTGCTAGAAGCCAGATTTCATGTCAAACTTAGAAAAAATTTTAGAAGAATGGAGTCGATTCAAAAGATCCTTTTTGTTTGGGATTGGATACCTTATCCATTTTAAAACTTTATTTAAAGGTTTATAATTAACCACAAGACGAGGGACACCTCGTTCAATTTCGGCATTTTTGTTAACATAAAAAGCAGAACAGCTCCAAGGAGATTGGCTTTTGCGAATTAATCCTTTTTTAGCCAAGCTCTCAATTTCTTCTTCACAAAGCTTTAGAAGTTCACTGTGTTGGGATTCACGTAACACGTACGGGCAAATAAAAATTAGTAAACGCAGCGGAAATAAATAACAACCCATACATGTATCTCCAGAGGCGTACTTCGTGCATTTCAATCGAAAAATCACAAAGCACCAAAGGGAGTAAATTCACTACCTCTTGTAGCGTGCTTGAAACGGAGGTGTCGGTTCGATGTTCTTCGATCTCAGCCCCACAAGTGTCGGGCCTCTAGTTCAGACACACCACCAATTGACGAACGGGAGACGACTAATAATTCCACAACAATTGTGCTAGCAATTTGCGGAATCAATATTCCAAACCAATTTACGGAATCAATATTCCGAACTTGGTATATTTTGGTCACTCAAAATTATGAGAATATAGAGAGTGTTTGTGTTCTTCTCTCAAAGCTCTCAAAAATCTGCTCACTCTACAAATGAGCTAACCTTAACCTCAAAACTCTTGCCATCCTTTTATAGCCAAAAACACCTTCCAATAAATTGTATTGTAAAATAGCACTAACAAATAATAAATGCTTTCTAAAAATAGCACTCACAATTTATGATAAATAAATGCCATATAAAAATAGCACTAACAATAGCACTCACAATTTATAAATAGCACTCACATCTTATGATACAAAAATGCTATTTAAAAATAGCACTAACAATTATAAATGCTATCTAAAAATAGCACTCACAATTTATCATAAATAAATGTCATTTAAAATTAGCACTAACAAATATAAATGCTATCTAACAATAGCATTCACAATTTATCATAAATAAATGCCATTTAAATTTAGCACTAACAATTATAAATGCTATCTAACAATAGCACTCACAATTTATAATTAGCACTAACATTTTACAATACAAAAATGCTATTTAAAAAATAGCACTAACAAAGGTGTTAAAAATAATAATAACCATTATTATTATTACAAGAGTTAAAAGAGGTTACCAAACAGTAAAATACGTATAACGTACAAATACGTAGAGCATACGTGTACATCGTATATACATGTGCAAGTGACCAAAAAGAGAAATAAAATTAAATCTCATTTAATTTAATTTCAACTCAACTAATTGGTATAATTGCAAACAAATTTGCAATGTCGTCTTTCCACAATGCGTTGTCATGTATTGGTTAAGGTGTGTGACATTCCTAGGTTCATCACCGAGCTGGCAGTAAGACATGTACTAACACATTAGTACTTCCAAGAGAATTGATTGTCCCGATCATCCTCTAGGTCCTACAAGCCACGAGTGACATCTAGCAATATGTCATGGCTACCCAGACAGTGTGAATTCTTTTTAAGAACATTATGAACCTGTCAGCTTTGGCTACAGTGTAATTCAATCCTTCTGTCTAACTATGTCCCGATCGAACAAAGGCCATGGAATATTTTTCAAGCCACCAATTCGATCATATGTACAAATCTAACTTGACATGCATTTATATGAGACATGAACATTTCATTCTCAATCATAACCCCGGCCGAGGATTTCAATGCATTGTTACAATTAGATCACATAGGACATCATACCTTTATTAATAAGGAGACAGATTCCATATTGCGTACACATGTGACTTCGTATGTGCCTGAACTACGACCATCAAGTACAGAGACGAATCAACGACCCGCCAATATGCGCACTTGTGAACCATAGCCATTTATCACACAAGTCAACACTGTACCTCAGGTCTAAGGATTATTTACACAAGACCAAAGCATGAACGATTAGACATTGACCACGCAAAAAGCTTCCATGTCGCTAATCATTCAATACGTGTCACGTTCAGTGAACTTGTCCGATACAAACACCTATGTTCTAACTCGGATATCGCAATATCCAATGACTTGTGACTCGTCATTCCCTTAAGTATCTGATACTTAATTATGAAGTTAAGAACATACCGACCTCAACAGGATCATTGATATCCATTTAATAATCCATTGATCGGGAACTGTTTTAAAGATTCAGTCTAACCGTAAACCTGTCACACATATTCTCAACGTCTTAAGAATAGGTTCGGTTGCAACTGATCTTATGGATTTTATTCATTTATATTTGGACAAATGAATAAATACGTCTTTGCCATTGATAATAAATCAGAAGTGCAACGGATATACCCAATATGTAACTATTACATAATTGCTTTAGGACATATCTCTAACAATCTCCCACTTGCACTAAAGCCAACTAGTTTGGTACCTCAAACCCATTTTATCAAGGTGTCTTTCAAATAAAGATTGAGGTATTGCTTTAGTAAAGGGGTCTGCCACGTTTTCCGCTGAGGCAATTTTCTGCAAGGCGATATCACCTCTCCCAACTATTTCTCTGATGAGATGGAAGCGTCTCTCAATGTGCTTGGATTTCTGATGAGACCGTGGTTCCTTAGCTTGAGCTATAGCCCCATTGTTGTCACAAAACAATGTAATCGGCTGCTCAATGGAAGGAACTACTCCAAGTTCAGAAATGAACTTCTTCATCCAAACAGCTTCCTTCGCTGCTTCAGAAGCAGCTACATACTCTGCCTCAGTAGTGGAATCAGCAGTTGTGCTTTGTTTGGAACTCTTCCAACTAACTGCACCACCATTCAGTGTAAAAACAAACCCAGATGTAGACTTAAAGTCATTCGGATCTGATTGAAAATCAGAATCAGTATACGCTTCAACTTTAAACTCTCCTTCTCCGTATATCAAGAATAAATCCTTAGTCCTTCGTAAGTACTTCAGGATATTCTTGACAGCTATCCAGTGCTCTTCCCCTGGATCAAACTGATATCTGCTAGTAACACTTACAGCATGCGCGATATCAAGTCGCGTACATAGCATAGCATACATTATGCTTCCAACAGCGGATGCGTAAGGTATATTTGCCATCCGCTGTCTTTCTTCAGGAGTGTTGGGACACATCTCCTTGGAAAGACGGATTCCATGCCTAAAAGGCAATAATCCTCTTTTGGAACATTGCATGTTAAACCGTGTTAACACTTTATCTATGTACGTAGATTGTGAGAGGCCAATCAATCGTCTCGATCTATCTCTATAGATCTTGATACCTAAAATATAGGTTGCCTCTCCTAAATCTTTCATGGAGAATTTCTGTGACAAGAATAGTTTGATCGATGATATCATCGGTACATCATTCCCGATCAAGAGTATATCATCGACGTACAAAACTAGAAACGCAATTGCGCTTCCGCTGACCTTCTTATATACACATGATTCATCCGGATTTTTAATGAAGCCAAACGATTTGATTACTTCATCAAAACGGATGTTCCAACTTCTGGATGCTTGTTTGAGTCCATAAATGGATCTCATAAGCTTACACACCTTTCGACTTTCACCACAAGATTCAAAACCCCGTGGTTGTTCCATATAGATATCATCCTCGAGGAAACCATTTAGAAAAGCCGTTTTGACATCCATTTGGAATATCTCATAATCAAGGTGCGCAGCTATAGCCAACATAATCCGAATAGATTTCAGCATGGCTACATGTGAGAAAGTTTCGTCATAATCGATCCCTTCTTTTTGACGATACCCTTTCGCCACCAGTCGTGCTTTGTAAGTTCCAACCTGACCATCAGCGTTTATCTTCCTCTTGAAGATCCATTTACAGCCAATTGGTACAATACCATCAGGCAGATCAACTAGAGTCCAAACATCGTTGGAATACATTGAATCCATTTCGGTTTGCATGGCTTCTAGCCATTTACCAGAATCGATGTCCAACATCGCCTCCTCATAGGTGCTTGGATCACTCAATTGATTACTATCATTCATAATGAATAGTGACTCAATATTTTCAACCGAGTGTCCATAGCGAATAGGTATACGAGACGTTCTCGCACTTTTCCTAAGAGGTTGTGTATCAGAAGCTCCCACTGAATCAGAGATCGGTGTCTGAACTTGGTTATTTGATACTTCATTATTATCTTCTTGTAAGACTATTTTCCGCCCAGCACCACCTTCCTGAACGAACTGATTCTCCAGAAAAGAAGCGTGCCTGCTGACCGAAACTTTTTGGTCAGAGTGAAAATAGAAATAATATCCAAGAGTTTCTTTTGGATATCCAATGAAGCGACCATGTTCAGACCTTGCCTCCAATTTTTCTGTTCTCAGCTTCTTGACAAAAGCTGGACAACCCCAAATCTTGATATGATTAAGACTTGGTTTCCTACTATGCCATATCTCATAAGGCGTAGTTGGAACAGATTTGGATGGCACTCTATTCAGTAAATATGCAGCTGTCTCAAGGGCATATCCCCAAAGGGACATAGGCAAATCGGTGTAGCTGATCACAGATCGCACCATATCTAATAAAGTACGATTTCTTCTTTCAGATACACCATTATGCTCTGGAGTTGCAGGAGGTGTCCATTATGATAAAATGCCATTATCTTTAAGATAATCCAAGAATTCAGTACTAAGGTATTCACCTCCTCGATCAGATCGAAGACCCTTAATACTTTTTCCTGTTTGTTTCTCAACTTCATACCTAAATTCCTTGAACTTTTCAAAGGATTCAGATTTATACTTCATTAAGTACAAATAGCCATACCGTGAACAATCATCGGTAAAGGTAATGAAGTAAGAATAACCACCCCTAGCAGTTTCATTAATTGGTCCACATACATCTGTATGTATCAATCCTAGTATGTCAGCAGCTCGCGCACTATGTCCTACAAAGGGCGCTTTGGTCATTTTTCCTAGAAGACAAGCATTACAAGTCGAGTATGGTTCAAAACCAATTGGATCGATATATCCATCATTACTCAACTTGTTAATCCTATCTTCTCCAATATGACCTAATCGGAGATGCCAAACATACTTTGGATTTGGAGTATCTCTAGGGCGTTTATTGGTTATGGCATTTACATAATGATTATTTTGCTTATTGGTAATCGTATTACCGGACATTGTAATGGTATAGAGATTATTCATTAATAATCCAGAACCAACACACATTCTATTATAATAAATAGAACATACATCATCAGCAAAAGAAAATTCATAATTTTCTTTGCCCATACGAGGTATAGAAATGATGTTTTGTATAGCATTCTTATAATGCAAACAGTTCTTTAAAACCAAAACATGTCCTGAAGGCAAACATAAACGAAAAGTCCCTATAGCTAATGCAGCAACTTTTGCCCCATTTGCAAATGTAAGGACAATCTCATTTTGCCCCAGCATTCTGCTTATTTCCAGATTCTGCAAAGACATACAAATATGTGACGTTGCAGCAGAATCTAGAATCCATAAGCTGGACTCAGCACTAACCATAAGATTAGTTTCAATAATCATAGACACCATACATTCACAAGGTTGGTTCTTTGGCTTGACCTTCAAGCTTGCGAGGTACTTCTTACAGTTCCTCCTCCAGTGCCCCATGACACCGCAATAATGACATTTCCCTTTTTCAATCTTGGGTTTTGATTGCACAACAGCTTTCACAGGCTTCTTCCATTTCTTTTTCTTCAAAATAGTCTTACTATTTGAAGAAGAAGCCAAAGCCACAATGTTTGGTCTTGTATTGTGCATTTCCTTCTCATAAATTACCAGCATGCTATGTAACTCAGCAAGAATTTTTTCCATTTTATGCATGTGGAAGTTTTGAACAAAACTAGAGAAGGAATCGAGTAAAGATTGGAGGATCAAATCCACAGCTAAGTCATTGTCCATGACAAGATTCAGCCTAGCCAATTCTTCTATGTGCCAGATCATTTTCAAGACATGATCATTAACAGATGATTTCTCAGTCATCCTCATGCGGTACAATGCTTTAGATATCTCATATCTTAAGGTTCGACTATTCTCATCAAAGAATTCCTTTAGATGCAATATGATCGACCTAGCATCTACCATTGCTTCATATTTTTTCTGAAAATCATTGTTCATTGAAGCAAGCATATATGACCTAACTTTTAAGTCATCGTCATGCCACTTATCATAAGTGATACGTTCCTCTTGGGTCCCACCCTCAGGAAAAGAGACTGGCATATTTTCATCAAGCACATACCCGAGTTTTTCAGAATTGAGAACAATTCTCAAATTCCTTACTCAGTCGGTGAAATTGGGACCAGTCAAACAATTCTTGTCGAGTATTGAAGCGAGCGGGTTTGTATTCACCATTTTTCAGAGTAATTTATATCTGTGCAGAAAATAAATTGTTAGCCGTTGTCTTTCAAAATAACTATTTCATTTTGGCCTTTAAATGAAATAGATCCTCCCACTAAATTTATACACGGATCCCATACTCCTTAAAATGAGAAACGGTAATCTTTGTTGGGTAAAGATTTCTAGCGGGGATTGGAGTCCCACGAGCTCATAGTCCACCTCACCTAACAGTTATTGGTGTTCTATAAACTTAGTGAGTGAATCAACTTATTCAACGCATCATATGCGAGTCCCAATCATAACTTTGGCCTCTAGATCATGAAAGTCTCACCTGACAGTTATTGACTTCATAATCGTAGTTAAGTCTTACCCATTGTCTCATGTAAGTATTGAAAACACAAACGATCCCCTCACCTAACAGTTATTGGAAATCGTTTGGTCTCAACCCCACAACATCATATGCTTAATGGATTGGTCCACAATTATAAATGACAATTGACCCCTATGTATCCATAACCGATCAATCAACCACTATAATATAGGATCAAACCACGACGATGGAAGGCCACGAGTCCGAAACCCGTCACGACTTAATATATATTAAAGGAGATTTTGAGTCGTTTATAGGTCTCACTTTGCACATTAACCGGTTTAACATGCTCACGTAAACATAATAAATAAATAGATGTCAATCACATAAACATCTATCCTACGTGGTGATCATGGAATTATGATTTAATGGGTCTCGAGCCAATGAGACCACATTTAATCATTTTAATATTTTAATAACGGAGAGCCGCTCTTCACTTCTTCTTGGTTCCTTGAACTCTTCAAGAACCGGGCCCAAAGAGCTCGCCGGCTTAAAAGGCTCCTCCACGTAATCCTCGTAGCATTTACATCAACAATTGACTATGCTAAAAATAAAGATTACATGAAAAATAAAAGGAGTACGCAGCCTCCATTTAATAATTACAACCCCAAAAATATAAATAATCACCATACATTCATATATACATCAATCATATTGATTAGGGATTTTTCCATGATCACCACCCTTCCACGTAAGTAATAAATTCACAATTTAAAACTTAGGAAGGCACAATAAAAATTCTACGTTGAATCATATTCAGAATTTTTACGTAAAATAAGATAGCCATAAATTTTCGATTCAAAATTGATTTAGTCTCAATTTTTGCTACGTTGATTAATTTATCATATAAAATAATCAACCTCCATTAGCCATGTAAGACGAACAATTCGTTAATACAAATTGGCCATGGTATTGCAAAAATTACTACGAACAAAAATCAATTAAATGCACGAAAACGCCTAAGGATTGGCTCTGATACCACTGTTGGGATTCACGTAACACGTACGGGCAAATAAAAATTAGTAAACGCAGCGGAAATAAATAACAACCCATACATGTATCTCCAGAGGCGTACTTCGTGCATTTCAATCGAAAAATCACAAAGCACCAAAGGGAGTAAATTCACTACCTCTTGTAGCGTGCTTGAAACGGAGGTGTCGGTTCGATGTTCTTCGATCTCAGCCCCACAAGTGTCGGGCCTCTAGTTCAGACACACCACCAATTGACGAACGGGAGACGACTAATAATTCCACAACAATTGTGCTAGCAATTTGCGGAATCAATATTCCAAACCAATTTACGGAATCAATATTCCGAACTTGGTATATTTTGGTCACTCAAAATTATGAGAATATAGAGAGTGTTTGTGTTCTTCTCTCAAAGCTCTCAAAAATCTGCTCACTCTACAAATGAGCTAACCTTAACCTCAAAACTCTTGCCATCCTTTTATAGCCAAAAACACCTTCCAATAAATTGTATTGTAAAATAGCACTAACAAATAATAAATGCTTTCTAAAAATAGCACTCACAATTTATGATAAATAAATGCCATATAAAAATAGCACTAACAATAGCACTCACAATTTATAAATAGCACTCACATCTTATGATACAAAAATGCTATTTAAAAATAGCACTAACAATTATAAATGCTATCTAAAAATAGCACTCACAATTTATCATAAATAAATGTCATTTAAAATTAGCACTAACAAATATAAATGCTATCTAACAATAGCATTCACAATTTATCATAAATAAATGCCATTTAAATTTAGCACTAACAATTATAAATGCTATCTAACAATAGCACTCACAATTTATAATTAGCACTAACATTTTACAATACAAAAATGCTATTTAAAAAATAGCACTAACAAAGGTGTTAAAAATAATAATAACCATTATTATTATTACAAGAGTTAAAAGAGGTTACCAAACAGTAAAATACGTATAACGTACAAATACGTAGAGCATACGTGTACATCGTATATACATGTGCAAGTGACCAAAAAGAGAAATAAAATTAAATCTCATTTAATTTAATTTCAACTCAACTAATTGGTATAATTGCAAACAAATTTGCAATGTCGTCTTTCCACAATGCGTTGTCATGTATTGGTTAAGGTGTGTGACATTCCTAGGTTCATCACCGAGCTGGCAGTAAGACATGTACTAACACATTAGTACTTCCAAGAGAATTGATTGTCCCGATCATCCTCTAGGTCCTACAAGCCACGAGTGACATCTAGCAATATGTCATGGCTACCCAGACAGTGTGAATTCTTTTTAAGAACATTATGAACCTGTCAGCTTTGGCTACAGTGTAATTCAATCCTTCTGTCTAACTATGTCCCGATCGAACAAAGGCCATGGAATATTTGTCAAGCCACCAATTCGACCATATGTACAAATCTAACTTGACATGCATTTATATGAGACATGAACATTTCATTCTCAATCATAACCCCGGCCGAGGATTTCAATGCATTGTTACAATTAGATCACATAGGACATCATACCTTTATTAATAAGGAGACAGATTCCATATTGCGTACACATGTGACTTCGTATGTGCCTGAACTACGACCATCAAGTACAGAGACGAATCAACGACCCGCCAATATGCGCACTTGTGAACCATAGCCATTTATCACACAAGTCAACACTGTACCTCAGGTCTAAGGATTATTTACACAAGACCAAAGCATGAACGATTAGACATTGACCACGCAAAAAGCTTCCATGTCGCTAATCATTCAATACGTGTCACGTTCAGTGAACTTGTCCGATACAAGCACCTATGTTCTAACTCGGATATCGCAATATCCAATGACTTGTGACTCGTCATTCCCTTAAGTATCTGATACTTAATTATGAAGTTAAGAACATACCGATCTCAACAGGATCATTGATATCCATTCAATAATCCATTGATCGGGAACTGTTTTAAAGATTCAGTCTAACCGTAAACCTGTCACACATATTCTCAACGTCTTAAGAATAGGTTCGGTTGCAACTGATCTTATGGATTTTATTCATTTATATTTGGACAAATGAATAAATACGTCTTTGCCATTGATAATAAATCAGAAGTGCAACGGATATACCCAATATGTAACTATTACATAATTGCTTTAGGGCATATCTCTAACACACTGTTCATTTGTGAAAATATCCAACAGAGCCTTCGTTGGAATATCTCTTTCATTAAAATCATGTTCATAAGGAAGTGTCACAATATGATTGTGGTTATTCCTTTCCCAAAAACCATTGTTAGGGATGAAACAAAGGTCATCTTTGATCTTTTGTTCCAAAACAGAAACTTTCTTTTGAACTTCAAAATTTTTGAGCTGTTGTTCAACCTTTTGAAAATTCAATTCTTCTTTCAAAAATAAAAGATGAGATTCTTTATCTCGGATGAGAAAGTTTATCTCTTTAATGGCATGTTCTTGTAAAACATTTAAATTCCTTGTTTGAGGTTTAGAAACAAAATTAAACATGAGTTTTTTTACCAAAAATATGAGTTTCAATACCATCATCAGAGACGGTAAAAGGTTGGATTAGATTTATGAAAGGAGTCCCTAAAATCACATTCCTTTTTAAATCTTTAACCAAAAGAAAAGAGGTTTTTAAAGAAATATTATCTTTGACCACAAAGGCTTCAGGGAGTTTGTTTTTTATTTTCAAGCTATCACCAGAAGCAGACTTAAAAGATTCCGTTGTTTTGTCAAAATATTTCGTGGGAATGAGTCCTTCACGAATGCAATTCAAATCAGCACCTGTATCAAAAAGGGCTGTGGTTTCTAAAACAAATTCATTATTGATTTTGATTGAAACATCAATAATCCATTTCCTACTTGTTACCTCAGTGAGGAGTTGTAGGAAATTCGAAGAATCAGAATCAATTAAATTTGGTGAACTGGAATTACAAACAATAGGAGATTCAGAAATATTAAGATTTATTTTCCCTTCTGTCGCGACCCTCTCGAGATTGCATGTGGGCTCTCGAGGGCTAATGGGCCGTCCAGTCTGGTCGGACGCGGGCCTCTCCCAAGGCCCGTTACCCAAATCGTAACGGAGGTATGCGTAGTCGACCTTCAGTGTGGTCTGGTGACATGTGCTAAGTGTGCATACCATGGAGTCGCCACCAATCATTTTTTGGAGGGTATGATTGGGCCACCCTATTGAATAGTCGGGAGTTTCTATTCAATTCTGCGATAACCAGAGAAATGGGTTCGGGGACTTAGTTACGTCAACTGTCAGAGTTGACGCCCTTTCGGTACCTAAGTTGACTGAATTTTATGACCTAAGATTTCATGCAGATGAGTGAAGTACGAATCATAAATCTAGGAATTCATGCAAATAGGAATGACTATCATAGCAATCACAATCAATAATAAAATGCGCAAATCAATGAATCCAAATATGTAAAATAATCACATCAAATCAACATGACACTCCTAATAAGGCTCTATTAGCCTAAATAAGTATCAATCAAGCTTAGGAATGATTTAGACATGATTTTACCCATAAGGGGTAAAGTCGTAATTTTGGGATCAAAAGGGACGATTTTCCCCAAAAGGGCAAAGTCGTCATTTCGGAATGAATCCGGAGTAAAACCGTGTCGAAAAAAAAGGTTTGGTCACTCGATTGACCCGTTTCCAATTTTTCGACAATTTTCTGATTTTTTTTTTTTTGAAATTTTAGAAACCGATTTACCTCTCGAAGGGTAAAATCGTTATTTTCTAAAAAGGAAATGAAATGTGGAAATCTTAGACATAAGGTTTGGCCACCCATTTGACCCATCACCAAATTCTAAGCAATTTTCACAATTCATCGGAATATCAAAGACGATTTACCCTTTGAGGGGTAAAATCGTCATTTTGGATTAAATGGGAGAAAAATCCAAAAAAATGAAAACAAGTCAATTTTTTTTGTCATTTTCAGCCTTGGAAAATTTTTAGATTTTTTCTGCAAATTTTCTCAAATTTTTGTTTTCTTTAATTTTTCCATTTTTTTGGCATTTCTGATTTATTAATATTTTTTTTATATTTTCAGAAAATATTTTAACAAAAAGCATATCATTGGCAATAGATAACACTCAACCAGATAAATAAATGAACCACTGAACTGAGATAAATACGTGCAAATCAAGTCTATAAGGGTATTATTCTAGAAAATTAACTTTGATATACGAATCGGGTATGTAAAATATACTTGATTGGACACCGGTCTTCAATCGCCCAGCCCCAGCGTGCGACTGTCTCCATGCGCATCACCTGTTGATCACCACATCAGAATGTCAACAATCAATTTTATAAGTTTTAAAATTGGCAATAAATAATAATAATAACAATAATGATAATAACAATAATAATAAAAATTCGGGCCCGGACACGGGCCAATTCGCTCGGCCATCGGCTGGGCCATGGCCAAGTCTCGGCCCGAACACGACTGGGCCATGGCCTGATCTCGGCCGGCTCACGGCTGGGCCCTGGCCGGGTCACGGCCGGGTCTTGGCCTGGTCATGGCCGTGTCATGGCCGGCTCATGGCCGGCCATCGCCGGGTCACAGCCTAGTCACGGCCAGCCCACTAAGGACGGCGGAGGAGGTGATGTCACGGTGATAGCTGGCTCGACGAAGGCGGTCGGACATGTGGTGGCGGGGAGTGATGTACGGTGAGGTGAGGGAGGTTCACAAAAAGAAGAAGAAGAAGAAGAAGAAGAACGACTACCAGAAGAAGAACAAGAAGAAGAAGAAAAGAAGAAAGAGCCAGGGGGAAGAAAGGAGGGGGGGAGGCGGATGAAGGAGGAGGGATCTCTCCTCCCTCTCTCTCAATTGAGTGCACTCAAGTGCACTTGAGTGCACTTGAGTGCATTCAAAAAGAGAGAGAGAGAGAGGAAATATCAAAAGAGAGAGATGGAGACAGTGTGAGAAAGAGAGGGAGCGGGCGAGAGAGAGAGAGAGAGAGAGAGAGAGAGAGAGAGAGAGAGAGAGAGAGAGAGAAAAGAGGGAGTGGGGGAGAGAGAAAGAAAAAATAAAATAAAATAAAATAAAATAATAATATTAATATTAATAAAATATTAATAAAATAAAATATTAGAAAATAATAATAATAATAAAATAATCAAAAGTGAAGACAAAACTTTTCCTTTTAAATGATGATGTTTTTTAATCATTTTCTTTTTAATCATTACTAATATTTTTGCCAAATTCAATTTTATGGTGATCAGAGAACACCTAAACTCGAACCTGAATTTTACTGTTTTATGAGGTCAGAAAATAGATAAAATAAAAATAAAAATACCGACTATTTTTATATAACTTTTGTGACCTCAAATATTATTTTTCTTGATTTTCTTTTTCTTTTTTTTCTTTTTTTTTGTATTTTTTCGAAAATATATTAAAAAAATGAAAATTATGAAAATTATTTTTTTGGTCAAAATGGTTCATTTAGCTTGGCTAAGGTCACCAAAATTGATTTTTCAATTTTTCAACTTTTTATGGATTTTCTATGAATTTTCAAAAAAATAAAATAAAAATAAATAAATAAATAAAGTTGATCAAAATTTAGGTGTCAACAGCTGCCCCTCTTTGAGAGGAATCTCGTTAGAGGTTTCTCTCAAAGATAAGGTGACACCTGAGTCCTGATCGACTCGACTCGGGAAACTAAAGGAAAATGAGTCTTGACATCCAATCTCCATGCTTGTCCATGTATGCTCTTTCTTGAAGGGGGAAACATTCATTTGACATGAGAGACATACCTGCCACTTACCTGTTCGATGTTTGTGCGATTTTCGCGGTGTTTGATGGATTCAAGAGAATTTCTAGGAACTCGTTACTAGAGTATTCTAGAGAGGTTAAGCTCTGACCCGTATGGTAGGTCAAACCATAATGAGATTCCTAACTGATAGGAATCTAAGGAAGACGCGTCTCATTTGAGATTTGTCAATGATTTTGATCCGTATGGTGGATTGGACCATTGAGTTGACCATTTAAGTGATTTTCACTATTGGATTGACCCTTCAGGCGGTTTCTACCTTTGATTGACCCTTCAGGCGGTTTCTACCATTATTTTGACCCTTCAGGCGGTATCTACCTTGGTTTGACCCTTCAGGTGGTTTCTACCTTGAGTTGACCCTTCAGGCGGTATCTACCATTGATTTGACCCTTCAGGCGATTTCTACCATGAGTTGACCCTTCAGGCGGTTTCTACCTTGATTTGACCCTTCAGGCGGTTTCTACCATGAGTTGACCCTTCAGGCGGTATCTACTATGAGTTGACCCTTCAGGCGGTTTCTACCTTTGTTTGACCCTTCAGGCGGTTTCTACCTTGAGTTGACCCTTCAGGCGGTTTCTACCTTGATTTGACCCTTCAGGCGGTTTCTACCATGAGTTGACCCTTCAGGCGGTATCTACCATGAGTTGACCCTTCAGGCGGTTTCTACCTTTGTTTGACCCTTCAGGCAGTTTCTACCTTTGATTTGCTTTGAAAAGGGGTCTCATGACGAGGGTTCTCCACGTCCAATAAGACTGCTTGATTTTTGAAAGGGGTCACATGACGAGGGTTTTCCACGTCCGATGAGACTGCTTGATTTTTTTTTTTTTTTTGAAAAAGGTTCTATCCTCACTCCTTCTTTTGAAAGATCCCGAAATTTGTCGGGAATTCAGTTTTGAAGCAGAGAAAGATTTTATTTTGACAAAGCTTCATTTGATTCTGTTGAGGCGACGTTCTGGGAGCTGGGTTCTCCAGGTATCCTGCAGAAATTTGAGCCTGAAAGATTTTTCTTCACCAAGAAAACGTTATTAATCTTTGAGAAGACCACGGTTGTCCATTTGACAAAATTTTATGACTTAATTCTTAATCATGAAATGTGCGTTTTGATGCTGGAGGTTATCCAAAGCATTCTTGCAACATGCAAATGTGATCACAAATCCCTTGCACGGAAAATCTGGATTAAACAAATTGAAATTTCCAAAAAGAGTTTGTTCAAAACATCTATTGGAGAATTTCTCATCCAAGAGGGCTCCTCACCGCTCTGTGATAATGGTCTTTTGTAAGGAATACGCTCAACTTCCTACAAACATGTGCCTAGGTTTTAGGATCATTCGCAGCGTATACATTTTGATCGATCGGGAGGTCTTTCACGGGACCGTAATGTTAGGCTTGGATATTGGTTTTTCAAGGGGGACTCACTTTTGAGTCAAGGTCATTGAATGAAAGTTCTCACTATCTGCTTCGGGTTTACAAGTCAAGAACCCTGCAAAATGAGAAAGAAATAGTCTTGCTCGTACTTCTTCGAGCTAAGCTATATGTTAACCCAAGTGTCTTAGTCAGAGAAGACTGTTTGAGGGTTGTAACATTGGTAGGATTGGGGACTGAAAAAGGCTTGTTTTTGGCCCAGAATTTATGAGGGGATTGACATTGGTGATCATTGCAAATTTGTCACATGTCTTTTCCATTCTGCATCTTCAGCTTTTGAGGTGTGCAACCGCTTTTGAGGTGTGCACAAGTCCTTTAGAGAGCGTCTCTTGTTGCATTAAGAAGGTTGACAACTCTGTCTGCATCTTTCCTCCGCGCTTGACATCATTTGGAGAACAGTCTTTTTTATTTGACTCCTTTAGGAATTTTCTCTTTACCCATCCAAGTTTCACTGGGGATCAAGCAAACAACTTACACGAGCACCGGCCTTGCTTTTACCAGGCACTTTGCTTTTTCTCGATGCCGTGGATTTTTCTCATTCACTTTTGAAATCTCATTTTTTCATCTTCATGGGATCGTGTTAGACATATAGTCTAAACATGCTTTCAATATCAGTCCGTGAATTCTCTTTCGTAATCCCTGAGTCTTGAACTCTTCCATTTTTGAAGTGGTGCGGCATCCGTCTTGGAATGATCACCAATGGGTTCATGAAACGAATTTGCAGGCTCAACTTGGCTATGCAAAGGATATAGTGTGTGGGATAGAGAGATGAATGCTTCTCGTCATCCTATGGCACTTGGATTACCATATAAACAACACACAAAGATTGATGTTAGTCCGAGCAAGAAAATTTCTAGCCATTTACTCCTGATACTGCTGGACTCACCTCCACTTTGCCCCGATGTGGGGTGGTTCTTGACAGGGTTAAGAATGAAAACCGCCGTTCGAAGGGGTTGTCAAATAGTCACCTGTAGTGTTTGGGGATATGAAACGAATGCCTTCGTCATCCCAATCCATGTAATTGCTGCGAATAAACCCTACTTCCGTAGGTCCAGATTTTGCTATCTGATCCGCTCCACCTCTCTCTCAAGTGTGTATAAGACGTGTTTGGATTAGGCTTTGCTCTCGTCTTTTGAGAAAACGTCCTTTTGAAAGTTTTGAACAATTTTTATTGGAAAAATCTATTTCTTTTTCTCCAAAAAATTTACCCGTCAAGGGGATTTTATGATGCACATGCATGTTTTATTCATGTTCAAACAACCTCCTGTTTTAAATCATGAATATCGATGCATTGAAAAATCTCTATCCTTTTTCGGCATGATTATTGAAAGGATTCTGACATTTTTTTTTATCTCCAGCTAATTGGGAAAAGGGATACTTACCATCCCGTCGCGGCTGGAGATCCCTGGAGATAAAGAAGAAATATATCAGTGTATGTCCCAAAACTTTACAAAAATTGGAACGATACATCTCACTCTTGATCATGTGCTCTAGCGAGTATACAAGGTTTGTGAAAATCTGCCCGCCTTGATGACGAGTTCCTGTCAAGGATAAATAATAAGTGTCAATTCATGTTCCCAAATTCAAGATAAATTGGGACGATACAACTTTACTCTTGATTTTCATTCCATTCTGATGTTGCATATTGATATGAACATCTATCGAATCTCTCCATCCGTGCTTGAAGGTGTTTACGACATCAACGGTTCATTTGCCCCAGCTAGGTGACGTCTGTTTAGTCATTTGAATGCATGGCCTTTTGGGGCCTTGTCTCTTTTTATCACCTGAGAGGAAAGGAGAGGAAACATTATCCCCGAATCTGATTGAAAATCATTCAGGAACGATACGTTCTTTTACCGAATGGGTGGCTCTGCGGCCAAATGCGTTTCACGTTGAAGGAATGGATTCCATTATACTCTGTGGGTGATAACCATCGCTTGGGGGATTTGCCCCACATATTAAATGATAAATACGATGCCTTCGACTTTGGCAGGTTTTCCTGATGTAGGAGTGGTTTGCCCCTGCGGTCTATATTTTTGACAGTTTTATGTATGCTAACCTTTCGTAGACAAGCGCATGAGACAAGTGAGGGTAAAAACTCTACAAATCAAAAGATAGGATTTGGAACCTAAGGCCAAGGTTCCCACCTCGAGTTCTAGAAAGAGCCAATTCCATTGCACAACTATCGTTGCATTGGGACTCGATTCATAGTTCGAAGTGAGCGAAATTGAAAAGTGGATTACCCCATGTTTTTCCTCACGGAGATTCCATTTTCAATTCCTTCTATTGTTTTCCTAAAGAGGGCGCCCGAGGTTTTAGGCGCGGCTGTGTGTGTTCATTGTGTCGTGCTAAAGCAATAAACATGCATTTCATTTAGCAAACGCCGCTTCAATATAAACATCCACACAATCATACATCCTAAACTCCTACCTGCATAAGACAGAGTTAACAAACACTTCACCCCTTATTTCTCCAATCTGCAAAAACATTTAACACCTCAAGGGTTAAAGTACGTACCTCACCTTGAAGAGCATCTGCATAAAACATGTTAGAAAAATCAATCAACTTTTTAATCGGCTCAAGTTCTCTAAATTCCCCAGTGGAGTCGCCAGTCTGTCGCGACCCTCTCGAGATTGCATGTGGGCTCTCGAGGGCTAATGGGCCGTCCAGTCTGGTCGGACGCGGGCCTCTCCCAAGGCCCGTTACCCAAATCGCAACGGAGGTATGCGTAGTCGACCTTCAGTGTGGTCTGGTGACATGTGCTAAGTGTGCATACCATGGAGTCGCCACCAATCATTTTTTGGAGGGTATGATTGGGCCACCCTATTGAATAGTCGGGAGTTTCTATTCAATTCTGCGATAACCAGAGAAATGGGTTCGGGGACTTAGTTACGTCAACTGTCAGAGTTGACGCCCTTTCGGTACCTAAGTTGACTGAATTTTATGACCTAAGATTTCATGCAGATGAGTGAAGTACGAATCATAAATCTAGGAATTCATGCAAATAGGAATGACTATCCTAGCAATCACAATCAATAATAAAATGCGCAAATCAATGAATCCAAATATGTAAAATAATTACATCAAATCAACATGACACTCCTAATAAGGCTCTATTAGCCTAAATAAGTATCAATCAAGCTTAGGAATGATTTAGACATGATTTTACCCATAAGGGGTAAAGTCGTAATTTTGGGATCAAAAGGGACGATTTTCCCCAAAAGGGCAAAGTCGTCATTTCGGAATGAATCCGGAGTAAAACCGTGTCGAAAAAAAAAGGTTTGGTCACTCGATTGACCCGTTTCCAATTTTTCGACAATTTTCTGATTTTTTTTTTTTAAAATTTTAGAAACCGATTTACCTCTCGAAGGGTAAAATCGTTATTTTCTAAAAAGGAAATGAAATGTGGAAATCTTAGACATAAGGTTTGGCCACCCATTTGACCCATCGCCAAATTCTAAGCAATTTTCACAATTCATCGGAATATCAAAGACGATTTACCCTTTGAGGGGTAAAATCGTCATTTTGGATTAAATGGGAGAAAAATCCAAAAAATGAAAACAAGTCAATTTTTTTTGTCATTTTCAGCCTTGGAAAATTTTTAGATTTTTTCTGCAAATTTTCTCAAATTTTTGTTTTCTTTAATTTTTCCATTTTTTTGGCATTTCTGATTTATTAATATTTTTTTTATATTTTCAGAAAATATTTTAACAAAAAGCATATCATTGGCAATAGATAACACTCAACCAGATAAATAAATGAACCACTGAACTGAGATAAATACGTGCAAATCAAGTCTATAAGGGTATTATTCTAGAAAATTAACTTTGATATACGAATCAGGTATGTAAAATATACTTGATTGGACACCGGTCTTCAATCGCCCAGCCCCAGCGTGCAACTGTCTCCATGCGCATCACCTGTTGATCACCACATCAGAATGTCAACAATCAATTTTATAAGTTTTAAAATTGGCAATAAATAATAATAATAACAATAATGATAATAACAATAATAATAAAAATTCGGGCCCGGACACGGGCCAATTCGCTCGGCCATCGGCTGGGCCATGGCCAAGTCTCGGCCCGAACACGACTGGGCCATGGCCTGATCTCGGCCGGCTCACGGCTGGGCCCTGGCCGGGTCACGGCCGGGTCTTGGCCTGGTCATGGCCGTGTCATGGCCAGCTCATGGCCGGCCATCGCCGGGTCACGGCCTAATCACGGCCAGCCCACTAAGGACGGCGGAGGAGGTGATGTCACGGTGATAGCTGGCTCGACGAAGGCGGCCGGACATGTGGTGGCGGGGAGTGATGTACGGTGAGGTGAGGGAGGTTCACAAAAAAAAGAAGAAGAAGAAGAAGAAGAACGACTACCAGAAGAAGAACAAGAAGAAGAAGAAAAGAAGAAAGAGCCAGGGGGAAGAAAGGAGGGGGGGAGGCGGATGAAGGAGGAGGGATCTCTCCTCCCTCTCTCTCAATTGAGTGCACTCAAGTGCACTTGAGTGCATTCAAAAAGAGAGAGAGAGAGAGGAAATATCAAAAGAGAGAGATGGAGACAGTGTGAGAAAGAGAGGGAGCGGGCGAGAGAGAGAGAGAGAGAGAGAGAGAGAGAGAGAAAGGGAAAGAAAAGAGGGAGTGGGGGAGAGAGAAAGAAAAAATAAAATAAAATAAAATAAAATAATAATATTAATATTAATAAAATATTAATAAAATAAAATATTAGAAAATAATAATAATAATAAAATAATCAAAAGTGAAGACAAAACTTTTCCTTTTAAATGATGATGTTTTTTAATCCTTTTCTTTTTAATCATTACTAATATTTTTGCCAAATTCAATTTTATGGTGATCAGAGAACACCTAAACTCGAACCTGAATTTTACTGTTTTATGAGGTCAGAAAATAGATAAAATAAAAATAAAAATACCGACTATTTTTATATAACTTTTGTGACCTCAAATATTATTTTTCTTGATTTTCTTTTTCTTTTTTTTTCTTTTTTTTTGTATTTTTTCGAAAATATATTAAAAAAATGAAAATTATGAAAATTATTTTTTTGGTCAAAATGGTTCATTTAGCTTGGCTAAGGTCACCAAAATTGATTTTTCAATTTTTCAACTTTTTATGGATTTTCTATGAATTTTCAAAAAAAAAAAATAAAAATAAATAAATAAATAAAGTTGATCAAAATTTAGGTGTCAACACCTTCTAAAACTTGTTTCTTAAAATCCAAAAATTCCTTTTGTTGATCAATCTGATTGATCTTCAGAAGGCGAATTTCTTTTTTGAGTTCATTGATTTCAAATTGGAGATCAGTGGAGGAAGTTGGTCTGATAACAGGTTTCTTCCCCCTATTCAAAATCTCAGTTAAATTATACACATGATTTGGTTTTGAAAATAAAACATTGGGATTTTGAATATGTTAAATTAAAACTTCGGGGTTTGAGCTAGTCTCAATTGAATCTAAAATTTCTTGTTCTTGTTTAGTCAAAACATTAATTTCTTTTTCAAAATCTGAAAACGATTCTAAATCAGAAGAGGAATCAATTTCATTTAATTGAAGACCTTCTTCTATCTGTTCTTCATCTGTTGAAGGACAAATAGAGGATTCTGAATCAATCTCAATCATTAATTGATTTAACTGATCTAGAATGTCTTCTTCTAAACTAAGTTCATTTACTTTTTATTCAATTTACAAAATCTTTCTGTGTGGCCTTTCTTACCACAATTATAACAAGTAAATTTACTAAAATCTTTTTTTACTTCAGGTTGCTTAAATTTTTTCTTTTTATGAAATTTCTTTTCTGATTTAACAATTTATTTTTTCTGAAAATGTTTTTTCTTTTTCTTAAAAGGTTTTTCAGAAGGGCAAGAACCAGAACATTTCTTTGAAGAAGAAAATGAGTAAGAAGGATCGTATTGGCGACAAAAATCTCCTAAGCCTCTGCGGGTAAGAGATTTTTCCTTCTTTATTTGTTTTTGGAGCTTAATGTTGTTACACATTTGAGTTCCAACCTTATAAACATATGAAATGAGTTCACCATAAGAAAGGGAATCAAAAGGAATGGATTCACCAAACTGTTCACGAATTTTGTCGGGAACCTGGTTTCCTATGATGGTAGGAAGACCAGCAAGAAATTTTTCTTTCCAAAAAGGCTAATTACAATCAAGGCTGAGTAAAACTCTTTTCAAAAATACATCTTTGTATTCTCGGAATTCTCCAAAAGAACGACATTTTAAATTAGAAAGAAGATCTTGGTTTTGATCTCTGATGACAGAAGGATCACCAATAAAATGCTGAGAAATGGAATACAATAAAATAGAGATAGCATCTTGAACAACTTGTCCATAATCATCAAAAACGGTTTGACCATTGTCATCGACCTTGACAGCATTCAAAATTTGGTCTCTTTGGTCTTGAGCGAGATAGTTGTCCCACCAACCTTTCAAAGTGCCAGAAAAGCCATCAACGATCAAGTAAGCCACTTGCTGATCCGTTGTGTCAGGAAGTGTCTTATACGTTGTAGCACACACGACAATTTGACTTAAAACTTGTAAAAGGTTTTGTTCAGAAATTCCATCAATGTTCCACTCATATATTGATTCAGCAGTATACTTGTTTTGAAATTTATTAAAAGATTCTTCAGAAACAAGATCAGGTGGAGTGGCACGGGAATAATACAATTTTTGAGGTTCCTTCCACGAAAGACGGTTTACCTCAGGTAGTACCAATGTTCCCAACGCCATTCCTGCACAAGGACAGACAACTCCAAGTGCACCTCATTTAAATCTTTCTGGTTTAGATACTAGCTCATGAATTTCAAGGCCAGTTTATCATCAACAAGGTCCTGAATCTCCTGAACCAACCCAATCTCAAATGGAAGATGATGATCCTGAATGTAATGCTTTGGAAAAGGATTTCACTCCCAATCGAGATTTTTTGAATAAAGAATTTAATTCTGAAGAAAATTCTGAAATGAGAAAATGGTTTTTTGAAAATTTTAGTTCATGTGCTAAGCAAATCAAAGACCATTTTTATGAATTTTTGGATGAAATTGGATGTCACATGTTTTTCTTTGAATGGTTTGAAGATCATTATCTTCGAAAAAGAGAAATTTTTAATCTTGAAAAGACTTTTAGATGGAAACTCGATGATGACCAGGTTATTGAATCAAGTCATCCTCCTTTAAGGAAAATTTTATATATATATATATATATATATATATATATATATATATATATATGTGTGTGACTATTTATGAAGGTCATCATCTCTAATCAACCTTTTCAACACATAGAGATGTCAAACGGCTGTGTCGGATAGGGTCGAATATATCCCTAACAATCTATACCTGACTCAATTCATACTCGACCCGACTCATATTATTTAAATATTTTTATATTTAAGTAAATCATGAAATATTTATTTCTTATAATTTGGTTGAAAAGAACGATATTGCTAGAGCACTTTAATGCAATTGAATTTTTTAAACTTTTTTTTAAAATTTTAATTTTTTATTATTCAAAAATTATTTTCTATTTTCTCTAGCAGCGGTGGTGGATGGCTGTGGATGGAGGGAGGCATTCTAAAACAGTTTTTATTTTTATTTTTCTTTCTTGGTTTTACTTAAAATGAAAAAAATAAACTCAAGTAGATGCTTGGAAGCTGCAGGCCACAGGCAAAAAATGGGTTAAGTTAAGAGTCATATTTGAATAGGCTTTATAAGCCTAAACCCATTTGGACTCATTTTTTAAAATTTGCTGAACCCGTATAAAACTCAAGTGAATAAAAATGGATTAAAAAGTGGGTCAATGATCCACATTGACACCTCTAGTGACACCTCTAGTGACACGGTTGACCAACTCAAATAAGTTATTTCTATAAGTTCTCATATCCCTAAAATTCCAAGTCACTTAAAATTAGCCATATAAGAGAATTTCGTTCATCGACTTATTTTCAGGAGCAAAAGGAACAAGAAAATAAGTTTTTCACACCTTACGTGTGTAAATTTCTTTGCAATGTGTCGTACATCGTACTGTATTATCATCGATGTTTCATGCATTCCTCATCATAAGAGACCACTAGAAGCAGAAAGAAAGGGGAGAAGACTGAAATTCGACATGTTTATAGGAAAATCTTATTAATACATGAGAGTGGAAGAAACGATTGAAGCTGTGGAAAAAGCATCGTTTCTGTTTCCACTTTAGCTTTCGGTACTCTATTGTGTTAGCAAAGTAATACGACAAATATCTCAGAATCAAAACAGATTCTGGCGACAATATGCGATCCCCTAGTCAAATAATCATCAACTTGCAGTTTCGCAGCATTGAATCTAAATGGCTAATGGCAGTTGATGGGCAGGTCCTCCTACCTTCCTGGTCGTCAAAGAATTTCTCAAGCATCCTTCTTCTCGAGCGCTTCTAAAGCGGCCCACAGCTTTGGATCGTCATAACTCTTGATGAGGAAAGTTGGCTTTGCTTCCATCAGTTGATGTTCCGGGTTCCTCGTTGTTATGCCGATAGTGGCCACTCCAGCTGCCACTCCTGCTTTTATGCCCGAAACGGAGTCCTGGAGACCCAAAACACAAGATGCAATTCAGGACACCCAATTATCCCAGTGGATTTTGCAAAAAATAAAGATCAGATGCAGACCTCAAAAATTAGAGTATGCTCCTTCGAGGCCTTCAGCAGATCAAGGGCCTTCAGGTAAGGTTCTGGGTGTGGTTTGGCATGCTCACACTCACTTCCTAGAACAACAGCTTGAAAGAAATCCGAGAGTCCGAGACTTGAGATCATGAGTTCGGCATTTGGCCTAGGAGCATTTGTAACTGCAGCACGTTTCAGACCGTGGTCTTCGACCCACTTCTTCAATTTGTATAGGCCACTCACGGGCGTTAGTTGTTCCGAGGCCAATCTGTGCCATCCGTGGAGCTTGATGTCAAAAGCTTTGGAAGAGTAACAAGTTCGTGAGAAGAGAAGTATGATGTAATGGAAGACTTACTTGCGGAACATGGCTTCCTTGTCCTCACAGAATTTTCGGCCTCGAGGAATATCATCTGGGAAGAGGAGCTCAGCGATGTCTTCATTGTGTTTTCCAGCAATATTCTCAACAAAGAAATCCTCTGTGATTGGAACTCCACCATTAAAACCTATCTGTTTTGAAAAGAGCGCATAATACAATCAAATAATAAATACCAAAAGCATGGAGTCATGAATCTGCAATCAAGAGATACTCATGATTCACAGACACTAGATTTGAAGAAAAATGAATTCCAACTTAAAGGATGAGATAATTCCTTGAATAAGGCCCAACAAAATGATTTGTAAATAAGGATGAAAACTCTACCTCTTGGAGCATCTCTCTGAACGCATAGTAGTGGAGAGGATCTGAGTCACATAGGGTTCCATCAACATCAAACAGAATGGCCTCAAGTGGTGCAAGCCCAACAAGAGAAGCAACGCTGTCAAAATGGAACCAACTTAGAAATACATAGTGGGAAATGTAAAGATCTGTCATACTGAATGAAGACACAATACTTAGTAACTATGTAGCATCAGTGTCTCTGTAACTCAGCCATGAACTCTGTCAATTGTAGCTAAAATAACCAAGATTCAGTTGGCATTAATTATCCAGACTACCCACATAACTCCTTTGATTCGTCATAGAAAGGAATGCAATGCCAACCAGAAATCTTAAATAGCTAATTCAGGAAGATTTATCGAAGATGTGCCGATTGATGCAACAAAAAACAACGAATTGCTTCTGTAATCATAAATTGAACGCATCACCAAATTATCTTCCAAATCTGGACTGCAACCATCAATTAATTTCTCGGTAAATCCGACTACAAAGCTACTTTCTACTATCTATCGAAGACTTTCATCTGTAAATGACAAAAGAAGATTAATGAGTAGGCAAAAAGCAAAAAAGAGAAAAAGGAGAAAGGAAGAGTAGTCTGTCAATTAGATGCCGAAGGATATATGCAATTAATCAGAAGAGAACGTGGATCACGCATCCAAGTGGAGAGACAACCCATGAACATAATCCATTTCGTGAGCAAGTGACATGGGTGATCCGTCACTTCCATTACGTTCAAGATGTTATTCATACAAAACATGCTGGCTCCGACTTGAGAGAATTTCGAACAAAGAATGACACTGCGACGATCTTAAATCAACGATGCGGTAACGGAGAGAATAATGGAAAATCTCCAGGAAAATAGGTGAACGAGTTCGAACATTTTGAATTCTACACGATTCCAAAGGCCCAATCTGGACTCCAACATTCGGGGAGAAACGCGAAAGTCCATGATCGGCGCACAAACAAGCAGGATCACCACAGCATAACGGATACACGTCCGACTTTTCACTGAACACGATCCAAAGTCCCCTAGGGAATCGAACAAAACATCCACCGAGCGCCATCCGTTTCCGCAGCGACAAGAACGATGAACGCTCGAGGGAATGACGGACACCAACACTCGAGGAAATGAAAGAGCGAGAGAAGTGGCTCGAATCGGGAAGCGAGCTTACCTCTCCGACGAATCTCCGGCCGTCATCCTGGTGCTTCGCGCCAACCGAGATCGGAGCACAGGCTCTCTGCGATGATACCGAGCGAATTGGTCTCGCTTGGAGCGATGGAAAGGAAAGAGGATTGTGGTTGGGGTTATTTATGTATGCGCGCGAGAGAAGAAGACGAGCCCGGAATCTACCACGGAATCAAATAAAAGCGAACGCGAGAGGTGCTTTTCAATTTTGATTTTCCTTGTAATATTTTCCCCCCTCTCTTTTCTGTTTTGTTTTTTTCGACCAAAAAAAAAAAAAAAACTGTCGAGTGCTTCCCTGAATTTATCGTATTTTCACTGTCCTCCCACGGGCTTTTGAAATTTATGAAATTGGCTATGAAAAGTACATGTCAATTCAATTGAAGGATGAAATCGCACAACTTCTTGAAAATTGGGAGTTGAACAAATCCGACGGTAGCCAGTAGCCACGACCAATTTGCTCCTAGAAGAGCATTGCCGTGAGCGACGGGTTTCTTTTCTCTTTTAGCAATCCAAATCAAAGGCGAGCACAATTACATATCATCGTATATGACATTTTCTGACGCATCTTGATTGGAACATGCCCAGCTACATCAAAATAAAAAGACCGGACAACCTATCCTACAGCTAACAGTGGATAAATTTAGTTCTATGCGAATTGGACACAATTATCATATTTGGAAAGGGAAAAACTATGGACTTGTTCGATTCAGTTCACCCACTTAGCGACGTTACCATGGCGCCGCTTTCGACCACTAGGCCCCAAGCGATTGCGACCGCCGACTCGCTCACATTTTGTCTCCTTATCCCTCTTTATTGGGAAAAAGGCGGATAATATGCGGAAGCGAAACCCTTTCTCCCTTCTTGCGTGATCAAGATAGGCAAGAAGAAAATAGAAAAATGTAGAAACGGAGACTCACAGAACTTTACGTGGAAAACCCGAAAGGGAAAAATCGCGAAGATCGTCCACTATAGTAGCAGGATTACAATAATATGTCTTCACCGAAATTGGTGGAACACCCTCACCAGTATGTGGAATACAAGTACAAGAGGATACCACTCACTCTCACACTCTTCACACAAAGGTGGCTCTCTCTCTCTCTCTCTCTCTCTCTCCTCTCGGAGGATCTCTCTTTTGTTGAATGGCTCGTCGAATTCTTCGACCTCACCGACACTTCTCTCTTGGCGGATATCTCTCACTTGATAGTGGAATGCTTAAATGTCTGATTGTTTCATGCCATCTCTTCATTCCCTATTTATAGAGGGCCATGGGATCACTTTTCCATGCTCTAGAAATCTTCACCAATTAATGAGGTGGATTTACGAAGATGATTAGCACCTTCTCGATGCACGGAGCCACGATAATTCACTTTCCCGTGCGAGGTGGTTGCATTGGAACTATGTGATCATCAATGCATTAATTTTCCCTCATAATTAAGGAGAATCCCAACAAATCTCTCCCTTCGACTTAATTAGAGAGGCTTACCACACCGGCACCTTCACAGCACTCATCGAACTTCTTTGATGGAATAACCTTAGTCATCATGTCGGACCAGTTCTCATCTGTGTGAACCTTGTCGAGTTGTAGATGTTTCTCTTCTATGACATCTCGAATCCAATGATATCGCATATCGATATGTTTTGATCGAGAGTGATAGGCTGAATTCTTAGACAAGTGTATGGCACTCTGATTATCACATCTTAGCACATACTTTTCTTGCTTATGACCCAGCTCAAGCAAGAAGTTCTTCATCCAGAGCATTTCTTTACATGCTTCTATGGCTGCAATATATTCGGCTTCGGTGGTAGATAGGGCGACACATTTTTGGAGCTTCGACTGCCAAGACACAGCTTCCCCTGCAAAAGTAGTCAGGTACCCTAACGTCGATTTTCTCGAATCAACATCACCACCTAAATCTGCATCCGTGTAACCATCTAGCACGGGTTCTCCTTTGCCGAAACACAAACATCTTGTCAATGTACCCTGCAGATATCGAAATATCCATTTGACAGCGACTCAGTGCTCCTTTCCAGGATTTGAGAGATATCGGTTTACAACACCAACCGCATGAGCAATATTGGGTCTGGTGCAAATCATTGCATACATAAGGCTGCCAACCGCCGATGAATATGGCACATTCTTCATCTCTTCTTTATCTTTCTCAGTCGATGGACTCTGCTTCTTGCTTAATTTGAAATGTTTGGCAAATGAAGTACTTACTGGTTTAGCCTTGCTCATATCTAATCTCTTGAGAATCTTCTCGATATACTTCTCTTGGGATAACCATAATAGCTTCTTCGAACGATCTCGCAAGATCTTCATCCCAAGGATCTGCTTCGCTGCACCTAGATCTTTCATAGCGAAGGACTTGCTCAAGGCTTTCTTCAGGGCAGAAATTTTCGTCGAATCTTGCCCAACTATCAGCATATCATCGACATAAAGCAAGAGAATTATAAAATCACCACTAGCATACCTCTTAATAAATACGCAGTGGTCGGCGGTAGTCTTCTTGAAATCATGTTCCGCCATGAAAGTATCGAACTTCTTGTACCATTGTCTTGGTGCTTGCTTTAGACCATATAGGCTCTTTTTAGGACAACACACCATGTGTTCTTTACCTGGAACTTCAAAACCCTCGGGTTGCTCCATGTAGATTTCTTCCTCTAGGTCTCCATGAAGAAAAGCTGTCTTCACATCCAGTTGTTCGATCTCCAAGTTTAGAGTAGCGGCTATACCAAGGACAGCTCGGATAGATGACATCTTCACTACTGGGGAAAATATTTCATTGAAATCGATGCCTTTCTTCTGGTTGCATCCTTTGACAACAATTCGAGCTTTGTACCTTGGCCGCGAGCTATTTTCATCAGCTTTGAGTTTAGACACCCACTTATTTTTCAACGCTCGTCTTCCCTTCGGAAGCTCAACAAGTTCATAGGTGTGATTCTCATGCAAGGATTGCATCTCCTCCTGCATGGCTTTCTCTCATTCTTCTTTATCGTTGCTGGCAACAACTTCTTCATAATATTGAGGCTCCCCTTCTTCTGCAAGAACTGTATAGTCATCCGCAGGATATCTGGTCGAAGGACGCCTGATTCTAGTAGATTGCCTTAACTGAGGTTGCACTTCAGGCTCTCGTTCGACAGGCTCTGTCTCTGTCATTTCGACAAGTTCTTCTGTTGGTGGTTTGACATTTCCATCACCAACTTCTTCATTATTGCTCTGCGATGATTCTCCCCCTGAATCACTACGCTCCTTAGAAGATAACATAGGATCGGAATGGGTAACAACCCTGGTCTTAGGCTTTTCGATATCTTCATGAGTTTGGTCTTCAAAGAACACAACATCACGGCTTCTCACGATCCTCTTTTTGATAGGATCCCACAGTCAAAAGCCAAACTCATCTTTTGGTGAACTAAGGTAAATACACTCCTTGGTCTTCGCATCGAGCTTAGATCGTTCGTCTTTAGGAATATGAACGAATGCTCGGCAACCAAATGCTTTCAGATGACCGTATGATGCCTTCTTCTTTGTCCAAACCTCATCTGGGATATCTCCATCCAAAGGTCTTGACGGTGACAAGTTGATTATATCAACGGCAGTCTTCACGGCTTCACCCCAAAGCGACTTGGGTAGTTTGGCGTGAGATAACATGCATCGAACTCTTTCTTCGATGGTTCGGTTCATCCTCTCAGCTACACCATTTAGCTGAGGCGTCTTTGGAGGCGTCTTTTCCAGTTTAATTCCATGTGACCTGCAATATGCTTCAAATGGGCCACGGTACTCACCACCATTATCGGCTTGCACGCACTTCAATTTCTTCCCAGTCTCCCGTTCCACCATGGCATGGTACTCCTTGAACGCTTGGAGAACTTGGTCTTTCGTGCTCATCAAGGACACCCATACTTTCCTTGAGTGATCGTCGATAAAGGTGACAAAGTAATATGCACCACCAAGAGATTTCTCTGTCATCGAACAGACATCGGTATGAACCAGATCAAGAACATACCTTCTCCTTCTAGGTCGATCTGGTTTCTGGAATGACACTCGGCGTTGTTTACCAGCTAAGCAGTGAGTGCAGGCCTCCAGTAGTTGGCCTTTTATATCAGAAAGAAGCTTTTTCTTGGCGAGGATCTGCAATCCCTTTTCGCTCATGTGACCAAGCCTCTTGTGCCACGGCTCCATGCTCAAGTCACCGTGGGCAACGTTAGCATCTCCGTTGCGCACTCTTCCTTGCATGACATACAAGGAGCCTTCTTTCTTTCCTCGGGCGATAACCATACTCCCTTTGGCGAGTTTCCATTTACCCGCACCGAAGTGATTTACCATCCCGGCATCATCCAGCTTCCCAGCTGAGATAAGGTTACGGCGCATGTCAGGAACATGCCTAACCTCCTTCAATACCAACTTGTATCCCGCGTCGGTCATCAAAGTGACTTCACCAATTCCAACAATTTTGCTGGTGACGCGATTTCCCATCTTGACTCTACCAAAGTCACCACTTTGGTAGGATGAGAAGAAACCTTCATGAGGAGTGACGTGAAAGGACGCACCTGAGTCAATGATCCATGAACAATCATCGTCGGCAACATTGAGATAGTTGGCTTCTCCAATAAGAAAAATGTCATCAACTTCAGTTGCAGCAACGGCTGTAGTGCTCTTCTCCTCCTTCTTCTTTGGGTCAACCTGGTCTGGCTTGACATTGTTAGCCTTCTGATCTCTCTTGAGAATCCGGCACTCTGGTTTCTTGTGACCGGGCTTCCCGCAATAATAGCAGGTTACCTTGGGGCGAGATTTAGACCGCCCACGAGACTTGTCATATCCGCGGCTTTTGCTTCTTCCACGGGCCTCATTTCTTGCGTGATTATCGACGAGATTAGCCTCATATTGGTTGGACGTACCTCGTTCTTTTCTCCTAGCTTCTTCATTCATTAGGCTATCGGCAACGCCATCCATGGAGAGCTTCCCATCCGGGGCTGAGTTACTTAGAGTGACGACTAACGTGTCCCAACTTTCTGGTAGGGAACTGAGGAGTAGAAGGGCTTGCAACTCATCATCGATCTTCATCTCGATCTTTGTCAATTGATTCACGAGCCCCTTAAAGGTGTTTAAGTGCTCGATCATACTTTGGCCATCCTTATACTCCAGCTTCACCAAACGTCGCACAAGATGAGCTTTATTGCGAGGAGTCTTCTTTTGGATCATGGACTCCAGCTTCGACCATAATTCAAAAGCATTGGTGTAAGTCGACACATGCTCGAACAAACTTTTGTCGATGTACTTACGGATCATGGCAACCGCTTTGCGATTCAAGAGCTCCCACTCTTTATCGTCTTTTCCTTCCGGCTGCTCCTCATTTAGGATTGGCTCGTACAAATCCCTACAATACAGGTGGTCCTCCATCATGGGCTTCCAATATGAATAGTTCTCCGCAGTAAGTTTGAACATATCACCATCATGGGTGACGGTAGCCTCCATCTTGAAACACACGATGCTCTTGAACCAAGCTCTGATACCACTGTTGGGAAAAATGCGGATAATATGTGGAAGCGAAACCTTTCTCCCTTCTTGCGTGATCAAGATGGGCAAGAAAAAAATAGAAAAATGTAGAAACGGAGACTCACAGAATTTTACGTAGAAAACCCGAAAGGGAAAAACCACGAAGATCGTCCACTATAGTAGCAGGATTACAACAATATGTCTTCACCGAAATTGATGGAACACCCTCACCAGTATAGTGGAATACAAGTGCAAGAGGATACCACTCACTCTCACACTCTTCACACAAAGGTGGCTCTCTCTCTCTCTCCTCTTGGAGGATCTCTCTTTTGTTGAATGACTCGTTGAATTCTTCGACCTCACCGACACTTCTCTCTTGGAGGATATCTCTCACTTGATAATGGAATGCTTGAATGCCTGATTGCTTTATGCCATCTCTTCATTCCCTATTTATAGAGGGCCATGGGATCACTTTTTCATGCTCTAGAAATCTTCACCAATTAATGAGGTGGATTTATGAAGATGATTAGCACATTCTCGATGCACGGAGCCACGAGAATTCACTTTCCCGTGCGAGGTGGTTGCATTGGAACTACGTGATCATCAATGCATTAATTTTCTCTCATAATTAAGGAGAATCCCAACACTCTTTTCCTATCTTACTATGTCTCAGTTCTTATCTTGGTAACTAAGGCTGCGTATGGATAGTGGCTGGGGAAACTGTTTCTGTTCCAAAAGTATTCCCGGAACACTTTTGGAGCAGAAACGCGTATGGTTCAAAAATGTTCCGAAAGTGTTTCGTGGAACACTTTTGTGCCAAAGAACGCTTTTGAAGGAACAAAAAAAACTTGCTTTTGGGGTTTTTGAACACTTTTTGGAACACTTTTGAAACCACCATCTCGCCGACGCGATTACCACTCGCCGCCTCGCTAAAAGCGGGCCGTCGACGATCGCCGGCCGTCGTTGTCGGCCGCCATCCGCCGTCGCCAGTCGCCGGCCACCTGCCGCCGGCCGCCGCCGCCTGCCGCCGGCCGCCGCCGCCGGTCGCCGCCGTCCATTGGCCGCCGCCGATCGCCAGTCGGCGACTGAAAAAAAGTGTTTTTTTTTTTAAATTACCAAACGCGTTTTTTTCCTAAAAATCATAATTTTGAACAGAAACACAAAAAAATGTTTCTGTTCAAAAAATGCTCCCTGGAACAGAAACGCTACCATACGCAAACGTAGCATCAGGTGATTTGTTAGTCTCCCTTGAACCATATATTTTAAACAGTTTATAGGTACGACGGGCGTATCAATCTGGCCACCAGTGTGTAGCACCTGCAATTTAATCTCCCGGTAATGTCCGCTCGCATGATTATATTCTATAGAGAACCGTGAAAAATGTAGAGGATATTCTCTTTTCTTTTCGGGCCTAATAATGTTGATGATGTTTTGAAGTTGACTAAAGATGTGAGTTTTTTTTTTCCTTTTTTCCACTTTCGTACAGAGTTTAGCGTACACGGTTTGATGCCATTCACTTTGAAATTTCAGGCATTCTAATACGAAATTAGACAGAGTCAGAAGTGCATAATCTACAATGGGGGCTCATCTTTTATTCAGCATCGCATGAAAGAATTTAGACATGGCCATCAAAGTGCAGGCTTTTAATTCCTTCACGCCCACATGCGTCGGCCATCCGCTCCTCCACATCGGCTTGCGGTCATCGCCGCTGTTACACCTCGTCGCCTCCTTGGTCTCTTCGACGGACCAGGGAAACCGGCAAGGGTCGAGAAACCTGCAAATGAAAAGTCACATCAGTTCAATCCATAAACCGTGGGTCGATTCATTAGAAAAAGAGCATGAATTCGCCATTGCTAAAAAGAGGATCAACTTATTTTCAGGAGAATGTGGAGCAAGATAATCGGTTTCTCACAACAGCTTACCTGTGTATATTCTTTTGCAATGTGTCATACATCATACTGTATTATCATCGATGTTTCCCGCATTTCTTATCATGAGAGTCCATCAGAGTTAAAAAGAAAGGGAGAATAATGAAACCCAACTTTCTGTGAGACGGTGATAATGCGAGAGGAACGAGTTATAGGAAATTCTTTTTCATACACGAGAGTTGAAGAACTGATCGGAATTGGGAAGATAGCATCGTTCCTGTTTCCACTCAACTCCCAGTAATCTAATCTGTAAGCAAAGTAATGTGGCACATCTCTCAGAATCAGAACAGATTCTGGCAACAATATGCGATCCTGAAGTCGAATCATCATCAACTTGCAGTTTCGCAGCATCGAATCTAAATGGCTAATGGCAGTTGACGGGCAGGTCCTCTACCTGCCTGGTCGTGAAAGAATCTTTCAAGCATCCTTTTTCTCGAGCGCTTCTAAAGCGGCCCACAGCTTTGGGTCATCATAACTCTTGATGAAGAATGTTGGCTTTGCTTCCATCAGTTGATGCTCCGGGTTCCTCGTTGTTATGCCGATAGTGGCCACTCCAGCTGCCACCCCTGCTTTTATGCCCGAAACTGAGTCCTGGAGACCCAAAACACAAGATGCAATTCAGGACACCAAATTATCCCATCAGATTTCCCGAAAAATAAAGATCAGATGCAGACCTCAAAAATTAGAGTATGCTCCTTCGAGGCCTCCAGCAGATCAAGGGCCTTCAGGTAAGGTTCTGGGTGTGGTTTGGCATGCTCACACTCACTTCCTAGAACAACAGCTTGAAAGAAATCCGAGAGTCCGAGACTTGAGATCATGAGTTCGGCATTTGGCCTAGGAGCATTTGTAACTGCAGCACGTTTCAGACCGTGGTCTTCGACCCACTTCTTCAATTTGTATAGGCCACTCACGGGCGTTAGTTGTTCCGAGGCCAATCTGTGCCATCCGTGGAGCTTGATGTCAAAAAATTTGGAAGAGTAACAAGTTCGTGAGAAGAGAAGTATGATGTAATGGAAGACTTACTTGCGGAACACGGCTTCCTTGTCCTCACAGAGTTTTTGGCCTCGAGGAATATCATCTGGGAAAAGGAGCTCAGCTATGTCTTCATTGTGCTTTCCAGAAATATTATCAGCAAAGAAATCCTCCGTGATCGGAACTCCACCATTGAAACCTATCTGTTTTGAAAAGAGCGCGTAAAACAAATCAAATAATTGGATAACAAAAGCATGTCATCATGCATCTGCAATCAAGAGACGCCCATGATTCACTATCGCTAGACTCGATGAAAGAAAAATGAAAAGCCAAGTCAAAGGATTGAATTTCTCGAACAAGGCACAACAAAATGATTTGTAAATAAGGATGAAAACTCTACCTCTTGGAGCATCTCTCTGAAGGCATAGTAGTGGAGAGGATCCGAGTCGCATAGAGTTCCATCAACATCAAACAGAATGGCCTCAAGTGGTGCAAGCCCAACAAGAGAAGCAATGCTGTCAAAATGGAACCAAATTACAAAGACGTGGGAAACGTAAAGGTCTATTATAGTGTCCGAAGACACGACATCTACCAACTCTGTAGCATTAATGTCTCTTCAACTCTGCCATCAGCTCTGTCGATTTTAGCTAGATAACCACGTTTCAGTTAGCGCTAGTTATCCACACCACCCACATAGCTCCTTTGATTAGTCATAGAAAGCAAAAGGATTTCCAACCAGAAAATTTTACATAATTAATTCAGGAAGATTTTTCAAAGATGTGCCGAATGATGCAACGAAAAGCAATTCACTGCTTCTGTGATCATAAATTGAACGCAGCCCCAAATTATCCTTCAAGTCTGGACTGCAACTATCAACCAATTTCTCAGTCCATCCAGTTACAAAGCTACTTTTTACTGACTAGTGAAGACTTTCGTCTGTGAATCATAAGGGAAAATTAACAAGTACGCGACGACCAACAAAAAAGAAAAGGAAAAGTTGTCTGTCGATTACATGCCAGGGAATATATGCAATTAACCAGAAAAGACTGTGAATCATGCTTCTAATTGGAGACACAAACCATGAACAATATCGCTTCCGCGAGCGAGCGACATGAGTGATCCGCCGATTTCATTACCTTCAAGATGAATATATCAAACATGCTAGCTCCGTCTTGGGAGACAATCGAACAAAGAACGACAGCCCGACGATGTTAAATCGACATGCACTATCGGAATCTCCACGAAAATAGGCGAACGAGGTTCGATCGTTTCAAGTTCAATACGTGAATCCAAACCTCCAACCGATTTGACATCAAAGAAGAACCGCGTTTCTATCGAATCCAGTCGCACGACTGCACTCCAACATTCGGGGAGAATCACGAACGTGCATGAACAAGCAGGATCACAACAGAATACGGATATACGCACTGAACATGATCCGAACTGCCCGAAACAAAACTAACGAGACATCCACCGAGGGCGTTCATTTCCGCAGCGACTAATCGACGAACGGCCATTTTCGAGGAAATGAAAGAGCGAGCGGGTGGCTCAAACCCGAAGCGAGCTTACCTCTCCGACGAATCTCCGGAAGATGAAACAGTCATTGTGTTGCTTCGCGTCCCACCGAGACTGGATCGGGAAGCTTCTCGGCGATTGCAGCGGGCGAATTGGTCTCGCTTGCAGCGATGGAGAGGAAGGAAGGTGGCGAATGATGGTGATATAAATGCGCGCGAGAGAAGAAACTGAGCACGGAATCAACCCCGGAATCAAATTAAATCGAACGCGAGAAGTTTTTTTTTTTTAAAAATTTTAATAAAATAATAACTATTATTTTCTTTTTTTATCTCTCCTCTTTTTTCCTTTTGGGAAAATGGTATAAACGGCCCACTAATTTTCGCCAAATATGCAATCTAATCTCTGAAACTTTTAATTTATCCAATATGGTCATTGAACTTTAGCCAAATGTACAATGTCGTTTATGAACTTTTTAATCTGTCCAATGTGGTACTTAAACTTTTTGATGCATGTTTAATTTAGTACCTAAATTATATAAAAATATTCAATATTATTCATGAATTTGAATTAATGGGACGACAACATTGGACATTATATAATTCAGGGACTCCATTTAACATGTACCAAAAGTCTAATAACCACATTGAATAAATTAGAAGTCTAGGTACCATGGTATATATTAAACTAAAGTTTATAGACCACACGCGGTGCATTGGGTCAAAGTTCAAAGTCCACTTATTTCATTATCCATTTCCTTTTTAGTTGTGCATGTGGCCAATTGCGGAGAGCTTCCCTGAACTTGTCGTATTCCCATTTTCCTCCCATGGGCTTTTAAAGTTTGTGGAATTGGCCATGAAAACCAAATGTTGTTCAATTGAAGGACGAAGCTTTGCTGAACTTAATGAAAATTGGAGTTGAACGGCGGTGATAGTCATGAGTCATGACCAATTTCGGTCCAGTAGAAAGCTAAGCTGTCTCATGTATTCAGAGGTTTCGATAGAGGAGCGGTGGTGCGGATATACCAAGATGAAACGGATAAGTTATCCTAGCCTTACGAGTGGGATAAAGTTTATTCTAACCGGATTGAACACAATAGAAAAAAGAGAGAAAAAGGACGAAAAAGATTGTCTCGTTTGAATCAGTTCACACACTCAGCCAGCGCCTCCTTTGACTGCCATATGATGGCCAAATTTAGAGCGATCTAGCCACCGCAGACCATCATGCGGTGGTTGCCTTTGCTTCGATAACCACCCGACAATGGTCGCGGCCCGAGGCGACATCGATCGCCAATGTTGGTCTGTGTTCCTTCGAGCGTATCATCTATTTTCCCGTCTCTTCTCATTCTATAGCATCCCAGTTCTTCTCATCCCAGTTTTTCACATTACAGAAACGCGGATACAGAGATCTGGTTAGCTAGAAACCCATGAGACACAGGCAATTTTAGTCTTCCTTACGTCATATCCATCATGGGCCATCGTTTTTTTTCCCCAATTCATGTAAAATTGAATGGGGGGAGGTTCAAAACTTCAAAAATTGCAGTGGCTTCAAAATTTTTTAAAAAAAATTATTCGACCAAAAAAAAAATACATATTGCGGGTGCATAATGGTCGTGACAAAGGATAATTTCTTTGCTTTGGTTTCTTCTTTCTTCATATGCTTGGTGAAACTTGCCAAAGCTACTTTCTCTCTTTTCTGCGAAATCCCAACTTGACTTGGCTTTCTCCCCAAGTCTTTCTGGACTTTCAGGGCCAAACTGGCGGCCACATTTTTTGTCGTGTCTCCGCCCAGACATGTCAAATCTCATTTTGAACTCTCTCTTTCATTTCCGATTCATAATTCATGTACCATAGCCATGTTTTCACTTTTATCTAAATTTGTCTAGTATCAAAGCATCATGATTGATTTAAGATAATAATAATAAAGAGGGTGTTCGTTTGTTTGGATATTCAAGCTCGGCGTGTCGTGCAGTCTTGAATTATTGTATTCGAGTTCCTCTTTCGTGTTTTACCTTCTGTCGTGAGAGGGGGTCGGGTCTAATCCACCGGACCTACTCACATTTTTCAAGGCCAATAGAGTCCTCAATACACGAATCTCCACCTTTTATCGACCAACATGCTCCGTCCTTGCAGAAAAAAGAAAGTATGTGCAGCACGCCCTCGTTGGTTCTGAAACGGCGAGTCGTCTTGGGTGGAGGCTATCTTTTTTGTTCTTCTTTCTTCCCAGTAAAGTCCGCTCACACGATTATATTCAATTATGCCGAGGATATTCTCTTCGCTGTTGGGGCTAAAAATATCTATGATTTATCCAAATTGACTAGAGACGTAGTCGGTTTGATGCATTCGCTTTGAAATTTTAGGCATTATGATGAGAAATTAGGGACATTCAGAAGTACATATTCTATAATGGGGTTCATCTTTTATGCATCTTCACATGGAAGAATTCAGACATGGCCGTCGAAGTGTGCTGTTGATTCCTTCACACCCACGTCGATGGTCGATGCAAGCTGGCCATCTGGTCCTACCCAAAGGCTTGCAGTCATCGTCGCTGTCACGCCTCGTGACCTCCTTGATCTCATAGTCCAGAATTTTATGGACGCTAACCTTGTCAACCAACTCTATCATGGTAATAAGATGGTCGACCAACTGTGTCGTGGTAATTGATTAGACGCAATCATGTACGGACAGCTGATCTATGGTCATCGATGTCTGTCAATATCGATGGCTATGGTCATCGATGATAGTTCTCGTTGAGTCTTGATCGAATCTTGATCGCCATTCATCCTTAAATCACATGCCTTCTCACGCCTAGGACCGGATTAAATGTTTGTGCAAACATGGCCTAATTGGATTGCTCTCTAAACATGGAACCGCAGAATCTGCTATATTGAAACACATTATACTCCATGCTATTCCGCGTAAAGCTTAGTTACACATTGTTTGATCATCAGACAACCCGACTTAAAACACGTTTCTCTCGCAATGCACATAGAATAATATCCCCTCTTATTATAGAGAAAAGCAAAAGCGTTCATTGAATCCAAGTGGATGGAGAAAGAAAGCTTCTTCGATCAGTCAGCCATGAACCAGCGACCCAATTTCTGGCTGACGGCATGACCGATCATTCTAATATGAGAAAGAGACGTGTGATTTCTCGAGGGGTGGAAAATTTGTTACAAAGATGCTAGTCGAGGAACTGCTCCACGAGCTTTCCTACAGAATGAGCTAAACTATCTGCTCCTTCCTCAGTAGAGGCCTCCGCATAAACTCGGATAACATCCTCAGTGCCTGACGGGCGTATGAAAGATCGGCCACGAGGGTATTTAACTGCATCAAAAGGACAAGGGAAAAACTCATCATTAGCCCAATAAAAAGCCAATCAAAGAATCCCAGAGAAGGAAAAAGGGCAAGCAAAAGAGTCAGTTCCAGAATTCAAGGTTCAAATGCCTAATTCAGATAACATATTTCCGAAAATATTTAAAAAAAAACACACAAGAAGTACAGATGCACAAAAATAGTAACGGTCGCATTCCCCAGGTCAGACAGATGAGGAACACTTTCTGCCTTTTTCGTCTATCTTTTTGGCACGCGTAACATGGATGCATTTGCTAGCGGAAGTGTGTGTTTCATTTTTATACAAACCATACCTGTCAAATATATAGCCCAAAATACATGTGAAAACCATACATTGGTACCAATACCACTAGCATGCCAACCGAAAACAAAAACCGCTTATTGTACCAGTTTCAGCGTTGATGGCTTCTTGAATGCCAGGGGGCTTCACGACTACTGTTTCTGCATTTGTTGTGACAACCGCAGTTCTATCCATAACTTTGACCTGATGCAAACATATACGGGAGGGTGGGCGGTGGAGAGAGAGGGAGAGACGAGGGGATCAGTAACCTAATACAGAGTATACATCGAATTATGTTATGGTATCAAAATGAGGATAGAGTTTCAACCAAAAGATCAGATCAATTCTTCTAACTGATTAGTAAAATCAATAAAAGAACGGACTTCAAACTGAGATTTTCTATACCATTTCTGCCTCCAAAGGAAAAAGGAGAAGTAAACTTCTGTACAAGTGTTTCTCTCAATTCCCATAAGACAAATGGAAGAGCACTTCATAAGTTACCAAGAAGGCATGAACTGCAATGAAATAATATTGATTCCTATAACATGAATAAAGTGCTAAAAAAGGAAATCAGGAAACATTATTCACCCATTTGAGTTTAACTCAAGAGTGCCATGACATCGATTACATGATGAGTTGTGAAAAGAAGTGAGAGAGGAAAACATAAAGGTGCCAACTGCCAAACATTACACAAAATTTGATTAGAGAAACCAACCTTGAGCTGTCTGCTAGGTAGATCCCGATAGAGTTCACTCCATTGGTTGATTGACCAGCCGAGATTTCGCAAGATGGCTTCAGCTAGCAGCAGCCCACTGAAAGCATCTCCTACTGCTTGATTGACAAGCTTACTGGCAGCAAGCAGCCTCAGAGCAGCTTTTTGCGGCTCTGAACCTGAAAAACACAACTTCAAATGAGTTTCAATGACAATATCACACCATTAATGCCCACTAATATGCGACGTAACAAATACCTTCAGACATTGAAGAAAGCTCATTGTGTCTCTTCTCCAACCAACAGAGAAAGCTATCTGAGAACAAAATGGTGCCATGTCCATTTGCCTCAAAATAGATGCCAATATCATATTCCACAGCTTTCTCATGCAAATATTTAACGCCTGTCGGGGTTAACACAACCTCTAGACCCAACTCCTTCAGGAAGTCTGTTGATGCGCCATTGGCATAAGCTGTTTGTACAACTCCAAGACGAGCTTGATAAGGGTTGTTTTCATCTACCCCCTTGTAGAGTATACTTAGCTGCTCTTTAATAAATAATGCAAACAAAGATAATATTTTGTCCCCATCCACAAGCATGATGTTGTTGCTGCTCACAGATGGCACTACGAAATATACGAGCCGATCAGCATCTCCATCCAAACTAGCACACCTGAAAGACTAGACATATTTAAGCAGTCAGTGCCAATTCAATCAATAGGTCAAGCTACTCATCAAAATAATAGAAAACGAAACTAAAACATAGCAATGGACGTTGAACACATTCATGATTTTTATGCAGGATTGAGCTTATTTCATGACAGAAAAAAGTAACACTATTAGGATAGCAGTAATTTGGCATTATATGCACGTGCTGCTGTCAATCATATACTATCAACATCAACATCAATATCACCTTTATCCCAAACTAGTAGGGGTCGGCGGTCGATAAACCCAAAAATAAATAAAATAGAAGCAAGATCGATTGAGAAAAAAGAAATAACTATATAAAAATAAATAAATAAAAATAAAAATATATACGAGAAAAAGGACTAAAAAGGACAGTCAGGAACGTAAGAATGACGCACCTCCACTAGGGGTGAGCGATTCCAGGTTCTGGGTAGATTCCACCCAGAACCTGGAACCTACCCGCTAATACAGGCTCCTCATTTTTTGGAACCTAGAACCTACCCTCTCCCTCTCACAGGTTCCAAGGTTCGGTTATAGGGTACCCGGAACCTGTAAGAAAAGCAGCTCCAACATCCACATAATCATTTTTAATCAGAGAGAATGATTAGCAGTTGATAAAAAAAGCCAGTGCAATTACCAATGCTCATTTCATATAACTCTCATGCTCCAAGTAAGTTTGGCTTTCATTTCTCCCTAATTGCCAAAGTCAAGCAGTAGTTAAAAGACAACATTGTCAAGCAACCTTTCCAGGTGACTCGCCATCTCTTTGCATCTTCTTCATTCCTCTAATGTATATGGTGGCTATCAAGAATTCAAGATTCAAAAACCTTGTCCTGAAGCAAAAGGGTCCAAAGTGCCCTAGCCTAATGGGAAGTTGAATGAAGCCAATCTGACCACGTAATGTGTAAGTTATCCAAAATACAAAAGAGCACATTTTCTTCACCGTAACGCGTAACCCACCTAGCAGCCCTATATTTGCTTCTCTCTCTGTCTCTCTTCACTTTATCATTTTTCTCAGCTTGACCTTCTTCGCGAAGGACACCATGACTTACCACTTCTTGAATGCGCTAATTATAAATTGAAAACCGAAAAATGGACGTTCAAACAGGCGAACAGCAATAGAGTGAGCCAATCCAACAACAGAGATCTAAAACAAAGCTATCATGGCAAGGCAATCATGTTCAATAGATTATCAGACAGAAATCTAAAAGAAAGTTGGATGGGGCATTTTGTCGAACAGATTATGGGAAGGCTAAACGTTCTGTTCCGGCTACAATCAAAACAATGCATACGCATTACCAGATTTATAGAAGTTGATGAAGCTGCGATGGACGGTTGCTAATGGACGAGAGGTCGTGCGACTGGCGAAGGTGAAAACAGTGGATCTCGGGGAGGAAAAGTGAGATTTAGAAAAGGAGAGAGCTTTGCCGGAAAGAGAAAGTCGACAGTGATGGAGGTCGTGTGCTAGATTGACGGTCGCCAGGGACAGAAGGTTGTGAGGTCGCGAGGTCTATGAATCGTGAATGAGCTGCAACACTGTCTCACTTGTACCCTCCAAGTCCTTTAGTGTTTTCACGTTTTGTTTGGTAACTTCTGTTACGTTTAGTCCATGGTTTTCAGGTTTCGGTTTCGGTTCGGTTCCGCTAAGAACCGAGAACCGGAACCTGCGGTTCCTAGAAAAGTAGAACCGGGAACCGGACCCTAGTTCATTAGAACCTGAAACCGAACCGGGAATCGGCAGTTCGTTCTTCGGTTCCCGAACGGTTCTGGTTCTACCCTGGAACCATGCTCACCCCCACTCTCCACAATGCTAATAGATTTTCTCCACTCCATCCTAAGACAAACTATACGCCAATCTATTTCCCACGTCATTAAATTTTGTTTTATTACTTTTCCCCAAGTAAATTTCGGCCGACCTCTTCCTTTCTTCATGTCATGTTCTCGGTAACACACTTTTGTTCTTACCGGATCATCTGGGGATATTTGAAGAATATGCCCAAACCATCTCAATCTATGTTCTCTCATATTTTCTGCCATCGGTGCTACTCCAACTTTTCGTCGAATAACCTCATTTTTTATCTTATCAATCCTCGTATGACCACACATCCACCTTAACATCATCATCTCTGCTACTCCATTTTGTCGATCATATGCTATCAACTAGTAAAATAGACAAAGTTTCACTACGTAAAGAGATTAACTCCAGGTCAGAAGATCCAGCTTTAACATTAACCAACCCATAAAAGCTGCTGCCATGGCTAAAAATAAGAAAGATAAACCTGTTGCCAAAGGTCTGTTGGATAGAAATAAATACATCCAAAAAATAAAACTTCTATTCAGCAACTTTTCCAATAGATACAAGAAGTGCATTTATACAAAGAACTTCTCAATAGAGCTTTCTTCAAAATGCTGCAAGCAAAACCAAAGTAAATGCTGCCTCTGAAATAAAGTTCCATCTTCAGCAAATGAAAGATGTGAATTGTTAAATACTCATGTCTGGGCTGCGGAAACAAAGTCGCACTATCAAATCAAAATTACTGACCTAAAATAATACGATAAAACACCCATGACCAGGGCCTCATAGGTCTCTTAAGTTTTCCTTCACCATTCCACCGGGATTAGATTGAAGTCAAATTGTTACACGATTTTTTCAAACTCAAAATGAATGGACTGAATATGACAGAACTTCCAAGCAATTTTCCTTCACTAATACAATGTGTATAAAAGAGAGAGTGTCTATTTTTGAGATCAAAGTTAATACTTACAAGCTTAGGGTTAAGCCTAGTACAATTATATATATTTAATGAACCTAACACTCCCCCTCAAGTTAGAGTGTACATATCAAAAGAGCCTAACTTATGACAAATATATGAAACTCGTCCACGTCGAATTGTGAAAATGTCTGCTAGTTGCTCTTCAGAACGCGTGTGTGCACCAACCGTATGTCCTCACAATTTACCTTTTCCCAAACAAAATGACAATCCACCTCTATATGCTTCGTTCGCTCGTAAAACACTGGATTTTTTTTTTTTTAGGACTAAGTGAAACATCGGATTGCTAGCAATATGAATAGCAGAATGATTATCACAATAGAGTAGATGATCCGATCATAGGCAGTCCAATCTCAGCTAACAACATACGAATCCATTGAAGTTCACCTGTAACATTAGCCATAGCACAATACTCGACGTCTACACTATATCAACAAAGAACAGATTGCTTCTTACTTTTCCACACAAGATTATCACCAAGGAAGACACAGTATCCCGAAGTAGATCGGCAATCCATAAGGGGCAAACAACCCAATCTGCATCAGAATATCCTATCACCTCCGAAGACTTGGGATTAAAATAATCAGTCATACGAAGATGACCCTGATTTGTAGAACGGCTTGCTTATGAGTAGTACGAGGAGAGCTCATAAATTGACTTACCACACTAACAACAAATGAAATATTCAGACGAATAATGGTAAGATAATTTAACTTGCCTATTAATCGGGGATACTTCTCTGGATCATGAAGAGGTTCTCCATGTTCATTATCAAGCCTCACTCCAGGATCCATAGGTGCGTTGCCAGGCTTAGCATCATATAAGCCAACCTCCTTAACAATGTCAAGAATATACTTTCACTGGGAGAGAGTAATATGCCATTAGCATAGGCAACTTTGATACCAAGAATAATCGAAGGTGACCTAAGTCTTTAGTGTTAAAGCTCCTTTTGTAGAAACTACTTAAGTCGTTGTATACCTTCATCATCACTTCTCATGACAATGATATCATCCACATAGATAACAAGAATAGCACACTTTTGAAGACGACATACTAAATACCGTGTGATCTACACTGAACCGATGCATGCTAAACGTAAAAACCGGATCATTGAAGCAACCAAACCAAGCATGAGGAGATTGCTTAAGTCCATGAAGAGTTTTTCGCAACCAGCACACCTTCTCCCCCAGGGCAACAGACCCAGGTGGTTGCTCGATAGACACTTTCTCATGAAGATCACCACAACGGAAGCATTTTTGACATCAAGTTGATGAAGAGTCCACTGAGACCGAGCAACCACGGAAATAACGATACAGACAGAAGGAATTTTGGCTACCGAAGAAAAAGTCTCATCATAGACAACACTATCAGTTTGAGTATAGCCCTTAGTACTAGGCTCAAGATGTAGGTGCGGAGGGTGGCAGAAGATCCATGGTTAATGGTGCCTGAGGACAAACATTGCGAAAATATGCTTGACCCTCAAAGAAAGTTACATCAACAGAAATATATTCCCTTCGGCGAGTAGGACTATAACAAACATACCCCTTTTGAGCACTGGAATGACCCACAAATATACATTTTGCAGCATGAGGTGATAATTTGTCCAACCTAGGAGACAAAGAATGAACAAAACATACACATCCAAAAATACGAGGACGAACAGACCACAAAGGATGATTAGGATGAAGAAGAGCATAAGGGATAGCTCCTTTCAACATGGAAAACGAAAGACAATAAGATGACATGCTGTGAGATGAGCATAGCTCCGAAAGGACTTAGTTATATGAGTGTGAAGCAGTAGACAACGGGTGACATCCAACAAATGACGGTTCTTACGTTCATCAACTCTATTTTGTTGCGAAGTGTGAGCGCACGAACTCTGATGTAAAATACCATAAGATTCAAGAAATGGAATGAAAGTAAAAGAAGAAAAGTATTCACGAACATTGTCTGTACGCAAGCACTTAACAGAATAACCATACTGAGTATGGACTTCATTATGAAACTGGCGGAAAAAATGAAAAACTTCAGTACAATCCTTTATTAAATATAATTGTACAAGTACAATAATCAATAAAAGTGACAAAATAGCAAAAACCAAATGAAGACTCTCAACTAGGACCATACACATCGGAGTGAACTAACTCGAATGGCTGGGATACACGACTCGAAACAATTAGGAGAACCAACTGACACATTTCACAATTAAACTGAAGATTTGAACTACACAAAAAGAAAACATCGCAATACGTTTGCTGATGGGTGACCAAAGCGACAATGTAATCGATAAGGATCATCCACAGCTTTATTCTAAACTGTTGTATAATCTCAAGGTCTAAGATGTACAATCCACAAGCCTCACGCCTACCACCTATTCGGCATCCGGTCTTCCGATCTTGAAGAACAAACGAAGACGAAGAAAAGATAATATCACAATCAAGGTCACGAGTAATAGAACCGACAGATAATGGATTGTAAGAGAAACATGGAATATGGTAAACAAAAGGTAAGGAGACAGAGGAACTCAATGATATCCAACTTGTAACAGTTACTTTGAATTGAGTCATCTGCTAAGGTGACTTGACGTAGAACGAACAGACGAAGTGGACGTGAAAAGACGAGGATCATCAGTCATATGATGAGTGGCACCCGAATCAATAACCCAAGAATGTGGAATAGCTGTACTGGACAGTAGACAAGTAGGATCATTATGCTGTGCTAAAGTAGCAACAAAACCAGAGACGACAACATTCACATTCTGTCATGCTCTGACTAGCTCATCATATTATACACGAGTCAAGTTTACAGTACCCTATCCAGAAGACGATCCAGGTGAAGGAGCCCAAGGCTCAGTATCAATACAGGCATGTAGACCTGGCAGCTTAGGATGAAGGTCATAACAGTAATCGATAGTATGCCCAAGAATGATAATTGGCACCATCCAGCTTGACCAAGGTATTATATAAGCCTGTCATACTATGATAAGGACCAAAAGATCCTGAACTCGAAGAAGCACTGGTGGGGATCAATCCCAAAAAAATAGACGGAGAACTTGAAGAATCGATAGACATCTCCACAAACCAGTAAAAAAAACACTTCACAAGCTACCACAACACCACTAATCATTGGGAAAATTCATGTTAAAGTATTACATGCGGGTCTCAATCTTCACCCATGAACAACAGAGAGAACCCAGCATGCAATCATATAACAAACACACCACCTACTAACAAACTCAGCAAATTCAGCCCCTCACCAGTCAGAAAAACACCTAAATCAGCAAATTCAGGACATTCACTTCACAGAACACCCATTCACCTCACAAAATCCTCAGCACAGCAACAAAATCAGCAAATTCAGCACATTCATGAGAAGATTTGACGACCATAGGGTTTGTTTGACCACCAAGGGGGGTTGCACCTCAACCAGCGACCACTAGGGAACGTTTGAGGGGGGTTCGCACCTCAATGAGCAACCACCAGGGATGGTCACGCCTCAGCCAGCAACCGTCTCAACTAGCGACCACCAAGGGAGGTCACGCTCAACTAGTGACCACCGGGGGACGACGCGCTCGACCAGCGACTGCCTGCGCTAAGTCACGCTTAGAGAGCGACCTTCAACAAGGTCACGTGAGAACTAGGCGACCCTCAGAGGGTCAGATCTATTCATCGGCATGAAGGATGACAAACGAAGGTGATGGATTGAGAAGGGATGAAGATCGTGATGTCTAATAAGTTTTACTTTGTCTTAAGCGTCCTTTGATACCATGTTGTTGAGCTGTAAATATCCAGATTTTATGGCTATAAATGTGTTGAGAATTAGCTGATTGTTAGGAATAGATTCTAGTCAAATCCCATAAATCGTGGGATTGTAATTACCATAAATCGTGGGAGTGTTTCCTTTTGTTTTCACTGCACATTAGCCTATAAATGTAACATTGTAAAGCAGCAGACTTCTATGAATGAGAATAAGAATCTCTCTCCATCAAATTTCCGCATGGTATCAGAGCACTAGGATAGATTTCTGGATTTCAGATTGCAGCCTTCATTGCTGCATTTTCAAGCCTTCATTGCTGTCCAGCATTTTCCTTTGTACGCAGCCTTCATAGCTGCAGTACTGCTCGTATTCTTGCTAATCTTCTCTTGGTATAATCTTCTTCATCCCTTTCCACCTTCTCTCTCCAAAAATGACCACATCCGAAACCACACCCAAGGTCATAGATTCTCCCTCTCCTACCACAAACCAATTGGAGGAGGTCGCCTCGTCAAACATGATCGGCGACCTTCAGAATATTAGGCCAGCCTATAGACTGAATGAGAAAAATTATCTCAAGTGGTCACAATTCGTCAAGACGTACCTGAAGGGCAAAGGAAAACTCAGCCATCTACTGGGGACAGGACCCAAGCAAGGAGATCCCAATTTCGACGCGTGGGATGAAGCTGATTCCATGATCATATCATGGCTATGGAATTCCATGGAACCAGTCATAAGCGATACTTGCATGTTTCTACCAACCGCAAAGGGGATCTGGGATTCCATCCAACGGACGTACTCAAAGGCCCGTGATGCAGCCCAGGTGTACGAAATTAAGGTGAAAACCAGTGGGACAAGGCAAGGAGGTAAGATTGTTACTGAGTATGCTAACTCTTTGCGGAACTTATGGCAAGAACTCGATCATTATCGGGTATTCCACATGCGGTGTCCAGAAGATGCAGCCATTTTGAAGAATTTTATTGAAAAGGATCGAGTCTACGATTTCTTAGCTGGGCTTAATTCTGAATTTGACCAAGTTAGAATTCAAATACTCGGCAAGGAGGATGTGCCATCATTGGAGGAGACGATTTCCTTGATCCGGGCAGAAGAAAGTCGTCGATCTGTCATGCTTGAACCACAATCAATAGAAGGATTAGCCTTGACAGTAGGAAAGGTTGATGAAAAGGGTGATCTACCAAGAAGAGACAACCGGGACAACTTGTGGTGTGCTTATTGTAGGAAGCCGAGACACACAAAGGAGCAATGCTGGAAATTGAATGGGAAACCAACTACTTCAAATCGAGAGTGGGTGAACCGGGCAACGCAACCAAGGCCCCGAGTCCACCTGATTGAGCAAGCTGGTTATGAAGCAGAAAAAGGAAAAACAACATTCAATAGTGAAGAAATTGAGAAAATAAGAGGTTTGTTAGGGTCTCTTAATAAACCCTCCGGTGCATGCTCACTGGCACTCTCAGGTAATTCTTGGGTTATTGATTCAGGGGCGACTGATCATATGACTCATATCTCATCACATTTCAGGACCTATACACCTTGTCCTAGCAATAGGAAGATTATTGTGGCAAATGGGTCTCTTGCTACTGTTGCAGGGGTTGGAGATGTTCCTGTCACACCTAATCTTGTCCTTAAAAATGTCCTACATGTCCCTAAACTGTCTTCCAATCTCATTTCTATACAAAAACTCACAAAAGATCTTGATTGTCAAGCTGTTTTTTACCCATCTTACTGTGTTTTTCAGGATCGGGACTCGGAGAGGAGGATTGGACTTGCTAAGGAACAAAGTGGACTGTACTACCTTGAGTACACCTTTTATGAATGAGCAGCTCAGTGATATACCAGAGACTGATCTTGATCAGCCTATTGCTGTTAGAAAAGGGACAAGAGAGTGTACCAAGAAACCAGTTTATCCACTTTCAAATGATGTGTCTCTTGATAGATTATCATCACCATTCCGAAACTTTATTGTGAGTTTAAACACTATTACCATCCCTAACACTTTGTCTGAAGCAATGTCAAAAGAGGAATGGAGGAATGCCATGAAAGAAGAGATGAAGGCACTGGAAAAAAATAGAACGTGGGAAATTGTTGACAGGCCAAAAGGGAAAAATCTAGTAGGCTGCAAGTGGGTATTCACTGTGAAGTACAAGGCAGATGGCTCTCTGGAGAGGTACAAAGCGAGATTGGTTGCGAAGGGTTACACTCAAACATATGGAGTGGATTACCAAGAGACTTTTGCACCGGTGGCTAAAATGAACACTGTAAGAATTTTACTGTCTTTAGCTGCTCATTTTGATTGGGAACTTCAACAGTAAGACGTGAAGAACGCATTTTTACATGGAGATTTGGAAGAGAAAATCTACATGAACACGCCACCTGGTTTTGAAGGAAAAGAAACAACCGAAAAGGTTTGTAGACTAAAAAAGGCATTATACGGACTCAAGCAGTCACCTAGAGCTTGGTTTGGACGATTTGCTAGAGTCATGAAGGCATCTGGGTATAAACAAAGTCAGGGAGATCATACACTGTTCACAAAACACTCGGATGCAGGGGGAGTTACAGCATTGTTGGTTTATGTTTATGACATAATTGTCACGGGCAATGATGAGAGGGAGAAACAACGGCTAAAACAGCACTTGATCAGAGAGTTTGAAATAAAGGAGTTAGGAAAGCTACGGTACTTTCTAGGAATTGAGGTTTCATACTCAAAGCAAGGGATCTTTATTTCACAACGGAAGTATGTGACGGATCTTTTGGAAGAAACTGGGAAGCTTGGTTGCAAACCAGTGGTCACTCCGATTGAGCCGAACCAACGACTAGCTGAAGCAAAAGAAGAAGCGGCAATGGATCGAGAAATGTATCAACGATTGGTGGGAAAGCTGATTTACCTTGCTCATACTCGACCCGATATCTCCTATGCAGTAAGCTTGATTAGTCAATTCATGCATAATCCAAAGGAATCACATCTACAAGCTGTTTTTCGAGTCCTACACTACTTGAAAGGGAACACAGGAAAGGGAATATTATTCAAGAAGAGTCCAGATCTCAAGCTTGAAGCTTATACAGATGCAGATTATGCTGGATCAGTGGTTGACAGGAGGTCTACAACTGGTTATTGTACCTTCATTGGAGGTAACTTGGTAACTTGGAGAAGTAAAAAACAGAATGTGGTGGCAAGATCTAGTGCAAAATCTGAGTTTCGGGCAGCAGCTCAAGGAATATGTGAGCTGTTGTGGCTCAAGATCATTCTTGATGACTTGAAAGTTGAGTGGCAAAGTCCTATGAAGCTGTATTGTGATAATAAATCTGCAATAAATATTGCTCATAATCCTGTGCAGCATGACAGGACAAAGCATATCGAAATTGATAGACACTTCATCAAGGAGAAACTTGAAGAAGGACTGATTTGCTTATCGTATATCCCTTCAGGACAGCAAGTGGCAGATGTCTTAACCAAAGGGCTCAATGGTGGAAGTTTTCACGAGCTAATTACCAAGCTGGGAATGGAAGATATCTATTCACCAGCTTGAGGGGGAGTGTTGAGCTGTAAATATCCAGATTTTATGGCTATAAATGTGTTGAGAAATTAGCTGATTGTTAGGAATAGATTCTAGTCAAATCCCATAAATCGTGGGATTGTAATTACCATAAATCGTGGGAGTGTTTCCTTTAGTTTTCACTGCACATTAGCCTATAAATGTAACATTGTAAAGCAGCAGACTTCTATGAATGAGAATAAGAATTTCTCTCCATCAAATTTCCGCACATGTTACTGATAAAAGAGAGATTGTTTACTTCTGAGATCAAAAGTAATACTTATAGGCTTAGGGTTAAGCCCAATACAATAACATATATAACCACAACTTGCTAATATTCTAAAGTAATAAACCCAACACAATGCAACCAATTTTTCATTCGCCGAGACAAAAGATAATTTTATTGATTATGTAAAGTATTCACACTTCACAATAACTGAGTAGAGACCAATTCATATGGATCGAGTGTTATTGTCACCACATGATGCATTTTTACTGCATTGCTTTTATCCTGTGAGCAGTAGACAAGTTACTCTACTCATAATCTTTCAAAAGGATATTGATCATTGGCGCGTAAACATGAAGGACAAAGCGTTTTGATAAAGTCATAAACAATTAGTAGGCAGCAAGCATCGATGGCTTACCTCATTGCAATATCATTCGAGCCAAATTCTTGAGGTACAACCTTCTCCTTCTGCACATAATCTGCACCAACTCCTTCATTTAAAATACCTCCCCCTTTTCCAGTATTACGAACCTCAATAACTAAACCATCCAACATATTCATTAAACATTCAAGTTTTTCTCCACCCACCCCATTTGCACCGTCCACTACCAGTTTATAGTCTGTCCCTTTAACCTTGCATTCACCAGGGACCAAATTCATCAAACACCTGAGCCACCGCAATAATCATGAGAAAGGCCAAGCTGTGCTGCATTGCTACAATTTCACAGTAGAGGAAGCTCATATACAAACATACCCGAAGGAGCTCGAGAGCTGCTCAAAATAATCGCGTTCAGATGCTTTCAAGCCCTTATTCCTAGCACGAACCATCCAATGCAATTGCGGTGTTGTAAGGATACCCATGTCAATGGCAGCTGATCCGACAATGGAATTAATTCCCTGGAAGTAATGAAAAACACAAAGTCGAGTCTACAATTTCAGGCCAAGAAAAGCAAGAGTATTTGGGGATCCGAATAACATTTATTCAGAGTTAATGAGAAAAATATGATCTTTGCTGGCAATACTTTACCTGTTTAGCAGCTTCAAGAAGAGATTCTCCACTAGGCCTCGTATCTCTCCCCAACAAAACCTCAGCTCGGCAATGTCCATCAATCAAGATGCTTTCTTTCTTTGCAAAATCGATTATAAGCTGTTTACAAACAGAAAACGCAGTAAATAGTTAAGAACTTCTCTATGCAAAAAGACCTGAAGAATTATCATTTCAATTACTCAACTTCTTCTCTTGATCGCAGCAAATGAAGCATAAAATTCTTCTTCCTCTTCATCCACTCACTAAAATCCATAAATTCGCAGGAATCACGAGACACAAACACATATGAGAGAGAGAGAGAGAGAGAGAGAGAGACCTGGAGGAGGCAATCGGAGTCAGCGGCATTCGCGAGAGCGTCGGCGAACGGCTCCCACGCCTGCGTGAGCATGCCGCCGCTCGGATCGGTGATCTTGACGCCGTTGTCGGAGATTTTGTTGTGCGAGGCGGTGATCATGAGGCCGATCACGGACTGGGTCTTGATCGACCTCAGGGCGGCCAAGATGCCGGCCCGGTAGACCGTCGATTCGAGGACCAGCGCGTCGGCTCTGAACCCGGCCGTACCGTACGAGAACTTCACTCCTGCGGAGAAGGTGAAGCCAAAAAGAATCAGCGAATGAGCCGGTGGATCAAAACGGGAAAGGGAAGAGTGGGAGAGAGAAATGGCGACCTGGAGGGGTCGGGAAGCGAGAGGAGGTCTTGAGGAGGATGGATTTCTGGTCTTCGTCCATAGCGTCGGAAAGCTGCAGAGTGGGAGAAACTGTTCACTGTGAATATCTTACGTGCAGGGGATCCCTTGAAAGCTTAACACTGATAAAATCAAACAATGAGAGTTGAAATAAATGATTGAAAAAAATGACATAAATCATAAAGTGATCTCCGAATTTTGCATTTTTTAATTTTCAATTTGTTCAACATAATCTCAATTTTTTTTATACATATTCAAGTTAGTGCAGAAACTAAATGAAAGTATTCAATATTGCGTGTAATCTTAAATTAATGGCTTTAGTGTTGATAAATAGTAGTATTATTTGCAATTCTAATATTGAAAAATTCATTTTTTCATCAAGTCTTCAATTTGTCTAATTAAGAATTCCTATGTTTGCAACTTTTCTGATACAAACCAGTCCCTCCAACACCAAATAGAATGAAATTCAATCGACATGGCCGCCGGCTAGAGCCGTCAATGACCCATTTTTATCCATATTTTCATGCAAATAGATTGTATATGGGTTCTAAGTTCTAAAGGGCAAAACAAAAAATGAGTCTAAAATATTTAAGTTGAATTAAATGGATAAAAAATGTGTCACATACTGAAATTCATTTTTTGACCCATATTGAACCCATTTTCGATCCATAAAGGCAGCCCATAAGTTGCAAATGGGCCAAAGACCTTAAAGGCTTGGATATTATTTTTAAATTTTTTATTTTTATAAGTGAATAAAAAAAATAAAAAATATTATTAAAAGATATAAAAACTATTGGCCGCGCTAGCCACAGCTGTCCTCCTACAGTCACCGCCGAACTCCACTGTCCGTCGTGGCCGCCCGCCGCCGTACTTTGCCACCGACCGCTGCACTCCCTCCATCGGTCGCCACCGTACTTCGCCGCCCGCCATCGACCACTGGTCGCAGGAGAAGAAATAAAAAAAATACATAATATTTTTAATTATAAAATAATTTGAATAAAAAAAGAAAAAAAATAAAAATTCAAAAAAAAGAAAATTTTTAAATAATAGGAAAAAATTTCTCATGAAAGTATTTTAATAATATTATTTTTATTATTTAATTTATTTTTTTTATTTGATGTAACATATATAAGTGAAGAGCTTAAAATAAGTTAAATGAGTTATATAGATTTTCTTAGAATATTAGTATAAAATTCAAGCAATAAGAAGCGCGAAACTACATGGATGAAAGCAGTAGGATTCTTCATAGGATATTGAATCCATAAAACGAGGAATGCGTCTCTCCAAGTTATTCTGAACCGGAGAAATTGTCAATCGAAAACGAAATTTGTCATTGTCACGTTGCAATCAATGGCTCAGGGCGTGCATAACAACCATTATGTTTCTGAAATCAATTTCTAACTAGAAATAAATTTTTCTTTTTCTATTTCTGAATAAGTTTCTGAACAGAAAAACGCGTTTGATAATGATATAAAATTTATGTTCCTGAAATAAAAATTCATTTGATAATAACATAAAATTTCTACTTCTAGAACAAAAAATTTGTTTGTTTTCTATTTCCAAAATTTTACTTCCAAGGACCTTTCTTTGGAAAATTCACAGTCTCCCAATTTGCATAAACAACATTAAGCCTTCTTATACTTGCAAGTGGCAGTGCAACTATACAATAGTAGGCGGCTAAGTGCCGTGTTTTACGTTGACTTAAAACATACCAGACCTTGTAGGTATTTTTATCAAACTATACTCACAGTACACAATGCCATTATTCTCCTGCACAAAATTTGGATTTATACTATCTGAAGTGTTGGAGAAAACAGTGTTAAATAATGAATAATACTGTTTTATGAAAATTGAGGATACTTACAATTCGAATGACAATAATAAATGTAAGCAAACTGCCTCAAATATGAAAACACTAAGTTAGCAGAAGCACAAAATTTGAGCCTTCAGAAGCAGTAAAACTGAACCATCAGATGCAGCTCAGATGCACCTGTCGGATGCACCGTCAGATGCAGTGCTTCTGGACCCATCAGAAATAGTCCTTCTGGACCCGTCAGAAGCAGTTCCTTCTGAGGCTCCTTCTGAATCTCCTTCTGAGGTTTCGTTCTGAGTCTCCTTCTGAGGCTCCTTCTGAGTCTCCTTCTGACCTTCCTTCTGAGGCTCTTTCTGAGCCTCCCTCTGAGCCTCCTTCTGACATTCCTTCTTAGGCTCATTCTGAGTCTCTTCTGAGTTTCCTTCTGAGCCTCCTTCTAAGCTTCCTTCTAAACCTTCTTCTGAGCAACAAGATCCGAGATCCGAATGGAAATATAACAATATAAATAAATTGAATTAAAAAGAATACCGATGATTGTGTACGACACAGTTTCCTTAAAATAGATTCGTCCCCTCCAGTACGTGCTTTGAGGTTTCGTGAACGTCTGTCTCCCAGGATACAACGGTTAGCAGCGATAGAGGCAAGCACAGCACTCTAAAGCTTCCGGTGAACTTGAACAACACGAGAACACTATCGAAAACAATGCAAATGCAGACTATTCAAAAGAGAGAGTTCTTGCTTTTGTTTTTTCGTATAGAAACAGAATGGGAAGCCACCTATTTATAGGGTCAGCGAGGCATTGCGGAAATAAAGAATAACGGCTAAATAACTCTGCCGTTTAAAGCCGTTATAAATTTAATTATGTAACCACAGATTTATAACAGCCGTTACTTAGTTAATACCATTAACACACCGGTAATTAACTTAAGAACGGTTAACGGCTTGAGTTGAAAAAAAATTAAAACAGAAGGCAAAAATAGGCTTGTCGGGAGGCCCACTTTCCGGTCCCGCATTCGCGTACGCAGGTCGTGCGCTCGCGCCCAAGTTTCAACTTGTCGGGCCTCCGTCAAGGTCCGGGATTTGCACCCCCTTGCGCGTGCACGCGAGGCATAGTACTTGTGCTATGATAGTTACCACTCAAAGAGAGTGTATCCATATATAAAGCACTTCAAGGCCTTCCTCCTTTCCTATGTGGGACTAGTGCTTTGTCACTTCCCACTTCCAACTCAAGGGGTGTTCTTTGAGAAACAATTTCTCATTCACTCACCCATCAAAATACCTCATATTTTCCAATAATCCCCCACATGAATGAAAATTATTTTGGTTTTGACTCTGTGATAGTGTTCAACAAATGAAACCTGCATAGGATAGGTAGGTGTCACCCTTTGAACCTTCCCCTGTGAAAGTACATTTAATTTACCAGCTGTCCAGTATAGACATGATGTCCTTGAACTGTCCTGCTTTCTTAGTAAATGACCCATACACTTCACACATGAATCATCTAAACGTTTGTTCAGTTCTCATGAGTATGTTCGTTTTGGCCATGAATATCGTCCTGGTTCTGTGAGAGTTTCTAAAGAATTCAGCCCTCAATAATTCTTCTTTGAAGCAGCCCCACTTCTCTCTCACATAGGTGATTACTTAATATCAAGTAATTGGTTTACTCCACTTAAGAATCATTAACGCATAATTACTATCCTTTTCCTGATAAACCCCAACAATAATTGGTTTTCCTCCACATAAGTGAGGGATATCAAATCACTGTTTCTTTTATAGGAATGGTTTGAGGGATAGACCCCCACAGTGATATCATTCAGTTCATATAATTAGGTTGTCCCTTTGAACCTAGATCTTGGAATCTCTAGTCAGCTAGGTTGGGTTTTCCTTTATATCAAAATTTCTGTAATGGGCTTCAGTCTCATTCCTATTGTTGACTTTTCAACTAACTCTCTCTTTAATCCTTTGGTTAGCGAATCCGCAATATTATCCTTTGACTTTACGTAGTCAATAGAGATAATTCTAGTTGAGAGTAGTTGTCTAATGGTATTGTGTCTACGACGTATATGTCTAGACTTACCATTATACATGTTACTCTGTACTCTTCCAATCGCAGATTGACCATCGCAATGTATACAGATTGGTGGCATAGATTTTTGCCATTTTGGAATATCCTATAGGAAATGGCGTAGCCATTCAGCCTCTTCACCACATTTATCCAAAGCTATAAACTTGGATTCCATTGTGGATCTGGCTATAATAGTTTGTTTATAGGATTTCCAAGATAGAGCCGCACTTGCCAGTGTGAATACATATCTACTAGTAGATTTTGAGTCTTTTATATCATATATCCAGTTTGCATCACTGTATCCTTCTAATACATATGGATACCTGGTATAGTGCATGCCATGATTCCGAGTATACCGTAAGTACCTGAGTACTCTCACTATTGCTTTCTAATGGTCAGCACTCGGATTGCTCATATATCTACTCAATCTACTAACTGTATAGGCAATATCTGATCTAGAACAACTCATTAAGTACATTAGACTTCTAATAATTATGGAGTATTCTACTTGAGAAATACCCTCTCCTCTATTCTTGGATAGATGAAGACTATTGTCTAATGGTGTTCTAGCAATACCAGAATCATTCTTGCTGAATTTTTCAAGAATCTTGTCAACATAGTGTGACTGGTTTAACACTAAACCTTCTGACGTTCTTGTGATCTTAATCCCTAAAATCACATCAGCAAGTCCCATATCTTTCATATCAAATCTTGAATTCAACATATTCTTGGTAGATTTGATCATTCTGTCATCACTACCAACAATGAGTATGTCATCTACATACAGACATAGAATGACATATCCATTCTCTATCTCTTTAATGTAGACACATTTATCACATTCATTGATTTTAAAATCATTGGTAATCATTGCATTATCAAACTTTTCATGACACTGCTTTGGCGCTTGTTTTAGACCATACAATGATTTTACCAATTTACAGACTTTCCTTTCTTGTCTTGGAACTACAAAACCTTTAGGTTATTCCATATAGATTTCTTCATCCAAATCACCATTTAGGAAAACTGTTTTTACATCCATTTGATGTACTTCTAGATTTCGCAATGCTGCAATTGCAAGTATCATCCTAATGGAGTTTATTCTCGTCACAGGAGAATAAGTATCAAAGTAATCTAAGCCTTCTCGTTGCCTGTATCCTTTGATTACAAGTCTGGTTTTATATTTATCAATGGAGCCATCGACTTTCATCTTCCTTTTAAAGATTCATTTGGACCCTAAAGGTTTACAACCAAGAGGAAGATCCACTAGCTCCCAAGTATGATTATGCAAAATAGAATCAACTTCACTTTTTATTGCCTCTTTTCATAGAGCTCCCTCAGAAGAACTCACAGCTTCTGTATACGTTAGTGGTTCTTTTTCTAACAAATAAGTTAGAAAATCATTTCCAAATGATTTTCCACTCTTACTCTTTTGCTACGTCTCAGTTCATGATCTGAATCATGACTTTCATCATTCATAGTTTCATTCGTTCGTTTGGACGAACTTGAACCATCATTGGATTTACAAGGAAGTACATCTTCAAAGAATGAAGCATTCCTAGACTCCATGATCGTATTCTTGTGTATATCTGGAATCTTAGATTCATGCACAAGAAATCGATATGCATTACTGTTATGTGCATAGCCTATAAAAATACAGTCCACCGTTTTAGGACCTATCTTAGTTTTCTTTGGTGTTGGTACAATTACTTTAGCAAAGCACCCCCACACTCGTAAGCAATTGTAGGATGGTCTCCTACCTTTCCATAGCTCATAAGGGGTTTTATCATCTTTCTTTCGAGGTACCTTATTTAAAAGATAATTGCTTGACAAAATAGCTTCACCCCACATATTTTAAGGTAAGCCTGAATTTAGTAACATCGCGTTCATCATTTCTTTCAATGTGCGATTTTTACGTTCAACGACACCATTTGATTGAGGTGAATAGGGCGCAGTTACCTCATGTATAATTCCGTGTTGTGCATAGAATTCACCAATTGGTACTTCATACTCACCGCCTCTATCACTTTTCAATCTCTTGATTTTCTTATCAAGTTGATTTTCAACTTCATTCTTATAGAGAATAAATTTCTCTAAAGCTTCATCTTTGTTTTTATGCAAATACACATAACAGTATTTAGTGCTATCATCGATAAAGGTAATAAAATATTTATTACCACCTCTTGTTTGTACGAATTTCAAATCACAAACATCAATATGAATCAATTCAAGAGGTACGGTACTTTTATCAATCGATTGAAACGATGATTTCGTTAATTTTGCCTTAACACAAATTTCACATTTGTGTTTTGAATCAATTTGGAATGATGGTATATGTTCCAAGTTAATTAATCTACGTAATATATCATAATTAACATGTCCAAGTCTACCATGCCATAAATTGGAGGACTCAAGCAAATAAACGGAAGACTTATTATCTTTATTGATAATTGTCATAACATTGAGCTTAAAAAGCCCATCAGTTACATATCCCTTCCCCATATACATTCCAGATTTAGACAAAATAACTTTATCTGACTCGAACACCATGCGAAATTCATGCTTGTTCAACAGTGATCCGGAGACCAGATTCTTTCGAATTTTCGGCACATACAAGACATTATTCAGAGTATGCTCTTTCCCATAAGTCATCTTCAGAAGGACCTTCCCTCGGCCTTCAACCGCAGAAGAGGCAGAGTTTCCCATGAACACTTTATCCCCATCAATTGGTTCAAAAGTTATGAACATGTCTTTATTGGAGCACACGTGCCTAGTAGCCCCAGTGTCAATTCACCATTCCTTTGGATTGGACCTAATTAAGTTCACTTCAGAAATCATTGCAGAGAGGTTTATGTCTGACATGTCTTTTGTCATGTCATTCACCATATTTATCTCATAATTCTTCCTCTTTGGGAGTCTGCAATCCACAGATCTGTGACCCGTCTTGCCACAGTTGAAGCATTTTCCTAAAAACTTGTTCTTGGAAACTCCTCCTTTTGGTCCCAACTTCGGCTTGGCGACCTTCTTGTTCTTGTGGCCATGCTTATGCTCCACAACGTTTGCCTTAGCTGTAGCAGGAATGAATCCTTTGCGTTCAGAGCTTCTGTTGTCTTCTTCAATTCGAATCTAACAATCAGCTCCTCCAGGTTCATTTCCTTTCGCTTGTGCTTGAGGTAGTTCTTGAAATCCTTCCATTCAGGAGGTAGTTTCTCAATAATCGCACCCACTTGGACGGTTTCACTCAAGTTCATTCCTTCAGCCTGAATCTCATGCAAGATCACCTGAATTTCTTGCACTTGACTGATTACAGCCTTAGAATCCACCATCTATAATCAAGGAATCGACCGACAACAAATTTCTTTGCTCCGGCATCTACTGTTTTATATTTCCGGTCTAAGGATTCCCATAACTCCTTTGCCATTTTTATTGCACAATAAACATTGTACAATGAGTCATGTAATCCATTCATGACATAATTCCTACATAGGAAGTCAGAATGTTTCCATGCCTCAACAGCATTGAAGGCTTGCTTATCAGTTTCTCCATCGGATACCTTAGGAGGTTCCACAGTCAAGAATCTCGCAAGATTCAGTGTTGTTAAATAAAACAACATCTTCTGCTGCCACCTTTTAAAGTTCGATCCGTTGAACTTTTCAGGTTTCTCACCATGGTGGAAAGAAGACGCAGCAGAAGCAGAAGATGATCCATGCTGATAAACAGCAGAGGCAGAACTTTTGGTGATGTCATCATCAGCACATCAACAACGTCTTTTCCAGTAGCCATTTGAATTGTAAGTGTCGAAACGAATCTATTTTAAGATTGTTGGAGAAAACAGTGTTAAATAATGAATAATACTGTTTTATGAAAATGGAAGATACTTACAATTTGAATGACAATAATAAATGTAAGCAAACTGCCTCAAATATGAAAATACTAAGTTAGCAGAAGCACAAAATCTGAGTCTTCAGAAGCAGTAAAACTGAACCATCAGATGCAGCTCAGATGCACCCGTTAGATGCAGTTTAGATGCATCGTTAGATGCAGTGCTTCTGGACCCGTCAGATGCACCGTCAAATGCAGTGCTTTTGGACCCGTCAGAAGAAGTCATTCTGGACTCGTCAGAAGCAGTCCTTCTGAACCATTAGTGTTGCGACCTAAAATTAAAAATTCTTGGTGTTAACGGATTATCAGGTTAATTAAATTAACTAACCTAATTCAAACTCTCCCAAGTCCTACCGAATCGCAACTTAGGTTCATTTTAAAAAAATGTATCAAATTGGAGTCGCCACTAATCGTTATTGGTAGGTCGATTAGAAACCTAAATAAAATAGAGGGAGGACTATCTTATTCCTACGAACCAAAGATTAAGTGTTCGGGGATTTTGTTACATTAATTTTTCAATTAATGCCCTTTCGGTACCAATTTTCATGAGAAAATTCTTGACTTGATGATTTAAGATTTTCTCTTGTTAGGTGTAATGTTAATGCAAAATGACATGAAAATATGCATGAATGACATGCAAGACATGGCAAGTATGATTCTAAATTATATGCTATGCATGATATTTTTGGTATTTTTTTTTATGGATTTTCGGATTTATGAGAAATGATGGCAAAAACTATGCTAAAGTGAAGACAACATCAATTATGACTTAAGAAATCGATTTCTCAAAATCTCAATTTATATTAAATGTTATTTTCATGTAACATATGATAAAAAATGTAATTTACCCTAATAAAAAGGTGTCATCTTTTTTGGTATTTTTGGGAATTTTATTAAAAAGGAAAAACACAAGAATTTGAACAAAAATAAACAATCTTGCCCATAATTCACCTTAAATTCCGAAAATTCCGATTTAATACGCAACATGCCCTTGGATTATGGCCAGAGAACGGATTATATGTAGAATTACCGTCACCCCTATATACATAGGACAAATCATGGAATTCTTTGGAGTTATCAATCCGCCCCTCAAAATAGAGGGTTTGATGTATAAAACTCATGTATATTCGAGCACGACCATACTTCAAAATCGAAGCCAAATTGCGTGCATTGATATACATATTCCGACGGGACAAGATACAAAGGGAGCATGAGTTATGGGCATGATTGTTTATTTAAGTGCAAATTTTAACAAACAAGCAATCACATGAATCAAAAGATATGCAATGGTAACGAACAATTCAAAATAGGCAACATATATTAAGAATATTCTCAGATAAAGATCAATGCCTAAAATTGAAAATAACCGTTCCAAATTCGGATCAGCTTTCGATTTGAGTGGATCTTGAATGGCTCAAACGGTGGGGCTTGCTGTCGCGACCCGTTCGAAAGGCGGACGCGGCTAATGGATTACCGATCGCGGGCCTTGGATCGGCGCGGGCCCTCCCAGGCCCATACCAAATCGCGGCGGGAGTATTTTTTAGAAGGATTCGACGATAAGAGTCGATCGCTTTCGACCTTCAGTGTGGTCGTGGTGGCATGTGCAACTTGTGCATGCATTTGGAGTCGCCACCGGTCTTTATTGGAGGGTAGACCGGAAACCTTACTGACCGATTGGGAGAGGTCGATCAGTTCTGCGGAACCAGAGATTTTGGGTTCGGGGACTTGGTTACGTCGGTGTCATTACCAACGCCCTTTCGGTACCTAACAGGAGTGATTTTCCTAGCTAAGAGTTCATGCATGTGCAATTTTGGGTGAGGTAGGCTTAATTCAGGATTTCATGCAGATTGGAAGACTATTCCTATAAATCACAATCAATTTAAATGAAAGCGCAATCAAGTACATAAATAAATCACTTCAATGCACATCAATTCAAATCAATGGCTTCCTAGTATAACCATAAAGGTTTAGGGAAAGTGTGATTTCGGACCAGGGTAAAATGGGAAGACTTGGGGGGGATTTAGCCCGAAGGGCAAAATCGTCAATTTTTGGAAGGTTTGGAAACCGAATTACCCAAAATATTCCATGGCCAGTTGATTGTGGCCATTTCCCATTTTTGGGAATTTTTTGGAATTTCTTGATTTTTCTTCAATTTTTGGAAGACGATTCGCCCAAAGGGCGAAATCATCATTTTAAGAAGGGTCGGGGTTCAAAACACCCGAAATGAGTCTTGGCCAGTTGATTGTGGCCATTTCCCATTTTTTGGGATTTTCCTGAATTTTTTTAGAATTGTTTTGGAAGACGGTTTGCCGGAAGGGCAAAATCGTCATTTTTGGAAAGATCGGGGGTCAAAAGACCCGAAACAGGTCGTGGCCAGTTGAAAGTGGCCATTTCCTATTTTCTGGAATTTTTTAGAATTTTTCTGAATTTTCCGAATTTTTTTGAATTTTTTTATGATTTTCTATTTTTTTATTGAATTTTTGAATTTTATTATTATTTTTTTATTAATAAGCTAACCACTAGACTAAAACAAATACATACAGACCAAATTTATAACAGCAATATTTTTTTAGGAAAATAACTCTGATATACGGATCGGGTATGCAGAATATACCTGATTGGACACCGATCTTCAATCGCTCAGCCTCGACATATTACTGTCTCCGTGCGCGTTACAGTCAAATATTGGAGTCGAGATTGGCGATGATCTTCGGAAAATCCTTCGACGCGACCCTTGAATACGGTGGACCGTGGGCCCAAAATTCTCAGGTAATGGCCCAATTTCTTCGGCCCACGGGCCAATGCTCTCGGCCAATTTGGCCCGCAGACCTGGCACACGGGCCCAGATATTCGGCCCACACCTCAGGCCATGGCCCAGGTCACTAGCCCACAATCCCGGCCCAGAATAAGACACGGCCCGTGGACAGGGAGCATCGACAGAAAAAGGGCGGTGCACGGCTGAGGCGGCCGTTTCACAGCTCCAGCGGCGTCGGGGTGGTAGGCTGATGAAGGCACAAGGACGTGGCGGTCGGAGGGAGCAGTGGGTGACTCGTGATGGCCGGCGGGAGGCGGAAAAGCCTCAACAAGAAGCTACAAACGCCGGAACAGGGAACCCGAACAGAGCAGGGTTGTCGGGGCTGATTCACAGTTGTCCTCGGGTCTAACGACGTCGGGTCTTCTTGGGGTGGTTGGTAGAGGTGCATGGAGGTCTGTAGCGGTCATATATGGGCGAGGGAAGGTGGCGAAGTGGCGGAGCTCAGCCCGAACAGAACCGGACGCAGAAACAGGGCATTGTTCGGTTTTCTGGTTATTTGGTGTTCCCCGGCGGTCCTGTGGCGGCATGCGAAGGTGGAGAGACGTCAGAGGGTTCGTGGGAGGTGATGTGACGACTATCGGAGGGAGGTGGCGGTGGCTGAAGGGGGACGGAGCAACTGGACAGAAGCAGCTGCAGTCCCGGCCTGAAACAGAGCTGGCGCATCCGAGCAGCTTCTGACTGCTTTTCCGGCGGCTCCGGGCGGTAGGCTGGTGATGATGACCTTAGCCAAATGCGTGAAGCTTTGACAGACTCCCGCGTTGCTGATAGGAACTGTTCTTTTTTTTTTTGAGAAGAATATCCATGCTCATATACAGAAAATCCAACCATTTAGAAGTGATTGGACCCCCCTTTCTTCGGTTCCCACATTCCTTGATAACTTGGCAGCAGAAAAAATCCTCCACCCAGATTTCCTGAGCGAGTTTTTTTTTTTTTTATTTCTGAGTCCCTGCAGACCTCTCCCTCTCTCGGCCTCTTCCCTCTCATGGCCGACAGACCCGCTTTCCTTTCTTTTCTTTTTTTTTGTCCTTCCATAAACAACCACATCTACCCCCCACTTTCCTTCCACCATCGGTTGTCGCCCTTTTCTCTCGAAAATCTGGTCCCCCGAGCTCATTTTTTTAATGCTCTGTTCTCCCCTGTTTTCGGACGGTGGGTCTGCAAGTTGCAGACCCGGTCGGACCGGGCCGGGTTGGGCCTGACCCGACCGGCCCGGTTCGACTTAAATTTGTCAAATTGGGCCCAAAATCACATCCTTTTCATGAAATTGATGTCAAAATCGGACTCCTTGACACATTTTCTATCAAATAGGGGTATTTTCATGAACCAATTGATTGAAATTTAGTGAAAACCCCAAATTGTCCCTAGGATCCGAAATAGATTTTCGCTTAATCGAGGGCCCTAACGACCGAATTAGTCAAAATTGGGGCCACCAATGAATTCTTCATGATGAAAACTGTAAGGTAGGGGTGTTTAATTTTAATGGGTATGCCCGTATGAAATTTAATTTCAAAAATTGTGAAACCGGGGACTAAATTGAAATAAAATTGTGCAATTAAGCCCTTTTGGTTAAAATTGATCAAATTGGAGGGCCAATCGACCTAATTGCACTTCAAGACTTTAGAATCCAATGTCATAGCTTATAAAAAGTAGAAATTGAAAATTAAAAGACTTGAAAAGGAATTTTTGGGCTCGGTTCGGATTTATGTTTGTTAAGTAACATAGTGACCCGAGCCGAATTTTTAATATTTAAAGTGACACACTTGAAGAGGAAATTAAAACAAAATTATTGAATATTTTTGTGTATTTTTATGACCACGAATGATATTTTTCTGATTTTTTGGGTATTTTTATAATTAAATAAATTCGAAAAATATTATAAAATACCAAAAAATATTTTTTGTTCAAAATTGGTCCCCGAGGCTAGGCCAAGGCTTCCAAAGTTGATTTTGTGATTTTATGACTTTTTTTGATATTTTTAATTAATTTTAAAGAATAAAAATCACAATAATAAATGGTCAAAAATCAGGTGTCAACACTTGCGAATCAGTACGGTGAGAAACGGGATCAAGTCTACTCCTCTAGTGCGTTTCTCCTTTAGCGGTTTTGATGTACACGTTTGTGTGCTCACTTTGTCAAACCGACTGATCTAAGAGGATTTATCCCATGGCCTGCAGCTAAGAGGAATATAACAATAGACTTGCAGCACGCAATAATAAAAAAAAAATGGCTAGATTGCTTGAGGCCCACCAATATCCCTGCAGGAGAAGATTCAAACGAGATGAAGTTTTAAAAACGCCCATAACCATGGAGCATTGCGTGTACAAAAATTCATCCGAACTCGCGACGGCTGATCACATGTCGAGGGATTCGTTGGCGCTATAGTAGCTCGAGACAAACACTGCGATTATGACTTGAACTCACTGGATACTCAATAAAAAAATCCAAACCAGCATTGTGGATTCTCAGTGAGATGAGATGTGGGGTGATTTGCAAATGGAATTGGCAAAATAAACAACTACATGAAAACGTGACCATCTTCATAGTGGGTTTTTCCTTAATGGTATGTGAACTTCCCTTTTGGCATCTCCTCGGTCTCCATATGCTGAGTGAGATTCTTCTTTGCCTTTGTGTATCCTGCGCATTGAATCCTCCAGAGAAAATAAAACAAAATCAAGGAAGAGAAAGACCAAAGGATTGGGAAGTGTGGAAGACAAGAAAAGGAAAAGAATAAATCTTATCCTGCAAATAACGATTATGGTTGTGGCCTTCGATGCACTTCGCTCCTCTGTCTCTCCTTTGACCATTCAGAATTTTCGTCGAGCTCTCAAGAACATATTCTCTCCCTCAATGCCATAAGTGTAAATTGTGTGGCCTCCTTTTGGTGCTCTCTGTGATTAAAATTTAGGAGCAAAAAATAAGAAGGAACCAAAAGACTAGGAAAATAGAAAAATACAAACACAGATGGAGGATTAGCTTCTCCGTCCCTTTTTCCTTGATTTTCTGTTCTCTCTTTGAAACGTGGATGAAAGCCCAAGGGGGAGAGAGCCTCTATTCCTCCTTCAACCGCGCATTCTCTTCTGTGGCTCCTTCTATACGCCGTATCTTCAATTGAATTGGCCTCAAAATCCAGCCGTATATTGAAGATTGTGAGTGGCCTCCCCAAAACCCTAGGCCATAAGGCTCTATTTATAGACAAATAGAGACCCTAACCCTAGCGAAGGTAGGATTTATTATTGATCGTCGGATTGATCTACAAGAGTCCAAACCTTTTAAAAATGCCTCAATATTTTGGGCAATAGCATATGATGATGGAAATAGCTGAACATGTCTTTGTGCGTGGGCTTTGAGATGCAATCTTAGGCCTATTATACTTTTATTAGTTAAATGATCAATTAAAGGCCTTATATAAAATAAACCACATTGAATTTGAATCAAAGTCTGAATCCATGCGTAACCTTTGGCACTCAAATGCTCATGACCCATCCGAATTTTCCAGTCTAAACCATGGGATCCTCTTGAATTCTCGGGCTCAAAATCAAGGCTTTTTCTAAATAATAAACATTTAATTAAAAGCCTGGCTAATTAGATTAAACTTGAAAATAAGCCCAATATAGCCTACGAAAGAAAATCAGCACACCCCTTCGAGCTGGTCGAAAATTGCCTGCCAAATTATGCTCATTAACTCGCCTTTGACCCTAATGCAAATGGCATGACTGACAGAAAATAAATATGTAATGCGTGAGAATTTATTTTTGGTGAGAACTAAAACTAATTCTCATTTTTTATGAAAAATGAATAATTGAAAAAAAAAACAAATCAAAATTTAGGTGTCAACAATTAGAAGTAGTTCCTTCTGAGGCTCCTTCTGAATCTCCTTCTGAGGCTTCGTTCTGAGTCTCGTTCTGAGGCTCCTTCTGAGTCTCCCTCTGAGCCTCCTTCTGACCTTCCTTCTGGGTCTCCCTCTGAGCCTCCTTCTGACCTTCCTTCTGAGGCTCCTTCTGAGTCTCATTCTGAAGCTCCTTCTAAGCCTCCTTCTGAGCCTTTTTCTAAGCTTCCTTCTGAACCTCATTCTGAGCAACAAGATCCGAGATCCGAATGAAAATATAACAATATAAATAAATTGAATTAAAAAGAATACCGAGGCGAACTTGAACCAAATGCAAACACCATCAAAACACGATGCATATGCAGATCTATGTCCTCTGACTCCTCTAACTTCTCTTACTTTTCAATCTAGAATGGGAGGTCACCTATATATAGGTCAAGTGGGGTATTTCGGAAATGTAAGTAGTAACGGATGATTGAATATGTCGTTATAGCATTAATCTCGTAATAGCAAAATAACAGTGGCTCTGCCGTTACAGTAATGATGGCTCTGCCCGTTACAGTAATGATGGCTCTGCCCGTTACAGTATTTAATTATGTAACTATCGCATTTAATGCCATTAACTAGCTGTTACTCAAGAGTGTTCTTTTGAGAAACAATTTCTCATTCACTCACTCATCAAAATATCTCATCTGTCCAACAGTTATAAAACCATACAAATTGCAAGCTACCTCGAATCAGAGCCAAAATGTGAGCTGAAAAAGCAAAATGGGGAGGAACATGGAGGCGAGTGAGGATTCATCGATCCTTGAACTTGAATCGAAAGGTGTAGATTTGCAAGGAGAGGCAAGACCTTGATGTTGAAGCTCGAAATATCCATTTCTCTTCGAAGAGAGCGAAAGAGAGAGAGAGACGAGGTACAAGGAGAAGAGACTTGAGACACGATACTTATTTATGTTTCATCGAAAAACATAAAAAATTTATTTTTGATTGGTGTTGCAAATCTATTTCTAAAGCAACCTGTTATTTCAGAAATTAAAAAATAAAATTGCGTTATCAAATAATTTTTTTTTCAGAAATAAGTTTGGAACAGAACCTGAGAAATGGAATGATTTCCAGGCACGCCTTCGTTCTCTTGGATAATTCCGGAGCGAACATATCGTCACTTTTACTAGGGGATTTCAAACGGGTCGGCTCGGCCTATATCCCTAGTGGGCCATGGAAGGCCTGCTCAGCCCATGTTCTTAGTGAGCCACGACAGGCTGGGTCAGCCCATGTTATTAGTTAATTTTTTGCACCGGGCCCTTGTGTTTACAAATTTTTTGCAGGGTCTGGAATTGTGAATGGTAGCCCAATTGGCGGTTGGATTATTGGACATTGGGCTACCGGAACAAAGTTGGGAGGACCCGGCCCGCGTGACAAATGGGTCGGGTCACAGCAACGAGGCAACGATTTGGGGATCGGGATTCAGTAACCTTGGCCCTAAAGGTTACTGGTGACCTTCGCTCAATCTCAGCCGTCCGTTCGAATCGGACGGCTGAGATTGAAAAAAACAAAAACGCATATAAGGCTTGCGTTTTTGCTTGAAATTCAAACTTTAAAAGAAAAAATTCTTTTCCGGACTAACCCGCATGCTCTCTCTCTCTCGATCCTTAACCCTCATTTTCGCTCTCTCGTTTCCCCTCTTTTCTATTCATCTCCGAAAATCTCTGTGCTCACCTTCGCGCTCCGAATCGCTCGGCGCTCCTCTGTACGTGTCGCCGGCTTCCGCTCAGCTTCCCCTCTCAGCTCGACGGCGACTCCACGGCTTCCCTCAGCTTCCCCTCGCGCTCCGAATCGCTCGGCACTCCTCTGTCCGTGTCGCCGGCTTCCTCTCAGTTTGACGGCAACTCCACGGCCCAATCGGCTTGCTACGACGACAGGGATCGTGGTGTGCGTTTCCCCTCTTTTCGATTCCTCTCCGAAAATGTCTCTGCTCTCACATTCGCTCTCCGAATCGCTCCGCGCTCCTCTGTCCGTGTCCATCGCCTTTCCTCGACGCCGGCTTGCTACGACGACAGTAGAATCCCAGCTGGAACCGACTTCTGGGTTCGTCGACTTCGATGGACTTGGACAGGCCTAGTCTTTGGTGAGTTCACAGGTGTTTTTTTTTCTTTTGTTGCCCTTTTATTCCCGGGGTGAAGTTTGGCATTTCCGGGGTGAAGTTTATTGATATAGCTCTTTTAAGAGTGTCTGTGATTATCTATTTGAGATGAGTTTTTTAGATGCTAATTGCTGGAGTATTCACTTGGATAGTAGGTGAGGGACTGGTTAATAGTCTCTGGCAACTGATTTTGGGACCAACTCTGGCGACTAATTGAATGTCCTGATCTTTGCCATTTGACTGTTCGTGTCTCAAATTGTATGTTCTTGGATGTTGAAACAAGCATAGTGCCAATTTGTGTAAAAAAGCTGTAGCATATTCTGTAGAAAATTGAAAAATGAGATCATGAGAATGCTCCTAAAATTCTTTCTGCAGAGTCAGCTTGGCTATATTGATTGAGATACAGATTCTAAGCCTAAAAGCCATGTTTTTCTTTTTTAGGTGAGCTTAAAATAACTATTTCTCCTTAAATGTAATTTGTTCTATTTGGATTGCTAGGAATCGTTCATTCAGTCTGCTTGGACCCAGAGATCTCGCGGTGAAGCTGCAAAGAGACCCAATAGGAAGTCATGGAAGCAGAGGACAGACATGTACCAGAGTCCATTCCTGCTCAACGTGTTCTTCTCAAAGAGGTTTGTTCACATAAAGGTGATGCACCGAGGAACGAGCAAGGTGGTGGCTGTCGCAACAACAAATGCCAGAGATCTCAGGAACAATTACGGATGTCAATGCTTGCAGGGTTATAGGACAGCTGAAGCTGATAGCTGAGCGAGCAAAGGATGCCGATGTATATGCCATTGCTTATGAACCAAGAAAGGATGAGAGAATAGAGGGAAAGCTGGGGATCGTGCTCGATACTATCAAGGAAAATGGCATTATATTTGTGTGAACCTCTCGTCATATTCGATAATGAAATTCGGCTGAATTTGTCTTAGTCCTTCATTTCCTTGGCCATGTGAGAAGCAGCACTTCGTTTGTAATAGAAAAAGAAAATAAGGGATTGTGCAATTCTCTTCATCGCTATCTCTCTGGTGCTAAAATGTAGATTGCAACATTCGTAGCCGGTGAGCAAAGATGGATATCTGTGGAATTCATTGACAGTTTAGGCGCTCAATCTTGCTTCCTTTCGTATTCAAAAACTTGCCTCGTACGGTGCAGCTTTGCCAATCTTAGCTGGATAAGTGTGCTTCTCTTGATAAACTCATGAAAGCATAAGCGAGCACGCATGACATTTCAAGTTCAAAACAAAGCAGTAAATGTGACCAGAATGACTGTCCAATACAACTAGTCCGACGTTTAAGGCTGAACGTTGCCCATCAGGCGATCAAGTGAACGAATGACCAAATTGGCAGCAGTGAGCCAACCTCACAAGCTTGGATCATCTTAATGGCACTCTTTACCGTGACTGCCTAAATAGCTGAAAGCCTCTCAATTGTTCTAGAGAATAAAAGGAATCCTTTGCCTTTATATCAAAGCACTAGAAATTTGGGAGTCGGATGCCCAAACACAACAATCCAAAAATTTGTTCGATTCACTGTAAGGCCACACCAAGTCATTCATCTCCAGCTTTCATAAACAAGCTAAAAACTGCTTGAGGCCAAACTTGAACAAGTTGGCGGTAACACAAGATGTTGGGTAACGGTTTTGGGAATTACAGCTGTAGACTCAGAAATAATCAACACTAATGAAGGGCAAATCTAATAGTGCTTTCCTTACCCCCAAAAAAAAAAAATCTAATAGTGCAGAAATTTCTAATCAAGTTAAGAGTCCCCAAGCCGGTCTAACCAATATACATCAATGTAGGCGTGTGGCTGTGAGGTGAACTTTTACACTTTCTGACACTGCAAATATTTGTAGAAAGATAGCGTCCCAGTTTGCCTTGCTTCCTCGCCCAGCTACCTTTCATCGGATGAGGTTAATCTTCGATCAACTGAAGCATCAGAAGAATGTCAAACACTCACTTGATATTTACTAAATGTAAGACCTCTAACATAGGATGATCAAGGATGCGAAAATATGAAGTAATATTTTATGTATTTCAAGAAATAAGTCCAAGGTTTCAGCACATTTTGTTATGACTAAGTTTAACAGATTGCCGTGCAATAGTGTATTAAAAAAAACAGCATATGTCAAGTGAACTGAATGCTGCATATTAACACCGCACCAAGATTAGATCAAATATATTACTCAGGGAAAAAAAAATCAAGTTCCACTCTCCAAATAAACAGTAAGTAGGGCAATGAAACAGATGTTTGAAAGCACCTTTTGGAATCCTAAGTTGCATCTCTCTGTGATTCGACTGTTCTCTTTCTAGAAAATGAAACAGATGGTTCTCACCCTGTTCCCACCCTCCTCTTCCATTTTCTCATTCGCAATTGCCAAAAATGTCGAACAACTTTTAGCCGTCATTTGTGCTATCTAATAGCTCCTATATGAAGGTACAAGAAGTGTTCACCAGAGCATTCCCCACACTCACAATAGAGAGAAAGAGGCACTGTAACATGAGAACCTCATATATGCCAACTAATAGCACCTAAATGAAGATATCCAGCACTCATGAGCACATCGGCAAACACTGAGAGAGATCGGGTTGCTTCCTACCGTTACCATCTAGGTTATGGCAACCGCGATATCCCAACAAAGCATAACCTTAAAGTTTTCGTCCCTGTTATATCATGAATCCAGTTGCAACCAAAAGAATTGCCTAAACCAAACGTATTAACGTCCGCATACATAAAGGAGATAAGCTGTATTGAGATCGTATCTGGAAAGCAAATAAATATCTCAAACATAAGCCTTGAAAGCATGCTCTATCTTTTAAGAGATCCAATAAATCCTATACATCCCAGACACCAATAGCGTAACTTTCATTTAAGAGTATGTTCTAAATTTCCTTTTAACTTTGTCAAATATTTCATCAATAAATGACACCATTCCTTCAATCTCATCCGACGACTTGCTAACACAATGTGGCAACCTCTCTAAAAGTAAATTAAAGATGTCATTTTCGAACTTCATTTAGACAATCCAAAAGAATAGTAATAAATTAGCAGCATTTACAGTGCCCATGAGGCAAAATTAGAGAATGTGTCATCTTCCCTAAAATTTTCACATAGAAGTATCCCTCCAAGCCTTTCAGGATACAGCCACGATAAAGCAGATGTAATCCCCTTCTATCCCAAAATCCCACTTCTTCATTGATAGTTAAGAAAGAAGGCAGACAAAGTCGCTTCAAATTGAACATGCACTGGACACTGTTGCTTCCTTGCCCTCAATTCGAGCAGTATCCGAAAGTTTCAGATGCTTCGGACACGCACAAGCGGAGGCGATGTGGAAACAGAACATCTTACCTTTCGATGATTTATGAGTGTCTTTCACAGCTGCCAACCTCGATGTGGGAAGGTGCTTTCACTTGGATTATAACCCGTGCTCCTGAAGCTAAGCCTGTTTAACAAAAAAAGTATGGCCATTTCAAACAACGTCAACATAAAGATCCACAACACTACGCCTCAGTGAATTAGATGAAGGAGAACCAAGTTGAAACTTAACTTTCTTCGCTCTCTCGCCTCAAATGCCTTTCCCCTATCTTCGATTCCTCTGCGAAAATCTCTCTGCTCTCACCTTCGCGCTCGGAATCATGGATCGTCGCTCCTCTGTCTGTGTCCGTCGCCTTTCCGCCGGCTTCCTCACAGCTTCCCCTCTTGCTTGCATCCGTCGCCTTTCCTCGACGGCTGCCTCCTCTTAGCTTCCTTGCGGATCGGGGCTCCTCTGTCCGTGTTCGTCGCCTTTCCTCGACGCTGGCTTCCTCTTGGCTTCGCCTCTCGCTCGCGTCCGTCGCCTTTCCTCAACGCCTGCTTCCTCTCAGCTTCCCCTGTCGCTCGCGTCGCCTGGAGGCACGATTGATTGAGAAGGAGGAAGCACGATTGATTGAGATGGAGGAGAAGGAGGAACGAAAGAAAATTTTGGGGGAAGAATTGGTCGATCTAAATTTTTTTTGTTTTGTTATTTTTTAAGTTATCGGACCGGTTCGCGCCCGAACAAAAACGCACGCCTCATATGCGTTTTTTGTTTTTTTTTAATCTCAGCCGTCCGATTCGAACGGACGGCTGAGATTGAGCGAAGGTCACCAGTAACCTTCCGGGCCAAGGTTACTGAATCCCGATCCACGATTTGGTCCCTTCCATCGACGGAACGTGGAAATGGGGCCCCTTTCTACGCTTCACCCCTACCACATACACTTCTCCACTTAATGATGCACATGCACTTTCCACATCTCAAGTCCATGTCTAAACGCCCAACAGGATTACCAAAGAGATTTTGACCATCCCAGAGAATATATATATATATATTTTTTTTTTTGACCCTCCTAGGCCTCGGTTAGAACCCACAAAATGCCCGAACGTTCTATAGGGATCGCTCTTAAAGAAAGAAAGATCGAAGAGTATGAACCAATTGGCACTTAGGGTACGTTTGTTTTGGGAAAAGTATTTTCAGGGAAAATATTTTTTGGACTTTCATCTGTTTGGTTCGCGGAAAATGATTTGGTCAACGGAATGTACTTTCCAGTCAACAAAGATTTTATTCATTAAAATAGGAAAGTGAATTCCCCAAAATAAAAAGGTGAAAATACTTTTCCAAATTTGAATCTCTCACTTTCTTTGAAAACGGGACTGAGGCCGATACCGTGGACCGATCCCGACGATCGGGACCGGGGACCAAGAGCGAGGCCAAGGCCGGGGTCGGGGCCTGGGCCGGAGATCGGGGCCGGGGACCGAGGCCGGGGTAAGGGATCGCGACCAGGGCCGGAGACCGGGACCGAGGCTGGTCACCGAGGATCAGGGCCGGGACAGGGACAGGGACAGGGACCGTGGCCGGGGATCTGGACCGGGGCTGGGATCGGGGCGGGAACCGAGGACCGGGGCAGGGCCGGACCGGGACCGGGGTCGGGGCCCCGGGGGGCTGGACCGGGATCAGGACAGGGGCCGGGCCGGAACGAGACCGGGGACCGGGATCAGGATCAGGATCAGGATCGAGCCGGGGCAGGAGATTGGGGACCGGGGACAGGACCGGGGACTCGGGCCGGGGCCGAGGCCAGGACGAGGGACCGGGGTCGGGATGGGTGCCCGGCCGGGGACCGGGGCCGAGTCGAGATCGGGACCGGGGCCTGGCCGGGTCAGTTCACGTCAGCTCTCTTAACCATATGCCTCTCCTCAGTATCAAGGACAATCCATTTGATGAGATTGAAATCGTTTTCTAAATGAGAGCCAAACACCGAAAAATATTTTCGGTAACATATTATCAAATAAAGGAAGACAAATCGTTTTCCAAGAAAGTGATTTTTAGGAAACCACTTTCCAGAAAACAAATTCCTGAAAACCACTTTCCTTGAAACAAACACAGCATTTGGCAACAATTCTTATAAAAAAAAATCAATTTTGTTCAGAATTGATTTTTTTTTTTTATTCCTTGGACAAGCTTTTGAAAATAAGATCGCGTACACAAATTTATGTTTCCGTGAACAAAAATTTTATGCAATTTCTCTTCCCAATTTTTTTTTAATTACGTCTTGTCATTATAAATTCAACCTATATAGCATTACTAATAAAATGAATACATATCATACATAATGCATAACTAATCTATTTATTTTCTTGTTGCTGTCATCGACTTTTTATTTCATGATATATTTATTTTGTATAATTTGTTAAAAATGATATTGTTAAAACACTTTCATTTTATATAAAATCTAGTGTTTTTTAATTTATTTTATTTTTTTAAAAAACTATTTTTTAAAGGAGTATTTTTTTTCCTTTTTCTCTAGCGGCTGGAGACGGTGAACGATGATTGGCAACATACGGCGATGGTGGAGATGGCAAGTCGAGAGGCGGGAGCAGCAGACGAGCAAGGGGAGTGGGTTTTTTTCCAAAATAATTTTTAAAAAATAAAATATTTACCAAATTAGGTTTGTAAAAAAATTATTTACAAATTTGGGTCTCGCGCGCTTGTTCTAGCAGCGCGCACAAGCACTGCGCGCTGCTGAGGTTAGCGCGCAAGTGCTTGCGCGCTCTGCCACAATGCTGCACAAGGTATATTTTTTGAATTTTTAAAGTTGTTTTAGTTTTCTTTTTTTTTTCTCGGCACTCAAAAGTGACGAGCAAAAAAGTGCAGCAACATTCCCTTTTTTATTATTTTATTTTAATATTTTAATATTTTTTATTTTATTTTTCTTTTTTTATTTTATTTTTTTTATTATTCAATTTGTTTTCAATTAATCATTAAAAAAAAATCTCGTCGCTCTACTGCCCCATTGCCTCTCTCGTTCGTTTGTTCGTTCGATGACGCGCCTCGATTTTGTGGTCCCATTGCCTTACTCGTTCGTTTGCTCATTCGCTCACTTGTTTTTCTTTTTCCTCGTCACTCTTTGGCCTCGTCACCTCACTCGATGATGTGCCTTGGCTCCGCAGCCCTATCACCTCGCTTATTCATTCGCTTTCTCGTGCAACACGATAACGCGCTTCGACTTACTTGTTTTTTATTTTTTTGTGGAGCTGAGGCACAATTAAGTTTGAGGGAGATTATACGAGTTATTGCGTTGTTTATGCATCTGCTCGTCCTGGTAAATCACCAAGAAGTTTCCCATCCTAGAACATTGCAAGACTAAAAATCATTCGGTTGCGAAAAGGAACAAATTTTTCACCAGGAAAGCAGAAAGGTAAGTTGATCTAGATATTGTTCTTCGGTCTCCGGCTATTTCTCTATTTCAAAAGTTAGCATAGAAAGGCAGGCAGTCACGGTCAGGGAATGGTAGCAAAACATGGCCATGGAATCGAGGCGCGTCATCGAGCGAGCGAATGAACGAACGAGACGATGGGCCACGGAATCGAGGCGCGTCATCGAGCGAACGAATGAGCGCGGCGATGGGGCAGCAGAGCGACGATAAAAAAATTAAAAATTGATTAATTGATAACAAATTGAATAATAAAAAAATTAAAAGAAAACGAGAAAAAGAAAAACGAGTGAGCGAACGAACGAACGAACGAGTGAGGCAACGGGGCCACGGAATCGAGACGCGTCATTGAACGAACGAACGAGCGAGGCCATGGGGCAGCAGAGCGATGAGAAAAAAAAATTAAAAATGATTAATTGAAAACAAATTGAATAATAAAAAAACAAAAGAAAACAAGAAAAAGAAAGTAAAAAATGATTAAAATAAAATAATAAAAAAGGGAATGTTGCTGCACTTTTGCTCAGCACTTTTGAGTGGCGAGCAAAAAAAAAAAAACTAAAACAACTTAAAAAAATTTTAAAAAATGCCTTGTGCTGCGCGCTGCTCGAGTTGGCGTGCAGGTTTTGTGTGCTGCTAGAACCCGCGCGCGAGACCCAAATTTGTAAATAAAATTTTTACAAATCTAATTTGGTAAATATTTTATTTTTTAAAATTATTTTGGAAAAAAAACGCCAAGGGGAGTTGGCTGGTCAAGCGATCTTCCCTGAGGCTTCGATCTTTTTTTTTGGTCGAAGGAACAAAATGAGAGTCTTTTTTGAGCATTCTCACTTTTTTCGTCTTGTTTTTAATTTAATTTTTTTGTTCCAAATACATTATCGATAATAGAATGAGAGAATTTGATAATCAAAATCATTTACGTCACCAATAGATTTTTCTCATCTTTTTCTATTTTGAAAAAATGAAACAAGAAAATCATTATCGTAGCTCTTAACGGTAAGCGAGATATCCCGAAGATAGCAAGGGTAAAAAAATAAAAATAAAAATAAAGGAATCAACCGTGGGGCCCATTTGCTTGTAGGAAAAAGAGATCTTTTACTTGAAAATGCTAATGAAGAATTAGAAGCATGGGAGTGTCGGCAAGTGATGGGACGGCGATTTGCCCATTTGCTATTGCCAGCAACTTGGCGACACAAACGGAGAGGGACTGAAGTGGAAAGAGACCGTCCCACCTCCTCCCCTCTCTCTCCCCAACCCCCAACCCCCACCCCCCCCACCCCCCCCCCCCCCCCCCACAACAAAAAAGAAAAAAACGAAGTGGAAAGAGAGAAACTCATAATCTAGTTTGGCCTTGCAATGCATCTTGCCTTGCTAAAAGAAGAGAAGGCTCTGGTGGGGATGGTCATGCACCAACTGCCCATCTAGTTTGGCCTGCTTAAGCGCAGCAGGCTGCGAAATTCGAGGCTAATCGCCGTGGATCCGGAGCCCTGCCCCGCGTAATTTCTCCCCCCCGAGCCGAAGTCTCACTTATTAATCCTAGCATGTAAAGATTAGGTAGATTCGATCTTAAAAAATTACTAATTTGCAGATAAAGTTCATCACCTGCGTGGAGATTTTAAATTCGATGGCAAGACTCAATAGACTTTGTTTCAGAAAAGAAAAGGCAAGCACATTGACTAGGCCATCCCCAAAGTGCCAAGCGCACTGGGATTTTTGTCCCCTCTCTCTCTCTCTCTACATCGCAAATAAATAGAAATAAATCACTCCCCTGTTCATCAGCGGATAACTCCGAAAAGAATCTTGGGTTGGTCTCGGATCTCATCATCCGCCCTCGTATTCCCAGGTTGTTAAAAGTTTCAAATCTACCCATGAAATCCACTTTCATCTCCACTTGTAAAAATTTGACCTTTTTGTGTATAATATACAACACGGTTCACACCCTGCTGTTCGTGGCTCTTAATGATTCTCCCTCCTTTTCACACAGTCCGCTGTCGCTCTCCAGCTCACTCCCTCGCTAGTTGCTTAGCAGTGGCACTCTCGATTCTCATGGAGATCTAGAGCTTCACAAAACAAGGAGGGGCACTCACTTTGCTTTCTTATACTTCAACCGGGAAGTTATAAGGTACACACTTTCTGTTTTTCTGACAGAAGCGTCTTGTGTTGAGTGTGAAGATTGGCCGGTCCTTGTTATAGTTTTTTACTTCTTTCTTCGTGATGGGTGGTTTTTTGTTTTTTTCCCCCCCTGCATTTTTTGGGTTTGTGTGCTCTTCCAGTTGGGTGGAGTGATGCGTTTTCTAGGCCCTTCAATTTGACCAGGCGTGGGTTCATGAAAGTTGGCTGCTTTTCCATGATTTTGTTCTTGCTCACATGTTATAATCCTCTTCAATATAGTGTCGTTTGTTGCGTAGGCTTGCATAAAGAAGTGGTCGTTTTTCTGCTTTGCAAATCCAATAGAGTTGAGTTCTGTTCACTGGAGTAAAGGATTTCCATACTAGAATGCTTGTTGCAATTTCAATCATTTCATACCCGGTATAGTTTTGCTGGTCTCGGCGTACTTGGTTTATGTATGTTTCCATGAGTAGATCTTGAAAGTATCTCCATTTATGTGAATGGATCGGACAGTCCAACCGTAGATCATGCACATACATATGTGAAGCAAATCAACTCCATGTATGCTTTTGAGGAGTTGGTTCAGTCAATGACAGTGCTTGGATTTACATATTGCCAAAACTCATGCATCGGTATCATTGGTTCTTCCCAAGACTTATGATCTAAGATTTGACTAAATTTGTTTCAGAACGATAGGAGCTCTGGAAATTTCCACCAGTTGGTACAGTGCAAAGTGCTTGTCGAATGGTATATCTTGTTTTACCAACTTGTGTATTTGGATAATTTGTGTGATGCACTGAATATGTTGATAGAGGCGGTTGGCCGTGGTCGCTGCTAGTTTAAAGGTTAGGCATGGCAACATATAGTAAGCAAAAAGAACTTTTTGTTATCTGTTTTTGATGATTCCAATTCTCTTGCAAGTTTTGTATTTAGTACCCATGGGTTAAATCCTTCCCCACCTCCCCCCATCTACGAGTTCCCAGAGCTTCATCTCAGTGCTATAACCATGACTATTTGATCATCTCCAGTAGATCTTTTCTTCTTTGATAGAAACGACTAAAAATACGAAGAGTATTGGTTGTTTGCAGTACTCATGCCATTGTGCTTGCCTCCTTAATGCTTGGCATCCGTATCTTTTTGGCAATGATTTGTCATATTATGTTGTGAGCATCAGAAGCACTGATAATTTTCTGCTTCACATGCAAGCTCAAGCAAGTTGAATTATTTCAACTATGCCTAATGGTTTAAGTATGCACGCCTCTGATCTTCTTTCCTATTTGTTACGTGCTTAGTAATAATAATTTCTTTAACCCTGCTTTTACTGTACAGTGAGCTCGGGACTACTTCTTGAACAGAATGGCAATCAAGAGTAATCTCTCAGGCAACAGAACACGAAAACCAGTGTCCGTCTTTGTGGCCCTCGGTTTGTGTTGTTGTTTCTACTTGTTGGGAACATGGCAAAAGAGCGGCTTTGGCAAAGGAGATGGCATAGCTCGTGAAATAACTGAGCGTACTGATTGCAATGTCTTCACAAACCTGAACTTTGAGTCGCATCACAATGATGTTGAGATCACTGAACCTCCCGAGCAAAAGATTGAAGTTTTTGAGCCTTGTGATGTTAAATATACTGATTATACTCCTTGTCAAGAACAGGACAGGGCAATGACGTTCCCTAGAGAGAATATGATATACAGGGAAAGACATTGTCCTTCAGATGATGAAAAATTGCGCTGTCTTGTCCCCGCTCCTAAAGGTTATAAGACACCATTTCCCTGGCCAAAAAGCCGTGACTATGCCTACTATGGTAATGTGCCTTACAAACACTTGACGGTTGAAAAGGCTGTCCAGAACTGGGTGCAGTTCAAGGGTGACGTGTTCAAGTTTCCGGGTGGCGGTACAATGTTTCCTCAGGGAGCAGATGCTTATATTGATGAACTTGCTTCAGTGATACCAATAGCTGACGGTTCTGTGAGGACAGCTCTCGACACTGGTTGTGGAGTAAGTTTCATAACTCGGGTCTTTTAGCTTCGCTTGTGAGGAGCTTTTCTGGGGTGTCTCACTCAAGCTTAATTTGTTGACGAAAACTTCCTCTCATTTTTCCCTCTGCACTATCTTTGTTCTATCTGCCTTCATCTGTATGAGTTCTGCTACTCTAGCTTCATTGCACCATCATTGAAAGGGAATCTGATGCAGGTGGCGAGCTGGGGTGCATACCTACTGAAAAGAAATGTATTGGCCATGTCATTTGCACCAAGAGACAACCATGAAGCGCAGGTGCAGTTTGCGTTGGAGAGAGGAGTGCCTGCTGTTATTGGTGTCCTTGGAACTATACGTCTTCCATACCCATCAAGAGCCTTCGACATGGCTCAGTGCTCTCGTTGCTTAATTCCATGGACTGCTAATGGTAAGTGTGAGTATTAATCTCTGGCAAACGATAGTCATATTGAGTCTCTGATCTGCTGAACAGTCAACGTATGATAGCTGGCCAGTGTCCACTTATGTTTGCTCACTCGTTTTTCCAAATAATTGGTGTGTTAAAACATGATATGTATTGCGTGTGCACTGCAATAGTACCAGGCTCATTTGTTTAGGTTTTATTGTTGCTTTGGACATAAGAATCAATTGCCAGTAGAATTTTGCCTCAAAGAAGCTTGAGTTGGACATGGGCTTTTCTCACAATTCTTTTTGATCAGTTGCCAACTTACGATATTTTCTTCGTGACAGAGGGCATATATCTGATGGAAGTCGATAGAGTCCTCAGGCCCGGTGGATACTGGATCTTGTCTGGCCCTCCCATCAATTGGAAGATGTACTACCAGACATGGAAGCGCTCTAAGAAGGAGCTTCAGGCAGAGCAAAGAAGGATAGAAGAGCTGGCCGAACAACTGTGCTGGGAGAAGAAGTACGAGAAAGGAGACCTTGCCATCTGGAGGAAAAAAGTAAATGACCGATCTTGCCAAAGGAAATCTGCCCCCATATGCCAGTCTAAAGATGCCGATGATGTGTGGTTAGTCTCCAACACGTCCTGTAATATCTTATAATCAGTCAACCTTTAGGGGTGCACAAGCATGCATGAGAGAGAGAGACTCTTTGGACATCTCAAATCATGTTACTTTTGCTAAGGCACTCAAGGTTTGAAAGCAATTTGACAAGTTAAGCACAACATGAACGCTTCAGAGATTTTATGGTGGTGGGGTAGGTTTAGAAGAGTATATGTTAGTTTTTAACTCCCATCAGGGATTTCATATTTTCAGTATGTATAAACTTCTAGCCATTCTGATCTGTATAATCTTATCACGTCATTTTGGTGCACGTCAGGTACGAGAAAATGGAGTCATGCATTACTCCTTTCCCTAAGGCAGCAAGTTCTAATGAAGTGGCAGGAGGGGAACTGAAGAAGTTCCCAGCCAGGCTTAATGCTATCCCGCCTCGAATAGCTAAAGGGTCTATTCTGGGAGTCACAGCTGACATATACGATGAGGACAACAAAATCTGGAGAAAGCATGTCAGTAGCTATAAGCGGCTCAACAGACTGATTGGCTCCACGAGATATCGCAACGTGATGGACATGAATGCAGGCCTCGGTGGATTCGCGGCAGCAGTTGAATCGCCAAAATTGTGGGTTATGAATGTCGTGCCAAACATTGCAAAGAACACGCTAGGCGTCGTCTACGAGAGGGGTCTGATAGGCATTTACCACGATTGGTGAGTTTTTGATAGGTGCAACATGGACAAACTTGTTTAGTTTCTTTATGCGAAAGTGCTTTCATTTTCGGTTAAAGATTACCCGAAACTAACACTGCTATGCCCTCAAGTGCCTTTTTGTTGGATGCGCGAGATTGAACTTTCGTATGGTTTCAGGTGTGAAGGATTCTCTACTTACCCGAGGACGTATGATCTAATTCATGCCAGTGGGCTCTTTAGCCTGTACAAGGGAAAGTAAGTCTTCTCCTTCCGCTTCCCATTGTTTATCCTCTGGTCAGTGTTTAGGAACTATCTAGTTATAGACAGTGAGTTTTCCTGGTGTAGAAAGTTTTTACCTGCTAGCCCTGGACTAGGACAGGCACCTTATTGTTCAAGCTTAGCATCGAAGCTTTTACAGTAAGATATGAAGCCATAATTAACAGAACACGGGACATAGTGGGCCTTTCTTGCGGCCGGGAGGAAAGCAAAGATTTTGAGCACTCGGGTAGCATTGGTTGACAAGGGCAATCGTTTTCGAGCTACGGCTCCAGTGGGTTCCCTTAACCAAGCCAGATTCAGTTTGCATACTTGCAATCACATAGTCGACTTATTCCAGACAGCATGTGACTAAATGTGCCGTCCAATTTGAGTCCTTTCTTTCTCGTTGTCTTCTGTGGATGTGGCATCCGCGCCATCCAACATTACGTCAATTAGCTTGTCTGCTGCAAACGTTTTTATAGCAACGTCCCCTGACATCAACCATAAAAACCACCAGGTGCAAGTTCGAGGACATTCTTCTGGAAATGGACCGCATATTGCGGCCCGAAGGCGCAATCCTCCTGCGGGATGAGGTCGATACGATGAACGAGGTCAGGAAGATCGCCGGAGGAATGAGATGGGATATCAAGTTGGTGGATCATGAGGATGGTCCCCTCGTGCCCGAGAAGATATTGGTCGGGGTGAAACAGTATTGGGTCGGTAGCAGCGGCAACAGCACGTCGGACGACATGTAAAAGATCTCACATTCTTTTTTCCCTAGGTTTCAATGGAAGCCAAAGAATCCCCCCTTTGGATTTTGAGCAGGGCTATCAGCAGAAATGCCAAGTTCCTATCATATGGGGATGCAAGGGTTCTTTCATAGTCCATTCTGTTTAGCACTACTTGTTTTGGGTTTCTTAGGAGGATTTGCAAGTGGGAAAACCAAAAATGGCTTTCACACTGCCAAAATAATCAGGCTATCTGTAACCCGGGATTTCGCCGGGCCTGTGTAACGATCATAATGAAAGTTCCTGGATCAGTTGTTGCGCTACTGCTCGTGTCGAACTCACACATTCAGCTCGCCCTAAGGTTTCAAGTTTCATTCGCGGCTATCCCGGCTCATTAGAAGCCGACTTCTTGCCCACGAGTTCTAAAAGTTCAAACCGAACTTCGGGTCGAATACGCGTTGGGAATGCTTTATCCGGAAACCGATCACGGGCCTCGTTTCAGCATTACCGTTCTTGAAAATCTCCAATGTCGAATATGGTCAACCGAGGCACGATCTACTTCAACTGCTGCACATGATGTTTTGGTCACTTTACAGTTGGAACACTATGATTGTGCAAATTCGCTTGACCCCCTAGTTGATGTCCTGTCCTGTCCTGTCCTGAACTACTGTTGTCACGTTCCGGGCCATAGCCTTCCCGACTTTAATCTCCAAATTTTAATTTTAATTTTAATTTTAATTTTTGGCTAACTCCTTTTCTGGCCATACTCAACATAAGAAAATAAATTAAAATGAAAACATCTTATCTTCATCCAACGTTGATAGCATCACCTGGCTGCAGTTCGGAAACTTTAATAACCATTAGTATCAAAGCAAGCACTAATCTGGATTAGGCCCTCGAATCAAAGTCGTATGTTTGACTTTATGTTTTTATAGTCGCGTGATGAGAGGGGGAATTTATTTTATAATCACTATTGGGGAACCGACCAGTCGTAATTTAATAATTTATAATTTCCGTCAGACATCAATCTATGTTTTTTCCCGATTTTTTTTTTTTTAAATAGCAAGAACAGAAAACAATCTCGCGACCGTTTGCCGCCACGTGCCTGGTACACGCGTTGGAGACCATTGCAAAGAGAGTGAAGAACTTTGCAAAATGGCAGATAATCTAGAAAATAGAAGAAATTATTCATATATATATATATATATGCGCTTGTCTTGAAAAGTTTCATCACCAGTCGTTCTTCAGTTCTTCTTCTTCTTCTTCTTCTTCTTCTTCTTCTGCTCTCTCTCTCTCTCTGAGATTTCAGAATCCGAGGGAAACCCGAAAGGGAATCGCGATCAGGTATCACTGCAATCATTTAACCATGGAATAGTTAGATTTCATGCCCTTTGTCAGCTGTGGAATATAAGTATGTATATAAGTATATTCTCTGCGGTAGTTGTTGCTCCTTTGTCCCAGTTTATTTTGTCGTTCCATGGACGATTCGGTGCTTGAAATTCGCATGCACAGCATATTCAGGTTGAGCCCGCGAAGGGGAATTCGTAATTTTTGCATTGTCGAATTCGTTTGAGATGAGAAAGTGTAGGAAAAGGGAAGATGAATTTGAGTGTGAGCTTCAGTGACATGCATTCTAGGTACTAGCTTAAGGGAGTTGCTTTTTTATTTTTATTTTTTTTTTACTTCTTTAGGTGGATATTGATTTACTTGCTGCAGGAGATAGCCGGGTCAGTTGAGGATATAGTATTTGGTCGGGTTAAGTGATCGAAGGGGAGATATTTGGAAATGGCGTGCCGAGGGTTCTTGGAATGCATACTGAAGCTCTTGAACTTCTTGTTGACACTTGCTGGTCTGGCGATGGTGGGCTATGGGATCTACTTGTTTGTCGAGTACAAAAGATCTTCCAGTGACACCTTCGGTTACTCGCCCATCGGTGCTGATGAGGGGTTGGTACAGCTTGGCCGTCCCTTGCTCGTGACGGTCTCTCTCTCGGCCAGTATTTTAGATAGTCTGCCTAAAGCTTGGTACGCATGTTGATTTCTGCATAAAGTAGATGCTGTTCAGTTCTGGCTTCACCAGATTAGACATCTTTTAATTCACATTGTAGTCATATTCTCTCAGCATTGGTCGATTTGTTTCCGCCCTGAGGCAGTCAGATTCTTAGCCTTTGCTACATATTTTATTTTTGTGCGAGATTTCATTTTTAGTCCATTCATGAAGGGCAAAGAGCCGCCCGTAAATTTGTTTTTCTTTTGATCGGTAGAAAAACTGGTTATCACTTGTGATCAAAGAGGACGACCAGTCATCAATGCTACATGTAGCAACCTTTTTGCAGTTTCAGGCCTTTAAAGTTTCTGACACGGCATGTTTTGCTGTTTCTTTTCCTATCAATTTTCCTGCTGTTTCTTTTCCTATCAATTTTCCTCCTGTTGCAGTTACTGAGAAAGGAGGTTACTTAAAAATTTTTTTTTGGAGAATTCTACAATCCAAACACTACCAGTGTGAAAATATTGCTCTTTATCAACTGGATAATTGCTGCACTGGTCCATTGTGATTTGAAAAAAGAATAAGAATGAAAGCCTTATAAGTGAAAGAATCCTAGGGGAATTGTTGTAGTGCTGCTTCATGGGTGAAAATAATATTATACGAGCTGGAGAAGTTTGGATGACTGTTTTGGTTTCAAGTCATCTCATATGCAGCAAAAACAACATCCTGCCGCTTAATATAACCTGATCTGCATCAAAGTGCAGCAGTGTATACTCTTTCCTTTAGGAGGTTGGTGAACCTCATATGTATAGCTCAACTACTTAACGTGAAATATGGTAACAGGTCGGTTTTGGAGGCGATCTTCATTTGGTTCTTGGAAGATTTGTTCGTGATGTCAAGTGCTAAGCCTTGTAATAGAATCGATTTAGGTGCGAATCTTAACATCCAGGTTCATAGGAGATATAGAAACTTATGAGAGAACTTGCGGGGTAGACTGATTGTAAGAGTGATAATAGAAATGGATGACAATTTAAAACCTAAATTGGCATCTGCCTTTGCCTTTGGTAGCTTGTTTCTCATCGCCCTCAGTACTGTTATGGGTAGCTGTTGAGAGTATTTAGCCGATGAGGGCTTATTTGTCTATTTTCTTTATTATTTTATGAATAACTGCAATAAGGGCAATATTGTAATTTTTGGCCTTTTGGCTTTATTATAAATAGATAGCTTGGGGTCACATTGACCTAACCAAGCATTCAGTTCAGTTTTTTCTCTCAACATGGTATCAGAGCAAGGGCTGAACTGAAATCTTAACCCTAATTTCTTCTACCCCAATCGTTCTTCTCTCTCTCTCTCTCTCTCTCTCTCTCTCTCACTTCCCACCGCAGCTCCTTCTCACCTTCTTCTTTGCTCTCTTTCACAGCATAGGGCAGCACTAATGAGGTGATTCTTTGAATCTAGTGTCTGCCCTAAATCTCACCTCTATGATATAATTTCTTTACAATTTGCGATAAGTGGTTCAACCCCTTCTGCGATTTTTTGGATCTTCTTATTTGAGATTGTTTCTGCCTTGCCGCTGGCCTTTCCTCTCACGTGTGAAGACCAAAGTACTGCAGTTCGTGGACCACCATATTTATTTTTTTAGATTCTTTGGGAAAAAATCAGAATCGACGGAATTTTTTTAGGGTTTTCAAAACCCTAAAAAATCGTTTTTTTGCCTTCCCTTAGATCTGATTTGGCTGCTTTTTGGAGGACAACTTCAGCCAACTATCAGCGGACTTCTACCCAATTTTTTTGGGCTTTTTTCGAGTTGTTTTTTGAGACACAATGTCTGAGGACTCAACTGTGAACTCTGGGCCTACAGGAGATGGCCGTATAGATTATATTAATTTTGTTGCGATCCCTGTGAAGCTTGACGGCACAAATTATTTGATGTGGTCTCGATCGACATTCTTGACCATCGCAAGCCGAGGGCTTACAGGACATATCAACGGCACTTCTGTGAGGCCGGCTACATCAGGTACTACTCAGGAAAAGTGGATCTCGAATGACTCTTTGATAATGTCTTTTTTGCTTAACTCGATGCAGTCACATATTGCAAAAGGATATTTGCTTCTTGATACTGCGGCACAGATTTGGTCAGCTGCAAGGGATACTTATGGTCAAGTTGGGAATGATGCACAGGTGTATGAACTTCGAAAACGAGTTCATGACACCACTCAGAAAGAGATGACTATACCCCAATATTATGCTGAGCTTCGGAGTTTGTGGCAAGAGCTAGATCATTATACCGATTATCACCCAACCAATCATGTGGACATTGCTGCCTACAAGAGACATGTGGACAAGATCAGAGTTTATGATTTCTTGGCGGGATTAAACATTGAATATGATCAGATACGTGTTCAAGTCCTTAGCCGGTCTCCATTCCCTTCTCTGGAACAGTCCTATGCCCTAGTTCACTCTGAAGAAAGCCGTAGGACAGCAATGCTTCATCCCTCTACTGTTGATCGATCTGCTTTACAAACCAGTGCTGGTACTATTGCCAAATCCGGTTCGCCCTTTCGGTCTGATACCTCTAAAGAGGTTGTGAAGTGTGAACATTGTCATAGGCCGTATCACACTAAGGCTACCTGTTGGAAGTTACATGGAAAACCTGCAGATTTTGAGGCAAAAAGGGCACAAAAGAAGGGAAAAAACATGGCAAACCATTCTGAAATTGTTCCTGCTGCACCTACTACTGATATCGGTTTATCCCAGGAAGAACTTCAGGCATTTCGACGCCTATTGAAAGCTTCTGCTGTTGCTGCCTCTCCCACGGTTGCCAATTCATCTTCTTTTGCTTCAAACCTAGCCACTTCAGGTATTTTCTTTGGGGGGTTTAATACCTCTGTTGTTTCCAACCCCTGGATCATTGATACAGGGGCTACAGATCACATGACAGGTTCTTCTAATCTCTATCAGCAATATACCCCTACTTCCGGTAGAGACAAAGTTCGCGTAGCTGATGGAACCCTCTGTTCCATTGCTGGAAAAGGGTCTATCCATTGCTCTCCTACTCTTCCATTATCAAATGTTTTACATATTCCATCGTTCTCTACTAATCTCCTTTCTATCAGTAGTCTGACTCGAGATTTAAACTGCAAAGTAACCTTTTTCCCTTCTTATTGTGTTTTCCAGGATCTGGTAACGGAGAAGGAGATTGGACATGGTAGATTGGATGGTGGTCTTTATCTGCTCGAGGGTAGTGGTGTTTCTACTTCAACTTTGTCTTCTACGCCTCATCAAGTTAATTCGGCATCGATAGATCTTCATCAGTGGCATTGCAGATTAGGTCATCCCCCTTTAGGAACTTTAGAAAAAGTTTTTCCTAGTCTCGTTTCAGCTTGTAATAAAGATGATTTTTTTTGTGAAGCCTGTGTTTTGGCTAAACAAACTCGTTCAATTTATTCATCTTCAAATAATAAAAGCCGTTTCCCTTTTCATGTGATTCATACTGATGTGTGGGGTCCTTCACGGCATTCTTCTATTTCCGGTCACCGATGGTTTGTTACTTTTATCGATTGTCATTCTCGTACAACATGGGTTTATTTGTTGAAACATAAGAGTGACGTTTTTCACTGTTTTCAAAATTTTCACAAAATGGTCCAAACTCAGTTTAATGCTTTTTTGAAAATTCTTCGCAGTGACAATGGCACTGAATACACTGAGTGTCAGTTTCAACGGTATCTCTCTGATCATGGCATTATTCATCAGACCAGTTGTGTTGATACTCCTGCACAAAATGGTGTTGCCGAAAGAAAGAACCGACATTTGTTAGAGGTCGCTAGGTCTCTTATGTTTGCCCGCCATGTCCCAGCTCAGTATTGGAGTGATGCTATCTTAACTGCTGCCTATTTAATAAATCGGATGCCTACGAGAATTCTTGATTTTCGCACACCTATTGATGCTTTGCAGGGATCCTCGACTTTTATTCTTTCCCCAAAAATTTTTGGTTGTGTTTGTTATGCTCGTAACACCAACTCTAAGAGTAAGTTGGAACCCCGTGGTCTCCGCTGCATTTTTCTTGGGTATTCACCTACTCAAAAGGGATATAAGTGTTATCATCCTCCTTCTAGGCGCACCATTGTATCTATGGATGTGGTTTTTCACGAGTCTAATTCCTATTATTCAGCTCCACCTCTTCAGGGGGAGTGTCCTAGTGTAGAGGTGTTCCCTACTTTGGATATTACTTACCCCTTTTCTCCTATACTCTCTGATGATTCTCCTCATTCCCAAGAGTGTTCTCCTTCTTCTCAAGAGGAGAACACAGGTTCTACTCCTTCCCCAGAGGAGAATAATGCAACACAAGAGAAGGATAATACAGTACCACAAGAGGAGATAACAAAACAACCACTTCAGGGGGAGTCTACCCCTACTCCTGTTAGGCAAACTGTCGATAGAAGCAAGACAATGAAGACATATCGTCGTAGAGAGCCCACTACCAACAAGCAGGTTAAGACCACTGATACATTGCCTGTTCAATCATCATTTCCGGATCCGGATTCTACTACTCCTGGTATGGTTTCTTCTTCTGATCTTCCTATTGCACTTCGAAAGGGTACTAGAACTTGTACACAACACCCTATATCCCAGTTTGTCTCATATGACTCTTTGTCCAGCTCTTATCGTACTTTTGTGTCTTCTCTATCTTCTGTTTCTATTCCGCAAAATTGGCGGGAAGCTTTTGCAGATGAGAAGTGGAAGGTAGCAATGGTGGAGGAGATGTATGCATTAAAGAAAAATGACACGTGGGATCTTGTTGTTCTTCCTCCTGGGAAACAATCGGTAGGATGTAAGTGGGTGTTTGTAGTCAAACAAAATATGGATGGTACTGTGGATAGATATAAAGCACGGTTAGTGGCAAAGGGATTTACTCAGACTTTTGGGATTGACTATCAAGAAACCTTTGCTCCTGTTGCCAAGTTAAATACTGTTCGAGTATTACTTTCATGTGCTGTTAATCAGGGATGGGATCTTCAACAGTTAGATGTGAAGAATGCCTTTCTTCATGGAGAGTTAAAAGAAGAGGTGTATATGGAGATTCCTCCAGGTTTTTCTTGTGACAAAACTCAAGGTAAAGTGTGCAAGCTGAAACGTGCACTTTATGGTTTAAAGCAGTCACCTCGAGCCTGGTTCGGTAGGTTTCAGAGAGCTATGGTCTCTGTTGGGTATAAACAGAGCAACGCTGATCACACCTTGTTTGTGAAGAAATCAGGTACTAAAATCACTATTCTCATTGTCTATGTAGATGACATCGTTGTCACAGGAAATGATAATGATGAGATTAGCCAGTTGAAGAAATTTCTCGGCCAAGAGTTCGAGATAAAAGATCTTGGAAAGCTTCGGTACTTTCTTGGGATTGAAGTTGCCCGATCTTCAAAGGGTATCTTTCTATCCCAAAGGAAGTATGTCCTTGATCTTTTGACGGAAGTTGGGTTATTGGGATGTCATCCCTCTGATACGCCTATTGAGGCCAATACTCGACTTCGAGAAAAAGATGGTGATCCAGTGGATAAGGGTCGTTATCAACGGTTAGTAGGCAAGTTGATTTATTTGTCCCACACCCGACCTGATATTGCTTTTGCTGTGAGCATAGTGAGTCAATTTATGCATGATCCATACTCTACTCATATGAATGCTGTTCTTCGGATTCTTCGGTATTTGAAATCTACTCCTGGGAAAGGGATTCTTTTATTTCCTCATGATGGCTTGAAGATTGAAGCTTATACAGATGCTGATTGGGCTGGATCTCCAGACCGGAAGTCTATTTCTGGGTATTGTACTTTCTTAGGAGGAAATCTTGTGACTTGGCGTAGCAAAAAGCAGAATGTGGTTGCTCGATCTAGTGCTGAAGCAGAGTTTCGTGCAATGGCACAGGGAGTTTGTGAGCTGTTATGGCTTAAAGGATTACTTGAAGATCTTAATGTATCCATTCATCTTCCTATGATGCTATATTGTGATAATAAGGCTGCCATCAGTATTGCTCACAATCCTGTACAACATGACCGTACAAAACATGTGGAGATTGACAGACACTTTATCAAGCAAAAGTTGGAGAGTGGATTAATTTGTATGCCATTTGTTCAGTCCGGTGATCAACTTGCTGATGTGTTAACTAAAGGATTAGGAAGTAAATCGTTTCATCCTATTTTAGTCAAGTTGGGCATGTGTGATATTTATGCTCCAACTTGAGGGGGAGTGTTGAGAGTATTTAGCCGATGAGGGCTTATTTGTCTATTTTCTTTATTATTTTATGAATAACTGCAATAAGGGCAATATTGTAATTTTTGGCCTTTTGGCTTTATTATAAATAGATAGCTTGGGGTCACATTGACCTAACCAAGCATTCAGTTCAGTTTTTTCTCTCAACAGTAGCTAAGACTGGAGGGGTAGTTTAGTGTGACAGAACATGAAACGTGGTCAGTTGAGTTTGGTAGTTGAACTGGACATTGCAATCAACACTCTTTGGCTATATCTGTAAGAGATACTCCGTGAGTTTATTATTTATACCTAATGCAAAACTAGCTCATTGCCTAAGGTAGCTTCTGAGCATTCGCCTTTTAGAACTTTTAGTGGAGTCGAATGATGTAAACTGCAGCTCATACTTAATGATGTTTCTGCAAATGAGTGTCAGCCAACGGGAACAGTACCCGAACATAAAATCTTGCCTAATGCCATGTTATGCCTATCTTGTACTTGTGTTGTGGTATGTGAGTTAGCTAAACTGATAAGCTGAGCTTAACTGATGTTCTTTTCTTTTCTTTTCCTGCCGAGACCATAACTTGCAAAATTTAGTCATGCTTAAGCCTATCTCAAAATTTGATGCTGAGTTGGCGGCTTCTAGTTTTTCATTATTGTGCATATCAGTATGGAATCTCTCTTTACTCTTAGGCAAGCCCGCTTGAGCCCTCCTCAGAAGACTCAACTAGTGGATATTTTGGTTGGTTTCGGCAACTTTTTTTTTTCCTCCTATGATGTAGTCTATCTTTGTGTAGTTGAAGAAAATATTGACAGTGCGGGATGTTCCTGTTTTTCTTCGTATACTACTCTTTACTGAGGTCTTTTGTTTAAGATGAGCCTGATTTTGCACATATCACCTTATTGAACATCCTAATGATTCTATCCTCTCATCATTTCCTTTTTCTGTCTTTTAACACATTGATGCAGGTTCATATTCTTGTTTATCGGTGTTGGAGTGGTCCTCGTCATCATATCTTGCTTTGGATGTATCGGAACCGTAACTAGGAATGGTTGCTGTTTGACTTGTGTATCCTCATTCTCATTGTGTCTTCTTGATTAGAAATATCTCTTAGCATAGGCGATGAGTCTATGAATTCTTGGCAGGGAGAAAGGTACAGTTCTATAGTACGTGATGATGGTGGTCCACAGCATAATTTACCTTATTATTATGCCTAGATTGTTAGGACTGGACCTTTGCCGTGTTTTTCTCAGTTGGCTTTTATTTTTGACTGGTCAGTTGTTTCCTTAAGTGATGCAGTACTCAGTCTTGGTAATTTTGTTGATCTTGGTGGAGCTGGGATGTGCTGCGTTTATATACTTCGACAAAAGCTGGGAAGATGTAGGGTTTATATCATTTGTGATTTCTTTAGTTCATTGATGGATAATGTCAGCTTCCTCTTTTAATCATTGGATTACATGTATGTAGGATTTACCTACTGATAAAACTGGAGACTTTGTCATGATATATGATTTTCTGAAAGAGCACTGGACCATAGTCAGATGGGTGGCTCTTGGAGTGGTGGCATTGGAGGTATGTGTAGGGAACACACTACATGGAACACTTTCTTAGAGCACTTTCAACGTACTCCACATTCAGCTCTTAAGATAATGATTTTATGCAACTGCAGGCATTGGTCTTTTTGTTGACTTTGATTGTTAGGGCAGCAAACAAACCTGCTGAGTATGACAGTGATGATGAATATGTTGCCTCACGACAACAGACCCGGCAGCCATTGCTGAGCCGGCCACCGCTGCCGCCACAGGCAGCTGCAGGCGTTCCAGCGGCTGGTGCACTGGATCAGCGGCCAAGCAGAAATGATGCTTGGAGTACTCGAATGAGGGAAAAGGTGAGTTCACCTATATTGTATGAGATTACAAATACTGTTGGCCCAAATTTCTTTGTATAGTACACGGAGGAAGGAAGATCATATGCACGCATAAATCGATTGACCTATCGAAAATTGGGAACGTAATAGCATACTAGCCTGAGTACCGATATCCAGCGATGTGCATCTAATGAAGCTTGAAACACTAGTTAGATGGTCCTTACTCTTTGTACTTATGTTGGTATTCTACTCCAATTCTGATGAATGATTCTTTTCTTAAAACTTCCACCCGGACCAGTATGGGCTGGATACTGCTGAGTTCACATACAATCCGACCGAGTCGAACAGATACCAGCAAGCGCCGACGCAGCCAACAGAAGAAAGAAGCCGTTGCTCTATTATGTGACAATGGTACATTGATTTGGGTTTCTCTTGGGAGCCGAACCCCTAGACAACCAGCACGTCATGTTCATAATTCAGAAGAGCATTTTTCTCTCTGTGGAGGATGTGTAGCAGCCTTTTCTCTGTTCTGTTTACTCCCACTTTCTTGTCTCTTCCCATTTGGTCATGCATAACCATGTGTTGCTTGTAGGATATGTGCACCAAAAACAGTTTTCTTGCGGTGGACTTTGGCAACTTTCATAAGCTGAATCAAATTTTTGTACTTGAATCCCACTTTTGCAATCTTGACTCTGGTTTATTTTTTCCCCCCATTGAAGACTACTGTGCAAGTAGATAACGTTTTTTTAAATTTAAAAGTTAGTCAGATCTTAAATGGGAGTTGCAATTGCTGGCCAGCAACCTGATAGGCTAATGGCACTTTACTTTATTAGTATATGGGGAGTTCCATTATCTCCAATTATAACCACAACCTTTTTGGTGTGCCCTGACGATGGCAAAGCAGGTTCTTAGCTAAGATACAATGGAATAATGCACAATCTCAGACCTCAGCAAGAACTCTTTCTGGTTTAGACCAGCGTCTCAGGTGGTAAAGTTAGTAACAGGTAAAGGAAGACTGATTAGGTGGATTCGGTTGCATCGAACTTTGATTAAGATCTCCAAGGGAGCTGTTTTAAGATGCGTTGGTTTGAAGCCACGTGAAAACATCATCGCCACTGTTGTCCGAGCTCTGTTTTGCTCAAAGCTATAGGATAAATAACTCTTGTCACATTCCCTTTCTGTCAGAAAATCTCAGGAGGGGAATGAGTTTGACTTGGACTTTGAGAGGTCGTACTCGTTCGTTTTTCCATCGACCGAGATCAGTTATTATGGGGGTGTTCTTGAGTGTGTTGCTAGTTTTGTGTTTGTATGGCGGGGGCATTCCCAGTGGTGATGGGGCTCTTGTTCTTGGGTACTACCAAGAGAATTGCCCTCTGTTGGAAGAAATCGTGCGGCATGGCGTCGAGCGCGCGGTGTATAGAGATCCTCGAATGGCGGCCTCTCTGCTGCGTCTCCATTTTCACGACTGTTTCGTTATGGTTAGAGGAAAACCTCTCTCTTTCTCGCCTTCTCTCGGTCAACAGTGTGTGAAGTTAAATTTGCAATACTTGAATGCTACCATCTGCACAGCAACTAGAAAATGTTTCATAAATTGACAATGGAGATTTCCATCAGTGCATCTTCCTAAATAAACTAGAACGTGAGACGGTCCTTTAAACTTTTCGCGGGGTTGGGTTATTAGTATTTCCTTCTTCCGTCCACGTCATTTCTATCGGCTGACATCTTGTACTATTCGTTCGAGGATCAGGGTTGCGATGCATCGGTGCTTCTAGACAGTTTCGAAGGCATGGTGAGCGAGAAGCAGGCATTGCCTAACCTTAACTCCTTGCGCGGGTTCGAGGTGATTGACGAGATAAAGTATTACCTGGAAGAGGCATGTCCATACACAGTCTCCTGTGCCGATATCTTAGCCGTCGTCGCTCGAGATGCAGTCGAGCTGGTAAGTAACTAGGGAAGCTATTTCTGGTTTAATCAAGACTTCCATTTCTGATGGACTCAATTCTTATTCCAAACCCAACCATTCTCTAGTATCTCCACACTTAAGCATCACATACACTAACAGAAATTCTTTTTCCTCTTGAGAAAAAGAGAGGAGGGCCAAGGTGGGAAGTGTGGCTAGGCAGGAGAGACTCACTCAAGGCAAGCTTTGATGGAGCCAACAAATTCATACCTGCTCCAAATTCCTCCCTTGACACCCTAATTGAAAACTTTAGGCAACAGGGCCTGGATGAAGGAGACCTGGTTGCCTTATCAGGTAAAGTGTTCAGACTTTCTTAGAGTTCAAGAATGAAATGTCACTTGTTGGAGAAGATGGGTAATCCTCTATTTGTAATTATCTTTGCCAAATCAACAAATTCATATCAATTACTCCTATAAAGACAGCTCGAAACGAATCGTCGAAATAGTTCTCATAATGTGTTTCAGCAAGATGACTTTCACTTAGAGCATGCTATCAGTTTCTTCTTCCTCCCTTTGTGTTTCTAAGTTAAGTTTTAACGCTTTTTTTTTTTTTTTTTACATCGAAATCTGCGGAAGCAGGTAGTCACACGATGGGAAAGGCGCGATGCCTGAGCTTCAGGCAAGGGATTTATGAGGAAAGCACTGAACGACGCTACGATCATTTCCAGAGATACACCACCTTCTTCGACATCCTGCGGTCCATATGCCCCGAGACCAGAAGCGACAATAGATTAGCACCGCTCGATCACGTGACGCCTTTCGAGTTCGACAACCACTATTTCCTCAACATCCTCCAAGGAAGGGGTCTCCTACCGTCCGACAATGCCCTCATCAATGAAAACCATGAAGGTGCCATTTTAAGGCACGTCTGGACTTACGCCGCAGATAGCGAAGCTTTCTTCCGCGCTTTTGCGAACTCGGTTGTGAAGATGGGGAGCATCAACGTGCTGGCCGATAGTGAAGGAGAGATCAGGAGAAAATGCCGGTTCATCAACACTTAATTTCTTACAAATGTGCAGCTTAATCACATGTCTATGCAAAAAAAAAAAAAAATTAGATTTAGCCAGTGATTGGATATCATATGCATCAGGGGATTTTACAAAGTTTTGACCTAGATGACTGAACGAATCAAATGCATTTTTTGGGGCTTTTATCAAGATCGTTTTTTACACTATTCTATCTAAGTTTTCAATATCTTGATTTTTACTGAACCTGTAAAAAGATACAAGAGCCGGCGAATTAGAAAGAATTAATTTAAAGTAAAAGGTTTTAATGATTATCCCCTTCATTCCAATACCAGTTCCTATGTTAATAGGAACGGGACTTCTACATTTCCAACGTAAGGCTTTTCCTAGTATTTTATCGTTAAGTATAATTATGATACTTTCAGTCTATCTATCTATCTATTCAACGAGTTTTATCTATCAATATTTAGCTGCCGAACCGGTCTTTGTCGATCCTGATAAGACATACTTAAACTAACTGATAGTGAAAAATGTACACGTACATGCTGTTAATTGCAACATTACATTGCGTAAGAACTGAAAAAGCTCTGGAGAGGGCCATGAATCACCTAATTTCGATGTAACTCTCAACAAAGCACTGAGCAAGAGGTCGATATCGTGCCACCAGATTAAACGAGTGCCCGACCTTGCGATTTCTCTGTATATGGCGGCAAGAGGTCGAGATCATCGCCGGACCACTGTGATCGTTTGATGTCGCTCATCCAAGGCCAACTGTCTTTAGATTTATCTTTCACCGACCGCCCATTTTTCTTATCAAGCTCTTGGTCTTAAATGGTTGGATTCTTCCAGGTACTTGATTCCAATCATCTCCTGTTGAACAGGTCTCACGGGGATGAGTCATGTTAAACATCGGGAAATCCGATGGGACTCTAGTAAACACCGATAGCAACTATCTCCATATGGAAAAAGACTGCCGTCCTGAAGAAGCAGACATTCATACTTTAGGATTCTCCGACAAACAGTCGATTCGATATATAACATAACAAACATCCTCATCTATATCCATGTAAATACTAAGATAAGGGTGAAGAGATGCGACATAAAAGAGGGGGCCAAAGAAAGAGTGTCGAATACAGTAACAGGGAGGAAGGAGATATGTTTCACTTGAGGAACATTAATTACTGTACTAGATAAGATTCTGGTCAAAATCTTCCAACGGCATCGACAAGTTTCTTACAAGCACCAAAACCTGGCAAGGCTATGTAAATGCTAGCTGTTCACATGATAAATGTGGTCAACATTTTCAAGAGAATACGTTTTTGTTGGATGAGCAAACAATGAGTCCTCTTGTTTGCTAGTGTGTGTGTGTGTGTATATAGAGGATAGATAAGGCTCAGAGACTCTTTGTGGTTAACCAGGAGTAATGGAGACAGAGGTGATTCACAGCAGTGGCTTTGGCAGTTCCCTCCCTGTGGAAAACGTTCAAGCTCTCGCGTCCAAGGGCCTGGAGGAAGTCCCGTGGCGCTATCTACGGCACCCATCTGAACTCGGCGACGTCTGCGAGACGGAGTCTCTTGCAATTCCCGTCATAGACATGATCAAGCTCGGCGAGGATCACCCCGACCACAGTGACGAGATCGGGAAGTTCCATTTGGCTTGCAAGGAATGGGGCTTCCTCCAGGTGCACCATCTTGAATGTTTCTATTCAAACCAAATTCATCTCATATCATATCCTCGACATACTGTAGGAAAGTTTCGACTTTCAAGTACTGATATGAAAATGATTTTCGCAATCACACAGTTAACAAACCACGGCATATCGGAAGAGTTCATGCATCAGGTGAAGATAGATACAGAGGAGTTCTTTAAGCTGCCATTGGAAGAGAAGAAGAAATATGGGCAGTTACCCAACACCATCGAAGGCTACGGCCAAGCTTTCGTTGTGTCGGAAGACCAGAAGCTTGACTGGGGTGACATGCTTTTCCTTTTCGGACAACCTGCTTGCCAGAGAAACCTCAGGTTTTGGCCAAAGAACCCTGCCTCTCTCAGGTAAAGTCAAAACAGATCAATCACACAAGTAACAGTTCCTAGGACTAATGTGCACGCCCAATGAAACAACATGTTATGCAAGAGTCAGAGAAATGCACATACAAAGACACCAAATGAGTCTTGCCAGTTTCCCTTTTTTCTTTTCTTCCTGTCTTTTCTCGGGGATGACCAAAAGATGGAACTTTAATTTCGGCTCAACATCTCAGAGCAACCCTGGACAGTTACTCTTCAGAGTTGGTACAGATCTTACTTTTCCTCCTGAAAGCTATGGCCAAGAACTTAGGAATTTCTCCGGATGTGCTTGCAAGCATGTTTGAAGAGGGAATACAAGGAATAAGACTGAACTACTATTCCCCATGCAAGCAAGCAAACGAGGTCACGGGTCTGACGCCACACTCTGATGCCACCGGACTGACCCTGCTAAGTCAAGTGAACGATGTGGATGGATTGCAGATCAAGAAAGATGGTAAATGGCTACCTATTAAACCTGCTCCTGGGGCATTAATCGTCAACATAGGAGATGTCATTGAGGTAGTACAATGATTCTGCTACTCCTTCCCCCTGCGTGTGAAAGTGATTCCGCGATTGATCTTTGTGTTCGATGCAGATAATGAGCAATGGAGAGTACAAGAGCATAGAGCACAGAGCAATGGTGAATCCAGAAAAGGAACGCCTCTCAATAGCTGCTTTTCACAGTCCAAATATGCAAGCTCCAATTGGCCCGTTACCACATATCGCTGAAAAGAGCGGTGCACTGTACAAAACATTGAATCATGAGGATTACATCAGGCTAGTTCTGGCGACCAAACTTGACGGTAAAAGCCTGTTGGAACAATTCAGACTTGGTGATGTATGAGTCGCTGGAACATTGAAAGCCGTTTTAAAACACGTTTGGGTGTGTACCGAGTTGATCAAGAAAAGGTTGCATGTCTCAAAGACGTGGAAAGACACTACAGGTTCTGCAATAACCACATTTTGCTTGCAAGTGGTGCAAAGATTTAATCAAGCATTAAATAGGAATACAAGGTGTTTTATGGAGAAGACCAGAATATCAGTATATACCATTTCTGAATAAACCAAAACAGGTCTATGGTTAGGATCCTCTAAAAGCATGTGAACAGACTGGAAAAATTACCTCTTCCGAGTTCCAACAAACAGTGATGTTAGGCCATCCTTTAGAAGCAAATCCCCAGGACCAAAAACATGTGATTCTGAAGATGCTTGCTCGACAACCATCCTAGCATTCTAGATGATTGAGTGGATACTAAACCAAACCTAGATCCCACACCGCCCCTTTAGATGCCTTTACCACCATGCTACAATGATAAGCAAATTATGATAATTTTTTTACCAAAAACATCGTGAGCATGTGATAAAGACACCTAAAGAGGTGTGTGACATATAGGCTTGTTCATGGTAATGAAGAAGAAATATAGTACAGCCAAAACTATTGAGAGCCCACAAGTAAACAAATTCTAACTACTGTATAAAAGGATGCAAAGAACTACTAAATTGTTTGTTATACTGGAAGAGCAATCAGCAAGCATCCTACTCATTGACTACTTGACAGGAGAAACAACTCGCTTTGCTTTTATATGCGCAACCCAAAGATCGAATTTCCTCTTATCCTAACTTCATTAGAGTAGGAAGACAATGGAGAAATCGAACTTCGGACTGTACATATAGCCAAAAGTTTGTAAGTTTAAGCGAGCACTTGCAGCCAAGTCGCCAACGTACACATAGCAATCTAGACATTGCCATCAAATATAGAACGCCCAGCCAAGCAAAATCTCGCATGACACATGACTAAGTTGACATCAAAATTATGGGTTCTTCAGGCCAAGACTTGCGTCCATAGTTGTTAATGCGACAAGGCGAGCAGAGGCCTCTAAAACGCCTAGGCGATTAGGCGCCCGTCTAGTCGTCCGTAAGGCGATAATGCGACAATGTAGCTAAATTTTTAAATATATATATATATATATATATAATTGTATATTTTACATTTGCACTTCAAAACTTACATTCATGATTCAACAGAGCAAATATATGCATGAATGATTATTAAAAATAAACAACTTTTAATATATAGCAAATACATTTTACATTTGTACTTCTCAAGGCGCCCAAGGCGACGCCTAGACAACCAAGGCGCCCGCCTTGAGGAGAACCAGCAAGGCGACGACTTGATAACTATGCTTGCGTCGCAGAAGAATACAATAATAACAGCAACTAGACTGGCCTCATTAATGGAGGAGTTGAGACACAAGTTGCAGATTACAGAGCCAAGATATATGTACCTGTCAAGCGGAAGAACCGCCAAGAAGACTGCAATAAAAATCACAAGTCACATTCGATGTGGGCACGCAAGTTGCAGATTACAGAACTAAGATTTATTACCTGTCAAGCAGAAGAACTGCAAAAGAAGACTGCAATAAAAATCACAGGTCACATTCGAGGTCGGCACCCATATCAATCAGTGTAGTAGCACGTCAATGCTACACTGGTGGATCAACAGACCGATGAATTCCTATGTGGACCTCCCCAAAAATTTACTTTTGATCCCCAACCAGAAACACCCGCTTCGAGACCCTTCGTAGATAAGATTCGTGACACCAATTTTGTCCCTCGCCATGATCTACTCAACATCAGTCAAAAGCAACGACAAAAAAGACAGCAGCAGGTAAGAGAGTACAACAACGGCTAGATAGGAACGTCAGCTGAGCATAATTGCAGGAAATTTTCATTGTATTTCTTCCTCACATATCCAAGAGTGAAAAAGGAGAACCCAAGAAAGAACAGAGAGGCGAGAACATCAATACTATCCAAAGACGCTGAAGCAAAGAGCGTAAGCTAAGAACATCTGTGCTTTGGCAATCCCGCCATTGACGAGCCCCTCACAAAATAAATAATAATAATAATAATAATTCTTTCGCCATACCCAATACCAATACCATCGCCAGCACTGAGAGTCGATTCACGAAGCTCCCGACTTGAGAGAGCCCAAGAATTGTTAATCAAGAAGCCGACCCTCGTGCAGATCCAAACACCGAGAAAAACAGAGGAGGCTCGATTTGATGCTTCTCTTTGGTTGGACTTATCTCCAGCGGAAACGAATGACGAATTTTCAGGTGTCCACTACGGAAAAATCAGTTTCAAACTTGGCAATTCAGAAATTTGTGCCCATTCATCGCGTCCTCGTTTTTGCTTTTTCTCTGTCTATTTAATCGAAGAGAACAATAGAAAATCGAGATTAAGAAAAAAAAGTTAATACACGAAAAACTCTGTATCTCTTAGAAAAATTAATCAAATGTCTCACTATTTTTTATGACAATATTTAGCGATACAAGTAAATATTTTTTTCAAAAATTATTTCTCAAAAAGTGAATTTAACGAATACACGCTCAATATCAATCGTCATCCTAACCGCGGCACCTGAGATGGATCGAGAAATGCTGCATGACGACTTGGGGATTCAGCGGGAAACAAAAGTTGTTCGACCGACCCGCATGAAAGACCAGCCTTGGACATTCATTCTGCAGAACAGTCTCGTAGATTTTGAGAGGCAAAGTGAGATCAACCCATGAAAGGGAAGCAATGCAGCAGGCAAATGTTACTGCGATTTTCGAACCATGGGCGAGTCGGGGCTACCCTCCAGAATTCTACTGGCTTTCTAATTAGCGTGCGCCTCGCTTGATCACGTGACGCCTTTTCGAGTTCGGCAGCCACAACTTCCTCGATATCCTCCAAGGCAGGGGGGTCTCCCACCATCTGATCATGCCTTCATCAATAACTGATAATCAAAAGTCTACCCAATATAGATTAATTAGAAACGGGTACAATGCTGTTCATTGCTTCACCATAATGTCTCAGACCTAAAAAGCTTTGGAGTCTGGAGAGGGCCATGAATCACCTAATTTCAAAGTAATTTCTCCACAAAGTAGTGAACAAGATGTCTGAGATCTTGCCACCAGATTTTAAAACAAGCGACCGATCTTGCAAACTCCCCATAGATGGGTGGCACTTCATCCCCGGACCATGGTGATCATTCGATGTAGCTCATCCGAGGTTAACTGACTTCAAATTCATGTTTCACCAACCGCCCGTTTTCGCTTATCGTACTGTCAAATGTTTGGAGCCTAGCTAGGCCTCAGGGCGGGTTAGTCTTGTTAAAAATTGTGGAATCCAATTGGTGTACAGAGGATACAAAAGACTACAAATATCAAAGAATACAAAAGACTGCCGTCCTGAAGAAGCAGACCCTTTACCAAAGAGATTCCTAGTTAGAGTGAAGACACTGGATTAAAGATAAGAGTGAAGACATGCGACAAAAAATGGGTACTAAAGAAAGATTTTTGAAGAATATAATTCTTGTCAAAGTCTTCGAATATCACCCACAAGTTTCTTAAAAGCACTAAAACCTGGAAAGTCTACAGAACTGCTACAGAACTTTCAATTTTTAACTTGAAAGTATCTAGCAGAAAGGGAACGAGACAAATTAAGAGTGGTTTAGAGAAAGAGATTGTGATGAGAATACTTATTGTTGAATGAGAAGTGAATGGGTCCTCTTGCTAGCATATACATAAATAAGCAGAGACTTTGGGATTAGAGACCCTCTGCGGTTAACCTGGAGTAATGGAGACTGAGGTGCTTCACAGGAGTGACCTTGGTGGTTCCCTCCCGGTCACAAACGTCCAAGCTCTGGCGTCCGAGGGCCTGAAGGAGGTTCCGCCTCGCTATCTACGGCCCGCGTCTGAACTCGGCAAAGTGAGTGAGACCGAGTCCCTTGAGATTCCTGTCATAGACATGATCAAGCTCGGTGAGGATCACCCCGACCACAGAGACGAAATCGAGAAGTTCCATTTGGCTTGCAAGGAATGGGGCTTCCTCCAGGTGCACAATCTTCAATCTTTTAAATCAAACCAAATTCATTCATATCATGTCCACGACATACTTTCAAAAAGTTTCAACTTCCGAGTACTGATATGAAATTGAATTTCGTGATGAGACAGTTGATAAACCATGGCTTATCGGGAGAGATCATTCATCAAGTGAAGACAGAAACAGAGGAGTTCTTTAAGCTGCCATTTGAAGAGAAGAAGAAGTGTGAGCAGCTACCCAACTCCATCGAAGGCTATGGTCAAGCTTTCGTTGTGTCGGAAGACCAGAAGCTGGACTGGGGTGACATGCTCCTCCTTTTTGCACAACCTGCTTCCCAGAGAAACCTCAGGTTTTGGCCAAAGAACCCTGCCTATTTCAGGTGAGTTAAAACTTAAAACAGATCAATCACACACTAAAAGTTCCTAGGACAACTGTGCACATATAAAGAAACAAAAAATATACAAGTACCAAGACCAAATTAATAAATCTCCATTATCCAAGAGTCAAAGAAGTACACATACAAAGTTGCCAAATGAGTCTTGCCAGTTCTTTTTCTTCTTCCTCTCTTTCTCGAGGATGAACAAAAGATAACATCAATTTCGGTTCAACATCTCAGAGAAACCCTGGACAGTTACTCTTCACATTTGGTACGGATTTCACTTTTCCTCCTGAGAGCTATGGCCAAAAACTTAGGACTTTATCCAGATGTGCTTGCAAGCATGTTTGAAGAGGGGATACAAGGGATAAGACTAAACTACTATCCACCGTGCAAGCAAGCAAACGAGGTCCTGGGTCAGGCCCCACACTCTGATGCCACCGGACTAACCCTGCTAACTCAAGTGAATGATGTAGACGGATTGCAAATCCAGAAAAATGGTAAATGGCTGCCTATTAAACCTGTTCCCGGGGCAATCATCGTCAACATAGGCGATGTCATCGAGGTAGTACAATAATTTCACGACTCCTTCCCCCGTGCGTTAAAGTGATCCCATGATTCATCTTCACGTTTGATGCAGATAATGAGCAATGGACAGTACAAGAGCATAGAGCATAGAGCAGTGGTGAATCCTGAAAAGGAACGCCTCTCAATCGCTGCATTTCACAGTCCCAATATAGAAGCTTCGATTGGCCCATTTCCAGATCTTGCCGGAAAGAGTGGTGCACTGTACAAAACAACAAATCAAGAGGATTACATGAGGCTGGTTGTCGCAAGCAAACTCGACAGTAAAAGCCGGTTGGACCAATTCAAACTTAGTGATGTATGAATTGCTTGTATATTGGAAGTCATTTAAAACTTGTTAGTGGGTGTACCAAGTTAATCAAGAAAAGGGATTGCAGGTCTCAAAGATGTGGAAAGAAACGACAGGTTCTGCAATGACCACCTTTTGCTTAAAAATGATGTAAAGGTTTCCTCGAGCATTCAGATATCTGCAATGACCACCTTTGGCTTAAAAATGATGTAAAGGTTTCCTCCAGCATTCAGATAGAATACAAAGTCTTTTATGCATAGGAACATTACATCATATAATTATTTCTTCTCCAATTTAAACATTGCAATGGTTAGATTCTGCAAAAGCTTGTGAACGGACTGGTAAATACTGCTCCCCAGTTCCCACGAACGCTACTATTAGACCGTCCTTTAGAAGCAAATCACCAAGACCAAAACAATGTACTTCTGAAGAAGCTTACTTGACAACCATTTTAGCATTCTAGATGATTGGGTGATTCTTGAAGCAAACCTAGATCCCACGTCGCTCATTTAGATGCATTTACCACCATGCTACAATGATCTTAAAACATTGTGTGCATATGATAAGACATCCAAAAAAGGTTTCACATCTAGGCTTGATCATGGTAATGAACCGAGGAAATGTAGTGCGGCCAAACTATTTCAATGCCCCCACTGAAAAAATTCTGACTGTTGTAGCATAGAATGCAAAGAACAGTCAAAATGATATACGGGAACAGCGACCGGTAAGCATTCTACTCATTGATGATTCAACAAGAAAAACAACCAAACTTGCTTTTACCCTGATTGGCTACATGTGCAGCCCAAAGACTGAATTTTCTCGTATCCTGACCTCATGGGAGTAGAGAAAGAATGGAAATGGAACTGTTGGAAATTGGCGCCCAAATAAGGGCTAAATTGCCGATTTCCATAATTGCGATAATTTGCAATTAATAGGATTTTGTTTCCTATTCTAAGGGAAAGAGAGAGATGAGTTACTCTTTTTCTGCCATCAGAACGTACGTCGCTTCTGACATTACACAAAAAAAACAAGAAAAACTCTCCTAAAAACTCCATTGAAGAATTCTCTCTCGACGACGATCGATCGCCAGATCCGAATCGTTACTCACTTGCGATGGGGGCTCTTAATCTGTGGTTATCGAGGTATGTTCGTTTTACGTGATATACCTCATCGATCAGTGATTCAAGTTTGATCTCAGGGCTTGACGATCCAGTACAACGGTTTGATTGATATATTGCTGGAATCCGCGCTTCGAGCTTATGGATATGTGGATCTATATTATTCCGCTTCATTTATAGATCTTGATTAGTGATTTTGTATGAAATTCCCATCATTGGTATCAGAGCATGTGTTCTTGTTTCCTGATCGTTTGCGTTTTTGTACGAATTCCGAACAAAAAAAAAATTTCGGGGTTACTGTTCATCGAGTTTCTGGTCTGTTTTGTACGACAAAACTGTATTTCGTATACATGGTTGGAACGGGCTCGGCGATACGAGAATTTTGAGTGGTCGCCCGTCGCGAGGCGACACCGGGAGCGGCCGCACGCACGGCACGCGCCGCAACGGGACCGATCCCGACACAGCAGCGCATCGGTGCATTTTCGTGTAATTTTGCTCTGTAAAAATGGCAATTGAGTATACCATTAGACTCGTATCGACGAGACGAGCATTTTGAGCGGTTGAACGAAGCCAACGGAGGTCGGTAGCCGTCGCACGCTCGCCACGCGCCACCACGGATCGGGATCCCGACGCAGCGGCGTTTCGAGGCATTTTCGTGAAATTTCGTTCAACGAAAATGGGATGTGTATATACCATCAGGATCGTATCGACGAGACGAGCATTTTGAGGGGTCGACCGTCCAAAACGGCCGTCGGAGGAGGCGGCACGCGCCAACACGTGCCGGTGAGGTGCGGTGCGCGTGGGCCTCACGCGCCCACGTGCTGGGCGCTTGCCTAGGGCGCGTTCAGTGGATGATGACGTCATCATTCCGTATGATGACGTCATCGAGCGTTTTGACCCGATTCTGACCCATTTTGACCCGACCCGATTTCCGACCCGGTCCAAGTCCGACCCGTTGACCTGGTCATGCGTTGACCGTTGACTTCTTTCGTTGACCAAATTTTTTGAAAATTGCAATTTGGTACCCGAACTTTTGAAAAATTGCAATTTGGTCCCCGAACTTTTGAAAAATTGCAATTTAGTCCCCAAACTTTTGAAAATTGCAATTCGATCCTCAAAATTTGAGAAATTGCATTTTGACCCCGTTGATCGAGCGTTGACTAGTCAAAGCTGAAACTTTGACCGGCTCGTGTGGATGCATATGAGCTCTCATTGGGGCGTGCGAGGTACCGTTGCGTTCATATCGAAATTTTCTTCGATTTGATATATTATTTGGACATGTTTGATGATTTTAAAATTCTGAAAATACGTTTGAAGCCCATGATATACGTATTTTGGGGCGTTTTTCAGGAATTGATCGATGACATATATACTGCAATCTCATGATTTGATGTGTAAAGTATTCATGTATAGTCTAAATCATGTTATGCCATGTTATACAAGATATATGGATCATTGTATGAATTGTGATCCTTATTCGAGTGGGGAGTTCTAGAAAGTTTTAGTAACTTCGGTGAACTCGATTTTACATAAATGATTATGTTAATGGTAATTTCAAGCGAGGATTATTGGACGATGATTGGGAACATTGTGAACTTTTGAATCTGAGGCCTTATGTGAAATTATCTATTAATATAATTATTTAGTGTAAAATAAGTGCGTAAATGTTAGGCATCAATGGTTCGTGAATGCATGTCTATAGAACTTCGTGTTCATAAACAACGGTTACGCGCTTAGCGAAACAAAGGAGAAATTGGATGGCAAAAATTTATGAAAACTGGAATATGGAAATCCAGTTTGTACTATGAAAAGCAAGAAGCATTTGAAGCTCTTGACCTAGTTATGGAAACACCTAAGGATGAGAATACTGCACAGCTGACATTTGCTGCACAAAAAAAAGAGAGAGGATGAACTCAATTGCTCGCATGTATTGCTGAGTAGCATGAAAAATGGTTTTATGCATGAGTTCAGGCATTTATGAAAATGCCAGAGTCAAGTGGGAGGCATTAAACACTAAGTTTGGTTAGACATTGGTCACCAAGTTGAGACAAATCACTATAAGTTTTGACACTTATATGATGCCTCATGGGCAGAATATGAAATGACTTTTTGTAACGTGTCAAACATGATAAGTGAACTGTATGTAGTGGGCCATTTTTTGACTGGTGAGTAGCAAGTGCAAGCAGTAATTTGTTCCTTACTTCATATCTGTGTGCTTATGAAAATCCACTTGATCCACACAAAAAAAAGTAAAGACTTTTGAGGACGCTATGCGCTGTCTTGAACTAGAGTGATGTTTCTAGATCAAATGAAGTTTCGTTCTCCAGGCATAAACATCAAGGTGGGTTCAAGAAGTGGAAAGGATAAAATAACAGATCCTTCAGGATGGAAATCGAAGTTTAACCGATATGAGAAAGGAAAATGTCCTTTCAAGAAAAACATCTTAAGAGTGAAATATTTTTTAATGTGGCAATGAAGGTCACTTTGCTCATGACTGTGGTGAACCGACGAAGTTAAAAAAAAAAGGCTTTGTGCACTTGAGAGTATTACTTAAGTCTCTAGTTCAGTTTTTGTGACTAAATCTTATCCTTTGTGGATTATAGATTTACAGGCCACAGATTATGTAACGAAAGATAGAAATGCCTTGGTGGAATTTCAACGAGTTCGACCTGGAGCAAAGTGGATAAATGTGGAAAATAATTCCTATGTGGAAGTTGAAGGGATTGGCACATGCCAATTGAAAATGCGTGGTGATCGCATCCTATTTCTACATAGTGTTATATGCTACAAAAACTCGATGGAATTTAGTTTACGTGTTTGTTTTGGTTAAACTTGATTTCAGTTTGAAATTTTTCATAACGGTGGTGATGACTTGTCGTTGGAAACAAGTTGATATGGTTCCGGATGGTTTCATTGTACCGATTGTTGGGTACAATAATGCGAATATTAGTTATTCACTATTTACATCTTTTGTGATGATATGAATATGTGGCATGCTAGGCTGGGTCACATTGACCAAATGACAAATATCTAGATAAGCCAAAGAAAGCTTACAAGGCAATATTGAAAAAGTCAATTTGCCTATTTGTGAGTATTGTCTGATGGAAAAGACAAAGAGGAAACCATTTGGAAAATGAACAAGAGCTGAGATTCCTTAGCAGTTGATCCATTGAGACATGTGATTCAACATATGTGAGAAAAAGGCATGGACTGTTTAATTCATCACATTATAGATGATTATATTCGATTCGGATATTTTTTTTTATTTCTCATAAATTTGATGCATAAGTTGCTTCGAGAAATTCTATTTTCTGAACTTTAAAAAAAAATATTATTAAAAAAAATGATCCGATCGAGCTCAAGAATATCTATCTGAACAGTTCAGATATTTATGTGATGAAAAAGGAATAGAAAAATAGTTAACTATTCTAGCGATTTTCAACATAATGGAGTCGCAGAGAGAAGAAACAGGTCCCAATGAGAATGGTTGGGTCTATGATGGCATAGGCTAATATGACTATCACCTTTTGGGGTGAAATTTTTTGTCGATTGATGTCTATATATTTAACCATGTGCCTTCTAAATCAGTTACTACCACTCCATATGAGTTGTGGACAGGTTGAAAATGAGATTTGAGTTTTCTCAGATTTTGATGTGCTTCCTATATACGGTTTCTCCCACTGGTATGGGAATCGGGCTCTAGAGGCATAAAAGAGTGTCTTCATGTGACACTGAGAGCACTCGAAAATGTATGTATTAGAAAGTGGTAAGTGTAACTGAATATGAATCACGAGATGTCACATTCTTAATGAATGAAATTTTTCTGAAAAAGGGTGAGACAAATGAAGACTATTCTCCATTTAAAATCTTGGATAGTGATAATGATACTATTGGGGTATCCATCCAAGTGGGAGCAATGTGAGAAGTGAGGAATTTATTTCAAACAAGTCTCAATTGCAACCACTTGATGTGAAGAAGATGCCATCATTATCTGATTCGAGTTGGAGCATAATGGAAAATGATGTACTAAGTGTACAATCTTCTCAATTGCAATCGCTTGACATGAATGAGATGTTGTTGTTCAATCCGAGTGGGAGTGGGATGGAGAATGATGTACTAAATGTACAATCTTCAATACGGCGAATAAGTTACCAAGTGGGAGTGTAATGGAGCTTGTGTACTAAGTGTACAATCCTCAATTTAGCGAACAAGTCACAAAAACGTTATCCGTCGTTTTGTCGACGTTGTAGACATTGAAGGTAAAGTTTTCATGGTGGCTCCATACGAAAAGGATGAGCCAAACAATGTAAATGAGGCTCCGACTTGCCCTGATAAGGAAAAGTGGATATAAGCAATGGAAAGAGAGATGGAGTCAATGAGATCAAACCAAGTTTGGGAACTGGTTGATCTTTTGAATGGACATAAAGCCATTGGAGCAAATGTGTTCTCAAAATTAAAGCGTAAAGCTAATGACTTGATTGAGAGCTACAAGGCTCGCCTTGTGGTGAAATAGTATAATCAATTAATAGTAATTGATTGGGAAGAGGTTTGCTCTCCTGTGGTGAGATTTACATCAATTCACATTATTCCGGCAATAGTGATTAGTATGGATCTTGAATTACATCATATGGATGTAAAGACTGCTTTTCTCAATGGAGAATAAATAAAAAAAATTTTAAAAAAATTGTACGAAACAACCCGTTGGGTTTGTTTCAATTGGCCAAGAACAAAAAGTATGTCGACTTTTGAGATCGATATATGGCCTTAAACAATCTTTGAGATAATGGTATATAATTTCTTGTAATACCTTAGTGGTATATGATTTTGTAATGATTGATGAAAATCATTGCGTATATATCAAAAGATCCAAAGATCAGTATGTGATATTATCATTATATGTTGATGATATACTGATTGCTTGAAGCAATATGGAGTTTGTTAATACATTCAAGATTGGTTATGTTCCAGTTCTGAAATAAGAAGATATGGGCGAATCTGCATACATTTTTGAAATTAAGATTTCAAGATATTGTTCAAAGAGATTATGATCTCTTTCACAAAAGACTTATATGGATAAAGTCATCGAATGATTTTGTATGCAAGATTATAAACCCGAACATACTCATATTGCATGTGTGGCTTATTCGCCGGATGGTGCTATACTTATGCCAACCCAGTTTTGGCCCAAAGAGATTCATGGTATCTCTCTATCCAATGGGAATGGTTAGGCAAATGTCAAAGGATTCGTTTCTGATCCATGAAATATGTCTTGAGACTCCACAAGAAAATGCAGAAATGGAAAATATTCCATATGTTGGTACTTGAATGCTTGAAGTACACTATGTTGTGTACAAAACCTAATATTTGTTATGTGGTTGGAATGGTATGTGTACCACTCTAATCTAGGTTAAGCATATTGGATTGCCATCAAGAGAATTCTCTGAGATATTTGAAAAGTACTGCCATGTTTTTCTGTTAAGTTCAAGTAGAGATCTGCACCTTGAAAGGCTATACTGATATTGACTGAGGAAGAGGTTTAGATGAGAGAAAATCTACCTCTGAATTTGTATTCTTACTGTGCAGTGGCACAATATCTTGGAGTAGTAAGAAGCAAATGCGTATAGCCTTATCCACGATGGAAATTGATTTCGTGGTGTTAAGCAAACGTGCATAGCCTTATCCACGAGAAAGGTGATCTCGTGTGTTATTAACAGCAGTACAAGAGAATGTTTGGTTTAAGAGATGTTTGGATTAGTGAAATGTTGCTAAGGATGCTGCAGGTACAATTATTAGTTGATTGTGACAGCTAAGCAACAAGAGCTTACACTAAAGATCCATTGCCAGACCAAGCAAACAGACATGCAATATGTCTTTTGTGAAAGACATAGTTGTAAGAAAATATGTGAACATACAGTACACATACATGCACATAATGATAGCAGCTCTTCTATGAAGAGAGTACCTAGAGATATTGCTCCTCAGTCATGTGTTGGCAAAAGGATTAGTTTCCATATATTGAAATCTCTAGAAGTGCATAAAAATGGGAGTACTGGATACTAATATTTCCCAATGTTCACAGTTAATGGTATTTGTTATCATTATTGATGTCTATGAGTTTGTATGACATTTATGCATATTAATGCTTAGTGCATTATATCGAGAAAGTATGTCGGACATATTAGAGATTATCCCACTCACACGGGTAATCGCCTCTATTTACTGCGTGATACATAGAGATGAGACAATTTAAGCTCATTATCTATGTGATAATTGAGAGCTCGTGATTCAAATATAGTTGTCGCCTTAACTAAAAAGTTAAGATGATGCCATAATATTTATTATGTCCGAAAGTGAAATATCGAAAGTGATATATCCCACATATTTCACTTTATCTGTCTTTAATGCCAGATGTGAGTTCTGATGGATTATTTTGAAGAGAGTAGATTTGTGAACTCAAGCTAGACATTGAGTATGTCTGAGCTATCATCTGTACGGTATTAAAAGTTAGAAGACATACGCTTCATGGGAAAGGAGAGAATACCGTAATACGTACTTCATATTACGTATGCATGAAACGACCAAAAAGAGTTGTCAAGAGTTTAGATCTCAACTCTGTGGCCGTGTGAGACTCTTGAGGATAAGAGTTCCTCAATTTTAGTCCCCTTACGACTCTTACTTATTATCGAGATTTCTTTTCAGTGTTCGCTATCTTAGAGTGTTGCCTATGGTCATGAGATTGATTCGATCTAATGGGACATTTCTAGAAAAGCAAACTGAATTGAGATTGAGAGGTTTGAGGGAAGAGGAAGATCAATTCTTAATGTCACATTCAATCTTTGTGTTCACAGGTCGACCAATTATGATTATATGAGTTTAATCATGATTGTGAATACAATGTATTGTATTTGAGTACTTAAAGAGATCAAGAGAGATATGATGTAAATGTAACTGATTGATCTAGGGTACTGCATACTGCATCTACTCTGAGGTTATGTGCCCATTTTGAGCTGCTATATACTCCTAACAGATGTATAGCAACGAGCTCTCATAGTATGCTGGTCGCACGGATTATTTGCCCATATGAACTTAGCAGTGAGAAGATAAAGAGAGACATTTAGCCCTTTGTGGGCGAGTGGGAGATGTTGGAAATTGGCGCCCAAATAAGGGCTAAATTGCCGATTTCCATAATTGCGATAATTTGCAATTAATAGGATTTTGTTTCCTATTCTAAGGGAAAGAGAGAGATGAGTTACTCTTTTTCTGCCATTAGAACGTACGTCGCTTCTGACATTACACAAAAAAAAAACAAGAAAAACTCTCCTAAAAACTCCATTGAAGAATTCTCTCTCGACGACGATCGATCGCCGGATCCGAATCGTTACTCACTTGCGATGGGGGCTCTTAATCTGTGGCTATCGAGGTATGTTCGTTTTACGTGATATACCTCACCGATCAGTGATTCAAATTTGATCTCAGCGCTTGACGATCCAGTACAACGGTTTGATTGACATATTGCTGGAATCCGCGCTTCGAGCTTATGGGTATGTGGATCTATATTATTCCGCTTCATTTATAGATCTTGATTAGTGATTTTGTATGAAATTCCCATCAGGAACTTTGGACTCTACATATAAACAAAAGTTTTGAAAGCCTAAGTGAGCACTTGCAGGCCAAGCAGTCGATGTATAGATGCCAACATAGACATTTCCACGAAACATAGAATGCCTAACCAAGCAAATACTGCATGATACGTGATCAAATTGACAATATATATTCTTCAGGCCAAGACTCATGTCACAGAAGAGCACAATATCAACAAAACAACCAGACTGGCCTCATTAATGGTGGAGTTCAGACACAAATTGCACATTACAGAACTGAGTTTTATTACCTCGCCAGCAGAAGAAGAACGCCAAGAAGACTGCAATAAAAATCAGAAATCACATTTGATGGCGGCACACACGTATCAATCAGTGTCGTAACACCACAATGCTACACTACTGGATTGATAGACGGATGAAATCCCTCACAAGACCACCCCAAAAGTCTACTTTGACTCCTATTCTGAAACACGCAATTGAGACTCCCTTAGAGAAAGTCATCACAACAATTTTGCTCCTCGGAATTATACTAATGACACCAGCCAAAAGCAATGACAAAGAAAACATAAGTTAACATTACACAGAGAACAGGAGCAAAGAACGCACAATAACGGATAAATAGGAAGATCAGCTACGCATAACAACAGAAAAGTTTCATTTTTTGGTTTTGAGCTTGTCCCACATTAAGGGTTAATCAAGGAGACGCAGACCCTAGTGCAGATTACAACACCGAGAAGAAGAATAAAGGCTCGATCCGATGCTTTCTCTCTTGGCTCAAGTTTGGTTGGATTCCGAGAAAATTTCAAATAGCTGCCCAAATTGCTTTCGTTGAAACTTGAGAGTGGATAACACGTGAATATTATTTAAAAAAAAAGTTTGGAGCGAAGTAGGAAATATCTTTCATTTATTATCTCGACAATTAGATTAAAAATAAGGCATCCGAATATATTCAAAATGAGATTAAAAAAAAATAAGGGGTTAGAGACCATTGAAAAAAATCATATGTCTAAGGATTTTCTTTGAGTCAATACCGCCAAAAACCTCAAATTGATACATTTGTGACAAATATGCCCCAAACTATTTTTTTAACCACCAAAAACCCTAAACTGATATAATTGTGACAAATTTATCCCAAACTATTTTTTTTACCATAAAAAATCATAAACTGGTACACATATGATAAATTTACCCTTTGTTAATTTTCGTTAAATTGAGTTAATACCACGAAAAATTTCAAATTTATACACATATAGTAAACATAGGATAACGCGTACACCCGACAATATCCACGTGTCATCCAACTTTGTAATTTGATGGTAAAATTTAACGAAAACTAATATATAGTAAATTTATTACGGCTATACTAGTTTGAAGTAAATTTATCACAGATGTACCAGTTTAGGATTTTTCATGATCAAAAAAATAATTTAAAGTAAAATTGTCACATGTGTACCAGTTTGAGATTTTGATGGTATTAACCCATTTTCTTTTGAATCGTTTATTTTTTTTTCATTTTTAAAAAATTAAAAATAAAAAAACAAAAGAAACCCGAGAGGGCTTGTATTTCCTTTTTTTGTAATTTTAATTTAATTTGAGTAAAAATTAGGTTAAAATGGTTAAAATTGTATTTTGACGACAATGCCCTTGACGACCCGAATAATTAGCCCACCGACAAGTTCATACCCTTATTCGAAACAACCATAGCCACTGCGTAAGACAATGAAGCCTTTATTTAAGAAATGAGGTTTATTTAGAATTTTTCCTTGAGCTTATTGTAAGCTAAAATCTATTCTATCGACTCTCATCAAGAATGACAAAATGACACATTGTTTTCGAATAAGGGTCTTGCTTTGCCTGTTACTTTAATCGAAAAAAAAAATCGTTATCGACAATTATATTTCAATGCCATTAATCATCCTCACGATATCACGTACAGATGTTGGATCGTAAATAATTTTGCATGATGACTATGAATTCAACGGGAAGAAAACGCAGTTCGACCCCGGTCACGTTTTGATAATCTAATGTCACGTAAGAAGGAACGATATGTCAAGCAATGCCCAACAACACGAAAAATGGGCATTGCCTTCGGGCATTCATCTCCAAGACTCCAAGTCATTCACAAATTAAGCATATTTCACAGCCAAAAGGTTCTATCCTCTAGTGGTTAGGAAAGCACACGAACCATTGGAACTCACCAAGCAAGACAAGCCAGGCATATTCCCACCAAGTTTGCAAAGAAAGTCGACGTCCGATAAGAGCACGAAATGAACACATCCGCCAGGCAACCCCTCTGCAAAGGAATCGAAAAGATAGGGAAGGCATATTATGCTGTGTGATGGGAAAGGAAACTGGATTTCCTTCCGCTACAAAAGGCCTGACCCCCAGACTTAGGCAGCAATTTGCCCTGACCAGCCACCCCCCACCCCCAAAAAACAACCAAAGGACCGAGAGAGAAGGATGGAGATTTCACATCTCAGCCACGAGCATCCGCTGACCCTGTGTGTGATGGAGGACACCGGTGAGCCTTGCAACGGATGCTCGAGACCCATCTTCGATCGCGGCTACGCTTGCTTAGACTGCGGCTTCCTCCTCCACAAGAAGTGCGCCGAGTTGCCTTGGAAAGTCCATCACCATCTTCATCCTAAACACCCTCTCGCCCTCCTATTCGATTCATCGGAAACCCCCCCGTGCAGCGTCTGCAATAAAACTGGCTCCGGGTTTGTCTTCACATGCCAAGATTGCAAATACTACATGGACGTGACCTGTTTCTTAAGGAATCAGCCTTACCTTGATCTCCCTCCTCCAGAAGGGAAAACAAGGAAGCTACAGCATTTCAGCCACAATCACACCCTGACACTTTGTTATCTCACACAGCAGAGTAAAAAGAAGTGTACAGGATGTGACCAGCAAATTTCGGGTCCAGCTTATTGCTGCAAGGAATGCGATCTGTTCACACTCCACAAATCCTGTGCTCAATTGCCACGGAAGAGAGAACATCCTTTCCACCCTCCACATTCCTTGACACTCTTTACAGAATCGCCTTATCGCTCGCGACCAGACTGTGACGCTTGTGGGAAGATCATCCAAGGTTTTATGTACCACTGCGGCTCATGCTCGTTCGACCTCCACTTGCTCTGCGCTTGTCTTACACCTTCACTGAAACATGAGAAGCATGATCACCTCCTTGCTTTCTTCGATGAAATAAATTATCAAGCTTCATGTAATTCCTGCGGTAAATCGTGCCGCAACAATCTTTACAGATGCGTTAGCTGCAAGTTCAATGTGCACTCCACTTGTCTGCCCAGCGTTAATCACAAACACCATCCCCATCCTCTTACACTCAAAGACTCCACTCCCAAGGATGACTCAAGTAGGATTCACTGCACAGCATGCAAGAAGAAGATAAGCCCAGAGGCCCGGGCTTATTATTACTGTGCAGAATGCAGCTATGGAGTTCATCCGGAATGTGTGGTCTCCGAGGTAAACTCCCCTATCTCTTAGATTTATATAAAACAGAGAGGTAAGGTGCCGAACCATACAACCCAACTAACATGCAATCTTTTAAATATACATCCGAGAGTCGATGCTACCAGAAATTGATCATATATACACATATACTTCTTTTGGTTGTGTATAAAAATAACATAAAATAAAAATCAGTAGGAGGATTTCACTTTACTAGCAATCATAACAAACTAAATAAAGTAATTAGATTTATGCACTTTAGAAATCAATTCCTTCGTTGATATACTAATCTTAGAGTTGGCAGATTACAGTTACTTTGTTTTGAGAAATTAATGTAAAAGGTAGTGGAAGGAAGATAAATGGTGGTGGGGGCATGCGGCTTATGAAAAAGGTTCATTCTATCCACTTTGCCAATTCCATGATATATCGTCTCATTTCCTGCATTGCTGTTACTCCCCAGAATTGCTTCCATCTAAACGTTATTCTTGATTTCCTCAAGTTCTTCCCTTCCTCGTACTCACAACATCTTCCATCCTAGGCAAAGGAAACTCGGATAAAGTGACTTAACATGGTTAAATTGCTTTTTTCCATCAGCAGGACCAGCCTGACTTAGGGAAACTTTTCGAAGACATTGCAAAGGTCCGAGAAGAGCTAGATGCAATCGCCAGTCAGTTGAAAAGGGACAGAGGAACAGCATCAACGACGATACAGCATTAGTAACAGCAACGTGAGCTCAAGGATGGGATGAAGAAAGAAAGTTGATTAGATTAATTCAAAAATGTCATAGCCCGAAACTGAGAGAAAATAAATGAAATTTCCACTAATATGTGGAAGTGAGATCATATATCCTTCGTTCTATTGAAATCATCGCCTGAATATTAGTGAAACTTACTGGAGTCGGGTCAGATTGTTAGCACTGAGAGCTTGTGTCATGCATCCAGCTATATGCTCATAATGTAAAAGCCTATCCTCATGTGCAAAGTAAAGATCATCATGCTCCTAAACTATCATTAAACAATGCTATTCATAGATACGATGATTACATTACTCTGTTCCATATGGCGGTGCATTGTTGCGATCACAAACACTGCAAAAAGTTCGATTATACAACAGGATCATTGAAATACCAATATTACCATTAAACAAACCATCACCTAGAGATTCTGAAGAGAACAATCAGCAGCTGCAGGAAAAAAAAAACAGAAAATCTTGAATGCAGAAGGAGACTGATAAGCATTGTAAATCGTTTTAAAAAGTTCGCTTCCAGGAAGTAATGTTTCCTTCTATGTACTCTAAATCCACAGGCAATCTCGATCCGTGCACTTCTTTATATGCCCCGCCCAAAATTGATGGTTCCAAACTGCCAATTCCAAAAATAACTTAAAAGTACATGTTTAAGGAAAGATGCTCAGAAGAACCATTGGAGGTGTATGATAAAAAATCTTCTTGGACATTTTCCTCATGCACACACCCAGATTGGAAATAGCCTCCCTAAACCATCTGCTTAATCACCTGTATGATAAGATGGATCGACACATCTTCTCACATTCCTTCTAGAGCAGAAAAAGACACACTTAAAACAGTGTAATATGCATTTGTTAATAGCTTCGTAGACGAGAAATGGGCTAGTCAGATATACATTTGAGTTCGCTGCATAGATAAGGCAATAAATATTCCCATTGCTACATGCTAGGGATATCAGAAATCAACTCCTACAACATATACATACAAGAAGCAAAAGGAAGTACGAGGTTCTAACTTGTCTGCACTCATGAGGATGCAGACTTTATAGCTCTTTGGAGTTCACTCTCCAAACTGCTTGACCGATTCAAAAACTGATTCGACTCTCTACCATTTTCTTCTCTCCCACCCTTCTTACTCTTCCACATTTCAAAATCACCCCTTCTCACTCCCAAATTCATTGAATCTCTATCGCCAACTCCAATATTTTCGCCAGGACCCTCCCTCGTCCCGACTCCTAATCTCATACCCTCCAAACATAGCTTCATCTCACTATTCTCCCTCTGCATCTCTTCCAAATCCTTCCTCATCCGTAAAAAAATTCCCTTCAACAACTCGGAATCAGCAAAATTACTTTCCTCCTTCCTCTCATTTGGTGCCTTCGCTTCCTCAATGGTCTCAAACCCAATTTTACTCACCGTCAAGAACGGCATTCCAGTCCTAGAATCAGCGGCCGGCAAATTCATCCCCCAACGGAAATTCAATCTCACACACTTCGTTATGGGCAACATCGTCCTTGCTCTCACTCCAATTCCAGAGAACATTTTCAGATTGCCACTCTTACCATCACTTCTACAACTCTGTGGCAAAACCTTACCGCCATTAGTAAGATTGCGACCATAATTCACACTATCAGAGCTTTTAAACAGCTCTTTCCCACTACAAGGCTCCAGCTTCAGCTCCTCCCAAGTCGACGAACCCCCCATAGGAAATCCACCCCCAATTCCCAACTCAGAACCTAAATGATCACTTACGCCAGCAAGCGTGACCCCGTTTTTTCCCTGATTAGGCTCAACAAATCTATTCACGTCCAAATCCCGGCCGCAACTGGGGTTTGAAGAGGTGGACTTGCTGAGAGAGAAATGGCCGAGCTGAGGCCGGAAATGAAGAGAGAAGACGGGAGAATTAGGTATAGGGCTCGAGAGCGAGAGAGGGAAATGAGCTGAGAAGACAAGAGGCGAATCGTTGGGCGAGCCGAAGAGGCCAATGCCGGATTTGAGAGTGAGAGAGAAGGGCGAGCCGGCGGACGACGCGGCGGTGGGAGAGTAGGAGAGCTTGAGGGAAGGGAAGGAAGGGAAGCTGGTGCAGAGAGAGAAGGTGAAGTAGGACGAAGGTGTGGTGGTCGTGGTGGCGATGGTGGAGGTGAATGGGTGGTTCAGGATAGTGAGAGGCAGCTTGGCTTTAAGGATTGGGTGGTGGTGGTGGTGGTGGTGGTCGCAGGCAGGGTCGCCGCCTTGTTGGCGGCGGCAGTCGGCGTCGGGGAGCTTGACGGAGAACCTCATAGTTTCGTCTCGACCTGTCGCGTATCTAAGTGGCTTATGTGGCTCCGTCGGAGACCACGTATTCATGAAAAAGAAAGAGGTGGCCTTTTTTTTTTTTCCTCAAAAGGTGGCACTTCTTTTGCGGTGGTCTTTAGGCTTTTATTTAAAAATAAATTATTAAAAATAAAAAAATCGAAAATATTATTTAATTTTTTTCCTAAATAATATATTGGGAAAATTTCAATTATGGGCCCTAAATACTCTCATTTTTTTTAAATAAGGGCTCGAAGTGAATATTGTTTCAAATAAATGCATGAAGTATTCTCATTATTTCAAATAAGGGTTTGAAGTGGATATTGTTTCAAATAAGGATCTGAAATAGTAATATCAATTTCAAAAAAGGGTCTCTCACCAATTAATTAAGGACATTTTCGTCATTTTTCTTTTTTAAAATTTATTTATTTATTTATTTCTTTTTTAGTTTTCAAAAAAAAAAACATCAGGCGGGAAGGCTTCCTCCCACTTGTGGATGCCGCCCCACCACCGATGGAGCAGCGAAGGTTGTCGTCGGGGTCGGGACCCTGTCGATCGGTGGCGAGGGCCAAGGCCCTCCTCGCGACGGGAAGAGGGTCGCGAGTCGCGACCCTCACCCGGATCTGAGTAAGGGCCGACGGCCCTTGCGCAAACTGGGAGAGGGCCGCCGCTCTTCGCCAGACCAGGGTGAGGGCTGCCGACCCTCTCCCCGATCTCGGCGGAGGGCGGTGGCCCTCCCCGAGATCTGGACGAGGGCTGTGAGGGTCGCAACTTGCGACCCTCTTCCCGTCGCGACGAGGGCCAGTTGGCCCTAGCCACCGGTCGGCGGGGTCGCTGGCCCCCTCTAAGGCGCCGGCGACCCCAACGACAACCTTCGCCGCCCCACCGACGGTGAGGCAGCTAGCACGGGTGGGAGCTCTCTCGCATGTGTTTTTTTTTTATATTTTATTTAATTTAACTAAAAACTAAATGAAAATTATATTTTGACCAAAATATCCCTGATCAGTCGGAATATTTAGCCGGCCATGCTGCCGGTGATGAGAGGCCCTTATTTGAAACATGCATATGTTGTGGAAATTCTCCTATATTTTGATTCTGACAAAACCTTCAAATAGAAATTGTTTAATGAAATGTAATGCAGGAAGAATGTGTAAGCAGCAGGTTGAGTGATTCCAATTCTGTCGCGCTGACCAAGGGTCAGATGGAAGTGCTTCTGACGAAGGGTCAGATGGAAGCGCTTCTGAGGAAGGGTCAGATGGAAGGGCTTCTGACGTAGGGTCAGATAGAAGTGCTTCTGACGAAGGGTCAGATGGAAGTGCTTCTGTCCAAGGGTCAGATGGAAGTGCCCCTGACGATCTAAACTGTGACGGATGGATCACATCAAATCTCCGTATTACCATTCCGTGCCAACTAATCTAACCCACGTATGGCAGGTTTCCGATCAAGGCAAGTGATATTCAATTATCCTGATATTCCCTCTAATCAATTAAGGGACTTTCTATAATGGGATATCATCTTCTAAGGAATATATCCTTGGGAATCAACTCAAACTTATCACACTTATGGAAGCTGGAGATTCAGTTGTATGGGCGATTGAATCAGAATGGTTCAATGTCTTACCCAACGGTCTATATATCTTCTGAAGATACAGTCTCGTTCAATCACGATTGATGACGTCCAATCAAGGATTGAAGAGCGATCCCTTGGCTGGAATCCAACGGCTAGTTCGGAGGCATGAGAGTATAAAAGAAGAATCATGATGGACTAAAGGAAGATGGGCGAACAACAATCCAAAGTGCAAGCATAAATTGAGTTTCATCCAAAGAGTATTCTGTGTACCCAAAATCCTTCACTGTGAAAATCTGTGTGAGAGAGAAACAAAATACTTGAGTGGTTGTAATCCTCTTGATTCTTTATAGTGAAATCCAGCCGATCGGCTGTCATCGTGGGAGAGTGGACGTAGGCTTAATCTAAGCCGAACCACTATAAATATCGTGTGCAATATTCTCTAAACTCTTACCCTTGCGTTTAGATTTTCTGCACACTGTTATATGGTTCTTGTTGAAAATAGTACACTGAACTTTATTTACTCCGCAAGAAATTTCAATTTTGTTCAGAATCTCATATTCACCCCCCTCTAGGAGATATTGCTAGATACATCAATTGGTATCTGAGCAGGTTGCTAATTTTACGAAGTGTTTATTGACTTCAGAGTTAACGATCTACTATGTCTAGCAATCACTCTTCAGGAACAAGCGATTCACACTTTGCCAACAAGCCACCATACTTTGATGGAAAGGATTATAATATGTGGAGCAACAAGATGAAGTGATTCTTCAAAGCCTATGATTATCTGATGTGGGATGTCGTTACAAATGGAATAGTTCCTGCAAATGCTACAAATCCAATCTCTGTTGACGGAGTAAATACTGTCACAACAATGACTGATGCTGAAAAGGTTAAAAGAAAAGGCCTTGATTCTAAAGCTGTCAATGCTCTCTTTTGTGCCTTATCTACTCCTTTTTATAATCGTGTCTCAGAGGAAGAATCATCTAAGGCAATATGGGATAGACTTCATGTTACCTTTCAAGGAACAAATCGTGTGAAAGAAACAAAGCTTAGTATTTTACTAAGTGATTATGAAGCATTTGAAATGAAGCCTGATGAATCTATTGTAGATATGATAGACAGGTTTCAGACTCTGGTAAGTGGACTTGCAAGACAAGGTGCACCCATCGCTGAACCAATGCAAGTCAGGAAGATACTACGTGGACTCACAGATGATTGGAATTACATCAAGCCATCAATTCAAGAATGCCAAACAATCAGACCACTCTCGGTGGATGAGCTAGTCGGAACTTTGCAATCCTATGAAACAGAACGAGTAAACAAAAAGGGAGAACATAAAGGTAAAAAATCTATTGCCTTAAAAACTGAAATTAATCAATGTTTTTCTGATACAGATGATGAAGATGAGGATGATGAAGAATTAGCCCTCATGGTCAAGAAATTTAGGAAGATGGCTCGGAAAGGCAGAAACATCAAAGGAAAGAAACCTTGGAAGAAGAGTGATGTAAAAATATCAAGCAACGACTCACAAGATAGCAAAGACGTGATCTGCTTCCATTGTAAGAAGGCAGGATATATCAAACCAAACTGCCCAATTTTGAAGAAGGACAAACTCAAGTATGAGAAGTACAAGAAGGCTCTAAAGGCAGAAACTTTAAGTGATTCTGATGAAAGCGAAAATGATTATGCAAACATCTGTCTCATGGCCGAATCAGATTCAAGTTCAGATTCAGAAACTGAGGTATGTTCATCTGAACTCCCTGATGAAGTTGTTGAATATATTGATGAATTGTGTAGAAACTACAAAGAAGCTCTTGAGAAAGTTTCTTGTTTGAAAAAGGAAAATGCTTATTTAAAACAACAGAATTTGTCCCAAAAAGAAAAAATTGATTTTCTACAACAAGAGTTTCACCAGATGAAAGAAAATCATGATTTAGTTTCAAAAGAAAATGCTTCCTTGAAAGAAAAAGGTTCTGATATATCAAAAAGGTTTTCACAAAGCTCAGTAACTCTGAATAGCATTATTTCAAAACAAATACCCTTCAATGACCGATCTGGGTTAGGTTTTAAAAGGGAAAGTAGCCAAAGAAATATCTTTAAAACTGAATTTCGAAAACCAACGTTTTCCGATTACAAGCATCATTTTCATAAGCATTTTACTAGATCCAACATTCGACAACCTTGTGTGAATTGTGGTGATCCTAGCCATACTAAGGATTACTGCAAGAAAATTTGGAGACCTATTAAAATGTCAAAATATACTAACACAGAAGGACCCAAGAAAATATGGGTACCAAAGAAACAGTAAGTTGGTTATTTATTGCAGGTACCAAAGAGAAGGAAAAATAAGTGGTTTCTGGACAGTGGTTGTTCAAGTCACATGACTGGAAATCCAGATGTATTTATATCTTTATCAGATTGTGATGGAAGAAGCGTGTCGTTTGGAGGAAAGAACAAGGGAAAGGTCATCGGGAAAGGAAATGTAAAGATTGGGAATCTGACCGTTAAAGATGTCTCTCTAGTCAAAGGATTGAACTACAACTTGATTTCTGTAAGTCAACTCTGTGACTCTGGATATGATATTTGGTTCCAAGATCTAAAATGCACAAGTATGAGCAAGGATAAGAAGCAATCCTTCACGGGACGAAGGCATGGGAACATTTATCTTTTAGATATTAATGATGACTGTGAACTTGCTAAATATCTTATTTCTGTTAAGGATGAATCTGAACTTTGGCACAGAAAGTTAGATCATATTAGTGTAAAACATATTTCAAAGCTTTCCAAGAAGGGACTTGTTCGAGGACTACCTCAAACTAAATTTGAGAAAAGTGAACTATGTCATGCATGCACACTGGGTAAGTAGGTAAGAAGTTCTTTTAAGTCCTTAAATCAAGTTTCCACTAAGCATTGTCTGCAGCTACTTCATATGGACATCTTCGGACCAAATAGAACTCTAAGCATTGGAGGTAAGAGATATTGCCTTATCATAGTTGATGACTTCTCTAGATTTACATGGGTTTCATTTCTTGCTCACAAAAGTGAAGCTTTCATATCCTTCTCAAAATTTGCTAAAAGAATTCAAAATGAAAAGGGTTACACTATTTCCAGTTTGAGAACGGATCATGGGGGAGAGTTTGAAAATCAAAGTTTCTCAGATTTTTGCACTAAGTTCGGAATTCAGCATAACTTCTCTGCACCTTATACTCCTCAACAAAATGGGGTAGTAGAAAGGAAAAACAGATCTTTGCAAGAAATGGCCAGAGCTCTTCTCATTGAGAGTAAAATTGCCTCTAACTTTTGGGCTGAGACCGTTTCAACAGCATGTTATATCTTAAATCGAATTTCCCTCAGACCTTTTTCTGAGAAAAATCCCTATGAATTCTTCAAAGAAAGAAAGCCTGATGTTGCATACTTTCATGTATTCGGTTGCAAATGCTTTATTCTAAAGAATGCCAATGATCGAGTTGGAAAGTTTGATGAGAGATCATATGAAGGAATTTTCTAGGGATATTCAACAACTAGTAAAGCCTACAGAGTCTACAACAAATACACCCGTGCTGTTGAGGAATCAGTGAACATCAAGTTCGATGAAAACTACCAGAATGATGAAACTGAATCCATTCAAATGCATACACTTCATCAAGTCATGAACTCACAAGCAGACTCAGATGTGAATATGGGTTCGGAGAATGCTCAGAAGGAAACTTCCTCAGTTGAAGAAAGACTAGAAGATGAACAGAATGTATCCACAATATCCTCAAATGATGGCCTTGACAAGAACTGGAAGCATAAGTCAAGTCATCCAAAGGAACTTATCATAGGCAGCATAAGTGATGGCGTAAAGACAAGATCCAAATTCAAGCAAGCAATGAGCAACATCGCCTTGGTATCTGAATTGGAGCCAAAAAGGATTGAAGATGCATTAGCAGATGAAAACTGGATAAATGCAATGCAGGAAGAACTACATCAGTTCAAGGTCAACAATGTTTGGGAACTGGTCAATCGTCCCAAAAATCGTCCAGTAATTGGAACAAAATGGGTATTCAGAAACAAACTTGATGAGAAAGGAAAAGTTATAAGAAACAAAGCAAGACTTGTAGCAAAAGGATACTCTCAAGAAGAAGGGATAGATTACGATGAAACCTACGCACCGGTTGCCAGGTTAGAAGCCATTAGGCTACTTCTTGCTTATGCTTGTTACAATGATTTCAAACTTTTTCAGATGGATGTGAAAAGTGCCTTCCTAAACGGCTACATCAAAGAAGATGTATATGTTGAACAACCTCCTGGCTTCGAAAAACCTAAAGAAAAGGATCTGGTATATGTCTTAAAAAAGACACTCTATGGTTTGAAACAAGCACCCCGCGCCTGGTATGAAAGGTTAAGTAACTTTTTATCTAAACCCAGCTTTACTAAAGGTAATGTAGACACTACTCTTTTTATTCAAAGAAAAGGTAAATACATCCTTTTAGTTCAAATTTATGTTGATGATATTATATTCGGCTCCTCTAATGAACTTCTCTGCAAGAAATTTTCTAAAGCAATGCAGGATGAATTTGAGATGAGTATGATGGGAGAATTACGGTTCTTTCTTGGTCTTCAAATTCATCAATCTCAGAAAGGAACATTCATATTTCAAGAGAAGTATGCATTGGTAATAGTGAAGAAGTTTGGTCTGGAGAATCGCAAGAAGACAGAAACTCATATGTCTCACTCCTCTAAATTAGATAAAAATGAAGATGGAAAGGAAGTTGATCCCAAACCATATCGGAGTATGATTGGATCATTACTCTATCTCACAGCTTCAAGACCAGACATTCTATATAGTGTCTGCTTATGTGCAAAATTTCAGTCAAGCCCAAGAGAATCACACCTATCAGCAGTCAAGAGAATAATCAAATACATAGGGACTTATCCCAACTATGGTTTGTGGTATTCTAAATCTTCTGATTTTATACTAAGGGGATATTCAGATGCAGATCTTGCAGGTTGCAAAGTTGATAGAAAAAGTACATCTGGAACTTGTCAGCTCATGGGAAACATGCTTGTCTCATGGTATTCAAAGAAGCAAAATACAGTGGCACTCAATACAGCTGAAGCAGAATACGTATCTCTTGGAAGTTGCTGCACTCAAAGACTTTGGCTAAAACAGCAACTCAAAGACTATGGTGTTGAAGAATCAACTGTGGAAATTCTATGTGACAACACAAGTGCCATAAATCTCACAAAGAATCATGTACTTCACTCAAGAACAAAGCATATTGAGATCAAGCATCACTTCATACGTGATCATGTTCAGAACGGTGATGTTAACATTCAATACATTGATACGAAAAATCAACTTGCAGATATTTTTACAAAACCTCTTGATAAACAGAGTTTTAATTTTATTAGAAATGAATTATTCATCATTAACCTTCCTTCTTAAGTATACCTTAGAACAAGAAGCATCAGAAGGAATGTCAGAAGGAGGGTCAGAAGGAGCGTCAGAAGGAGAGTCAGAAGAAGCGTCAGAAGGAACATCAGAAGGAACGTCAAAAGGAGCGTCAGAAGGAGCATCAGAAGGAGCATCAGAAGGAACGTCAAAAAGGCGCGTAAGAAGAAATTCACACTTTCTTTTAAAAGGTCAGTTATCACTAAAGATTTTTTTTTGGGTAAGTTCCTCATATAAATATCTGATTGACGGTGAATATTTGTTCTATTAAAAGAATTTCTTTTTCTTCTTTCTTTAGAAAATCAAAATTCTCTCTTTTGTTTCCAAAAATAACCGCATCTTTTATAAAAACGCTGAACCGTCGCCTCTGTTCTCTCACTTTCAAAATTTCTCTCAAATCAAAACCCTAAAACCGTGTTCGAAGTCTCTCGCTCTCGATTTCCTCCTCAAAACAACACTCTTTCACTCAAAGTTTTAAACTTTCTATGCATCAATGGCTCCAAAATCAGCCTCTGACTCGAAGAAGATGCTTCAGTCGAAGAGAAAGTTCTCCGCCTCAACTGTAAGTGACGCGGAACTCACAGAAACCTAAATCAACGAACAGCGAGAAGCTCTTCGTCTGGCAAAAGGTCTGTCTCTGTCTGCCTTTGAAGAAAAAGAATCAATGGCTCATTCTATTAAGCCAATGTACGATAGGATTAAGGCTGCAGGAGATTTTGGTAACGAACTTAGAAAACTGCTGAACACTCACTATTTCGATAGTGAGGGCGATTTATTGGAGTTTCTTAGCCTGCCTGGGAAAATCGTTGAACCAATTGCTGTAGAAAAACTTGCATCAGTCTCTAGAAAAGGAAAGGAGAAAGTGGCAGAGACAAACTCGAAACGAAAACCATCCCCAATTAGACCTGGCGGCATGAAGGCAAAGGTGGAAGATGATGATGACATTCTGTTCAATGACTTTGTGAAAAATATAGGCTTTATTTTGGATAAAAGCTTTCCTGATCCCTTGTTCCAGAATCAGGCTCACAAAGAAAGGTATGAAGCAATGAAACAGAGAGGTATTATACCTCAAAGGGTATTTGAGTTAAAGTACTTTGACAGCAATGGCATCTATCTGAGGAAGCATCTAGAAAAGGTGAAGATAGATCAGTTTATAACTAAGAGAGGCTATACTTTTCCTGATTTGGTAGCTTACTTCTATTCAAATCTTCAGTTTGTCAACTTCAACTCTCTGGCTTTCGCAGTCAAAAGAAAGCAGTATTTTCTGACTGTTGATGAATTGGCTGCAATCATGGGAACCAGAAAGGGAGATTTCAAACCCTTAGATGTCACTGCAGGTGAAGCCTTCTGCTTCCTGACTGGAAAATCGAGTTTCTCAAGGGAATCAAAGTCACATATTGCCTACACAGACTTTCCCCTGAAACATATCATGATGCACAAGGTGATCATCGAATGTCTCAGACCCAAGGCAGCATCAAAGACAGATATATCAAAGTACGAGGCAAAGCTGTTATGGGGAATCTTGACAGGACAGAGGATTTCCCTTGCTCATACAGTACTATTGCACATGTACAGATCAGCTCTCAAGCCAAAGGGCCAACTTCCTTATGCCGCATTGATCTTCAAAATAATCAACTATTTTAAGATTGATGGCCTAGGTGCCTTTATCAATCAGGAAACTCCTCTGATGACTGCTGGAGAGACTATGGTAACAAAGATGGGGTACAAAATGACTCCTGCTGGATGGAGAACAAAGAACCAATCATTGTGGACTTCGAGGAAGAGTCAAAGCAGAAATCTCCAAAGAAGAGAAAAGTCATGGCTGTTAAGGGGCAACAAACAGAAAGTCCTGCTGATAAGGACTCAGACGCAAGTGAGGAAGAAATAGGGGAATATGATTCTGAAGTTACTCAATCTCGAGGTGGATCAGATGAAGATGGTGAGTCTGAAAATCATAGTGCTGAAGGAGATGAGGAAGAAAGAGATGAAACAGGAATACAACCACAAAAAAAAGTTGTATATCCCTGTGATCCGACTGAGGAAGAATTCCTCACAATGTGGGATGAGGAACAAGCTGCATGAATTGAAGATGACACAGAGTATGACATCACAATTGTCAATTGTGATCATGAGCAATTGCTAGCACAAGTTCTAGCAACGTTGGCGTCAAAAGAACAGGAGGAAGAACAAGATGACATTGGAGCTTACTCTGTCTCTTCCACCAGGGCTATAATTCACAAAGATGCTGCAAGTCTAGCTTCAGCAATTGCCCGAGAAGATCAATTGTCCAGTGCACAGTCCATTCCAATGGATATTGATGAGGAAACAGTCTATGTGCCAAGCTCAAAGGCAAAAAGGGAAAAGAGCTATAAATCAGGGAGAGAAAGAGCCTGTTACATCAGATGTTTTTATCACTGAAGTTCTAGCTTCTCAAGCTTTCACCAAGGCACAAACAGAGGGGGAGACTCAAGAACCTGCACTTTCAAAACCACAAATGGAACTTCAAGTGCATTTTGAAAATCTTCAAAATACTCTTCTTCAAACAATGGCTGCAATGGAAACAAGATTTGATCAGAAAATGAAGGCTTTTGAACAGAAGACAGATAGGAAGCTGCAGGGTTTGACTAGTCAGGTGACTAAGCTGGAAAAGTCAATTGATCTCTATGGGAGAATGTTTTGTGCTGAGATCGCCAACATGCCTACATACACACTGGTCAGAACGGACAGATCAAACCTGCCTTCTTCTCAAGCTGTGAGAGACCATGCTCAGATGATGGGAAGAAGCTATGAAGGACCTTCCCGAGTGGAGGCTGATAATGAACCTGAAGAACATCCCTCTTCTTAAAAATTCTTATTTCATTTTCTATTCATATAGGACGCGTTATTTTTTTTAAGGACCTTCTTATACAAATTTCTTTCTGATGTTGACAAAAAGGGGGAGAAGTTGAATTTAACTTTATGCAGTACTTTTATGCAGTCTCATTAGATTACCCCTAATTATATTTCAATTTAGAAGAAATGGGGAGAAGACCTAACTTACTTTTTGCAGGACAATCTTACTCTGATCATGCTCTCCTATGAGAGAACACTTTCATTACAGGATCTCTAATATTGATTACCTGCAGGAGCAAATGTGATGGTTACTCACTTTTATTTTATCACTGGTTAAATTTTCCTTTAATCACTCATTTGTAATTTGCAACTGGAGAAGTTTTGTCACCATCAAAAAGGGGGAGATTGTTGTGGAAATTCTCCTATATTTTGATTCTGACAAAACCTTCAAATAGAAATTGTTTAATGAAATGTAATGCAGGAAGAATGTGTAAGCAGCAGGTTGAGTGATTTCAATTCTGTCGCGCTGACCAAGGGTCAGATGGAAGCGCTTCTGACGAAGGGTCAGATGGAAGCGCTTCTGATGAAGGGTCAGATGGAAGTGCTTCTGACAAAGGGTCAGATGGAATTGCTTCTGACGTAGGGTCAGATAGAAGTGCTTCTGACGAAGGGTCAGATGGAAGTGCTTCTATCCAAGGGTCAGATGGAAGTGCCCCTGACGATCTAAACAGTGACGGATGGATCACATCAAATCTTCGTATTACCATTCTGTGCCAACTAATCTAACCCACGTATGGCAGGTTTCCGATCAAGGCAAGTGATATTCAATTATCTTGATATTCCCTCTAATCAATTAAGGGACTTTCTATAATGGGATATCATCTTCTAAGGAATATATCATTGGGAATCAACTCAAACTTATCACACTTATGGAAGCTGGAAATTCAGTTGTATAGGCGATTGAATCAGAATGGTTCAATGTCTTACCCAACGGTCTACATATCTTCTGAAGATACAGTCTCGTTCAATCACGATTGATGACGTCCAATCAAGGATTGAAGAGCGATCCCTTGGCTGGAATCCAACGGCTAGTTCGGAGGCATGGGAGTATAAAAGAAGAATCATGATGGACTAAAGGAAGATGGGCGAACAACAATCCAAAGTGCAAGCATAAATTGAGTTTCATCCAAAGAGTATTCTGTGTACCCAAAATCCTTCACTGTGAAAATCTGTGTGAGAGAGAAACAAAATACTTGAGTGGTTGTAATCCTCTTGATTCTTCATAGTGAAATCCAGCCGATCGGCTGTCATCGTGGGAGAGTGTACGTAAGCTTAATCTAAGCCGAACCACTATAAATATCGTGTGCAATATTCTCTAAACTCTTACCCTTGCGTTTAGATTTTCTGCACACTATTATACGGTTCTTGTTGAAAATAGTACACTGAACTTTATTCACTCCGCAAGAAATTTCAATTTTATTCAGAATCTCCTATTCACCCCCCTCTAGGAGATATTGCTAGATACATCAGCATAATCACTTTAGACTCTTGTTTAAAACAAAAAGGGCACTCCGGTCCTTATTTAAAACAAAGACCATTTCGAGCCCTTATTTGAAAAAATGAAGGCACTTCAAGCCCTTAATTGAAATTTTCCCTAATATATTTTAAAACGAAGACGTGCTTGAAGTGATCTAGAATCACAGAATGAGATTTTATTATAAAATCTAAGTGTGCGTTAGGTGGGTAAAAATTTCATGAAACAAAAAAGTTTTTTCGATAAAGTATTTTTCAAAAAAATGATTAGCTTTTCTATATTGTGTGATATGTGATCAAACTATCTTATGATATTTCAATCGCATTTTAAAATAATTTTAATATCATGACTTTATCTCATACTATAAAAAATCGAAATTTATAATTATTTTTTGTGTTTTTCTCTTTTTTTTCCTTTTTTTTCTCCATCCACCACAATAGGCAGGCGGCAGCCATGAGCGAGCTTGCCGGTTCACATCAGTAGCCTGTCGCGAAGACTAGTGGAGGAAGAAGAAAAAGAAAAAAAATTAAACAATTTAAAATTATAAAGAATAAAAAAATATTAAAAAGTAAAAAATTATAATATTCAAGATGAATAATGCCCGAAAAGTGTTTTCACCTCTTTAAATCTAAAAATTCACTTTCTCAATTTTATGCATGAATTTTTTGTTGATCAAAAAGTGTTCTATTTATTAAGTCATTTTTTATATATCAAATGAGCGAAAGTTCAAAATCAAATAAGCGAAAGTTTGAAAAATGAGATCAAGAGGAACCAAGAAGCTTTTGAAATTTCACTCTGGAGAGAGAACTTCTTGGTGAGCTTGGTCTATTCTAGTTAGAGGTGACAAATGGGTGGGTCGGGTCGGGTCAAATATGGTCCGACCCATATTGACCCATATTTAATGACACAAACCCAAACCCGACCCGACCCGCGACTGACCCATACCCGACCCAGCCATTATCAAAACACAATAATATTTTAATATATTACCAAAATACTTCCCGACCTCGATCCCTGCACTGGCCCCGTCCCTGGCCCTTGCCCAGGTCTCGTCCTTGATCCCCGACACCGACCCCGATCCCGATCCTGGTCCACCGGCCCCCGGCACCGGTCCCGACCCTGTTGACACCTAAATTTTGATCAACTTTTTTTATTTATTTTTATTTTTATTTTTATTTCATAGAAAATCCATAAAAAGTTGAAAAAATTGAAAAATCAATTTTGGTGACCTTAGCCAAGCTAAATGAACCATTTTGACCAAAAAAATAATTTTCATAATTTTCATTTTTTATATATATTTTCGAAAAATACAAAAAAAAAAGAAAAAAAAAGAAAAAGAAAATCAAGAAAATCAAGAAAAATAATATTTGAGGTCACAAAGATATATAAAAATAGTCGGTATTTTTATTTTTATTTTATCTATTTTCTAACCTCATAAATAGTAAAATTCAGGTTTGATTTTAGGTGTTCTCTAATCATCATAAAATTGAATTTGACAAAAATATTAGTAATGATTAAAAGGAAAAGGAGGGAAACATCATCATTTAAAAGGAAAAGGGGACTAATGATTTTGTCTTCTCTTTTTGTTATTTTATTTTATTTTTACTTTTTTTATTTTATTATTTTATTATTATAATATATATTTTTTCTTTCTCTCTCTCTCTCTCCCCACTCCCTCTCTCCTTCCCGCTGCCTATTTATCTCCCCCCTCCTCCTCCTCCTCTTCCTCTTCCTCTTCTTCTTCTTCTTCTTCTTCTTCTTCTTCTTCCTCTCTCCTCTCCCTTTCCCGAACCATCTCACTGTTCCGGTCATAACTCCGTCGTCCAATATCAGATCGAGGTGAAACCACCTCCAATAGAAAGCTTATCGTCTTATCTTTCCAGGGATATATTATAAGGCTCATTTGGCCCAGCCATTCGTCCGATGGAGCCGTTTGAATGAGCAAAGGTCGCTGCTGACCCTGTAACGACCAGTTTCTGCCGCCGCCGTCGTCCTCCACGATCAGCCCTTCCGGCGACCTTTGCGCCTCCCTCTGACCATCACAGGTTAAGTTAAGATGTCCTTAACAATTTCCCGTTGGTTTCGTGAATTTTCGAGGTCTGGTTAAATTATGGTGATTTTTTGAAAAACAGTCGACGAAAATCGAGCGAATTGAGGTATTGTGGTCATATCTCACTCATTTGGACTCCTTTTAAGGTGAAATTTTCGGTGATGGCTTCCTAAGATGATAGGCTATGTTCTGGAATTTTAAGGTTGCTGAATATTTGCTGTGTATTTACTTTATGTCATAGCATTTCTATATTTCGCATAAAAGACCCAGAATCGGAAGGCCGAGCCTCCTGTTGGTGTCTAAATATTTGCTGCGTATTTACTTTATGTCATAGCATTTCTATATTTCGCATAAAAGACCCAGAATCGGAAGGCCGAGCCTCCTGTTGGTGTCTAAATATTTGCTGTGTATTTACTTTATGTCATAACATTTCTATATTTCGCATAAAAGACCCAGAATCGGAAGGCTAAGCCTCCTATTGGTGTCCAAGGTGTTTTATTTATTTATTTTCTGTAAATTATATTGTGCTACCCCAGAATCGGAAGGCCGAGCCTCCTGCTGGTGGTTTATACCCCCCACACATTGTTGCACGAGCACCGACGGACTCCGACGTCGTAAAATTCACCGGATCCCATCTCCTTTGCTTATGTTTATGTTGTATAATGACTTAATATCTTCTTTATTATTATTTTTTTTTTGCATTGTGTTGCGTCCTATAAAAACAAAAAAAAAATGCTAGATTGGATGGTTGCAGATGAGCCACGTGTCGTGATCCGATGATTTTCAGAATAAAAAAAATATTTTTAACATTAAAAGAAATAAATTTCGAATTTTACAACAATTAAAATGATTCGATTGTCACCGAGACGCCACGTGGCGAGTTAGGGACCGTTCAGTTGGGACTTATTTTCAGGAAATTTATAATAAAAAAAAATCAAATAAAAAAATTTCAAAAAAAGTGAATACTAAGGAAAAATTCAAAAAAAAAAAATTTGAGAAAAATTGCAGAAAATTCAATCAACTTAGGTACCGAAAGGGCGTCAACTCTAACAGTTGACGTAACTAAGTCCCCGAACCCATTTCTCTGGTTATCGTAGAATTGAATAGAAACTCCCGACTATTCAATAGGGTGGTCCAATCATACCCTTCAAAAAAATGATTGGTGGCGACTCCATGGCATGCACACTTAGCACATGTCACTAGACCACACTGAAGGTCGACTACGCATACCTCCGTTGCGATTTGGGTAACGGGCCTTGGGAGAGGCCTGCGTCCGACCAGACTGGACGGCCCATTAGCCCTCGAGAGCCCACGGCGAACCTCGAGAGGGTCGCGACAGACCCCCGGCCCTGGCCTCGGGACCAGGACCAGGCCCTGTGACCCTTCCCCGGCCCCCGGACCCCGATCTCGGACACGGCCTCGACCCTCGAGACCCGACCCTGGGACCGGGCCGCGGCCCCGGCCCTGATCACGGTCACAATCCCGGGACTCGGCCCCAGTCCCGGTCCCCGCCCCGGGACTCGGTCACGGCCCCGACCCCGACCCCGACCCCGACCCCGGCCCCGGCCCCGGTCCCGGCCTCGGCCTAGGCCCCGATCCCCGCCTTGGGACCCGACCCCGGTCACCACCCCAGCCCTGACCCCGGCCCCGGCCCCGGTCACTGTCACTGTCACGATCCCGGGACTCGGCCCCCGGCCTCGGCCCCGGCACCCGGCCCCGGTCCCCGCCATCCCGGCCCCGGTCACGGCCGCCGGCCCCAGCCCCGGTCCCCGCCATCCCGGCCCCGGTCACGACCGCCGGCCCCAGCCCCGGCCCTGGACCCGACCCCGGTCACGACCCCAGCCCCGGCCCCAATCCTAGTCTAGGTACACGACTTCGGTCCCAACCCCGGTCACGTCACGGTCTCGGGACTCGGCCCCGGTCACGGTCACGGTCCCGAGACTCAGCCCCGGCCCCGACCCCTGTCACGGCTCCGGCCTAGAACACGGACTCGGACCTGGCCTCGGGACCCTGCCCCCGGCTCCAGGACCTGACCCCGGTCCCAGGACCATTTCTAACTTGTGAAAGGATGTTGTCCTTATAGATCGAAAGTGGGTCAATATGGGTCGAAAATTGATTTAATGTGACCCATTGTTGACCCATTTTTAGTGAACCCTTTAAAAGTTAATGACCCATATTTGACCCATTTTATACAAATATGGATTTGTGACCTATATTGCCACCTCTAATTCTAGTTAGATGAGAGAGAGAGAGAGAGAGAGAGAGAGAGAGAGAGAGAGAGAGGAGATTCTAAATGGGCCCCCAACTCAGTGTCCTGATACACTGAAGCCTCATGGGCTTGGCTCACTTCTTAAGCTTCGTGGGCTTGGGCCGATGGGCTGAGGCTTACACTTCGCATGCCGGATTAGCGAATTAGACCTCATTTAATGGATGGGCTTCATTAACAACCAGGCCGAAATGAACTCTCTCTTTTCATTTTTATTCTATTTTCTTGTTTTTTTTTAATCGAGGTTTCTCACGTGCAATGGACTTTTTCTCGGGGTGGTGTGGGTATGAACTCTAATGCCACCGGTTAAGTCCCCCAAGATGCGACCCAGGAGATTCGAACTTGTGACCTCATTAGTTTAACTGTCTAAGGCATAGGAATCTCATCAATTCAGCCAACGACTCATTGGCATATTCTTGTTCTTTTTACTATTATTTGATGGGAAAAATTCAATTAAGAGCCTGAAGTGCCTTTTTTTTTTCAAATAAGGGCCTCAAGTGCCCTCTTTGTTTCAAAAAAGAGCCTAAAGTGATTATGCATGTTTCAAATAAGGGCATCTCATCATTGGCCGACCAGCCAGCCGGCTAAATATTTTGGCTGGTCATGGGCATTTTAGTCAAAATATGTTTTAATTTAGTTCTTAGATAAATTAAATTTTAAAAAAAAAACAGCACTTCAGGCTCTTTATTGAAATTTTTCCTTATTTGATTTTCCCTGTTTACAGAAATGCATGCTTGCATTGTTGGCAAAAAAAAAAATCATGTGTCAACAGTGTCGCAAATTATCATTCTACCTTCAAAAGTTTATTTTTTTTTCTATTTTATAAAAGCATGGGATAGATTATTGAAGAATATTTAACAAGAATATGTCTTTTATTTTTGCAATGAAATATTTATAGAATCCCAAGAATAGGACCAAATCTTATTGCAAGGTGTTTATATGAGGTTGTGCTCTCTTATTCTTAAGCAAACTCTTGAGAGGGTTCAGTTGAGTCATGATTTATGTTTTCACCTTCATTTTTCTTTTCCTTTGATTTCGAGAAACATATTTCTCTATTATGATTAGTTCTTTCTCTGTTTTTTTTTTTTTTTTGGGGGGGGGGGGGGGGGGGGGGGGGATTCATGGATTGACGAAAATGTGGGAAAGCTCTATTTACCTCTGTCAATTTATGAGTCTCTTCCTTTTTGACATATGCATTGCCACTCCATTAGGCTGCATCAACTAATTCGAAACTTAATTCGAAACCCATAATTTGACGTAGATTTTTTCAACATGCATAGCGGCTTTTAGAAAATCTGAACGCCCGTCCAACCATCTCTCTCTCTCTCTCTTCGACCATCGTCCACAACCATGTTCAGTTAAATTTTTAAAAAAAATTCCCTCTTTCAGAAGAAGCGTAACCCCGTAATCTTTTACATTTCGCTTTGAAGCAATGAAAGCATTCTATTTTGGGAACACTATACCTTGCTTCCAATTGCTCTCGAAGCCATTCATAAGAATGTCAATGCCCTGCAATAGTGGGACACTAATGAGGTGTCTTGATCAGCAAACAACACACAATTACACAAAAAAAGAAGAAGGGAACCAATAGGATGTTTTGAAGAGACTCATCCTAAAAGATCCTAGCTTTGTGTGAAATTGTTACCGAGATGCATTGACTATCCAGCGAAAACTCCCCTAAAGTGAAAACCAACCAATAAAGTCAAAAGGTGTTTCTTTCTAAGAATGTTTCCACTTCCATGTTCAAAGGCCATATGATTCGCCATGATAATACAGAATTACCTAAACCAATTCGAGTCTCAAGTGTAAAAAAAAGGTCGTTTCAGAACCCCAGAGAGTTCATATACTTTGTATTACACTCGAGTGAGAACTGGAAGGGTGGGGATTGTGCTGCCTTAGAAAAACTGAGGCAGCAGATCCATCTCCTAGTCAAATTAACAAAATTTACAGAAGAGAAAGGCAAATACCAATGACGGGCCTACAAGACAAGTGGGGAAATAGCTCAATTTGCTTCCAGCAAGGTATTCTAACATGGACGCCAATCCAAAAGGAAAAGAAACCTATATCGGGGAACAACACTCGAACTGGAGGTGACTGTATTTACAAATGAAAAGAGGAAAAAGGAGTTTCACTTCAGCGCGAAGTGAGGAACTTTGGGAGATGAACCAGTCATCCAATAATAATGGTTACCATTTCTTCGAATGAAACGATTTGAAGGCCTATTGATTCCAACAACTGATTGCAGAGTTGATCGTTCGGACCTTTCAATTCATAGACGTGGATCTCGGATCTATGAATGGGGGTATTCTCAAAACTCACAAAGAAAAAAGGAAGTGAGTTAGACAAGAAAAAAAAAAAAAAAGAGAAGAAACTTGGTCACGACTCATGGTTTGCCAATAGACCCAGAACTCGCCGTAAGGTGTTGGTCTGAGGTGCGCGTGCGACGGCAAGACGTGGTCTAACCCTTGAGGCATGAAGGAGGTTAGGGAATGAATGACCGCCGGAACAACGGCGGTTTTGGGAGGATTGGATTTGGAAAAAGTTTACTTCGAGTCCTTGTGGTATCATGCTCTTTTCAATCAAGTCTCTACAGTTACAATTTGTCTAATCAAGTTATTCTACTTTCACAAATTTTCGGATCAGAATTCCTCCAAACCAAATTTGTTCAAATTCAGCCAATAGAACCGTTCTCCGATGCCGAGTATCATGTGATAAACATGACATGCGGATATACATGTGGATGTGTTCATAAAACTTTGGCCAATATAGACAACGATGAGTATGACATTGATACCGAAATAGTCAAAAGATTGAGAAGAAAACTCAAATGCGATAATGTACATGCTCACAATCTAAGAAATCGACCCTGGTATACATGACATATAACTCACCACTCAATGGAGTCCACCAAAGAGATACAAAGCTTTAGCGATAATCTAATCTAAGAGATCGTCTGAAATTTCCTTGATCAAACATTCAAATTATTAACACCATTTAGAGAGAGAGAGATAGGGAGAGAGAGAGAGGAGTTTAATATGTATGCAAAGAGAGGTTTAGGGGCTGCATGATAACACTTCTGCTTCTGGATTTCTCTGCACAGAGAAATCCATTTGGTAAAAATACCATCGAAGTATAAATGCGGTTAGTAAAAAAATTGATTTATGGTAGGATTTTCTACTTATGGCTAAATTTTCTACTTATGGTTGGGTTTTTGGCCAACTTTGAGAAGTGAATTTTTTTTATTTCTTGACTGCAGAATCACTTCTTCAACCACACCGGCGTCCACTGACCACCGCCGCCAGTGACCAACGCCCGCCCTCCCCTGCCGCGACCATCGCCCGCTGCTGTTGTCGGCCATCGCTGGCCGCCGCAGCGGACCCCTTCCCCCGCCCCGCCACCGCCCGACCGTCGTCGCCGACCACCACCGCCATCGCCCACCGTCGGGTGCCAACCTCGTTCGACCACCAACGCCGAAAATTTTGTTAATAATGTTCCAAAAGTAGAAATTTTCAACCGTTACCAAACGAATTTCTCTGTTCAGAAGTTAATCTGGAGTATGAGTAGAATAAGTAGAACAATCATCTTCTACTTTTGAGAAGAAGTAAAGAAATCAACTTCTGATCATAAATTGATTTCTAGCAGGAAAGTGTTACCATGAGCGCCCTTAATCCGTATAGAAAAAGTTCTACTCATTCTAAATTTATCTTCCTAGAAAGATTGCCTAGAAAAAGATGCCGGAACATTTAACACTGCAGACACAAACAAATTGAATGTGAGGGCTTTCGATGTCGTCCCAAATGAATTATGATGACATTTACGCTAGGAAAAATCTCTGCCTGTATTGACTTGTCTAGACAAAAAAACACAGCAAGTGTAAGATAATTATAATCATCCGGACAACATAGCATATGACTCCGCGTCGCGTGGTCCTTTCATGAAAATCAAACACGATGGACTGCATCCTCGAGAACATCACATGATTTTACTTGGTTATTCATTTCATCACATCTAAATCCTGATAACTTGCTCTCCTATCCATGCAGTTTAAATGATAGCATGGAAAAAAAGTTCCTGTGTGTTTTGGTAATAGAACTCCAGAATCTCTCTCTCCGCAGTTCATCAAATCTCGAGTGTAACAACATCCGTTTTCGGCATCACAACACAAGATATACGAATTGTATATACAAATAATAACATTATCATGCTTCTCAAACTGGGCCAATGTACATTTCTTATGTTTGTAATAAGCAGCAGGGTCATTAGCATGTAAAGTCTCAAAATTTGAACTGCAACTGAAATACAAAATTTTTGTGTTGGCACCGCATTTTCAAGAGGAAAGACGCAACCAACAAAATCCGTTACCAACTCAAACAGCATGGACATTGCCGTACACTGTCAGCACTCAATTCGAACAGCTCCGCTCTCCGATGAAATGAACTTAGGCTTCCGTACAACTCGTTCCAAGCACTGAATGATATCCCCAACCTGGAAATCATGCCAATCTCGGATTACAAGCCCACATTCATTCCCTTTTCCCACTATCTCAACATCCTGCTTCTCTCTCTTGAGGGACGTGCATGACCCCTCGAACATGACCTCTCCGCTCCTCAGAAGCCTCATTTTTGACGACCTCGTGAATTTCCCGTCGATAACGCGGCAACCGGCGATCTTCACATCATCTCCCTTGGATTTGCTCCTCCCTTTGAGCTCGAATATGTTCAAGACCTGAGCCTCCCCCGCTACCTGAGTCTCCGCAGTCCCCGGAGCCTTGTGAACTATCAAGCTGCCAATGTCCTCCAAAAGATGATAGATCACACGGTGTGTTTTTATCTGAAACCACATAGGAAAACCGGGGATTAAATAAACAGTCGAGCAATTATTTCACTGATAACACATTGAAGCCACTATTAACCAAAAGCCATAAGATTGACAGGGAAGAAATAAGTTCAATACCTGAACACTGGCTCTAGTTGCCGCCTGAGTTACAGAACATGGAGGATTCTTAACATTAAACCCAACTATACATGCACCACAGGCCTGTGCTAGGTCGATATCAGACTGAGAAACCGGTCCAACACCGACATGCACTACATTGACAAAAACCTGAGGACATGAATGGAAGAGAATACAAGTCAATAGGAATGACTAACATAAAGCTCAGATAGAAACAGGATGATCCGATGGCACACAAGGAGGAAAAAACTCGAATTTACTGCAAACAGCATAATTTTCTTCATGGAAAGTAGCAGTAAGGGGTGTCACATCAGAGCAAGGCATTTGTCTATGAAACCTGATGTTCAAACAGAAAAAACATCGACAAGAAAAGAAGCATCTCATTCGTGAAGATGCAGGTATGTGACAATCAATGACCTTATCCTTTATGCATTACCTGAGGGCTATTCAAACTTTTTAAAGCATCTGTGACAGCTTGGACTGTTCCTTGCACATCCGCTTTCACAATAAATGGCATTTCAACTCTCTCCACCACTTCTTGTTCTTCTGATGACTCTTCAGCTTCTGTCCTTCCCTCGCTTATTTTGTGAAGTCTGTCTTTCTCAGACTTTCTTTTTCTTCCCGTACTAAGCATTCTAGCACGTTCCTCAGAATCCACAACAACAATATCATCACCTGCCATTGGAAGACCCTTCAACCCTTCAATCTCAACAGGCATAGCCGGGGTTGCTCGATCAGTCATTTTACCCACCATGTCCCTGAGAGCCCTTATTCTGCCCCACTCAGAACCCACAACCACATACTTCCCACAAACCAAAGTCCCTGCCTTCACAATTGCTGTGGCCAACGGACCACGACCCTTATCGAGCCTTGCCTCCACTACATAAGCTTGAGCCGGCCCATCAATCCGTGCTTTCAGATCCATAAGCTCAGCCTGGAGAAGCAACGCCTCTTCCAACTTATCCAGTCCTGTTTTCTTTACAGCTGAAACTTCAACTACCTGCACGTCCCCACCCATTTCTTCTAAAGGTAACCCTTCCGATGCGAGCTGCAGTTTTACTCGTTCAGGGTCAGCAGCTGGTTTATCGCATTTATTAACAGCAACAACAACCGGTACACTAGCCGAAGTTGCATGGGACATGGCTTCCCGAGTTTGGGGCATGACTCCATCATCCGCAGCTACCACTAGCACAACAATATCAGTGACCGCCGCACCTCTGGCCCGCATTGCACTGAATGCAGCATGACCAGGAGTGTCAAGGAATGTTATTGACGAACCCGAGGGCATGCTCACAACAAATGCTCCAAGATGCTGAGTTATTCCTCCAGCTTCCTTTTCCACCAAAGATGTTTGACGCAGAGCATCCAAAAGAGAAGTTTTCCCATGATCAACATGACCCATGACTGTGACAACGGGTGGCCGAGCTAAAAGCTTTGCACCTTCATCGGAGTGACGCCTTCTAACATCGACACCAAGTTCCTGTAAGATGTATAGGTCCAATGTAAGTCCCTGGAACTATATTCAGACAAAGATACATGCACTACGTTCAGTTCCATCAAGTGCCATCAGCAGTGAGCAGATAACAATTTTCATACAGAAGGCATTTTGACATACTTTGCTGGCCAGCACAAACATTGTCCAGGCAAAGTAAATACACTGATCGGGCAAGTCTCTTACAACGCAGAAGATGGTAATGTTCCCTTTGAACAAGGTATTTTCAGATAATTAAATCAGCAGTCTCAGCACATATTTGTTGCAGCTAACATATTATGTTCTCAGCTGTTTATGAAGAATGAAAATGACACAACCTTTTTCTTTTCTCTTTTGCATTTTAAGCACGTAAAAAAAAATTACCACAACAACCAAGCAAACATACCATTGCAACAAGCTCCGCAGTGTCGATGCTAAGAGGATCAAACTCTGATTCAACCTTCTCCCCAACATGCAGAAGAATATCTTGCAGTGAAGATAATGACTCACCAGTACACTTGGCAAGTTCGACTACCGTCATGCCTTCGAAAATGTCAACTGTTTTATCCACAGAGGACTTTGTCACTGTTTTCAATTTAGGTGGCACATATGGAGCCTCGACGGGTGGTTGGGTCCTATTCCGTCTTTTAAATTTCTTTTTTTTCTTGGAAGTCCTCGAACCAGATTCCTCATCATCTCTAGCCAAAAGTGCTGGACTTGAATGAAAGCACCTAAAAAAAAAAGGAAAAACAATCTCAACCATGTAAAAAACTGTGCTGGAAGTGAATGCAGAAGAGAACTTAACAACTATGTGAATTTCCTCGATCCTAGCAAAAATTACAAAGTCGAATTACCTACACCTAAGATCTAACAAGAACCCCAAATCCCTGACAAACCCTCTCGAAGGCCGGATCAGCAGAAAAAAATGCCCTAATAACAGTTTTCCATGAATGATCAACTATAAGCATCGTGCTGGCACATCATAGGAAGGTATTTATCTTCTGTTAGAAAGTCCAACCCAAAAGCTTAAGCTATTAAGTGGAGGGAGACTACATGAATATAAAGAGCATACAACACCCATTCACAAGCGATGGGACAACAACAACAACTTCAACGCCCCCTCTCACGTGCAAGCAATCTGCACGTGGAAATTAACTAATGAGGGGTGGGCCCAAATACACGAAAGGAAATATCACTGGCTCTGATACCATATTAGAAAGTCCAACCTAAAAGCTTAAGCTATTAGGCGAAGGGAGACCACATGATTATAAAGAGCATACAACACTCATTCACAAGCGATGTGGGACAACAACAACAACTTCAACATCTTCTTTGATAGGTGATGATATATTTTTCGCAAATGAATGGTACCTTATGCAAAAACTAAGCATCAAGAGTGGCATCATGATCAACAGTGCCAAACCGGCTTGTGAAAAAAAAAAAAGACCAGACTTTGGACACCACTTCACAGTGAAACAAGAGATGATTAGATTTGGACCTCTCCCCAGCACATGCAGCAAAACTCCCCAAACAGTGAGACCAAGACTACAAAATTTTTTCATTTATAAGATATTCCCTTGATGCCGACCAAGGCACAAAAGAAACTCTTCATGAAGCTTTGACCTTCCATACCTGTTTCCACTGAAAGCAAGTGTTTTGTCTGGGACAATTAGCCTTCCAGTAAGATTTGACCTCAAATTACTTTCTTCTCAATTTTTTTCATTGGAACTTATCTCTCTATAGTAAGAGCAAACTAGGATTCCAGCATACAGAGATTCCATTTCTATAGCGTGATTGCATCTCTCTCCTAAGGAATGGAGTTAAAGCTCAAAACCTCCATATTGAGGAGGGTGTCTCCATGCAAAATCTCTGTCAATAATTTGGTTTACGTCCATCATCAGCCTCAGTAAAGCCAGAAAATTTATTTATCCTTCCCTCCGTTGTTAATGCTTCCCATAATCTATCAACATAAATAAGTCCAATGCCAACTTGCTGGCAAGTGACATTTTTGCAGCAATGACCTTTTTCCAAAGACTATTGTCTTCAGTAGCAAGCCTCTAAAGCCGCTTGAACCACCAAGGTGTTAGGATTCGGCGCACAAATCACAAACGAAGTAAAGCATAAAATGCGAGAAAAGGAAATCGGGACACCACATTTATCCTGATTCACCTTTTAACTAGGGTTACATCCAGCAGAGGATTCCACTATAATTAGCACTTCACATCTTTCTGTTACATCCCTTAATCACAAGAGAAAGAGATAATATATAGCAGTAGCACTTCATGGTCCCAAGCCAAATGAAAAAATATAAGCTCAAACTATAAAAGCCTTCTGGCGGCTCAGGACCCTGGTGCTTTCTATCGATGTAGACTATTAACCACACCCAAACACAAGCTACATTAGATATTCTGGAATCGTGATGCTACAGTCATGTCCATATGCATAAATGATAGTTGTTCTTGATTGACAGAATACACAATTGGCTCAGCATCCTAGTAAGCGAAGGAGTTGTTCATGTAACAGCCTATTAGTATAATTCTCACTAGTTGTTCTAATTTTCCACATAATTAAGCCCTTTGATCCTCCACACTAAATATTTTACACCCCAACGTCAATTTCATTACAGATCCAAGCTCGAGTTTAAACTATTCCGTTTGTTAAATTACTCTGCAAAACTCGAGTTGTTACAGTTCATCCACATAGTATATCACTAAATAGGTTGAGCGACTTTCATTTGCCATAAGAAAAGGAATATCCATCCTTTCTTTCTTTGTTTTGTGACAACGATTTTAGGTTGTAAGAGAAACAAATTTCAACACTCAAATCACTATTACAAAAGAAACAAAAATTTATATCCAATCATTCAGTGACTTTCTTCGAGTGCCAAATCTCATTCACAAGGAACCAATGCAGTACCACCCTTTCTCAAAATAGTTTCCAGGTCAAAATCTCTCAAATCTAATAGGGTAAACACTAAACAGTGGCGACTCCTGGTTTAACAAACACAATATGGAGACAAGATGTATGCCTAAGCTAGATTGAGGTTACATCATACAACGAGTTTCAGACATTTCTAGCAAATTTTAGAATTTAAAAGGCATGCTTGTTAACACTTTTGGAGCAGAACAACTTCTGACGCACAAAATTGCTTCGGAAGTAGAAAAATGAAACTGCTATAGAAGTGCTTTTGGAGAATAAGTCTGTTTGATAATGCAACTTTTGAAGCATAAATCCGTTTGGTTACGCAACTTCATTTTTCTACTTCCGAAGCAATTTTCTGCTTCAGAAGTTGTCTTTGAGCAGCTTTCAAAAGTAAAAAAAAAAAAAAAAAAAAAATTACTTCTCTCCAAAAGTTAACATCAAAATGAGACAATTTGCTGCCGGTCTCCTCTAGCCTTCAAATAAAATATTTTAAAAATATAAAAATTATATATAATTTTTCACTAAATTTGTATTGCATGAAAGTATTTTAGATATAGCATTTTTCTAACAGATTATAAGAAATAAATGTTCCATGATTTGGTTAAATTGGCATCCCACAAAGACACAATAATGGCAAAGTGGACCAAGCAATTGAACCAAGTTGGTTAAATGGCATCCCACAAATATCTTAAAGTGGACCGAGCAATCCCACAAAGACAAAATTATACTATTGTTGTTGCCGTCTTTGAACTTCTTAAATCAATTGTCTTTTTTCTCAGATTCTTGAAAGCAAGGAAATTCGATGTTGAGACGGCAAAATGCATGTATATTTCTGTTTGTCGATATTCTTCACACCCTTCAAAGCACTATGCCGAGTTTGTGAATGTCATTTTTAGATGCACTCACTTGGAATTTCTCATTAGGTTCTCAACAAGTACCGGACCAACTATTATTACTTCTGTAAGATTATTCAGCGAATTTCTTCAGTGAACTACTAGAATTTCTCACCGGTAGCTGAACTTGTGCTGGAAAGGGGCGTTGCCTAGGGTCCGACAAGGGGCCCCCGGAAAGATCCCAGCACTTTCAAGGTCATATAGTAATATTTTCTGCATTTGATTTAGAACTTAAAATGCCTTTCTTTTGTCAATTTGTCGGATCGATGGATTTAACAAGGAATTTTACATGCAATATATGTGTAGATGGTTCTTAAAGGCGAAGCACGGTGTTGTGAGCAAATTTTGACCGATTCAAGCTGTGATGGCAAAATTGTTGCTTGTCATAAACCAACTCGTCCAATGGTATGGTTTATTAAACGTATCATGATGCACCTCTAAACTAGAGAGGTACAAAGAAAGTTTGTCTATTATACCCATTACGACATAAACCACGCTAGAGGCACAGGCGAGAAAGCACCGAAACTACCTGTGCTTTTAGCGTGGATATATCAGCTTAGCTATCGTCTTCACTGATAGAATTTTCCCCATAAAATTGGTCCTCATTTGCATAAAATAATTAAATGACAAATTATACGCCGATCCGTCATTATTTGCACTTCATTTTTCTCGAATAACATGCATTTTAAGTTAGGATCAATAATTTTTCGTAGAAGATTTTGTTTTAATAATGTTCCAAAAGTAGAAAATCCCAATCATTACCAAACGAAATTCTGTTCCAAAAGCAAAAAATTTTGTCTAGTTATCAAACGCCTTTCTCTAATCAAAAATTAACTTTTTGCAACAAAAGTAGAAAAATCAAATTCTCGCCAAAAGTTAATTTCTAAAGTAAAAGTGTCGTCTAACCCCCACAAAAAAAAAGTAGAAGTGTTGCCATGCTCCTCCTAAGTTACACCGTGAAAATTGCCAAACCTAACATGAGATTGCAGATAAAGTAGAGTCAATAGGTCCTCTCAACATTGAATAGCTAGAAGGGAAGCAGAGGAATCTGATATGAACAAAGAACAATTTTGATTGGCTCAGAAGACCTTACAAATTGCATCAAAAGATAAATATATTAGCTTGAGGACCATAATTCAATTTTATTACATTCCACCAGTGCAATTCACTATCACCCACAACAAATCTAATCTAGTTAACATTCTGGAACAATTCAGGCTATAGAATCAATAAAGGGAAAAGAGAAAAGACTACTGTTAACTCTCTAAGAAGTAGCATTTCAAATTAGTTATGCCCTAATTGAAACTGCTAGATAGATGTACTATACGGCAGTATCACTTTATTAAGATGGAAGTTCCCAGATCGAATCAATTACGTATGTATTATCCTCAGCTATAGGCTGGATATGATGTTAAAAAACCAGGAAAAACTATTCCAAAATCATTTTATGCAGAAGTGCGATTATAAATAAAATGGTACCTCCTTCCCCATTAAGAGGAAGTGTCCCAAGTCTCAACACCTATCTATTACCCTCAAAAAGAAGAAGACAAAGGCCTGCGAGAACTAGACTTAACTATGCAGTAAGCACTGTTTCCAAAATATCTAATTAAAATACAATAACAGTAACAGACTTAGGAGGCCTGACAAACTTAGCACCAATCTCAGAATCTCTCAAATACTGAGAAGAAACAAACAGATGATGAACTTCATTTACCTTAACAAAGCCTGGTCAGACAGATGCTCTCTATACATACCCTTCTGCCACAGAGACATGCTAGAGAAATCTGCAAAATCACAATTAAAAACTGAATGATCAGGATTTGCACTTACCGCTCATGACATTCATAAGAGAAAAGTCAACAAGGAGGGGCAAGTGAAAAGATAGGAAATATTGAGCTATGTTACAATCTTTCGTGAATTAAAGGTCATATATGTCGATGTTTCATGGAGACATGACAAAATGAATTCTCCATTTTTTTAATATTATTCCACTTGCCATCGCATAGGTGGGCTTAGACACGAGCACACTTCACTCAAACATTTCTTGAGGGGGGCAATTCAAATAACTGGAAGTATTGGATAATAAGTAAAGAACGAGGCATTATTCAGTCTGGAAATTGCACCAAAACAATTAGTTCAGAAATGAGTTGCGACATTGAATAACTTGCTCAAAGGATAGAATAATGATTATAAAACTGTGACTTCTCTGGACCTGGAAAGCATCTGAACAGAGAAGAAACTGATGTCACAGCATCTTCAAGGCGTGAAACAGAAGCCGAACCCAATGCATGTTCTTGTAATATTTTATGACTAACTCGAAGACCCTGCAGAAAGAAGATAGAGATTAACAAAATTTTCCGTCAACTGCAATGTTGTGATTGCGCAATGTTGTGATTGCAATTTAAATTGTCAATTCAAAAGAATAGTCAACATGGCCATGAGATCAATCTGTTTCCCTGATTCTTTGCTTCCCCCAACCCAAACCCACACAAACCCTCTTGCAATCCTCCCCTGAATCCCCCCCCCCCTCCCAGGGGGAACTGTTGACCACCAGATCTTGATTCTCAACAAAAGTGAAATACGACAACATCAAGGTCCACCGACTAAACGAATTAAAATAAGTAAAAGGATAATCTTTTCAAGTGCACTCAAATCAATCGATCCAACTCCTTCACATATATTAGGCAAAAAAAAAACTGCGTAAAATGTAACTATATAGTTCCAACAATGTGAACCCTTAGACTTCTTCAAACTCCTGCCAACATTGTATATACTCAAGAGCTCATGAACATGCCAACAAACACCCCCGCCCCCAACCAATGAAAAACATAAACAACCACCACCACCACCACCACCACTAACACAGACACATGGCCATCTCCGGGATTAAGTCAACATGTACTTCAGAACCTAGAACACATAACTATCCGAGATATCATTAAACAAAAGCTGCTGCCTGTCTTATCAGTCATGTGAGCCCGCATTATAGTTATCTCAACATCAAGGCTGAAGTATAAGTACGTTTATACAACATAAAGACAAAAATGTGAAAGATAACACTGAGTAGAAGCATGAAAGAATTTTATTTAGGACACTTTACCTTGTTTCCTAAGGCTCTCCAAGCCATTCATAAGAATGTCAAAGCCCTGCAATTTAAAGGGCACAAGATTTAAAAAAATAATGGGACACTAATTGTAACGACCTGAACCTCCAATCCTCCTGCTCCGCTATCACCCGTAATAGCTCTAGCTTAAACCTCAGCTCCGACACCTTAATAAGCACATGTCACTTGCCTAAAAATTTGTCAGCGAAGGGGGGTGAGAAAACTCAGCTAGTCAAGTTCTAAATCGCAGACTAAATTGTATAATAAAGTGAACAGATAATGGTGAACAACCAAACAAATCACTCGGCGTATCCATCTCATTCATCTCGAGTATCGTTCATGTACTCACATGTGAATGATGCTAATGCATGTTATGTATTCGTGCACTCATATTAACGTCTCGTTCCACCACAGAGACGGGTCCAGATCACACAGCAGGGCTGCCCAGATCACACAGCAGGGTCTTCCCATACACTCCATGCGATATCATTTTTAGGGCTCGCAGCCCAGTCATCTCGCTTCCGCTCAATGATTGGAATGAATGCTCATGATTTAATGTATTAGAAGCATTGACGACAATTAATATAGTGGAACTCAAAAGAAAACGTAGAGTCAACGGTAACAGATGAGCCCCTCACCATAGCAAATATCAACTGGTAGTCCCCAACCTAAACAAAGAGTATGGGAATTGCTAGATTATCAAAAATCATGAGACACAAATTTATCGATTCAACTCAACTTGCAATCCACAGCACATATGACAAGTATTTCCAGCCTTATCAACGTCTTTTCTTCACAATTTCGGATCATAACAACAAGTACTAGCATACGGGAGCAAATGGATCCCGTTTCAATGTATTTCTCGCCCAAACACCGCATAAAACCGCTCATACCAGCACTGGACAGCAAGGACAGTAACATTCCAGCACGTTTTGGGCACAAACACAGCATAAAACTGCTCACACCAGCACCGGACAGAAAGAACAGTAACATTCCAGTACATTTCAGGCACAAGTACAGCATAAAACCACTCATACCAGCACCGGACAGCAAGGACAGTATATTAAAAGTAGGTCACAGGCAAAACAATTGACTATACACTCCCAATGTAGCCACTTACATTAATCATAGTAATCCAGATAATGCGATTACAAGGAACTCAGTATCATCACGTCTATAACATAATGTTATGAACGAAAAAGACCTTAACCACTAAGGCTAAACTGCGGAGGCACTCAAATTAAACTTTCGGTTTCATAGAATTTCATTTAGCACAGATTATTCTCACAACAACCATCCAAGACCTTATTTAAAACTTTTTATTTCTCAACTTCATGAACTAATGGATTTCACCACTAAACTCACTGTACGTCACCCCTTTCCCACTTCCAATTTCCTCCTTGGAACTTCCAAATCATTTTTAACTTGTTCATGGCTTCTACTAGTATTTTAATCTCAACCTCTCCCTTTATCTTATGTAAACCAATGAACTACGGCCAACGAAACACCTTGTGTCTTCACCCTACCATATGCAGGACACCATTTAAAAATACCAGCAGATAACAATATAAGCAGCATTCACAATCGTCCCTTCTTGCACAATAAAAACACAACCCCTGTCCCGTAGCTCATCTCATTTCATTCATCATCCAAGTGGTACCAAAACCACCTCCGGAACCTCTCAGTTCCGCGAGCTCTTTAGACGATCTAGTGAGCAAGTTAGCAACCGATTTGCATTGAGAAAAGTTAACAGACCAGCTAAAGGAGAGCCGACTCGTCTAGTGTCTACCAACCCATTCTTCACAACAAACAATCCGAACAACTACAATAGAGCCCTTACCCAAATAATTTTTTTCCTTAACAAAAAAAAAAAAAAACAACTACAATAGAGCCCGACACAGAGTACGCCCTGCACAACGCATTCCGTCATTTTTCTCTGTTTCCGTCCCTCCACCGCTATCGACTCAAACTCGGCCATCACTCAATCCCGGACCCGACGCCCATTACACGATTTAGTAGGAGGAATAGAACTCGACTTGCCTTGGGAAGTGGTAGCGACTGCGTTGCGCGCGGGACTGGGCGGACAGCGGCGAAAGGCGTCGAGGTTGGCTGCACGGTGACGGTCGGACAGAAGCGTCAAGAGGTGCATATCTTTTTATTCGGCGGCCACCGCTTGAACAAATCCAACAATAACATGGGCCTTTCCTTCTTTAAGATCCACAAAAAAGAAAAGGCAGCAATGAACTGGGGTTTAATTCCTAAAAATCCAAATTGAGTCTACATACATCGTCTTGGGTTCGTTTAGGGTGCGTTTGGGAATAGCTTTCCCAAGGGACTTGGAAAAAAAATTTGGTGTTTGGCAACTACTTTTAGCCCACTTTGAGGAAATGCCAAAGCTGAAAGCCCAAGGCAGGTGGGGACCTGCCTTGGGCTTTGAGCATTTTCGGGATGCTCTTTCCTCTGAATAAGTGACTTTTGTCCCTTTCTATTTTGCCCTCACTAGCTTTATTTTATTCCCTCTTTACCCTGGCTTTCCATCTCAAACGTACGCATCTCTCTCTCTCTCTCTCTCTCTCAGCATTCAGCAACCACTTTCCTCTTCTTCGCTTCGCGTCTGATTCGAAGCACCATATTTTTTTTAGGGCTTCGCGTTCTCCAGCTCTCTCTCACCACTTGGGGTTTGCATCTTCTTCTTCTATATCTCGATATTGTTCTGAGTTCAGCGTAGGAGAATGATTATGTGCACTGCTTGCTTCTTCGTTCCCCTAGGGCCCCATCCTGGCTTCACAAAGTCGCTCGAGAGACGTCAGCTTCCATGGGGTCGCACACCACCAATGGCTGTCGCCCAGGGCGGCGCAACACCGGTGGCCACCTGGTTCGCAGGACACCGGCGGCGGTCGCCTAGCCTGTGTGGGTCGACGAGTGTTGCTCAACCTTGGCTTCGGGGATGGACAGGTGGGCGAAGGCGAAGGGGTTACAGGGACAGAATGGAGGTGTGTCGAAGTCGTCTGATCGCCGGAAAATTGAATTGGCACGGTATTCGACGGTGGCGTGTTGGCCTTTGGTGGTGGTTGTGGTTGGCGATGGGCACTCACCAGTAGTCTTCTTCTATTTCTTTCTCTGGCAAGTCGCGAAGAACAGAGAACCGCTCGAGGGACACTGGTGTCGGCTTCCATGGGGTCGTGCGCCACCGACGGCTGTCGCCTGGGGTGGCGCAACGCCGGTGGCCGCCTGGTTCGCCGGACACCGGCGGCATTCGCCTACACTTGCGTGGATCGACGAGGGTCGCTAAACCTTGTGAACAGATCTGGGGTTCGTGCATCTCGAGCTGGTTGGAGAGGCGATGGAGGTTGTTCTTGCGAGATGGGTTCGTGGGTCTCGAGCTGTGAAGCTGAGTTGCGAAGGTCGGAGAGGAGGAGGAGGAAGGACCGGGGGTGGAAGCCATTGTCAATCGGTGGAGATAAGCCTAAGGCTTTTTGTACGTAAGCGCTGTTAGCCAAACGCTATTTAACTTTCACCAAAAACAACTTCACTCAAAGCTGATTGGGGAAATGACTTTGCATTCCCCTAAAGTTTACCCAAACGCACCAGTCAATTCGGGATAATCGCTTCCACAATTTTTCGTTACTTTCATGGCATGAATCGGCTTTCAAATCCATTTCGTCCAATTCACATTTGTATAGAACTATAAAATTGGGGTGTCACAGTTGAGGAGTAAAAATGGGCTTACGTGTCTGAGCTTTGAATGGGCTATGACTGAAACCCATTGGCAAAATTTTGAAAAATGAAATTAGATGGGCCCCTGGGCTTGATCCTTGTACTGCTGGCTTCACTTTTTCTCTTGTTCTTTCGTTTACCAGTTAAAAATTAAGGTCCCTAGGTTGATTTATAAGTGTAAGAAAAAACATCATCCTTTAAACTAACTTTTGGGGATAAGAGAGGCCTAAAATCACCCGACATTGACATCAGAGCTCTAGTTATCAACAAGTCTAGACTTAACAGTCACACGGGAAAGATATGGGTTGTCGCTGCCCCCCGACCCATGGTCTGATTTGTAAGAAGGAGATTGTTGGGTTGTCCCACATTAATTGTGGAAGAGGCTGGTGGTCGATTGTTAAATGTAAGGAAAAGCATCATCCTTTGAGCTAGCCTCATCATTTGAGATAGCTTCACTTTTTCTTTTGTTCTTTCGTTTACTGGTTAAAAATTCATGTCCCTTGGTCGGTTTGTAAGTATAAGAAAAACATCATCCTTTGAACTAGCTTTTGAGATGAGAGGGCCTAAAAACACCCAACACTAATATTAGAGCTCCGATTACCAACAAGTCTGGACTCAACAGTCACACGTGAAAGATATGAGTTGTCACTGCCTCTGACCCATGGCATGATGTGTAAATGAGAGATTGTTGGGGTTGTCCCGCATCAGTTGTGGAAGGGACTGGTGGTCGATTTATAAGTGTGAGGAAAAGTCACATCCTTTGAGCCAGTTTTGGAAATGAGAGAGACCGAAGATCACCCAACACGACCATATCTATTCAAGTTCAGCCAACATAACCGTTCAACCATGCCAAGGTATAATGCAAATAAACACATGAGGATGTGTCCACAAAACATTAGAGCATCGCGTTGATACTAGGGGTGAGCATGGCCCGGGTGGGCCGGGTCGAGATCTAGACCCTGAAACTGACCATATTATAATCGGTTCCCAATTTTTGAAATCGAGAATCGACCTTGTTTGTCATGGAACCTATTTTGGAACCGATCATGTTTTTCGGTTCGATTCCAAGGTCTACCCGAGAACCCGTTTTCATTTTTTTCTATCAAAATAATATGAGTATCAATAAAAATGTTGCGGGTCGTATCTATCTACGACATTCTTTCGGCAAAATATAAAAGATTCTCTATATCTATACATGGACATTGATATATTTTTATTATGAAACAAAATTTGGAGTAGACATTAGAGTTTTTTTTTTAAGTAACTAAAGACAGGTTCTAAAACCGATCCAGTGGGTCTTTACCTAGAATCGGGAACTGAACTTGTTTCAATCGGTTCCCAAAAATTAGAACCGATTCCTAGATCGATTTGAGCAGGAATCGATTCCCAACCCTATTTTTCGAATGGGCTGATCCGGGTTCTGGGTAAATCCGGTCCGGTTGCACACCCCAAGTTGATATTGAAATGGTCTGAGATTGAAAAGAAAACTCAAATACGAGGAGGCATATGCCCACAATTTAAGGAATCGACCCTCGGATACGTGGCATACAACTAACCATTCAATAGGATCCCACAAAGAGATACAAAGAGTAAAAGATAATCTAATCTAAGGTATCAAAGTCTGAAATGTACTTGATTAAAAAACTCTAAACCCTCAAGGAAGCATTGGTGGGGTTTATAAAGACTCAACTTGGAACAACCCTCTAAGATAAATTCAAAACACATTCTCTTTTATTTTTCAAGACGGCCAACATTTCCTAAACAAAAAATTAACTCGCAACTCAACATGACTTTATGGATAAATTACACTACAGAGGACCCAATTAAAACTCTAATTGATTGCGACATTTTTGGTTAATCAATGAAAATTTTACATTTGATAGAGTCGCTAGTGATATATTTATGGCCATTAAGAGCCAAGTAAAGTGTGGGAGGATGTTTCACTTCTTACGACCCAAATATCTTAAGATTGTAGACTTGGTGGTCTAGTTAGGGTTCGCAATGTAACACTTCTATTTCAGAAATCAACTTCTGGTCAAAAGTTGATTTTTCTACTTCTACTCATGAAGTTGATTTCTGATCATAAACGTTATTAACACAAAATTTTCTATAAAAAATTATTGTGGGTATTAAAATTATTTTTATTATTAAAAAATATTATTCATTTTTTTAAAAAATAAAAAATATTATTATTTATTTTTTACTCCGACGGCCGGCAACTGCGGTCGATGGAGGGCGATAGTCGGCGGTGGTGGCGGTCGTCGACGGTCACGGCCAGTGGTCGGTGGTGGCGAGTGATAGTCGACGGTTAGCGGTGGTCGTGGGTGGCGATAGGTAGTCATGGCCGGCGGAAAATGGTGGCGGCGATTGGCGATGGTCAACAGTTGACGGTCATCGCAGGCGGCGATGGGCGGCAATCGGCGGTGGTTGTGATGGCGATGGTTGGCAGTAGTCGAAGATGGCGGTGGTCAGCGATGGGCGGCGACGAAGGCCGGTGGAGGCGGACATGGTCGAAAAGAGGATAAGAGCGTAATGAAAAGAATGTGAGGTGAGAAACATTTTGTGATTTTTTTTTTTATCCGAGAAGTACTTCTTGAGTTGAGAATTAACTTTTTTTAACTTCTTAAATTAGGGAAAAAAAATAACTTCAAAAGTGAAAATTCACTTCAGAATTAGAAACTTCTTTTAGAAGTAAAATTTTTTACCACACGGATTTCTGCTTCAAAAGTTACATTATTAAACTGATTTCTGCTCCAGAAATGCTTCTGGAGCAGAAATCTACTTCTAGAAGTGTTATCGCGCACACCCTTAATGTCCTTTCGATATTGATTCTCAATCTTTTCACAATGTTGTTCCTATGATCTTCACCCAGTTTAATATTCTGTGTCATTGAAACTACGTCAAGTTAAAAAAATAAAGCCTAATTTTAACTTAAGAGGACTATTCATTCGAAAACGTCAATTTCAATGAACTTCTAAGCTTGGCTGAACAAATAATCTGTTTATGGAAGAGAGGGCCCACGGTCGGAAACTTTATATAAAGGCCCGAGAATCCCTCTTCTAACCCTTTAACGCCAAAAAAAAAAAGAAAAGAAAAAGGGATCCCTCCTCTAACCCTCTAATGCAAAAAACAAAACCTACTTTTTCTATGATAGAGAGGTTGCCTCGTTCGGCTAGCGTTTCGAAAGAGAATAGAGGAGAAGCGCTTGAGTCCGTCGTTGTTACGCATCAAGTTACGATGTATTCCAAATGAGGTATGCGCCGATCCCTCTCCTCTGTGACGTATTGCGTTTCCAGTTCTCGTCACGACGGTTATTGGGCGTGCCGCTTTCGTGGCTAACAGTAAATACAAGCATTGATTACATTTGAGTTTGTTTTTTTTTTCTCTAAAATGACGTTGTTTCTCTTGTTGTCTTCGGGGAGAAAAAAAAAATCTACCTTTTTCACCTTCTTGTTTTTGTTCTAAATCTGTCCCGCGGAACACTTTTTGTTCTCGGGAACAAAATTACTAACTGGTGTTACCAAAAGAACACGCATTAGAGAATTCAGAGTGTTATCAAACAGGTCCTTAAATCCCCTTTTTTATGCTAACTTTTTCTACTTCTATTTTGTTTATTTTGTCCTAAACAAGGTGGTTTGTTATTTTAACTTAATGTGTTTTCTCCCATTTTATTACGAAGCGCCAAGTCGCCCACTTTTTTTAGCATTGACTATCTTAAAAGCTATTTCGAGCTTTTGCCATTTTTCCTGAAACGTTTTTTTTATAGCCTCATTACATCTCCGTTCTAGACTCGGTGATTGGTGAAATTCAGCAATACCTAACGTGAGGATTACCCAAAATCCTCAGCTATACGGTTAGAATTAGTAATTTTTGAAAGTTGCTTTCCTCTGAGGAGCAGAAAACTTATTTTTTTTCAATCAAAATATCATGATCAATGTGAAGATTTCACCCCATTTTTCTTTTTTTTTGGGGGGGGTTTTAAAAAATCACTCTATTTAATCTATCGCAAATTATATGCCGTGCGCGAAAAGTTACGTGCCCGGTTTACATGCTACTCTATACTGAAACATACTGCGAAAAATAAAGTAAAGATGAGAAGTGCTATTTCAATCATATTTTAGAATTTCAACCATATTTTACAAATTTATGGTGTTAAAAAAAACATATTTTAGAATGAAAAAAACGAAATACAATTGCCGTGGGAGGAGAAGAAAAATCATTGGGAATTAGAATCTACGAAATGTTTATTGCAAAGGCTGACATTTAGGAAATGAAATCGAGTTAGAAAATTAATAGGCCCTTTGGGAAGGCAACCTTTGAATGTTGAATTGGGAGGTCCAAGCGGCAGCGGGCAGCGATGGACGAGTGTCGGAGGAGCTTTGATTGAGCAATATGAAGCCTATCCTATGATCACAAAGCGCGAGGTTGAATAAGATGGACGGTCGGGCAAAAAAAAAGGAGGAAAGGGAAAAATAAAGAAGAGACAACCAGGAAAAAAAAATTGAGGTGACTGTCTAATTAGGATGTGGTTGTTACAAGTACAATGGCTTGGAATGGCTAAGGTGCTGCATGATAACACTTCTCGTCAATAATTTTCCCGTCAGAAGTCATTCTGGCATGGAAATTCATTTGGTAAAATCAGTTTCGAAGTATAAATGCGTTTGATAAAAAAATTGACTTATAGTAGGATTTTTTACTTCTGATTGGATTTCTACTTCTGATCGATTTTTGATCAACTTTGAGAACTTAAATTTTTTTTACTTCTACTGATGGTTGACATTCCGTTTCCTAACGGAGCTTCGGTCCTCTCGACATCCAGCCGGTCACAACCGCCGGGAGACCCTCGTTACTGGACAAAGTCCACAGCCGCCAAGCACGCCGTGCCTATTGAAAATATGGACAGAGAAGGAGTGAAGCAGAAGGTCCCATGATTCCTACCCAGGCGCATTCAATCCTCCACTCAACACATGAGGGAGGCCACTGAGATTCAAGCACACGTTCAGCACTAAAATGTTCCATAAAAATGGGGCAAGATAAGCACAAGAGAGTTCATTGGGGGAGATTCAGAATCGCCCAGTAAATAGAGGAAGTCTGGCGAGGCTCGGCCTCGCCTTGCCCGGCCATGGTGAGGCCTGCGAGAACCTCGCCAAGGTCCGGCGAACCTGTGTGTGATGTGGATCAGCGCGGCGGCCATTGACACATATACCCACGGCGGGGGCATGGCGACGGCTGCGGTAAAGAGGTGGGGTGGGGGGTGAAGACGAAGACGAAGACGAAGACGATGGGGCTGTGGGTGGAGATGGTGGTGTTGTGGGTGGCCTACAGCTGGGTGCGCTTGAGCTGTTGCTGCTCCTTCTATGGACGTTCAAGCCTAGGAATTGACGAAGAAGAAGTTAAAGCTGAGGAATAGGGAAGGGAAGGGAAGGGAAAAAAAAATCAAAGAAATTAAAAGAAAATTAAGTCGCGTCCACATCAACATCGGTCGGCTAAAATTTTCTAGATGAACTGAATTGAGATTGATACAATTGTAAAATATTTAGGACTGAATCGGCAAAAAAAAAATTTAGGACTGAATCGACACAATGACAATACATTTAAATTTTTTTTTGGTATTTTTTCTGTCATGATTACATTAGTTAAATTGAAAAAATTAGGATTGATAAAAATAAATTTAGGACTGGTTTTTCAATTCTCTCTCGAAATTGTTGAACCGAATTGGCGGGTGTTTTTATCCGTCGAGTAAAAAGTCAATATGTTATTTTTTTAAACATCACTTGAAAAAATTGGAATTTTTTGTGATGCAGTTATTTACACAATTGCTCCCGAGACCTTTGGCCTTTTCAACTTGTGGACCGTCTTTGACCCAAAAAAAAAAAACTTATGGGACCCTGTGATGGACCGCAGACACGTCTTTTCAGTCGAGCTTGCATGTGGTCGCGATCGTAGCCGATCCCAACCCCTAATTTCATCACGTTGGCCTGCCGTACTTCGATGCGCACGATGCACGTGTGTTAGCCGTGGGCCCGTCGATACGCACACGCCGAGAGGATATTCTGTACATCTTTCCCGCAATGACCGTTTTGCCCCGCATCTGAAGCAACGTAGAAATCATAGCCCTCTGACGGCCGTTCCAATGACGTTGACCCCCCTCCCCCGCCCCCGGGCGACTCAAGGCTAAATCGGGAAATATGCCAATACATTCAATCACGATAAACGCATTAGGAGGCCCAAAAAATGAATAAGGCAAAGTCGAGGACCACATGTGCAATGGATCGTTGGTGATGATTCTAATCGGTGCCTAATGTCCTAAACAACGTGAGGTTTTCCCTAAAGCAAAAGATGCTCATTTGCCCAACCGGCATATGTACAACACCTTCTAAAAAGACATCCATTAATCAATCGAGTGGGCATGAATTCCATCGCAAGGATCTCGACAGCAGCGTCGAACGTTACCTGCTAAACGCGTTTACAAAGGAAGTCGGCCATTTCCGATGCACTCGTCTCCCCCCATGCAATGGTTAGATTTGAGATTAATCACTACATCAATCCTTTTATGTGAATGGCTAGGCTTTTATGCAATGGTCCCCGTACCTTATGAGCCGAATATGCTAGTACTCTACACGACAAGAGGCTCCTCACATATTATAATTTTTTGGGCCCAAACTTGCTGCTCGTGCAAATTGGTTTTTCCACCCCCCCTGGAGTCGTGTTCGGACGCTCATCTGACAGGAATCTTAACACCGTCGCAACCGATGTTTTGCCAGATGATTTTGGTAAATTCTCCAAAGCTATCGCGGGGTTTTCGTGGTTAATTAATATGTCTTGCGGCTTTTCCGCAAGCCGATGAATTTTCTTACTCAGTCACATATCGCTCGCTAAGCCGCGCGATACATCATGCAATATATTAAGGCCTCGTTTGTTTTACAGGAAACAAATGATTTTGAGTGACATTTTTCTTAAAAATGATGGCTTAGGGCGCACATGGTAACGTATTTTGCTTCATAGATCAATTTATGCTCCAGAATTTGATTTATGATCATAGAAATTTGTATGATAATGGTGAAAAATTTCTATTTTTGAAATATTATTAGCACAAAATCTTCTACGAAAAATTATTATCTTGTCTGTGGCTAAAACATTTCTACTTCATTTTAAAACTTTTTAAAATAATTTAAAAATAATTTTTATTAAAAAATAAAAAAATATTATTTATTCTTTACTCCGACGGCCAGTAGAGGGTGATGGTCAACGGCGATGGTGGTCGACGGTCATAGCCGGCGTGGGGCGATAGCAAGTGATGGTCGTAGGCGGCGATAGGTGGTGGTGGGTGGCGACGATGGTCGGTGGTCACGAGGCGGCGGTTGGTAGTGATGACGGGGTGATGTTCGACGGTTGGCCAATAAAAAAATATTTTCGTTATGTACCGTATCGCTATTCCTCGTGAATATCGATATTCATCTCTTTATTTTTTTGTTGCAATTTTTTTTTATGTTGGAAAAGGACAAAAGGGAAAAATTAAAAGAAAAAGAAATCTGAATTCTGGAGCTGATTGGCGAGGGACTGTGTGCAGCAGAACGGCGCTCAGCCCGCGAGTAGCCCTAACATCTCTCTCTCTCTCTTCCAAACAAAACGTCCTCAGCTCTCTCTTTCTCTTGCTCTCGTGTTTCGCGCTCTCGTAATATACCCCCACACACAGCCTGGGCCCTAGACAGCCCACTCTCCCTCTCTCTCTCTCTCTCTGCAGCTTCCACCTGCTCTGTTCTCCTCAGGAGCTCCGCCTCTCTCTCTCTCTCTGTGACGCGCGGGGCGATGGCGACGGTCAACCTCCCTTCGAGAATGTCGCTACCGAGCCCCGAGGCCTCCCGAGCATCCGATCGTCTCTTCTCCGCCCGGAATCTGTGCGACCTCCTCCTGGAGCCGAGAGGCCGGAGCAGGCGCTCTAGCAGAAGGCAGAGCCTCGCCGTCAGATCGATCAAGATCGCTCCGGAGAACCCGAAGCGCCCCCTCGCCGTGCTGAACGGGCCTCTGACAGTCGTGAGTCGTCTTGCTTCTCTATTCCGCGTGATTGCGTCGGTTTTCCCGCGGGCCTGCTTCGTTGCTTAGTTTTTGTTTCCGCTTGATTGGCTGGATATTGAGATGCTGGCGGGAGTGCTCGGAAGTGGAGATGGGGAAAGTGATTCGGTGAACGTTGTGATTTTTTTTTTCTTATTGTTTATCGACTGCGCTGGTCTCTTTCTCTTGCGATGGGTCGGTTGATTTCGTTCTCTGCAAGAGTGCTCTGCTTGCTTGAATAAGGGGTGGTGATGTGTGACCTATTGGTTGAGTACTGTCCTTGGGAGGACATGGACGGTGTAATGAGTGAGAGACAGGCGTTGGTTGTTTATGACTTTAAGAGTATTGATTCACTCCTTCGTTTCTGAAATGGATATGAACTATCATTACGTGTTTACTCGGGTGAAATGGAGACAATAGTTAGTGATTGTTATGCTTTCCAACTTTCATGAACTTGGAAGCACAGGTCACGCCTTTACAACCTGCGGAGTCCTCTGTTATTCTAGGGTGTTCCGTTTAAGCACCGTTGAAGTATACTGTTTGCTGTAAGGGCTGAAAAACTTACGAAGACATTAGAGAGCTTGAGCTCGGGCTTGAGCTGTTATTAGAAACTTAAGTCTGTCGAATGCAGCATTGAAGGATGATTAAATGTTTGCAACAATAAAGGACGACGGGTGGCAAAGGATACTTGAAATTAATGAACCTCTCTGGCATATTTTTAGTTGACTTCGCTGTTGAAGAAGAAATCAGTTGCTTGAAGTTTGTTCCCCCCTTTTCCAAGATAAGGTGGGGAAGAGACAAGACAATGAGAATCGGACTTTCGAGTGCATGAAAAATAGTGGATTTTTTATCAACTGAGCCAACCTCGATCCCAAGCAAAAGTTTTTAGTAAAGAGTGACTTTTGTAGCTAAAAGCCTTAATGGACTGAATTGACATCATCTATTCTTGTTGCTTAAATAATCTAAGCCTGCTTTTTATTAAAGTCAGAGAGTATACTTTGTTTTCAGATGTTGCCGTTGGATTATTTGTAGATTTGAAGGTTTGTAGGTCAGCAACTTGCTCTTTTGTTTTTCCTCTAGAGTTTTCTTCATTTGCTTGGATCCTTTGGAAAATGAAATCTCTTGGCTTCAAAAGCCAAAAGGTAGCTGGTAACCTAGCAAAGTTCAAAATCCTACTTTCTACTTTCCTACAGGAAGAGGCACACGGAGACGTAGCGATCATCTTGTGAATATTCACTTTCCTTTGGTTATGGTTAAATGGATCACTCATAAACATTTATTGCTCAAGAGATGACTGTGCAATAGACTGAGGAACTAATTACAAAAGTTGGACTTGCTTGTGCACTTATAGTGGTTCTTATTAGAACTTCTGAAGACACGAACTTGTTGCAGGGCCAGAAGCATTTTGCCTCATGGAGCTTCAGTATTGTCTAGTTTGTATGGGACTGTAGTTTTATAGTCTTAGAAGGAAGATGCTGGATAATTGACAATAAATCTGTACTCATTGTACCTTCTTATCCTGCACTGTCCAAATTTTCATCTTCATTTATTGTAGGTAATTTGAGTATGTTTTGTCAGGATACGTCAAACTCTCCTTTTGAGGTACAATCTGATGACTATGAAGTAAGCAAGGCTAGCGTAAGTGTGAATGGATTGAGAAAGACGAAGATAGTCTGTACCATTGGTCCATCCACCAGCAGTCGTGAAATGATATGGAAACTTGCGGAAAGTGGAATGAATGTGGCCCGTCTTAATATGTCACATGGTGATCATGCCTCACATCAGAAAACTATAGACCTGGTGAAAGAATACAATGCTCAATTTCAAGACAAGGTGGTTGCTATTATGTTGGACACCAAGGTATGGACATTTCTCAAAAATAGTTCGTTTCTTCTCCAAGTAGAGACACAGTAATAGTGTGAATTTGTACTATTACTTTTACTGCACTGAATTTGTTCTACTTCCATTAAACTGGGTTTTGATTCTCCAATTTATTGTTTTAAATTTCCATTTCATTTACTATGATGGTTACAATCGGCATTATATAGATATCATGTTAATGATTGCAGGGGCCTGAAGTGAGAAGTGGCGATGTACCTCAGCCGATAATGCTTGAAGAAGGACAAGAATTTAATTTTACTATCAAACGAGGAGTCAGCGCAGAGGATACTGTTAGTGTTAATTATGATGGCTTCATTAATGATGTTGAAGAAGGCGACATACTGTTGGTAGACGGTATGTATGGCATCATCTTAGTTCTGTCAAGAGTGCTTTGATCAAGTTCACTTACTTTTTGATTGTTAGTTCGTAATCATATGCTATGATTGCGAAAAATCGTGATTGATTCTTCAACAGCTAGAGTATTTACTTTTTTTTTTTGTTGAGAATAGATTTTGGGTTCATGGATAAAATTTTAATTCTGTGTGATTTAACTTTTTCTGCCTTTAGGTATGAGTTTTGATCCTTTTTATGGATCCTTTTGCAAAGCAATCGGGTTTTTAGATTGGCTTGGGGATCTTATCTATCCATGTCTCGACCATGATTCATTTTTCGTCATTGTGAGAAAGAACTATGATGATATAGTGTTTCCTGCCAGAGAGCTGATTTAATGTTAGGAGATGAGAATAGTCTTACCAGATTCCAGCTACTTTCAAAGTTGACATCAAATTTGTCATTTAATTTGGAGCAGACAGCTGCTGCTGCAGAGGCTTTTTTTTTCCCGTTAACAACAAGAAAAAGGGAGCCTTCGGAAACGTGTGTCTAGACATGGGGATTGCAGTTTTAGATAGTTCTTCTTAGTTTTGGGTCTTATGAATCACTGAGACTGGCCTATTATAACAAGCTATATTCTGTATCAGGTGTTCATAAGGTTAAAACAAATTCCAACCTTTGATCACGTTCTTATAAGGTACTCCTCATTTGTCTTTGTCTTGCCAGGTGGAATGATGTCATTGGCTGTGAAGTCAAAGACAAAGGATTTAGTAAAATGTGTCGTAATCGATGGTGGAGAATTAAAGTCAAGGCGTCACTTGAATGTGCGTGGCAAAAGTGCTACTCTGCCTTCAATAACAGGTCATATGTCATGATCATTTTGCTTCCTAGCTTTTGTTCATATCAGAACAGAAGAAACTGATAATGGTTGGCAATTATATATTGTGAGTGAAATACTGAGAGTGGCATCTGCCTGCTCTTGCAGATAAAGACTGGGAAGATATTAAATTTGGGGTGGACAACCAAGTTGATTTTTATGCTGTCTCATTTGTTAAGGACGCTAAGGTGGTCCATGAGCTGAAAGAGTATCTCCAAAGTAATTTTTGTTTTCCTTCTCTTAGCAGTTGATTGTTCTAAAGCTCCATTGCACTTTACATCACCTTGCTGTTTCCCTTACACGGTTAATTTCCATTATCCTTCTGCAGGTTGCAATGCAGACATTCATGTGATTGTAAAAATTGAAAGTGCCGATTCTATCCCAAATCTCCATACGATTATTTTAGCTTCTGATGGGGTTAGGTCCTATCTGTTGGATCTTTCTTTATGCGTTTACCATCCTTATTTATAAGACATGAAGACTTGTATTGAAGTGTTTGGTAACATTATTAATTTGACTGCAATGCTTGGCTTTAATCTTTCGAAGTTTCTCAGTTCTTGTTCCTTTTCAGGCAATGGTTGCACGTGGAGACCTTGGAGCTGAACTTCCAATTGAAGAAGTTCCTCTATTGCAGGTTAGTTGGTTAGAAATGTTATTGGTTGATTGTGTAAATTATTGGACAGTCTTCTGTCTCCAAGTCGACAGTTTTGCATAAACCTTGAAAAATCTCAGAAATCCTGATGTCAATCAAGGGATTTGGGAGAATGATAGCAATTTTCACTATTACACTGTCTTTACTCAAATTTTGCAACTAACAAATGGGAAGGAAGTAGGTATATTTTTCATGCAATCGAGTTTACCTTGTCTAGCTGTATTCTCGCTGTGTAATGATTTATATGTATTGTGTTAGCTTGAAAAGAAACTGTTTAAGTAAATGCAGCTGGAAATCTAACTTGCTCATGAGAGGCAAATTAAAGAGACCATCACTGTGATTACATTAACTGTTGCATGTGGGAACCTTAGTTCCATGAAATACATTTGCCAATTGGTTTTCTGGTGCTTTGAGAGAAATTTGTGGATGTGGCAATTCTGATGCATGTCTTAGGTGAAATTTCCATAAAAGGACAGCCGTTTCCTTCGGTGCAGCTGCATCTGGGATCTTCTGGTTCAACACTATTGTGACGTCTTTATTTCTTTCATATGGTCCTGTGAATAAGTTATGAAATAGTACATCATTTATCTGTTGAACAGGAAGACATCATCAGAAGGTGTCACAGTATGCAGAAACCTGTAATTGTTGCTACAAACATGCTAGAAAGCATGATTGATCACCCTACACCAACAAGGGCAGAGGTTTCTGATATTGCAATTGCAGTACGTGAGGGTGCTGATGCAGTAATGCTTTCTGGAGAGACTGCTCATGGAAAGTAAGTTGAGGTGACCCAGTTTTGGTTCATGGGAATTTATGTTCTCTTTCCCCTTTGCTTTTCCTCATGCTCAAGCCTCTTTGATCAGTCCTTTTTGTCTAATAGTAGTTTGGCCATATCACATTGTGAGTCCATTTTTGCAAATCATTTATCGAATGAACACTATGCTCATATTTGCACTCAATGAATGGTTTTTCCATGATTCATCTATTGCATCTACAATACCGAAGCTGTATGCAGCAACAGATAGCACTTCTTCAATTGTCTATCTAATTAGGAGATTGACTTCGTACAGTTAGAATTTGTGAGTTCCACCAGACAGTTGTACAATCATATCAAGCAAAGACAATTCCTCTTTGGATATCTTATTCTGAAATCAATGCATTACTTTCTTGAATATTCACCCGTTAGGTCTCTACTAAGAGTGAAGCTACAAGTGGTTTAGTGTTCTTTTGGTCTCTTGTAAGGCACTTGTACATTTCTTGTGTGTATGCGATGGTCTTTTTCCAAAAGATCTAATCCATGTACCGCTTCTCAATTTCTGTATTACGGTTAAGTCTTTAGTGCTGACTGTTTCGAAATGATTACCTATGAAAAGGTACCCTTTGAAAGCTGTTAAGGTGATGCACACTGTAGCTTTGAGAACTGAATCAAGTTTTAAGACATCCACCATACCTCCAGTTCAGTTAGGTGCCTTTAAGGTACTTTCTTAAACACTTGATGTTGCGGCGTCATGCCAATGCACTCTTAAATGGCTCTGGCTTTGTTCACTATCCTTAAGACTCATAGCCAAGCATCATGGTTGACAAATTTCTACATTTAGATACAAAATAATGTTTCTGGGCATTTGACAGAGTCACATGGGCGACATGTTTGCTTTCCATGCCACTACTATGGCTAATACCCTTGATACGCCAATCATTGTTTTTACAAGAACTGGATCCATGGCTATCCTTCTGAGCCATTATCAGCCTTCATCAACCATCTTTGCCTTCACAAATGAGTAAGTTGAAGCAACATACGCTTTTATGGCATTTCGTTTTTCCTTTTCTTTGATGCATGCTATGACATTGAGAAGTGATTATGCTTTAAGTGAGGTATGGATATTTTTTCAAACTTATTTTATGAGACCAAGTAAAGTAAGGATTAAGTGCCAAATTGCTCCATCTATTGGATTGAGAAACTGTGTTTTTTTTACTGAACTTTTCTGAATGTTCTTCTATTTTTGTGGTCGGGAAATAATTGAATAGCTCTTCCATAAAAAGAGTAGGCTGAGCTCTTTTGCTGCCTCCGTGTTTAGATTTTCCTTTTTTGTCTGGTTGGTCCATTTACATTGTCAGGGGCAGACATTTGTCTTAAAACTTATTTTCCTGCTAGTGAAAAGTCATGAACGACTAAATTTACTCAAACCTTCAGTACATTATGCTTTCCCGTCTAATTTATTCCTGTTCCGAAGATTCAGAGGCTTTTACAATCCCTTTTAGTTATTAACTGAGGATGATTCAAGTTTGAAATATCTAACTCATGTCATATCTCGATGCTGGCAGAGAGAGGATCAAGCAGAGGTTGGGACTTTATCGTGGTGTCAGGCCTATATATATGCAGTTCTCTGATGATGCAGAAGAGACCTTCTCTCGAGCTCTCCAGTTATTAGTGGTCGGTAAACTTTCAGTGACTTCTATTTTTCCCTTTTTTTTCTTTTGCATCATACTAGTGTCACCATCAAAAAAGTTTGACGCCAAGGACTATCTTCACTGATTGCAAATGGTATTGTTTTAGAACAACGGCATGCTGAAGGAAGGGGAACACGTCACTCTTGTTCAAAGTGGTGCACAACCAATATGGCGCCGAGAATCTACTCATCACATCCAAGTTCGTAAGATCCAAGGATGATTTTTCACTTCAAAGAAGCTCACATGTAGAATATTTTGATCACTGGGTTAGTGACATATTTTTGTGCTGTCTTAAATTATCCACGGATAACTTGCAATATTGTTTTAGCGGGAATGAAGTATCAATAATTTTATGAAATTGAGAATCAGATCTTTCTCACTGTTCCTCTTTGCTAATTGAGTTTTGGAAAGTTTTTAGCATCATGAGTGGTAAGAAACTGTTGTATACGTTGCCACCTTTATGACCAGTGATAATATTTGGCAATGGGTGAGCATGGTTCTAGAGTAGAACCGAGAACCTGGAACCTGTAGGAACTAATCTGGTTCCAGGTTCCAAGATATATAGGATAGCTTTCTGGTTCCAAAAACCAAGGAACCTGTTCCAATGGATAGGTTCCAGATTCCATTACCTGGAACCTGGACCCTGAATCTTTATTGTGTTTTTTTTAGTATATATTTTCGTACAATCCTACAATGTTCTATGGCGTTTGATGATGAGTATATATCTAGAGCCAAATAAATTTTTATGTTCCAAGTGCTAAAAAATGAAGAACCTATTCCAATAAGTTAGTTTCAAGTTCTAAATGTGGAACCTAAAACCTTTCACCTCTATTTCTCCTTAACTGTTGTAGTATTTACTCTCATTTTGCTTAACTAAAAATGAAAAAAACTAAAGGAAAATAAAAGAAATTGATAGGTTCTCGAGTACCTTGGAACCGACCTTAGAACCTGTGGTAGGGTAGGCTCTAGGTTCGAGAATATGACAGGTAGGTTCTAGGTTCAAAAAAATGAGGAACCTGTTCTGACGGGTAGGTTCCAGGTGGAACCTGTAAGGAACCTGGAACCGCTCACCCCTGTATTGGCATAAGGACATCCCAAGCGCCAATATTTGTGTACGGCGCTCACTTTGGTGCAAATATTTTTTTTTAGGATCACTTAAGCGCTAAATCGAAGAAAAAATGATCACTTTAGTGCCAACTATAAGAGATTCCGGCGACCTCACTGGAGTTGACATTTAAATAATTATTTTATAAAAAATTTTGGCACTTAAGTGACCCAAAAAATGATCACTTTAGTTCCAAATTAGAGAAAAAATAATCATTTTAGTGCCAATTTCGGCGACCTCATTGGAAGTGGCACTTAAATAATCGTTTTTCAAAAAAATTGGCACTTAAGTGATCCGAAAAAAAAAATTGGCATTAAAGTGAGCGCCGCACACAAATATTGACACTCCTAATATCTTTTTGCCGATAATATTTGGTTGTTCATCCTCATAGAGATTCAGTTGATTGTATGTACAGCTTACATAACCTCCGCTTCCCCTAGTCAAGCTGATCTCCTTCGTTCATAATTGACTGCTCTCGGTGCTTCCAGTTCTTTTGCTCATTTTACCTAATTTGCCTTGGCCAATCGACTTCGAGGATGTTGCAATTCACTTCCCAAGAGCACCAAGAGAGTATAATATCGATGAATGCAAAGACATGTAACACTATAAAGTTCGTAAAATGGAAGATGACATAGCAAAACGGTGTTTGTTTCCTCCAGAAAATTGAGTATCAATACTATCAACTATGGACATTTAAGTTGCTTATTGTTTTGGTTTTGGTTAATGTCCGAGAAGAGGACTTCATAGTTTGAGCAGATGATTTGACCAGGAGTACTTGCTAATAGTTTTATTGATTGCCTGTGGGACTCGGTTATCCTTCGCGGCAGAGGCGCCGAAACACTGTTTCTAAAAGTGATAAGTTTCTGTAGATTGCTTTGATGGGGGCAAAAAAGGCAAGGTTGCTTTAGAAATGGTCCATTGATGGTCAAACTCTTCACACTCCAGTGGGAGTTAACAAGAAGAGGGTCCATTGGCCGCTCCTTGCTTATTGTGCAGCTCGTCCTGCATAATCAGTTTTGGCATGTCATGGCAGATGAGCTCGGAGCCAATCTGAACCTTTTTAGGTTCGTCTCTGCTTTTGGTTTTGCTCTGTAGCGTGTTGCAAACTTGCACTATATTCTGGCTTGCCATGAACATGACCGTTGCTTGAAATTGGACTTAGTACTGAAATGGTACATGTAGAGAAAAGGCAAGTTCATTCATTCGGGAGAGACCTCCTGCTTTACTGCAATAATACATTCACAAACCAAGATACTAATAGATCTCTCTTAGGACGGGTTAATCTTTTGCTACGGTGCAACCAACCCGTAGGGTAGAGGTGGGGGAAGATCTAAATGAGCTTTAGATAAAGCAAGCCTGCCTCTCCGAGCACGCTTACAATCTTAGTTAGGAACACAAATTGGTTGATTCTGCAATTAAAGTAAAAGAAAGCGGTGTTAGTCGAGCTGGAAAAAAAAAAGGGCTTCTCTTTCTCTAGCACCACCTTTTTAGGAAGCAATTCTGCCCAAATGTTTGCATCTATTCACTCTTTTCCCTTCTTATTTATGCAAGTCGGGGTAGCACCGGTCGTCTCGGTGCTGTTGTGCCACATGTATTAGACATCATAGCTATCTTGCTCATCGTCTTCTCGGCATTTTCCTTCCATTCTGATACACTTGTACCACTTTGCACAAGCTATGTACACCATCAAATCCGCTATCGTTAGAGCAGCTAGGAGGAAGTAAAATCTGTCCAGATGGCCCTTGTTTAGATTCCCTGGGATCCATCCGGGCATGTGGTCCTCGGTCGAGATCCTCATGACCATACTCACAAGCAAGCTGCTGACGTAGTTTCCTAGCGAGATCGATGTCATGCAAAGGGCACTACCGAAGCTCTTCAACCCATCTGGGGCTTGTGCATTGAAGAATTCCAGTTGACCTACGTACATGAAAACTTCGGAGGCTCCAATCAGTGCATACTGAGGGACCTGCCATAATATGCTCAAGGTGCTGGATCCTTCGCAACGTGTGCAGTCTTTGCGGGCATACTTCAATCTGTAGCACTCCACGATTCCTGCAGAGACCATGGCCAGAAACGCGATAACCAATCCGATGCCCATTCGCTGCAACTGTGTGAGCCCTTGCGAATGTGTCTTCCTTATCCTCCCCACTAGTGGGTCGAGAACCCTTCGGTAGACGAAAATGAAAACAGCGACACTTAGTATGTCAAAGCTGGACATGCTAGCCGGAGGGATTCTGAAGTGCAAAACGGTCGTTTTCATGGCTGCTCCTTGCTCCACGAACAAAGAGGCCATCTGCGTGAAGACTACGGAATAGATGATGGTGCAAAGCCAGATTGGTAGCAGTCTCAGTATGCACTTGACTTCTTCCACTTGACTAATCGGGCAGAGGCGCCACTTGTTGGAGCGACCCTGCTTCTGGTCCTCGAGATCTCTTGATGTAATATAAGCCGCTCTATCCAAAAACCTGCATCATGGAGGTGAGGATTATTTTTCAATGCTCTTTATCTTACGGTATATTGTTGAATGGTTGGCAGCTACGAGAAGGTGCATGTGTGTTTTGGTGTCTTTCGTGCAAGTCCTGTGAACTAATAGTATCAGAGAGACATGGACTTACTTGAATCCGTGAGTGTGGAGGATCTTTCTGCTGCTACTGTCGGAGCAGTCCATGCAATCTGCCTCATACAGGACATCTTCGCCGGACGCCATCTCAACCCTCCATTTCTTCGATGCAGCTACAATCACTTGGCTGAAGCGGGAAATTGGGTTTCCACTTGGCTTGAAGTGCCTATACTTTGCGGTTCCCCCCAGAAATAGGGCTAGCGCCGCTAAGGCAGAGCCTGCCGATACCCAAAATCCTAGAGCCCACATGCCTTCGTCCTCGAAGTACCCCAAAATGGTATTGGAGAAGAGGGAGCCGAGGTTCAGTGCCAGGTAGAAGTAGCTAAAGAAGGCCACCTTCGAATGTCCTTCTCTAGGATCCTCCTCGTCGAATTGGTCGGCGCCAAACGTAGCTATGTTAGGTTGATACCCTCCATTCCCTAGGGCAACCAGGTAGATGGAGAGGTAGAACAATGTGATCTCGGTGCTCGAATGCGATCCGCACGGCGTCTGCTGATTCCCGCAACCTCTAGGTCGGACCAGGAACAGATAGGACGACAGCGATAGCGATGCCAAACCCTGCCAACGACATCTAGAAGCTTAGAATCACCGACCAAACTTAATTCTCACAGGGAACACTAGCTCCAGCATCGAGTTACTTACGATGACAAAGATGACTTGAAAGACAGCACAAGTTTTGTATCTTCCCCAGTAGGAGTCGCTCAAGAATGCTCCAACAAGCGAGAAGATGTAGACAGTGCCAGTCCATTTGCTCACACTGTTGGCAGCATCAGCATTGTTTTGTCCCAGCACCCTTGTCAGGAATAACACCAGATTCACTCCCACTCCGAAGAATGCTAAGGTTGCTAGTCCTTGGTTCACTGTTGGATTAAGACAACGCGTCAGCCAAAAAGAGAAAAAACAAAAACAAAAACAAAAGCAAAGAGGAATTCTACTTTCTCGATACAAACATTCGCGCAACCTCTCATGGATCTTCATCGTTAACCGTTGGATAACATAGTAAACAACCAACGTGCAAGAAGATGGGGGGTGAAAGAGGGCGTGATTTTTTCCGGTATCGGAATCGAATCGAATCGAATTGGCCACCCCATCTTCTCTAAGTAATGTGTTCTTTTCACGTGCAATGTCCTTTGATTGATCAAACATCTAGAGGTAGGCTATCAAACGCATGCGACATCACCACCTTATTCGACACGCACGTCACTTTCCAAAACATGTGCATTCACGTTATATACATAATAAATTGCTAACTTGACAAGTCGCAGACATTGACAGTTCTTCCTCCCTCCAAATATTTTGGACCATGTTGAAGGAAAAGGGCACATTAAAAAAAAAAAAATACCTAAGTGGTATTAATGGTAGGTCGACTCCGATCATACTATAAGACGAAAAGATGTTTCTTCGTGAAAGCTCTCCTTTCTTCTATATATATATATATATATAACAACCACCATGATGATAATGACAAAAGTTCAAGCAAGTGCATAACTAGTGTCCAATTAGGAAAAGAGGACCGGACCATATTAAAAGGAGAACTTTTGAGTTTACTAATTTTCGAGGTAATTTTGGTAGGTTGGCACAGACAGCCCACGAGTGCAACCTTGGTTTATGTTAATTTTTCCTGTTCGATTTCCTTTGATTTATGTCTAGTCTTTATTAGCTAAAAAAGCCATTCAAACTTGGGCACCCTGACTTTTTGAGTCCGGTTTCTTTTGATTTACAGCTAATAAGCAAAATTAAATAAAATGAAAGGGGACACAGACCTATAGTCGCACAAACACATGTCTATTCTTCCTTCTCCTGTATTCCATACAAGCACGCAATAAGTCCCCATTTTTTTTTTCTTTCCCATTTTAGAACATAGGAGACAGCAAAATGCCCCATTCCCTCTAAGTTTGAACGGGACAAAATTGATAATCGAACCCATTCACTTTGTTAATTTGGTGTCTCGACCAACCGAGACGGCGAAAATGTCACTATAGTTGATACGTACCCTTTTTTTTTTTTTTAAGAATCATCAAATGAAAAATTATTCAGTTTTCGAAATTTGCCAAACATCGTAAGCGAGATTGGCGTAGAATCGACACTAGATGCTCTTTGCTAGAAACAGCTAACATCTTGCATCAACTTCTAATGTGAAGTTAGAGAGAAAAGCTTCTGCATTAAACCATGCAAATGGGAATCCGACACTTGCTCCGGCTCTGGTTCGCGTAGCTATATAGCTTGGCATTTTTACAGTTGGGTGAGTTTTGGACAGTCCACACGTGGCCGGATCCCAACTCATGCAAAACTCTCTCTCTCTCTCTCTCTCTCTCTGAAAGGGATCGCTCTCTCCCTCTCTCCCTTCTACTGTTTTTAAAGTCCATATATACAAACATGGGATTAGGGTTCATAGAAAGTTAGAAACACTTGTGGGTCGTCTCTGAGAGAAGCCTACACGTTGGTGCAACAGATGCATACGGTGAGAGAGCCCACCTGTAACAGTCTAAAGTGATAGCTTATCTCGAATAAGACCAAAAGCATGACGCTAGCGTAATACACGACACAGCATTAATTACCTTCTTGATAACTTCACCCCTTCTTTTTTATTACACGTTAATCCGATCCTTTTGACTCCACTAATCTTGAGTTCTGAATAGAAAGTACCGCGATTCAAATGAAGGACGGTCTCTTACGAACACCCATATTGGATTTTCGTTCTTGCGAGAAACTTCGAGGTGGAGAAGGAAATGAAAGAAAACATTTTGGACACGGGTGTGTGTTTTTTTATCTTCAACTTACACAAGATGATGGTTCCGGCAAACCACTGTCCGCTCTTCGCTTTGATCGCTGGACGGCCGTCCCAGTCCACGGTCCCATCAAGCGTGTATTCCTCTATTTCCTCCTTGTAGTTGCCCTGCATATTTCCACAGAATTCTTCCTTAAAACGAAGGTATCTTTTTACTGGTCGGATTCTTGCACTTACAATAGGAACATTATCAGTAGAAAGACCAGAAATAATGGTTCAAAAAAAAGAGAAAGCATTTCTGTGTTAAAAGGAGTTGACTTGCATGCACGGCAAGAATGGGCGAAAAGATCAGCAAGATAAGCAGAACTTGGATTTGCCACAGATTTTTTTCTTCGTTGGCTACTTTTGGGGAGAGATGAAAACGCGGATGATATGAGCGGATGACTAACCTCCTTACACAATTCCAAGCAGGCCATTACTGATGAAGCGGGTCGCCTGGAGAATCGGAAACTTTTTGTGCGGTTTCTGCAGCAGCAGCTTCTGGTAATGTGCTCAGAAATGGGAAGGTGGCAACTTCTGCGGTGGAGGGAGGATCACAGAACTCAAGGTGGGAAGCAAGCTCTTGAGGACGAAGAAAGGGGAAGGGACGAGCGACCGTATAAATAGAGGCGTAGGCAGGGGTTGGACGGTGGAGATTTCATCAACAGAGAGTGGGGGCACCCCACGTGGCAAGATCATCCAAGACAAGATCTCTAACTTTTGTCCAGACAGAGGAAGTGACGTTTCGTTTAGTATCCATAATTTTTCTGCAAGTTTTTATTCACCTTTGTTCAATAGCGTTTTAGCTCTCTCTACACTGCTTCTTTCATTGGCTCTCGCCTTTCGATGGTGACATCTTTTGAGGAGGAGTGGCCGGGTAGGGTCGGGTCGGGTCCTCCTTGAAATGATGTCAAGAAATGAAAGTTACTGGGGTTTCTTTCTTTTGACAATGTCTCGTCCACGAGCTCTAGAAGCAAGCATTGCAAAAGGAGCATATCATTCGCTGTTTGTCCCCATCACTTTTTCTATGTTCTTTTTGCTGTTATCTGTGGTTCCTCAAGCCATGTTGTGATCATTCGACCTGCGGTCGTTATTCACCCATGTGTGCATGGTTCTCGTCCTGCTGTTTCCGGCTAAGGATTTCCTACCATTAATGGTAGGGAAACATTAACATCTTGGCCCTCCATTCCATACCTACTCCCAAACTTTTGCCCCCTATAAATAAGGAATGGAGGGCCAAGATTCTATGATTCCCTACCATCATGGTAGGGAATCCGGATCCCTATTTCCCAGGAATAGCATGATTCGTCTGTCCTTCGTTTCTCATTCGCGAACAGAGTCTAATCTCCTTGAGATGGCAATTCCTATGTAATTTGAATAGGGGTGAACGGTTTTAGGATTGGTCCAAGTTTCATCTGAAACTTGAAACGTACCTATTGTCGGCCCTATTTGGTTCAACATCGGGAATAAGCATTGGGACTTTAAAGTTCCTTGGCCAAATGCAAATGGTATTTGGTTCATTTTTTGGCTCATTTTAGGGAGATGCAATTGCAACTCAAATGCTCTCAAAATATATTTAGCTCAAAGTACCTCCGGATGTACTTTGGAAAGTTGCATCTCAAATGCAACTATTTTTTTTATTAGCTTTGTCACCTCAACCAGCCGCCACCTGCCCGCCGACCATTGCCGACCGCCGCCACCCGCCCCCCACTGATCACCGTCGTCGATCGTCGACGATCACTGCCCGCCACCACCGATCCCCACCGCTGCTGCTGCTCGCCGACCACGGTTAACGGCTGCCGCCTGCCGATCGTCTCTCATTGCCGCCCGCTAATCACCACCGCCGATCGCCGACCACCGCCGATGGCCACCACCGCCCGCCGCCCCCTCGATCACTGCTGCCGATCGCGACGGCCGTCCGCTGACCGCCAACCGGTACATGCCGACCGCCGCCGTCGTCGTCCACCGATCGCCGACCACCGCAGATGACCTTCGCCGGCTGTCGCCCACTGATCGCCAACGACCTCCAATGACCGTCGTTGCCCATTGCAGGGCCGTGGCCGCCCCCCACCGACCGCCACATTTTTTTTAAAAAAGTGAAAATACTTTACAAAGTGTATTTTTCACCGAATGGCATTTACGTCAAAATTGCTTTCCAATGTGTTTTTAAAAAATACTTTACCAAACACTACTTACATTTTGGAAAAAAGGCCTTTAGCCCAAAGATATTTGCATTTACTTAATGTCCCTTGGCCAAATACTAAACCAAACAGATTTGTAATTGGTTCCACAGTTTGTGAAAACTGGAATCTATCCAGCTGTTAACACCAAAAGTTACTCTACGGATCACGTGAGGAGCACGTGAGAAAGGTATAATTAGCTACGGACCAGTGTACAGAAATCAGGTGAAGATCAACCACGAAGGTGCCACGTGTGGGATGACTTTGGCGGCGCCCTTCTGAGGACTAAGAGAAAAGGCGCGCAGAAGAAAGCACGATCGATGCAGTTACAAAATTTGGCGGCAACTCCGAAAGGAACGGAAAGGAACAGGCGCGGAAGCTGCCACAAGCCTTATCCACAAGAAGACATCGAGGAGAACGTGCTTGGAGCCCAAGGTAGTAACCGTCCACAAAAAAGCTATCGAAGAGAACGTGCTTGGAGCCCAAGGCAGCGATCGTTTGACGGTTATCAAGAGCACGCTTATAAATACTTGAGAGTATCCAGAACAAACAACAACAAACAAGTTTTATCTTTTCAACTTAGCTTTTAATCGAGCTGTAGCACTCAGATCCCTATCGTCGATTCAATTCCGCCGTGTTTCATATCTAGAGTTAGGTGTCGTTGATTAAATTCCGACGTCTGCTTGCCCAGTTTAGTACCGTTGATTCAATTCCGGTGTTGTATTGTTCATCCATCCTGTCCAGTACTGTCGATTCAATTCCGGTGCTGTGTCCTATATTCCACCTGCTCGATATCGTCGATTAAATTCTGGTGTTGTGTCCTGCAGTCAGATTCAGCATTGTCGATTCAATTCCTGTGTTGTGTCCTAAGTTACTATTACGTCGAATCATTCGACAAGGTGTTCATCGAAGAATCACCCGAGAGGTTTGTCGAAAAGTTTGTACAAAGCTGTGATAGACAGGTATATATATATTCTGCATTTGACACTCTCTGTCCAAAACTGACCCAGAGCCCTTCTTACTTAACGAACTGCTGACGTTCGATAAAAGATTTCCCGCGATTGATCATCTCAGTAGGCTACAATCTTCTTTGGGCCGAGCCCAGAAGACCCACCAAAGTCCAACCAAGGGATTTTAACGCGCAACACCAGCATACTCTGAAACCTAGAACTGAACCTACCATGTCCTAGATTCCAGGATCAGTTCAAGGGTCTATTCAAGTTTCACCTATATGCTTAATTGAATGATTGCAGTGAATTATCATATCTAATGACCACTGTTTGTTGCTACAATTAATTGACCCCAACTCGAATTTGGACACACGAAACATTACGAAAGTAAAAGTCTTAGTCATGGGTATCACCGAAAACGAAGGTTCAAACAGTGGTTCTAGATTACACACTCATCACCGAACGCCATGAAATACCGAAAGAAAATGGAATAAAAAATATAAATATTTGTTCCATGTTCTAGAAATCTGGAACCTACCCGTCGGTATCGGTTTCTCAATTTTTGAAACCTATTCCTACCCTACTGCATACCTTGAAACCTAGAATCGGACCGGTTCCACAGTATTCGATTCTACTCTGAAGCCATGCTCACCCCTAAATCTGGGTATCTTCACATCGCATAATTTGAATAGTAATTTCACCACATGTACTATGCATTAAGCAGATGGAATTGATTATGTATGTCTTACCTTTGATCTTGCCTTTTTCTAATATGTTTACTCTGTCAAAGCAAAGAAGTTTAAAAGATGCTTGTGGAAGAACAAATCTCGTATCAGAATAGCACATAAGGAGATGAGGATGATTCCAACCGGCGGTTGAATTATTAGCGGAATAAACGAGGTGGGTTTTTATCTAAAATCTCACGTTTGATATGCATCTTTTCCCGGCTCAATTATTTTGAAGGATAGGATTCCATTAAACATATGCTCATTTCATTTGATGACACAGAATGTTAGTTTAACAGTTTCCTTCCTTAGTGGAAACAAATGGCATATTACGCCTTTGGATAAAAAAATTCGAATTATTAGCTAATAATGCTCTTCTTTAAGGGTTTATACCTCAAGTTGTCGAGACATTCCCCCCTCCCAAATTCGATATGCCAATTGGACTTGACTATGAGAATAACGATACGTTATGAGCCATAAATTCTTAAAAGAGTGAACACTACGATAATTTTAATTAATTATTATTTATTTTTGGTGGCCCAAAACAGACTATTAGCACAATAGTTTGTAAAAAACTGTTATATAATCAATTTTCATGCCGATTAACTTTTTGCAATCATCCCCCATTGCAATTTTTTTTTTGTTAAAAGTATTATTCTTTGTTCTAACGGGAGAATTACCAAAAAAGTCATAAACTTATTGCTGCCAAAAATCACTAACGTGGATAGTTTTTAATAATATTTTTTTTATATTTTATCTTTTCTTTCTCTTTCTTTTTTAGAAAAAAAAAGAAAAAAAATATTATTAAAAATTATCCACGTCAGCTTTGGCCATGCCATGTCAACGATTTTCAACCAAAATCGGATGGTCTGAATTGACACAAATGCTAAATATTTAGGACTCAATTGACAAAGAGAGAGAGAGAGAGAGAGAGAGAGCTTAGAACTGCATTGTCATAATTACAATATATTTAGGACTCTTTTGGTAATTTTCCCTTATTTTAATCTTATTACCACGTGGACCTCCTCTTAGTTAGAGAATGATTCTATGTACATTACATATATAAAACAGATACATATAGTGGATTAATCTATATTAAGCCTATATTATTTTGTATTTTTAGATAGTACAACTTGTTACATTACAATAAATTACAATAAGAATAATAGCTAGTATGGTAGAAAGATGTAGTCGGAGTGACTTTTGATTTTTACTATATTCAATGCTAAACACCCGAGATGATTTCACGTTTGAGGTCATATAACTTTAAAATACACCTTTTTAACTCCGCCGAAACTTTGAATAAATACCTTTCAGTTCCGTAAAAACAAGACAAATGGGCCTAAGGTGCATCCTAGTTTTTCAAGTTCGAATCCCAAAAAGAAGTGCCTTTTGACTTTAATCATATGTAACTAAAAGAAAGTATTCTGATCTAGATTTGGCGGCTAAATTTCTCCGTCTTTAGTTTTACCCTGTGTCCGAAATGCATCATACTTGATATTTGAAAAAAAAAAAGGTTCTATATTCCCACAAAAAGAAGAATTAATCATAGAGTACTCAACTGATGAATTGAATTACCTGCAAGTCGGATTTTCAATCCAGATACTGATATCTTTCAAAATAATTGATTTAGTGATGGACTTTTGCTTTCGAAGATATTCTAGGGCAAACCGACAATGGACATGTTCCTTAGTAAAGCTTTCAACCAGACACAACATTGGATTATTTCCGCTTCTATGTTTGGGCCTTTTAAACTGTTCTACATGAGGCACATGCTTTTTTCCCTCTCTCTTCTTGTAATAAATGAAAAGAATGGGCTAAAGAACAATAGAAATGTCAAAATTTATGTACAGAGCTCAGTTTAGTGCAAAAGCTTTTCGCCGGCTCACTTAGGTGCCAAATTGAAAAAAAAAATATCGCCTAAGTGCCAAATCAGGGAAATTACGGCCAAATTGATTACTTATATTTGTCGACAACAGCTCGATCTCCAACCTTTGCAACTTGGCATCATTCGATCTTGCGAATAACGCTGCCAAGTTATCCCACGCCTCCTTGGGAGTCTGCATACTCTTTATGTGCTGCAACAAGTCATCTTCAACAGTTACAGCAAGAGTATAAAGAGCCTTATCCGCTTTGATCTTCCATCTCCTCTGCTCATCATTATCTCTGGGCGCCGTGGTGTTGCTGCCGCCAACGATATCCCACAAGTCTTGACCCAGCAAGTAAAACTGCATATGAGTACTCCAATTATTATAATTGGAACTGTTGAACTTCTCAATGCCATTCGTCGAATTTGAAATCTCTACCATCTGACTAGAAATAATGCTCGGCACTACTGCAAGACACCTTGGTCCCTGACCAATCGAACACAGTCCTTGACTGTACACTAGCAGAACTTTGACGTACTTAGGTCCTCGATCGCTTGCACACGAATAATGGTCCCTGACCACCGTCTTCACGAATCACACTCCGGAAGACTTAATTCACGATCCCTAACAGCCGTGCTCCGATATGGTCTCAAACAACTGGGCTCTGATACCAAATGTTAAATCTCAAAGGTATGCTTTGATACCAAATGTTAAAATCAGAGAGGCGCAGTTCTGATAACACTCACTCAAGAGAAGCTTACAAGGAAGGAGATGAACTATTTTATGTGCGGAAAACTTCTCTGCATCTCCTTACCGAAACGTTTACAAGATTCGCCTATATATAGGCTAGACACATGACTCTTGACATACCCTAAGAACGTGAAAGGACACGTCTAAATACATAGCCATAAATACACATTGGACTACTAAAGAACTCTCGAGACACACAACTAATGATGACTCTTGAAAAACAACAAAGCAATAAAAACACTTTAACACGCGTGCCGAAAAGACATCCATCGGAAACCGAACAGTATTTCGACGACCTCCAAAATACGAAGAGTCACATTATTAAATATTCTAGAGTAGGCGGTGATATATTCAATATCATATACAAGTATTGACACTTTTAGTGTCTTTTTGCCATAAAGAATGAGTATAAAAAAGGATTATAGACCTTTCTAAAGTAATAGATCTCTTGGTTTTTCTTAAGGAATGTAAACTTCAATTAGATGTTGGCGGAAATTAAGTTGTAATTGCACCATGTGGCATACTAACGTGGTATCACTAGCCCCATTACATGTTGATTTTTTAATGGTATGCTATTAGTTTACTAACAGCTGATATCGGAAAAATTGCAAGAAAAGCGAATGGTGAATAGTTTAGTGGTATATTATGTCAACATGGTCTTGTTTAGCTGAAATATCATATAATCTCAGAAGATTGTTGTTGTTAAATAACATGGAAACCATCTGATCTTGTAATTCAAGTTTAATGCAAGAAGAAGAAATTACTTCAATATGTGGTTTGACCCGAGCATTGGAACCAATTCTATTGAGAGAGGCAGCCGCCAAGAAACCCACCATCAATCACTCCAATGTTTATCGGTACTAGATTACATCCAAAGCAAAAGTCACAATTGTTATCTTAAATCTCACTCAGATGCTCATCCAGGAAACTCACATAGAGAAAACTCTAACACTCATCTTGTTTGATCTAATGTGTAATATCTGATTAGAATTCCAATTTTATGTTTTCTTACGTGACTTACCAACTCAAACTTGAAATCCAACTCCAACGTAGAGAGTAACTTGCTCGTTTAGCCATCAAACCTCAAGTCCCATTCGGATTTGGAAATTTCACGTATATCGAGATTCTGTCGCGGGCTCAAATAAATTTGAGACATAACAACCGTAAATCTTTTTGGTACTTATCTTTCAATTTAATCTGATTAGTTTTGTGAGCTCGCTCTACACAGCTAATGACAGACTATGAAACTTTCTTTTCTCATGCTGCTTCGCCATCTTCTTCTGATTTCCGGACAAACTGACATCATCCTCAATCACGTAATAGCTGAACTTTTCTGAACTAGAAGAATGGAAGAATTTTCCTCATTGGAAGGACTACAACTGTTAAGCATAACCTAACATATCCTCCTATTGGAAGGAATAAAATTAAAGGCATCAAAGTTTTATTCAAAGAGAAAAAACAAAGTTGACGAAGACCATACGTTCATTTTGTGGGCACCACCCACATTTTCACTAGGGTAAATGACGAGAAAGAATTCAAGATTTGATTATTCCTTTTCGAATCTTATTGCTCGTTACTGTTGCACATCATCTGCATGACGCTCCACTTTAGCTAGAAATTATATTTCAGGTTGACATAATATCGGTCCGGATTTTCTTTATGACTGTATGTTACTTGTGTCTTAATCACTTGTCGAGTATTAAAATTTCGTTCACTCAGTAGCTCTATGCGAGTTGAGTAGCATGGCTTATTAGCTCCATCACGTGGTATGTGTGTTGTGTATGAAAGGCTATGGAATTGCAGGGGATCGAACTCTTATGTGAACTTTAATCTTTGAAATTGATTCGGACACCATTAGATTTTTTTAAAAAGAAAAAGGAAACCTGTAAATCTATCTGGTCGCGCATCTTGATACGGCGTAATAACATATGACGTCTGAAAATCTGAGAAGCACTCATTCGTATCTCTAGCAACTCCAAAGTGATATAATCGACTTGGTGTTCATTAGTACTCGTGCACACATTGTACATGCATAATGTCCTCCATTAACAAAAGAAGTACTATCGATGTTCGTAATACAGAGGGTGACTTATCATTTGACTAAAGTTAGCCATATACGCTTTCAATTTTATATGTTCAAATTGTCTGTGTCAACTAGTCGGATTCCACTGATTCTTGCCATGAACATCTTTGTCATGACCGAATTTCTGGAAAGAAAATATTGAGAGGACACTATTTTTTTCCCCTTCTTTTATTTTCTTTCTTCTTTTTGTGGGTGAATGAAGACAAGACCAACTTGATTTATGTCTCATTAATCAATAGAATGAGGCAGACAAAGACCCGTTTCAATCCATGCCCTGAAGCACCTCTCGCCAATCTCATTGGTCTTGCATAAATACGTGTGCGTTATTCCTTTTATATTGCCAAAATCGGGCGGTCCATTGATCTTCTTCTTCCTCCGATGCCCTACCATTCAAGGAATTGCGACGTGAGATTTTCAAACACAGTCAGAACGCAACGATACAACGGATAATCAAGCGACGAGTTTCAAAACGACGGACCACGGAACTTATAATGCACAAAAGGGACTGTGCATGATCCTCTTGGTGCTTCAACTATAGCAAAAACATTCCTCTGCAGATGATCAGTCGCTCACAGTTTCAACAGATCCTCCCACGTTCACTTTGCAAGAAAATCCAATCCCTCCTTGAAATATTCAACTTCACTTATCAACATGAACTTATCCATGTATCAAATCTTGAATTAACCCCCCACAGTCCACAGATTATGACCCCCTTCCCATCCTACATATTCTCATTACCTAAGCTATGATCGAAGACTTTTTAGTTTCATTTGATCCACTTATCATGCATACACTGAATAAACTATGCTTAATTCAAGCCAATTTAAAATTTCAATTTCTACTGAGGGTTGTTTTCGTCTCTCTCGAGCGTGGTGGCTGATCTATCTCAGATTGTAATACAGTGATGGCAAATGATAGGCCTTAAAAGGTGAATGATTCGCTACCAAGGATTCTGCAATCCCGTCTCACTGCAAAAACGTGATCGCCCACTACCAACAGAAGCGCGACCTATTCGTGTTCCTGTGTCCCCACTAATTCAGCACCACAAACGTGTTCTTGATGAGCTTTCGCTTCTGGTCTCTTTTAATTTATTATGCAGGATTCGAAGTAGGGTCTCTCGATGAAGCCGAGCTTTTCTCGACTCTCTCTGAGCCTTCCATGTGTATGCGTGAAGGCGACGACCAGTTTTTTTTTTTTTTTTGGGGGGGGGGGGGTGGGAGGTGGGGGGGGGGGTGTTGTGTGTGTGTGTGTGTGTGAGGTAACGAAGATATCGTGCAGCTAATGATGCCCCCGATGCTTTTTCTTCTGATATGATATCAGCATATCTCTAATTTGGGAGCAAGTTGTGCTATGAAGGGAAACTTCATAGGTTCATCAGAAATTTTTCTTCTTCTGATCCGAATGATTTAGCTGATAGTATCTGAAGAAGAGTGCACAGACGTTGATGGGTCCTCCCCCATCATTTTAGTTAGGTCATCCCACAAACTTCATCGCAATTGCTTGCCACACACGTCCAATATTTACAAGAATGTATGCACCAGACACCGGAAAAAAAAAAAAAACAAACAAACAAAGCAGAGGAACAAGAATGTCCACAAGAACTGTCATGTTTTTCTTCTTTTCTGGTCACGTCTAGTTAGCAGTATGTAGCAACAATCATGTCCATTACGAATTCCTTCATCGAGATATATCATTTCGATGATGGTATGGTATTGTTCACAAGTCTGCAGGTACACAACCCACGTTGCAATCCCCACCGACCACAACCCAGGTTACCATACATAATCTATCTAAGTTCAATATGAGATTGGTGAAAGATATGGATGTAACCGGTCGACGACATAGACAAGTAAGGCACTGAAATCGATAAATCAATGGAAAAGATGCATTTTTGGCTCAACGATGGGAAGAATTTCAAAGCGAACAACGAATTAAATTTTGGAACCGATCTCGGATTCGCCTACGGTCACAAACTCGAACCCAGTACCTGCACCATTGATCACCGAGGACCACTTGGAAAACTGTCATGAATGACCATAGAAAGTGCATCATGATGGGATTTATCGCACACCGAATCAGAATGATCACACAAAATATCAAGAAAAATAGATGGCGCAGAGTTTACCCAGGTTCACCCTAGAATAGGGCTACGTTCTACAAAGAGATCTCACTATGATGTTTAGGTTTACAGCCACAACTCATTACAATGATCAGCAAAAACGAGCAAAATATATATGCCCCAAACGGGCCCAAAACATAAACATATGTGAAACATCTATTAAGCCCACAACATACGAGTTAACTTAAATAAAAGCCCAAACGCGTTGAGGTTTCGGGGGCGCTGCCCCCGAACCCCGCATCCCGCACGCATGGTTCACATGTCGTTGGATAACACTTTAGTTTCCCTAAGCTCACGTGGGTGTGCCCGGTGTGAGAAACAAGGGTCCCTGAAGTATTCGCCAACTCTAACACATCAGACCTCAAAACGGTCCTCCTAGGCTGGAACTTGATCTATTATTGGCTATTAGAATGAAATTGCATAGATTAGTACGGGGTCCATTGATTAGGGGAATCTTAGGAGAGATTAGTTCACTCATAGCGTGGATTAAATGTTATAGAAGTACATATGTGAGATGATGGATCATTTTGTTTGGGGTGGGGGATTCTTGCACTAGTATATCTTACATATATTATAGGGTTGTGGTTTATATTCCCCATCAATATGAAAATACATAGGTCCTGCTTTCTATTAAGAAGGGCGAGGGCCCACCCTAGTGGGGTATTACCGAGACACTAGAGGGCTTTTATAATTTGAGTCCGTATCTTATTGGTACTTTGGGCTTAGGCAACTATGGTTATATTTAATTAATTTCTCTTGTAGTTGAAAATTATAACATAGAGGTGTGACGTTAATTATAATGAAATCATTTGTTGGATGTAACTCTAGTTTAAGGGTGAACCAGAATAAATCTTGTGTGTCGATTAATTTTTCTTTCTCTCCTTTACCCTTTATTTTGTCGTGTTTGTATGCTTAATCTTAACACATACAATTAAGAAGCCTTTCGTACAGGTTGTGTATCAATCTGTTCTAAGTATAAGATGTCCTATTCTCATGAATTGCATCATTTCCTTGAGGCGACGAAAGTTTCAACCCAAGACATTTTGGTGAATTGGAAACTTAATACAGTACAGATGCAGGTGCCTAGATGAGAGCAATTTTCATTTGCTTGCGGAGGCTGTAAAGACTCTTTGTAACAGAGATGACTGTCTTTCCATTCCCAGATTAAAGTTTTTTTTTTTCCCCTATAATGAAAGCACGCCCTCGAAAAAGTTGGCAAGGCCGGAACCCTCCTGGTGTAAAAAAAAGAAAGAAAGATTACCGGTCACCTAATTTTTTTTTGTAATATGTTGGTCACTTCACTACGATTTTATGAAACTACCAACTCTTTCCGACGGTATTACCAGCTTTTCACATGAGAATTGGTAATTAAAACAAAAATAAACTTGGGAAATAACTTTGTTAATCGGAAAAAACCAGTAATTCGCTTTGATTAAGGCTCGTACTTTTTAAGAAGAGTTGGTAAATTTAAAGCGTTGCACAGAGATGCAAGTCATTTTTCCAGATGATTAGGAAAGTTGGCACGTTAAAAAAAAAAGAATGAATAAACGTCTTTAGATAACTCGAATGAGAATTGCTAGCCCGATACTAAGTGGTAATTTTAATGTAAAAGAAGATTGTGAGTCGTGCTATTTCAGGTTGATAATCTTTAAAAAGGGAAAATTTTAATTAAGGACCTAAAATGAACATTTTTTTAAATAAATGACTGAAGTGCCATCTTTGTATCAGAGAAGGGTCTGACCATGGGTATTTTTGTTTTTTTATATTTTTTGAATTTCTTTTTTCTTCTCTTTTTTTTTTCTTTTTCTTTTTTTCCCTTCATTTTCGCAGGTGGCTGTGCTGCTGGGTGGCCTCACCCGTGGCCACTGGGGAGGAGGAAGAGAAAAAAAAAGGAAAAAATAATAAAAAATAATAAAAAGATAAAAATATCCTTAATCAGGTCATTTTTTAGAAAATGAGGGTATTTGGAGCCATTGTTTGAAATTTTCTCCTCCAAAAATGTAAAGGGTTGCAAACCAAGGTAAATCAAAATTGGTATATCAATAAAAAGTTCATAAATTTAAAAGTAAAATTGAACTTGGTAAGTAACAAAGTAACACTCAACTCGAAGGTTCAATGAGTTATGCGAATATATAAATTAGTTCCAGAACTTGCTGAATCGCAAATTACACAAACAATTGCATTTTAATAATAGTGTTGGTATACCAACACTTTATCTGTAAATAAAATGGGTTAATACCATTAAAAACCCTAAATTGATACACATGTAATAAATTTTTCTCAAACTATTTTTTTACTACAAACAACTAGGGGTGCCAATGGGCAGGGTCGGGCCGGGTCTTACATAGGCCTGACCCGGCCCGAAATCAAACAATACCAAACTCAGCCCCGCCCGGGCCGACCCGATACCCGAATAATCAAAGATATACGGGCCGGGCCAGGTCGGGTCGGGTCTTTTATTTTTTTAATCTTTTGTTTTTATTTTTTTAAAATTCAAGATGAGAAATACTAAAAAAATTGAAAAATAAAAAAAAATATATTGCAAAATCGTCACGACCACTCACTGCTCAGCTTCTCCTCCCTGCTCCTCCGTCGCGCCATGCCGTCCGTCGGCATTGACCCCGTCACTCCCTCCAACACCCGCGTGGGCTAGATCGGTACCGTCGCATGGGCAGCTCCATGTGCGGCCACCTCATCCGCACCGGCCACACCCTCACCGTCTTCAACCACCCTTCTCCAAGGCCCAGCCCCTCCTCGACATGGGCACTCGCCTCGCCGACTCCCCCCGCTCCCTCGCCGCCCTCTTCGACATCGTCTTCTTCATTGTTGGCTATCCCTCCGACATCCACTCCGTCCTCCTCGACCCCTCCTCCGGCGCTCTAGCTTTCCTCCGCCCGGGAGGCATCCCCGTGGACATGACCACCTCGGACCCCTCCCTTGCCGAGATCTTCGCAGCGGCCTCTGCCAAGGGTTGCCACGCCGTCGACGCCCCAATCTCGGGCGGTGCCCGTAACGCTGCCCTCGCGATCTTCGCGAAGCTCACGGCTGTGACGAACGAGACCAAGAATGATACCACGCAGGCGTGCAGGGGAAGCAGAAAGGAGTGGAGAGAGAAGCACTTTTTGGTAACCCTAGTGGGCGTCGGGCCTTAGTTAGATTAACAGTACCAGCCCGTAATGAACCAGTACTAGAGCCCGGCCCAAAAATCTACTATATTTTAGGGCTGGCCCGCGCTGGGCCGGGTTGGCGCGGGCCTTTTTGATAGCCCTACAAACAACACCAAACTGGTAAAGTCGTGACAAATTTACCTTAAACTATTTTTTTTATCACAAAAAATCTCAAATAGGTATACATGTGATAAATTTATCACAAAAAATTATTTGGACCATCAAAAACCCCAAACTGGTACATCTGTGATAAATTTATTCAAAAGTAACTTTTTTTACCATAAAAAATTTTAAAGTGGTACACATGTGACAAATTTACCCTTCGTTAATTCCCGTTAAATCTGGTTAATACCACAAAAAACCTCAAACTTGATACATCTATGGCAAACAAATGGTAAAAACCCCAAATTAGTACATCTTTCAACTTCCACGTGTCATCCAAAATTAACAATTTGATGGTAAAATATAACGAAAAACTAACGGAGGATAAATTTATTATAAATGTACCAGTTTGGGGTAAATTTGTTATAGGTGCCACCATTTTAGGGTTTTGATGGTCAAAAAAATAATATGGGGTAAATTTATCACATATATACTAGTTTGGATTTTTTGTGGTAAAAAAATAGATTTTGATAAATTTTATCATATGTGTACCAGTATGAAATTTTTCGTAATACTAACCCCCCCAAAAAAAAGCCATCAGTCAATTTATAAAAAAATTATTATCGAGATGATTTACATTGAAGGATGTACCGAAATTTCAAATAATGCTTGATACTTCATGAGTGATCGGGTGAATAGGTGACATGACGTTTCAGCTACATCGAAAACTCTCTATCCGAACCCAACAAAAGCCCCAAAATACCAAAAGGAGTAAGTTCACCCAAGATTCTAAAACTTGTCATGAATGTGTGTTGAGTTCTAAAATTTTCAAAAAGTGTATTTGACTTCTTCCGTTAACTCCATCCAACTTAACAGACAAAAAATATTGGCGTGACTTTATTTTTATACTCTCTTATGTGGCACTGAAGTAGCTAGAACATAAAAGGTAAAATCAAAGTGACTCATTTTAGTTCAAATACGATTTTTTTTTTAATCTGCGGCCATCGACTAGTAAGGAGGAGATGGTCAGTTGGGCCCCAGGCCCCTACCTAGTGGCCGGCGACCTTTGTCGATTACAAGCGATGGTCATGACCATCTCCCCACCAACCCTGGCCCTTTTGGACGATGGTGGAGAGGTGGCGGCCAAGGCTCTGTAGGCCCTCGCCGGTATTTTTTATATTTAGATTTAGCTTATTTTTAATCTAATTTAGATATAATTTGACTAAAAAATAGATTTATACTGAAACGACATCGTTTAAACCTTATGCTTCGCGTTTTAGCCACGTTAGCGTCATTTAGGAGAATGAAAATAACACAAAAAAAGTCACGTCGGGATTTTCTGCTAGTAAGTTGGACAAAGTTAATAGAATAACCCAATTGCACCAATTTGATAAGTTTTAGAATTTGATTGCACTTTTTGAAAGTTTTACAACTCAACTGCACATTTTTTAACAAGGTTTAGTACTTTCAGTGTATTTATCCCATACCAAAATGGTTCGGGCCAAAAGAGAGACATAAAGTTATGCATACCTCCTAGAAACATATTGTATAAAGAGACTAGGAAGGTTTCCAAGTTGACATACAAGAAAAAGTCTATGCGTTTGGAAAATCTGGTTTCCAAGTTTGAAGTACAAAAGCTTGTCGGGTGCTTCAATACGATTCACGCGTTTAACCGCCCACTTTAAATTACGTAACCAAGACCAGGTGAATTGATTTCACCATGGAGTTTTTGTTACTATGAATTCAGTAAAACATCGACTCAGTCCCGTCTTAAGTCTCTCTAGGAAAATTGATTCTGGAGCTAGATGCAAGTGATTGTGTAAGGGAAGGGTTGACAAAAGTGTGGCCGATATATTTTCGACATGCTAATGGATTTGGTTAGTTGGTGTATCTGTTTCCCATGTCATGTAATGCTCCATAGGGAGAATTAGCTGTCAAACTGCATAACGCTAGCTTGTCCTCTTCATGGATTTGTGTATAAGCATGTCTATGACGTATCGCGCGACCGCGTTGTTTTTTTTTTTTTTGGGCAAGAAAGTGAAACTCTGGGGCAAGATTGATGTCCCAGACGACTAAAATTCTTCATGGATAGAAGACCACCAAAGTTTTTGTTCTGAAGTTGCCAGAAGCTTGCTTTGCTTCCTGTCCCCAAAAATGGAAAAGAACCTGAGCTACACGTAATGTCTACTCGCGTTTTCTCTCCCTATTTGTGCTGTACACTTTTCAATGCTAATAACAAGTTGCATTTAGAGGGCTCATCATTCAATTCCAAAAATTGGAAGCAAAGAAGCTACAAAGATGATGGATAATGTTTCTGTGTTGGGGTAATTTTGCAGTATTGACTTCTGTTGTAGGCTAGAATAACACCTAAAAAGGGTGAATAGATGATTTTAATAAAACGTGATAATTTAACGCGGAACTAAAACAATCAGGATAAGTATTACCAAAATCGAGTGAAAACAGAGTGGTATGATGATATTCACAAATGTGCAAGATTCTTTAAAAAATAATAAGAAGAGTTGAGAGACAAAGAAATTTGCACGCACAAGCTTATAATGGTTCGATTTAGTGCAAGCCTATGTCATCTCTCACATATTGGCTGGATTCCACTAGTCAATAAAGATGTCACACAAGTTTGATGGGCTAATTCCCTAAAAAAGCACCAACTTTAGGTATAATGGCGATTCTGGCCCGAACTTTTTTTTGTCTCATGAAAAAACACAAACTTTAACTCGAGTCCCAAATCCAACCCCTTAATTTGGAACATTAGTTGTCTAACATTGCAATTTCATGTCATCAATAAATTCACGTGGCTTATTGACATGGATTTAAGATACTATTCATCATCTTATTAGCACGGAATATGAATTGGTCATTCTCTTCGGGGAGAGGGTAAGGTTGGGCTTGTTAAAAAAAGAAGGCTTTAATCATGAGCTTGGAGGATCTCTCCATGGGTGTAATACGCGGCTTCAAATTACAGTTAGACAGTTGATACTTACGGGTGAAGTGAAGGAGACGATAAATGGGTTGATCGTCATCCTTCAAGTTACGCTAGAAGTGAAGCAGATGAACAACTTCAAATTCCTTGTTAAGAAGACGATGCCTTAAATCCACATCAGCAAGCCATGTCGATTTATTGATGACGTGAAATTGCCGTGTTGAACAACTAATGATTCCAAATTAAGGGGCTCAATTTGGGACTTGAATTAAAATTTATGCTTTTTCATGGGATGAAAAAAGTTTGGGCCATAATCGTCATTGTACCTAAAATTAGTGCTTTTTTAAGAGACAAACAAAAAAGTTATGCCCAAATTGCCGTTAAATCTAAAGTTGGTGCTTTTTTAGGGAATTAACCCCAAGTTTGATAGGTCTAGCTAGACATGGCCAAATTGGACCCGGACCCGGAACCGGCCCGTTGACCGGGTCCGCGATTCCGACCGGAACCGAAACCGGCCCTTCACGGGCCGGTTCCGATTCCTATTTTTTCGGAACCGGCTCGGAACCGCCGGTTCCGGGCTGGTTCCAACCCGTTAAAAAAAAACCACCTCCTTGTGGGCCCCGCCCCTTGAAAATTTCAGGGGGCGGGGCCACCCCTCCCGTGGGAAAGAGCCGTTGGCTCTTCCCCAACGGCCCGAAGGCCAAAAATTAAAAAAAAAATCTATAAATACCTCTCAATCCCTATTTATTTTTCTTACAATTTCTCTCAATTCTCTCTAATACTCTCAAGTCTCACAATCTCTCAAATTCTCTCAATCTACTATTCTCTCTAAATTTCTTCTCAATTTTCTCAAAAAATGGCAAGTGGAAGCAGAAATACTAGAAAGGGAAAGTACCCGATGCCAATCGAGATGGGAGAATCCGATTATCCTGTTCATGAATATGATCCTCGTGAATATGTATGTTGGGAAGACGACGATGCTTCCAATCCCAACGTCGAGCACGTCCCAACGCAAGAAAGTCTTCGTCCTCGTGGTGTCGAAGAATCGTCGATAGCGAAGGAGCCGGGACGAAAGAGCCGAGAATCCGATTTATGGCTACACTTTAACAAAGTATGGAATGAAAATGAAGGTAAGTTTGATATAAGCTGTAAATATTGTCCGCAGATATACAAGCTTGGTAAAGGAGATGGCTATGGAACATTTCGTCGGTATGTGACGAAAAAATATTCAACGCAAGCGGGAATCAACATTAGCCAACAACAAATTCCCGGGTTCACCAATCCTAACGCTCATCCTGTATTTCATTTCACTAATGCACTTTACAAAGAAACATTAGCTGAATATGTTGCCCTTGAGCATGCTCCGTTTAATACTGGTGAAAATCCTAATTTTAGATATTTGGTAAACACTGCGTTAACTCCGCAAGCACCATCTGTTTCGAGAAATACTCTTAAACGCGAACTTGAACAAGTTTATACAAAACAAAAAAAAAGAAATTGTTAAGATTTTTTAAAGAATTCAATGACGTGTACATATATGTAGTGATATTTGGACTGATTCTTGGAATATTAATTCTTATATGGATATCACGTGCCATTGGATAGGTAATGATTGGGTTATTCAAAAAAGACTTCTTGCATTTCGAATTTTTCTTGAAAGGCATACGTCCCATAATATTTATAGACTAATTAGGCAAGTTTTAGAAGAATTTAATTTGATCGATAAAAAATTTTCAGTTGGTTTTGATAATGCCGTCGCAAATACTGCTTCAATTCCCGAGTTAGAAAAACTTTGTAAACCCTCTTTTGGCGGATAATTTTTTCACATTAGATGTGCTTGCCATGTTTTGAATTTATGTGTTCAAGATGGTTTACGAGTTCTTGCAACATCTCTTCAGCCAATAAATAATGCAATTAGATATTTGTGGAGCCGTCCTCAACTTATGAAAGAGTGGGGAAAATATTGTAAAAAAAATGGGAGAAGGGCAAGAAGGTTTCCAAATGATATTCCGACTCGTTGGAATTCTACCTACGAGATGCTTCTACAAACTTTTGATTACAAAGATTTATTTTGTTCCTTTATTTCGAATAATGTTCCCGATATTGCTTTGCTCCCGCAATATTGGGAAGTTTGCAAAAAAAAAAAATAGATTTTTTGAAAGTTTTTAATGATGCTACTAATATTTTATCTGGTGTTTATTATCCTACTACGCATTTATTTTTAATAGAGTGTGTTAACATTGCTGGTATTTTTAATGAATGTGAAAAAGATACTGAATTAGCTTCGAGTATTTTAGTAATGCGAGAAAAATGGTTGCATTATTACTTGAGCATTTCTCTTGTCTATTTAGTTGGTATTATTTTCGATCCACGTACTAAATTAGATGGTTTATTAGATTATTTGAATGCTTATTATTATGAATGTTTACATTTGAATGAAGTAATAGATATTCATAGTATACAAGTAGATGTTAAAAAAGTTATAGTAGAATTATATAATGAATTTTGTAGTAAATATGGTTTAAGTGATAGTGGATGTAAATCTGTCCAGCATAGTGTCTCACGAAGCAATGTAGGTATTTCACTTGGTAGATGGTATAAAATGCTCATGAGTAGGCAAAAAAAAAAAGGACAACAAGTAGTATTTTCGAATTAGAAAATTATTTAACAATTTATTTTGAGTTTAGTGATTCCGAACACAGCACAGATTTCAAGATTCTTGAGTGATGGAAGAATCATTCAATTCAATACCCAGTTCTCTCCCTCATCGCAAGACAAATATTAGCGACACCTTCTTCGACAGTGGCAGTTGAACAAGCATTTAGTGCTGGAGGATTAATTTTAGACTCCCACCGTTCAAGATTAAATCCGGAAAGTGTGGAGTTTCAAGCTTGCGTCGATGTTTGGACAAGGGTTAGGCTTCGACAACAAGAGCTGGATCGAGAACACGAATTCTTCGGTGATGATTGTGGAGATACCACCGCCACCACAACAATAGGTAGCGACGATTGAGGATGAGATAAGTTGGGGTTACCAAAGGTAAGAGAACTACATGGGCTTTGATTCTTCTATCCCCAAAAAGATATGTAGGTGCTTAATGATAATTCATTAAGTTCAAGCCCATTCCTCATCTTTTTTTTTTCAAATTTTTTTCCAATGTACAATTTGATTATAAATTTTAATTAATAATTTATTAATTTATTTTATTATTTTAAAAATAAAATTAAAGGTTTCGGAACCAGAACCGGAACCGGTCCTTTATGGGTCGGTTCCGGTTCCACCATTTGGCAGAACCGGAACCGTCGGTTCCTGAACCGGAACCGGCGGTTCGACGGAACCGTGCATGTCTAGGTCTAGCTATCTCACACACAATCGTTCTTTCAATGCCTTTTAAGAATTGCAATTTGTAGCTCAGAGAAGATAAGTATAAAGCTCTCCAGAACTTTGGAATTAATGTTTCTTGATCTCTATTTTCAATACCTTGATCTCTACTCCTCCACTTCTAATCTACTCATTGAACAGTATTCAATTATCAATCTCCAGTCAACCCATCAGACACGATTGTATAAAGAAGATGGAGTAGCGGTTGAGGGATAAAATCGGAATCTCTCTGGATTTTGTCACCCATACAAGCAAATCTTGGTTCCCATAAGTAGGGTTCTTCATTTAGTAAAGGTAGGTTGTCTTAGGAATGCTTGCCAATCAATCAAGATATATAGCGTGTTGCATTGCAAAACTATCTTTAAACAAATCAACCATCGCTTTTCTATTTTGGGAAATCTAAGCTAGATTGCTAGCTGTGATGATACAATGGGCTTGTTTGGTTCAACATTTAGTTAAGGGACTTTGAGAAAATGCAAATACCTTTGGGCTAAAGGTCTTTTACAAAATGCAAGTAGTGTATGATAAAGTGTATTTTAAAAACACATTGAAAAGCAATATTGACGTAAATACTGTTTGGTGAAAAATAAACTTTGTAAAGTATTTTTACTTAAAAAAAAAAAGCCGTGATTAACGGCAGCGATGGCGGGCGGCGACCGATGACCGGTAGCCTACGGGGTGTGGCAGCGAAGGTGACAAAGTTAAAATAAAATAAAAAATTAGTTGCAGAGGTACTTTGGTCTAAGGGACTTTAAAGAGCATTTGAGACACAAGTGCATCTGGCCAAAGTGAGCAAAAAATTGAACCAAATAGCATTTGCATTTGGCCAATAGACTTTAGAGCCCAAATTCTCATCTGCAATGCTGAATCAAATGGAGCCAATCAATGGGGCTTCTATTTGAATATAAATCCATAAGTATACATTTCAAACTGATGATTTTCAACCTTTCTTCCAAACAATTACTTTGATAGAAACATCTTGAGTGAGATTTAATAATTTTCTTTTCAAAAGTAGGGCCTAAAAAAAAAACAATTGAATGCATTTATTAAAGGGTTAATGCCATAAAAAAAATCCTAAATTGGTACATCTGTGACAAATTTACTCCAAACTATTTTTTTTATCAAGTCTGGGCGAGATGAGCAGGTATGTTATCCCCACAAACACAGCGCTCATGGCCTTAAAAGGGGACTGCCTGTTTGCTGACTCAAGCCCATTCTTGAAACTCAACCCTTAAGGTTCTAGATATTTTTGTTTCACATGTTCCACATTGTGGCAAGTGAATAGCATACTAGACCAAACCAATCATACTACTGAATCAACAAGAGGATTCTGATCGTCAAATAACCATGCTTATAGGAAAGAAGAAGAAAGAGGACTTAGAAACTCATGATTTTTAGAAAACACACTGATATTTCACATAAGGCAGCTTCTGTCGATTACAACGCATTCGGATGCCTTTTATGGGCTTACAACATTTCAACAGGACTTCTCACAACAGACACACAAATTCACGAGGAAAAACTAAAAAAGTCTTCGGGTGAACAGTGCTGCTACAGTGCTACAGTCCTGCTTAAAGTGTCACTATTACAGTAACTTGCTACAGTACATGAACAATGTTTTTTCCCGAAAAGTCTTCCGAAGGCTGCAAAAAAGTCAGGCCACGAATTAACTTGTACCTACTCTTATCTGCTTATTTGAAATAAGGGTTTTGACGCACAAAGACTTTGACACACAATCTTTTACATATTCAACACACATGTGACTGAGTGGTTTAAAGCCGTCGACGGTCTGGGTCCGGATGGTAATTGGCATCGTCAGAGTCGGAACTGTCTGAGCCGTCTTTCTCTTTCTTATATTTATTCCAATACCTTTGTTCTTCGAGTTGGGATAGTCTAATATATGGGTCTTCAAATAGTGGGGGACTATCTTCTTGTTCTGCCGCATGCCTTTCTCTTGACAAGATATCTTCCATGGTGACTGGGTCATGTGGATCTTGTCGAGGGTCTTGATTAGAGCTAGATGGCATTTGAGGCTAGGGCCATAGTTGGAGCTGAGGCCACGTGTATGAGCTGGATGGCTGGTCCTAGGTGCTAGATGCATTATCTTGTGTAGGATAAGGATTTTGTGACAATGGTCCTCCCCAAGGGTCTTGAGTGTCATGGGTATTAGTGTCCATAGAAGAACCTGGCTGGTTGCTTCTATATTCCTCGAGAGCTCGGATTCTCTGAGGGTGCATATTGGGCCTATCCCACGAGAGGTTCGCGTGGTGATATGGCCAAATTTCAGGAGGGACTTCTTGATTTTCTTCACATAAAATTCGCTGGAGTTCTCTAGACTCATACAACATTAGTGTGATGGACCCGGGAAGTGTTATGTGGAACCGAAAAACTTGTCGATTGAGATTGAACTTGAAAGTATTGATGCTATAGGATAGAGTTTTGTTTCGAACATCTCTAGTTGAGCTGAAAAAAGCCCAAGGTCTATGGAAAATGACTGTGGTGTGCCTTTCTGGGTCAGCTGTTGACACCTGATTTTTGACCAAGTTTTTTTAGTTTTACTTTTGAAAAATCATAAAAATTCATAAAAATTCAAAAAATTACAAAATCAACTTAGGTGGCCTTGGCCAAGCCCAAGGAACCAGTTTTGACCAAAAAATAATTTTTCATATTTTTCACATTTTTTAGTATTTTTAGAAAATAGGAAAATACTCAAAAATTCAAGAAAAATAGCATTTGAGGTCACAAAAATATGGAAAAATATCCAATATTTTTTTAATCCTTTGTATTTTTGACCTCACAAAAATTTTAAAGTCAGATTCAATTATGGGTGTTCCTTTGTAACCCTTACTATTGAATTTGAGAAAAAAATATCAATTGAGTCTTTTAATTTGCAAATTTGGCATTTTCTAGGATCTTGACATCCATTCTAACTGTCCCTTATTGCAATTTAGCCCAATTATTTGTACAAATTACTCAATTGCACGAATTTGACAAAATTGCATACTAAAATTGCATTTTTAGTCCTTGAAATTGAGCATAATTGAAATTACTTTCAATTCAAGGGCTATCATTGCAAATTAAACATACTGCCCAAAGGGTTTCGCCATTTTGAATCGATTGGCACATGTAATTTGACCCAATTTGATCATTTAAACCTTCAATTGCATAATTCCCCAATTTGCAATTAGAAGGAAAATTGGGGTTTTTATTGAAATTGATCTAAACTTTTGGGCAAAATTACATTTTCTGATAGAATTCATGCTCTAGATTCAATTTTGAGGTTCAATTGCAAAATTTTCCCATTAATTTGGGATTAATTTGAAAGAAATCCTGTTCGGAACCGGTTCAGACCGGTCAGACCGCCGGTCAGACCGGTCGAACCGATCCGCTACAGTGTTATCGTCTTCATCAAACCTGCACACAAATGAACAATGCAAAGTTGGATTTCAACAGGGAAATTGACCAAGCAATCGACGGCAATTGAAAAAGGACTAGTGGGGGTTTCATTCGCCACAACATTCCCCGTCGATTGACACCAAGAGCATGACCAATGGCCGCCGGTCGCCGGTGGCCATTTCGCACGTGTTCTCACGTGCGAAGGTCGCCTATTTCAACTACCCGACTCGGCGTCCAAAACTAAAAAAATGGTATATAAGGCAGAGGGCCTTCGCAAAGCGGGAGGTTAGAAGATTCAGTTGGAGAAGAGAGAACTGAATCGAGAGAGAGAAAGAAAGAGTGAGAAAGAGCTCACCTTCCCTCGCGGTGGTCGAAGGTTGGAGCTCAAATTGCAGAGCGCTGGTTGGGCCTTCCGAGGAAAAACCAAAGCTCCACGAGGTCGCCGAGAGGTCGCCCAGAGTCCCCTGAGTCGATCGCCGTTAGCCGTGCACGTGAAATCCACGAAAACAGGTGAGTCAGCGCTTCGAACTTCAGATTGAGCTTCAATGGCGGATTACATTTCTTGCAACGATTCTTGTATTTCATGTGTGCATTTCGTTTCCTGAACATCACTGACCATCGTCACGTATCTTGTTTGCATCGATTTTGTCTTAACACGCCCAATCGAGTCTTCCAATCCAACCCCCATTGTCGAGCCACTGTTCATCCTTGCCCAGCCAAATCTGGGCCGAGCGAGCTCAATCGGAGCTCGAGGTGAGTCTTCTGCACCTCTTTTCGTGTCAATCTAGGAACGAATTGCTCTGATTTCGCGTAGTCTTTGTGGTTGAACTCCCATGGCCGTACTCGGCATTTTGCATGATTCCTGTGATTCTGTGGATTAGATACCGCAATTCTTATATATGTTGAAATAGAGATGATTGCGAGTCGATTGCCGCCGGTCTCGCTCCATTCCATCAAGATCTCACCGTCAGATTACCATCGAAGACTTACAGCCGTCCGTTCTGCCGGAGTCGCAAGGTTGAAGACGAAGCTGACGTGGCGCGGTCAGCGAGTCAAAGCCCTAGGTGGCAATGCGTGATTGGTCCACGTGGTGTCGAGTCAGCATGGCCGTTGGGTCCGTTATTCGAATAGAAAAGATCGGACGGTGCAGATAAATCGAACCTAAACTCTAGTGGCCGTCCGATTAATAAATAGAATTATCCGAAAATGGTTTTAAAACTAGATAAAACGGTGCCGTTTAGTTTAGTTGTAGAGCGGCGTCGTTTAGGATAATATGAATGGACGGCCCAGATCTAGTCTTGGGTTTTAATCATGGCCGTAGGATTAAGTGGTCAGATCAGACGGTTCTGGTCAGGTCTCCACTCAATCTGAACCGTAGACTCCAGTCAGACCATCCTGCGAGCGTGGACTAGCCACGTGGGACAATGAGGACCGTCAGATTAGAGCAGGGTAATTCGAAAATAAAAAACGGCGATACGGCGTCGTTTCGAGACCTTAGTCTCGCGGGTTCGGGTCTGGGCCGGGTTCCGACCCTAGTGGGTCGGGTCGACCCGGTCCGAATCATATTTTTTTTAATAAAAAAATCAGAAAATGATTAAATAATAATAATAATAATAATAATCAGAAAAATCCTAGAAAATCCAAAAAAAAAATGCTAGAAAATTCCAGGAAATTCCAAAAAGTGTGGAAAAATTGTGGAAAAATCCTAGACATTCTAGAAATCCCCAAAAATCGAGGATTGACCACAGATAACTGGTCAACCCTAATTTTTGGGTTTCTTATCTGTTCTTCCGAGACTTGACGATATTACCCTTTATGGGTAAGTCGCATTTGCTGTGTATGCAAGATAAAACCGATAATGCCAAGGTAAAAATTAGGGTCGGGTAGGTGACCAATTCTTAGGTTTGGGTTTTCGAGTCCCGCCTCTTTTCTCAAAATGACAATTTTGCCCTTCAATGGGAAAATTGTCTTTCTTGTCTCAATCGAGTTCTGAAAATTGCTTAAAGTTAGGGTTTGGGTCAGGTGGACGACCAACCCTAATATTTGAAGTTTTAGTTCTCGTTTTTGTCCAAATGACGACTTTACCCCTCCAAGGGTAAAATCACTTGAAAATTCCAGAAAAATCCTGGAAATTCCCGAAAAATAGGAAATGGATTGGATTGATGGCCAATCCTATTTCCTCTGTCTTTTGACTTCCCAATTCATCTAAAATGACAGATTTATCCTTTCAAAGTGAATTTTCCCGAATTGCTCAAAATTACGATTCTGCCCCTCATGGGCGAATCATGTCCAAACCATTCCTAAGCCTTGATTGATATTTCTCTAGGCTAATAGGGCCTCATTAGGGATATCATGCTGATTTCATGTGTTTTATCCGCATGTACTGGATCCTTGATTTACGCACTTATTTCTATTGATTGTGAGTGATAGGGTAGTATTTCCCATCTGCATGAACTCCTAGATTTAGGATCTGTACCCCATTCGTCTGTATGAAACCCTAGGATCAGATAAACCATTCAGCTTAGGTACCGAAAGGGCGTCAACTTCGACAGTTGGCGTAACTAAGTCCCCGAACCCACTTCTCTGGTTTCCGCAGAATCGAATAGACCACTCCCAACTATTCGATAGGGTTTCCGATCGTACCCTCCACGAAACGATTGGTGGCGACTCCTTGGCATGTACACTCATCACATGTCACTAGACCACACTGAAGGTCGACCACGTATATCCAGCAGTTGCGATTTGGGTCATAGACCTTGGGAGAGGCCCGCGTCCGATCAGGCCAGCGATCGGGCGGCCCATTAGCCCTCCACGCCCAGGGAGGGTCGCGACAGACTGGCGACTCCGCTGGGGACTATTTCTAAACCAGAATCTCTGGTTACGAATTCCAGAGGACTTGAGCCGATTAAAAAGTTGTTTGGTTTATCTGACCTTGTTTTCTGCAGATGCTCTCGAAGGTGAGGTACGTACACTAACCATTGTGTTAGGTATTTTTGCAGATTGGAGAAATAAGGGGTGGAGTGATTGTTGACATTTTTCTGCAGGTTGGAGTTGGGAATGTATGTTTACCTTACGCACATACTGAAGCGGTGTTTTGATACAAACTGTTGTGCATGACCTTGCATTGTGATGATCACGACACATCGCACACACTGGTGGTCAAACCCCGACTGCAACCACACCTAGGTTACCTTAGATAGGGAAAGAGTGCGAAAATGATCTTGTGTTTGATGGCACTTGAGACTTTCGTACTCGTTCCCGCTCACCATCTGCATTGGCGATATCTAGCCCTCTTGGGTAGGTACCCTTGGGGAGGAATCTGCCTCGTGTGGATCGTGAGAGCCTGAGCCGTAGGTTCTTCACCTGATTTTTGATTTCTTAGAGTATACCCACTTGTCTCATGCGTATGTCTATGGATGGTTGGTATACCTAAAATCGCCCATTAATAAGAGGGGGACATTCCACATTCCCCCAGGTATGGTTGGTAAGGCATTTACTTCCAATGTACTTTACTATTCCCTGCTCCGTGATATGACTCATGCATTACATACATTCATGTGCATTCACGTCATGCAAATCGCTCAAGTGACTAATTGAAACAGCAATGGTAATAGGTTAGAATGTCGCTGTTCCCTAAGAGCTCGACAGAATTGGTAACCTTCGAATACCTGAGGAAGGTCACTCGCCCTGGACCGAACACAAGGCTGCACTTCACTAGATTCGTGCATGGTCGGGAGCTGACTGGACGTAAGTTGGGATATGCCGAAGATTGCCAAACTCGTTACTATGTCGATAACCTCAGATTCAAGCGACAAGCAGACAAGATGTTCAAGGACTATCTGGAGATGAAGAGGCAGCGTCGCAACCAGTTAGCCAAGGAGGCATACGCCCGCCGGAAGACCAAATTACTGACCAAAGAAAGTACATCCATGATCACCTTCTGGGGAAAAAGAAGACACCCCGCGACCAAGACAAAACCGAAGCGTATCACACTCAAGAAGGTGAAACCCGAGAAGGCTCCCGAAGTCATCATACCCTGGACTAGAGAATGGCTAGAGGAATTACAACCTCTCGACCAAAACACTGAAGATAACTCCCCTACCCTAGATTAAGGGAGAGTTCCTGACCGACTGTCATTTGGGTAGACCTTTGGAAAAAAAAATGATTTAGATCCTCACATTCCATTAGCTTTTATGGCTTTCTTGTTTGAAAAGACCTCTCTTTACCTTTCTTCTATTAGACATCTTGACTGTAATAAAAATGCATCCCACTTTGTTCCTTTGATGTGTTGACCAATGGAATGTGACGTTGCTGTTCCCTTTAGTCACTGAGTAAACCTGACTAAATTGCATAATTCACTTCCCTGAAATGCAAATTAGGCTTTGAGTCAGGCTTTCAAGACCTGAAAAAGGTCCTAATCTCCATTTCTTCAAATTGAACTATGCAATCAAGTTAGCTCATGCATGCCTCATGACATCTGCATATTCATACGTTTAAAGTAATTTCTGACGATTGACTTTTTAAAATCATTTGCATATTTTAGACTTGATGGGAAAGAACGATATTCAAGTGTTCAAAATCCCTCGAGATGAACTCCAATCATGGTGGGATAGCATGGGCGAAGCCAGCCAGAAGTATGCGGAATCACGATTAGGGTACCTATTGGACTTACTGAAGATTGAGTGTCCACCTGCCTTTATTCAAGCCATGGCGCTTTACTGGGATCCTACCACCGCTACATTTTGCATGGAAGGATTAGAGATCACTCCCACTATCGAGGAATACAGCGCCGTCATCGGAGTTGAGTTCACCCCTACGCTCGTCCGACCCCCTATAGGACTTGAACCCCTGAGTCAGGTGGCTGAATTCCTTGACACAAACCTGAATGAAGTCAAAGCAGATGCAAAAAGCAATTCTGGACGAGTCTCCCTATCCTTCCTTATAGACCGATTTTCCCGCCTTCCTGCTACCAAAGGAACCAAATCTGATAGAGCCTTTATCTTGGCATTCTTTAGCTTTGTGCTATTCCCGATCTCTACTGTCACCTTCGACCCTATCATGGCTGTAGTAGCTAGACAAGTCTGTTGTGGGTGGGATTACTCGAACATCCTCTTTGTCGAGACCGTTCTTTCCTTAGATCGTTTCAAGAAAAACCAAAAGGGAATCTTTAGAGTTTCTAGTGATCTTCTGTATCTATGGTTCACATCCCATGTCAGACAATTCCACATCCGCATGGGTTTCACTGAGATCAGCCCTGATGCACACCCTCTAAAAACATTTGTTAGAACCCATACACGTGTTCCTAAGTTCAACTTCATAGAATGGAGGAACTTCCTTAAAGTCCTAAAACCCGAACAACTCCGATGGCGGCTAAGGTTGCCAACACTAAGCAAAGTCAGATTGACTTGCGATGACGGGAGTCCAGTCCCTTTGCTAGGATTCACGGGCGCTACTGCATACTATCCAAGGAGGGTGATTCGGCAGTTTGGAGCACTACAGGAAATCCCTTCTCCACCACAACCCGGTATCTTTTCCTTTGACTTACCAAGCCAGACCCTCACTGAAGAAGAGAAGAGACAATTTGAAGCCAAGGTGGCATCCATCATACGTTCTTTGAAGAATTCCCAGGTCGAAGAAATAAATTGGCCAGAAAATATGACTCATGAAGAAAACATTCATAGAGCCACCGCAGAACACATTCAGCACTTTAAAGCGATCCGACGAAGCCTCGTCGAACCCTACATACCTGAATACATTGTACCATACGTACATGGAATAGAGCCGTACATACCCGAAGACATGGGACCGCTGTCATATTCAGAGGATGAGGAGTCTCAGACTGAAGAGGGGAATCCATACTGGGATGATGAGGATACCTTAGGCCTCAAACGCCCTAGACTTGAATAAGCTGTTCTGTCAAGTGTAAAATAAGCAAACATTGTGACACATTCTCATACATTCTCATTTTTGTTAGACACTATCTGGGACATATGAGTATGAATGTGAACATGTTTTGCAAACGCATAAAAACTATAGTCAGAAATTACGCTTCTTTTAGTTCCATGAATTCGTGTTGAGAAATGATTGAAAGAACTACTTACATGAAGCTAAGGCTCACAGAGTAGCCCTTTTTCTCATATGCTGACAAGGAATATGCAACTGAAAGGATTAGCTGTTTCTTTTTTTTACCAGAAATAAAAGAAGTACTCACTAGAAATCTTTTCAAAACAGGTACACTCTCATCACGGAATTTCCCACACATCGCTTCCGAACTCGCCTTAAGACAAGAATGGAGCAGCAAGAATTGACTCCGCGTGTGGGCATGCTGGAATCTCAGATGACTGCCCTGGCAACTATGATGGCTGACATTAAGGCCATGCTGGAGGCCTCCCAAGCTAAACAGACAACGGCCCATAATCAGAACAACTCAGGCCCTTCTGCAGTACCTGATGTAACGGATAGAGAGGTAACAAGGGATACCCAACATACAGAGGAGGATGTCCATGAGCCAAATAGCCGATCACAACCAAAAGCCTCGCCTGTTGTTATCAACCTCGAGAGGGAGGAGAAAGGGAAGCAGACCGTTAAAACTGAAGCAGAGGCTAAAAGGCTGGCCAAAATCGAAGAGTGCTTGAGCAGCCAAGGTTACGAGTTAGCCCGTTTCGATAAGATATCTCCTTTCGCTAAAGTAGAAACTCCTCCAGATTATAAAGAGCCAGAGTTTGTAAGGAAATACAATGGGACAGGCTGTCCCCGAGCGCACCTCAAGTATTACCTGCACAAGATGGCGCACTATTCAAACTATATCCCGTTGCTAATGAACACATTCCAAGAGAGTCTGGCTGGCGCCGCTCTGGCCTGGTTCATTGAGCTAGATCTAGAAGATTACGATGGATGGGAGGATCTTGCAGAAGACTTCCTCAGGCAGTACAAGTTCAGCACGGCTACAGCCCCAACGAGAGAGGATCTTTTACGAACTTCAAAGGCGAGGGGCGAATCAATCAGGACCTATGCCCAAAGGTGGCGAGCCTTGGCTACCCAAGTAAAGCCATCAATCCCAGAAGAGGAGCTGATCGACTTATTCCTGAAAGCACTTCCCTATGAGTACTTTAACAAGCTGAACACTTCTGGGTGTCAAACATTTGCACACTTGATAAATGTTGCTGAAAGGCTAGAATGAACCCTGAGAGAAAGAAGACCTCATGAAGCTCCTACTAGGAAGCAGTATCACTTGAGAAAGGAGAGAGAAGCTGGACTGGACATAGCATTTATACCAGATCCCCACAAGCCCAAGCCATTTGGCAATTCCAATCAAACCAAAGGAGGATCATCCTGGTCAACACCGAAAGTGCAAGAGCCTAGAAGAAAGCAACCTCAGAAACAATTCTCCCAGCTCCCGAGGCCTTTATCCAAGCTACTCCCGATGCTGCTAGAGCAACACCTGGTGGCGAAAGAACCGCCTAGGGCAAACCCTGCAAGATATCCTGGCTTTGATGAGAGCCAGACCTGTGCCTACCATATGGGCGAGAGAGGGCATAATGTGGATAACTGTTATATCCTTAACCTGAAAGTGCAAGCCCTGATTGATAATCAGATTCTAAATTCGACAATGCAGCTCCAAATGTGCAAGAAAATCCACTGCCAGATCATCAAGCAGTAGGGGCAATATTCTCTGAAGGGGAAGAAGACTACCTTAAGCTGAAGGTAGATATGCTCAAGCTGACCGATCTGCTAATAACCGCTTCATCATACCCAAAAGCAGGAGCAATCTCGACTGACCAAAAGAGACTATGCATCGCTAAGATGATGAGCTTGGGGATAATGTCTGACATCACCAATGAAGAGTTCGAAGGAGTCAAAGCTTCTTTATCTTTGGAAGGTAACTACTTCGTGATCAAGACTGAGCAGGGTAATGCCTGGGGTACCTCACATGAGAATCTGATAAACAGTCTTGGGCCGGTCACTCAGTCAGAGGAAGAGTTCGAAGAAGACGAACTGGAAGCCAAGAGACGAAGTCTAGCAGACCTCAAATTTATGGCCGACGCACTTGAGAAGGGAGAAATTGTAGACAACCTGGGCCAAGATTCTGGAGGATACAACTTCAAAGTGAAATATTCGGCTCCTCCCAGCTTTTATCAGAAAATTGAAGACATTATACCGGACGGATGAGGAGGTATGGATGATCTCTCTCAACCTGAGACCTCGAAGGGCATAAAAGAACTTGACAACACCGTATCGATGGTCGAAGTCGCTTCAACAGTGGTAATCAGACTGGAGGAACTTGACAACATGAACGGGGTGAAAGACTACCTAGTCAAGCCCGTTGTCATTCAACTGCCGAAAGAAGAAACAGACGACGCGGCTAAACCGGAGATATCTCGCCAGGCAATTGTAACTATAAAAGTCCCCCCAGCAGAAGAATACGATCCTAAAGCAGTCCATTGGGACTATGGGACCACACAGGTAGACGCGTGTTGACACCTGATTTTTGACAATTTATTATTGTGATTTTTATTCTTTAAAAATTAATTAAAAATATCAAAAAAGGTCATAAAATCACAAAATCAACTTTGAAAGCCTTGGCCTAGCCTTGGGGGACCAATTTTGAACAAAAAATATTTTTTGGTATTTTATAATATTTTTCGAATTTATTCAATTATAAAAATACCCAAAAAATCAGAAAAATACCATTCGTGGTCAGAAAAATACACAAAAATATTAAATAATTTTGTTTTAATTTCCTCTTCAAGTGTGTCACTTTAAATCTTGAAAATTCGGCTCGGGTCACCATGTCCCCTCACAAACATAAGCCCGAACCGAGCCTAAAAAAATGCCAATCGAGTCTTTTAATTTATAGATTTTTGTATTTTTTAGTCTAGTTATTCAATTAGACCAACCACCATTTGCAATAAATGCCCATCGTTTTTCTTCTTCGTGAGGGGACTAGAATGGATTAAAAAAAATGAAAAGAATGAGGAGTGGAGGACAGATTATACGTTGAGCAAAAGTGGGGGGGAGCGGCGCCTCAAGAACCAAAAGGAATAAGTAGAGGACAACAGGGGTCTGCCCTCCACCGTGCAAAGAAAGATTAAACAAAAAAAAGATGGGGAGACCGGCGGCAGTGCATGGGTTGGTGAGATGATAAAAAAAACTCAAGGGAGGATTTTGGGGTGGCGTCCCGAGCATAGATGAAGGTCCATCCGCAAAAAAGAAGGAAGCGGAAGAACAGGGGAGGTTCTCTGGAGAAAAGGGAACGAACGAAGGATAAGGTTTGGGGGATCGCCCCTTCAGTTTTCGTATCTTCTTTCGTTGTTACTCGAGCTCGAGAAACAGGTCCGGTCTTCATCATCACGTGGGTGGATCCCAAGAGAGAGAAGAGAAGAAGGAGGAAGGCAACTGAAGCAGACGTAGAGAAGACAAAAATCAAAGGAAGGTCGAGTAGAGTCGCCCTTCACCTAATCAGCTCGCGTCGACCGCTGGGGGGTGATCGAGGTCATAGTTCCCCCACTTAGCTTCGCAAACCAGGTAAGCCTGAAACTTCTCGTTTACTCTTCATCTCGCCCGAACAGTGAACTGAGGCTTGTCATTCCGTTTCACCTTCATTCCCGACTTGGTCGTGCGGTTTCCTTTCCATGTATGGCTTTGTTAGCTGCATTTTTGGAGTCAGTTCTTATCCCATATCTGTTGTTCGTTGGGATTGAGAATGGGCAACCAGTGTTTTGGTCACGGATAGCGTTCTTGAAGTGGCTGACCATGTGAGAGTGGTGTTCTTGTTCTGACTTGGAGGATGGCTTATCGATGCCATGTCCGTTCACTTTTTTTGTCTAGTGTGTTAATCTATCTAGAGCCGACTCGAGGCCAGGAGGTTAGCGGTTGTCGGTTTTTGGCGTCGCGATCGGTCCTAAGAAATCAGTCCAAGGCTACCAACATGACCCGGACGGGCCCGACAGCGATGACAACGGCGGTCCGATGATGTCTTGCCTTTGGTGAAAATAAGCTACTGTTCATTTTTTCATGGAACAGACGGCCAAGCTTCGTGGGTAAGAAGACCAAAAAAAAATCATGCGAGAGGATAGAGGGACACGAGAGAGGGCTCTTTGACAACAAAAGAAAAGATGAAACTGAAATCACGATGCCATCATCGGTGGTTCAGTGATGAGATTGGAGGTTTTGATCCGAGGTTTAGACGCGTCGGGGTCGGATGGCAAGGCCTCAGTGATTGGAGACTCCTTCATAACCCGTCAATGCCGAAGATAGCTTGGTGTCGATAATTCGACGGCATTTCGGTGATGGACGTGACAGAACGATGGCCGGTGAGGGAAACTCCTGTGAGTGTGGCTCCATGGCTCATGATGTTGAGGTCTAGGGAGGAGTTTGCAGGAACTCACGAAGAAGACAACCCCAAAAGAAAAGAATAAAATAATAGAAAGATAGTAAAATAACATAAAAGTAAAAAAAAAGAGGGAAAAGAAAAACGTGGGTGATAAGAATGGGAAAAGAGAGTGTACGTTGGGGGTCTGATATTACGGAAGCATTGTTATTAATAATTAATAATAAAAAATAATAAAAAATTCAAAAATTCAATAAAAAAATGAAAAATCATAAAAAATTCAAAAAAAATTCGAAAAATTCAGAAAAATTCTAAAAAATTCCAGAAAATAGGAAATGGCCACATTCAACTGGCCATGACCTGTTTCGGGTCTTTTGAGCCCCGATCTTTCCAAAAATGACGGTTTTGCCCTTCCGGCAAACCGTCTTCTAAAAAAATTCTAAAAAATCCAAGAAAATCCCCAAAAATAGGAAATGGCCACAATCAACTGGCCAAGGCTCATCCCGGGTGTTTTGAACCCGACCCTCCTTAAATTGACGATTTTGCCCTTCGGGCCAATCACCTCCTAATCCTCCCATTTTACCCCGGTCCGAAATCACACCTTCCCTAAGCCCTTATGGCTATACTAGGAGGCCATTTGATGTGAATTGATATGCATTGACATGATTCATTTATACAATTGACTGCGCTTTCGTTGAATTGATTGTGATTGATAGGACTAGTATTCCAATCCGCATGAAACCCTGAATCAAACCTACCCCACCCAAAATTGCGTCTGCATGAGCTCTTAGCTAGGAAAATCGCTCGCGTTAGGTACCGAAAGGGCGTTGGTAATGACACCAGCGTAACCAAGTCCCCGAACCCAAAATCTCTGGTTCCGCAGAACTGATCGATCTCTCCCAATCGGTCAGTAAGGTTTCCGGTCTACCCTCCAAGAAAGACCGGTGGCGACTCCAAATGCATGCACAAGTTGCACATGCCACCACGACCACACTAAGGTCGAAATCGATCGGCTCTTATCGCCGAATCTCTTTGAAAAATACTCCCGCCGCGATTTGGTATGGGCCTGGGAGGGCCCGTGCCGATCCAAAGCCTGCGATCCGCACCCTTGTGCGGGGGAAGGCCCGCGATCGGTAATCCATTAGCCGCGTCCGCCTTTCGGACGGGTCGCGACATCTGGCGACTCCGCTGGGGACTTTCGGTTCTAGAACCTATGGTTCTAGACCCCAAGTGGACTTAGGCCGTAATTAAAACGCTGAGTGATATTTCTAACCCTGCAGGCGCTCTTGAAGGTGAGGTAAGTCCGCTCATGGTAGGTGTTATATGTTTTTGCAGATTGGAGTGATAAGGGGGGTAGTCTGTGATTAACATCGTCTTATGCAGGTTGGCGTAGGAATGAATGATTGTGTGTATGTTTTATATTGAAGCGGTGATTGTTAAATAAGATGCATGTTTATCGCTTTAGCACGACACCGAAAATACACACAACCGCGCCTAAAACCCCGGGCGCTGCCTATAGGAAAACAATAGAAGGGATTGAAAATGGAACCTCCGTGAGGAAAAACACTGGGTAATCCATTTTTCAATTCCGGTCATTTCGAACTATGGATCGAGCCCCAATGCAACGATAGTTGTGCAATGGAATCTACTCTTTCTAGAACTCGAGGTGGGAGCCTTGGCCTTAGGTTCCAAACCCTATCTTGATTCTTAGAGTCAAACCTCACTGGTCTCATGCGCATGTATGTGAATGATTGGTACACTCCGAAACCAAAAAGGTCATTCAGCGCCGCTTATGAATCAAAATCCAAAGACTTGTGTGAAGAATCAGTCGCGAGTTTAAACGAACCAGGATGGCATGGAAAAGCGCTGGACCACCCTGGAGAGTCAACTGATGAGGGCAAATGCCTCTTGACCGGGACAACCGAATCAAGGATAAGGACGTGTCGTTCCTAATTGATTTTCAATCAGACAATGACATAATATTTCATATCTCTTCCTCTCAGGATAAGATGGTTAAAGACCAACAAAGGGGAGCTTGCCTTTCCTACAAGATGGAAAGGAGTGCACCTTCATCGGGCATCACCCATTGGGTTTGCAAAAACAAGATGGATTTATTGTGATGAGCCTTAAGTAGACAACGTGAAGCTGGGGCAACCTAATTTGGATCGACTCTCTTGAAGTCGAGAAGGGTGTATTCGTTCCAAATTAAATTGATTTATTCACGAACTAATATGGTTTTCCATTCTTGCAGGTCATGACAAAAATGAATGGGACCACTGAAGAATTTCCATCGTCTTGGATTCCCGAAGTGACTAGAGCTGGGATAGTAAATCCGTAATCGTTACAATTAAAGCTCCTTACGCGGTGATTGACTCTTTCACTCATTTCATCGCGCAGGTTGTTGAAGTACTCAATCACGAGTAAATCCATTCTTGTGGATGTCAAATAGCCTGAATGCGTCAATGCAGCAAAATGCAAAAGGAAGTTAGCTGGGGCAAGCATCACCTAGCTACGACAAATTACGCCCAACTGGGGCAAGTGAATCATTTGTACGCCGGACAAAGAATGACGTGTCTTCTCTGGCAAAATCAATGGACGCAATTGCAGAGTCGTCCGCATCAGAATTAAACCCAAGATACGAATATGAGTGAACGGTAACCTTGTATCGTTCCAATTTGGTCTTCGAAGACCACATGCCTAACATGAGCTTTTACTCATTTAGCAGGGAGTCGTTGGCACCGAAAGCCTCAAAAGGAAAGAACTCGCCAACGAGGAGGCGAATAAATTATTGACCTTGGGAGTCAGCACTCCAAGAAATGGTCTTTGATTATAAGACCTAGTGGAGGGTAAAAAGTATCGCTCCTACATCCCATGCTTTGACATGCATTTTGATAAAATTTTCTTTATCCCTAGAATAAAAGGAACCTTGAAGAGTGGCGCTGGAATGCGCCCAAAAACACAAATGGATCTCCTCCGGGGCAAATCCTCGAGAATGATTCATCGCCAACCAAACGGAGGGATCGTGGCCACAATATAGATGGCCAATTTCTGCAAGCTGCGCGTTGGTGTTCAAATGAAAACGTCAAGCAAGAACAAGGCGGTATCGTTCCAATTTACCTTGAATTTTGGAACGCAAACTGACACCTAATTCCCGTCTTTGACAGGGGATCGCCATCAAGGCGAAACAGGTTTTCACACCCCATGTATTACCCGTTGGAGTACACGACCAAGGATAAGATGTATCGTTCTAATTTTTGAAAAATTCGTGAACGTACAATAACATGTTTCTTCCGCATTTTCAGGGATCTCCAGCCGCGGGGAACAGGTAAGTATCCCTTCCCCAATCCATTGAAGATGTTAAATAAAAAACAGAGAGAAAAAGAAAAGCTTTCAGAATCTAATGTCTAGAAAAGACATAGAATTCAAACTTCATTGGCCTTCATGTTTTAAAACAGGAGGTTGTCTGAACATGAATAAGAACATGCAAGGTGCATCATAAAATCCCCTTGACGGGTAAAATTTTTGGAGAAAATGAAAGAGATTTTTTCCAATCAAAAGTTCAAAACTTTCAAAAGGACGTTTTCTCAAAAGACGAAAGGCAAAGCCTAATCCAAACACATCCTATACACACTTGAGAGAGAAGTGGAGCGGATCAGATAGCAAAATCTGGACCTACGGAAGTAGGGACCATCCGCAGCGATTACATGGATTGGGACGACGGAGGCATTCGTTTCATATCCCCAAATACTACAGGTGACCATTGACAACCCCTTCAAACGGCGGTTTTCATTCTCAACCCTGTCAAGAACCACCCTACATCGGGGCAAAATGGAGATGAGTCCAGAAGCATCAGGAGAAAATGGTTAGAAATTTTCTTGCTTGGACTAACATCAATCTTTGTGTGTTGTTTATATGGTAATCCAAGTGCCATAGGATGACGAGAAGCATTCATTTCTCTATCCCACACACTAAATCCTTTGCACAGCCAACTTGAGCCTGCAAATTCATTTCATGAACCCATTGGTGATCATCTCAAGACGGATGCCGCACCACTTCAAAAATGGAAGAGTTCAAGACTCAGGGATTACGAAGAGAATTCCCGGACTGATATTTAAAGCATGTTTAGATTATATGTCTAACGTGATCCCATGAAGATGAGAAAAAGTGGGATTTCAAAAATGAATGAGAAAAATCCACGGCATTAAGAAAAAGCAAAGTGCCAGGTAAAAGCAAGGCCGATGCTCGTGTAAGTTGTTTGATTGATCCACAATGAAGCCGGATGGGAAAAGAAGAAATCCCTGAAGGAGCCAAATCCAAAAGGGCTGCTCCCCAAATGGTGCCAAGCGCAGAACAAAGACATAGAGAGAGTCGCTCTCTGAACGCAACAAGAGACGCTCTCTAAAGAGTTTGTGCACACCTCAAAAGCGGTTGCACTCCTCAAAAATGGAAGATGCAGAATGGAAAAGGGCAGGTGGTAATTCTGCAATGATCACCAATGTCAATCCCCTCATAAATTCTGGGCCAAAAACAAGCTTTTTTTCGGTCCCCAATCCTACCAACATCATAACCCCGAAACAGTCTTCTCTGACTAAGACACTTGGGTTAACATATAGCTTAGCTCGAAGAAGTACGAGCAAGACTGTTTCTTTCTCATTTTGCAGGGTTCTTGACTTGTAAACCCGAAGCAGATGATGAAAATTTTTATTCAATGGCCTCGACTCCAAGGTGGGTCCCCCTTGAAGATCAAGAACCAAGCCCAACATTACGGTCCCGTGGAAGACCTCCCGACCGATCAAAATGTATGCGCCGCGAATGAGCCTAAAACCTAGGCACAGGTTAGTAGGGAATTGAGTGCATCCCCTATAAAAAATCACTATCTCAAAACAGGTGAGAAGACCTCCTGGTCGAGAAATACTCCAATTGATGTTTTGAACAAACTCTTTTTGAAATTTTCAAACTGTTGATCCAAATTTTCCATGCAAGGAATTCCTGATCACATTTGCATGCTTTGGATAACCTCCAGCATCAAAATGCACATTTCATGACTAAAACTTAAGTCATAAAATTTTGTCAATTGGACGATTATTGTCTTCCCAAAGATTATTAACATTTTCTTGGTGAAGAAAAATCTTTCAGGTTTGAACTTTATGCAGGATACCTGGAGAACCCAGCTCCCAGAATGTCGCCTCAACAGACTCAAAGGAAGTTTTGTCAAAATAAAATCTTTGACTGCTTCAAAACTGAGTTCCCGACAAATTTCGGGATTTTTCAAAAGAAGGGGTGAGGATAGAACCTTTTTTCAAAAATCAAACAGTCCTAGCATGACGTGGAGAACCCTCGTCCTAGGACCCATTTTCAAAAAAATCAAACAGTCTCATCGGACGTGGAGAACCCTCGTCATGAGACCCATTTTCAAAAAATCAAACAGTCTCATCGGACGTGGAGAACCCTCGTCATGAGACCCATTTTCAAAAATCAAACAGTCTCATCGGACGTGGAGAACCCTCGTCATGAGACCCATTTTCAAAAATTTAGGCAGTCTCATCGGACGTGGAGAACCCTCGTCATGAGACCCCTTTTCAAAATTTAGGCAGTCTCATCGGACGTGGAGAACCCTCGTCATGAGACCCCTTTTCAAAATTTAGGCAGTCTCATCGGACGTGGAGAACCCTCGTCATGAGACCCCTTTTCAAAAATTTAGGCAGTCTCATCGGACGTGGAGAACCCTCGTCATGAGACCCCTTTTCAAAGCAAAACTAAGGTAGATACCGCCTGAAGGGTCAACTCAAGGTAGAAACCGCCTGAAGGGTCAACCAATGGTAGAAACCGCCTGAAGGGTCAACTCAAGGTAGAAACCGCCTGAAGGGTCAACCAATGGTAGAAACCGCCTGAAGGGTCAACTCATGGTAGAAACCGCCTGAAGGGTCAACCAAAGGTAGATACCGCCTGAAGGGTCAACCAATGGTAGAAACCGCCTGAAGGGTCAACTCATGGTAGAAACCGCCTGAAGGGTCAATCAAAGGTAGAAACCGCCTGGAGGGTCAAAATATGGTAGAAACCGCCTGAAGGGTCAACCAAAGGTAGATACCGCCTGAAGGGTCAACTCAAGGTAGAAACCGCCTGAAGGGTCAACCAAAGGTAGAAACCGCCTGAAGGGTCAACCAATGGTAGAAACCGCCTGAAGGGTCAACTCAAGGTAGAAACCGCTTGAAGGGTCAACCAAAGATAGAAACCGCATGAAGGGTCAACTCATGGTAGAAACCATCTGAAGGGTCAAGTCGATGGTAGATACCGCCATAAGGATCAACCCAATGGTCTAATCCACCATACGGATTAAAATCTCTGGCAAATCCCAAAGCGTGGGGATGCGCCTTCCTTAGGTTCCTACCAATTAGGAATCCCATAATGGTATGACCTACCATACAGGTCAGAGCTTAATCTCCCTAGGATATTCAGAATGACGAGTCCTAGACATCTTCTTGAAAGTCGTCGCTACCGGCAGCATCCGACAGGTGAGCTTCAGGTAAGTCTCTCTCGCTCCGGCCCATGTTCAAATTGTTAGAGCAAACCGGAAATTAATTTGAGCTTTTATCAAAGAGCCTTAAGGATCCGATGTCATAGCATTTCTTCTCTCATTTTCCCAGTTGAGTCGGTTAGGAATCAGGTGCCACCTTGTCTTTGAGAGAAACCTCTAACGAGATTCCTCTCAAAGAGGGGCAGCTGTTGACACCTGATTTTTGACAATTTATTATTGTGATTTTTATTCTTTAAAAATTAATTAAAAATATCAAAAAAGGTCATAAAATCACAAAATCAACTTTGAAAGCCTTGGCCTAGCCTTGGGGGACCAATTTTGAACAAAAAATATTTTTTGGTATTTTATAATATTTTTCGAATTTATTCAATTATAAAAATACCCAAAAAATCAGAAAAATACCATTCGTGGTCAGAAAAATACACAAAAATATTAAATAATTTTGTTTTAATTTCCTCTTCAAGTGTGTCACTTTAAATCTTGAAAATTCGGCTCGGGTCACCATGTCCCCTCACAAACATAAGCCCGAACCGAGCCTAAAGAAATGCCAATCGAGTCTTTTAATTTATAGATTTTTGTATTTTTTAGTCTAGTTATTCAATTAGACCAACCACCATTTGCAATAAATGCCCATCGTTTTTCTTCTTCGTGAGGGGACTAGAATGGATTAAAAAAAATGAAAAGAATGAGGAGTGGAGGACAGATTATACGTTGAGCAAAAGTGGGGGGGAGCGGCGCCTCAAGAACCAAAAGGAATAAGTAGAGGACAACAGGGGTCTGCCCTCCACCGTGCAAAGAAAGATTAAACAAAAAAAAGATGGGGAGACCGGCGGCAGTGCATGGGTTGGTGAGATGATAAAAAAACTCAAGGGAGGATTTTGGGGTGGCGTCCCGAGCATAGATGAAGGTCCATCCGCAAAAAAGAAGGAAGCGGAAGAACAGGGGAGGTTCTCTGGAGAAAAGGGAACGAACGAAGGATAAGGTTTGGGGGATCGCCCCTTCAGTTTTCGTATCTTCTTTCGTTGTTACTCGAGCTCGAGAAACAGGTCCGGTCTTCATCATCACGTGGGTGGATCCCAAGAGAGAGAAGAGAAGAAGGAGGAAGGCAACTGAAGCAGACGTAGAGAAGACAAAAATCAAAGGAAGGTCGAGTAGAGTCGCCCTTCACCTAATCAGCTCGCGTCGACCGCTGGGGGGTGATCGAGGTCATAGTTCCCCCACTTAGCTTCGCAAACCAGGTAAGCCTGAAACTTCTCGTTTACTCTTCATCTCGCCCGAACAGTGAACTGAGGCTTGTCATTCCGTTTCACCTTCATTCCCGACTTGGTCGTGCGGTTTCCTTTCCATGTATGGCTTTGTTAGCTGCATTTTTGGAGTCAGTTCTTATCCCATATCTGTTGTTCGTTGGGATTGAGAATGGGCAACCAGTGTTTTGGTCACGGATAGCGTTCTTGAAGTGGCTGACCATGTGAGAGTGGTGTTCTTGTTCTGACTTGGAGGATGGCTTATCGATGCCATGTCCGTTCACTTTTTTTGTCTAGTGTGTTAATCTATCTAGAGCCGACTCGAGGCCAGGAGGTTAGCGGTTGTCGGTTTTTGGCGTCGCGATCGGTCCTAAGAAATCAGTCCAAGGCTACCAACATGACCCGGACGGGCCCGACAGCGATGACAACGGCGGTCCGATGATGTCTTGCCTTTGGTGAAAATAAGCTACTGTTCATTTTTTCATGGAACAGACGGCCAAGCTTCGTGGGTAAGAAGACCAAAAAAAAATCATGCGAGAGGATAGAGGGACACGAGAGAGGGCTCTTTGACAACAAAAGAAAAGATGAAACTGAAATCACGATGCCATCATCGGTGGTTCAGTGATGAGATTGGAGGTTTTGATCCGAGGTTTAGACGCGTCGGGGTCGGATGGCAAGGCCTCAGTGATTGGAGACTCCTTCATAACCCGTCAATGCCGAAGATAGCTTGGTGTCGATAATTCGACGGCATTTCGGTGATGGACGTGACAGAACGATGGCCGGTGAGGGAAACTCCTGTGAGTGTGGCTCCATGGCTCATGATGTTGAGGTCTAGGGAGGAGTTTGCAGGAACTCACGAAGAAGACAACCCCAAAAGAAAAGAATAAAATAATAGAAAGATAGTAAAATAACATAAAAGTAAAAAAAAAGAGGGAAAAGAAAAACGTGGGTGATAAGAATGGGAAAAGAGAGTGTACGTTGGGGGTCTGATATTACGGAAGCATTGTTATTAATAATTAATAATAAAAAATAATAAAAAATTCAAAAATTCAATAAAAAAATGAAAAATCATAAAAAAATTCAAAAAAAATTCGAAAAATTCAGAAAAATTCTAAAAAATTCCAGAAAATAGGAAATGGCCACATTCAACTGGCCATGACCTGTTTCGGGTCTTTTGAGCCCCGATCTTTCCAAAAATGACGGTTTTGCCCTTCCGGCAAACCGTCTTCTAAAAAAATTCTAAAAAATCCAAGAAAATCCCCAAAAATAGGAAATGGCCACAATCAACTGGCCAAGGCTCATCCCGGGTGTTTTGAACCCGACCCTCCTTAAATTGACGATTTTGCCCTTCGGGCCAATCACCTCCTAATCCTCCCATTTTACCCCGGTCCGAAATCACACCTTCCCTAAGCCCTTGTGGCTATACTAGGAGGCCATTTGATGTGAATTGATATGCATTGACATGATTCATTTATACAATTGACTGCGCTTTCGTTGAATTGATTGTGATTGATAGGACTAGTATTCCAATCCGCATGAAACCCTGAATCAAACCTACCCCACCCAAAATTGCGTCTGCATGAGCTCTTAGCTAGGAAAATCGCTCGCGTTAGGTACCGAAAGGGCGTTGGTAATGACACCAGCGTAACCAAGTCCCCGAACCCAAAATCTCTGGTTCCGCAGAACTGATCGATCTCTCCCAATCGGTCAGTAAGGTTTCCGGTCTACCCTCCAAGAAAGACCGGTGGCGACTCCAAATGCATGCACAAGTTGCACATGCCACCACGACCACACTAAGGTCGAAATCGATCGGCTCTTATCGCCGAATCTCTTTGAAAAATACTCCCGCCGCGATTTGGTATGGGCCTGGGAGGGCCCGTGCCGATCCAAAGCCTGCGATCCGCACCCTTGTGCGGGGGAAGGCCCGCGATCGGTAATCCATTAGCCGCGTCCGCCTTTCGGACGGGTCGCGACAACGCGATAATGAGGTCCGGACGATTCTATGCCCCCAGGAAGGGCGAATCCGAAAAGAAGGAGGTCTCAAAGGAAGACGCGGAAAAACTCATATCGATCATCAAAACCAGCGAGTTTAGAGTGATTGAGCAGCTGAGGAAGATGCCCGCTCAAATATCCCTATTAGACCTATTCATCAATTCAGAGAAGCACAAGAACGCACTGTTGAAGGTACTCAACGAAGTACATGTCCCTGAAACAATTAATGAGGTACAACTAGGGGACTTTGTGGGGGCAATTCTTTTAAAAGACCAATTGAGCTTCTCTGACGAGGATTTCCCCATGGAAGGAAGAGGGCACAACAAAGCTTTATACATCTCCGCGCAATGTAATGGCAAAAGAGTGGCACACATACTGATCGACAATGGATCAGCCTTCAACATCTGCCCCTTGGCTACCATAAGAAGGCTGGGAATCAATGAAGAAATGGTTAAGGCATCCAAGACAGCTGTAAGAGCATTCGATGGCATGAAGAAGACTGTAGTGGGTGAGATCGAGCTTGACGTATTCATCGGCCCGACGAAATTCTCTATAAACTTCCAAGTGATGGATCTGCCCAGTGCATTTGGGTTCTTGCTAGGAAGACCTTGGATCCATACAGCAGGAGCTATCCCTTCGAGCTTGCATCAAAAAGTACGTTTCGTTGTAGACGGGAAGGTGATTACCGTACATGGGGAAGTCGACCTCCAGAGATACCAGAACAGTGCCATACCCTATGTTGAACCTGAAGAGAAAACAGAGGCAAGTTATCATTCCCTGGAACTAGTAGAAACAGTTCATACCCCGGCAGGGACAAGGTTGAGAACCCCTCACATCTCAGAAGCCAATCTTTTACCAGCTAAGATGCTACTGGCATATGGGTTTGACCCCGAAAAAGGTCTGGGTAAACACAGCCAAGGGATAAATACCCCCTGCAGTTAAAAGCTAACCCTCATAGAAGAGGCTTGGGGTACCAGAAAAATCCCATGAATGAATCTGTCCCGAAAGCAACAGGCCGAGGCCGAGGCAAAAGCCTGGGACGCCGGGGAGGCAAAAGCAGCCCGAATAACTCATTCATCGGTTCTCCAACCTGGAAGGGCATGTCTCGAATGTTCAAGAATCCCTTAAATGCCTACTTCAACCAGAACTTCAAATGGCTATCTGAAGAGGATGTCACTTCACCAATAGAACCAGATCTGACGAATCCTTTTCTTGAAGATGACTCTGTGAATGTGTTGACACTTGATTTTTGACCATTTACTATTGTGCTTTTTATTCTTTAAAATTAATTAAAAATATCAAAAAAGGTCATAAAATCACAAAATCAACTTTGGAAGCCTTGGCCTAACCTCGGGGACCAATTTTGAACAAAAAATATTTTTTGGTATTTTATAATATTTTTCGAATTTATTTAATTATAAAAATACCCAAAAAATCAGAAAAATACCATTTGTGGTCAGAAAAATACACAAAAATATTCAATAATTTTGTTGTAATTTCCTCTTCAAGTGTGTCACTTTAAATCTCAAAAATTCGGCTCGGGTCACTATGTTCCTTAACAAACATAAACCCGAACCGAGCCCAAAAATTCCTTTTCGAGTCTTTTAATTTTCAATTTCCACTTTTTATAAGCTATGACATCGTATTCTAAAGTCTTGAAGTGCAATTAGGTCAATTGGCCCTCCAATTTGATCAATTTTAACCAAAATGGCTTAATTGCATAAAAATCTTTCAATTTAGTCCTCGGTTTCACAACTTTTGAAATTAAATTTCATGCGGGCATACCCATTCAAATTAAACACCTCTACCCTATAGTTTTCATCATGATGAATCCATTGGTGGCCTCAATTTGGGATAATTTGATCGTTTAGGCCCTCGATTAAGCAAAAATCATTTTCGGATCCTAGGGACAATTTGGGGTTTTCATTAAATTTCAATCAATTGATTCACAAAAAGACCCATATTTGACAGAAAATATGTCAAGGAGTCCGATTTTGACATCAATTTTATGAAAAAGGTACGATTTGGGGCCCGATTTGTCAAATTCAAGTCGAACCGGGCCGGTCGGGTTAGGCCCGACCCGGCCCGGTTCGACCGGGTCTGCAACTTGCAGACCTACCGGCCGAAAGCAGGGGAGGGCAGAGCATTAAAAAAACAAGCTTGGGGGCCAGATTTTTGAGTAAAGAAGGACGACGAATGAGTGCGGGGGACACGACCGAGTGGTAGACAATTGTTTTGCGAGTTGAGGGACCCGGGAAATGGCTGGTCGGCCATGAAAATAGGGGAGAGCCGAGAGAGAAGGAGAAGAGGGGAACCGAGAGGGAAAAAGGATTTTTGGGGAGAGTTAGAGCAGGAGAAGTATTCTCCAAGTCGCGAGGAGCTTGAAGCCACATCGCCGAAGCAACCACGGTCGCCGACGATGCTGAACCAGGTCGGTATCTGCCCCCGACCTCCGTTTTTCTTTGTGCATGCAAGGTGTTCGACGAAATGCTTGAGAGAGCTCGTGTTTCCTTAACTCTCGGTCACGTCATTCCTGATTTTGTTTCGTGTGATTTTGGCTATAAGATACCTCTAGGACCGACTCTCAGTTCTGTTTGGCAAATTTTTTTGCATTAAACTGCATTGAGAACGGAGATCCAACCATCGCCGGCCATGGCCTCGACGGTGAGCTTCGATCGACGCTAACCTGCGGATTTCCAGCTCTGGACGAGCTGAGGTAAGCTCCTTGAACCTTCATGGATGCTCGGTGAATAATCGGAATCGGTTTTAGATAAAAAAAATTTTTGCCAAGGCTTCGCCGGAACCGGGACTGTGAAGGTCCGGTTCGTCGGTTTTCAACGTGTTCATGGCTATAATTTATGTTGTTTATTAGTGTAGAGAGCCTGAGGAGTCGAATGGTGAAGAAATCTGTAAAAAATTTGGAGTTTTGGTCGAGTTTTGGATTTTACCAGGCGACTTCGCCGGAATAATCACTGTTCTGGCGAAGCGCCGGTGTCTTCTCCGGCGGGCTGGTCCGGTCAACGGGTCAGCGGCTGACGTGGCTTGCCACGTTAGCAGCCACGTCAGCCGTGTGGGGGCCGCGGCCTTAAAAATAAACGCCCAGATCGGACGGCCATGGCTTCGCCACGTGTCGCGATCTGGGATTTTTGAAAAATAAAAAAATGATTTTTCAGATTAACAAATGATTTTCGGAAAATAAAAAATAAAATCAATCGGATGGTTACAATTCGGCCAAGTGGCACTTCGTGGAGCGTTCGAACTTGTCCGAGATCAGACGCATCAGAAGAGGCCACGTGGCGCAATAAGATCCGTCCGATCCGTGGATTTTCTGATAAATTAAAAAAATGATAAAAAAAAAATAGAAAAACCTTCAAAAAATCAAAACGGCGTCGTTTTAGGCCGGTTTCGACCCATAGGGTCGGGCCGGGCGCCCGCAAGGCGCGGGCCGGGTCTGACCCGGCCCGGAGAATATTTTTAATATTAAAAAAAATTCAGAAAATAATAAAAAAATAATAAAAAATTGAAAAATCAATAAAAAATGGAAAATCATAAAAAATTCAAAAAAATTCAGAAAATTCAGAAAAATTCTAAAAAATTCCAGAAAATAGGAAATGGCCACATTCAACTGGCCACGACCTATTTCGGGTCTTTTGACCCCCGAACCTTCCAGAAATGACGGTTTTGCCCTTCCGGCAAACCGTCTTCCAAACAAATTCTAAAAAATCCAGGAAAATCCAAAAAAAAATAGGAAATGGCCACAGACAACTGGCCAAGACTCATTCCGGGTGTTTTGAACCCCGACCCTTCTTAAAATGACGATTTCGCCCTTTGGACGAATCGTCTTCCAAAAATTGATTGTGATTGATAGGAATAGTCGTCCAATCTGCATGAAACCCTGAATCAAACCTACCCCACCCAAACTTGCGTCTGCATGAACTCTTAGTCAGGAAAATCACTCGCGTTGGGTACCGAAAGGGCGTTGGTAATGACACCAGCGTAACCAAGTCCCCGAACCCAAAATCTCTGGTTCCGCAGAACTGATCGATCTCTCCCAATCGGTCAGTAAGGTTTCCGGTCTACCCTCCAAGAAAGACCGGTGGCGACTCCAAATGCATGCACAATTTGCACATGCCACCACGACCACACTGAAGGTCGAAAGCGATCGACTCTTATCGTCGAAGAATACTCCCGCCGCGATTTGGTATGGGTCTGGGAGGGCCCGCGCCGATCCAAGACCCGCGATCGGTAATCCATTAGCCGCGTCCGCTTTCGGACGGGTCGCGACAGCTGGCGACTCCACTGGGGACTTTGTTCTAGAACCTATCGTTCTAGATCTCAAGTGGACTTAGGCCGTAATTAAAACGCTGAGTGATTTTTCTAACCATGCAGGCGCTCTTGAAGGTGAGGTAAGTCTGCTTACGATAGGTGTTATATGTTTTGTAGATTGGAGAAATAAGGGGTGTAGTCCGTGATTAACATTGTTTTATGCAGGTTGGCGTAGGAATGTATGTTGTGTGGATGATTTGAAGCGCTGATTGATAAACTGTTGTGCATGACTTGCATTGTGATGATCACGACATATGGACACACACAACCGCGCCTAAAACCCCGGGCGCCGCCTTTAGGAACACAATAGAAGGAATTGAAAATGGAATCTCCGTGAAGAAAAACACGGGGTAATCCACTTTTCAATTCCGCTCGCTTCGAACTATGGATCGAGTCCCAATGCAACGATAGCTGTGCAATGGAATCGGCTCTTTCTAGAACTCGAGGTGAGAACCTTAACCTTAGGTGCCAAACCCTCTGATTTTTAGAAGTTTACCATCACTTGTTTCATGCGCATGTCTTTGGGCGGTTGGTACACCTAAAACCGCACATAAGTCAACGAGTTGGGTTGGTAAGACTCTCTATCCCCCCAAATCTATCACTGTTCATATAAATATAGGCATTTCATTCATTGCATTCTGGTGATTAGATTAAATGCCATTTCGAGGATAGATATGTGCGTTTGTCCCTAACGTCCTTGATAGAAGACGAGGAGGGTGATATCCCACGACGAACACCGAGTGTGCGATAAAGGAGCATACTATGGACATTATTGAGGTATCATCCGATGAAGATGACGAGTTGGGGCAAGTGATCCTGAAGACACAGATCAAAACTGGGGCATCCTTAAACGTTAGGATCACATTCCTTTGTTTCATTTTCCATTACTAGTCCTCTTGTATAGGGTTTATTTTTACCGAGGGTTTCTCTATCTCACCCCTTAGAGTGATTGTATTAGGGATCTATTGGTGTATACATTCAGATGGAACTTGGTTGTATTTCTTTTGATGGGTCATGGGAATGTGATAGTGGCATTTTCTCTAATCATCCGAATACCCCCAAGTCAAGTTTATAATTCCTTTAGAGGAAATTAAAATTGGAAGTCTTACACGACCTTTTGGTCGTATAGAGTAGTCCAATCTCAATTTCTCTAGAAGGAATTATACACTTGAATTGTTTCGTGCATGTTTTACGTCGCTGGTAATCCACGATAATTGATCGAGAATATCGGCGTTGTTTTGAATTTAATGACGAGATAGATGTCCAAATTACTCTCGTTCTTAACAAAACGGCCTCGATTTGGATGCCGTATCTTCAATTAAATTTAAAACACGTTATTATGCCTCGCACTTTTGAGTAATTCGTTCCTCTCGAAATTGATCAAAAGCGATTATTGTGAATTACATTCCTTTCAATAGTATGCTTTCTTTCGAGGAATATTGATAAAAACTTTTCGCGCAAGATTAAAACCCTTGTAAAAGTTCTTGTCCTTATTAATCATGGGTAAGCATAAGATTGAAAGGGGTTTTTGCTTTCTTTTTCAAATTATTCCTTCTGATTCTGTCTTTTCATTTGCAGGTAAAAAAATTGGTAATAGAGAGAAATCTTTTCCTGGATAAGTCTAAGGCTATTCTCTCATCTGATCATGAGCGAGTTATAAAATCAGGACATATTTGCTCGGCTTATCGATATTATGGTTCGGCTCACCCAAGTTGAAGATGTTCGGATGCTCGAAGAAATGAACCATACAGAAGTTAAAACACACACACAAGAGTTCTCATTTATTTTGCTCAGTGGAGGGTTTTCAAAAGCAGGTCATACAATTCGGGGTGGAAAAGTAAAGCCGAAGTGAGCCCTAATTAACGACACGAAGGAGCCCAACTGACCCTCCATGTTATTAATGCTCTGCTCATACTCCCAACTCCGCATGTCATGGTCGGCAAGCCTGAGGAGAAGACTTCTGCATTCTCCCTTAACTTCGGCGACCTTGGCCTCGTGTTCTTCGGTGACTATTTCCAGGTCCCGAACCAGTCCATTCCCGCGAGCTATGTCCGCGGTTATCTTGTCGAGCCGTTCTTCCTGCTAGTCGCTCTGAAGCCTCAACAGAACATTGCGGCGGTCATGCTCGCCGGCGGTCAGGGATAGGGCCAATTGATCCACCAGATTTCTCCTCTCGCGAAGCAACGTCGCGACCCGCTCGTTAGCAAACTCGACGGCCTTTTTGTAACTATCGGCCAGATAGTTGGTCAGCACCAAATGATCAGATCGATCCTCATAACGAGCTCGCAAGACGCGAGCCACGAGAACCTCCCGATTAGCAACACGATAGGCCTCTAAGGAGTGTGCAAAGAGAGTCGGGAAAATTCTATATTCCCTCCCCAGTGTGGTACCTTCGAGAGAAGTGGTATCAAGGTCCTCGAGCAGGACACGGATTTCATCCTTGGTTGCAGAATGATCGGTTATGTGCGCGTAACCGCGACCCAATACGTTATAAAGCTTTTCCCACTGGGCCAAGACATCAGTTGAAAAAGTGCGTACGGGAGAGGAGGCCATTTGCGTTGGGTTGGCTTGAGAATAAGACGAGTCTAACAGAGAGATTAGAAGGAAGAAGCTGATTATGCGAGAACGTTAACCTTCCATACATTAATTCCTCATTTTATAGCAACTCGAGGATGATGAAGGGTCTCAGTAATAATGCTGGTAGAGCCCAGTTAGGGGGTAAAGCAGGAGGTCCCATCACGTGAACCATTGGATTCGTCTCGGTCCGCGATTTCCGGCTTATCAATTAAAAGATGTAAAAGATTTGCCGGGATCACCATTATTAGAGTTAGGTGGGAGGTAAGCGCAACTATCGAAAAAAGCCCTAACAGGATTTAGCACTCACATCACGTTGAAAAGCTAAGCGAGAAATTCAAGGTCTTGACGGGGAGCGTTTGCCTAATGATTTTCTTTCATGCTTGAAGAGCGTCTCCTAAACATACAAAGTCACTCGAAGAAATATTTATAGGGAGCGAGCATACAGGAGAGAGTAGAGAACTCTGAGTGGGCAGGAACCAATCAAACATTTCTCAATCCAACATATTTAAGAGGTTACTGTCAGCTGCTAGAGGCGACTGACTCAAAAATCTCAGAAATTGAACTACTGAGGGATCTCAAAGATTCCAAGATCAAGTCTAACACCAAAACCATGGAGCCCAACACTTCTGGCAACGGAAATCAAAATCACGGCGACGACGACAACGACATCCACGATGCTCAACTCGGGAAAAGAAGACGTCCTCACCAATACTCTCAGGAGGAAACCCAAATGCTGGAAACCCTCTTCAGTAAAAGCCATTACATGAAAAAGAAGTGGAGAATTGAATTGAGCCGGGAGTTGGGGATTAATCAGTCGAGGATCCAGTTTTGGTTTCAAAATAGGAGATCCAAATCGAAGGCTCAACGCAAACGTCAGGTGGTCGAGATTTTAAAGGAAGAAAACCAAAAGCTGCGAACAGAAAACATGAGGTATGAAAAAGCTCTCAATATTACCGTTTGCCCTCATTGCGATAACCTCATCGCCCGCGGTAAGATATTCCCCGATAAGCCTCACGCAATGATTGAAGACGTTCATTTACCACCCTTACTCCCTCGGGGCATCTCCTGCTCAACCAGATTTTGCCGGAGTCACGCATGAGCAGGATGATCCTACGAAGACGATACAAATGCCTCCTGGGGGATGGGATTTGCATCGCTTTGACTGGAGTTACAGTTTCAAGGAGCTGGATGTTACCGCCGACCAGCTCAAAGCATATCAGCCTCATGCACAACAATTTTCGATAGGGTCGGGTCCTGCTGGAGATGAGTTAATCAGTCGTCAAGCCATCGATGCAATTTTGGGCCACGATAAGAGGAGGTTCGCTTGGCCCCCTGAACTGCATTTCAGATTCCTAGACGTGGTTCACCAAATGGGGATCGATTCAGCAACTCCGACGCGCATATTTAAGGCCATGAATGTACCGGGGCTTAGTAAGGAACTGGTCAGGAATCACCTTGCTGCCTACATAAAGCTATTAAAACAGCGTCGAGCGGAGCTAAACCGGGAGGAATCTGTCTCGAGCTCAAAAACTAGGGGCGACCGCCATTGTAATGCTCAGGTATCAAGAGATACCCGGCCAAATCTAAGCATCAATCAAGCTAGCAACCCGACCACCGGCGAACTGAAAGATGATCAGAATGTCCTTCTGGGCCATTTCAACACTTTTCAAGAGCACGTGTCACAAGTACAGCGAGTGCGCACTCCTCCATTCGAGCAGCAGTCGGCTGGTGCTCTGCCTGCCGCTAGTCAACCCACAACAGACGATTTCTTCGATGAGGGGCTCGATGCCTTGTTCAATCAATGGGAAGCTGGCATGCTTGGACAGCCATGATCTAGCACCTGACTCGGGGCACGATGGGTTGGTCGCTACGATCACCCATGGAAAGAAGAACATGTTCACGAGTGGATCACTCTTTTTATCCATTGTAAAGTTCCTATGGGAACATTTTTCTTTAATGGCTATAGTTAATTATGTATGAAAACCAACGCTATCGACGAACATCGTCATGCTCAGTTGCGATGATCCCTTGTTAGATTAAGTCTGAAACCAGGGACGGTCTTTAAATTTTGAGTGGCCACGAATTCATTCCTCACCGAACGCCCAAGATGTTGAAATGAAGAGTAACAGCATGCACAGGGAAAATGCCACTTTCGTTTAAACGATGAAAAGGGGTTGAGAGAAGGTCATGGCGTTAACTCCCATGGAGCTAAATGAATTAAACGGAGTCATTAATTGCGGATCCGCCGCTGTTCCCCACGTTCTCGGGCCTAGCAAATCATAAAAGGCGCCGAAAGATTGTAGACCCACCACTTTGAAGACTGAACTAGGGGACGAGCGCAATACTCGATGAAACCGAATCAATGCAAGAGAGTTTGTGATCCTATCACGAGGAAAAAGAAAAGGGAAGACAGACGAGGAGTAATTGCAGGGTCTCGGGAGGAGCGCTTGCTTGCTGGCCTTCATATGCAGCCTGAAGGATGGTTCTAGGACACGCACAATCACTTGAGAAAATTTCTAGAGTGAGCAAACACGTAAGAGCGAATAGAGAAAGCTGAGTGAACTAGATCAGCCCGAGATACTCCGATCCATCATGTTTAAAAGCTATTCCCATCTGCTAGAAACGCCCGACCTGGACATTTCTGAGCACGAACTGCTGGGAGACTTTGAAGATCCTGGAGCTGAATCCTGCCCGAAGGCCATGGAGACTGACTCCTCCAGCGATGAAATTCTAGGTTTCAGCTACGAAGAAGGAGTATACAATGATGACCGGAGTCGGAAAAGGAAGAAACTGCAACGCCACACTCCAGGCCAAATCCGAGAACTCGAAGCTTTCTTCAATGAATGCTCCACTCCAAGCAGACAACAGAAAATGGAGTTGAGCCGAAAGTTAGGATTGGAGCTTTCGAAGGTCAAGTTTTGGTTCGCCAACAAACGAACCTGGGTGAAACAGCAACACGCAGACCATGAGTTACTGGCCCTGAAGGAGGAGAATGAGAAGCTTCGAGCTGAAAGCGCGAGATATAAGGAAGCTCTGACCAAGGCCGCCTGCCTTAATTGTGGTAATCCTGTTGTCCTCGGCGAGGTGTTCCTCGATGAACCATCCCTGTTAACGAATAACGCTCAACTGTTACCGTATTCTCCACAACATTTTCCGACACAGCCAGATACCGTCGGAGATCTGCATGAGCAAGTCAACACCACAGGGTCAACACCAACATCCTCTGAGAAATGGGACATGAATCATCACAGGTGGAGTTCTCCCAATGACGAACTCGCTGTCGCAGCCAGCCAATCCAAAGTCGGTGAGTCCCTCCCTGGACAACTTTTGAAACGACTAGATCCCGTAGAGAATAGCTACCGAAGTATTGACGATATTTTGGGTGATAAGAGAACAAGGTTTTACTGGACCTATAACTTCACACCAAATTTGTTGATGCAATTCGAGAGCTGGGAGTTGATTCGGCTAGCCCACTACGCATACTCGAGATTATGAATGTGCCGAGGCTCTCTAGAATTAACGTTGAGTCTCACCTCAAGTACTATAGGAGATTGCTAAGGGATGGAAGGATAGCGTTAAACCATCATAAAGCCGGTTGGAGCTCAAGTGCTGGGCAGAGTTACAACCATGATGATTGGAGAGCCAAGAGCACCCAACCGTGTTTCAGCAATGACGGGACCAGCAGTCGTGTCAGCGACTCCTCTAACCCAAATCAGAATGCGCCGCCGAGCTATCTCAATACTCCTCAAGAGTATATGCCACAGTTCCAGCACATAGGGATTCCTCAGTTTGAGCGCGAATCAGTCATTAATGCTGTCCCTGAAGCGGATCTGGCATTGGTAGAGAGTGCACATATAAACCTGCCGGTCATCGGAGGAAGTCCCAATTCGAGGGATCAAATTGCTCACGGCGAGAGCAAAGAGATGAATCCCTCACCTGCAGTCGACGACACCCAATCTGGGCACCAAGGGCTAGAAAGAACAGGCGATTTCCTTGATGAGGAGCTGGACACTTGGATCAATACTCTTCAGGAATGTATGTCTCAACCCCAACAGGGCAATGATGAAGGTTCCAGCTCAAAGACTCCAGTCCCTCACAATGAAGGCGATGAAGGAAATCTGCCCCCAACAATTGTTGATACCCAACTTGAACATCAATGGCTCGAAGACCCGAGCAATTTCCTTGGCGATGAGTTCAATCTTTGGCTCGATCAATTTGGAGCCGGAGGGCCATCGCAGTGGTGACGCAAGGCCGGTGACCAAACGTCTGATGCAAGGCATGGTTACTCGATGAAAAATGCTTAGACGAAAGGGGTGGAACACTCCTATTGAATATGTTGTTGATCGCATTGTAAGGTTCCCACGGGAACATCTTTCATTAATATCTAGAACTAATTGCGCGTGAGTGTCAACATCACCCTTTGAGCATCTTCAAGCCGAGGGCCGTGGATTAATCGCTTAATCCGTGGAGCAAGTTCCCCGAGCAATGACTATCACCCGCGGAGCGTAATGGGATCTACCCCTTCAATACGGAATACGTTTGGCCGCGAAGCCACCTATTTGGTAAAACGATGTATCGTTCCTAAACGATCTTCAATCGAATACCGAAGTAATGTCTCCTTTCTTTCCCTTCTCAGGTGATAAAAGTGGATAAATCACTCAAGGGGCCATTTGTTCAAATAACAGAACAGACGTTGCCCAACCGGAGGCAGCTGAACCATTGATGTTGCAAACACTCCAAGAATGGACAGGCGGATTTGATAGATGTTGTTCATATCAATACGCAACATCAGAATGGGATGAAAATCAAGAGTAAAGTTGTATCGTCCCAACTTGTCTTGAATTTGGGAATATGAATTGGACACTTATTGTTTATCCTTGACAGGGGAGTCGCCTTGCAGACGAACAAGTTTTTACATCCCATGTACTACTCGTTAGAGTACATGACCAAGGGTAGGATGTATCGTTTCGATTTTTGAAAAAATTCGTGAACCCTACAATGATATGCTTCTTTTACATTTGCAGGGATCCGCAGCTGCGACGGACAGGTAAGTATCTCTTTTCCCAGTTAGCTGGAGATAAAAAATGTCAGAATCCTTTCAGCCGGCATAAAGATTTTCCAATGCATCGATATTCATGATTTAAATCGGGAGGTTGCCCAAAGCATGAATAAAACATGCACGATACATCACAAAATCCCCTCGATGGATAAATTTTGGGAAAGAAAGAAATGAATTTTTCCAAATATGATTATTTGTCACATCATTCAAAAGGAAGTTTACTCAAAAGAGAGGCGAGCCCAGTCCAAACACATCCTACATACACTTGAGAGACGAGGGAAGTGAATCGGATAGCAAAATCTGTACCTACGGAGGTAGGGGGACCATTCGCAGCGATTACATGGATTGGGACGACGGAGGCGTTCGTTTCATATTCCCAAATACTACAGGTGACCATTGATAACCCCTTTGAACGGAGGTTTTCATTATCAGCCCTGTCGAGAACCACCCCACATCGGGGCAGAATAGAAGTAAGTCCAACCAGCATCAGGAGAAATGGTTAGAAATTTTGTTGCTCGGACTAACATTAATCTTCGTGTGTTGTTTATATGGTAATCCAAGTGCCATAGGATGACGAGAAGCATTCATTTCTCTATCCCACATACGTTTATCCTTTGCACAACCAAGTCCGAGCCTGCAAATTCCTTTCATGAACCCGTTGGTGATCATTGCACATTTCAAGATGGATGCAACATCACTTTAGAAACGGAAGAGCTTAAGACTAAGGGATTACAAAGAAATTCCTGGATTTATGGTAAAAGCATGTTTAGACTTTCGATCATATGTCTAAAGTGATCTCCTGAAGATGAGAAAAATGGGATTTCAAAAGAAAAATAAAAAAAAAGATGAAAATGAGAAAAAAATCCCCGGCATCAAGAAAAAGCAAAGTGCCTGGTAAAAAGCAAGGCTGATGCCCCGTGCAAGCTGTTTGATTGACCCACAATAAAGTCTAGATGGGAAAAGAGGAAATCCCCGAAGGAGCCAAATTCCAAAAAAGGCTGCTCGCCAAATGGTGTCAAGCACGGAATAAAGGCGCAAAAGAGAAAGGACAGGTAGCAAATCTGCAATGATCACCAATGTCAAACTCTCCAAGAATTTTGGGCCAAAAACAAGCCTTTTTTCTGTCCCCAATCCTACCCAATGTTACGACCTCGAAGGAGTCTTCTCTGACTAAGACACTTGGGTTGACATATAGCTTAGCTCGAAGAAGTACGAGCAAGACTATTTCTCTCTCATTTTGCAGGGTTCTTGACTTGTAAACCCGGAGCAGATGGTGAAGACTTTCATTCAATGGCCCTCGACTCCAAAGCGGGTCCCCTTTGAAAGCCAATATCCAAGCCTGACATTACGGTCCGTGGAAGACCTCCCGATCGATCAGAATGTATGCGCTGCGAATGATCCTAAAACCTAGGCACAGGTTAGTAGGAAGTTGAACGCATTCCTTACAAAAGACCATTATCACAGAGCGGTGAGGAGCCCTCTTGGATGAGAAATTCTCCAATAGATGTTTTGAACGAACTCTTTTTGGAAATTTCAAATTGTTTGATCCAGATTTTCCGTGCAAGGGATTTGTGATCACATTTGCATGTTGCGAGAATGCTTTGGATAACCTCCAGCATCAAAACGCACATTTCATGATTAAGACTTAAATCATACGGTTTTGTCAGATGGACAACCGTCTTCTTCCCTAAGATTACTAATGTTTTCTTGGCGAAGAAAAATTTTTCAGGCTCGAACTTCTGCATGATCCGTTGGAAACACCAATCTCCCGGAATGTCGCCTCAACAGACTCAAGTGAAGCTTTGTCAAGATAAAATCTTTCACTGCTTCAAAACTGAATTCCCGACAAATTTCGGGATCTTTCAAAAGAAGGGATGAGGATAGAGCCCTTTTTCAAAATCAGACAGTCTCATCGGACGTGGAGAACCCTCGTCATGAGACCCCCTTTTCAAAATCAGACAGTCTCATCGGACGTGGAGAACCCTTTTCAAAATCAGACAGTCTCATCGGACGTGGAGAACCCTCGTCATGAGATCCCTTTTCAAAATTTAGGCAGTCTCATCGGACGTGGAGAACCCTCGTCATGAGACCCATTTTTCAAAAATCAAGCAGTCCTAGCTTGACGTGGAGAACCCTCGTCCTAGGATCACTTTTCAAAAATATCAAACAGTCTCATCGGACGTGGAGAACCCTCGTCATGAGACCCCTTTTCAAAGCAAATCAAAGGTAGAAACCGCCTGAAGGGTCAAAACAAAGGTAGAAACCGCCTAAAGGGTCAAAACAAAGGTAGAAACCGCCTAAAGGGTCAAACAAAGGTAGAAACCGCCTAAAGGGTCAAACAAAGGTAGAAACCGCCATAAGGGTCAAACTAAACTTGAAGGTAGATACCGCCTAAAGGGTCAAATTTGGTAGATACCGCCTCAAGGGTCAACTTATTGGTAGATACGCCATAAGGGTCAACACGAGGTAGATACCGCCTTAAGGAGCAACACGAAGGTCTGATCCACCATACGGATTAAAATCTCTAGCAAATCCCAAAGCGTGGGGATGCGCCTTCCTTAGGTTCCTACCAATTAGGAATCCCATAATGGTATGACCTACCATACAGGTCAGAGCTTAATCTCCCTAGGATTTTCTGTGACGAGTCCTAGGCATCTTCTTGAAAGTTGTTGCAACCGGCATCATCCGACAGGTGAGCTTCAGGTAAGCCTCTCTCACTACGGCCCATATTCAAATTGTTAGAGCAAACCGGGGATCAATTTAAACATTCATCAAAAGGCTTAAGGTTCCAATGTCATAGCATTTCTTTTTCCCAATCGAGTCAGTCAAGATCCAGGTGTCATTTTGTCTTTGAAAGCAACCTCTGGCGAGCTCACTCTCAAAGAGGGGCAGCTGTTGACACCTGATTTTTGACCATTTACTATTGTGCTTTTTATTCTTTAAAATTAATTAAAAATATCAAAAAAGGTCATAAAATCACAAAATCAACTTTGGAAGCCTTGGCCTAGCCTCGGGGACCAATTTTGAACAAAAAATATTTTTTGGTATTTTATAATATTTTTCGAATTTATTTAATTATAAAAATACCCAAAAAATCAGAAAAATACCATTCGTGGTCAGCAAAATACACAAAAATATTCAATAATTTTGTTGTAATTTCCTCTTCAAGTGTGTCACTTTAAATCTCAAAAATTCGGCTCGGGTCACTATGTTCTTTAACAAACATAAACCCGAACCGAGCCCAAAAATTCCTTTTCGAGTCTTTTAATTTTTAATTTCCACTTTTTATAAGCTATGACATCGTATTCTAAAGTCTTGAAGTGCAATTAGGTCAATTGGCCCTCCAATTTGATCAATTTTAACCAAAAGGGCTTAATTGCATAAAAATCTTTCAATTTAGTCTCCGGTTTCACAACTTTTGAAATTAAATTTCATGCGGGCATACCCATTCAAATTAAACACCTCTACCCTATAGTTTTCATCATGATGAATCCATTGGTGGCCTCAATTTGGGATAATTTGATCGTTTAGGCCCTCGATTAAGCAAAAATCATTTTCGGATCCTAGGGACAATTTGGGGTTTTCATTAAATTTCAATCAATTGATTCACAAAAATACCCATATTTGACAGAAAATATGTCAAGGAGTCCGATTTTGACATCAATTTTATGAAAAGGGTACGATTTGGGGCCCGATTTGACAAATTCAAGTCGAACCGGGCCGGTCGGGTTAGGCCCGACCCGGCCCGGTTCGACCGGGTCTGCAACTTGCAGACCCACCGGCCGAAAGCAGGGGAGGGCAGAGCATTAAAAAAACAAGCTTGGGGGCCAGATTTTTGAGTAAAGAAGGACGACGAATGAGTGCGGGGGACACGACCGAGTGGTAGACAATCGTTTTGCGAGTTGAGGGACCCGGGAAATGGCTGGTCGGCCATGAAAATAGGGGAGAGCCGAGAGAGAAGGAGAAGAGGGGAACCGAGAGGGAAAAAGGATTTTTGGGGAGAGTTAGAGCAGGAGAAGTATTCTCCAAGTCGCGAGGAGCTTGAAGCCACATCGCCGAAGCAACCACGGTCGCCGACGATGCTGAACCAGGTCGGTATCTGCCCCCGACCTCCGTTTTTCTTTGTGCATGCAAGGTGTTCGACGAAATGCTTGAGAGAGCTCGTGTTTCCTTAACTCTCGGTCACGTCATTCCCGATTTTGTTTCGTGTGATTTTGGCTATAAGATACCTCTAGGAAGGACCAACTCTCAGTTCTGTTTGGCAAATTTTTTTTGCATTAAACTGCATTGAGAACGGAGATCCAACCATCGCCGGCCATGGCCTCGACGGTGAGCTGTCGATCGACGCTAACCTGCGGATTTCCAGCTCTGGACGAGCTGAGGTAAGCTCCTTGAACCTTCATGGATGCTCGGTGAATAATCGGAATCGGTTTTAGATAAAAAAAAATGTCGCCAAGGCTTCACCGGAACCGGGACTGTGAAGGTCCGGTTCGTCGGTTTTCAACGTGTTCATGGCTATAATTTATGTTGTTTATTAGTGTAGAGAGCCTGAGGAGTCGAATGGTGAAGAAATCTGTAAAAAAATTTGGAGTTTTGGTCGAGTTTTGGATTTTTCCGGGCGACTTCGCCGGAATAATCACTGTTCCGGCGAAGCGCCGGTGTCTTCTCCGGCGGGGCTGGTCCGGTCAACGGGTCAGCGGCTGACGTGGCTTGCCACGTCAGCAACCACGTCAGCCGTGTGGGGGGGCCGCGGCCTTAAAAATAAACGCCCAGATCGGACGGCCGTGGCTTCGCCACGTGTCGCGATCTGGGATTTTTGAAAAATAAAAAAATGATTTTTCAGATTAACAAATGATTTTCGGAAAATAAAAAATAAAATCAATCGGATGGTTACAATTCCGCCAAGTGGCACTTCGTGGAGCGTCCGATCTTGTCCGAGATCAGACGCATCAGAAGAGGCCACGTGGCGCAATAAGATCCGTCCGATCCGTGGATTTTCTGATAAATTAAAAAAATGATAAAAAAAATAGAAAAACCTTCACAAAATCAAAACGGCGTCGTTTTAGGCTGGTTTCGACCAGTAGGGTCGGGCCGGGCGCCCGCGAGGCGCGAGCCGGGTCTGACCCGGCCCGGAAAATATTTTTAATATTAAAAAAATTCAGAAAATAATAAAAAAAATAATAAAAATTTGAAAAATCAATAAAAAATGGAAAAATATAAAAAAATTCAAAAAAATTCGGAAAATTCATAAAAATTCTAAAAAATTCCAGAAAATAGGAAATGGCCACATTCAACTGGTCACGACCTGTTTCGGGTCTTTTGACCCCCGAACCTTCCAGAAATGACGGTTTTGCCCTTTCGGCAAACCGTCTTCCAAAAAAATTCTAAAAAATCCAGGAAAATCCCAAAAAAAATAGGAAATGGCCACAGACAACTGGCCAAGACTCATTCCGGGTGTTTTGAACCCCGACCCTTCTTAAAATGACGATTTCGCCCTTTGGACGAATCGTCTTCCAAAAATTGATTGTGATTGATAGGAATAGTCGTCCAATCTGCATGAAACCCTGAATCAAACCTACCCCACCCAAACTTGCGTCTGCATGAACTCTTAGTCAGGAAAATCACTCGTGTTGGGTACCGAAAGGGCGTTGGTAATGACACCAGCGTAACCAAGTCCCCGAACCCAAAATCTCTGGTTCCGCAGAACTGATCGATCTCTCCCAATCGGTCGGTAAGGTTTTCGGTCTACCCTCCAAGAAAGATCGGTGGCGACTCCAAATGCATGCACAATTTGCACATGCCACCACGACCACACTGAAGGTCGAAAGCGATCGACTCTTATCGTCGAAGAATACTCCCCGCCGCGATTTGGTATGGGCCTGGAGGGCCCGCGCCGATCCAAGACCCGCGATCGGTAATCCATTAGCCGCGTCCGCTTTCGGACGGGTCGCGACAGAATGTCATCGTGGAGTGGCTGGACAATGAAGCCACTTCCTCTGAGTAAAGAGACTCTTCCTCTGCCTTTAAATACTGCATTTAAAACTTTCTGCATTTCATTGTATCTTCTTTCCTTATTGTACGCATAAGAAAGCGCCTTTGGATCTCCGGCCGTTGGTCCAAATAGCACATCTTGTAACGCGGCCCATTGTCGCGACCCGTCCGGAAGCGGACGTGGCTAATGGATTACCGATCGCGGGTCTTGGATCGACGCGGGCCCTCCCAAGCCCATACCAAATCGCGGCGGGAGTATTTTTTAAAGGATTCGATGTTAAGAGTCGATCGCTTTCGACCTTCAGTGTGATCGTGGTGGCACGTGCAACTTGTGCATGCATTTGGAGTCGCCACCGGTCTTTATTGGAGGGTAGACCGGAAACCTTACTGATCGATTGGGAGAGGTCGATCAGTTCTGCGGAACCAGAGATTTTGGGTTCGGGGACTTGGTTACGTCGTGTCATTACCAACGCCCTTTCGGTACTTAACGCGAGTGATTTTCCTAGCTAAGAGTTCATGAAAAAATCATTTGAGAAGGCAACATTGATTGATTTTAACCTAAGTCACTAACAAAGGTTATCATGCGGGTGCACAATCAATTAATGGAAAATCCAGAAATTAATATAATCAGGGGAGCATGTGCCACACAAGTTAATTCTTTTTTTTTTTAATTTTTATATGAATGCATGAAAGACTATACTATATGTGATGCATGAAATTATTCTATGATGTAATGACATGAATTACATGTAAGGCTAAACTAGATGACATGCAAATTAAATGAATGCACAAATGAGACCATGATTTAATTAAATTAACTACGTGGCATATAAATTAAGTAAAATCAAGACATGCAATTCTAATATGCTATTTAAGCTAAAATGCAATCTAACATGACATGGCATAGATGACATGGCAAAGATAAATGACATGGCATGACAAAGATGACGCGGCAAAGATAACGTGGCAAAGATGACATGGCATGGATGACATGGCATGGATGATGTGGCATGGATGACATGACATGGATGCGTGGCATGGATGACATGACATGGATGACGTAGCCTAGATGACATGGCAAGGATGAATTTATTATTTTCGGATGAATTTATTTCCTAAAATAGAACTATGCCAAAACAATTCTTATCTTGCATATTTTAGAGTCTAAATTGACTTAAACCCTAATATACTAGAGACAATTTATTTTAGACATGAAATTTTATTTAAACATGCAATTTATATCCTAAAATGCAATCTAATCTAATTATTTACAAAAAGGATTGGATGTGCGATTATCTATGTGGTGCTATTTTATTGAAAAAATATGTAATTTTTAAATATGGAAATGAATGAATGCAGTTTTTTTGTTTTTGCAATATTTTTTAGAGTTTTCTTTTTATAAAATGCAAGGCAATGCGAATTATAATGAAATAAAGAAGGATATTAAAAGAACATAAACATAACGAAAGGGGATAGGATCCGATGAATTTTACGACGTCGGAGTCCGTCGGTATTCGTGCAACAAGGTGTAGAGATATAAACCACCAGCAGGAGGCTCAGTCTTCCGATTCTAGGGTAGTACAATATAATTTGTAGGAAATAAATGAACACAATGCCTTTGACACCAATAGGAGGCTCGGCCTTCCGATTCTGGGTCTGATAGGCGAAATAACATAAAGTAAATATACAGCAAATATTTAGACACCAACAAGAGGCTCGGCCTTCCAATTCTGGGTCTAATAAGTAAAATGTAGAAAATGCACACTTTTATTGGATGCAATGCAATGCAAAGCAAATGATTTTTAAAAGACGCATTGATTCAAAAAAAAAGACAAACTCAAAAAATATACGAGCTCAAGCAATCAATCACATCTTCGCATACTAAAGTGGAAGAAAATTACCTTCAATTGCTCGAGAAAAATCTATTCGCACAAGTTGTCACTTGCGTTATGTCAACACGAGCATAAAATATCACAATGAGGAGGTTGATTACATCAGTGAAAGAATTACAAAGAGTTTTTTTTTTATGGAAGCACAAGAAACGAAACACTACGAGAAGAGTTTCCTTCTCTTCTCTTCTCTTCCTCCTCCTCCTCCTCCTTCTTCTTCTTCTCCCTCAACTCTCTCTCTTTGATTTTTGGTTTTTTTTTCTCTCGCTCAGCCTGTCGTCCAGACCCAAAATCGTCCGGTTTTTCGACCATAACTCTTTCGTTAGGCATCGTATGGGAACGATCCATATACCATTGGAAAGCTTATTCTCTTGCCGTTCTAATGACATATCGTGAGTCCAATTTGGCCCAGCCATTTGTCCCGTAGAGCTTTTGGAAGGAGCAAAGGTCAGACTGATCAGACTTGAGTCCGCGAGCGTCAAATTGGATTTCCGGGTTTGTTTTGGGTTCAATCTTGGTAAGACCACCTCCCACTCCTTGTTAAGACATATATTATTGTGTTTTATGGTTTAAAGATGGATTATATTTGGATTTAAGGGCTGATCCCTTATGGTTTTGTTCGAAAAATCTGAACCGGTTCTGTCAAGGTGGTGCCATGAACATTGTGAGTGATTCAAGGGCTTGCCTTGCTTCCAATATTCGATAAGATGTCTCTAGCACATAACTTAGGAATCTAGCAAGCTGAGATTGTAGTCTAGTTGAGTTTTGGATGGGTTTTAATGGTGGAATTGAAGGAGTTTTCTGGGACAGATTCTGGTCATTGGGCGATTGAAAACCGTCCGGTTTTTCGGCCATAACTCTTTCATTAGGAATCGTATGGGAACGAGCCATATACTGTTAGAAAGCTTATTCTCTTGCCGTTCTAATGACATATCGTGAGTCCAATTTGGCCAAGCCATTTGTCCCATAGAGCTGTTTGAAGGAGCAAAGGTCAGACTGATCAGACTTGAGTCCGCGAGTGCCAAATTGGATTCCCGGGCTTGTTTTGGGTTCAATCTTGGTAAGACCACCTCTCACTCCCTACATTTTACTTATTAGACCCAGAATCGGAAGGCCGAGCCTCCTGTTGGTGTCTGAATATTTGTTGTGTATTTACTTTATGTCCTAGCATTTCATGCATCATATAATTAATTTGTATTGTATTGCATTTAATAAAAGTGTGCATTTTCTACATTTTACTTATTAGACCCAGAATTGGAAGGCCGAGCCTCCTGTTGGTGTCTAAATATTTGCGGTATATTTACTTTATGTTATTTCGCCTATCAGACCCAGAATCGGAAGGCCAAGCCTCCTATTGGTGTCCAAGGCATTTTATTCATTTATTTTCTGCAAATTATATTGTGCTACCCCAGAATCGGAAGGCCGAGCCTCCTGCTGGTGGTTTATACCCCCACACATTGTTGCACGAGCACCGACGGACTCCGACGTCGTAAAATTCACCGGATCCCATCTCCTTTGCTTATGTTTATGTTGTATAATGACTTAATATCTTCTTTATTTTTTGCATTGTGTTGCGTCTTATAAAAACAAAAACAAAAAAAATGCTAGATTGGATGGCTGCAGATGAGCCACGTGTCGTGATCCGATGATTTTCAGAATAAAAATATTTTTAACATTAAAAGAAATGAATTTCGAATTTTACAAAAATTAAAATGATTCGATTGTCACCGAGACGCCACGTGGCGAGTTAGGGACCGTCAGTTGGGATTTATTTTCAGAAAATTTATAAAAAAAATCAAATAAAAAAAATTCAAAAAAATGAATTATTAAGAAAAAAAATTCAAAAAAATTTGAGAAAAATTGCAAAAAATTCAATCAACTTAGGTACCGAAAGGGCGTCAACTCTGACAGTTGACGTAACTAAGTCCCCGAACCCATTTCTCTGGTTATCGCAGAATTGAATAGAAACTCCCGACTATTCAATAGGGTGGTCCAATCATACCCTCCAAAAAATGATTGGTGGCGACTCCATGGCATGCACACTTAGCACATGTCACCAGACCACACTGAAGGTCGACTACGCATACCTCCGTTGCGATTTGGGTAACGGGCCTTGGGAGAGGCCCGCGTCCGACTAGACTGGACGGCCCATTAGCCCTCGAGAGCCCACCACGGCGAACCTCGAGAGGGTCGCGACACCCATCTTGCATTCAATAAAACCACGCATGTTTTGGTTAAGGGCATATGGAACCACGAATCAGCCCAATGATGATAATAGTCTTCCACACAGAAGCTTGAGGCCTGATTTGCCATATGATTCCTAATTTCCAAAAGATTTCCGCAGGGGCCGGGATGTCCAATGATATGAGGATTAGTCCCGTTTGTACCTATATCTGTTTCGAAAACTTTTTCGAAAAGACTTTTCATGATCATGCATGTCATTTTGACGGAATCCAAACTAACCATACTCATGACATTTCAGGCATATCATCTCAAACATGCATACCAGGTTGTTACAAAATTCGGATCCCTCCATTAACCACTCCTATAGCATTGAGGAAGATGAAGACGAGGGTTATGCATCTATACGCAGAGATTGGAATACCTTTGAAGAGTCGAAGCCTCCTACCTTAGAAGAACCAGTCGTTATTAATTTGGGAGACGCCGAGAACATCAAAGAAGTCAAGATCGGCGGACACCTATCCCGAGATGAGAAGCTTGAGTTCACCAAATTACTAAAAGAATATCAAGACATCTTCGCATGGTCTTACGCAGATATGCCAGGCCTTGACCCTAAGATTGTGGAACATGCATTACCCACGGATCCCGGTATCAAACCTGTCAAACAAGGCAGCAGGCGGATGAAAGCCGAGTTAGAAGACAAGATCAAGGAAGAAGTCATGAAACTTCTTAGGGTAGGCTTCATTGAAGCTATCCCATACTCAGACTGGATTGCAAATATAGTCCCCGTCATGAAAAAGGATGGAAGAGTTCGAATCTGCGTGGATTACCGAGATCTGAATAGAGCAAGTCCAAAAGATGATTTTCCACTCCCCCACATTGATGTATTGGTGGATAGTACGGCGGGTTATGAGTTATTCTCATTCATGGATGGATTCTCGGGATACAACCAAATCTTCATGAAACAAGAGGACAAACCCAAGATTGCATTTACCACACCATGGGGAAATTTTTGCTACAAAGTCATGCCCTTTGGATTGAAAAACGCCGGGGCCACCTACTAGAAGGCTATGGTCACATTATTCCATGATATGATCCACAAAGAGATTGAAGTATATGTCGATGACATGATCGCTAAATCCAAGAAAGAACAGGATCACATACGGGTATTAAGGAAGCTGTTTGAGCGCCTGCGTAAATACAATTTAAAGCTGAACCCTAACAAATGTGTGTTTGGGGCAAGATCCGGGAAACTCCTCGGGTTCATAGTCAGCAACAGGGGCATTGAATTGATCCCTCAAAAATTCAAGCCATCCACGATTTGTCAACTCCCTCCACAGTAAGAGAAGTGAGAAGCCTTCTAGGGAGATTGAACTATATTGCCATATTCATCAATCAGCTGTCTGATGTGGCTAAGCCAATCTTCAAACTGCTTAAGAAAGGCGCGAAAGTAGCATGGGATGCTGAATGTAGCAAGGCATTCCAAATGATCAAGAACTATCTGATCACACCGCTAGTGCTTGTGCCACCAATTCCCGGTCACCCATTGACCTTATATCTAACTATACAGCAGGAGTCCTTGGGAGTTTTACTTGCCCAAACAAACCCGATAGATGGAAAAGAAAGGGCCATCTATTATCTGAGTAAGAAATTCACACCATCTGAAGAAAAATACATACCAGTTGAAAGGGCCTATGTAGCAGCGGTATGGGTACTTCGTAGACTAAGGCAGTATACCCTACACCACCATATCCAGCTCATAACAGAGAACGATCCTGTCAAATACCTCCTGGAGAAACCCGCTTTAATTGGGAAATTGGCAAAATGGCAAGTGATGTTGTCTGAATTTGACATCAAGTGTTCTCTACAGAAGTCAGTAAAAGGGAGAGCTATAGCTGACATGCTGGCAGAAAGCCCATCAAGCAATGAGTCCCCTGAAGTAATAAGCACAGAGGGTCAAATTCTGAACTTAGCAGAGGACAAATGGATCATGTATTTCGATGGTGCTGTCAATCTATCAGGGGCAGGCACTGGGGCAGTACTGATATCCCCAAATGATCAACATTACCCTGTCGCGGCAAAGATAACTTTTCCTTGCACCAACAACATTTCAGAATATGAGGCGTGCATTCTGGGTTTATGATTGGCCATTTCTATGAAGATACCTAGGTTACAAGTTTTTGGAGATTACATGCTCATCATCCTATAGACACAGGGAGAGTGGAAGACGAAAGACGCAAAGCTCATCCCTTATCACGAATACCTTGAAGAGTTGATACTTGGGTTCGAAGAAATATCATTCGAGTACCTATCAAGGTCTCAAAATGCATTAGCCACCCTAGCCTCGATGTTACAAACAACTGAAGGGTTGGATGTAGAACCTCTGAGGATCGGCATAGTCGAAAAGCCAGCTTATTGTATGCTAATTGAAGAAGAATTTGATGGAGAGCCATGGTACTATGACATCAAAAATTACCTCTCGAAAGGGGAATTCCCTAAAGGATGCCATTCAGGAGACCGAAAATACATAACCAAGACGGCCGGCAAGTTCTTCCTCAATGGACAAATTCTGTATAAGAGATCGTTTGATTCTACTCTGTTAAGATGTGTAGATGCCAAAGAAGCAAATATTCTCATGAAAGAGATCCATGAAGGTGTGTGTGGGCCTCACATGAACAGCCACCTCCTCGCCCGGAAGATCATGCGGCTTGGTTATTATTGGATGACCATCGAATCAGACTGCTGTCAGCACGTCCGGTCATGCCAACAATGCCAAATATACGGGGATAAGATTAATGCACCCCCGAACGAATTGCACCAAATGTCCGAAGTTTGGCCTTTCTCTATGTGGGGCATAGACATGATGGGACCTATTAATCTTGTAGCTTCAAATGGTCATCGCTTCATCTTGGTAGCGATTGATTACTTCACAAAATGGGTAGAGGCCAGCTCTTACAAGAATGTCACTGCAAGAAATGTGGCAAGATTCGTCAAAAGAGATATCATATCCCGGTATGGCACCCCTCAAGCGATCATCACAGATAATGGGTCTAACCTGAACAACAAGATTGTCGACGATCTGCTGGATCACTTTAGCATTCGACATCTGAATTCATCTCCTTACCGCCCACAGATGAATGGGGCAGTAGAAGCAGCCAACAAAAATATCAAGAGAATCTTGGCTAAAACAGCAGAAAACTACAAGGATTGGCATGAAAGGCTACCCTTCGCCTTAATGGCTTACAGAACGTCAATCAGGACTTCTACAGGGGCAACTCCTTATAGTCTGGTGTATGGAGTGGAAGCAGTTCTACCCGTGGAAGTTAAGATTCCCTCTTTAAGAATCTTATCAGAGGGTAGATTCTCCGAGTCAGAATATTTCAAGCACAGATATGAACAGCTGAATTTAATAGACGAAAAGCGTCTTAAAGCCATTTTCCATGGACAAACTTACCAGAAGAGGGTAGCCAGGGCGTTCAATCAAAAGGTCAAGACCAGAAACTTCGAAGTAAATAACTTGGTAATTAGGAAAGTTTTGCCGAGTGCTACCCATCCAGAGGGAAAATTCACTCCGAATTACGAAGGCCCCTACATTGTCAAGAAGATCCTCACGGGAGGAGCATTGATTCTTGTAAACACCGAGGGAGAAGAACTGGGGCACCCTGTAAATTCAGATGCTGTGAAGAAATATTACCCTTGAAATAAAATCAGATTCCGACCATATGACTTACCCCGAACTAAGCCTACTCTTCATGATAGTCTTGGCATAAGCATGTCATCCATCCATACATACATTAGCATGTGTTCAATATTGCAGGACCCAAGGAAGCAGGGTCGCGATCAATCAGAATACATGGTCAAGAGAACTTACTGTCATGATTTGCATGAATCTATCCACTTCCATTGAAGTACATGACCAAGGGTAAGGTGTATCGTTCTAATTTTCTGAAGTTCGAGAGCATACACTGACATATTCCCTTTATGATTTTCAGGAATCCCTAGCCGCGCTGGGCAGGTAAGTATTCCTTTCCCAATCTTTTAGGTTTTTAAGACTGTCAGAATCTTTATCGCTAGGATTTAAAAGATTCTTGGAATCTAGCATGCATTCAAATCCCATGCCAAGAAAGACGCAAAATTCTCACAGTCATGTTATTGGCATTCATGTTTAGATCTGGAGGTTATCCGAACATGATTGAAATAGACATTGTGCATCATAAACCCCCTTTTGAGGGTAAGTTTTGGAGAAAACGAAATGAACTTTTCCAACAAGGGTTGTTTAGAACTGTTTAAAAGGATATTTCCTCAGACAAGAGGCAAGCTGGATCCAAACACGTCATATACACACTTGAGAGATAAGTGGAGCGGTAAGGATAGCAAGACCTTGACCTACGGACATAAGTGTTATTCGTAGTGATTACATGGATTGAGACGACGGAGGCATTCGTTTCTCTATTAGAAACACTACAGGTGACCATTGATAACCCTTTGAACGGCGATTTCATTCTTTACCCCTGTCAAGAACCACCCCACATTGGGGCAAACTGGAGGTACGTCCAGCGGTATCATGAGATAAATGGTTAGAAGTTCTCTTGCTCAGACTTGCATCAATCTTCGTGTGTTGCTTGTCATTTTAACTTCTATGATAATTCAGGTGCTTTAGGATGACGAAAAGCATTCATTTCTCTATCCTATACACTTCTACCCTTTGCACAGCCCAGTTGAGCCTATACGTTCGTTTCACAAACCCGTTGGTGATCATTGCATATTCCAAGACGGAAGCAACGTCGCTTCAAGAGCGGAAGAGTTAAAAATATAGGATTTATGAAAAATTCCTAGATTAATGATTGGGTGCTAAGATTCAAGTTGTACATCTAGCACACTCATTTGAAAATCCTGATCCCCAAAAGAAAAGAAAAGAAAAGGTGGGATCCCGACAAAAGATGAGAAAAACAAAAAAGAGAGAAAAATTCAATCTTGGGCATCAAGAAAAAGCAAAGTGCCTGGTAAAAGCAAGGCCAATGCCCATCCAAATATTTGTACACTTGTGAATCAGATATTTGATCTTGTAAATGCCAAAAGATGGCATGATACCTTTGTATAGGTCACTAGTGAGATCTGATTGTAAAAGAAAATCCCAAGGGAGCTGGACGGCAAAGGATACTCCCAGATTATGTCGCATTCAGATGATGAAAGCGTAGGCAAGATGTTGACGCCGTCTCAACATGAAAGAGATATTCTCTAAAGATAAATGTGCGCTTCGAAGACTGACAATGCTCTTCAAAGACTGAAGACGCTCTTTGAACCAGAAGGGGCAAGATGGCAGCAAACTTGCAGTGATCACCAACGTTAAACCCTTCGCATATTTTGAGCCAAGAACGAGCCTTCTATAGGTCCACAATCCTACCTACATTACAACCCTGAAAAGCCTTTTCTGATTAAGGCACTTCGATTAACATAGGGTTTAATGTCTAAGCTTAGCTCGAAGAAGTTCGAGCAATATTATTTCTTTCTCATATTGCAAGTTTCTTGACTTGTAAACCTAGAGCAGACATTGAAGACTTCTCTTCGAAAGCCTTGACTTGCACGCAAGTCTCCCTTTGAAAACCATTGACCAAGCCCAGCATTACGGTCCTTGGGAAGTCCTCCTGATCGATCGAGGTGTATTCACTGCGAATGATCCTGAACCCTAGGCGCAGGTTTGATAGGAAATTCGAGTGCATTCTTGGTAAAAGACCATTACCTCAAAACGGTAAGAAGTCCTCTTTGATGAGAATACTCCATTGGACATTTTAACCAAACTCTTTTGATAATTTCAGATTGTTTGATTCAAACTTTCCCCACAAGGAATTTTTGATCACTCCCGTATGTTGCAAGGTGTTTTGGATAACCTCCAGCATCGTAATGCATTCATTGAAATTTTTTCATGACTATGATATAAGTCATAAAGTGCTGTCAGTTTGACATCAGGTATCACTTAAAGACCATTGATGTGCCTTTGGTAAGAAAATTTTCAGGTTGGAGCTTCTGCAAGATTCTTGATGACTTCAGCTCCTAAAATGGCTCGTATCACTCTTGGTGAGAAACGTTTAACATGTCTAAACTTCTGCAGAATTCCTGGTATCCCTAGACCTCAGAATGCTACTTCTTTTGTGAAGAATATATTTCAAGTCTAAACTTCTGCAGGACCCCTGGTAACCTCAGGTCTTAGAATGACACATTTCTCTAAGAATGAGAGTTTATATGCCTGAGCTTCTGACAGATTCTTGGTAACCCCAGATTCTAGAATGCTATTGTTCTTGGTTAAACTTCTATAGGAATCATGGTAACCCCAGATTCTAGAAGGATGCCTTATTCTGTGAAGAAGAGCTTTCAAGTTTATTTTCCTGCAAGATCCTTGGTAATTCCATATCTCGGGAAAACACATTCTTATGAACAATTTTGTAGGTTTGAACTTTCTGCAGGATACCTGGAGTCCCCAGATCCCAGAATGTCACCTTCAATGTCGAAAGGACAACATTCAAGATAGTCTTTCTGCGAGATCTCAGGTAGCCCCTAGATCCTAGAAAAATCTCATCAAAGTTTTTGCAGGTTTAAGTTTTCTGCAGGACACTTGGAATCCTCAAATCCCAGAATAACGCCTTGCATGTTGAAAGGACAATTTTCAAGATCAGCTTTCTGTAAGGTTCTAGGTAACCCCTAAACCCAGAATAGCTCATGTGGTGAAGCCTAAAGGTTAGGCACACCTCACTTGTATGAATCCTAGTTAATTCCTTAGAATATAGGATCAAAAACTATTGACAAAATCTGCTTCCTGTGAGGTTCTAGGTAACTCCTAAACCCAGAATAGCTCATGTGGTAAAGCCTCAAGGTTAGACACGCCTCACTTGTATAAATCCTAGTTAATTCCTTAGAATATAGGATCAAAATGTTCGACAATCCCTAAGAGACTGGGTGCGTCATCCATAGGTTCCTAGCAGAGAGGAGTCCTATTCTTGGCCTGATCCCCCTGACGGATCAAAATGTTCGACGATCCCTAAGAGACTGGGTGCGTCATCCATAGGTTCCTAGCAGAGAGGAATCCTATTCTCGGCCTGGTCCCCCCGACGGATCAAAATGTTCGACAATCCCTAAGAGACTGGGTGCGTCATCCATAGGTTCCTAGCAGAGAGGAATCCTATTCTCGGCCTGATCCCCCGGACGGATCAAAATGTTCGACAATCCCTAAGAGACTGGGTGCGTCATCCATAGGTTCCTAGCAGAGAGGAGTCCTATTCTCGGCCTGATCCCCCTGACGGATCAAAATGTTCGACGATCCCTAAGAGACTGGGTGCGTCATCCATAGGTTCCTAGCAGAGAGGAATCCTATTCTCGGCCTGGTCCCCCCGACGGATCAAAATGTTCGACAATCCCTAAGAGACTGGGTGCGTCATCCATAGGTTCCTAGCAGAGAGGAATCCTATTCTCGGCCTGATCCCCCTGACGGATCAAAATGTTCGACAATCCCTAAGAGACTGTGTGCGTCATCCATAGGTTCCTAGCAGAAAGGAGTCCTATTCATGGTCTGATCCACCATACGGATCAAAACTTTTGACAATCCCTAAGAGACTGGGTGCGTCATTCACAGGTTCCTGTCAAGTATAGGAATCTCATTCTGGTACGGCCTACCATACAGGCTAGAGTTTAACCTCCCTAGGATACTCAAAAGACAAGTCCCTAGGTATTCACTCGAACCCGATATACACCGCGCATGCCGCACGAGCATCAGGCAGGTGATCAACAGGTAAATAGCGGGTGGGTCTCTCTACTTTCTCTCTCACGTCGGTAAAAGAATGAAGAGCAGAGCATTCACTAGTGGGACAAGAAAGATTAAGTGTCAAGATTCGTTTTTCTTTTCCCCCAGTCGAGTCGGTCTAGACTCAGGTGTCACCTGTCTTTGAGCGAAACCTCTCACGAGATTCCTCTCAAAGAGGGGCAGCTGTTGACACTTGATTTTTGACCAAGTTTTTTTAGTTTTACTTTTGAAAAATCATAAAAAAATCATAAAAAGTCAAAAAATTACAAAATCAACTTAGGTGGCCTTGGCCAAGCCCAAGGAACCATTTTTGACCAAAAAATAATTTTTCATATTTTTCACATTTTTTAGTATTTTTAGAAAATAGGAAAATACTCAAAAAATTCAAGAAAAATAGCATTTGAGGTCACAAAAATATGGAAAAATATCCAATATTTTTATTTTTAATCCCTTGTATTTTTGACCTCACAAAAAATTTAAAATCAGATTCAATTATGGGTGTTCCTTTGTAACCCGTACTATTGAATTTGAGAAAAACAAATATCAATTGAGTCTTTTAATTTGCAATTTTGGCATTTTCTAGGATCTTGACATCCATTCTAACTGTCCCTTATTGCAATTTAGCCCAATTATTTGTACAAATTACTCAATTGCACGAATTTGGCAAAATTGCATACTAAAATTGCATTTTTAGTCCTTGAAATTGAGCATAATTGAAATTACTTTCAATTCAAGGGCTATCATTGCAAATTAAACATACTGCCCAAAAGGTTTCGCCATTTTGAATCGATTGGCACAGGTAATTTGACCCAATTGGATCATTTAAACCTTCAATTGCATAATTCCCCAATTTGCAATTAGAAGGAAAATTGGGGGTTTTTATTGAAATTGATCTAAACTTTTAGGCAAAATTACATTTTCTGATAGAATTCATGCTCTAGATTCGATTTTGAGGTTCAATTGCAAAATTTTCCCATTAATTTGGGATTAATTTGAAAGAAATCCTGTTCGGAACCGGTTCAGACCGGTTAGACCGCCGGTCAGACCGGTCGAACCGGTCCGCTACAGTGTCATCGTCTTCATCAAACCTGCGCACAAATGAACAGTGCAAAGTTGGATTTCAACAGGGAAATTGACCAAGCAATCGGCGGCAATTGAAAAAGGACTAGTGGGGGTTTCATTCGCCACAACATTCCCCGTCGATTGACACCAAGAGCATGACCAATGGCCGCCGGAACGGAGAGTAATCGGCCGGTCAAGGCCGCGGCGCCCGTGAAAGTCAACGACGATAGAATTTGGATGAAATTCACCCAAATTCATGCCAAATGCAGTCGCCGAAGACCCCGAACGGAATTGCCACTTGATGCCCGTTAGAAGCCGGTCGCCGGTGGCCATTTCGCACGTGTTCTCACGTGCGAAGGTCGCCTATTTCAACTACCCGACTCGGCGTCCAAAACTAAAAAAATGGTATATAAGGCAGAGGGCCTTCGCGAAGCGGGAAGTTAGAAGATTCAGTTGGAGAAGAGAGAACTGAATCGAGAGAGAGAAAGAAAGAGAGAGAAAGAGCTCACCTTCCTTCGCGGTGGTCGAAGGTTGGAGCTCAAATTGCAAAGCGCCGGTTGGGCCTTCCGAGGCAAAACCAAAGCTCCACGAGGTCGCCGAGAGGTCGCCCAGAGTCCCTTGAGTCGATCGCCGTCAGCCGTGCACGTGAAATCCACGAAAACAGGTGAGTCAGCGCTTCGAACTTCAGATTGAGCTTCAATGGCGGATTACATTTCTTGCAACGATTCTTGTATTTCATGTGTGCATTTCGTTTCCTGAACATCACTGACCATCGTCACGTATCTTGTTTGCATCGATTTTGTCTTAACATGCCCAATCGAGTCTTCCAATCCAACCCCCATTGTCGAGCCACTGTTCATCCTTGCCCAGCCAAATCTGGGCCGAGCGAGCTCAATCGGAGCTCGAGGTGAGTCTTCTGCACCTCTTTTCGTGTCAATCTAGGAACGAATTGCTCTGATTTCGCGTAGTCTTTGTGGTTGAACTCCCATGGCCGTACTCGGCATTTTGCATGATTCCTGTGATTCTGTGGATTAGATACTGCAATTCTTAGATATGTTGAAATAGAGATGATTGCGAGTCGATTGCCGCCGGTCTCGCTCCATTCCATCAAGATCTCACCGTCAGATTACCATCGAAGACTTACAGCCATCCGTTCTGCCGGAGTCGCAAGGTTGAAGACGAAGCTGACGTGGCGCGGTCAGCGAGTCAAAGCCCTAGGTGGCAATGCGTGATTGGTCCACGTGGTGTCGAGTCAGCATGGTCGTTGGGTCCGTTATTCGAATAGAAAAGATCGGACGGTTCAGATAAATCGAACCTAAACTCTAGTGGCCGTCCGATTAATAAATAGAATTATCCGAAAATGGTTTTAAAACTAGATAAAACGGTGCCGTTTAGTTTAGTTGTAGAGCGGCGTCGTTTAGGATAATATGAATGGACGGCCCAGATCTAGTCTTGGGTTTTAATCATGGCCGTAGGATTAAGTAGTCAGATCAGACGGTTCTGGTCAGGTCTCCACTCAATCTGAACCGTAGACTCCAGTCAGACCATCCTGCGAGCGTGGACTAGCCACGTGGGACAATGAGGACCGTCGGATTAGAGCAGGGTAATTCGAAAATAAAAAACGGCGATACGGCGTCGTTTCGAGACCTTAGTCTCGCGGGTCCGGGTCTGGACCGGGTTCCGACCCGAGTGGGTCGGGTCGACCCGGTCCGAATCATATTTTTTTTAATAAAAAAATCAGAAAATGATTAAAAAAATAATAAAAATAATCAGAAAAATCCTAGAAAATCCAAAAAAAATGCTAGAAAATTCCAGGAAATTTCAAAAAGTGTGGAAAAATTGTGGAAAAATCCTAGACATTCTAGAAATCCCCAAAAATCGAGGATTGACCACAGACAACTGGTCAACCCTAATTTTTGGGTTTCTTATCTGTTCTTCCGAGACTTGACGATATTACCCTTTATGGGTAAGTCGCATTTGCTGTGTATGCAAGATAAAACCGATAATGCCAAGGTAAGAATTAGGGTCGGGTAGGCGACCAATTCTTAGGTTTGAGTTTTCGAGTCCCGACTCTTTTCTCAAAATGACAATTTTGCCCTTCAATGGGAAAATTGTCTTTCTTGTCTCAATCGAGTTCTGAAAATTGCTTAAAGTTAGGGTTTGGGTCAGGTGGACGACCAACCCTAATATTTGAAGTTTTCAGTTCTCGTTTTTGTCCAAATGACGACTTTATCCCTCCAAGGGTAAAATCACTTGAAAATTCCAGAAAAATCCTGGAAATTCCCGAAAAATAGGAAATGGATTGGATTGATGGCCAATCCTATTTCCTCTGTCTTTTGACTTCCCAATTCATCTAAAATGACAGATTTATCCTTTCAAAGTGAATTTTCCCGAATTGCTCAAAATTACGATTCTGCCCCCCTCATGGGCGAATCATGTCCAAACCATTCCTAAGCCTTGATTGATATTTCTCTAGGCTAATAGGGCCTCATTAGGGATATCATGCTGATTTCATGTGTTTTATCCGCATGTACTGGATCCTTGATTTGCGCACTTATTTCTATTGATTGTGAGTGATATGGTAGTATTTCCCATCTGCTTGAACTCCTAGATTTAGGATCTGTACCCCATTCGTCTGTATGAAACCCTAGGATCAGATAAACCATTCAGCTTAGGTACCGAAAGTGCGTCAACTTCGACAGTTGGCGTAACTAAGTCCCCGAACCCACTTCTCTGGTTTCCGCAGAATCGAATAGACCACTCCCAACTATTCGATAGGGTTTTCGATCGTACCCTCCACGAAACGATTGGTGGCGACTCATTGGCATGTACACTCATCACATGTCACTAGACCACACTGAAGGTCGACCACGTATATCCAGCAGTTGCGATTTGGGTCATGGACCTTAGGAGAGGCCCGCGTCCGATCAGGCCAGCGATCGGGCGGCCCATTAGCCCTCCACGCCCAGGGAGGGTCGCGACATCAGCTATTCCACTGCGTCTCCAAAAAATGAAGTGATTTTTCCATGCTACTAAAGGTTGGAACCAAGTGAGCATTTCTGTCAAGCCTTGTAGTTTGAGAAATCTCCCATGAGTGCTCTGGACAGGACTCGGACAATCTTATATGTGGAAAATTCAATGGCAACAACATATACATTGAGAAGATACCAAATGAACTATTTAAGATATTTAGGAAAATCATGATTAAGAGACCACCGCAAAACATGGATGAATGGATAATCAGGATTAAGACCGTGTGGTCCTAACATTAATCCACCATAAGTGCTGAATATATGGTTTTGATACTCATTTATGTAATACTGCAAATTCTCACAGAAATTATTTTCTGCAACTTCTCCTGGGACTTCTGGAGGATAACTGTAAGAATTCCTGGTGTATCTCGCATAGGTGCAGTGCGAAATGTTCCTGCATTCAATGGATTTCTGCGTACATACATGTTGATGGATTCAACAGGCTGCTTGGGTCTGGACAGAAAATCTGCAATGACATTCTTTTTGTCTGCTATGTGTTTAGCATCAAAAGAATATTTTGAGAACCATTCGGCCCACCTTAACAGCTGTGGTGGGGAATTTGTTTCTGCTTGAATTTGAGCATTTGGGGAAATGAAGACATATCCATTTCGACCAAAAAGTGATGCCCAATAAGGTGGTATTCAAACTTCTTGATGCCATATTTGACTGCGAGAATCTCCTTAAAAGTGGAGTAGTAATGCATTTCTGCAAGGGTGAATCTTCCACTTTTGTAAGCACAAATGAAGCGCTTACCTTTGATTTCTTCAAGGAGAATGGCTGCTCAATATTTGTCACTAGCATCTGTTTGTAAAATCCGCTGGCCAGTGGAAGGAATTTGCAAAGGAGGGAGATGCTGCAAAACTTCTTTGAGATGGGCTACAGCCTGTGTCTGCTTTGGTCCCATGGGGGAGCATCTTTTTTTCAACATCCTCTAAAGCGGATAAAGTGCTTTAGAGATCTTTGGCACAAAGTCTCGGAGATAATTGACAATTCCAAGAAAAGCCTGGACTTGGCTAAATGTCAAATTCTCAGGGGAAAATTTTTGAAATTCTTCTACAAGGTGAGAACCAGGACAGTGGGTGCCTTCTTTCAAATGCATGCCTAAAAACTCAATTTGTTTTTTAGCAAGAATCATCTTCTTTTGGGAAAACATGATTCCATGTTTCTGGACAATATCAACAAATTGGGAAAGCAATTTGTAATGGGATTCTTCATCGGGATTGTAGATGAGAATGTCATCAATGTAAATCTGGGCATGTTAGAGAATGGGCTGGAAAATTCTACACATGGCTTTCTGAAAAATAGATGGGGCTGTTTTAAGACCAAAATGGACAACTGTCCATTGAAAATGCTGGTTTGGAATGCAAAAACCAGTTTTAGGACGGTCATTAGGATGAATTCTAATTTGCCAAAAACCTACTTTCAGGTCGAATTTTGAATAGATCTTAGCCTGGGCTAGGCTACCAAACAAAGAGTTTTTGTGGGGCAAAGGAAATTTGTCATTTTGAAGGAATTTATTCAAGGACTGGTAATTAATCACCAATCTGAGCTTACCACGATTCTGTTCGGCTCGCTTGTGTTAGATATATTATTTAGATATATTGTATATATTACAAGTAGGTCTTTTGTATATTTACTTTCTTGCCCTTCTTTGTATGTATATTTATATTGGCCTTGTGCCTAATTGTATATCATGATTCCATTATTCAATTCTCAATTCTATCATGGTATCAGAGCCTAAGGTTTCTCGCTCTTTCCCCATAGGTGGCGTGGTAAACGAGCCTCGTGTTGGATTTTTCTTTCACCAATCGGATTGATTCTTTCTCGCAACATCAAGATCAGATTTTGGCGTCTTCTCTGCTGGTGGTCTTGGTGTTGATCGGATTGGATTGGCGTCTTTCCTGCTGCAATTTGAAATTCTTAGTGGTTGATTTCAGATTATACACAATTTGGTTTATCGTGCAATTCTCGATGGTTGATATCTACGATTTGGTATTCTGCATGGGTTTGCTCAATTCCCATAGGCGATGTGTTGAAGATTGTTCAATAATTCGTCTTCTTTTTGTTCCATTGTGGTGTTCTTCGGCGTTTCTTCTCACAATATTCTTGGTGAGTCTCCAAGAAGAAGCCTCCAATAACCCCCACCATTGATTACGAGTTGGTGAAAGGCGGAAGCAAGGAAACTGCATTCCTTTGTCCCGTTTCTCTGTTCTTCTCATTCTGGGTCAGAGAACCACGTGAACTCGTGATCCGACGAGACGAGAGTGCTTTTCCAGACGGGGAATATAAGGATCGCTTCGTACTTCGCCAATAGTGCTTCGCTCGCTTTTGAAATCTATCCGGCGTTCGAATCTCTCTCGACCTCTCTCTGCCTGCCATCATTGGAGGTGCAATTTTCCCAGTTTGTTCTCGCAATTTTGTTCTCTGTTGAGATCATCTTGTGCTCTCGTTGAGAGCTTGAGATTTTTTTTTGGGAGCCGAATTTTTTTTGTTGAAGATAGTTGGAGACTTTTTCTTGATGCTCTAGTTGAGATATTCATGTGTTCTTGGTCCCCGAATATCAATAAAGGTGTGGTATTGTGCTGAGTTGTCTTATGTTACGAAATCAATAAAGGTGTGGTATTGTGGTTTCTTACGGTATTATGCTGGAGAGTCAGAATTATGACTGATAATGATCGGATTGATCGCATTGATGTTAAGTTGGATGGCTCTAATTATGTTCTTTGGAAACCCTCAGTGATGGCTGCTCTTGTTTATCGTGATTTATATGAACATGTGGATGGTACTCGCTCTTGTCCTACACCCTTGTTCGATACTACAGATCATAAACCTAAGGCTGATCAGATTTTACGACGCCAATCTGAAATTAGTGATTGGCATGTTGCTGATAGAAAAGCATGGGAAATATTATTTGGTTCTATAAGTCCTTATCTTCGCCCCCAATTTACTCAGATTATTGGTGCGAAATAGTTATGGGATCAAATTGCTGAGATATTTACACAAACAAGTTCTATCCGTATTTATCAGCTTATGCAGGAACTTCGTCGTGCCAGTCAAGGTACACGAACAATTCGTGAGTTTTATAATTATATGACGTCTCTTTGGTCGCAGCTTGATGTGTTGGCTCGTCCACCATGTCCCACGTGTACTGGTTGTGTTGCTTGTGTTGCATCTAGACTTGAAGATCAAAACAAGAATCGTCTGTATGAATTCTTGATGCAACTCTCACCAGAATTTGAGGGAGTTCGAAGTCAGATTCTATATCGTTATCCTGCACCATCTCTTTCTGATGCAGTCAAGGAACTTCAGGCTGAGGAAACTAGACGAGGAATTCTTGGTGCTTCTCCATCTTTAGATTCCTCTGCAGTAATGGCCACTTCACAGTCTGATTTACGGCCAAGCTTCTCTCAACGTAGTCTACAATCTAGCTCTTCTCAACGTGTTTTTCAGTCTGGCTATTCACAGCGTGATTCTCATCGTGGTTTTGTGCGTGGTTCCCAGCGAGCTTCTTCTCAGCGAGGTTCACGTTTTTTTTTTGTAATTTCTGTAAGCAAAATGGGCATACTGAAGATCGATGTTTTCAGAAAATGCGTGATCTTCCTGATGCACCATTGCGTTCAGTTGTACCTGTTTCTTCTCCATCCACAGATCGTGTCACTCCATCCTCATCTTCAGATGATCGTCTTGCTAATATTGAGGCTCAGCTTTCTCGTTTAGCCCAGCTTCATCTTGGTTCTTCTGGTGTATCCTCCATTGTTGCTACAGCAGCTGCTGCACAATCTTCAGGTGATAGTTCTTCCTGGATTCTTGACTCTGGGGCTGCTCATCACAAGACTGCCTCTGCTCATTATCTCACTCAACAGACTGCACTCAAAAATCCAGAAGGGTTCTTTACAGCCGATGGATCCTCTCTTATTGCTACTATTCAAGGCCAACTTATTATCCCTAGCAGTTTTAATGTGCCTAATGTGTTGCATATACCGAACTTAGCCCTGAATCTTTTATCTGTTGGGCAACTTGTCGATATGGGTTATGTGGTGACATTTACTGTTGATTCTTGTGTTGTACAGGATCGTACGAGTGGCCGGACGATTGGCAGGGGTCGTAGACATAGAGGATTGTATTTGATGCAGCATCTCCAGCTTTCTTCACCTCAACTTGTTCTTGCCATCTTCGATCTTGACTGTTGGCACCAGCGCCTAGGTCATATGTCTGCTTCTCGTTTGTCTTTTATGCGTCAACAGGGTGCACTTGGACATGTTTCATCTACTGTTATGCATCGTTGTACTAGTTGCTCTTTAGCTAAACAATCTGCACCTCCTTTTCCTATTAGTTCTTCTGTTTCCACTTCTTGTTTTGACTTAATACATTCAAATGTTTGGGGTCCTGCTCCCCAAATTTCTAAAAGTGGATTCAAGTATTATGTATCGTTCATTGATGATTATTCTCGCTATACATAGGTTTATTTCATGCGCTCTCGTGATATCTACTCAATTCTCTAAAACTATTAAAGTTTTTCGTTCTGATTCTGGTGGGGAGTATCTTTCTGTAGCTTTTCGTTCTTTCTTAACTTCTCAGGGAACCTTACCTCAGTTGTCTTGTCCCGGTGTTCCTGCTCAAAATGGTCTCGCTGAACGAAAACATCGTCATATTTTGGAGACTACTCATGCTCTCTTGTTATCCAATTTGGTTCCTACTGAATTTTGGGCTGAAGCACTATCTACTGTTGTCTATCTCATTAATCGACTTCCTTCTCTCGTCCTCTCCAAAGCCACCCCTCACCAACGTCTTTTCTCAAAACTACCCACTTATCATCAACTTCGTATTTTTGGCTGTACGTGTTATGTGCTTCTTCCACCCCATGAGCGTACCAAACTCTTTGCAAAGTCAGTTCGATGTGCTTTCTTAAGTTACAGTACATAACACAAAGGCTATATGTGCTATGATCCTTCTTCACGACGTATTCGTATCTCTCGTGGTATTCAGTTCTTTGAGCACCTGCCATTCTTTTCCGCTGCCTCTACTTCTTCACAGTCTTCTTCATCTGTATTTATGGATTTTCCTCTTGATTCATCTCATCTTCCTCCTCTTATATCTTTTCCGTCAGATCCAGTGTTACCACCTTCTCCTAATATGCCTCCTCATTCGTCTACTTCACCTACTACTTCGACGCCTCTTGACGATTCTTGTCCACCATCCCCTCGGTGGAATCCTCCGCGAGATCGTCGTCCTCCAGCTAGGTATGTGGCGGCCACAAGTTATTCTAATGAGTTTGGTTCCTTTATGGCTGGTGTTCACACTTTGCAGGAACCATCAAATTATCGTATGGCTGTACAACATGTTAAATGGTGTGATGCTATGTCTGAGGAATTATCTGCTCTAGAGCGCACTGGTACGTAGGATCTTGTGCCTCTTCCACCAGGAAAATCCTTAATATCTTGTCGTTGGATATATAAAATAAAGACCCACTCTGATGGACGCATTGAGCGCTATAAAGCACGTCTTGTTGCACGTGGTTTTGATTAGGAGTATGGGAACGATTATGAGGAGACCTTTGCTCCTGTTGCCAAAATGGCTTCTGTTCGTACTCTTCTTGCAGTAGCTTCTATTCGTAATTGGCCTCTTTTTCAGCTTGATGTGAAGAATGCTTTTCTTCATGGGGTTCTTCAAGAGGAACTCTATATGCAGCCACCTCCAGGTCTGCCTCATTCACCCGGCCAGGTATGTCGTCTTCGTCGGGCTCTTTATGGTCTCAAACAAGCTCCTCGAGCTTGGTTTGAACGGTTTGCAGATGTCGTTCGGTCAGCTGGCTTTGTTCAGAGTGAGAATGATCATGCTATGTTTACTCATAGCTCTTCAGCTGGTTGTACTATTTTACTACTCTATGTAGATGATATGATTATTACTGGGGATGACTCTGTTCATATTGCTTATACTAAGCAACATCTTCACCGTCAGTTTGCTATAAAAGATTTGGGTTTCCTACGTTATTTTCTCGGTATTGAGGTTGCTCGCAGTCGACGTGGTATTCTTCTCTCCCAGCAGAAGTACATTGCTGATATTTTAGCTCGTGCTGAGTTATCTGATACTCATACTTCAGCTACTCCTGTTGAACTTCATTTACAGCTTCGTCCGAATGATGGTGAGCCTCTATCCGATGTCACTCGCTACCGGGCTCTTGTTGGCAGTCTTGTCTATCTTACGACAGTCGCGACCCGTCCGAAAGCGGACGCGGCTAATGGATTACCGATCACGGGTCTTGGATCGGCGCGAGCCCTCCCAGGCCCATACCAAATCGCGGCGGGAGTATTTTTCAGAAGGATTCGACGATAAGAGTCGATCGCTTTCGACCTTAGTGTGGTCGTGGTGGCATGTGCAACTTGTGCATGCATTTGGAGTCGCCACCGGTCTTTCTTGGAGGGTAGACCGGAAACCTTACTGATCGATTGGGAGAGATCGATCAGTTCTACGGAACCAGAGTTTTTTGGGTTCGGGGACTTGGTTACGCTGGTGTCGTTACCAACGCCCTTTCGGTACCTAACGCTAGTGATTTTCCTGACTAGGATTTCATGCAGGCGCAATTTTGGGTGAGGTAAGTCTGACTTTGCACATTAACCAGTTTAACATGCTCACGTAATCATAATAAATAAATAGATGTCAATCACATAAACATCTATCCTACGTGGTGATCATGGAATTATGATTTAATAGGTCTCGAGCCAATGAGACCACATTTAATCATTTTAATATTTTAATAACGGAGAGCCGCTCTTCGATTCTTCTTGGTTTCTTGAACTCTTCAAGAATTGGGCTCCAAAGAGCTCGCCGACTTAAAAGGCTCCCCCACGTAATCCTCGTAGCATTTACATCAACAATTGACTATGCTAAAAATAAAGATTACACGAAAAATAAAAGGAGTACGCAGCCTCCATTTAATAATTACAACCCCAAATATATAAATAATCATCATACATTCATATATACATCAATCACATTGATTATGGATTTTTCCATGATCACCACCCTTTCACGTAAGTAATAAATTCACAATTTAAAACTTAGGAAGGCACAATAAAAATTCTACGTTGAATCATATTCAGAATTTTTACGTAAAATAAGATAGCCATAAATTTTCGATTCAAAATTGATTTAGTCTCAATTTTTGCTACGTTGATTAATTTATCATATAAAATAATCAATCTCCATTAGCCATGTAAGACGAACAATTCGTTAATACATATTGGCCATAGTATTGCAAAAATTGCAAAAAATCAATTAAATGCACGAAAACACCTAAGGATTGGCTCTGATACCACTGTTGGGATCCACGTAACACGTAGCGGAAATAAATAACAACCCATACATGTATCTCCAGAGGCGTACTTCGTGCATTTCAATCGAAAAAAATCACAAAGTCTCAAAGAGAGTAAATAGATTACCTCTCGTAGCGTGCTTGAACGGAGGTGTCGGTTCGATGTTATTCGATCTCAGCCTCCACAAGTGTTAGGCATCTAGTTCGGACGCACCACCAATTGACGAATGGGGAGACGACTAATAACTCCACAACAATTGTGCTAGCAATATGCGGAATCAATATTCCGAACTTAGTATATTTTACTCACTCAAGATTATGAGAATATAGAGAGTGTTTGTGTTCTTCTCTCTAAGCTCTCAAAAATTTGCACACTCTACAAAATGTCTCTCCCCCTCAACCTCAAAACTCTTGCCATCCTTTTATAGCCAAAAATACCTTCCAATAAATTGTATTTAAAAATAGCACTAACAATTATAAATTCTATCTAAAAATAGCACTCACAAATAAATGACATTTAAAAATAGCACTAACAATAGCACTCACAATTTATAATACAAAAATGCTATTTAAAAATAGCACTAACAATAGCACTCACAATTTATAATACAAAAATGCTATTTAAAAATAGTACTAACAATTATAAATTCTATCTAATAATAGCACTCACAATTTATGATAAATAAATGCCATTTAAAAATAGCACTAACAATAGCACTCACAATTTATGATAAATAAATGTCATTTAAAAATAGCACTAACAATAGCACTCACAATTTATAATACAAAAAATGATATTTAAAAATAGCACTAGTAATAGCACTCACAATACAAAAATGCTAAAAAAAAAATGCACTAACAAAGGTGTTAAAAATAATAACCATTATTATTATTACAAGAGTTAAAGAGGTTACCAAACAGTACAAATATGCATAACATATAAATACGTATGACGTATAAATACGTAGAGCATACGTATACATCCGTGAAACCGGGGACTAATTGAAAGAAAAATGTGCAATTAAGCCCTTTTGGTAAAAATTGATTAAATTGGAGGGCAAATTGACCTAATTGCACTTTAAGACTTTAGAATCCAATGTCATAGCTTATAAAAAGTGAGAATTGAAAACTAAAAGACTCGAAAATGATTTTTTTTAGGCTCGGTTCGGGTTTATGTTTGTGAAGGAACATATTGACCCGAGCCGAATTTTTGAGATTTAAAGTGACACACTTGAAGAGGAAATTAAAACAAAATTACCGAATATTTTTGGGTATTTTTCTGACCACGAATGGTATTTTTCTGATTTTTTGGGTATTTTTATAATTAAATAAACTCGAAAAATATTAAAAATACCGAAAAATATTTTTTGTTCAAAATTGGTTCCTAAGGTTAAACCAAGGCTTCCAAAGTTGATTTTGTGATTTTATGACCTTTTTTGATATTTTTAATTAATTTTAAAGAATAAAAATCACAATAATAAATGGTAAAAAAAATCAGGTGTCAACAGCTGCCCCTCTTTGAGAGGAATCTCGTTAGAGGTTTCTCTCAAAGATAAGGTGGCACCTGATTCCTAACCGACTCAACTGGGAAAATAAGAGAAGAAATGTTATGACATCGGATCCTTAAGCTTATTGATAAAAGCTCAAATCAATCCCCGGTTTGCTCTAACAATTTGAACATGGGCCGGAGTGAGAGAGGCTTACCTGAAGCTCACCTGTCGGATGCTGCCGGTTGCGACGACTTTCAAGAAGATGCCTAGGACTCGTCATTCAGAATATCCTAGGGAGATTAAGCTCTGACCTGTATGGTAGGTCATACCATGATGGGATTCCTAACTTGTAGGAACCTAAGGAAGGCGCATCCCACGCTTTGGGATTTGCCAAGGATTTTGATCCGTATGGTGGATCAGACCTTTGTGTTGATCCTTACTGCGATATTTATTAATGAGTTGACCCTTATGGCGGTTTCTACCAATGAATTGACCCTTATGGCGGTTTCTACCATATGTGACCCTTCAGGCGGTTTCTACCATTAATGTGATCCCTCAGGCGGTTTCTACCTTGGTTTGACCCTTCAGGCGGTTTCTACCTTGAGTTGACCCTTCAGGCGGTTTCTACCTTTGATTTGACCCTTTAGGCGGTTTCTACCTTGTGTTGACCCTTCAGGCGGTATCTACCATGTGTTGACCCTTCAGGCGGTATCTACCTTGTGTTGACCCTTCAAGCGGTATCTACCTTTGATTTTGACCCTTCAGGCGGTATCTACCATATTTTGACCCTTCAAGCGGTATCTACCTTTATTTGACCCTTCAGGCGGTATCTACCTTCATTTGACCCTTCAGGCGGTATCTACCTTTGAGTTGACCCTTCAGGCGGTATCTACCTTATTTTGACCCTTCAGGCGGTATCTACCTTCATTTGACCCTTCAGGCGGTATCTACCTTCATTTGACCCTTCAGGCGGTATCTACCTTCATTTGACCCTTCAGGCGGTGTCTACCATCAGTTTTGACTTTGAAAAGGGGTCTCATGACGAGGGTTCTCCACGTCCGATGAGACTGCCTAAATGAAAAGGGGTCTCATGACGGAGGTTCTCCACGTCCGATGAGATTTCCTGAATTTTGAAAAGGGGGTCTCATGACGAGAGTTCTCCACGTCCGATGAAACTACCTGAATTTTGAAAAGGGGTCTCATGACGAGGGTTCTCCACGTCCGATGAAACTGCTTGATTTTTGAAAATGGTCTCATGACGAGGGTTCTCCACGTCCGATGAGACTGTTTGATATTTGAAAAGGGGTCTCATGACGAGGGTTCTCCACGTCCGATGAGACTACCTGAATTTTGAAAAGGGGTCTCATGACGTGGGTTCTCCACGTCCGATGAGACTGCTTGATTTTTGAAAAGGGTTCTCATGACGAGGGTTCTCCACGTCCGATGAGACTACCTAAATTTTGAAAAGGGGTCTCATGACGAGGGTTCTCCACGTCCGATGAGACTACCTAAATTTTGAAAAGGGGTCTCATGACGAGGGTTCTCCACGTCCAATGAGACTGTCTGATTTTGAAAAGGATTTTTTTTTTAAGGGTTTCTCTTCCCCAAGAAAATATTGGTAATCTTTGAGAAGACAGCAATTGTCCAATTGACAAAATTTTATGACTTAAGCTTTAGTCATGAGATGTGCATTTTGATGCTGGAGGTTATCCAAAACATTCTTGCAACACACAGATGTGATCACAAATTCCTTTTGCGGCAAATCTGGATCAAACAATTTGAAATTTCCAAAAAGAGTTTGTTCAAAACATCTATTGGAATATTTCTCGACGATGAGGTTCTTTCACCTGTTTTGAGATAGTGGTTTTTATAGGGGATGCACTCAATTCCCTACTAACCTGTGCCTAGGTTTTAGGCTCATTCGCAGCGCATACATTTTGATCGGTCGGGAGGTCTTCCACGGGACCATAATGTTAGGCTTGGATATTGGTTTTCAAGGGGGACCCGCTTTGGAGTCAAGGCCATTGAATGAAAATCTTCATCCTCTGCTCCGGGTTTACAAGTCGAGAACCCTGCAAAATGAGAAAGAAATAGTCTTGCTCGTACCTCTTCGAGCTAAGCTATATGTTAACCCAAGTGTCTTAGTCAGAGAAGACTGTTTAGGGGTTATGATGTTGGTAGGATTGGGGACCGAAAAAGGCTTGTTTTTGGCCCAGAATTTATGAGGAGTTTGACATTGGTGATCATTGCTGATTTGCCACCTGTCTTTTTTTTTTTTTGTATCTTTAGCCTTTGAGGCGCGCAACCTATCTTGCGGTGTGCACCAGCTCTTTAGAGAGCGTCTCTTGTTGCATTCAGAGACTGACTCTCTCTATGTCTTTGTTCTGCGCTTGATAGCATTTGGGGAGCAGTCCTTTTGGATTTGGCTCATTCAGGGATTTCCCCTTTTCCCATCCAGCTTCATTGCGGATCAATTAAACAACTTGCACGAGCATCGGCCTTGCTTTTACTAGGCACTTTGCTTTTTCTTGATGCCGGGGATTTTTTCATTTTCATTTTTGAAATCCCACTTTTTCTCATCTTCATGGGATCATGTTAGACATATAGTCTAAACATGTTTTAAATATCAGTCCGGGAATTCTCTTCGTAATCCCTGAGTCTTGAACTCTTCCATTTTTGAAGTGGTGCGGCATCCGTCTTGGAATGATCACCAATGGGTTCATGAAATGAATTTGCAGGCTCAACTTGGCTGTGCAAATGATACAGTGTGTGGGATAAAGAATGAATGCTTCTCGTCATCCTATGGCACTTGGATTACCATATAAACAACACACAAAGATTAATGTTAGTCCGAGCAAGAAAATTTCTAACCATTTTCTCCTGACGCTGCTGGACTCACCTCCATTTTGCCCCGATGTGGGGTGGTTCTTGACAGGGTTAAGAATGAAAACCGCCGTTCAAAGGGGTTATCAACGGTCACCTGTAGTGTTTGGGGGATATGAAACGAATGCCTCCGTCGTCCCGACCCATGTAATCGTTGCGAATGGTCCCTACTTCCGTAGGTCCAGATTTTGTTATCTGCCCACTCCATTCATCTCTCAAGTGTGTGTGGGACATGTTTGGATTAGGCTTCGCCTCTCGTCTGAGAAAACACTCTTTTAAACGGTTTGAACAACTTTTATTGGAAAAAGTCTTTTTGTTTTCTCCAAAGATTTTACCCATCAAGGGGATTTTATGATGCACCATGTATGTTCTTATTCATGCTTCAGGTAACCTCCCGATTTAAATCATGAATATCGATGCATTGGGAAATCTTTATGCCGGTTGAAAGGATTCTGACATTTTTTATCTCCCGCTAACTGGGAAAAGGGATACTTACCTGTCCGTCGCAGCTGCGGATCCCTGCAAATGTAAAAGAAGCATATCATTGTAGGTTCACGAATTTTTCAAAAATCGAAACGATACATCCTACCCTTGGTCATGTACTCTAACGAGTAGTACATGGGATGTAAAAACCTGTTCGTCTGTAAGGCGATTCCCCTGTCAAGGATAAATAACGAGTATCAATTCACATTCTCAAATTCAAGACAAATTGGAACGATACAACTTTACTCTTGGTTCTCATCCCGTTCTGATGTTGCGTATTGATATGAACAACATCTATCAAATCCGCCTATCCATTCTTGGAGTGTTTGCAACATCAATGGTTCATCTGCCCCCAGTTGGGCAACGTCTGTTCTGTTATTCGAACAAATGGCTCCTTGAGTGATTTATCCACGTTTATCATCTGAGAAGGGAAAGAAAGGAGACATTACTTCGGTATTCGATTGAAGATCGTTTAGGAACGATACATCGTTTTACCAAATAGGTGGCTTCGCGGCCAAACGTATTTCGTATTGAAGGGGTAGATCCCATTATGCTCCGCGGGTGATAGTCATTGTTCATGGAACTTGCTCCACGGATTAAGTGATTAATCCACGGCCCTCGGCTTGAAGATGCTCAAAGGGTGATGTTGACACTCACGCGCAATTAGTTCTAGATATTAATGAAAGATGTTCCCGTGGGAACCTTACAGTACGATCAACAACATATTCAATAGGAGTATTCAACCCCTTTCCTCTAAGCATTTTTCATCGAGTAGCCATGCCTTGCATCAGACGTTTGATCACCGGCCTTGCGTCACCACTGCGGTGGTCCTTCGGCTCCAAATTGATCGAGCCAAAGATTGAACTCATCGCCAAGGAAATTGCTCGGGTCTTCGAGCCATTGATGCTCAAGTTGGGTATCAACGATTGTTGGGGGCAGATTTCTTTCATTGCCTTCGTTGTGAGGGATTGGAGTCTTTGAGCTGGAACCTTCATCATTGCCCTGTTGGGGTTGTGACATACATTCCCGAAGAGTATTGATCCAAGTGTCCAGCTCCTCATCAAGGAAATCACCTGTTCTTTTTAGCCCTTGGTGCCCAGATTGGGTGTCGTCGACTGCAGGCGAGGGATTCCTCTCTTTGCTCTCGCCGTGAGCAATTTGACCCCTCGAATTGGAACTTCCTCCGATGACCGGCAGGTTCATATGTGCACTCTCTACCAATGCCAGATCCGCTTCAGGAATAGCATTAATGACTGATTCGCGCTCAAACTGAGGAATCCCTATGTGCTGGAACTGTGGCATATACTCTTGAGGAGTATTGAGATAGCTCGGCGGAGCATTCTGATTTGGGTTAGAAGAGTCGCTGACACGACTGCCAGTCCCGTCATTGCTGAAACACGGTTGGGTGCTCTCGGCTTTCCAATCATCGTGGTTGTAATTCTGCCCAGCACTTGAGCTCCAACCGGCTTTATGATGGTTTAACGCTATCCTTCCATCCCTTAGCAATCTCCTATAGTACTTGAGGTGAGACTCAACGTTAATTCTAGAGAGCCCCGGCACATTCATAATCTCGAGTATGCGTAATGGGCTAGCCGAATCAACTCCCAGCTCTCGAATCGCATCAACAAATTTGGTGTGAAGTTCATAGGTCCAGTAAAACCTTGTTCTCTTATCACCCAAAATATCGTCAATACTTCGGTAGCTATTCTCTACGGGATCTAGTCGTTTCAAAAGTTGTCCAGGGAGGGACTCACCGACTTTGGATTGGCTGGCTGCGACAGCGAGTTCGTCATTGGGAGAACTCCACCTGTGATGATTCAGGTCCCATTTCTCAGAGGGTGTTGGTGTTGACCCTATGGTGTTGACTTGCTCATGCAGATCTCCAACGGTATCTGGCTGTGTTGGAAAATGTTGTGGAGAATACGGTAACAGCTGAGCGTTATTCGTCAACAGGGATGGTTCATCGAGGAACACCTCGCCGAGGATAACAGGATTACCACAATTAAGGCAGGTGGCCTTGGTCAAGGCTTCCTTATATCTCGTGCTTTCAGCTTGAAGCTTCTCATTCTCCCCCTTCAGGACCAGTAACTCATGGTCTGCGTATTGCTGTTTCACCCGGGTTCGTTTGTTGGCGAACCAAAACTTGACCTTCGAAAGCTCCAATCCTATCTTTCGGCTCAACTCCATTTTCTGTTGTCTGCTTGGAGTGGGGCATTCATTGAAGAAAGCTTCGAGCTCTCGGATTTGGCCTGGAGTGTGGCGTTGTAGTTGCTTCCTTTTCCGACTCCGGTCATCATTGTATACTCCTTCTTCGTAGCTGAAACCTAGAATTTCATCGCTGGAGGAGTCAGTCTCTATGGCCTTCGGGCAGGATTCAGCTCCAGGATCTTCAAAGTCTCCCAGCAGTTCGTGCTCGGAAATGTCCAGGTCGGGCGTTTCTAGCAGATGGGAATAACTTTTAAACATGATGGATCGGAGTATCTCGGGCTGATCTAGTTCACTCAGCTTTCTCTATTCGCTCTTACGTGTTTGTTCACTCTAGAAATTTTCTCAAGTGATTGTGCGTGTCCTAGAACCATCCTTCAGGCTGCATATGAAGGCCAGCAAGCAAGCACTCCTCCCGAGACCCTGCAATTACTCCTCGTCTGTATTCCCCCTTTCTTTTTCCTCGTGATAGGATCACAAACTCTCTTGCATTGATTCGGTTTCATCGAGTATTGCGCTTGTCCCCTAGTTCAGTCTTCAAAGTGGTGGGTCTACAATCTTTCGGCGCCCTTTTATGATTTGCTAGGCCCGAGAACGTGGGGAACAACGGTGGACCCGTAATTAATGACTCCTTTTAATTCATTTAGCTCCAATGGAATTAACGCTATGATCTTCTCTCAACCCCTTTTTCATCCTTCAAACGAAAGTGGCATTTTCCCTGTGCATGCTGTTACTCTTCATTTCAGCATCCCGGACGCTTGGTGAGGAATGAGTTCGTGGCCACTCAAAATTTTAAAGACCGTCTCTGGTTTCAGACTTAATCTAACAAGGGATCATCGCAACCGAGTATGACGATGTTCGTCGATAGCGTTGGTTTTCATACATAATTAACTATAGCCATTAAAGAAAAATGTTCCCATAGGAACTTTACAATGGATAAAAAGAGTGATCCACTCGTGAACATGTTCTTCTTTCTATGGGTGATCGTAGCGACCAACCCATCGTGCCCCGAGTCAGGTGCTGGATCATGGTTGTCCAAGCATGCCAGCTTCCCATTGATTGAACAAGGCATCGAGCCCATCATCAAAGAAATTGTCTGTCGTGGGTTGACCAGCGGCAGGCAGAGCACCAGCCGACTGCTGCTCGAATGGAGGAGTGCGCACTCGCTGTACTTGCGACACGTGCTCTTGAAAAGTGTTGAAATGGCCCGGAAGGACATTCTGATCAGCTTTCAGTTTGCCGGTGGTCGGGTTGCTAGCTTGATTGATGCTTAAATTTGGCCGGGTACCTCCTGATGCCTGAGCATTACAATGGCGGTCCCCCCTAGCTTTTGAGCTCGAGACGGATTCCTCTCGGCTTAGCTCTGCTCGACGCTGTTTTAATAGCTTTCTGTAGGCAGCAAGGTGATTCCTGACCAGTTCCTTACTAAGCCCCGGTACACTCATGGCCTTAAATATGCGTGTCGGAGTTGCTGAATCGATCCCCATTTGGTGAACCACGTCTAGGAATCTGAAATGCAGTTCAGGGGGCCAAGCGAACCTCTTCCTATCGTGGCCCAAAATTGCATCGATGGCTTGACGACTGATTAACTCATCTCTAGCAGGATCCGACCCTATCGAAAATTGTTGTGCATGAGGCTGATATGCTTTGAGCTGGTCGGCGGTAACATCCAGCTCTTTGAAACTTTAGCTCCAATCAAAGCGATGCAAATCCCATCCCCCAGGAGGCATTTGTATCGTCTTCGTAGGATCATCCTGCTCATGCGTAACTCCGGCAAAATCTGGTTGAGCAGGAGATGCCCCGAGAGAGTAGGGTGGTAAATGAACGTCTTCAATCATTGCGTGAGGCTTATCGGGGAATATCTTACCGAGGGCGATGGGGTTATCGCAATGAGGGCAAACGGTAATATTGAGAGCTTCTTCATACCTCATGTTTTCTGTTCGCAGCTTTTGGTTTTCTTCCTTTAAAATCTCGACCACCTGACGTTTGCGTTGAGCCTTCGATTTGGATCTCCTATTTTGAAACCAAAACTGGATCCTCGACTGATTAATCCCCAACTCTCGGCTCAATTCAATTCTCCACTTCTTTTTCATGTGAGGGCTTTTACTGAAGAGGGTTTCCAGCATTTGGGTTTCCTCCTGAGAGTATTGGTGAGGACGTCTTCTTTTCCCGAGTTGAGCATCGTGGATGTCGTTGTCGTCGTCGCCGTGATTTTGATTTCCGTTGCCAGAAGTGTTGGGCTCCATGGTTTTGGTGTTAGACTTGGTCTTGGAATCTTCGAGATCACTCAGTAGTTCAATTTCTGAGATTTTTGAGTCAGTCGCCTCTAGCAGCTGACAGTAACCTCTTAAATATGTTGGATTGAGAAATGTTTGATTGGTTCTTGCCCACTCAGAGTTCTCTACTCTCTCCTGTATGCTCACTCCCTATAAATTTTTCTTCGAGTGACTTTGTATGTTTAGGAGACGCTCTTCAAGCATGAAAGAAAATCATTAGGCAAACGCTCCCCGTCAAGACCTTGAATTTCTCGCTTAGCTTTTCAACGTGATGTGAGTGCTGAATCCTGTTAGGGCTTTTTTCGATAGTTGCGCTTACCTCCCACCTAACTCTAATAATGGTGATCCCGACAAATCTTTTACATCTTTTAATTGATAAGCCGGAAATCGCGGACCGAGACGAATCCAATGGTTCACGTGAGGGGACCTCCTGCTTTACCCCCTAACTGGGCTCTACCAGCATTATTACTGAGACCCTTCATCATCCTCGAGTTGCTATAAAATGAGGAATTAATGTATGGAAGGTTAACGTTCTCGCATAATCAGCTTCTTCCTTCTAAACTCTCTGTTAGCCTCGTCTTATTCTCAAGCCAACCCAACGCAAATGGCATCCTCCCCCGTACGCACTTTTTCAACTGATGTCTTGGCCCAGTGGGAAAAGCTTTATAACCTACTGGGTCGCGGTTACGCACACATAACCGATCATTCTGCGACCGAGGATGAAATCTGTGTCCTGCTCGAGGACCTTGATACCACTTCTCTCGAAGGTACCACACTGGGGAGGGAATATAGAATTTTCCCGACTCTCTTTGCACACTCCTTAGAGGCCTACCGTGCTGCTAATCGGGAGGTTCTCGTGGCTCGCGTCTTGCGAGCTCGTTATGAGGATCGATCTGATCATTTGGTGCTGACCAACTATCTGGCCGATAGTTACAAAAAGGCCGTCGAGTTTGCTAATGAGCGGGTCGCGACGTTGCTTCGCGAGAGGAGAAATCTGGTGGAGCAATTGGCCCTATCCCTGACCACCGGCGAGCATGACCGCCGCAATGTCCTGTTGAGGCTTCAGAGCGACTGGCAGGAAGAACGGCTCGACAAAATAACCGCGGACATAGCTCGCGGGAATGGACTGGTTCGAGACCTGGAAACAATCGCCGAAGAACATGAGGCCAGGGTCGCCGAAGTTAAGGGAGAATGCAAAAGTCTTCTCCTCAGGCTTGCCGACCACGACATGCGGAGTTGGGAGTATGAGCAGAGCATTAATAACATGGAGGGTCAGTTGGGCTCCTTCGTGTCGTTAATTAGGGCTCACTTCGGCTTTACTTTTCTACCCCGAATTGTATGACCTGCTTTTGAAAACCCTCCACTGAGCAAAATAAATGAGAACTCTTGTGTGTGTGTTTTAACTTCTGTATGGTTCATTTCTTCGAGCATCCGAACATCTTCAACTTGGGTGAGCCGAACCATAATATCAATAAGCCGAGCAAATATGTCCTGATTTTATAACTCGCTCATGATCAGATGAGATAATAGCCTTAGACTTGTCCAGGAAAAGATTTCTCTCTATTACCTATTTTTTTACCTGCAAATAAAAAGACAGAATCAGAAGGAATAATTTGAAAAAGAAATCAAAAACCCCTTTCAATCCTATGCTTGCCCATGATTAATAAGGACAAGAACTTTTACAAGGGTTTTAATCTTGCGCGAAAAGTTTTTATCAATATTCCTCGAAAGAAAGCATACTATTGAAAGGAATGTAATTCACAATAATCGCTTTTGATCAATTTCGAGAGGAACGAATTACTCAAAAGTGCGAGGCATAATAACGTGTTTTAAATTTAATTGAAGATACTGCATCCAAATCAAGGCCGTTTTGTTAAGAACGAGAGTAATTTGGACATCTATCTCGTCATTAAATTCAAAACAACGCCGATGTTCTCGATCAATTATCGTGGATTACCAACGACGTAAAACATGCATGGACCAATTCAAGTGTATAATTCCTTCTAGCGAAATTGGGGTTGGATTACCCTATACGACCAAAAAGGTCGTGCAAGATTTCCAATTTTAATTTCCTCTAAAGGAATTATAAACTTGACTTGGGAGTATTCGGATGATTAGAGAAAATGCCACTATCACATTCCCATGACCTGTCAAAAGAAATGCAACCAAGTTCCATCTAAATGTATACACCAATAGATCCCTAATACAATCACTCTAAGGGGTGAGATAGAGAAAGCCTCGATAAAAATAAACCCTATACAAGAGGACTAGTAATGGAAAATTAAACAAAGGAATGTGATCCTAACGTTTAAGGATGCCCCAAGTTCGATCTGTGACTTCCGGATCACTTGCCCCAACTCGTCATCTTCATTGGACGATATCTCAATAATGTCCATAGTAGGCTCCTTTGTTGCTCACTCGGTGCTTGTCATGGGATATCATCCTCTTCGTCTTCTATCAACGACGTTTGGGAAAAACACACACATCTATCCTTGAAATGGCATTTAATCTAATCACCAGAATGCAATGAATGAAATGCCTATATTTATATGAACTGTAATAGATTCGAGGTATAGAGAGTCTTACCAACCAAACTCGTCGACTTATGTGCGGTTTTAGGTGTACCAACCGCCCAAAGACATGCGCATGAGACAAGTTATGGTGAACTTCTAAAAATCAGAGGGTTTGGCACCTAAGGTTAAGGTTCCCACTTCGAGTTCTAGAAAGAGCCGATTCCATTGCACAGCTATCGTTGCATTGGGACTCGATCCATAGTTCGAAGCGAGCGGAATTGAAAAGTGGATTACCCCGCGTTTTTCCTCACGGAGATTCCATTTTCAATTCCTTCTATTGTGTTCCTATAGGCGACGCCCGGGGTTTTAGGCGCGGTTGTGTGTGTCCACGTGTTGTGATCATCACAATGCAATTCATGCATAGCAGTTTATCAATCAGCACTTCAAATCATCCACACAACATACATTCCTACGCCCAACCTGCATAAGACAATGTTAATCACGGACTACACCCCTTATTTCTCCAATCTGCAAAAACATATAACCCATATCATGAGCGGACTTACCTCACCTTCAAGAGCGCCTGCAAGGTTAGAAAAATCACTCAACGTTTTAATTACGGCCTAAGTCCACTTGAGGTCTAGAACCATAGGTTCTAGAACAAAGGTCCCCAGCGGAGTCGCCAGCTGTCGCGACCCGTCCGAAAGCGGACGCGGCTAATGGATTACCGATCACGGGTCTTGGATCGGCGCGAGCCCTCCCAGGCCCATACCAAATCGCGGCGGGAGTATTTTTCAGAAGGATTCGACGATAAGAGTCGATCGCTTTCGACCTTAGTGTGGTCGTGGTGGCATGTGCAACTTGTGCATGCATTTGGAGTCGCCACCGGTCTTTCTTGGAGGGTAGACCGGAAACCTTACTGATCGATTGGGAGAGATCGATCAGTTCTACGGAACCAGAGTTTTTTGGGTTCGGGGACTTGGTTACGCTGGTGTCGTTACCAACGCCCTTTCGGTACCTAACGCTAGTGATTTTCCTGACTAGGATTTCATGCAGGCGCAATTTTGGGTGAGGTAAGTCTGACTTTGCACATTAACCAGTTTAACATGCTCACGTAATCATAATAAATAAATAGATGTCAATCACATAAACATCTATCCTACGTGGTGATCATGGAATTATGATTTAATAGGTCTCGAGCCAATGAGACCACATTTAATCATTTTAATATTTTAATAACGGAGAGCCGCTCTTCGATTCTTCTTGGTTTCTTGAACTCTTTAAGAATTGGGCTCCAAAGAGCTCGCCGACTTAAAAGGCTCCCCCACGTAATCCTCGTAGCATTTACATCAACAATTGACTATGCTAAAAATAAAGATTACACGAAAAATAAAAGGAGTACGCAGCCTCCATTTAATAATTACAACCCCAAATATATAAATAATCATCATACATTCATATATACATCAATCACATTGATTATGGATTTTTCCATGATCACCACCCTTTCACGTAAGTAATAAATTCACAATTTAAAACTTAGGAAGGCACAATAAAAATTCTACGTTGAATCATATTCAGAATTTTTACGTAAAATAAGATAGCCATAAATTTTCGATTCAAAATTGATTTAGTCTCAATTTTTGCTACGTTGATTAATTTATCATATAAAATAATCAATCTCCATTAGCCATGTAAGACGAACAATTCGTTAATACATATTGGCCATAGTATTGCAAAAATTGCAAAAAATCAATTAAATGCACGAAAACACCTAAGGATTGGCTCTGATACCACTGTTGGGATCCACGTAACACGTAGCGGAAATAAATAACAACCCATACATGTATCTCCAGAGGCGTACTTCGTGCATTTCAATCGAAAAAAATCACAAAGTCTCAAAGAGAGTAAATAGATTACCTCTCGTAGCGTGCTTGAACGGAGGTGTCGGTTCGATGTTATTCGATCTCAGCCTCCACAAGTGTTAGGCATCTAGTTCGGACGCACCACCAATTGACGAATGGGGAGACGACTAATAACTCCACAACAATTGTGCTAGCAATATGCGGAATCAATATTCCGAACTTAGTATATTTTGCTCACTCAAGATTATGAGAATATAGAGAGTGTTTGTGTTCTTCTCTCTAAGCTCTCAAAAATTTGCACACTCTACAAAATGTCTCTCCCCCTCAACCTCAAAACTCTTGCCATCCTTTTATAGCCAAAAATACCTTCCAATAAATTGTATTTAAAAATAGCACTAACAATTATAAATTCTATCTAAAAATAGCACTCACAAATAAATGACATTTAAAAATAGCACTAACAATAGCACTCACAATTTATAATACAAAAATGCTATTTAAAAATAGCACTAACAATAGCACTCACAATTTATAATACAAAAATGCTATTTAAAAATAGTACTAACAATTATAAATTCTATCTAATAATAGCACTCACAATTTATGATAAATAAATGCCATTTAAAAATAGCACTAACAATAGCACTCACAATTTATGATAAATAAATGTCATTTAAAAATAGCACTAACAATAGCACTCACAATTTATAATACAAAAAATGCTATTTAAAAATAGCACTAGCAATAGCACTCACAATACAAAAATGCTAAAAAAAAAAAGGCACTAACAAAGGTGTTAAAAATAATAACCATTATTATTATTACAAGAGTTAAAGAGGTTACCAAACAGTACAAATATGCATAACGTATAAATACGTATGACGTATAAATACGTAGAGCATACGTATACATCCGTGAAACCGGGGACTAATTGAAAGAAAAATGTGCAATTAAGCCCTTTTGGTAAAAATTGATTAAATTGGAGGGCAAATTGACCTAATTGCACTTTAAGACTTTAGAATCCAATGTCATAGCTTATAAAAAGTGAGAATTGAAAACTAAAAGACTCGAAAATGATTTTTTTTAGGCTCGGTTCGGGTTTATGTTTGTGAAGGAACATATTGACCCGAGCCGAATTTTTGAGATTTAAAGTGACACACTTGAAGAGGAAATTAAAACAAAATTATCGAATATTTTTGGGTATTTTTCTGACCACGAATGGTATTTTTCTGATTTTTTGGGTATTTTTATAATTAAATAAACTCGAAAAATATTAAAAATACCGAAAAATATTTTTTGTTCAAAATTGGTTCCTAAGGTTAAACCAAGGCTTCCAAAGTTGATTTTGTGATTTTATGACCTTTTTTGATATTTTTAATTAATTTTAAAGAATAAAAATCACAATAATAAATGGTAAAAAAAATCAGGTGTCAACAACGACCACTCGTCCTGATATCGCATATGTTGTTCATCTTGTCAGTCAGTTTGTCGCAACTCCTCGTACAGTTCATTATACTGCTGTACTCAGAATTCTGCGATATCTTCGTGGTACTCTAACACTCTCAGTTTTTCTTCCATTGACTTCCTTACTTGCTCTTCGTGCTTACTCTGATGCTGATTGGGCTTCGGATGTTATTGACCGCAAGTCCATTACAGGATTTTGTATCTTTCTAGGTGATTCTCTGATTTCTTGGCGTGCCAAGAAGCAACCTGTTGTGTCTCGCTCTTCCACTGAGTCTGAGTATCGTGCTATGGCTGACACTACTGTTGAGCTTATTTGGCTTCATCGTCTTCTTGCTGATCTTGGTGTTGCCTCCTTTGCTCCCATTCCTCTTCATTGTGACAACAAGAGTGCTATTCACATTGCTACAAATCCGATGTTTTATGAGCGTACCAAGCACATTGATATTAATTGTCATATTACGCGTCATCAACTCCAAGCACATATCATTTCTCTTCCCTTTGTGGCCTCTGCAGCCCAGCTTGCTGACTTATTCACCAAATCCCTTACATCACAGCGCTTTGCTGATCTTCTTTCCAAACTCTCGTTGGTTGATCCACCTTGAGTTTGAAGGGGGGTGTTAGATATATTATTTAGATATATTGTATATATTACAAGTAGGTCTTTTGTGTATTTACTTTCTTGCTCTTCTTTGTATGTATATTTATATTGGCATTGTGCCTAATTGTATATCACGATTCTATTATTCAATTCTCAATTCTATCAGCTTGTTCACATAAAAGGCTTCACAAGCCCATTGTGAATCAAAGGGTTCAATGAGACCTTGTGAGAGGAGCTCAACACATTCCTTCTAGGCTAAGGCAAGATGTTCAGGATTCATACCAGAATGACTAGCTTTTGTGGGATTAACATCTTCGCTTTTCTTGAATGGGAGTTTGACAAAGAAGTCGGAATTTTTTCAAAGAGGGTTTGAATAAGTTTGGATAAATTGGGAGTGAGATTCAGAACAACATGATAAGAGACTTTGGGTAATCGGATCAAGAATTTCTAGCTAAATGATGAAAAGTCTCTGGATATCAACATACTCACGAAACTGGTCACAAAACTGTAAACCAGTGGGTTTGATTCTTAGCTGGGAAAGCTGGGTAAGAACATCCCAACCAATGATAAGGTCTTTATCTGGGGAATTGCAACCAAGGATTTTTGTGGATAATGAACAACCTGGGAAAATTTGGAGTGTGATGGCTTTGCTACGGAATTTTGTGGTAAAAATATCACAGGAAGCAGAATGAAAATACCTTGTATAAGGCATCCAGAATCTTTCTGGGAGTACTTTTACATCCATGAGAGATGCAACTGCATCAGTGTCAATGAGGGCAATGACTTGGATGGGTTTATCATTTTCTGAAGTGTGGATTTGGATGGGGATATATGGAGAGTGGAAAACAGGTTGGACATGAAAAGAATCGGAGATAGTATCAGGGAAAAATGCAAAGATATCACCAGGGGATTCATCAGAGTCTGAGGAATATGTTTGAAGGGCAAAAAGTGTGTCGGGTGAAGGTTCATCTTCTACAGAGAAGACAGACTCGATATCTTCATCATCCAATGGGATACCTGTGGTGGAGGAATCTTTTGGATCATGTAGCTTCCTTGGGGACAATTTTTTGTAAAGTGCCCTTTCTTGCTACAAATGTAGCATCGGTCAGATTTTTTCTTTTTCTTGAAACCAAAAGCAGAGGAATGATGCCGTTTCTTCCTTCGAATGAACTTCCACTTGCCTTTCTTGGATCTTCGTTTGCCAAAAGAGAACTTCTCAAATGAGAACTTCTTGAAGTGCTTGCGTTTTTTATTACCGGCACAAGAAGGATCACTGCAGTCTCTTGAGCACTTGATCTTCCAATGGAGATTGCCATAATTCTTTTCGAGAGAACGATTCTCCCGGAGATAACTTCTGAAGACTTCTCTTCTGTGGCATATTTCTTCAATGGCAAGATGGACAGACTGTTGATTTCTCCAAAAGTGGCATCTGTGATTGTCTTGTTTTTAAGCTTCAGGGCTTTTTCAACGACTTAGCTAATTTCTTTGGGAATGGAAGCCAGGAAAACTGATTTGAGGTTAGGATCAGAACCAAGCTGGTAAAAAAGCTTGATCATTTTCCGAAAGTGTCGATCTAGATCTTTTTTGGCCAGAGAACAGCATTTTCTTTCAAAGAATTCCTTTCTTTTGAGTTCTTTTGAATCTTGTGGTTGGTCAATAAAGAAGAGATGAATGAGCTGAATGGCTTCATCACAAGACATGGTTAGGAACTGGAGTTGGTCTCTTTCCAGGGCTAGCTTCCACCAATCTTTCAAAGAACCAGTGAATCGAGTGACAAACTCAAGGAGGACATCATATGTACTGTGTTCTTTTAGGTTCCTGGCAATCAGAGTCTTTCGGCCCATTTATGGTAAGGGATATCATCCAAAGTGAAGAAATTGGACGAATAGATTTTGGAGGATGATGAATCATGGTAGGGCTGTGAAGGCAGAGGTGGATATTCTACCTCAGGTTGGTCTTCCATTTCTTCCTCAATGATCGGCTCAGCAAGGTTTGCCATCATGATGTCTGCTACAACAGACGGAGAACTGGAATCATAAGACTCAGTATCAGGAATGGAAGAAGAGTCGCTGATAGAGGCTTCGGGAGTGGCTGGGGGTGAAGGTTTTATGGGTTCCACTGTGGAGATGGTAGGAACTTGGTTTCTAAGGAAATTTTCCAAAGGATTAGAAACCATACATGAATGTGAAGGTTTATGAGGTGGAGATGATGGAGGCGATTGTTCTGGTGGAGCTGAAGGAGGTGGAAGGGAGGTCTGTTTGCCTTTTTCTTTTTTCTCTTGATCTAGCTTCTTAAGACGATCTCGAAGGGAAAGGAAATTCATCTTTGGAGGAGGTGGTGCTGTGTTGAGTACAGCTGCAAAAGGGCTAGGATCTGAAGAGCTTGACGATAAGAAGGAAGCTGGGGGTTCTGGTGATACTATTGGGAAAAAGAACGGATCTAAAGCCTGCAAATTTCTTTGCTCTAGAAGAGCCTGTTGCTCTTGCAGTATTTAGACCTGGCGTCTGAGCTTTTCAATCTCAGGAGTCTTGTCTTCCGGATAATGACTAGTAGGGATCTGTTTGGTTTCCATCAAATAGAGTCTTTTCTGGAAATCTTCTAATATCTTTTTTTAGACAGATGTAGCATGGTCTACCCGATCAAGCCTAGTAGCAACTGAGTTGATGGCTACATTCTGGGCTAGAGCATTTTCTGTCTGCCAGTTTAAAACAGCTTCAACTGGAGTAGGGCCTTTCCGTCTCCCTTGAAGACCAACATCATTAGGAGCATGGATCTTCGAAGAATGGAAATATTTCTGTTGCTGGTCAGAGAAACTTTCAGCGGGAGGAAACCTGAAGGGTGCTGCACTTTCTTCAGGTGGCTGCAAAGGAGGAAAGTCTTCCGGTCTGAACATACAAATACTGGGTAGAACAGGAGGTGGTTCGGGTTTAGGATTGCAAGTATATGGCTTAGGTAGTTTGATGGGACAAGAATTTTTCTTTACCCATTTGAGGTTGGGTTTGTAAAATGGTGAAGTGATGGGTTTCTTTGGTGGTGGAGGTGGCGGCTTTGGTTCATCTAGGGGATAAGCTGGTGGAGGTGTAGTAATTTGATGAGGTTTGGGAGAACCATACTCAACCAAGTATTGCCAACGGTCACTGTCTTCGCCAAGAGGTCCTACGGTCGGGTCAGCGTTTAGGTACCTTTGATAAAGAGAATCTTTCTTCTTTTTTCTTTTTCCTAGAGGAAGGTCTGTCATCCTCATCATCTGGATTCAAACAAGAGGAACATGAACAGTCAACATCTCAAAAGCAGTGTCCGGAGGGATCTTTGTAATAATGGATGGGTCGTCCATTGTCATCAAAGGATTGGACATGAGTTTTAGGATCAAGGTCTTCCATATTGACTGACTCAGTTGGACACGGGATGAAACACAATATGGTGGGGAATGATGGGAAAACAGAGGAAGAAGTGTATTCCTTTTCTTTGGTGAATTTGATAGTGACAGTACCATCCTTTTTCTTGGTGTACTGTGGCTCGGAAGATTGGATAGGTCGGGAATTCTGGTGAAATTTTTCATAGTTGGTCACCCAACTATCAGGAAGGAGTTTGACAAGCTAATCTCTTGAAAGTTGACGAGGGACGTGGATACATGAAGTCTGGTCATTGTCAACAGAGATAAGCAAAGCATCTTCGGCACTGAGAAGATTAAGGTCAATGGCATGGTTTTATACTCTATACACCATCTGGTAATGAATAGTAGCAATTATGGCTGATGTAGTTTGAGGAGCACCAGTGATCTGTAACTGGACCTTCAAAGCAGAAAGTAGGTTGGGATCTGCCAAGACCATGTTGAAATTTAGGAAGAGAGTGATAAACACTGTGCATGCGTTCAGAGTGGTCTGAACTGTGCCGTTGCAAGCGTGCTGGTATTCCAATAAGCGAGTATCAAGGAGAGCAACCCGAGCAACTACGGGCAAGCCTTTTCGTCCATGCAAGGATAAGGCTAAGCGGATGGCGCCAAAATGAAGGTGAGTGTAACCTTGTTGAGCCCACTGAGTAGGAAACTCAGGTGAAATCTGGAGAGTTACAAGTTGTTCTTGCTGTGTAGACAAAATAGGGTACTGATCAAATTTGGTGGACTGGACGTATTCTTTGACAGAGCGAGGGGTGTGCTTGATGAGGTGTTTGATGGAGCAAATGGGAGAGAATGATGGTGGTTTGCAAAAAGCTGAGTAAGGATTCAGAGTTGAAGTTGTGTTTCTGAGATTTTGCGATCATCATTCACATCGGATACCTCATAAAGGTAATCCAATTTGGATGAAGTGATTTTGCGGAGTTCAGGTGGTGGAGGTAGAGAAACGGGGGTTTCCAACTGAACAGGCGCTGAAATATCTGTGGAGGGTTCCATGAGAGTATGAATTTCTTCTTTCCTTTCAGCAAGTCTTGAATATCAGAATACTAATCTTAACTCAGTTTCGACTATATTTGGCTCTGATACCAGTAAAGGAAGCGGAGACAAGCCTAGGCGAGATGAGCAGGCATGCTATCCCCACAAACACGGCGCTCCTGCCTATTTGCTCACTCAAGCCCATTCTTGAAGCTCAACCCTTAAGGTTCCAAATATTTCTGTTTCACAGGTTCCACAAACTGATATACCTATGACAGCTTTTTTTTACCACAAAAAATCATAAACTGGTATATCTGTGACAAATCTACCTATATTAATTCTTTTGACTATGAAATACCCTAAACTGGTACATCTGTAACAAATTTACCTCCGTTAAATTGAGTTAATATCATAAAAAAAATCTCAAATTGATAAACTTGTGACAAACATAGGGTAAAAACCCCAAACTGTATACCAGTCAATTACCACGTGTCATCCAACTTAGCAATTTAACAGTTAAATAACGAAAACTAATGGAGCGTAAATTTGTCACAGGTTACCAATTTGAGGTAAATTTATCACAGGTGTAGCAGTTTGGTATTTTTTGTTGTCAAAAAAATAATTTGGGGTGAATTTGTCACAACATATCACTTTGGGATTTTCCATGTTATTAACCCTTTATAAAATTTAAGATAAGGCAAAGATAATTTTGTCATTTTCAAAATATATAAGGATGTTTTCTCAACAGATTACGGAGATAAAGGGTGCTTCTAAAAGAAATCGTGTTTCCTGGTTCTTTCGCGGGCTTGAGTCAAGCAACGGCTAAGGATGTGCATGATAACACTTCTGGAGGTGGTTTCTGCTCCAAAAGTACTCTGAAACAGAAATCCATTTGGTAATATAACTTCTGAAGCATAAATCTGTTTGATAAAAAAATTTACTTCTAAAAGAAATTTTTACTTATGAAGTGAATTTTCACTTTTGAATCTGTTTTTCTCCCAATTTGAGAAGTTAAAAAAAAAAGTAGCTTCTCAACTCAAAAAGTATTTTTTGGAAAAAAAAACTCACAAAGTATTTCTCGCATTACCTTCTTTTCATTACATTCTCACCCTCCTTTCAAAGGCCCACCTCCGTCGATTTCCACTGCCGCCCATTGCTGACCACCAACACCCATCGCCACCACTGACAACCTCCTACCACCGCCCTCGCCAATCACCATTGGCCACTGCCTATCGTCGCTTGTGACCATCACCAACCATCACCCATCGCCCGCCACCACCCACCGCCCGCTGCTTACCATGACCGCTGACCACGGCCCTCCGCTGGCCGCCACAGCCAAGTCGTTGTTGCTAGGGGTGAGCGGTTTCAAGTTCCGTACAGGTTCCTCGTGAAACTTGGAACCTACCCGTCTATACAGGTTCCTCATTTTTGGGAACCTACAATCTACCATGCATACCTTGGAACCTAAAACCTACCATGTCTCAGGTTCAGGGGTCGGTTCCAGGTTCCACCCAGGTTCCACATATATTCTTGGTTGAATGATAAATGTGACTAATTACGTCTAATGACCACCATTTACTACTAAAATTTACTAACCACAACTCATATTTAAACGCACAAAAAGTATGAAACAATAACAAAGTAAAAAACTCAATGATAAAGTAGTTCCGGATTACATACTCACCATCGTCCTTATGAAATACCTCAGAATAACGTGAAGACATATACTAAGAAAAAATATAAAAGCTTACTTCGGGTTCCAGGTTCCTGTTCCGGGTTTCACCTACCTAGAACCTGGAACCTACTCGTCAAAGGAGGCTCCCTAATTTTTGGAACCTGGAACCTACCATCCATACCTTGAAACCTGGAACTAATCGGTTCCCATCGGTTCGGTTCTATAGGTTCTAGGTTCTACCCTGGAACCATGCTCACCCCTAGCCGTCGCCAGAGTAAAAAATAATTTTTTTTTTCATTTTTAAAAGTAAATAATAATTTTTAATCATAAAAATTATTTTTTAAAGAAATTTAAAAATTATAAAAATGAAATAGAAATTTTTCGGCTATCGAAATAATTCTTCATAGAATATTTTCTATTAATAATGTTTTAGAAGTAGAAATTTTCAATTGTTACCAAATGAATTTCTATAATCAGAAATCAACTTCTGTAGAAGAAGTAGAAAATTTAACTTTTGCTTCTGAGTAGAAGTAAAAAATTTAACTTATGACTAGAAGTTGATTTCTGAAACAGAAGTATTATCATGCGCCCATGAATGTCGCCATCTCAAACAAAAGCGCAAGCATGGGAGCAAAAGAAGGTTTCTGGTACAATCTGTCTACAGAAGAATAAAGGAACTTATGGTCTACCATTTGAAGTTCTGTATTGGTGATTTTGTGTGCTTTCCAAGTGACGATCAAATATCAGCTTTAGTTAGTTGTGACTACATCAGCGCGGTGTTGGCATACATCTTAGCACTCACCGGCCACATCGACGAAATTAGCCACAGTTCACAAAACACATGAGCTATTCGATGCTGAACAAAGCAAACGGCATAGATCCACACGGTATTGGCTTTCCTTCCCATAATTCGCAATCCGCCGAGTCTGTGTAGAGATAATCATGTGGCAATATCGGGCAGCAAAGTACACCTAACTTCAGGAGAACATAAGTTGAAAGAGTCTTCGGAGCACGTCAAAGTAGAACAATCCTAAAGCTCGGTACGTCATAGCAGTTGTTGTAGGGCATTCTTGAATGAAAAGGCAAAGCCTTAGCAATAATTTCCCACGACCACTTGTTTGAGGGCACAAGACGATGATGATCTCGCAACTTTTTCCCTTCCAGCTTGGTGGCGCAATCGCCAGGTACTTCTCTTGTTGTTGGGTCATCGTTCGCGCCTACTGGCAGGCCTGTGAATATTCTGAAGGAAAGATCTAGATCATGGGTGATGAGGATGTCACCATGAAGCTTCTGCTGGGAAAAAGTACACGTCTTTTTCTGGCAAATACCAATTCCTAGTCAAGTGAACGGAGGAGCTCCAAGATGTGGACAACAAAGATGACTAAGTTGCCACTACAGAATCAGATCAGCACACAGATGATTCAACAAGAATTCCCCGAAACCATTAAAAAAAACATGGTTAAAAAAGCCTTATCGTGATGGAAAGCGTTCCTACGAGTCGAGTTCTCGAACCCGATTGATTCTTTGCCAAGTGAAAGTCCTTGAATCTTTGTTCTTTTCGTGAAGATGGATCATGAAATGACATGAACAGATGTAAATTCTCTGCTTTTTCTTTCTTTATGGCTCTTGCTGCACCCAATAAACTTATCGTAGTGAGGCTTAGTGGATCCCCCGAAAGCTAAGCATGATGAAAAAAGCCAAACTTATATTTCCAATCGTGCTCCAATACAAGTTAAGAACTATGTCTCCTATCTCCCAGGAAAGTAAAGATTTCGCATTTGGTACAGGTTTTATCTGAGTATCATCTGGTGGGGTTCGTCTCCTACCTCCCCGGGAAGTAAAGATTTCGCATTTGGTACAGGTTTTATTTGAATAGGCGTTATATACATCATCTGGTGGAGAATGACCAGAAAATTGATGGGACAATTGCAAGAAAGGTGCAAACAGGCCTTCTGGTGGCCAAGTAGCCACCGCCACCACCACGGCCGCCGCTGCCACAACCATCCTTAAAAACTCCTAAAGATATCATACAAAAAGCTACAATCCAGTCATGTTTTGCAATTCTGCTTCCCCTGGACCCTCTTTTGCATGAGCTAAACTTAAAAAACTCTGCAATTCCTCAATTATTTATCTGTTGTTCAAATGTTCTGAACTTTTTCAGATACGCTTGGATGATTGGATCAAGAAAATTGGTAATTGATAAGGAGTAAGTCGTCCTATTGAAGTGCAAACCAAAGCAAAGGTTTCTGCCATCAAAGTGCAAGCCTTAGGAAAGATTATTGAAGTCAATTCCAATTTAGCTTGCACGAGTTTATTACCGAAGGGCAGAAGAAAGATGCACCTGGTGATACTTCTTCTAAACTTCAAGTGAAAGGCGGCAATGGTGCTCGGAAGCAAACTCTTGAACTCCTCGAAGTTCTAAAGGAAGAATTTGTTAGATTAATTAAATATTAACTGCGTCTTCATCTAACAGTTTAAGCTTTTAGAACAGTTGACATTATTCCTACAAAATCTTAGATGGTATCATAGCATAATATTTTCAAAAGAAATTGATTCTTAACCATGGTTTCCGCCAAGTATCCGTACCCCTCGTCTTTGAACATTAGCAATTTTGTGCCATTGAAAATGACACAAACAAATTATTCTTGTTAGAGAGCACAAATGCGTGCACTAGTTGAAAGTCAAGATCTGATGGGTGTTAGGGAAAATATCTTATGATGTTTTGAAAATGACAAAATAATCAAAGGCTCTAATGTGTTTGTTAGTTGAGTAGAACTAAGTGAAAAAAAGCACAAGTCGTTATGTAGATGGTGTATCGACAGTACGTCAAAAGGTTATGAGTCATCTATCAATGGTGAACAATGCATTAGGCATAGAGGCATCTACAAGTTGGAGGTACCTAAGTAAAAGATGAACAAGCCTAGAACAGGAAGTTCGGAAAAACTTGGAAGGACCTTGGATAGGTAAATAACGAGAGGTAGAGCCGCAATTGCCGATACGCTTGGAGGGACCAAAAGATGGATCTCAAGATACTGCATCTAAGTTATGCATTTTGAAGATTGGTTTTGTTTATGAAGACTATTCAGACACAGCGAAGTGTTTAGATGCAAAAGATTGTTCTTCTTCTAAAGTTTGTTTCTGAAGATTATTCAGAAGCTGCGAGATATATTGATTTGGAGATTCTGAAGATCGATAGCTGACATATATCCGTTGTTGCTAAGATATTTATGGAAGTTTGTAATCTGTGATTGATAGAATATCCTTGATTACCTTCCATGGGACAAGAAAAATTTCATATCTGAAGAACTCCACTTATGAAAACTGAAGATTTGGTTGTATTGGTGACTAAATTTGAAGGGTTCATATATGCACCAACGGTCACCAAATCTCCCTAGATACAGTCTCGTTCAATCAAGATTGATGGCGTCTAATCCGCGATTGAAAAGCGATCCTTTGAAGACCTGTCCAATGGCTAGTTTGGAGGTGAAGGAGTATAAAAGAAGATCCATGGTACTACGGAGTTGGATAAGAATCATAAATTCTAAGGTGCTAGAGTTGTTCAAATTCATTCTCGTCTTCGTGAGCTTTATACGATAATCATTGATAGGCTTTGTGAAAATGATTGAGAAAGGATAGTGTGACCTATCAGAGAGAGTATCATCACTCGTTGTAAATCTCTGTTGATTCATCTAGTGAATTCTAGCCAATCGGCTGTCAGCGTGGGAGAGTGGACGTAGGTTTAATCTAAGCCGAACCACTATAATCATCGTGTGCAATATTCTCTATCTCTAAACTCTTATCATTGTGTTTGATAGAGTATCGCATAGTGGTGTTCATATTCTGAATCTGCATACCTAGAAATTGCATACGCATGTTCAGAAGCAAAACTGCATTTGTTCAGATTCAAATTTTAATTCTATATACATTTTGACTTGATTCTTTTAATTTCGCATTTTCTAGTCAAAATTGTTTAAAATCACCTATTCACCCCCTCTAAGTGATATTGCTAGATACAATAATTGGTATTAGAGCGGGTTGCTCATTGTTTTGAAGTGTTTTACTTCCGAGTTAACGATCTATTATGTTTACCAATATTTCTTTAGGATCAGATGATGCACAGTTCAACTATAAGCCTCCTGGTTTTGATGGAAAGGATTGCAACGTTTGGTGCAATAAGATGAAGTGGTTCTTCAAGGCATTATATAATCTAATGTGGGATGTCGTGACCATAGTTGTTAAGGCGACAAGGCGAGCAGAGGCCTCTAAAACGCCTAGGTGATTAGGCGCCCGCCTAGTCGTTCACAAGGCGATAAGGCGACAATGTAGTTAAAATTTTAAATATATATATATATAATTGTATATTTTATATTTGTACTTCAAAACTTACATTCATGATTCAACAGAGCAAATATATACATGAAAGATTATTAAAAATAAACAATTTTTAATATAGTAAATATATGCATTAAAGATTATTAAAAATAAACAACTTTTAATATATAGAAAATATATTTTGCATTTGTACTTCTCAAGGCGTCCAAGGCCTAAGTAGCACCGATACTGATACGGACACGCCGACACGACACGACACGACATGATACGCCGATACGTCATTTCTCAAAAATAGAAAAATCTGACACGTCGAGGATACGTTATACTAAATATATATTTTTAAATATAAAAAATGAAATAAAGTTAAAAAATATATTAGTAAGCCTAATGACTATTTTGCCCCTAGATATTATCAGAAGGCACGACTGTATTTTTGGTCCTTTCGTGAATTGACCGTAGCAGGCTTAGGAAAAAAATAGATAACAAGTTTAAAAAAAATGTCATTTGAATTCAATGCTCATGATGTGATCAGACCACACTCTCTCCTCTGTCCCCTCCCATCACCTCGCGTATTTCCCATGCTGTTGCTCTCTCTCTCATTAATTTTTCAAAAACTATCACCCTCTCCAAGCTCTCTCTCCTCTCGTCTTCCCCTATACTCTCTATCATCGCTCTGCTTTTTGAACAAAGACGCCTTACTTCTCTCATCTCTCTGTCTCAAGAAGCGAACGACGCGAAGATCACCTCTTCTTTTCCGGCGCTCTCATGCTCTGTCGTCTGCAGCACATGAAGCTCATCTTTGCTCGAGTACTCGCTGCTCACTTGCTGCTCGTCACTGGCTCCCGCTCCATCCCCTCCCGTCCCCCTTACCCAGGATGACCTCAAGAAAATCGCCGCCTACAAGGCCATCGACCTCCTTGGAGTATCGGTGCTACATAGCCCATGGTGTCACCTAGGCGTCCACAAGACGATGCCTAGGCGACCAAGGCGCCCGCCTTGAGGAGAACCAGCAAGACGACAGGACGCCTTGGGCATCCGAGGTCGCCTTATCACCTAGGCGTCGCCTTGATAACTATGGTCGTGACAAAAGGAATAAATCCTACCACTACTGCAACTTCTGAAAATGGAAACAATGTTCATGCTCATACCTTATCGAATACTGAAAGATAAAAAAGACAAGGACTCGATTCCAAAGCTGTGTATGCACTCTTTTGCGTTCTATCCATTCTTTTATATAATCGTGTTGCAGAAGAAGAATCAACAAAAGCTATATGGGATAGACTTCATCTAACATATCAAGGACCGACAGAGTGAGAGAAACCAATCTCAACATTCTGCTAAGTGATTATCAAGCTTTCAAGATGAAGCCGGATTTGCTCATATGATTGACAGAATTCAAATACTGGCAAGTGATCTTGCAAAGCAAGGTGCTTCAGTTTCTGAACCTATGCAAGTTTGCAAGATTCTTCAAGGACTTACGAATGATTGGAACTACATCGGATCGTCCATTCAAGAATGTCAAACAATCATACCATTATCCATTTATGAACTTGTTGGGACTCTACAGTCATACGAGACATAACGAGTCAACAAAGAAAAGGATACGAAAGGTAAGAAGTCGATTGCTTTAAAGTCTAACATTGATTATGATGATTCAGATTCCGAAGATGATGAAGATGATGATGAAGAGCTTGCTCGCATGGTACAGTAGTATAGAAAAATGGCTAAGAAAGGAAGAAAATTCAAAGGGAAAATGATGTTCTAACAAGGTGATCAAAAGAAGACCTTTGGCAATAGAGAAGAAGGTACGGATGTGATTTGTTTTGAATGCAGAAAAAATGGACACATCAAACCAAATTGTCCTTTGCTAACGAAAAAGAAGAAGTCCAGGAGTGACACTGAGTGTGAAGATAGTGATGACGATTATGCAAATATTTGTCTCTTGGCAAATTCGAATTCAGACGAAAAAATTGAGGTATATCATTCTAAAATTCCAGAAGAAGTTTGTGATTATATTGACGATTTGTGCCTGGATTTCAAAGTTGCTAAGAATATATTCGAATTGAAAGGGAAAACTCAAAGTTAAGGCAACAAAAAATTTCAAATAATGAAAGGATTGAGTTTTTACAAAAGGAATTTTTCTCAAATGAAAGAAAATCGAGATTTGCTTGCAAAGAAGATTACTTTTTTAAAAGAAGTGTCGCGACCCGTCCTCGATTTTTCTTTCGGTGTGGAAGACGGGCGAATGGATTACCGATCGGGCCCTCCCACTCTGTGATGTGGATCGCGGGCTTTCTCGGCGTGGGCCCTCCCAGGCCCATACCAAATCGCGACGGGAGTTAATTTTTACGGATTTCTCGACGGTATAAGTCGATCGCTTCCGACCTTTGTGTGGTCATGGTGGCATGTGCAACGTGTGCATGCATTTGGAGTCGCCACCGGTCGTTCTTGGAAGGTGGACCGAAAACCTCACTAATTGATTGGGAGAGATCGATTAGTTCTGTGGAACCAGAGATTTTGGGTTTGGGGACTTGGTTACGTTGGTGTAATTACCAACGCCCTTTCGGTATCTAACGCGAGTGATTTTCGTAACTAAGATTTCATGCAGGCGCATTTTTGGGGTGAGGTAAGTCTGATTCAGGGTTTCATGCAGATTGGAAAACTAGTCCTATTAATCACAATCAATTTAACGAAAGCGCAATCAAGTGAATCATAAATTGCATATAAAACGCATCAAATCAGTATGGCATCCCTAGTATAGCCCTATTAGCTTAGAGAAGGGATATTTGAAGTACGGAAGGAGTTCGGGGATGATTTGAAGACAATTTGCCCATGAAGGGCAAAATCGTCATTTTAGAAAAATAAATGAGAATTTCGCGAAAAGGGGCAAAATTATCATTTTGGAAAGGGATAGGAACCCAAGAGCGTTAGAAAAAAGATTGACCAGTCGAAATGGCTCATTTCCTATTTCCTAACTTTTTTTGGAATGATCTTCCCATGAGGAGCGAAATCATCATTTTGGGGAAAACAAAGGCAATTTACCCATGAGGGGTAAAATTATCATTTTTAAGGGATTAGGAACCCAAAGAGTCAGAAAAAGGATTGGCCAGTTGAAGTGGCCCATTTCCTATTTCCTGACATTTTTTAGAATTTCTAGAATTTCTCCAGTTTTTGGGAAACGATTTGCCTAAAGGGAGAAATCATCATTTCGGAAGGGGTAGGGTTTCAAAAGACCCAAAATAGGTCATGGCCAGTTGATTGTGGCAATTTCCTATTTTCTGGAATTTTTTTGGAATTTTTGGAATTTCTCCAATTTTTGGAAGACGATTTGCCTAAAGGGCAAAATCATCATTTCGGAAGGGGTCGGGTTTCAAAATACCCAAAATAGGTCATGGCCAGTTGATTGTTGCCATTTCCTATTTTCTGGAATTTTTTTAAAATTTTCGAAATTTCTTCAATTTTTGGGAGACGATTTGCCTAAAGGGTAAAATCGTCATTTCGGAAGGGGTCGGGTTTCAAAAGACCCAAAATAGGTCATGGCCAGTTGATTGTGGCCATTTTCTATTTTCTGGAATTTTTTGGCATTTTCGCAATTTTTCCAATTTTTTTCTGAATTTTTCTTTTGCTTTAATAATTTTCCAATTTTTTAATTAAATTTTCGGATTTTTATAATTTTTTTATTAAAAAATATTTTGTGGACCTGGTCAAACCCGCCCCGCGCCTCTCGGGCGCCCGGCCCGACCCTACGGGTCGAAAACCGGCCTAAAACAACACCGTTTTGATTTTTTGAAAATTGTTTCTATTTTTTTATCATTTTCTTAATTTATTCGAAAATCACCCCATCGGACGGTCCAGAATTCGCCACGTGGCCTCTCCTGGTGCGTCCGATCTTGAACTAGATCGGATGACCCACGAATCGCCACGTGGCGCAATAATAGCCATAGGGTCAATTTTTTTTATTTTCTGAAAATCCATTTAATTAATATAAAATCATTTATTTAATTTTGAAAATACCAGATTGCAACACGTGGCACACCCACGGCCGTCCGATCTATGGTTTTTTTTTATTTTTGTCCTTGGTGCCACCGAGCTGACATGGCTGCCTACGTGGCATGCCACATCAGCATTTTACCCTTTGACCAGCCTTCCCTCGCTGGAGAAGACGACCGGCGCCTCGCCGGAACAGTAATTATTCCGGCGAGGTCGCCGGAAAAGGTGAACCAAGCCCAAATCTTCGTGTTTTTTGACGATTCTTACGCCATTCGACTCCTCATTATCCCAGGATTAACATAACATCAAATCATGGCAAAAATCATGTTGGAAAGAGACCGAACGGACTTCCCCCGAACCGGCGCCGGCGAGGAATTTTGCAGAAAATTTTTTGGCGACCAAGCTCGGTTTCAGTCGTTCAAAGAGCATCCAATGGTGGTTTAGGAGCTTACCTGAGGTCGCCTAGGCCTCGGCAACCGTCGTCCACGCAGGCACGAGTCCTCGGCTCGGGTATGGTTCGGGAAGCTCTGGCCATCGTTTTCCGGCGCGATTCGATGCAAAATAAAAGCCGAAGCAAGCTTAGAGTCGGTTCTAGAGAGATCTTAAGGTTAGATTCACACGAAATGGGGCCGGGAATGGCACGACTGAGAGCCACAAATCGAAGCGTTCATTCAGGCATTTTATCGAACAGGTTACGTGCGTGTAAAAACAGACATTCAAGCGAGGGCCGAGGGCACACGAGCCAAACCAAAACAAAACAACATTCAGGCATCACTAGAGGGACTCCAAATAGCGTCGGTATGTGTTCGGTTTGGCTCAGTTTGACCAAAAATCAAACCGAGCCAAACTTACAGTATCTAAAAAAATAGGGGCTAAACAGAGGTGAGAAAACTGACCTGGCCGAGGGTCATCGGCGACGGTGGGGGCTTCGGCGGTGGTCCCTCGGGTTCTTTGAAGCTCGGAGGGCCCTCGACGAACGTCGGACCACCCGTTCTCCCTCTCGGCTCTCTCTTCCCGTTCGGGTCTCTCTCTCTCTCTCCTGTGTTTTTTTTGTGGATCCGAAAAAATCCCCTCTCTTGCTACTGTGGACGAGCTCCTGTATATGCCGGAGCCTTGGTGACCCGACAGAGGACGGTCATGCATTCCTCTAGCCTCTGAAAAAGAGCCTGCTCCCCTCCAGTTTCGGTCGCCCGGTCGCTCTCCGTTTTCTGCCGATTGTCCACCGTACGTGAAGGAGAGAACAGACTTTGTCTCCTGTGTTGCAAACTCGGTTCGGTCGGGTCGGGTCCTATTCGACCGATCCAGTTACCCAATTGAGCCCAATTGAGCCCTAAATTGATCATTTTTCATGAAATTAACTTGTGAGACGCATTTTCTAGGGTTTATGTGGGTGACTCGGACTATGTTGTCCAAAGCGGATAATATATTGCGAGTAGTGGGCCCAGATCTTTACAATAAGAGCTAAAAGTTTCAAACAAAACATAAAATCCTGAAAAATCTCATATAAGCAACTTTCCTCAACTAATCATTGTGAAAGAAAAAACCAATTTCAACGAAGGGCATCTATACCACTATTCAAGAAGATATTATTTTAGGTCAGGAGACAAGCACATGAATAACAGCCAAAAGCTGCAGTCTCAAGGGGCTGACGAAGTGAATGATATATCGATATCTGTACAGACTTTGACTCAAGGAATGCCCACGTCACCATATCGATGATTCTTGAAGACTCCTTCCCAATCAACAAACCTTTGTTCACTGTCCTTGATGTCCTGCCGGAGCAAAGGAGGACTCTGTACAGCATCCAAAGAATACAAATAAGCATAGGTTCCTTTGTAAACAGCTTGAAGTAAATTTGGGGAGCTTGAGGATAGACTTGAACCAGCAATTTCTGAGCAGATCAGACAGAGCTTTTCCACCAGTCCTGACGCTTTGGCATTATCTGCTATATCTTTCACAGTTTCGAACACCACAGAGGGCACATGCTCTCTGCACCATTGTTGACATCTGAAGATGCTTTAAGAGAATGAGCCACTCTAGATAACATGACAGTAATGCAGCCTATGGACTCATTCGAAATTCTTCCATATGCATCTTCATTGCATCTAACAACCTGCATATTCAACACCATAATACGACAGCTGGCAGTTTGCACACTGGTTACAATTCAGAAATGCCACTAAAAAATGTATGTGTGAGAAGATATTAACTAAGGCGACCCAGTGCTTGAAGTATGAATTTGAAACTGCATTTCCAGATTGGTCAGCCAATACCTAAACCCTGAAAGATATGAAGAACTTTGGTAAGTGGTTCATCATTTTATCCCCTTGGAATGAACGGTTCCGGCTGCAACTAACTTAGAGATAATCCTCAGTGCCTGGTTGGACCTTAGGATGTCGCGATCACTTATCACCTGCTGAAACATTATCAAAATGCAGTAATTGAGCTATGCAGTGACTTAACCTTCAAAATCTTGCACAACGGAGAAGCAGGATACCAGAGTAGTAATCACAATAAAAGTTTCACAAGACAGAGGCTAACAAACATATTCATCCATTAACTAAGCTTTCATTTATGTAGGCATCAGAACACAAGTGCATTGCAAATGTGAGCTCGCTCAAGCTGACGAAGAGCAATTCAGTCTGTTTCTTTCATTGTTGAGGTAGAAAGTTCACATTTTTTCCGAAAAAAGGAAACAGAAAAAGAAGACCTACAGAATAAAGAACATGAGATATAGTAGATTCGCAAGGACCAGACTAGCAAGATATTTCCGCATTTAATCATACAAAGGCTCTGTTACAGAGATGATGACTCTAGGTTGCAGTATTGACATCGAATATTAAGTATCAACGTGGAACTCCACCATCTAAAAGAAGGAAAAAAAAAAATTACGCACTAATGCTGGCATCTTGTGCGATTGGAACGACATCATACTTCCTATGTTTGAAATTTGTATTCGTACAGAAGAAGCTTGTAGGTTCCTTCATGAAACAACTGAATTTTCGGTTTTCCAGACTGGACAATGACGATCCACGGACTGTCGGTGTCTGTCACTAAGTACATGCCTGAATGTAACGCAAATTGCGATCACTTCTTTGCGGCAACATGCCTGTGCCCATGTGCCGTACCCCCCTTATGGGTTAGCAAATCTATGCTCTGGCTAAATTCGTATGGAACAAGAGAAGTAATATCATCAAATACATCCTTATGGATTGACTTTCTTGCTAGTTAACATTTAAACAATCAAGACTACAATTATGCCAAAAATCCCCACTATCCATACACATTTTTTCGAGAAAATGTGCAAATCTAACATGCATCATCAGCAAGTTCTACTGGATTGCATGAATAAACTCGGATATCATGAAGGTTACAGATGGAGCACCTCTGAGAACTTAATTCAGTTGCCAAAACTTCGCGTAAGTTATCAAAGATGGATTCCCAAGTATACATGTGGATTGTAGATTCGCGCACTTGTTAAGCGATCAATCCTACTTTTCATTCAGAAACAAACTTCAGCAGGTTAAACACAAAAGGCCGAGACTTCGCCATTGATACTTTGAAGACGTTGAAACATGAGGAGCATTACCGCGGGCCGAAGAACTGCAAAACTGGAGTAAGATTGGTATATTAGCAGATACTAATGCAAACACGTGAACTATTTAGTGTTTAGCAGGAAACTCAGAGAAACGCCTGGAGGTCTATATTAGTTCAGTAACTCCGTATCGAAGTTGCTATTTCTTAGTTCACAAAAATGGTTTTTTGTTTTTCGGGGGGGTGGGTGGGGGGGCTAACCAAAGATTATCAACTTGCACGTACATTTGACAGGATCTCTTGCGTTACGATTACTACTACGATGGCCAACGGATTGTCGACCTGATCAACTCTAATCCATGATAAGTTGATAACTAGCAAGAGGTTCAATTGCCCAGGGACTCTGTTTAGGCTACAAACACAAATGGTGACAAACTCTAACCAAAGTGCTCCCACTAGACAACAGCATCCAATGATGCGCCTAAGCCCATGCTCATGACATGTCTTTCAAATACGCAAGGGCAAAGACCTTTAGTCAGTGGGTCCGCAACCATATCATCTGTGGAAATATACTCTACTACAACATCACCATTTTGCACGGATTCCTTTATGGTCAAAAACTTGACCATTATGTGCTTAGACCCCTTGAGACCTCTATTGTTGTTTATAAACAACACCGCAGAGTTATTGTCACTGTATAACTGTATGGACCTTTCAACAAAATCAAATATGGTCAATTCCCTAATGAGGTTCCGGAGCCAAATAGCCTCAGTAGCAGCCCCATAGCATGCTATAAACTCCACCTGCATGGTAGAGGATGATACTGTTTTCTGTTTCTTGCTTTTCCATGATACTGCACCATCTGCCAACATGAAAATGTATCTTGATGTCGACTTTTTATCATCTTGACAACCAGCATAATCTGAATCCGAGTATCCTATTAGTTGTAGATCCTAAACATGTCTGTAAATCAGCATATAGTCTTTTGTCTTCTTTAGGTACCTCAAAACCTTCTTGGCAGCAACCCAGTGATCGTGTCCAGGATTTGACTGATATCTACCTAGAAGTTCAGTTGCAAAAGCAATGTTTGGTCTAGTACAAACTTGTGCATACATAATACCACCGACTGCTCTAGCATAAGGTACATCTTTCATCTAAACTTTCTCAAAATCTGAATGAGGACATTGTGAAAGACTCAATTTATCACATTTACAGACAGGAGCAATTCCTAGCTTGCAATGCTGCATATTGAATCTTTCCAGAATATGATCAACATATGCCCTCTGAGATAAACCCAAAACTCGGTGAGAACGATCCCTATGGATCTCAATGCCAAGGACAAAAGATGCTTCACCAAGGTCCTCCATGTCAAAGTTCTCTGACAACATCCTCTTTGTTTCACGCAGTAATTCAATATCACTGCTCGCAAGTAAGATATCGTCCACATAGAGAATGAGAAAATTGATTTTCCTCCCCCTGACCTTGCAATATATACACTGATCCACTCTATTCTGGACAAAACCGAATGTAGTGACAATACCATGAAACTTTAAGTATCATTGTCTGGAAGCTTATTTCAGGCCATAAATAGACTTTTTCAGTCTACACACAAGGTCAATTGAATCATCAGCCATAAAACCTTCGGGTTGTACCATATAAACCTCCTCATCAAGGTCTCCATTAGAAAGGCAGTCTTTACATTTATCTGGTGTAACTCCATATCTAAATGAGCTATTAATGCCATGATCACTCTAAAAGAATCTTTAGAAGAGACTGGAGAAAAGGTTGCTTCATAGTCTATTCCTTCTCTCTAAGTGAAACATTTGCCTACCAATCTGGCCTTAAACTTTTCTATATTTCCTTTGGAATCCTTTTTAGTCTTATACACCCATTTACAGCCGATTGCCTTGTGAGCCTCAGGCAGAACAAGTAGTTAACAAACACCATTATGTCTCATAGATTGCATTTCATCTTTCATCGCATCCCACCACAAATGTGATTGAGGACAAGAAACAACACATATATAAGTGACTGGATCAACTACATAGCCGATGTCGTAGTCCTGTTCTCCCAGATAGACTATATAGTCCGGTGGAATAATTGATCGTCTCTGCCTGACAGACCTCCTGAATGGAACTTCTTCAACTTGATCTTGCACCTGTGGGGCTTGAATAACTTCATCAGGAACTACTTCAATAGTAGGATCCTGAAGCTCAACAGGCTCAAGTTGTGATATGGGAGGCTCCATAACCGCCTATGTTGGCAGAGGAAATGTCACAATAGTTCCTACCATACTCTTATCTTCGATAGTATTAGAACAGCTACCCTTTTCGGCCACATCAAATTCCAGAAATTTCGCTATTTGAGATTCCACAATTCTTGTACCTCCATTTGGGTTATAAAATCGATATCCCTTCGAATGATAAGGATAAGACACGAAGTAGCATCGAGTGGTTCTAGAGTCCAACTTAATGTTAGATCATATAATTTCACTTCTGCAGGACAACCCCATACTCTCATATGGTTTAAGTTGGGTTTACATTCAGTTCATAACTCAAAAAGAGTCAAAGGCACAGCTTTGGTTGGAACCCGATTCAAAACATAAAGGGTTGTCTTCAAAGTCTCACCCTAGAGAAAAACAGGCAAGTTGGTTCAACTAGTCATACTCCTCATTATATCCATAAGGGTGCGATTATGCCTTTCGGTTACACCATTCTGTTCAGGACTCCCAAGCATAGTAAACTGAGCTACTATCCCGGAATCTTCTAAGTATTTGGCAAATGGCCCTTTAAATTATCCAGCATCACCATATTGGCCATAATATTCACCACCTCGGTCAAATTTGACAACCTTTATGACATTTCCCAACTGTTTCTCGACTTCAGTCCGAAATATCTTAAACTTGTCAAGAGACTCAAACTTTTCCTTAATCATATACAGTCAACCATATCGGGAATAGTCATCGATAAAAGTGATGAAATAAAAATTTCTACACAAGGTTGCAGTATAGGGTCCACTGATATCAGTGTGGATGACCTCTAATAGGTCAGAACTGCGGACTGCCGTCTTTTTCCTTGTCTTAGCCATCTTACCTCTACAGCAGTCTATGCAAGTTTCTAGGTCACTTTTAAGAGTAGGCAGAATGTCAGCCTTTATTAGCCTTTCCACTCTTTCCCCAGAAATGTGACCAAGACTTTTATGCCACAATGCGTAAGACTGTTCCTTAGGTAGAGTTCTTTTGGAGATAACATTTTCAGCTGTATAAGCGACGTATATATCATTTGGAGTTAAACACAATCTGTACAATCCATTGGACATATTGCAACACCCAACTTTATTTGAATTAAAAAACATGATAGCCATATTATTCTTTATTTCAAAAGAGTAACCACATATATCCAAAAGTGATATGGAAACTAAGTTCCATCTAAAAGAAGGTACATAAAAGATGTTCCTCAACATCAACTTAAAACCAGATTCTAAAACTAAAATGATGTCTCACATGAACTCAACGTCAACTTTATTATTATCTCCCACCTTGAGGGTTGATTCAGCTTGATTTGGCTTCCTCCGGTTTATGAACCCATGTATGGTAAACGCAACATGATTAGTTGTACCATTATCTAGCCACCATGAACTGGATGGAGCTTCAGATAGATTGGATTCACAAATAAATGCCAAAGAATCAATACATGCATCCTCACGTTTAGACAGCCAATTCTTGTATTTGATGCAGTCCTTCTTTTTATGACATCTATTCTTACAGAAGAAGCAACGGTCATTATCCTTCTTAAAGGATGCTTTCTTATGACCCGCGCTGTCAGTAGAACTAGTGTCAAAATGAGTTCCTTTACGAGTATAAGGTTTGAACCCCTTACCTTTCTTAGTACCAAAATTGGAGGCAATCAGGGTGAAATGCCCTCCATCCTTTTTCAACTTTTCCTTCTCAGCCACTACCTTGGCTATCAGATCATTAATAGACTAAGTCTCATCCTGAGTATTGAAACTGGTCTTGATCATACCAAACTCAGGGGGAAAGGTGCTCAAGGCTTGATGTACCACAATGGCAACAGGGAATATAATACCAAGAATCTTAAGTTTTGTTTGCAAATGCAGTATTCTCAGAACATTTCACCCATATACTTCATGTTGAAAAGTACCTAGACGAGTGTCCCAACCTCAGCATTAGATGATACTCGATTTCTGGCCATCAAAACTTCCATCATTTCTTTCGCAGTGCAGTCAAGTGAATATTCTTGTTGTAAAGCACCAAGTTAGGCATCTTGCATTGCAATTGACATCCGTTGTCAAAGCAATGCCATGTTCGTCACGTTTTGGGAGAGATAGATCTAATAGCAATCTATTTTTTTAGTGTGTGTTAATAGTAGATTCAGTAATTTTCCCTTAGTATGACGGGATCTGATGAATCCTAGCAATTGCGTCTGCAGGTGTCTTGTCTTAATTCATATTAATTATCATCAACAGGAATATTAAAGTCGGCCAACCAGCAAATGCGGGTCCAGATGCGAAGGAAGAAAGGGTCACCTCCCAGGCATGCAGATGCTAATGGCTTTCAGAAAGAATCCAAGTTGGAACTGTTTGGTTTTCATTCCCTTGTGAATATTCTTGGTCTGAAGAGGTAAGCTGGTTTGTTTGGTTTCTGTTTTTTTTTTTTATCTTCTAAGGCTGTCACTTAGTTCAATCTCTTTGCTAGACAGTTTGCAATTGGAGCAGTACTAATTTAGTTTGCTGCTGTTGTTCTTTCTTACGTTTATAACTTAATCAAAGCTGAATCCTTTGTAACATTAGAGTCGTATAGATCTGTAGATGGCTTAAATTTGATTTTCTATTTTCTGTGTCTGACAGGGAAGCAAATTCCAGCACTTTCTAGTCCTGGAGATGGTGAAGATGTTTCCATCACTCTTGGTCATCGAATGGTTGATATTGTCGATCTTGTTACATTCTTTTGCAATAGGCTTCGTTGATGTCGGTCTTTTAATATATGGTCTATGCAGGAGCAATTATACAGCATGTAAAACATGTTTTAGAATGCATTGCTAGTGTATTGCGTACTCATCGAGAATGCATCTCGGCTCGTTCCGGTACAGCCTACACAATAGATGTAGATCCCCAAGCACGAGCAGCACCGAAGGTGATAAACTAACTAAATGGGTTGTCCGTATGGGTTGAAGGTGATAAACTAAATAGGGGTTGAATATGGGTCCAATATGGATTTTGTGTAAACCTCATATTCAACCCATATAAAGTTAAACTCAGATATCTTAAACCCATTTTCACCCATTTGCAGAATTATCGGTGACCTATTTGCAACCTGGCCCACTGAAGATGAGTTAAAAAGAAGAATTTCTAACCGATATTGACACCTCTATCTGAAAGAAACGTGATGTCCTAACTCGAGGCGGAAGAGTAGCTAACCCTTGGCGGTCAAAAATCTCGCAAAATGGATTATCCTTAATCTCAAACAGAAATTCACGGTAAAAGTCAGTCTTAGTGTAATTACTGAACATGTGATTGACATGCCGATCATTGAAAGTTTATACTGCAAATTGTAGAAACACATAGTCTCTATAATTCTTCAAGTATGGCTGATGGACATAATGTCATACTAATCGATTACGGAAAATTTAAAAAAAAAATGGTTTACGGATCACGAGTTTTCAATGGGGCCGGGCCTAATTTTCTCTTCTTTTTTTCCCCATAATGAAATGTTGTAGAATCAACCGGCCCAAAGCCCGAACCCGTTTATCCTGAATAGACAGGTTAAAGTCGTAAATAATTAAATTTCGCTAACCCTCTTGAACCAAAAAGCTGCGACCCAAATTTCGAATTGGTAAGCAGAGGACGAGAGCATTTATACTTGAATGACTCCAAAAATCGAATCTATGCGGTGCTCTCATATTACCCGGAAAAAAAAAATACAAAATGTGATGTGTCGGAGTATGATAAAACTCCGTCCGTTTCGAGGAAAATAACGTTTAGAAAATTATTTTTCGAATTTTTTGACATGATGTTCACAGAAAATATATAAGTTAAAGAAACTATTTTTCATCCATGCAAAAAAAAAAAAAAAACACACAAACAATGTGGAAAATGATTTCCTATTTTTGAGAAAAGGAAAACATTTCCCTTCGTCTTTCCTACCTCCACTCCTTCGCGTTCCTTTTCTTTTCAACTATTTTTTAATTTCCTTTCATTTTCTTTCCGATTTTTTTTTGGGTAAAGGTAAGACTTGTATTAATAAAAAAAGTGCTGAATACAAATAAACCTCCGCCGCACACCACCAAAGTGTCGCTAAAGCGCAAGGGCAGCTCGGATACAAAAGCGAAAATGAAGCAAGAGCCTAATAAAAGGCTAGCTACGCAGAAACGTAACCTATACATGGGAGTATACAAGAACTCGACCAAACAAAATGGCCACGTAAACAGCAAGGAGGCAAGTCAGAACCTCCAGCCAAAAACAATCAGTCAAAAATATTTGTAGAGATGCCCCAACAAGCTTGAACTTTACGGTTCTTGGGGGTGTCGTCAACTCGGCCAAAAGTGAGAGCTTTGTCCTGGATAACCTTCTGAAGTTGCATCTTGATGGCTGTCACATTGAGTCGCTTGTTGCGGAAGAGAATATGATTACGTTCAGTCCAAATGATATAGCAGAGGGCGCCAAACGAGAATCTGGCGATGCATTGGTGAAAAGAATTGCCACATATATGCCTCATTGCCCATCGAAGGTTGTCTTGCCAATTAGCATTATGCCATGCCAAGTAGCACTTGGCCGACCAAAATAATGCGAGAGCATTTGCGATACGACAATAAAAAAAATAAATGGTCAACAGAATCGGGTCGGCAAGTACAAAACGCACAAGTATCTTCCGCGATTCGATGATAGGTAAGTAAAAAAACCTTGGTAGGTAGCCTTTTGAGAGTGGCAAGTCACAAGATGAAAGAGTACCGAGGAGAGAGATGACAATTCCATATGAATGTATGCCAATGAACCACTTGCTCCTTACGTCGATAATGATCCCACGCTGAGGCTATAGAGAAGACGCCAGAAGAATGCCCGAGCCAACAGAAGGTATCTTCACAATTCTCAGGGGTGAGAGACGGCATAGGATCAGACCAAGTCCCCATGACGGTGCTCACCCTGGAGGGAAAGTGATTTGTGTTAAGGAATTCACGAACCGCGGCCTGTCGAGGTATACCTGACCTATAAATATCCAAGTCAAAAAATAACTTATATAGAGGTCCTTTTGGATGCCATGAATCAAACCAAAAAGAGATTTTGCCTTTGCCAACCTGCCAATGGAAGAGGTGCTCACTATCCCGACGGAGATCAAGGATCATCTTCCAAGCCCAGGAGCAAAAGGTCGGTTTCCTGACAACCCAAAAATTCTTATTCTTAAGGAAGTTCGAATGAATCCATTTGCACCACAAGGATTCCCTATCTGTAAATAGAATCCAAATATGTTTGAGCATTGCTGCCTTGTTGCAATCCGAGAGTTTGAATTGCTAAGTCCTCCCTCCTCCCGCGGTAAGCACGTATTGTCCCAAGACACCTTAACTCCTCCAGTGCCTAGGTCCGGGCCCTTCCAAAGGAATTGCCTGAGGATTTTTAGTTTCTATAGTTTTGTCTTTTTTTTTTCCTTTTCTTTCTTCCTATGCCGGTCGCCGACGAGCTCGAGCCTCACCAACATTGAGTGAGGCTGAGCCTCGCCAACTAGTGTCGAGGCTCAAGTTCGCCTGCAACAGGTCAAAGAAGAAGGGAAATGGAAAAAAAAATCAAAATTCAAACATTTAAAGTTAAAACATAAAAATAAAATAAAATAAAAATTATTACAAAGAGTGCACAAAGAAAAATTGGAGGAAAATCAAATCCGATTTTCTATACCATGAGATGAAAAATATTATCCAATTCATTTTCAGATTTCAACCAAACACCGAAAAATATTCATCATTTTTTTTAAATGACTTCTTGGAAAATATTTTCTAAAAATATCTAATTTTTCGTGAAATGAATGTAGCCTCAGGCTCCGTCTCGTTTCACGAAAAATGAGTTGTTTTCGGAAAATGTTTTCCGAGAATTTATTTTTCAAGAAAATGACAGTTTTTACTGGTGTTCGACTGAAAATGACGATATTTTTCAGTGTTCAGCCGAAACCTACGTGGTACGGCCGACACTTACGTGGATAACTTTTAATAATAGTTTGATATTTTTTTCGAGTTATACATGTGTATGTATGTACAGTATATGTATTTAAAATAGGAAACTCATTTTCACCGTTTCGAACTAGTACAAGTCGATGTTATCTAAACAAAGAGGAGGGGCATCGGATTTTACAAAGAAGATCGAACAAGAACATGTAAGAACAAAGCCAAGAAAAGGTCATTACTCACTGAGCATCTCAGTGACCGCAACATGCAACGAATTGAGCTTCAACTTGTTGATCTGGCATCCTAATGGAGGCGGCCATCTGTGTTCTTATTGTTGGTTACTCTGAATGTCCGCTGACAATCGTGGCTTATTGTCTTAGCCGAGCTCTCTCCATCTCCGTCAGTCACTTTCACTCTCACACACACCGGCAAACTCAAGAATACTGCTCACCTCGTCATAAGTTTTCTTTTACATGTCTTGCGTGAGTACCCTTTCGATCCTTTCAACGTTTGAAGTTGACATGACCAGAACAATCCGATCAAATCAGACAAGAAATTTGCAGTTTAGTGAGGAGAAGGTTGCGCAACGGGCGGCAGCAAAGTAGCTATATAGACAGAGGTGATACTCCTGAGGATGAATGCCAAAGAGAGATTCAAAATGGAAGTGAACTTGCTGTGCTTGATCTTCACATGCTTTGTGGGGGGTTATGCTTTTGTCTTTGGGTTTCTTAGGAAGATCAATGAGTGGTTGTACGTGAGAAAATTAGGAGAGAAGCAGTATTCTCTTCCTCCAGGTGACATGGGATGGCCTTTTCTTGGGAAAATGTTGTCATTCTTGAAAGCTTTCAAGTTCAGAGATCCCGATTCGTTCATCTCAAGCTTTGTCACCAGGTTTCTCTCCCTTCACATAATTCGATACACGTGAACTCAGAAACGTAGAAGAAAACGGAATCGTTTGCCTGAATCCAATAGAACAGTTATGTTTATGTTGAAGCGCGGAATTTTGATGTTATCGTGATTTATAAAGCAACACAGAATTGCCAAGTTTTTTAATTTTGTGGTTCCCAGCTGGGAGAATGTTTAACGAGGGACGATATGCCTTGATCAGCCTATCAATTTCACTAACAAAGTCTATTTCAGCTTAAAGAAGTTCATAGTGACAGAATCACTTTGATATAAACCTGTATTTTGTTGTACAGATATGGTGGGACAGGGATGTACAGGACCGTAATGTTCGGAAAGCCAAGCATCATCGTTTCCACGCCCGAGAGTTGCAGACGGGTACTAGCAGATGAAGTGAATTTCAAACTCAATTACCCCAAAACAATCCAAGAACTGATAGGGAAGAAATCATTCCACAACATGTCGAATGCTGCACATAAACATTTCCGTCGCTTGACGGCAGCTAAAATCAACGGCAGCGAGTCGCTGTCCATGTACATCAAACATATCGAAGAGATTATGATTGATTCGCTGGAGGAATGGACAAAAATGGACCGTCCAATTGAGTTCTATGAGGAAATGAAGAAGGCCGCTTTCAAGGTCGTTCTTCCCATCTTCCTCGGTTCGGTGACCAACGATTCCTTCATTTCAAGGACCATGAATCTGATTGGTGAAATCAACAAGGGGTTCAATTCCTTGGCCATAAATCTTCCAGGTTTCCAATTCCATCGCGCATTCAAGGTAAGAGAAAGAACATAGATTACTTCATTCAAAATCTCGTAAAAAATCAACTATGGGGTTCAATACTATTTCTCTAAGTATCACTGGAAATGACATGGGTTCTTCATGTATGAGCCAGTGGTATGACATTGTAATGACTTACTGCTCATCAATATGTGGTTAGGCTAAGAAAGAACTGGAAAAGATCATTAAGGAAGTCGTGGATATGAGGAATTCACTGAAGAAGAATGATGCATACGCAGCAAGCAAAAGTATGCTAGATTTACTTATGAAGGCAGAAGATGAGGATGGTCAAGCATTAAGCGAAGACAGGATCGTCGACATTCTACACATGTACCTTTTAGCCGGTTTCGATAGCGTCGCATTGGCTACAATGTGGATGGTCCTATACTTTTCCGAGAGTCCAGATACCTTGCAGAAAGCGAAGGTAAGGTCCGCATTGTAATAGCCCAATCACCAAGTTTTCTCATGGCAAAGCAGGAAGATATACCTTTTAGTTGACTTGCCCCGTAAGAAATTTGCTAAATGATTATACAAGAAATATAGCATCAAAGGATGGCCTCAAAGATTTGATTACCGAGTTTCTTGGCGTAGCTATGCATATCACACGATTAATCCTGAGCTCCTTATTCGCGCATAACAGCTACATCCCTCGATCAGAAAAACCACCCTGTGCTATTCTACATCGGTTGCACAGAATATTGCCAAATCCTTTTTAAAATTCTGGAAAGTGGTTTTGAGTTGAATTCAATTTCCAGGAGGAGCAAATTCAGATACTTAAAAGAAGAGAACCAACGCAAAAAGGACTAACTTACCAGGAGATTAAACAGATGGAGTATCTGGCTAAGGTATGTCTCCGTGTTTTCATCTTTGTCCCTTCAAGCTGTGATGCAAAATGTAAGGAACAAAAGAAACAATCAGACCAAGTAGAGAAATAGAAAGTTGTTTCTGTGTTCAGTGAAATGTCCATGCAAGTAGGTATCGTGCAATTTATCGATGTGCTTTGAGGGTGTAGGTGACCGATGAGATGCTCCGCAGAGTTAATTTTGGATTCTCGTTGTTTCGCGAGGCAAAAGAAGACACCATAATCAATGGTCAGCGGCACAATTCCCTTCGTTTTCCTTCTGTTTACTGATCATTCCTAATTCAAAAGAAAATTTTCATCTCAGGATATCTCATACCAAAAGGGTGGAATGTCCTAGTTTGCCTCAGAGGTGTTCATATGGATCCGGCAAATTACTCAGAACCAGAAGAGTTCAATCCTTCAAGATGGGATGTAAGAGGACCATCTTGCATTGTGTCTGCTGCATCTGTGCTTAGAAATCTTTTCACAGTCATTCCTGATGTTTTCAAATCTGCATTTCAAAGGCGTATCTGGTTCGTTATTTCATTTTCTGACTTGTTGCAAGCAGAATTATAAGAAGAAGGGAGGTGCTTTCATTCCATTTGGAGCAGGAAGCAGGTTTTGCCCAGGAAGCGACTTGGTCAAGCTTGAGATGTCCATCTTTCTGCACTATTTTCTCCTTAACTACGAGCAAGCACTCTCTCTCTCTCTCTCTCTCTCTCTCTCTCTCTCTATATATATATATATATATATATCCCTTTTTTAGCTAGAGTGTTTTCTCATTAAACGAATATCATATGGTCCCTTACAAAATAGAAGCAGCTTTACCAGACTAAAGTTGTGGTGGAATGAGATTAGCAGATGCTTATGTAATCCATCATTTTAACAGCATATGAATGCTTTCATATTGCAGGGTACAGCGAACTAATCCTAAGTGCCCTATCAACTACTTCCCTTCGCCGAAACCTTCAGATAATTTCATGGCGAAGTTCAAAAGACTCCGTTCATAATCTATGGATGTATGAATATCGGGTTTTCGGGTTTTTCCTTAAGTGTGGCTTTACTGGCAGCCAATCGTCATATTCCTTATGATCCATATGTACAGTGCATATGCTGCTTCATCACAGGTGCAGCTAAGAGTTTATATTTCGATAAATCATAGTCGTAGGGGTGTGGATTGCGTCAGATGCATCAGTATGAATGTTGCAATGATTGAATAGTTAGAATTGCTGAGGCATGTTTTATCTTTTGGTCATTCAATATCAACACTTCAAGTTCATGCAATCAGCTGTATTTTGGAATCCGTCAGCCTTTTCTCTTGGTGTGTATTCATAGTACTTTGAATCAAGGTCGCACTTGTTCAATCAGTACAAATGTGACTCTTTAGCCAACTTTATCCCTCTTAAGCGACTCGTCCTAGTCGTCTGCAAACAATCTCATTTCCCAAATATGGCTGATTCTAATGACAACGTCTTTGTTGAGCTAACTCGAGATTCCGTGAGCAAACACAGATGTGCAAGAGCAAAAATGAGGAGAGATGGAAGTGAAAAAGCAACGTGACTTAATTACATGAAGATGCGGAATACAACATGGGAAGAAGGAATATGCAGAAAATTAGGAAGGAAATGTAAAGCAGCAAATTTGACATTTCTGAAGTTTAATCTGTCTTAATTAATTCAACAAAAGCAATTGAAATATCGTTCTTATGCAGCTTCAGAGACGTCAGTTTGATGCAAATTCAAGTCCTAATGAGCAGCATCTTCTTCCTCGCAGAATTTTGTGTACTCTTTTGAACCCATCAAGGAATCTAGTTCTGATGGATCGCTGGGCTTCACTTTAATCATCCATCCATCTTCATAAGGGCTTGAGTTAACCTTCATTAAAGAAGCTCTCGATGTGAATATTGAAATTCGATCATCTTTATCATCATGAAAAGGTTGAACGGTGAGTTGACAAAAGAAGCGCGTTCCTTGGAAGTTAATTAAACAGGACTAGGCCTAAGACAACTATTGAGAGGAATATGTTGAGCAGGAAATGAAAGAGAAAATTGCTTTAAGGTAAGCAAGAACTTACCAAGCCAGGCGTTTCGGTGAGCTTTGTGTTCACTTCAACGATCTCACCAGAGATAGGAGAGTTAATGTCACTGGTTGCTTTTACACTCTCCACTGCTCCAAAGCTGCCCCCTTTGGAAACTGAACTGCCGGGTTCAGGCAGGTCCACGAACACTACTTCTCCAAGGTGGTCCTAAGAAAAGCAGATTTTACTATGTAACAAGCACAGCGTTTCTGTATTAAGCTAAAGAGAAGAAGAGCTGATGTAATGCCGGATGAGATGCTCTTTTCAGGACATAATTAGTAACAAAAATGTTCCATTTATTGATGGCAGCGGGAATCGTAAATGTTTCCATGTTGATCAACAAAATTCCGCAGGAGCATCTGGCAGTATCAAGTCAGTGACAGCTAAATTAGCTGAAACTCAAGCATCTCTGTTGGCAGGGACTAGAATCTAAATAAAAGTTGGTCGACAACGAAGCATGATCATGAGACCACCTTCTGGATTGGACAAACGTTTTCATAGCTGAGGACGACTGTCCTGCAGACGAATGATACGATTAAGGCTTCGAGCTCCGGCTGCCTTTGTCTGTGTTCATAAGAAGTTTAAGGTATGCATCTTGTCATGTTCATAAGAAGTTCAAGTAGAATCTTAATTCGCTGACAAAATCGCTAATATTCCAAGTCCTCATCTTCTGACACAACGCATTACTCCAACAGACCAAAAGCCAAACACAGAGGACAGACCTGAGCATGGTCAGTGATGCCAACTGCGGCCACTGGGCCTTCATGCTTCACCCACTCGTGTGAAGGTGCGTACTTTAGCCCGTCCAAAACTGCAAAGAGCAAAAACCTTTTTGCTTCAAAAACATTTGCCGAACAGGTGACACGACATGAACACAAGCAAGAAAGAACATTTTCAAGAACTACAGACACAAAGACAGAAGTTGTGTGTGTGTGTGTGTGTGTGTGTGTGTGAGAGAGAGAGAGAGAGAGAGAGAGAGAGAGAGAGAGAGAGAAGTCACTACTAACCAGAGGAGAAGCACCTGTGGATAGAGAATGCTGGGGGGAGAGAGGCCTTGGAGGAGAGTCTGAGTGCATTGGCGGTCGAAGAAGCCCACATCCTCAGCGCCATGGTTTGTCTTGCTCTCTTTCGTGTGCAGTGCCGAGGTTTCCGAGAAAAGAGATGGCCTTTTATTTGTTCGCTGCCATTTTATCTTGGATGAATGGTGGGCATGAAACGCCTCATCCTAAGACCTCTGAACAGTGAACACAAAAGATGATGTATTTTTGCACTAGTCCCCTTTTATCTTGATAAGTTCAACGGCTTTCTTTTTAATTTCATGGTTTTTTTTTTCTCGTCATTTAGTTTTATCCGGCACATCTTTATTTCAATTGTATCTAAACATAAGGATTCAAATCCTTTTGCCAATAAGCATGTGGCCCTACTGATAAAGAGATTGGGGGATAGGGATGTTAGTATCATACGTGTGGGGTTCGACTTCCGCGTTCTGTAAATAGAGAAAATAAAAGTAAGAGAGAGCAGTGTTAGAAATAAGATAGACCCAACAAAAAATTCCTCCTTTTTCCTAATATTAGATTCCTGGATGCAACCTTAAATCTGTCAAGTAGTCCAAAATCAGTTATGGTTCATCTCAAATCATGCAACATGATCACTCAATTTTAGTAGAATTTATTAATGAATTTTATTTCCAAAACCATTGAATATCGGACTTCCATTAGTATTCTCCGGCGAAAACCGGTCAATTTCGGTAAATTGCTACCCATCAGACATATGGTGTGTCTTGAAGAGGCCTCACACGATTGCTGCGGTACCGCTATGTCGGCATTTCGGGTGGGCATTGGCCGGACTCCGGCCGGTGAGCATCCATTGAGAAGATTTAAGCTGAATTTCTGCTAGATATTTGAGACCTCTGTCCTCTACCGATGAAATATTCATAATTGGGCTTTGCGGGTTGAGCAAAAGGTTTTCGCTTTGCCATCGCTTTGCCAAGCTCAACTTTCTTCCCCAAGCCCACCATTTTCAAGATTGGTACTTCGTAGTGCTCTGGGCCATCCGAAATCAACAGCTCGGACCAAGAAAGGCGTCAACTTTACGACACGTACAATTCTCAAAAATGGGTCCAGGGCGTTTCCTTTGGAATTGATTTGTCCAGGTGAAACGTGGAAACGCGTTCCTCAAATTGGGGGAAACGAGCGCACAATTGGTTCGAACTGGGATCTGGGAGAGAGTCGTAGAATCGCGTGTTTTGGAGTTATGGGAGAGGAAATCGACGAACTGAAGCAGAAGAATGTCGTGATTACTCTCCGAACGATTGGCCCCGCTCGCCCATCTCGCCTCCCCGTCCCATCACCTGTTAAAGTACGTAATTTTAGTTTTGTAGTACTGCCTGTCTCGATTTTTTGAGTTAATTTGAGCTCTATACGTGTTTTCGTGAGTTGATGATCTGTTTGTCTTCGCATAGATGTGTCTGTTGGAGCTTCCTGTCGTAGGAATTGGAGTTTCTCACCAGAAAAGGATCTGATTATTTGTTTCCTATTGGGTGTCCAATTAAGTTTGTGAATTGTCAAGGATAATCCAATTTGTGATGGTGTTTATGTAGGAACCGTTGAAAGTCATTGTTTGTGGGTTGTAGAGTAGGATTTCAGTGAGATAGGTTTTCCCTTTTGGTGTTTTTATTGTTCTATTTGTGATACGGCATGCCTCTCTTTTCTCATATTGAACATTCCCCACAAAGGCGGTGGGATTGTGTTGAGTTGTGGTCCACATTCACAGGAAGGCTCGGCATCCCGCTCCGCAATGAGCAGGCAGGGTCCATGGGGTTAGGGGGCAGTGCCCTCAGAGAGCCATAAGGCTTTTATAGTTTGGGCTTGGGTCATGAATAACTATTGTTATATATAATCTCTCTATTATAATTAAGAGTTGTAATTGAGAAGTGAAATGTGCTAATTATAGTGGAATTATCTGCTGGATTAGCCGTAGTTTAAGGGTGACCTTGTGAACGATCAAAAAGGGGTTGTTGCTTGGCCGGGAATGGATGAGATGCTTTCTGAAAGAATCTCATTTTCTTTACCGCCTTTACTATTTACTTCGTTGTGTTTGCGCGCTTAATCCTAACGAATTGATTATCAAGGTGCATCTAATTGTTAGCTTCAAAAATTCTAGTACAGTTCTTAAATGTGCCAACAATGCTTAACTAGCTTATCAAGGGTAAACTCGGTGTCGATTGCTCCAAAGTTAAATCACCCATCTATGATTTTACTGGAGGTGCATGCCTCGAGTCACTTCTTTCTTTTTCAGCTGAATTTGATGGAGTGCGGTGAACTTCAGTTAGAGCAGGGAGCAGCCATCAGGATAAGGAGGTTATGTTTGAAATATGAATGGACGGTATCATAGAATTTTCTTTGAGTAGGTTGATTATGGTAATGAACTTTTTGGATTTATCAATTTTTTGCACTTTTAGGTGGCATCAACCATGTTTTTAAGGTGGTTTCCTCTTGTAAATTTCTTGATCTCTCTCTCGGAGCTTTTGGTATTTAGAATCATTCACCTATTGCATGAGTTGTGTATTAGCATTGCTTCTACCTTTATGGAAATGCTTGATTGATGATGCTTGTGTTTGACAAACAGTGATTATTATTATTTTTACCTTCATTTCTGGGCTACAATCTATAGTTTTAAGGTCATACCTTAGAAAAAGTTCATGCGTGGTTCCATTCTTTTTAGGTGCATGATCTAAGGAAACTAATTGCTGAAAAGAGTCTTTTACCAATTGGAGATTTGAGGCTCATTTTGCGAGGGAAAGTATTGGATGACGCAAAGGATGGAGATGATATGTATGTGGAACTCGTAGACAGTGGTATAGATCTTTCCTTTGAGGCTATCATCCTTGCAATTTTCTATCGTCCAGACAAATTTGTAATTGTGAACATGTCATTGATCCTTGATATCTGAAGTGTCAGAAATATCTTCTCAAATCTTATTGACGTAGTTTTTCATAGTAGAGAATGCACATTCTGTTTGCAACTGTTAAAAAGTAATTGTTTTGTACTTTGTCTCCAGATTCTTTAATAGCTGCTGTGAAACCAAAGGCACCAGTTAAACATTCTCATGACGGGGTAGATACTGATGATGATGATGATGATTTGGTATGTCGATTATGCCAACATCGGTACCTTTACTGCGTTGAGCTTCATTGGCAGAGAATTCATAATTTTCTCCTCACCATTCTTTTTGTTCTCTAGAAGTTTCATCTTCCTCAATCATCTAGTTGGTGGAAGAGGAAAATGTTCAACCTTTTACATGACAAGTTGAAGCTACCTGGTAAGCAGATTCTCAAGCGACTAAGAAATCTGAAGTGGCAGTCTGCTAATTCACTGTTATATCTTTTTTCACTTCAGACATTGTTTTGATGGCAATTTTTTCTTTGAGTCTGAAGACGTGGGCCTTTATCATTTTGTGGTTTATCTTGGCACCTGTTGCTTATAGATTGGATCTCGGACCTTTATACGTAAGTTCACTTCTTTTTGTCTGGTTTTTGTCGATTTATAGTGCGTCATACATTTTCTCTAGATAGTTTCATGATTATTTAATTCTCTCAAAAATTTATGGCTTAAATGTTCTTAGTAGGATCCTGGATTGTGACTAATGGCATCTGCTTCTTACTCTTGTATGCTTTACTTGTGATAAAGAAGAATTTGCAAAATTCTATGTGAAAATATTGTAGTGAAATATCTCGTTCTCTTAATTTCGTACTTCCGGTAATCACATTTGGCTTGGTTAAATCAAGAAATTAATTGAGTAGTACCGAATTGCCTCTGTTGATTACTTTCCACAAGGCTCTGCAGCTGTGATTGTATTAAGGGAAATGAACAGCTATGCTGCAGCATTTTGAGAAGACATGATATGGATTGGTCTGTCTCTGCGTTATTTAAATATCACTTAGATTGAGATTTATGACACGACTCATTGCTTTTGATATAATGTTGTCCCAGATACTTGCCACGGGATTTTCGATTATTCTTTTGAATCTTGGGCAACGGCAATCCGGTGACCTCAGGTACATGCTGCCTTTGTATATGCTTGCTAGTCTATGTCGTTCTCTTGGCTGATGGCACTCCTGCCTTACTTTAAGCTCTGTGTACTCTTTGCCAGCTTCCAGCCTCTCATCCCCTTCGAATGATACCTAATTGTTCATTTAGTCCGCGTGAATTTTCAACAGTGTCCTCTCTCCGCTCCGGAGTTTATTCTGTAAATTGTGCTAGTAAGATAAGCCTCTTGAATAACAGTCTTACAATGTCCAATGCAGTGCATATTCCATCTTCAATGAAGGTTTCAGAGAGCTTCCGGGGACTCTTAATGCAGACCGTCTTGATAGAGACATAAGGACAGGGCAAATCTGAGCCTGTTATGCGGAGCTCCTAAACGTGATCCTGCTCAAATCTTGACTTGAAGATCGCACGCCGTTGCAGCTCAGTTTTGGGAAGCTGTCGGATAACAGCCAAGTGTGTCCTGATTCGATTATTGTGCAGATATAGCAAACCAAGCATGACGAGCCAGTGGTCAGAGCAATGCCATTTGCACTGTAAGACTTCGTCTTGCCAGAAACCCATTTGTCTACTTTTAGCGGGGCTGTGACTACCGTAAATCATGAAGGGTTGGAGCACGCAACAAGCCCTCAGTGTAACCAGAGAATGAGAACTTGTTGGTATATACTTTGTTAAAACCTTTAAAACTTTCTTGTGGACAGATCTCATAACGACAGCAAAAGCTCATATAATGACATTATCGAATGCTGACTATATATGCTGGCGAAGAGTGATGGATCATCCTGCGGTGGCAATCCTCATCATTTGGATTTTCAGTCGCAGCTTTTTTCTTTTTCTACCTGCGCTTGACATTTTGTAGGAGATGTTCTTGGGTGCATCTGATGCATGTGAGCCCCGTGCGTTCCGGCCCTTAGGATCACATAGCCTGGGACCCGCCAAAGATGCATCTGGCTCACATGCTCTCTGATCAACCAAAAAAAAAAAAAATTCTCTTGTAAGACGTTTCCTCTTAAAAGCATTTTTTTTTTTTTTAGTGCTCAAGACAATCTGATTATAGTATCTGCTGCTCCTGGTGTGGTTAGTTTCTCTCTTCAGTACTTGGCCTATACCATTGCTGAGGACCTGTACATTGTCATTATCATGTTTCATGTATATGATTAATACGAGTTGCCTGTCATCACCGTGAGGTGCACGGTGAAGCACGGTATTGCGGGAAGAAATTATATCTTGCCGCTTATGCGTGCGAACTCGGATTTCGGTTGCTGATGTTAGACCAGGATTTCAGTTGTTGATGTTATCGATGTCGGGCCAAAAGGCAGGGAAGATGTATTGCTTGTTGCTCTTAAGAAAAAACAGCAATTGTCGTGAAAGCAGGTGCTCTCGGCGGGTCGGATAGATTGTATGTAGCATATGGCAGAGGGCAAATGTAACTTGTGTTTGGTCAATATCAGAACCAGGCACCGGGATAGAAACTGTGCCCCATCCCCTTTTCCTGTGTTGTCGCTATTGACTCGCCCCTCCCCTCCTTTCGATCAGACAGGTTCCCTCTCCGGCATGCAACATGTTCTTCTCATAGGCATACCCGGCCAAAACACCCCCAGAACGGCAGATCTGCTCTGCTGTTGTAACCTGCAACCTGAGGAGGCAGTAAATTCCCCGACCCGTCTTGAACACAAAGCTATGCGACAAGAGCGAATAGAGCAAGTCCCCGAAACCGACCCGCCTCGACGCAAAGTGGCATAAAACCCTCGATGAGGTCCAAATTTCTTGACGCGAGCACGGCGGTGTAGCTTGAATGGTCCGCGGAACTTAAGTTGGTAACATACCAGATGTGTTGTTCAGTGCAAGGCCCTTTTCTTTTTTCTTTTTTTTTTCTTTTTCTTTTTTTAATGTGAAGAGTGATGAAACTGGTAAAATTACAAAATCTCATTGGGGCCAAAACAAACGATGGGCAATGTGAATGGAAGGTGGGTTAGGTGGGAGACTTCTTGCACAAGACAGAAAAACAAGTAATCAACGTTTTGAACTCAGGAAGACATTGACATCTTGTGGGGGATGAAGCAATTCATTTTTTTTATTATTTTTATTCATTTATTTATTTTAATTATTGGGGGTTCCCCACTAGATTTCAAAAAATAAGATTCAGTATGCTGAGTTGTTATTGACAAATGATGAAGCCACATAGTCCCAAATGCTGCTAAGCAATTCTCTTTTTTTTTTTCTTTTTTTTCTTTTTTTGCTCCCACTATTTCCAATTCTCTTTATTGGTTTGATAGGGTGCTTTCGAGCCGAAAAGCACTTGTCTTTATTTTCATACGAGGATCAACATGAAGGAAGGACGGGGTCGGCCGAAATTTACTTGGGGAAAAGCAGTAAAATGATTTTTAATGAAGTGAGAAATAGATTGGCGTACGGTTTGTCTTAGGACATGATGGAGGAAAGCTATTAGCATTGTGGAGAGGCGGAATTCTTATGTTCCAGACTGTCCTTTTTTCCCTATTTATATTTATGTATATTTTGTTTTTATATAATTATTTCTTTTCCCCTCAATCGGTCTTGCTTTTATTTTATTTATTTTTTTATTCATCGACCGCCGGCCCCAACTAGTTTGGGATAAAAGTGATGTTGAGGTTGATGTAATTGATCTGAGGTTGGTCATGTAAGGTGACTTAAAAGAGAGTTATTTAATGTTTATATATCGAGCAGCTTGACTTAGGTTGCAAGATGCTACAAATCGATGCAACACTCTGAAATCACACCGGCAGATGGGGGAAGAGAGAATAAAATAAATTACGCGAAAATTCTTACTTTTCGCCTCCACAAAAATGAATCCCAAAAGTATTTTCTCCAATTCTCTCTTTATTTTTTTTTCCTCGATCCCTGAACTCAAAAAATTTACAAAAAAATTTCACCCACCGCAAAGATCAAAAAAGAATTTTTTTTTTTTTTTTTTGTCAAAGCACAACACTGTCTTTGAATGGAAGGAGATATAAATCTCCATACTTTACCCCCCCAAAAAAATATTGGTGATTAATAAAATATTATTATTAGTGGTAGTTGCACGGCTAATCCTCAACGGCACGTAACCTCAAACAAAAGTCAACCGAGCTGCGGTCAAAGCGTCGCCTTATCCTATGTTCATCGTTCACCAACTCTCACTCACCACAAGTTACCCACCTCAATTATTTCAAATATCACCTTCCCATAGCAACTATCACTTTTTTAAAAAGCATTTTATTTAAACAAAGTCAATTATCTCTATATAATTCGATGTGAAAAATCCATCGTATGTGACAGATAAAAAGAGTTTTGAATATTTTTCGAGTGCAAATTTTTTAAAAAAAAAAATCCCCTGAGGAAAATAATTATCGTAACTTAGAGTAGCATCGAGGATGAATTTTTGTTTCGGAATGCCGCCGAGCTCTCGATTCCCACGTGTTTTCTATGAGAATAGCTTTCCAACGGGTTTCGATCTTTTTTCTTCTTTCCGTGTAAAAAAATTCATAATGAGGTGCACAAACGCGGCCGGTATTTTCCAACTTCAACATCTTTCGTGAGCTTAAAGTACATGGGTATGTGTGTGTTGCATTATTACCGGCTGGTAGTTTCAACTTGGTTACTCGAATACCTGAAGTTAGCATCAATGATAATGAGATTAAAAGTTCTAAGAGAAAACTTTGAGGATAAGTAATATTAAAAGAACCATCAAGTGGACAAGTGTCATCGAGGAGAAAGCACCGCCAATCACAAATCTCTATCTACGTAAAATTTAATGGCTCTTTTCTAGTTAAGAAAGATTAGTACATATTCAAGTGCAAGGGCTTTTTCTTTTTCTTTTATTTTAAAAAAACACAGCTTTTGACGTTTAAATGGACGGAAAAAGAAAAGAAATCCGACAAGGATGACTTCGCGTCTGTGGGGCCAAAACAGGGGGGGGCCCACGCGCGAAAGCCTTTTCTGTCCACTGAGGTCGTTGACCGGCCAATCCATCGTGGGGCCCACAGAGGAGCAACACTGGATCGGCCGCACTGGATTAGCTCTGCTCCTAAGAAAAACACAATTTTCGGGGAGAGCTTCTTTTTGACTCGCGCCCAGTCTGCTTTTGGCCCCCACGCGCCGAGGACACAGGGGCTGGCGCGTCCGCCAAAGACCCCCTTTTTTTTTTTTGGGGGGGGGGGGGACTATATGGCATGGTTTCTAAAATTTTATAAGTGATTTTTTCTCGACTTTTGTGATGTGTAAAATTGTCACGATATGTTAGTTTGGGATAGCGAGAACACGAGTGCACGATCCATGAAACTTTTTAACTTATTCGAGATATTGTTCACTTTGATTTGCTTCGTACCGAACATCACCATTGAGTTCGCATTTTACATTAGAATCTCAATGCTAAAAGATGTTATGTCAAATTGAGTAAGTTAATTTTCGTTTTTACACAAAATTCAGAAACGCTCTTCCTAGATTGCCATACAATTCGGTTCATTTTTTCCCTTTCGCCGTCCTCAAAGCCTACTAGGACTTGCACCTTATCCGAGCCTCTTGCCCCAACAATCACTCTTTGCTTTCATCGAAACTGGGTCGTTGCAACCCACCAGCTTTAGCGTGGTTTGTTCTCAAACCGCATAACTACTGGAGGGGATCTTGCTGCGTTAACATAATGTGATACCGCCAAATTAACTCACTCGAGATATTAGTTGTTATGACCTTTAGAGTATAGGTAAGCGTCATGATAAGTCATCTCATCCTAGTATTGCTCTCGTGTGAGCATGCTTAATATTTGAGCTCTGATGTTAAGCAATGTCGTTACTTTTTTTTAGTCAATTTTTTTGTCAAAACAATGTCGTTACTTTGAAAGGCACCTTTTGTAAGTTAATTCTAATTTTACATGTATAAACCAAGAATGTCCCCCCCCCCCCTGATTAGGCGTACGATTCAACTTATTTCCACCCTCTCTGCCATTCTGGAAACCTATCAAGAGTTGCATTTTGTTTAAACAATCTCACCCCTGCGATCGCGCTAAATGCAAATTACTCAGGTGATCGAGATAATGGCTCAATCATTACTATTGCAGGTACAATAGTGAGTTGGATATCTCAACTATAGAAAGTAATGGCTCTATCGATAATTGAAGAGAAATACGTGGCAATTAAGGAAGCCTCCAAAGAAATTATGTGGATTCAAGATCACATTGATGAGCTACATCAAAAGCAACCAATGAGCACATTGTGGAGTGATAGTCAAAGTGCAATACTAGCAAATAACACTGCTTATCACTCAAGGACTAGACATATCAAGAAGGGTTATCATTTCATCAGATCAGCATCGAAAGATAATGAATTAAAATTACAAAAGATCAAGTTCGAAGAATCCTTCTGACATGTTTACCAATGTAGTAGACAAAGAAAAACATACTTCCTGCGCTATCACTATTGGTATTACACCATATTAACTAATGAGGAGTATCATAGGGGCACAAGTTCTAGTTCCTAGCTTTTGAAGTAGATGGATGCAAAGTTGCTTGGTATATATGGTATATTTGTCTTCAAGTGAGAGATTGTTGGCGGGAGAAGCCAAATTATTATTAAGGGGTTTTTTTTTTGTCTTTTCTTTTGCTCTTAGGTTGAAAGCTATACCTCATATATTAGTGATGTATAGGTGGTACCCATCATATAGCATAAAAAGAAGCGCAAAATAACGAATACAGAGAAAAAGAAAAAGAGGGGTTGTGGCGACTTTACGAGTGTTCTCAATTTCTTTATGTCATTATCTCGAGAGAAAACCGTCATCGTATTCTACTTTATTCGAACTCTACTGGATTCGTAAAGTGCCTCCGAGCGGGGACGTAGACTAAGTTTGTGTGAACTTTATAATAAATTTTCTGGTGTGTTTTTTCGGTGCTGTTATTTTATTATCATAGTTTTTTCGCGTGGATTATTTGCTTGGGTTATTTTTATGAAATTGATATGCGATTTCTAACAATATTGTCGTGGGAATGTAACTTGAGAGCGAGAAAGTGCTGAAAAATTAAGTAATGGATGGAAAACTTTTACGTATAAAAATTTCGAATAGTAATGCGTATTTTTTTGATGAATTAAACAATCATTTCTTGACAACAGCACGTGATTTTTTGCTAAACGTATTTTTTTATTCAAAAACTCATCCATAAACAAAAATAAAAAAAATTATTTCTATACAGAAATTAATTTCTAAAACGGAAATGTTATCATGCGCCTCGGGGTGTGACCCAAGGCCATTTGGCATCGCAAGAGTGGGGCTCACACGCGCGGGCTGACGCGTGACAAAATGCCCCCTAGCCCCCTTGTCGTTTTGCTTTAAACGCCAGGAATTGGTGCCACCAACAAACTCTTTGACTTGCAGGAACCCAACTTCCCGCCTTCACATGCAAAATTCCCCTCCCTGTCTCTCCCCTCCTTTTCCTTTTCCTAAATACTATCCTCGTACACAATTAACAAAATTAAAAAGCATCACTAATTTATTACTGTCTTTACGCTTAAAAAATTAATTACTTTTTTTTTATATTAAGCATCCGCTCATCGAATACGCTCGCCGATACTGTGTTGATATAATAAATTACTCAGCTTTCGAGACTATTTCTAATTTAGCCCCTGAATTATTTTAATACGGAAAAACTGACATGCCCCGATATATTCGCGATGTACGGGGACGACGATTAATTTATTTATTATCAATTTAATTAGTTTTTGGATTATTCAATGTATGTGAGTAAAAAGTCTAAGGTTACGACAAACGAGAAAAGCGAGGGGGGGGGAGGGGAACTCTGCCCATTGACTAAATCAGTCATGCAAAAGGACGCAACAGCCCATGCGGTCGCGTCCAAAATTTCTCTCCTCTCCCGTGCCCGCTTGCGGCGGATCTGGGCCGTCGGATTTTCGGGCGGACGCCTCATCTAGCGGCTGCGCGGGGGACGTGACGTGGCAGCGGGAGCATAGGTTAAGTGAAAGATACCCGACCAGGATCCGGGAGGGGCAGTGATGGAGATGTGTGGATTCTCCCTTTGGGTTTTTTTGGGCTCTTCAAGGTCAAACGAGACCATGCACACCCCAAAAAGAAAAAAAAAAGAAAAAAAAACAAGGAAGCAGAAAAGAATAAAAACTCTAAAAAAAAAAAAGAGAAAAAAGCCTTGGGATTCACCGCCAATAAATGGTTTTATCACTTTCAAATGACCATGGCGCCCATGATTTATTGGAAAATGAATTTACTGGGGCTCTTGTGAGTAGTAATTTCGTGATGTGTGTGTGTGTATATATATAATGAATTTACCAAGAGAGGTAAAGAAATGTCATGGTGCTTGATAATGAAATTTTCAATTACAGTTTGCAATTTACCTGACAACAAATGCATCGTCTGATAGAAAAATATCGCAGCATTAGCATGAATTCATTTTTGGCGAAAAAAATACAAATTCAAAAAAAAAAGTCACCATAAATGTTACTTTCTTAAATAAAAAGTGGAAACGACCGTCTGATGAGAATGAACACTTTGTGAAACACGTGAATTCGGGCCCAAAAATCAAAGCGAAAAGATGTAATTTATTGGCTTTACGCCGTCGATCACGGGATATCCGATGTACTCTTCAGCAAGAAGACGAACAGTTCGAAACAACCAATTGAAACGTAAAGTCGATGTAATAACTGCATATTGTCAACTCTCCCACGCAAATAGGCGCGCGTCGCATTCTGCATCTCGTGATCGGAGACCGTCGAATTGCGAATGCCCATGCAAAGCTATCTCGTTCATCGTCTCTCTCCGTGATTAAATTCGATTTCGCGGAGTTTATATTGCAATGCATCTGGTAAAAAAAAAAACGCAAACTAAATAGAGACGTTAAAACAATCGCAGCAAACCTATTTGTCGCTAGAGTTAAAAGTTTGAAATAATGTAATTATCATATAAAATTTTATTTTACACGCACCATTTTAGTAATAAAATGATCCGAAGCAAACAATCGTAACGCAAAGTCAGCCTTAGTAAAGGCATTTCGTCCGACTCCTCGTGTAGCTACACACGTGTGCGCACATCTACGGCTCGTGGCTAGCGGCCGCTGTCCCGACAACGCCCGGAAAAAAAAAAAACTTATCAAGTCTGTCCTTTTTAGTTACAATCAATTATGACTTTGCCGATTTTAAATTGCAGCAAATCTGGCAATAGATAGTAAGCTCAAATAAGGATGCCAGCCCAATTGCAACAAACAGTCTATTGCCACTTAAAATGCAATGTGGTGAGAGAATATTCATCACGCGCATCTTTCTTTGAAAAGCATGGAGATGTCGAACTCAATAGAGCTTTGACAAAAAAGGGCAGAAAAAAAAGGGTTGAATAAGCAAAAAAGGAGAAGAAAGTAACGAGAATTCAATCTAAAGGGCAAAACAGTCAAGCCGCGTTGAATTTCAAAAAACATTGCCGCGAGGGAAATTTGGGCCTCCAGCTCAGCGCCCGAAGGGGAGGGAGGGGGAAAAAAAAAAGAGAGAGTCAAAGAACCCAAACACGAGAAAGGACAAAAGCACCCCTCTCGTGACAGTAAAACCCGCGCAACAAAACAACGGCACTTTTCACGCCTCCCGTTACTAATGCGGTCATTTCATCCAAAGTTGAGAGGCCTATTCTCGTCCTTTCACTTTCCAGGAATAGAAGGCGTCGTCGCAGTGGGCCACCACCAGGGCGACTCCGTGGCGTCTGACGTGGACGGGCTCCGGAGAAGCGCCCAGGTGTGACGGTAAGCCTATCACCACCATCACCAACACAACAACTCCAACTCCATAATAACTCACAATTTTATTTCAGAAGAAAATGCATAAAAAAATCTTATTTTCCCTTTTTCTTTTTGCAGTAAAAAGGACGTCTCAAGAGATTTGAATAGAAGTTACATACATATATTTTACGTATCGAAACTTTCAATTTAAGAAAGCGCGGCCGGCCGACTCACGGATTTATGAATACTGATCGAAAATTTCAAGCGTTTACGCACTTCGGTTTTGAGAAATTTATTCCGTAACCAACTTATTAAAAAAAAAAATTAAAGCGATAATAATATTATACTTATTGTTACGGGATCATTTCTAAAGGGGCCCAAAATACATAAGTAAACATCAGTTTTCCACGTTTTTTTAAATGTAATTATATAATTATTTTATTTAAGTTGATGTGAAAATGTAAACAGGGAGCAGAACAAGGACACGAAAGTCTCCTTCAAGTAAAAGTTGTATAAATACCGAATAGCCTCTCTCTCTCTCTTTCTCGCTCGCTCGCTGTTTACTCTCTTCACTTCACTCTCTCTCTCTCTCTCTCTCTCTCGTTGTCTTCTACTTTGCCGGAAATTTTTTTAGTTTTTTCCTGAGCGGATTGAAATTTTCTCGGCGGGGAGAGAAAAAAGAAGGGAGAGAGAGAGAGAGGAGCAAGGCGAGGTTCAAATGTGATGGGAAGCGGCTTCTCTTGCTTCAGGCCGGTCCAGCACCGGACGGACCGGAGGCAGCACCAGCCGGACCAGAGCCACCAGCCGGACCTGATCTTCACCGCCACCGAGCCCTTGGACGAAACCCTAGGCCACTCCTTCTGCTACGTCCGGTCCTCCGCTCGCTTCCTCTCGCCGACCCCCAGCGAGCGGTTTGTTTCCCCCACTCACTCCCTCCGTTTCGACGATCCCGGCCCCAAGGCCCGGACCGGGCCGGAAACCGGCTTCAGGGCCATTTCCGGCGCTTCGGTCAGCGCGAACGCGCCGGCGCCGAGGACTGTCGTCCAGGTGGACGGTCTTTTCGACGATGCCGCCGAGGGCGGGCACGGCGGCGGCGGCGGCGGCGGCGGCGGCAGCTTGAAGGGGGGTCCGCTGAATGTCTTCGAGAGCACGTCATCGTTCTGCGCGCTGCCGCTCCAGCCCGCGCCTCGTGGTGGAGGAGAGCAGCTTGCCTCTGGCCTGATGGAGCGGGGCGGAGGTTTGTTCCTGTCTGGGCCGATCGAGCGTGGGGCGCTCTCTGGGCCGCTGGAGGCTGGTTCTGGAGCCGACGGGAACGGGCGGGTCCCATTTTCAGCTCCGTTAGGTGGGGTTTACGTGAGGAAGAAGAGGAGGAGGAAGGGGCTTTCGTCGATTAAGAAGGCGTTGTACGGGAATTTTGCAGAGAAGCAGGGGCCGTGGGTCGTGCCGGTGCTGAATTTCGTTGGGAAGAAGGAGGCTGCAGAGAAGGACGGGGCCGAGGCTACGGTTGTGGCAAGGAGTGAGGGAGAGAATGTGCAATGGGCGTTGGGGAAGGCAGGTGAGGATAGGGTACATGTAGTTGTTTCGGAAGAGCAGGGGTGGCTGTTCGTAGGGATATACGACGGGTTCAATGGTCCGGATGCACCCGAGTTCTTGATGGATAATCTATATCGTGCGGTTTATCTTGAGCTTCAAGGCTTGTTTTGGGAGGCTATTGAAGAAGGTGAGGAAGGTGGTAATTTAATGAACGTGGTAAATGAAAATGTTGCAACATCAGGGGAGATCAACACATCTATAGAAAACCCTATCAGTGAGATTAAAAATGACTCAAACCAGGATAGTTCTGATAGGGGTTCAGCGAAAAGAGTAACATTCCAATCTGAGGGAATTGAGATAAGGAGGAGGCGGCTTTGGGAGTTTCTTGCTGAGGATGATCCTGAAGACGGGTTGGATCTCTCGGGGTCACAGAGGTTCGCTTTCTCTGTTGATGATGCGATCAGTGTGAGCAATGCAGGGTCTGCCGTGAATAGGAGGTGGTTGCTTCTGTCGAAATTGAGACATGGGTTGTCCAAGCATAAGGATGGACAGGTAAGAAAATTGTTTCCTTGGAGGTTTGGGTTGAAGGAAAAGGTTGAGGTGGAAAACAGAGTGGAGGAGAGGCCAAATAAAAGTGGTAGGAGGCGTAAAGAGGGTCCTGTGGAGCATGAGTTGGTATTGAGAGCTATGTCAAGGGCCCTTGAAATGACGGAGCTCGCTTATTTGGACATGACTGATAAGGTGCTTGACACAAATCCCGAGCTTGCATTAATGGGCTCGTGTTTGTTAGTGGTGTTGATGAGGGACGAGGACGTGTATGTGATGAATGTGGGTGATAGTCGGGCCATTGTTGCACAGAGTGAGGCAGAAGATGTTGGCTCTAGTGTTGACTCAGGAGTGCAGGGTGGTAAAGAGTCCTCAATGGAGGGGATAGTTGAGGAATCCTTGGATACTGAAGGGGTTAAAAAGGTGGAAAAAGGTCCTGCTCAGTCTATGAGATTGACCGCGTTGCAGCTCTCCACTGATCACAGTACCAGCATTGAAGAAGTAAGTTTTCCAATTCCAAGGATAATTTAGTCTTTGCATTTGTAATAGTGGATTTCATGCATAAGTTCTGATACTTGATTTTTTTCCATAGTCTGTCTCTCTTTGATCCATATTAGTCATCTGTGGCTTGATAGTGCTATACCTATTCAAAATATGTGAGTCGGTTAATCGTGAAAGTAAATTGACATAATTGCAGATCATTGGTAAGGATGACAAGATGCTTTAGCCTAAGCGGACTCTGGGATATGCGCCTTATAAGTTAGGAATGTACATCTAGGATGCCATTGAATTGATTTACTAGTCCTTGTGTCCTTATTAAATCGCCTTCTTTTTTAGCAAACATAATCCCATCAGTCATGCTTACAGTATCGTGCACATTTCCAGAATTTTCATTCAATAAGACAAAAAAAAGGGGCCAAAATCTGTAGATGACCATCTTCTGCTTCTGGCTTTGGTCTACTGTTTGTTTTAAATTTCAAATAGCTTACTAATATCAGATGCCAGAGGTTTGGGCTAAAGTCCCATTGACCTGTCCTATTTGGAAAATGGCGTATATTAAATCCTGTGTGTATATAGTAGTGGAGAGGGAGTTTCAAATTATGCTTTAAGCTTCAAAATGTTATTCAAGATGTCGGGAAATGGGCAACAGTCGGGAAATGGGCAACAGTGCAGCTCAGGCTTTTTTATGTACAATACCATATATATATATGTATATGTATATATATATATTCTTTAAATGTCTCTCTTGGATTTGAATTCAGGTACTTGAGCTAACAATACTCCTTTTTTGCTGGATAAGACTAAGTTGCTTCAGTAGAACTTTGTTTATTGTCTGTTTAGATCTAGAAGGTGGAATATACTCATGTTTGTTCTTTGCTTCTGATAGTCTATGTTGTTAGGATTCAGACAGGGGGTTGGCTACAAATTTGTTTTAGTTGTCTGTCTGGTATTTATCCAATATAAACATTCAATATCTTGATTGAGAGACATTGACTCATCAAATGAAGTGGTGGAATGTGACCCAGTTCACTCTAACCTATTAAATTATTTTAGTACTTTTGGGCTTAGCAAATGAATAACTAGAATTTGACTAAGTTCGTTTGTTTTTATTCTTTGAATGGTGCCTGTTATGTATACTTAATAGGGACTGACATGCGTTATGCAGTTATTGCTTCTGTGAATATAGTAGCTAAGCACCGATTGTGCATAGCATGAGAGAACAATCAATGCAACATGTGAACACCATGCATGCATGTGAAAACTGTGAAGTTTCCTTAATTGATTGTTGAGGCACTCTTTAGCAAAATCCATTTCAATTCTAAACCTTTAGAATCATGATGTCTAGCAGTAGTACATTTAGCATAAAATGTCATCATGGCATGCTCTTTGAGGTAAATGTCCCTGCTAAAGCACACCTGAGTTGTACCTTATTTGTGGGGGAAGTGTTCTCTGTGTTGTCCTCACATGGCTGATGTAGTGTGTGTATCTCATCATACTTGGTTTTTTCTTAAATGTTGAAAATACTTACTTTTATTGGCTGTTAGAACACACAGCTGCCACATGAGAACACTTAACACGTGAAATACTTTCATGTGTATCTTCAATACTGTCCATTGCGATCTCGATCATTTGTTGTCAGCGGCTTATCAATGCATGGTCTTACTTAGAAATCAAGAATGTGAAGGCTTTGTTTCATAAGTATTGTTTTACCTTTATTTGACAAAACATTAGTTCATATCAGCAGTCTGGCCCTTTTATGGGGCTTTATACTTGCTTTCTAGGATCGGATCTGTTGGGCTTCAGCTAGTTGATTTTGTTTCTTGCTTTGATCATTGTAGTTAGGTGTATGTAATGCAAATGCTGACCTACGACTCCAATTTATTGCAACCTTTCCTCCTTGTAATGATTGCACCTGTTCTTTTGGTTGCACTCTCTTTTGTGGCCCAACTCCTAGAACCTTGGATTTTGCATCTAACAATACCATGTGTGACAAGCACATGCTTTATTGTTTTTCCTCATTTGTTAATAACTTATGCCTAGTATAAATATTCTAGTTGTATGACAACCTCTGAAGTCATTGCATCAGCATCAGCATCAGAATTTTACCAACGTCTTTTCTTATTTGCAGGAAATTGTTAGAATAAGAAATGAGCACCCTGATGACAACCAGTGTATTGTCAATGATAGATTGAAAGGTCGTCTTAAGGTCACAAGAGCATTTGGGGCAGGATTCCTGAAACAGGTTACTTTCTCACACACTATCTTGAAATCCGTGTTGTGAACTGTTCCTTGTATCAAAATTGTTTGAGCTTCTTTTTGAAAGACTGGAAACATTACATTTTCGAAATCAAAGTATGATTATGAATGATATCTGAAGTATTGATTATTTCTACCATGAATGTCCCAAAAATTCCAACAACTTTCACATGCTTTATCAATTTGATCATATCTGTATTACCATTAGGTATTAAAATAAAGAAAAAGAGTGAATACTCCTATGCTTATGTTAATTCTAAGACAGGAAGTGCCTTCACGTTGCAAGATTACTGCATGTTATAGCAGCATCTTCTTCAGAACAGGTTTGCTACTATGTTGTGGGCTTAGATTCACGAGATCCAACTTTTATGTCGTTTGAATTAGCGAAAGCAATGCATAAATGCAACTTTTATGCAGTTGAGTTGGTAAAAGGAACGTGATTGTAACCCGATGTGTGTTTTTTTTTTTTTGGGTAAGGAATAACACGATGTGTATGTTTGTGCAGCCTAAATGGAACAATGCCGTACTGGAAGTGTTTCGTAATGTATATATTGGAACAGCACCTTATCTCTCCTGCTCGCCTTCTCTTCGCCACCATAAGCTTTGCCCAAGGGATCAATTTTTAATCATGTCATCTGATGGTTTATATCAGTACCTGAGCAATCAGGAAGTTGTTGCTTATGTAGAGAGTTTTATGGAGAAGTTTCCAGATGGAGATCCAGCTCAACACCTAATTGAGGAGCTTCTGTCTCGTGCAGCTAAGAAAGCTGGTATGTCTCTTATGGCATTTTGCGTTTAAGAAGAATATTGTTTCTTAGACTGTGGTAAAGGGCCTCTAAGAGAGAGAGAGAGAGAGAGAGAGAGAGAGGGGGGGGGGGGGGGTAGGGGCAAAAGTAGGCTGCTGGCATTGTGATTATACTTAGTTCTTACCGTAGTATTCACTTTATTATGATGTGAAGTATTCTTGCATCTCGGCTCTCAATTGTTCATCTCAACATTCCCTCTGGTTTGTTGCTAGTGCAGTTATTAGAATCCGTATGTTAATGGGTTTACTCAGAAGGCCAAGTTGTCCATTTGTTTTTGTTTGCAAAAGTATGTCAAACTCGGAATGCAAAAATCATTTTTATACTTACCTTGGGTAAGACGGACTTTGAGACCTGCATCATTGCAGGTTTTTCTGGACTAACTTCTCTGATTTATCACCCAACTGCGTCTTTTGTATAGGTATGGACTTCCATGAATTGCTAGACATTCCTCAAGGCGATCGAAGAAAGTACCATGACGACGTCACAGTCATGGTGGTATCGCTCGAGGGAAGAATATGGAAATCTTCTGGAAAATATTTTTGACCTCGATAGAAGGAAAGATCTTCAAATCAGCAATGCTTTGTACAAACGCATGTTGCAGTCAGTTCGCCTGCGAGTGGCTGGAGAGTTGAGTTTTCTCACCCTTTTTACAAACGGGTACCATCAGGATCAGCGGCCTCAAAGCGTAAGCTGCGTTAACAAAGGCGTGACCTCTGAATGACTATGGTTAAAAACCAACACCAAGGATCGAGTAGGTTATGTAGAACATGGTTCTGAGACAGGTATAACTAGAGCTAGGAGGGTGTGGCTGCGAATTGAGAAATTGCTTGCCAACCGGGGCGGAAAAAGGGAAGAGAGAAGTTGTTTTTTTTTTTTTTTTGGTCTGCTCTTTTCATTTCGTTCAGATTTTAGGTTCTTTGGTAGAAATCAGATCTTTGTAGGGCAATGACGGTGAAGAAGTCTCTTCCCATTTGCGCCTTCTTAGTTTCATTTTTGTTGCTCCATATTTAGAGGCCAAAAGAGGTGTAGCCAGAAAAAAAAGCTTGGGTTGGGGGTATAGAGTTGCTTTACAAAGAAAGAGATGAGAATCCCTTGACAATTTGAGAAAATCTGTAATTCTTTTCAATGGTGGTTTTGCACCAATTGCGGATCGCAAAAAACAGGGATTTCTGTCCTGTTGACCTCTTCTGCTTTTTGCTTGTTCACAATTTATTTTCCTTCTCTTCTTATTGAAAGAAAAGAAGCAGCATTTTGCATGCGTAACTTCTTTAATTTCTGGGCTCCGGTATGAAAAAAAGAAAACGAAAATTGAAAAATTCGATTTAAAAAAAAAGGAAAAAAAACTGGGTTATAGATCCACCAGAGGTGGGTAGCCTTAACCGGATGTGTAGGTAACAGGTAAACCCGAAGGTCGTTCCCGTCCCTGTCAGGGGAGATGCCAACCATCTCTCCTTTTTACGAACACATCCTGCACGTCCTAAGGCCAGGTATATATATGAGAGCAAAGCTCTGTCTCCTAACGATGTGGGACTCTCTTTTTCTTTACTATTCCAGCTCTTTTGCTCCACATAAGATTGGATCCTAACATGCGTATGAAAATCCAATTCGCCGTATGAATTTTCTTTTAACGGATTGGTGGGTCTCCTCCCGGCAAATCTTATGATTCACGCTTTTAGGCCCAGCGACACATCTGATAGCGCGAAATTAACACAGCTGAAGCTTCAAGAAGCAATGCCAATTCAGAAGCAAACACCGCGAGCCGAGCAAGACGGGGATTGATCCTGGATCCATCACGCGTGATCCCAATGCCTTAAATCTCTCTACGCTTCAAAAATCTCGGGCAAAACGAGCTCATTTCACGAATCGCTGGCGGCAAAGAAGCTCCCTATCGCTAAGGGTTCGGTTTGAAAAAAACGCATCGGAACCATGTCCATGTGGATGACATCCAGACAAAGCTACGATGTGGCCAAGACAAAGACATCAACGGTTGAAAGCTTGAACGATTAGACTAGCTGGAGACATGTTGTATAAGCAATAGCGGCGTTGAATGCCCCCGTTTGCTCTCCAGAAACCACGAAAGATGAGGAAGGCTTCTTATGCCGTACGTTGAAAACGCAGATATCCGCAAGCCATCGTTCTTTGAATCTATTTAAGTAATTCAATCCTAAACAATCTAATTTTGCCTGTTGAGTCCTAAGCTTTTTTCAAGTTTTCCCAATTGAGTTCATTCGGCCAATTGTGAATGGAAATCGCTGAAGTGGATGCTGGCCATCCTGCGTGGCATAGCCGGTGCTTACGTTGAATATTCTTATTAAAATATATTACTATTTTTTTTTCAATTTATTAATTCGTTTATGAGGCATGTAGCCCTTGTCCAAATCCAGGCGAGGCCATCGCCTGTGGCCGGCGAAAGCCCAGTGACCCTCGCCCAGTAGCAAGTGAGGGCCCGACCACCCTCGTCGGCCACTTTGAGAAATAAAAGAAAAGAAAAAGAAAAAGAAAATAAAAAAGTAAGAATATTATTAAAAATTATCTATGTTTGCAATTTTTAGTCAAATTGGTTTGATGGATTCAATTGACAAAACATGAAAAATGTGTAGGACTTAATTGACAAAAGTGCAATATATTTGCGACTTTTTGGACAATTTTCCTGTGTAAAAGATAATGAAGCAAGGAATCACAGATTTCCCTTAAACGCGTAAATACATAACATAAAAAAGAATCGACTCACGAAAGTTCATATCAAGCAAGCACCAGTCCTATAATCAAATACCCACGACGTTATCCCTCATTCAACAACGTTCTCTATGTGTATTATGGCACGTTTGTTTTAGTGAACGTATTTTCTCGGAATTGATTTTCAACACTTTCACCCGTTTTGGTTCATTGAAAATGACTTAATCAATGGAAAACACTTTTCGGTCAATGAAAAATTCGTGCAAAAATCAGGAAAGTGAATTTCCCAATCTGAAGAGGTGAAAACACTTTTCAGAATTGCCACTCTCGAATGTTTTTAAAATTCTAATATCATATGTTAAAATTTTAATGTTATTTTATTTTATTTTTCCTTTTTTTCTTCTTCCTTCCTCCGCCGTGACTAGCTGGTGGCGGCCAATGGCCATCGGAAAACAAGATCCAAATATTGGAAAACGTTTTCCAAATGAAAAACTAAAAAATAAAAAAAAATTATTTTTGTTTTTGCTTGAGATAAATTTATAGATTGAAATCATTTTCAAATGAGATCCAAACACTAGAAAACATTTTCGATCACATATCACCTGTAATATACTTGGCCCATATTTTGCATAAAATGGGTCATATATGAGTTGTAGTTTTTAGGGAGCTTATTAAATATGGGTTCAACAAAATTGAAGAAAAATCTAACAGGTTGAAAATGGTCCAAACGAGAATCCATTTTTAACCCATTTTCGACCCATCAAAGTCAACAAGTAGTGTGTGTGACCCGGGGCAGGGACCCGAGACCGGGGCCGGCGTCCGAGACCGAGGCCCGGGAGAGGGACCCGGGATCGGCGACCGGGGCCGGGACAGGCGTCCGGGATCGGGATCGGGACTGGGATCTTGGACCGGGGCCGGCGTCCGAGATCGGAGCCTGGGGCCGGGACCCAAGACCCGGGCCGAGGAAGGGACCGAAGCCGGGGTTGGGACCGGGATCGGGACCGGGGCCGGGACCGGCGACCGGGAAGGGGACTGGGACGGGGACCATGTCCGAGCTGGCGATGGGGACCGGGACCCGAGCCCGGCGACCGGGAACGGGGCCAGGACTGAGGTCGGGGAACGTGATGGGGACCGGGATAGGGTCCGAGGTCGACGACCGGAACCGGGACCCGGGGCCGGCGACCGGGTCGGGACCGGGACCGCGGCCCGGTGCCGAGGGCGGGATAGGGGCCGGGGCTCGGGGCCGGTGACAGAGACCGGGGTCGGGACCGGGGCTGGGGCCGTGGCCCGGGGCAGGCGACAGAGACCGGGGTCGGCGACCGGAACCGGGACCCGGGGCCGGTGACCGGGACCGGGGCCCGGGTTCGGGGCCGGCGACCGGGTCGGGACCGGGACCGCGGCCCGGTGCCGAGGGCGGGATCGGGGCCGGGGTCGGTGACAGAGACCGGGGCCGGGACCGGGGTGGGGCCGTGGCCCGGGGCAGGCGACAGAGACCGGGGTTGGGACCGGGTCCGAGGCCGGCGACCGGGACCCGGACCAAGGGCCGGCGACTGGGGTCAGGACTGAGGCCGGCGACCGGGACGGGGACCAGATCCGAGGCCTGCGACGGGGACCGGGACCCGGGGTCGGCGACCGGGAACAGGGTCGGGACCGGGGATTGGGACGGGGACGAGGACGGGGACCGGGGTCGGGTCCGAGGCCAGCGACCGGAACCAGGACCCGGGGCCGACGACCGGTACTGGGGCCGGGACCGAGGCCCTGGTTCGAGGCCAGCGACCGGGTCGGGATCGTGATCGGGACTGGGGCCTGATGCCTAGGACGAGATAGGGACCGGGACCGGGGCCGGCTACAGAGACCAGGGCTGGCGACTGGGATCGGGGTCGGGAACGAGATTGGAGACCGGGGCCGGGGTTGGGACCGGGTCCGTGGCCGGTTACCGGGACCGGGACCAGGACCAGGGGCCGGCGATCGGGACCGAGACCAGGACCGGAACCAGGACCAGGACCAGGACCCGGGGCCGGCATCCGAGACCTGCGGCCTGGGCCGGGGTCGGGGTCGGGACCGGGGCGGGCGACCGGGATCGGTACTGGGGCCGTTAATTGGGGTAGGCGACCGGGCCAGGGGCCAGGGATGGCCCCGGCATCGGCCCGGGCAAGGTCCGGGGCCGGGAAATATTTTGGTAATATTATTTTTTTAAAATATTATTGTGTTTTGATAATATGAGTCGAAACGGGTCGGGTATGGGTCAGTCACGGGTCGGGTTGGGTCAATATGGGTCAGATAGGTCGGACCATATTCGACCCGACCCATCTATTTGCCACCTCTACTTGTAACTAGGCTTTGTAGTGATAGGTAGCATAAAATAAAAATAAAAAGAAAGAGAGTCACCGCCTCAATAGCAAGTGCTCGACTGAGAATAAAAAGAAAGTGAGGTGCTTCATTCGTACATCAGAATAGAAACCGCAGAGAAAAGGAAAAGAAAGAGGAAAGAAAGAATGAAGTCCGTTGGGGTAAAAAATCAAGCCGAATCAAGTACGTTTTTCAGCGTCTAGTAAGAATTCGAGCCCCTCGTTCATATCGTCGGAATAGTTTTCGAAGTTACGCTACGTTTAGGCTCCGCGTTACAAATAGTTTAGATTATGCGATTCGGATTAGCATTTTGTTAACTTGTAGAAATAGTTTGACTAGTGAATAAGCTTATCTTAGTCGATTCGTAGTTACGATAACGTTTTTACTTGACTATGATATCAATTTTTGCTAAATTGATAGGAGTTGAGTTCGAGGGCCTGAATTAGTTATCGAGATCTGAGTTAGCCTATATCAGGTGAGTGATGCTTATCTCTTCAATGAATTTATAAAGTCATATCTTGAAAGCAGTACAGATTTGATATACTATGAATGCTAAAGGCATATTAGTATCATCAAAATCTGGATCAGGCAATTACTGCGTTTCGATACTTGCGAACTATTTGAGAAATGTGTTACAAAATGAATTATGAAATATGTGCTTGATTTGTGAACCTGGTTTATCAGAAATGGTTGTGGAATATATTCTGGTTTGCAAAATGGTTTCTAAATTGGATTTGTGGATTATTTGCAGACGTTGGTTTTGATGCTCAATATTGCCGTGAACCCAATGAAGGGTTGTTGGGTATGCGCATACTAGTTAGGATATCCTTTGGGGCCGAACCACCAGCTGATATAGGTGGAGACCTTACCAAGAAGGGAATCTTGATCGCCTTGTCACGAGGCGTTATACGTGACCATGGTTAGATATTTGAGCACAAGTTTGGTCAATGGAATGGACCATTAACATGTGATATGAGATTTGTCGATGGATGGACCATCCATATGTGATTTGAGATTAATCAATGGACTTGACCATTGATTTTTGTTATGATTTTTATTGATTAACAGAATATTTTTGTCAAATATGTTATTATTATACATGCATAGTGAATGCTCGATCTACTTAGAAGAGATATGTACACTCACTAAGATGTGGTTGCTCATTCCACTCCTTTTACATATTTTCAGGCTCTTCAATCATCGGCAAGTAGAATGAGAGCGCAAACGTCGGGCACTTTTGGGAGTCGGATTTTGGATATGATTTAAGGAGAGTTGTATACATATATGTTGTTAGTTGTCAGGTTTAGTTGAATGGTGAAATGTAAATATCTTTGAGGATTACAGAATTCTAATGAAGGAATCAACTTTATGTTTAGTCAGATGTCTATATGTATTGATAAGATGCTTATGTTGGTTTCTATCTGAGGTTGCGTCCTTTAGGTACGAGGACGGCTGTGTCATTTTCCAGGTTATTGTAAGATTTAAGGTGTGACATCACCAAAAAAAAAACTATTTTTCTGAAAAACGATTTAACATCTTTGAATGTTGCTAAAAATTCTAAGAAGCTAATACTTAATTTTAGACCCTCAGACAATCACTACTTTCATTATATCCATTGATAAGTCGTGAAGAGTTTATTCATAAATAATCTTTTAACCATCCCATCAAATAAGATCATATTCGACTCTTTTAGGCTGCTTATGGTAGCGTTTCTGTTCCTAGGAGCATTTTTTGAACAGAAATATTTTTTTTTGTGTTTCTGTTCAAAACAACGATTTTTGGAGAAAAAACGCAATTGGTAAGTAAAAAAAAAAAAAAAAAAAAAAATACTTTTTTCGGTCTCCAGCCGGCGGTGGCGGCGGCCAACGACCGGCGGCGACGACTGCGGCCGATGACCAGTTGCGGCGGCTGCGGCCGGCGACCGCTACCGACTACCGACGGCGGCGGCTGCCGGCGACCGCGGCCAATGATCGGCGGCCGGCGACCGCGGCCGACGATCGGCAACCGGCGACCGGCAACCAGGGGCCGGCGACCGCGGCCGACGACCGGCGACGATCGCGGCCAACGATCGGTGACTGTTGACACCTGATTTTTGACCATCCGTTATTATAGTTTTTTTTTATTTCTAAAATTAATTAAAAATAGCAAAAAAGGTCAAAAAAATTGCAAAATCAACTTTGGAAGCCTTAGCCTAGCCTTAGGAACCAATTTTGAACAAAAAATATTTTTTGAATTTTTTAATATTTTTTGGAATTTATTTAATTATAAAAATACCCAAAAAATTAGAAAAAATACCATCCGTGGTCAGAAAATTACACAAAAATATTCAGAACTTTTATTTTAATTATATATTTAATATTTTCACTTTTTATTAGGGAAATTTGGCTTGGTTCATGGGGTTCCTTCACAAACCTAATCCCAAACCGGGCCTAAAAAATCCTTTTCGAGTCTTTTAATTTTCAATTCTCGGTTTTTATAAGCTATGACATTGGACTCCAAAGTATTGAAATGAAATTGGGTCAATTTGCCCTCCAATTTGATCAATTTTAGCCAAAAAGGCTTAATTGCATAAAAATCTTTCAATTTAGTCCCCGGTTTTACAATTTTTGAAATTAAATTTCACACGGGCACACCCATTAAAATTAAACACCTCTACCCAACAGTTTTCATCATGCTGAATCCATTGGTGGGCTCAATTTTGGCTAATTCGATCGTTTAGGCCTTCGATTTGGCGAAATTAAATTTCGGATCCTAGGGACAATTTGGGGTTTTCACAGAATTTCAATAAATTGATTCACGAAAATACCCATATTTGATGGAAAACATGTCAAGGAATCCGATTTTGCCATCAATTTCATGAAAAGAGGTCATTTGGGGGTCAATTTGACGATTTGGGCGATTTGGCCGAACCGGGTCGGTCGGGTCCGGCCCGACCCGACCCGGGTCTGCAACAACGCACAGAATGTGCAGAATGCAGGGAAACAGAGGAAGATGGGGCGGCGTGGGCGTGCGTTTTTTTTAGAAGAAAAAGGACGAGCGGCGTGGGGAACGGGAGCACAGAGGCCCATGCTCGTTGGGCAGAGGCGGTGGGCGTGCCGAGGCGCGCCGGTCGGCCACGAGAGAGAGGGGAGCTCGGGTTTTAAAAGAAAAAACTTGGCCGGGGGAGAGGATTTTTTTTTGGGAGGAAACCGACGGACAACCGGCAACCCAGGGTCCTTGGCGATACTCCTTGACCATCACCGGAGCTCAGGGGTCGTTGGCGAGCTCCGACTAGGTTGGTATTTGCTCCCAAGTTTCATTTTTTCTAGTGCACGTCATGTGTTCGACGTAATGCTTCAATGAGCATTTTACTTTGGGGCTCTCGGCCGGACCTTTCCCGACCCCCTTTCGTGCAAGGCTCGCTTTAAAAATCATCTAGATCCAACTCTAAGCTCGCCTTGCTATTCATTTTGCATTAAACCGCGGCGAAAACATGGCTCGGAGCTTCGCCGGCAACGGTTCGGACCGGGAGCTCAACGGGGAACTTCCGGCGGTCTTCAAGCTCAAAATGAACTCAGGTAAGCTTCTACGCTCTCCATGGATGTTGTTTGAATGATTGAAACCGAGCTCGGTGGCCTAAAATTTTTTATTTAAACTTTTGCGGAGCCGGTTCGGTCGCCGGATTTTCGGGGCGTTTCCCGACGTGTTTCTTGCCATGTTTTGGTCGTACGTCAATGCCGAGAGTCTAAGGAGTCGAATGCCGCAAGAACGGGCGAAAAATACCAAGTTTCGGGCCCATTTCACAATTTTTCCGGCGACCTCGCCGGAATTTTTACTATTCCCGTCGGATTTTTCACTGTTCATCGTCTTCTCCGGCGACCCTCCGGCCGGTCAACGGTCAACGACCGACGTGGCGCGCCACGTAGGCAGCCACGTCAGTCGGGTGGGGTCCGGTCCGCTTATTTTCAAATAAAACAAACAAACGGTCACGATCGCGACACGTGTCGCGATCCTAGATTTTTGGAAAATTAAATAAATGATTTTCGAATAATCGATCCGGCGGACGAGGATGTGCCACGTGGGTTACTGAGGGACGTCCGATCTTGTACAAGATCGGACGCATCAGAGGAGGCCACGTGGCACGTTCTAGAGCGTCCGATTTGTGGGTTTTTCTAAAAAAGGAAAAGAAATTGATTTTTGATCCGACGGTCGTGATCGAGCCACGTGGCTCTCTGTGAGTCCCCCGATCTAGTGGAAGATCGGGCGCACGAGACGGAGCCACGTGGCACGATGTGGACCGTTCGATCAGGGGAATTTTCGGATAATTAAATAAAATAGATAAAAAATCAAAAAAATTGTTAAAAAATAGGAAAAATATTTAAAAATATAAAACGGTGTCGTTTTAGGCCGGTTTTGACCCCTAGGGTCGGGCCGGGCGCCCGAGAGGCGCGGGCCGGGTTTGACCCGGCCTGGAAAATATTTTTTAATATTAAAAAAATTCAGAAAATAATAAAATAATCAAAAAATCAATAAAAAATAAAAAACCATGAAAAATTCAGAAAATTTGGAAAATTCAGAAAAACTCTAAAAAAATTCCAGAAAATAGGAAATGGCCACATTCAACTGGCCACGACCTATTCCGGGTCATTTAACCCCCGATCTTTCCAGAAATGACGGTTTTGCCCTTTCGGCAAACCGTCTTCCAAAAAAAATTCTAAAAAATCCAGGAAAATCCCAAAAAATAGGAAATGGCTACAGACAACTGGCCAAGTCTCATTCCGGGTGTTTTGAACCCCGACCCTTCTTAAAATGACGATTTCGCCCTTCGGGCGAATCGTCTTCCAAAAAGCTGAAAAAAATCCAGAAATTCCAAAAAATTCTCAAAAATGGGAAATGGCCACAAACAACTGGCCATGGAATATTTTGGGTAATTCGGTATCCAAACCTTCCAAAAAATGACAATTTTGCCCTTCGGGCTAATTGTCCCCGAATCTTCCCATTTTACCCCTAGCCCTAAATCACATCTTCCCTAAGCCCTTATGGCTATACTAGGAGGCCAATGATTGAAATTGATGTGCATTGACATGATTTATTTATGCACTTGACTTGCGCTTTCATTAAAATTGACTGTGATTGATAGGAATAGTCTTCCAATCTGCATGAAACCCTGACTCATACCTATCTCACCCAAAATTGCGCCTGCATGAACTCTTAGCCAGGAAAATCTCTCGCGTTAAGTACCGAAAGGGCGTTGGTAATGACACCAGCGTAACCAAGTCCCCGAACCCAAAATCTCTGGTTCCGCAGAACTGATCGATCTCTCCCAATCGGTCAGTAAGGTTTCCGGTCTACCCTCCAAGAAAGACCGGTGGCGACTCCAAATGCATACACAATTTGCACATGCCACCACGACCACACTGAAGGTCGAAAGCGATTGACTCTTATCGTCGAATCCCTCAAAAGACACTCCCGCCGCGATTTGGTATGGGCCTGGGAGGGCCCGCGCCGATCCAAAGCCCGCGATCGGTAATCCATTAGCCGCGTCCGTTGATTTTCGGACGGGTCGCGACAGCTGGCGACTCCACTGGGGAGGGTTCTAGAACACTTGGTTCTGGACCTCAAGTGGACTTAGGCCGTAATTAAAACGTTGTGTGATTTTTCTAACCCTGCAGGCGCTCTTGAAGGTGAGGTAAGTCCGCTCATGATAGGTGTTATATGTTTTTGCAGATCGGAGTGATAAGGGGTGTAGTCTGTGATTAACATTGTCTTATGCAGGATGGGCGCAGGAATGTATGTTATATGGATGATTTGAAGCGCTGATTGATATATAAATTGTTGCGCATGATTCACTGCATATTTGAGGATCACAACACTTTGCACAAAGCGCCCAAACCCAGGCCGCGAAATCACCTTTTCAGGTAGCCATAGATCGGGGATCGATATGCAACGCCCTAGCGTGGATTGCGCTGGGGTCGACCATATTCGATCCCACTCACTATCCAAGTCGAGACTTTTATCCATTTGTTGTGGATTGCGCTCATGGACGAATTTATCGACTCGGATAGAGGGAAGCCTCTAGGTTCCTCACCTAAGCCCCTTTGATTTTTTAGAGTCAAGCCTCACTTGTCTCATGCGCATGTATATGGATGGTTGGTATACCTAAAACCAAAAAATCATTGGGTACCTCTCATGGTAAGGTCCTGCCATTTCTATTTAAATTCACTTGCAGCCTTTCATTTTGCACAATATGCTGCATTCATCAAATTCGATGGTTGAGTCTAATTCCAATATAGAGTACGGACAGAAGAGATGATCTCTCCAAGTCGGTTCCACATCCCGGAAGTATTCAAATATGAGCGACGCGTCATCCGCCATCGGACTGTCGGGACATTCAACGGAGTTCACCCTCTTCGAGCTGTCCAAGGAATGATCCAGTAACCATACCGATAGTTGAAGGACACGCGATAACAGCAAATCCGAGACACCTGCCGGACATTATCAAAAAGGTATCTGATGAAAACGAAGACCCGAAATAGCCAGTCCGAAGACATCAAGCGTCGTCCCCCGAAGACCCGACTTGGGGCACCTCTTTAGGTTATTAAGGGTCACGTTCCAGTCGTCCCTTTTCTTTTATCAGGATCATCGAGTCTGTAAGGAGCACCCGTCTGTGGGTCTCCCATCTATCTTTTACACCTCGATTTCTAATTCTTGTATAAGTGTCTTGACATTGGAGCGCGGCACTGGAATTTCTCTCAACCATTCGGATTTTTCGGTTCAATTGCATGTCTTACTCAGATGAAATTTTCGTTAGAACTCACACTTGGCATGTCTAACCCAAGTACGAGAATCTAACATTCATTTCATGGTGCGCCGGACATGGAATTGAACCAGTCTATAGCATGCATCATTGGTAATCCTTGGTAATTAACTAAAGTCGTCCATGTTTCCTGAGTTCAAGAGGAGACATGATATCCAAATTACCTTCGGGAAATCATTTCAATTTGGATGTCCTATTTCCCACCGAATTTAGGACACATTGGAATTGCATTTTTATCTTCTTGGAAATTCCACAGATTTTCTGGGGATTTGCCAAAAGTGATAACCATGGATTACGCTCCTTTTTAGTTTTATGTTTTCTCTTGAAAAACATCGATAAGAACTTTTCACATGAGATTAAGGCTTGTGTAAAAGTCCTTATCTTCGTTAATCACAAGAAAGCATAAAATTGAAAGGATTTATGCTTTACTTCCCTTTCTGACATATTCCTGTCATTCGAACAGGCAATTTCCAGAATCAAAATCCAAAGACTTGTGTGAAAAATCAGTCGCAAGTTAAGAGCGCTGGACCACCCTAGAGAGTCAACTGATGAGGGAAGACCAGGGAATCCTCAAGAAAAATAGTCAGCTGATGAGGGCATTTTGCCATCTTTCAAGACGTGGAACAGCATGCAATCAAAGAAGCCACATGCGGAAGAGAATTAGCTGTAATCTAATCTCTTTAAATTTGAAAATTTGTTGATTGTGTTTTATTGATCCTCAGGAGTGGTCCTTCAAGAATATCGAAGCTAGTCGACAACTAGAGCTACTAGGATGGATGTTTGAAGACAGACAAAGGAGTCAACTTCTCACTAAGACGACATACTGGGGCAAAGCCCGCCAAGATGAAAAGAGACAGGAAGCTCCAAATGGCGGATATCCCCTAATTGAAAAGGGAACCAGAGAAATTGTGAAAGGATCAAAGCAGTCGACTGGGGCATATCCCACTCAACTAGGGCAGACGCCACCTGACCGGGGCAGCCGGATCAAGTGTAAAGACGTATCGTTCCTAATTGATTTTCAATCAGATACCAGCATAATATTTCCTTTCTTTTCCTCTCAGGTGAAAAACAGGTAGAGAAGGAAAATCCATTTATGGATAGACACGAGGGACATGTTTTACATGGCATACATTTGTCGAAAATGTCCTCATCCGATCACATGCAAGATGATCATGGAACGATGGTGAAACTGTAATCGTTCCAATAAGCCCTTCGAATGTTATACCTTACGGGGACCTTTATGTCTTTTGTCTACAGGATAAGAGGGTCAAAGATAAACGAAGGAAAATTTGTCTTCCCTACAAGACAGAAAGAAATGTGCCTTCAGCAGATGTCACCCGTTGGGATTGCAATGACAAAATGAATTAAATTATGAAGAAGGAGCAACCTAATTAGGATTGGCTCTCCCTAAGTCGAAAAAGCTGTATCCGTTCCAAATCGGATTGACTGGTTCACGAGTTGATATGGTTTCTCGTTCTTGCAGGTGATGACGAGAATGAACGGGCCCATTGAAAAATTTCCAGCATCTTGGATGCCAGAAGTAACCAGAGCGGGGATAGTAAATCCGTAGTCGTTTCAATTAAAGCTCCCTATGCAGTAATCGAGTCACTCATTCATTTCATCGTACAGGTGGCGTAAAAGATTGTTAAAGCGTAAGGTGAATGCGACAAGACACAATGAAGAAAATTGTTGCTTGTGAAGTAACGCTCCAGGATGTTGAAGTACTCAGCCACAAGTAAACCCGTGCTTGTTGATGTCAAACAACAGAATGATCGAGGGACGTCATAAAATGACGACAAGGCAAAATGCGCATGAAGAATTTGGAATGCATGGATGAGACCAAGGAGTGTCAAACGTTGCAGAACATCAAATGCTGAGATCTTCGGAAGATTGAATACATCAACACGGCATGATCAGATCGCCTAAAACTAAATCGGCCAGCCCCAGACAAAGCGTCCAGTGGCTGAGGGCAAATCACTCTCTACCCGGAAAGGGTACCAAATGTAGGATGCGCCGAATTCACCATGGGGATACGTAGGGGAAGTCCCTGAAGCAGTTATCACCCATGAATCATGATGAAGTGGAATAATCAATCAAAGACAAAACACATCAAACCCTTCTAAATGAGAAGGGGAACGATGCGGAGCCATCGATTCTGGTAAAAGGACGTATCGTTCCAAAATGATTGTTTTCTTGATATGAGAATAATGTTTCATTTCTTTCTCCTTTCAGGTTGGGAACAGAAGCAAAGGACTGAGGAGGCAGTGCTTTCAAATGACAAACATGGAGTATCCATTTTCATGGCATCTCAGACATGCACTGTGGCTGAATGTTTTCAAGAGCATTCTAATGCCTCAATTTGTGAACAAAATCTTTAAGAAAACCTGAAGAAGTTTCTCATCATTTAGAAATCTCTGTGAAAAGAACACTTGAAAAGAAAATTTCAAGTTTTGCAGATTGACACATCTGATAAAAATGCCTTCTTTGAATAGAATGAAAAGTACAAACTCATTTTTTCGTTGCATGCATACATAACATGCATCATGCATATCATGCACACATCCTGCACACAGAGAACCCAAAGAGAGAAATGCTGGTTCCCGCAGGACGAATTTCAAGGGTAAATTGTATCGACTCCAATAGTCAATTATACATGCCATTTACTCATGAGATTTCTTCTTTTCAATAGGGGAACATCGAACATCTCAAATGGCGACTGTGATCGAGAGAATCACCAAACCGCCACATGACAAATCCCCAGATTGTCAGGCTGTCTAGGGACAGAGAAAAAATAATCGAAGAATCAGGCAATCGAGATAGATGACCAGAATCGACAAAAATTCATGAGAGTGGGCTCCCCCACCTGCTTCGAGGAGCCAAGCCGGGGGCAAATTCTCACGATCCCCCATGAAAGTGCATCGAACCAGGATTATCAAACCCAGAGATGACAAACACCAAGACAAGCCTCACTGGGGCAAAATACTTGGAAAACACTGCTCCGTCAAATGTTGGAAGGACGAAGTCTCGAAGGGAGTACCTCCTTCCTGAAATTTCAAATGAAGCCAGATAAATCCCCACACCTGTCTCTTCATATGCAGGTGCATGAATGTCTTCAAATCGGATTGAAAATCGTCCAAAAGCATGGGAATGCCAAGGCACGCTGCCAAGATGAACATCGCCCAACTGGGGCAAAGCAGTTGTCGACGTGATTGAGGATCGTCTCACGAACAACACCCACAAATACAGACGAGATGAAGCAGCATCCATCATCCACATCAAATGAGAAGCGTCAGTAATCGACGAAGGAAATGAATACGTCAGTAAGGCGTCATCAGGAATCCCAAGAGGGAAGACATCCCCAAAGAGGATGGAGATTATAGCAAAACGCAGGAATGAATTTAGCTGGGGCAGGCATCACCTAGCCATGATGAACCACGTCTAACCGGGGCAAGTGAATCATTTGTGCGCCGGACAAAGGAAGGACATTTCTTCGCTGGCAAAATCCATGGACGCAATGACAGAGTCGTCCTCATCGGAAGTAAACCCCAGGATACAAACCTGGGTGAACGGTAACTTTGTATCGTTCCAAATTGATCTCCCAAAGATCCCATGCTTAACATGAGTTTGTTCTCATTTGGCAGAAAATTGGTGGTGCCAAAAAGCCACAAAAGAAAGGATCTCGCCCAACGTGGAAGCGAAAAGAAATATCCGTTGTAGGGGCCAAGCTGCCAGGAAATGGAACCCCGCAAAATGGCGTTAGAATACGTCCAAAAGCATAAATTGATCTCATCCGGTTCAAATCCTAGAGAAGGATTCGTTGCCAACCCGACGGGTAGATCATGGCCACGAGCTAGATGGCTGACTTCAACAAGCCTTACATTTGCGTTCAAATGGAGGCGCGAAGCGAGAGTAAAGCAGTATCGTTTCGATTTGTCTTGAATTTCGAAACACTAACTGACACTTGATGTTTATTGTTGACAGGGATTCACTGTCAAGAAGGACAGAAAATTGTTGGCACCAGAAGGCCGCAAAATAAAAGAACTCGCCGACAAGGAGGCAAATAGAATTATCGACCTTAGAAGTCAGGACTCCAAGAAATGGTCTTTGATTATAAGACTGAGTGGAGGGTAAAAAGTATCGCTTCCACACTTCATGCTTTGACATGCATTCCGATAACAATTTCCTTTTTCCTTGAATAAAAGGAACTCTGAAGAGTGGCGCTGGAATGCGTCCAAAAACACAAATGGATCTCCTCTGGGGCAAATCCTGGAGAATGATTCATCGCCAACCAAACAGAGGGATCAAGACCACAAGATAGAGGGCCAAATTCTGCAAGCCGCGCGTTTGTGTTCAAATAAAAACACAAAGCAAGAACAAGGCTGTATCGTTCCAATTTGCCCTGAATTTTGGAACGCAAACTGACACCTAATTCCCGTCTTTGACAGGGGCTCGCCATCAAGGCGAAACAGGTTTTCACATCCCATGCATTATCCGTTGGAGTGCATGACCAAGGGTAAGATGTATCGTTCCTATTCTTTGAAAAATTCGTGAACATACAATGATATGATTCTTTTGCATTTTCAGGGATCTCCAGCCACGGTGGACATGTAAGTATCCCTTTCCCCAATCAATTGAAGATGTTGAATAAAAAAGAAAAAAGAAAAGAAAAGAAAACCTTTCAGAATCTAATGTCTAGAAAAGACATAGAATTCAAACTTCATTGGCATTCATGTTTTAAAACAGGAGGTTGTCTGAACATGAATAAGAACATGCATGGTGCATCATAAAATCCCCTTGACGGGTAAAATTTTTGGAGAAAATAAAAGAGATTTTTCCAATCAAAAGTTACTCAAAAATCTCAAAGGGACGTTTTCTCAAAAGACGAGAGGCAAAGCCTAATCCAAACACGTCCCATATACACACTTGAGAGAGAAGTGGAGTAGATCAGATAGCGAAATCTAGACCTACGGAAGTATGGATTATTCGCAGCAATTACATGCATTGGGATGACGGAGGCATTCGTTTCATATCCCCAAACACTACAGGTGACCATTAACAACCCCTTTGAACGGCGATTTTCATTCTCAACCCTGTCAAGAACCACCCCACATTGGGGCAAAATGGAGGCGAGTCCAGCAACATCAGGAGAAAATGGTTAGAAATTTTCTTGCTCGGACTAACATCAATCTTTGTGTGTTGTTTATATGGTAATCCAAGTGCCATAGGATGACGAGAAGCATTCATTTCTCTATCCCACACACCATACCCTTTGCACAGCCAAGTTGGGCCTGCCAAATTATTTCATAAACCTGTTGGTGATCATTGCACATTCCAAGACGGATGCATCATCACTTCAGAAACGGAGGAGTTCGAGACTTAGGGATTACAAAGAAATTCCTAGGCTAATGCTTAAAGCATGTTTAGATATTCGATCATATGTCTAACATGATCTACCGAAGATGAGAAAAGCGGGATTTCAAAAGGAAAATGAGGACGAAGAAAATCCCCAGCATCAAGAAAAAGCAAAGTGCCTGGTAAAAGCAAGGCCGATGGTCGTGTTAGTTATCTGATTGATCCCCAGTGAAACTTGGATGGGAAAAGAGAAAATTCCTAAACGAGTCAGATCAAAAAGACCGCTCTCCGAATGATGTCAAGCGCGGAGGAAAGACGCAAACAGAGTTGTCAATCTTCTTAATGCAACAAGAGACGCTCTCTGAAAGAGCTGGTGCACACCTCAAAATCGGTTGCGCGCCTCAAAGACTGAAGATGCAGAATGGAAAAGACTGGTGGCAAATTTGCAATGATCACCACTGTCAATCCCCTCATAAATTCTGGGCCAAAAATAAGCCTTTTTCGGTCCCCAATCCTACCAATGTTACAACCCTGAAACAGTCTTCTCTGACTAAGACACTTGGGTTAACATATAGCTTAGCTCGAAGAGGTACGAGCAAGACTATTTCTTTCTCATTTTGCAGGGTTCTCGACTTGTAAACCCGGAGCAGATGGTGAAGACTTTCATTCAATGGCCTTGACTCTAAAGCGGGTCCCCCTTGAAAACCAATATCCAAGCCCAACATTACGGTCCCGTGGAAGACCTCCCGACCGATCAAAATGTATGCGCTGCGAATGAGCCCAAAACCTAGGCACAGGTTAGTAGGGAATTGAGTGCATCTATTATAAAAGACCACTATCTCAAAACATGTGAGAAGACCTCTTGAACGAGAAATATTCCAATTAATGTTTTGAACAAACTTTTTTGGGATTTTTTTAAACTGTTGATCCAGATTTGCCGCGCAAGGAATTTGTGATCACATCTGTATCTTGCAAGAATGTTTTGGATAACCTCCAGCATCAAAGTGCACTTTTCATGACTAAAACTTAAGTCATAAAATTTTGTCGATTGGACAACCGTTGTCTTCCAAAGATTACTAACGTTTTCTTGGTGAAGAAAAATCTTTCGGGCTCAAACTTCTGCAGGATACCTGGAGAACCCAGCTCCCAGAATGTCGCCTCAACAGACTCAACTGAAGCTTTGTCAAAATAAAATCTTTCACTGCTTCGAAAAACTGAATTCTCGACAAACTTCGGGATCTCTGAAAAGATGGGAAGAAAAACCCTTTTAAAAGAAAAAGTCCTAGCTTGACGTGGAGAACCCTCGTCCTAGGACCCCTTTTCAAAAATCAAGCAGTCCTAGCATGACGTGGAGAACCCTCGTCCTAGGACCCCTTTTCAAAAATCAAGCAGTCCTAGCATGACGTGGAGAACCCTCGTCCTAGGACCCCCTTTTAAAACAAAAATCAAGCAATCCTAGCATGACGTGGAGAACCCTCGTCCTTGGACCCCTTTTTCAAAATTCAGACAGTCCTAGCATGACGTGGAGAACCCTCGTCCTAGGACCCCTTTTCAAAAAAATCAAGCAATCCCAGTAGACGTGGAGAACCCTCGTCTCGGGATCCTTTTTCAAAAAATCAGGCAGTCTTATCGGACATGGAGAACCCTCGTCATGAGACCCCTTTTTCAAAATTCAGACAGTCCCATCGGGCGTGGAGAACCCATGATCCCGGAAGGATGCCTTGCTCTGTCAAGAAGAGCTCATAGGGTCATGTTTTGCAGGATTCCTGGAGAACCCAGGTCCCAAACTGATACCTTTTTAATGAAAAATTGCAGGTCTCAACTTTCTGCAGGATAATTGGAGTCTCCAGATCCCAGAAAGGTACCTCGCATGTCGAAAGGACAATTCGGCCTTCTGCGAGATTTCAGGTAACCCCTAAATCCCAGGATAGCCTTCAGGTGAACCTAGAGTTAGGTGAACCTTCCAAAAGAGACCTTAATGATGTCAATCTTTAGGCAGAGCCTTTTAGTAGGCAAACCTTTTCCAAGACCGATCTACAGAACGATCGAGTCTTCGACTAGTCCCGACAAGAAGGGATATGTCATTCCGAGGCGGAGCCTTTTAGTAGGCAAACCTTTTCCAAGACCGATCTACAGAACGATCGAGTCTTCGACTAGTCCCAACAAGACGGGATATGTCATTTCATAGGCGTAGCCTTTTAGTAGGCAAACCTTTTCCAAGACCGATCTACAGAACGATCGAGTCTCCGACAAACCCTACAGAACGGGCGCGTCATCCTTAGATTCCTATCAGTCTGGAGTCTCACCAATGGTAGAAACCGCCTGAAGGGTCAAATCAATGGTAGATACCGCCTGAAGGGTCAAATCAATGGTAGATACCGCCTGAAGGGTCAAACCAATGGTAGAAACCGCCTGAAGGGTCAATCAAAGGTAGAAACCGCCTGAAGGGTCAACCAGAGGTAGAAACCGCCTGAAGGGTCAACTTGAAGGTAGATACCGCCATAAGGATCAAAACTAAACCAAAGGTAGATACCTCCTGAAGGGTCAAATGAAGGTAGAAACCGCCTGAAGGGTCAAATGAAGGTAGATACCGCATGAAGGGTCAACTCAAGGTAGATACCGCCATAAGGGTCAAAACTAAACTCAACCAAAGGTAGAGACCGCCTGAAGGGTCAACTGATGGTAGAAACCGCCATAAGGGTCAAACCAAAGGTAGATACCGCCTGAAGGGTCAACTGAAGGTAGAAACCGCCTGAAGGGTCAAATGAAGGTAGATACCGCCTGAAGGGTCAACTCAAGGTAGATACCGCCATAAGGGTCAAAACTAAACTCAACCAAAGGTAGAAACCGCCTGAAGGGTCAAATGATGGTAGAAACCGCCATAAGGGTCAACTCAATGGTAGAAACCGCCATAAGGGTCAACTTGAAGGTAGATACCGCCATAAGGATCAAAACTAAGAGAAAGGTAGATACCGCCTGAAGGGTCAACTGAAGGTAGAAACCGCCTGAAGGGTCAAATGAAGGTAGATACCGCCATAAGGGTCAACCAATGGTAGAAACCGCCATAAGGGTCAACTTGATGGTAGATACCGCCATAAGGGTCAACCAATGGTAGAAACCGCCATAAGGGTCAACTTGATGGTAGAAACCGCCATAAGGGTCAACTAATGGTATGACCTACCATACAGGTCAGAGCTTAATCTCCCTAGGATATTCTGAACGAGTCCTAGGTATCTCCTTGAAAGTCATCGCAACCGGCAGCATCTGACAGGTGAGCTTCAGGTAAGCCTCTCTCACTCCGGCCCATGTTCGAATTGCAAGAGCAAATCGGGGATTAATCTGAACATTCATCAAAGGACTTAAGGGTTCGATGTCATAGCATTTCTTTTCCCCAGTCGAGTCGGTCAAGATCCAGGTGTCATTTTGTCTTTGAAAGCAACCTCTGACGAGCTCACTCTCAAAGAGGGGCAGCTGTTGACACCTGATTTTTGACCATCCGTTATTATAGTTTTTTTTTATTTCTAAAATTAATTAAAAATAGCAAAAAAGGTCAAAAAATTGCAAAATCAACTTTGGAAGCCTTAGCCTAGCCTTAGGAACCAATTTTGAACAAAAAATATTTTTTGAATTTTTTAATATTTTTTGGAATTTATTTAATTATAAAAATACCCAAAAAATTAGAAAAAATACCATCCGTGGTCAGAAAATTACACAAAAATATTCAGAACTTTTATTTTAATTATATATTTAATATTTTCACTTTTTATTAGGGAAATTTGGCTTGGTTCATGGGGTTCCTTCACAAACCTAATCCCAAACCGGGCCTAAAAAATCCTTTTCGAGTCTTTTAATTTTCAATTCTCGGTTTTTATAAGCTATGACATTGGACTCCAAAGTATTGAAATGCAATTGGGTCAATTTGCCCTCCAATTTGATCAATTTTAGCCAAAAGGGCTTAATTGCATAAAAATCTTTCAATTTAGTCCCCGGTTTTACAATTTTTGAAATTAAATTTCACACGGGCACACCCATTAAAATTAAACACCTCTACCCAACAGTTTTCATCATGTTGAATCCATTGGTGGGCTCAATTTTGGCTAATTCGATCGTTTAGGCCTTCGATTTGGCGAAATTAAATTTCGGATCCTAGGGACAATTTGGGGTTTTCACAGAATTTCAATAAATTGATTCACGAAAATACCCATATTTGATGGAAAACATGTCAAGGAATCCGATTTTGCCATCAATTTCATGAAAAGAGGTCATTTGGGGGGTCAATTTGGCGATTTGGGCGATTTGGCCGAACCGGGTCGGTCGGGTCCGGCCCGACCCGACCCGGTCCGACCCGGGTCTGCAACAACGCACAGAATGTGCAGAATACAGGGAAACAGAGGAAGATGGGGCGGCGTGGGCGTGCGTTTTTTTTAGAAGAAAAAGGACGAGCGGCGTGGGGAACGGGAGCACAGAGGCCCATGCTCGTTGGGCAGAGGCGGTGGGCGTGCCGAGGCGCGCCGGTCGGCCACGAGAGAGAGGGGAGCTCGGGTTTTAAAAGAAAAAACTTGGCCGGGGGAGATGATTTTTTTTTGGGAGGAAACCGACGGACAACCGGCAACCCAGGGTCCTTGGCGATACTCCTTGACCATCACCGGAGCTCAGGGGTCGTTGGCGAGCTCCGACTAGGTTGGTATTTGCTCCCAAGTTTCATTTTTTCTAGTGCACGTCATGTGTTCGACGTAATGCTTCAATGAGCATTTTACTTTGGGGCTCTCGGCCGGACCTTTCCCGACCCCCTTTCGTGCAAGGCTCGCTTTAAAAATCATCTAGATCCAACTCTAAGCTCGCCTTGCTATTCATTTTGCATTAAACCGCGGCGAAAACACGGCTCGGAGCTTCGCCGGCAACGGTTCGGACCGGGAGCTCAACGGGGAACTTCCGGCGGTCTTCAAGCTCAAAATGAACTCAGGTAAGCTTTTACGCTCTCCATGGATGTTGTTTGAATGATTGAAACCGAGCTCGGTGGCCTAAAATTTTTTATGTAAACTTTCGCCGGAGCCGGTTCGGTCGCCGGATTTTCGGGGCGTTTCCCGACGTGTTTCTTGCCATGTTTTGGTCGTGCGTCAATGCCGAGAGTCTAAGGAGTCGAATGCCGCAAGAACGGGCGAAAAATACCAAGTTTCGGGCCCGTTTCGCAATTTTTCCGGCGACCTCGCCGGAATTTTTACTATTCCCGTCGGATTTTTCATTGTTCATCGTCTTCTCCGACGACCCTCCGGCCGGTCAACGGTCAACGACCGACGTGGCGCGCCACGTAGGCAGCCACGTCAGCCGGGTGGGGTCCGGTCCGCTTATTTTCAAATAAAACAAACGAACGGTCACGATCGCGACACGTGTCGCGATCCTAGATTTTTGGAAAATTAAATAAATGATTTTCGAATAATCGATCCGGCGGACGAGGATGTGCCACGTGGGTTACTGAGGGACGTCCGATCTTGTACAAGATCGGACGCATCAGAGGAGGCCACGTGGCACGTTCTAGAGCGTCCGATTTGTGGGTTTTTCTAAAAAAGGAAAAGAAATTGATTTTTGATCCGACGGTCGTGATCGAGCCACGTGGCTCTCTGTGAGTCGCCCGATCTAGTGGAAGATCGGGCGCACGAGACGGAGCCACGTGGCACGATGTGGACCGTTCGATCAGGGGAATTTTCGGATAATTAAATAAAATAGATAAAAAATCAAAACAATTGTTAAAAAATAGGAAAAATATTTAAAAATATAAAACGGTGTCGTTTTAGGCCGGTTTTGACCCCTAGGGTCGGGCCGGGCGCCCGAGAGGCACGGGCCGGGTTTGACCCGGCCTGGAAAATATTTTTTAATATTAAAAAAAATTCAGAAAATAATAAAATAATCAAAAAATCAATAAAAAATAAAAAACCATGAAAAATTCAGAAAATTCGGAAAATTCAGAAAAACTCTAAAAAAATTCCAGAAAATAGGAAATGGCCACATTCAACTGGCCACGACCTATTCCGGGTCATTTAACCCCCGATCTTTCCAGAAATGACGGTTTTGCCCTTTCGGCAAACCGTCTTCCAAAAAAATTCTAAAAAATCCAGGAAAATCCCAAAAAATAGGAAATGGCTGCAGACAACTGGCCAAGTCTCATTCCAGGTGTTTTGAACCCCGACCCTTCTTAAAATGACGATTTCGCCCTTCGGGCGAATCGTCTTCCAAAAAGCTGAAAAAAAATCCAGAAATTCCAAAAAATTCTCAAAAATGGGAAATGGCCACAAACAACTGGCCATGGAATATTTTGGGTAATTCTGTATCCAAACCTTCCAAAAAATGACAATTTTGCCCTTCGGGCTAATTGTCCCCGAATCTTCCCATTTTACCCCTAGCCCTAAATCACATCTTCCCTAAGCCCTTATGGCTATACTAGGAGGCCAATGATTGAAATTGATGTGCATTGACATGATTTATTTATGCACTTGACTTGCGCTTTCATTAAAATTGACTGTGATTGATAGGAATAGTCTTCCAATCTGCATGAAACCCTGACTCATACCTATCTCACCCAAAATTGCGCCTGCATGAACTCTTAGCCAGGAAAATCGCTCGCGTTAGGTACCGAAAGGGCGTTGGTAATGACACCAGCGTAACCAAGTCCCCGAACCCAAAATCTCTGGTTCCGCAGAACTGATCGATCTCTCCCAATCGGTCAGTAAGGTTTCCGGTCTACCCTCCAAGAAAGACCGGTGGCGACTCCAAATGCATGCACAATTTGCACATGCCACCACGACCACACTGAAGGTCGAAAGCGATTGACTCTTATCGTCGAATCCCTCAAAAGACACTCCCGCCGCGATTTGGTATGGGCCTGGGAGGGCCCGCGCCGATCCAAAGCCCGCGATCGGTAATCCATTAGCCGCGTCCGTTGATTTTCGGACGGGTCGCGATAGTGACCAGTGACTACGGCTGATGACGAGCGACCGGTGGCGGCGGGCGACCGGACGCGGGCGTCCGGCGATCGCAACTAGCGACAGGCGTCCGGCAGCAGCGGCCGACGACCGACGGAGGTGGCTGGCTTTTAGCGAGGTAGCAGGTGGTAGCCGCGTCGGTGATGATGGATGGTGGTTTCAAAAGTGTTCCAAAAATTCAAAAGCAAGTTTTTTTGTTCCTTCAAAAGTGTTCCCTGGCACAAAAGTGTTCCGCAGAACACTTTCGGAACATTTTTGAACCATACGCGTTTCTGTTCCAAAAGTGTTCCCGGAACACTTTTGGAACAGATACACTTTCCCTGGCTACCATCCATACGCATGTCGCGACCCGAAATTGCTTTACGGGCTAATGGATTGTCGAATCGGGCCCCCACTCTGAAATGTGGATCGCGGGCTTTCTCGACGCGGACCCTCCCAGGCCCATACCAAATCGCAACGGGAGTAAATTTTTATGCGGGGGTTTCGACGATAAGAGTCGATCGCATTCGACCTTGCTGTGGTCGTGGTGGCATGTGCTATGTGTGCATGCATTTGGAGTCGCCACCGGTCCTTCTTGGAAGGTGGACCGGAAACCTCACTAATCGATTGAGAGAGATCGATCAGTTCTGCGGAACCATAGATTTAGGGTTCAGGGACTTGGTTACGTTGGTGTCATTACCAACGCCCTTTCGGTACCTAACGCGAGTGATTTTCGTAACTAAGATTTCATACATGTGCAGTTTTTGGGTGAGGTAAGTCTGATTCAAGGGGTTTCATGCAGATTGGAAGGCTAGTCCTATCAAATTACAATCAATATAGGGAAAGCGCAATCAAGTGCATAAATGAACCACGTCAATGCACATCAAGTCAAATCAATGGCCTCCTAGTATAGCCTTAAGGGCTTAGGGAATGTGTGATTTAGGTAGGTTTGAGAGTTGAAATAAACAAAATAGGTCATGGCCAGTTGATCTTGGCCATTTCCTATTTTGGAGATTTTTCTTGAATTTTTCGGGATTTCTCGAGAAACGATTTCCCTAAAGGGCAAAATCGTCATTTATTTGAAAAGATCGGGATTCGAAAGACCAAAGATATGTCTTGACCAGTTGGTTGTGGTCATTTCCCATTTCCTGGATTTTTTGGAATTTTCTGGGTTTCTTGAGGAACGATATGCCAAAAGGGCAGAATCGTCATTTTTGAAAGGATCGGGATTCAAAAGACCAGAAATAGATCATGACCAGTTGATTGTGGCCATTTCCTATCTTCTAGGATTTGTTTTTTTGAAATTTTTCCGAATTTCCTTGATTTTTTGGAGACGATTTGCCTAAAGGGCAAAATCGTCATTTTTGAAAAGGGTCGGGTTTCAGAAGACCGAAAAATAGGTCATGGCCAGTTGACTGTGGTCATTTTCTATTTTCTGAAATTTTTGAAATTTTCTTGGAATTTTTGGGAGACGATTTGCCAAAAGGGCGAAATTGTCATTTTGGAAGGGGTCGGGTTTCAAAAGGCCCAAAATAGGTTATGGCCAGTTGATTGTGACCATTTCTTATTTTCTGGAATTTTTTTAGAAATTTTCTGATTTTCCTCAATTTTTGGAAGACGATTTGCCAAAAGGGCGAAATCGTCATTTCAGAAGGATTGTGATTCGAAAGACCAAAAATAAGACATGATCAGTTGATTGTGACTATTTCCTATTTTCTGTAATTTTTCGGGAATTTTTTGAATTTCTTTGATTTTTGGGAGACGATTTGCCTGAAGGGAAAAATCGTCATTTTGGAAGAATTAGGGTTCGAAAGACCCGAAATAGGACATGGTCAGTTGATTGTGACCATTTCCTATTTTCTGAAATTTTTTAGAATTTTTTTTTATTTTTTTATTTTTTTTGAATTTTTTAATGATTTTCTATTTTTTGTTAATTTTCGAATTTTTTATAAATTTTTTTTGAAATTTTTTAAAAAAAAAATATTTTCCGGACCGGGTCAAACCCGGCCCGTGCCTCTCGGGCGCCCGGCCCGACCGTACGGGTCGAAAACCGGCCTAAAACGACACCGTTTTTTTATTTTTTAAAATTTTCTATTTTTTATTGTTTTAAAATCATTTTTTCGGATCTTTGAAAATTAAAACCAATCGGACGATTCCCGCCTTGCCACGTGGCACTACCCTAGCCGCCGGATTAATTTAATTTTGAAAATGTCGGATCGCGACACGTGGCGCTCCCACGACCGTCCGATCTAATTAATTTTTTTTTTCATTTTCGAAAATATTATTTATTATTATAAAATCTTTTATTTATTTTTCAAAATTCCTAGATCGCGACACGTGGCACATCGCCCACCGTTCGATCTAGGGTTTTTCTCTTTTTTATTTTTATTTTTATTTATTTTTATTTTTTTTAAGCCGATGCGGCAGCCTATGTGGCTTGCCACGTCGGCGTTGACTGGTCAACAAAGTTGACCAGTCAACCCGGTCGTCTGAGAAGACGACCGGAGGCGGAAAATTCCGGCGATTCCGCTGGAATCTTCGCCGGCAAGCCGCGGCAGGCCCCAAATCATCGTATTTTTCGACGATTCTTGCGCCATTAGACCCCTTAAACACCAAGCATCGGCATACACCCTCATTCACAGTCACAAAGTCGCCGGAAGTCGGCAAAACGAGCCCCCACCGATTCGGTTCCGGCAAGGCGTTTTCCGAAAAAAAAATTTTGTTTCAAACTCGCTTTCGGCCGTTCACAGAGTATGCCATAGAGGTTTAGGAGCTTACCTGAGGTCACCTAGGGGTCGGCGACCTCCACCTACGCCGGACCGAGCTCTCGGCTCGGGTTTGGGCCCGGGGAGCTCCAACCGCCGTTTTCGATGCCGATCAATGCAAAACAGAGAGCACACAAGGCTTAGCAATGATTCTAGGACACATTAAGGGCAAGAATGTGTCGAAATATGTTCGGACAAGGTTCGGCCGAGGCTATTATGCTTTGAAACAACCGGCGGACATTTTGTCGAACAGTTGGCGGGCATGCGAAAACGAGCGTTTATGCTAGATCTATGAACATTGCGCGCAAAACCGAAGCAAATAGACGTTCAAACATCAACACAGGGACCTAAACTAACGTCGGTATGGGGTCGGTTTGGCTCGGTTTTGCCGGAGGTCGGCCCGGACCGAGACACACAGTGAGCTAAAAAAACAGAGTGTAAAAACAGGGGCATACCGACTTTGGCCGAGTGTTAACGGCGGCTCCAGGCTCCGACGACGACGCTTCGGGCTCCCTAATGCTTGTAGAACCCACGACGGACGCTCAATCGCTCTCTCTCTCTCGGTTCGGCCGGATCTCTCTCCCTCTCTAAAAATTTTCAAAACCGTGATCTCCCCTCCCTTGGCTCCCTCTCTCTCTCCGCCCTTATACCCGAACCGTGGCAACCTCCGAGGACGATCACGCCTTCCTCGTCCCTGCAAAAAGGACTGCTCTCTGATTTTTTGGTCCCCCGACGCTCCCCCCATCTGTCGATTTTGTCTCTGCCATGCTCTGCTTTTTTGCCAACCTCCCCTGCATTTTTTGCATTCTGTACGTGAAGAATCAGGTCTGCAACTTTGGTTGCAGACCCAGTTCGGTCGGGTCGGGTCGGGGCCGACCCGACCGATCCGGTCCTCCGATTTCGCCCTAATTGAACCCCTAATTGACCATTTTTCATGAAATTGACCCCAAAATCGGATTCCTCGGCACGTTTTCCATTTAAAATGAGTGTTTTTACGAGTAATTGAATTGGAATTTGGCAAAAACCCTAAATTATGCCTAGGATCCGAAATTGATTTTCGCCCAATCGAGGGTCCAAACAACCAAATCAGTCCAAATGGAGGCCACCAATGGATTCGGCATGACGAAAACTATAGGGTAGAGGTGTTTTATTTTCATGGGTGTCCCTAGAGAGAATTTAATTTTAAGATTCGCGAAACCGTGGACTAAATCGCAAAGAAATTTATGCAATTAGGTCCTTTTCGTCAAAATTGATCAAATTGAAGGCCTAATTGACCCAATAGCACTTCAAGGCTCTAGATTATAATGTCATGGCTTATTAAAAGTGGAAATTAAAAATTAGGGGACTCAAAAAGTAATTTTTATGGTCGACTCGGGTTCATGTTTGTGAAGCAACATAGTGACCCAAGTCGAATTTTTGAGATTTATAAAGACCAACTTGAATAGGGAATTAAAATAAAATTACTGACTATTTTTTTGTATTTTTCTGACCATGAATGGTATTTTTCTGATTTTTTGGGTATTTTTATAATTAAATAAATTCGAAAAAATATTAAAAATTAAGAAAAATATTTTTTGTTCAAAATTGGTTCCCAAGGCTAGGTTAAGGTTTCCAAAGTTGATTTTGTAATTTTATGACTTTTTTTGCTATTTTTAATTAATTTTAAAAATAAAATCGACATAAAGGATGATTAAAAATCAGGTGTCAACAACGCAGCCTAAGCTTCTATGTGTACTATGTACCATCTGGAGGTCATGTAGATAGGTAATAGTCCCTCGCCAACCACCAGCCGCTTGAAACTTGGTCGAGTCAATTCCTACCATAATCCCTCATAAGATCTGCGGCCCCATAAATAACATACCTTGTCACAATCTCTGTCTTCTAATGTTGTAATTTCCTTCACTAATAGTTATTTAGTTTCCTTAGATGTAGTTTCGCTTTTGTCCTCCAAAGTTAGGAAAAATTGTCAAAAAAGTCCTAAATCTTTAACACTTTTGCTAATTCAGTCTTAAACCTTTTAAGTTTGCCGATACAGTCCAAAACCTTTTCACTTTGTGCCGATTCAGTCCTATTTATCGAAAATCGCTGACGTAGACACCGACTGTCTTACGTGGCACCGTCGATGATAATTTTTAATAATTTTTATTTAAAAAACTCATTTTTTTTATTTACTCACTTTAAGGCTGGTGAACCCCGTCAGATTAGGGCTGGTAGGGGTTGTCGGCCCCTGGGCAAGGACTGCCCGGGCGTTACTGGCCTTGAAGGTAGCAAAGAAAAAGTAAAAAAATTAGATTTTTTCAAATAAAAATAGGTAAAAATTATTAAAATTATATACGTCAGTGCTGGCGGTGCCACATAGGACGGTTGGCGTCCACGTCAGCTATTTTCGACAAATAAGATTGAATCGGCACAAAGTGTAAATGTTTAAGACTTTTTTGACAACTTCCCCTCGAAAGTTATGTAGATCCTATGGCCTGTAATATTGCGAAAAACAACAATCTACCTAAGTTAATTATAAAATTTCCATCTCCAATTGTAACTTAACACCTAGTTGGTTGTAACTTTCCTTTTGCTTTCATAATTATCATCACCAATAGTAATTTATCTTTGAATTATTGATTCGTATCAAGAGATGGCTTAGTTATCACGAGCTGGACTCGAACCTCGGGATCAACCACAATTTGGTTGAAGAAAAAAAAAAAACCGCAAGCAAGACAAATCCTATATCTTATTTGATTGCTTAAGAGACAGAGACTGCCATTTCTTTCTTCATAACTTAAGCATAGAGTTATAGATTTCTTCTCCATACAATTCCTTTCAAATTCATCTAATCACTTTTTCGAAAAAGACGAGATATCCATTACTTATAACTTTGTAAATTTTCTTCGGAGGGCGTTATTTAACTCCGATTGTCGTGAATTTTGTGGTTCCTATGGTTCATTATAGTCCGCATAAAATAATAACTTACCTAAGTTAATTGTAAAGTTTTTTCTCTCATTAAGAACAAGGGTTAACTGCAGTATAAGTCCTCCAAACTTGACTAACTAAAAATGCTGAGGTCATTTTTTACTATTATTTTCTCTCTCCTACTTGATGATTTTTTTTTTTGATCAAACTACTTGATGATTTACGTGGCGTTAAGGTTAGCTGAAACATTAGAACAATGTCGGGCATTTGTGGCCTCCGCCCCATCGTCGGCGCCTCGCCAGAATCGGGAGAGGGCTCAAGCCGCTCGACTCTCTCCACCCTCTCCCCGATCTAGGCGAGAGTCACCACACTCAACCCCAAAAGCAAATTACATATTTGATGGCAACTTTTCTTATACTAATCTTCACATTAATAAATTATGTGCTTAATTCAATCTAGGCGAGAGTCACCACACTCAACCCCAAAAGTAAATGTATTTTGGCAACTTTTCTATAGACGACATAATTTTCCTTGCACTGTTCTAAGTTGACAAATACAATATCTTACGCTAAACGTGGGAATCGATGTCAGACACATTGTTGGGTGCCCATCTTAACATAATCCAATCAAATCCTGTTTTAGTCCACCGATTGTCTCAGCAAAAACGCAGAGCCCACGCTCATGCGGAAAGTCAAGTCCAGACAAGCAGCAGCAGCAGCCGCCGCACACCAACTCTCTCTACACGGCGGATCCACTCCAGATGGTGGCGGTGCCACCGTGGCATTGTCGGGGACATGTCTGGTGCACTTTTGCACTTTTTGTGTTCCATGACTCCATTAAAAAAAGCTAAAAAGAAGGGAGGATGAGCAGCACATCACAATAATGGCTTTGGGAAATCTTGAGGAAGAAGAAGTACTATCAAAGTCTGCAGAAATTGTCTTTTTCAGTCCCCCGCTTCTTTTTTTTTGGCAGCAAATGCTGTGACAACTGTTGTTTGGAGGTGGCATTTGGTCTTTCAACTTGGTCTTAATGACCTAATAATTGCCTCTCTCATCATGATGGTGGGCTGAACTTGCGAGACGATCAGTCTCTCTGAATCAATCCGCAATCTTCACCCACTGATGTTGGAAAGCAACACATCAAATCACACCAGTGTGACATCGCCAAATGCCAAAGATTTGTCAATTCCTGGTGGGGCTACCAGGAAATTATTGTAGATTGACCATGACCTGAGCAGTGGCTTTCTGAAGTCGATGGACTGTTTGTGTTGTGAATACAGTTGTCAATAATTTCTTTGGGAATGCTTAACTTTTTTTTTTTTTCCAAATAAAGGGTCGAATTTCAGTTTTCACTTTATGTGGAAACAAAGAAGTGCTTGAATGACAAACCATTTATTAATTGGCTGGTCTTTTATTTCTAGTATGTAAAAAAAAAAAACTATATAAAAAAAGAAAACTTTAATTTTGATTGCAAGTAGAAGACAACTATAGCTTCCTGAAGAACACTTCATGTAATATAAGACCTTTTCATGTTTGAATCCTTTAGAATTGTGCAGTAATTCAATTCTCAAGGAATACTTGATGGAGAAGAGAGTAGAGAACTTCCCTAGAAGACTAGAACTAAATGCACTCATAAATTATTTCCCTTTCTTTTTAAAGCTTTCAATTGAGCAATTGCTTGGAGATTTAAAAGAATGTTGACTTTGCAGGTTTTTAGAATGATTTGCGATACTGTTGAGATTATTTGACGAAACCCAAAAAAGGGTTTTTGCTATTTCAACACCATCAATATGACAAAATTTGAACCACTGCAGTGTGAGCACTAGTCAACATCATACTCTGCAACTTTCCTAAAGTTTCTTTCGGAGAATTAATAAATTGTGTGCTTAATTCTCTGAGAAGTTGGAATAATTTGTCCACCGTGTTTTTCATCAACCAGTTGCAAGAGACAAAAAGGAGCCGAAAGCAGCAGACAATATCAGAGATAAGGTGGTCTTACCCTCTTCTAATTCCTCATAAGATCTTCACTCCGAAGACCACAAACAATTCTCTCTTGAGGAAAACCAAGTCAGCAAAACCTGCAGTGTTCCTTAGTTCTTGAATCTGGCAGGCCAGATCACTGTTCCATAGAGGCAGAAAAGTAAAAATGGTTTGAGTCAATGGTTGGCAAATTTCTGCACTTTGTATCCAAGAAGTTCAAAATATCATTAACATGCATTTTCCCCCTTGTTTTTGTATATTTGGTCATAAAATTTGCCCTTGTTAAACAAGCCCATTTTGTTAAGAGTTAAAAAGAGTCCAACTTCCTATAAGATGTACCCTAATGACCCTTTTGCTTTTCCCTTTTCCCTTTTCCCTAAAAAGGATTCTTTTCCTATGTATTCAAATGTGAAGAGCAGGAAGTCCTGTTGTGTGGCTGCATTTCCCTTGTTCTTCTTTTTCCTGGGTACTTCCTCTTTCATCTCCCACCAATAATGTAGGATGATTTGAATCCCAACAGCAATATAAAAGCAAACGGAGAGAACATAAACAACAAAAGCAGTTCAGGAGGATTAAAAGCTAGCTTTCTCTAATGGCCTGATATGTGAACTTCGCTTTTCCTTTTCTCATTGCTAAGGCAAGACAGAAATGGGTGGAATTGCCTATTGTCCTAAGGAGCAACAGCTCACGCCAAATGGACCAATGGAGGTCTTCTTTCCCAATTAGAATCCTAGAAATTCTAACAGGGCAATTCTTTTCAGGTGCCTGTGTTTGCCCTTTTTTTGAAGCACGAAAAGGAGACCCACAAGCTGCAAAGTCTCTATACATACGTATACATCGTTCTCTTTCCCAGTTTTAATAGTTCATTCAAGAATAAAAGTTCATCTACATCGGCAAATACTCTGTTAAGTCCGGTCCGTGACGGATCAATGTAAGTCCCACAAAATTCAACTACTACGACTTCCTCTGCTCCTTGACCCTGGTTCAAGCAAGCATCTGTTTGTGCACGTTGGACATGCAAGATCGGACTGTACTTTTCTAGCTTCCTAATGTAGAAGTGGTGAGTCCTAGTGGCCAAATTCCTTGGAGTTTCTAATCTCTACATCTAAGAATTAGTGGGACCAACACCTCCTAGTAATTAACTTGAACCACTGGTGTGAACACAGAGTCGTAAAGCTCCCACCACTAAGTTTTTTTCCTTCATGGGGTCATTTCGAAAGGGTCTAAAACTCCGAGTTAGCACTTTTTAGTTTTTGGACCTTCTTTTGGGCATTGGCCCTTGGGTCCCTAGATGACGGTGACACCATCGCTTTGATAACATTGTTAAGAAAAAAAAAAGCAGGGAAAAAGTGTTTGTCCTACTCAGGATGATGTGGAAGTTTAGAGTGCAACTGCGATGAAATTGGCCCAGAGGACCATAATTTAATTCCTAGTTATCATAATTTGATTCTAGTTTCTTATACTTGGCATTACAAATCCATCCACCGTCTTCAATCCGAGCTATTCCCCTTGCATTTTCTCCCCAAACCTTCTTTTTCCTTTTGTGTTATCATGTGTGCAGGTGGTATCATCGCTTGCACGATCATGCAAATACAGATGATGAAGTGAAAGGATCAGGGAACTTTTAACGTGCTTGGTCAGATTCAATAGACACTTCTCTGAATCATAAAACCTGGCATATCAATTCGAATTAGGAGAACTTGTCGAGCAAATGCCGCGTGACATGTCAATGACAAATGAGCAAATTTTTCGACTTTTTTAGACATCAAAATGATCTGCTACACCACCCACCTGGGTGGCGTTGCTGGAGCGAGCACTCTTCCTCTCGCAAAAGGTTGAGTGTTCGAATCCCAGGCGACGCAGGGTGACTTAACCGGTGGCACGTGTGTGGTGGCTAGCACGTGTTGCCCCCAGGGTTTACTTCCCGGCTGTCGGCCGTGCGGGGGTTCCTGGGTTATCAAAAAAAAAAAAAATGATCTGCTACTCCTTACCAAAAAAAAAAAAAAAGATCTGCTACTAAAATATGTTTCATCCGTCATCACAAAACAAGGTAACTGTACTGTAAAAATTGCCTCTTTGAGGAGATAGAACCCGTCAAACAATCACCGCTGTTCAAGCAACGGTCGGAAATGAAATGGCGGGAACAACTGATGTTTGTGAAGTGGGAAGTGTGAACTGGTTTATAGGTGGGGCCACAATTGTGGAATTTGTGATGAGGCTCCAACGAAGCAATCTTCAACCTTTCGGTGTGCATTTTGGACTGTTTGTCTTCTCCTACACACTATATATATAGCCCATCTCTTCTTCTTTGATCCTACTCTGCACTCTTCACTTCCACTTCTCTCTGCAACATCTCCTTCACCGTTCAGTGCTCTTCTCTATGCAGCAGCACAAAAGAACACATACTCATTTCGAAATTTCGCTTCTTCAGCATAAAGTTTGAATCTTTTGCTTCTGGGTATTGCAAAAGGCTCGATTTTGTGGGGTTCTCGACTGTTTTTTGGGGAAAAATTGGGGGTTTGTAAATTCGCTGCAATTTTGGTGTTGCTTAAGAGTCTTTTTTTTTTTTTTGGGCTCATTCTCATCTTTTCTTTAGGACCAAAATTCAAGGGGAAAGGGGGATTGGAGGGAAAATATCTTGTGTCATAAGAAAAAATCTCAGACTTTTAATTTAGAGACAATGATCCTGTTGGACAACAGGTGCGTACTGTGGAAGTGCTGCTCATTGCTCAACAACAAATCAATAGTTGATAAAAACTTTTATTTTTGGATTTTCCAGATCTTTAATAGGTACAGTTTTGGTACTTAGGAAGAAATTCTGAGCATTGTCTCTTGATATTCGTCGTTTTCTATTGCACTTTCTATCCTTTGTCTTTTCCTCTTTTTTAAGTTTTGGTAGATTGTGGAGAGAAAAAAATGGGAGGGGCATCTCTGCCGCCAGGTTTCCGATTCCATCCTACTAATGAGGAATTGGTGGGATATTACCTGAAAAGAAAAACCGAGGGACGTGGGTTCGAGCTTGAAGTGATTCCTGTAATTGATTTATACAAGTTCGATCCATGGGAGCTTCCAGGTACTACAGAAGTAGTGGTTGACTTTAAAATGAATAGTCATGTAATTTCCGGGTCATTCGTGATTAGAAAAGTGGATTTTTGACGTACTAAATCAACCTACTCAATTTTTAGCAGTAATCAGATCACATGAAATCTGTGCAATTTGAGATTGTCTGCTAATATGAACTAAGGATGCTAATAAGTTGCCAGAATATGCTTCACATCTGATGGTCCCAGAATGTATGGTATTCACTGAGACACAGGTGGCATTTGTTTAGTAACCTCAATGGAAATCTTCGTTAATATCACAGAGATGGTGATAGGATATGATGAGAAGGGTTCCTACAATATGTGTGTTTTCTGATTTACCAAGTCAGTCAAGTGCTCTTATCTCTTGTGATTTTGTTTTCAAAAGCCGGTTCCATTGGCTTTATTCTGTTCTCATAGACTGAAAGTAAAAAGAGAGACTGAAAAGAATAAAGAGTAACATTTGTCTTCAAAAAGTCACTGCATCTGCATTTTTGCTTGCTTGATCACTCTCCAGAAAATTGAAGAGACTGAATTTTGTAATCTGCTGTTTGCAGAGAAATCATTCCTCCCGAACCGCGACATGGAATGGTTCTTCTTTTGTCCACGGGACAGAAAGTACCCGAATGGCTCACGATCAAATAGAGCAACCAAAGCTGGCTACTGGAAAGCCACTGGAAAAGACCGTAAGGTCGTCTGCCAATCTTCGGTGACTGGACATCGAAAGACATTAGTCTTCTACCGTGGGCGGGCTCCCTTAGGTGATCGAACGGATTGGCTCATGCATGAGTATCGGCTCTCCAATGAGCTTCCCCAAGGATCACTCGGTCTTCAGGTTTGTCGGATGAATTGATGCTGTAGTTGAGTAGACTCATATTCATAATTTTAGGGACTTGAAATTATTTTGTGATCATCCAGAAACTTTGTACAGAGAACTTGGGTCATTTTCATGTTTGTGAAGAAGAATTCAAGTTTTGTGGGTTGTTATGTGTATACCAGGGAGCTTTTGCGTTGTGCCGGGTAATTAAGAAGAACGAGCAAACTTCAAAGACAAGCGATTCCAATGGAGAGCTGAAAGGCAAGAGGGTGGGAAGCTACTTGAACCCAGTGGACATCACCTCAATTGACATGTCAAGTGAGCTTCCAAGCACCTGGAATGACATCTCACCTCAAGACAGTGGACTTTATGACGAAAGTCGTGATTCAAGCCCTATACCTCCACCTGAAGTCATAGAAATAGCAGATTCCGAACCAGCTTTAATGGAGAACAATCTTGCTAGCATCTGGGTATGGCCTGATCTGAGTTTTGATTCATCAAAAGAACTAAACTAGATTAAAAGTCATATATACAGTCCTCCGATAGAACTTTCTTTGCAAATGACAACTTTGACGATTTCACAAAAATGACAGATCTTCTAAGCATTACTTTTAATTGTGATCCAGCAATACCCTCAAGGATTGGAGTGTCAGAACTTCTCTCAGCACGAGATTCCAAGCTCTGTGGCTTCTTGGCATTTGACCAATGACAAAGAGACCTCGTCCTGTTTGGCATACTCAGATTTTATTGGGGAAGTCGAACTTGCGGAGGAACTCGGCCAAATTAGCTGCATGTCACCTTACTCGGGGCACGAGAACTATGCCAGGTTTTGCCAATATGAAGAGAGCTCATATGAAGGTGATAACCATACATCCACCCAGATATCAGAACATCTTGGGTAGAAAAAATCGATTAATTATCTTTTTTATTCATTGCAGGATATGGAACTTGGGAACAATCTCCAATTTGCAGGCAAGCCAGTGGCGATGGTGGCTCGGGAGACTTTGGGAATCTATGGATGCAGGAAGACAACATGACGATCGTGATGTAGTCACCTGCTTTGCAGCAGTATCTGAAGTGTGGTATCCAAGAAGACGCCTTTTAATGTTGGTTCTTGGAGCATGACAAAGGACGGGCGGTTCTTTGCATCTGTGACGGAAGGTTTTATGGTCCGTAGGCAGCCTGGAGTCGGTTTGGTATACCAAATGGTTTAGGTGTCACTTCTTATTTCAAGAGTCAGCATTCGAATACTCCCCCTGGTGATAATGGCTTTTATCAGTTACACCAGGAGATGGTTTAGCTACAAGTAGGACTTCCAATATTGATTATCTCGCTCTTGTGGAAGCTTATCCCACAAAAGCGTCTCGCCGTTGTGATATTGAAGCTCCTACTGTGAATTGAGGCGAAGGTTCTTTAAGGGGGGGGAATACTTTATGTGTGTGCTGTTTCTTTGGTACCGGAATAATATGACATTTGTGTGAGAATGTGTATCGCTGAGGAAGTGAACTAGGATGTCTTTAACGTCTGGCAAGCCATAACATTTTATGGTATTCATTAGGCTGTGGTTGCACTTGCACAGCCTTTTGTGCGTACTGGTCCAGCAGGGGAAGCATGCTTGTGCAATTCTCATTTCACCTGGCTTCTTATGATTTATCCCTAGTTATTCTTTCGAGATTTTGCTTTCAAAATCGAAATGCCGTTGACACTTGATTTGTTCACATCTGAACTTCAGTGCCCTGATACAGACCATCCTCTTACCAGTCAGAATGCTAGTAAAATCTTAAAACGAGATACTTCATGACTCCATTGGAATCAAGGCAAGTTCTCAACTGGGAACTTTCAATCCATTACGCTAAAGCCTTCTCTTTTTTCCTTTTTTTTTTCTTTATGCAGATTAAAGCTACTTGCAGACGCATGGTATGCATGTGAACTTTTTTGCTTTGAATAGTTTAATCAGGGGGAATTAACAAGTATTTCCACAACTTGAATCAGCTCCACTACAATGCCTCATTTGGCACACACCGTGTAATGTCTACCGCTGAGCAAGATTAAGAACACGAGATTTCTGAAAGCATATGTTCCATGAAGGGCTTGCGCTATCCCGGTTTAGCTACAGAAAGCAGATCAATATGACCTGCAGTTGGGACTATTTGCCATAAAACATGTCAATCTGGAAAGTTTTCTTAACTCTGTGTGGGAAGGCACGCTTGAGGCTACAAGCCTACATTGAATAGCACATGAGAAAGTTGCTGTCAATCTGTCTTCTATTTTGAGCTGTGCTTCTTGCTCAAATACCCAACTAAATGAGAAAACTCAAGTTCTACAAGCAGTTAAGCAGCCTCTCCTTTTCTATGCTAAAAGATCACAAAGTAAGAATGACTTTATACTCCAACTTGCATGTCCATGTGGCCAGTGGGAAGGGGCAGACCAATGGAGTCGCCGAATATTAACCAGATACTCAGAAAAACACATATAAAATATGATCAATCGTCCTTCGGCCGAAGCTTTCGGAGGATTCGCCACCGCCTCATGCCATCTTTAACACTCATATAAAGATGATTCCATAACAGTTTCTTTAAGAGGTGAAGCAAAGTGGGGCATCAAGCACTGGACAAGTAATAATTCCAGATTCTCCTAAGTCAGGTCTCTCATATTGATTACATCTCTACATCTATTTGTGCCACATAAAGAAAAGAATACCCGGTCCTGGTATCACGGCCTTTTATTTGGTAGAATCTTTTGCTTTTGTCCACCTGTTCCATTCAGTTTAGTACAAGATTGCAATTTGAGGACTGCAAAAAACTTGCACTTCCTCTAGAGTAGCCCGGGACTCGTCGCCGAAAATAGACTCCTTCCCGTCTTCCCTTTTCGCATATGAAAGTCCCAACCTGGACTTAGCTTGTCTCAGGTCGCCCACGCCCGAGTTAGTATCCGGGCCTGCGAATCCACCCATAACTGGTGCTAGCGGTGGCCCGATGAGTAGCCCGTCGGCCCCGAACTGGGGACCGCCCCGAGCATAATCAAAGAGAGCTGCACCACTACCCCCAACTTTGGGTAAAATAACAGGATCAATCTCCTCGTTTTCTGTCCAGTAGAAGAGGAACGCGTCGAACGTATCGTAGTAATCGTCCGTGCTCCTGTAGCCTTCAGGGTTGAATGCACCAAACTTGAAGGACCTGTTTGTGTAGCCAATGACGACACAGGGTCCCTTGAAGTCACAGCAGTTGTGGAAATCGGTGGCACTGAACCCGTCCACTGTGGCCTTGTAACAGCACTTGAGCTCCCTCCCTGCTGAATTTCATCTCAGAAGATCAGCCACTTAATGTTTCTTGTCAAATATTGTCTAGATTGAGATCGAGATCGAGAGAGATCGAGACTACCTTTCAAGAATGTTTTCTTTACAAGGGATGATGAAAAAGGAAGATGGACATCATCATAGTACTTAGGCTGAGGCTTATCCTCTTTGTTGCTTCTTCCTATGTTCCAACCAAAGAAGCACCTCGTGCTTCCATTATTCCACACTTGAAACGAAGAATTGGTAAAACAGCAAGCCATCTGCTGACGATGATTTGCGTGCTACTACATAACCCACCGAGCTGGTTCACTAGCATGCTCACTAGAATCACTCAAGCCACACCTGCCTTATCCCCTTTTTAACCCTTCTCTCTCTCTTTCTCTCTCTCTCTCTCTCTATATATATATATATATATATATATATATATATATATATCCAATTACACTTGCCACTTTCCTATTGGCCGCTCCTAGAAAGAATGGTTCCTTAAATTCCCATGAGCTCATAGCACAACTAACTTAATCTACGTCAGTAATATGAAGATGGCAAATTGGCCAATGATTCTAGCAGTAGCTGAGACGATTTTGTAGAAATTTTATCGACTTGCCATTAATTTCTGGAGCTATCACCACGGTCTCCCGACTGCTTCCTCTTGGTTGAAAAGCTGTACCGAGCTCGACTTTGATTTCAGATTGATCTGCTCAATTAATCTAAGAATCAAACAAAGCGCACGGCAACCAATTGTAGCGCGTACGACACGTCGAAACACGTTGTTCTGCATGCCATTAATTTGTCCTTGCTTTGCTCACGACTAGAAGGGACAAGGTATTCATACATGCCAAAAAGCCCATGCACAGCACATATTGCATTATGCTTAAGACACGGGACAATTATTTTTAAGGAAAGTTGGCTTCAAGCATTCAAAATAGATTTACAGTTCCAAGGGGGACCCTCTTTTTTTTTGGGTCAAGAACATGAAGGTCCTTTTTTTTTTTTGCGGCGCTATTTCCACTCCTTACATGGCTTAAACACTCCCTTTCACAATATATTGACTATGTTACCCATTTTGTTTTTTCTTTTCTTTTTTTCTTCCACTTTCCTTTTTCTTGTTCTCACTTGCATTGAAGTGTATCCCATATTTCTTTATCTTCCTCGTCTGAGATCTCTATGCACACCAATGAATAGGTTTCAAGCGGAACGCCTTTGAAATTAGAATATCTCGATGACTTCCATAATTACTCGGTTGGAGTGATATGAGAAATCCATTCGTGATTTTTAGAATGCGAATGAGAAGTCATTTTTGCTACGAATGTTTATGAATTCAGTCGAATATCTTATTGCTTGAATTTACCAGAATTAACAGCTCTTTGAGATTACTCATCTAGACTAAAAAAAAAACAACCAGATCACGAAAACATCAAAGACTATATCAACAAAATCATTCTAGAAATAGTGTCGTTCACGTTAAGAATACGACTTCTCACCTCTAATAATTATTGAATAATTCAAAAACAATATGTTTGGAGTTGATATAATTATTTTACCGCATTGGTTGATTTTTTTTCTTGTCGTTCATCCTCAGATTAGGGGAGGCGGCGTCATCCTCAGAGTTGGGAGTCCATAATAAACAAAACCACAAAAAAAAAAGAGAAGTGGAAGAAAAATAAGAAACAAATAAAATACCCCACATTTGAGTCGTTGCTGATATATAATTCTAAAGGAGGAAAAAGCAAGGGGTAATATGGTCAGTACATTATAAAAAGGAGTGTTTAAACCAAATTGGGAGTGGAAAAAGCGCGACCCTTTTTTTTTTTATCAAACACGAAGCTCCTTTACCTGGAGCTTTTTCAACAAAAGCTACGAGTCAAAAGGGAATCCTGACTAAAAGAAATCCCTTTCGGGAATTTCCAGAACACAGGCAAGGCAGGATGAGTTGCACAAACTTCCCTTGGAAATGACATGAAAACAGTGCTCATGTTAATCTTAAGTCAGTATCTTACACAGAAAACACATCATGGCATGTATCGTTATTGAAAGTGAGAAAAAATAGCAGATGAAGAGTGCGTATGATATCATGCAGATCGGATGTAACTGGCGCCTCTCATAGCAGCCAGAATGCCATGCCTTTCAAAGTAGCAAGCATTTGTTGTTGAATCCGAGTCAGAAGCTCAGACAGATGTCATTTTTATTTATCTACACATCCTTCTAATGGGATGCACTTGCAGCATCACCTAAACTAGAACTCAATAAAGATAGTAAGAAGAAACAGGCTGTCCAAGAATAAATAGAGCAATTCAAGCTGACTTCTCTTTTCGAACTATGAACTTGCCCCAAAGACACGGATTTTCTGCTCAATGGGGACACGACAGCAAGGGCAAGTGGTTTTTCCCTTCCCCCAGTAACTGTCACTGCAATTGGCACAGATTACTTGGTGGGTACATGGCAAGAAAACAACCGAGACCTCGTCCTTCATGCACAGTACGCATTGTCTATCTCTATTGACCTCAGGCGGGTCTTCCAGTTCCAATTGATGAAGCAGCCTGGCGATTGCTTCTCCTTCTGGTTTTCCCCCCTCAGACTTCGCCACAGGTGAAGCATGTGATCCATGGTGTACATCAGCGGATTGGGCTGATGCAGACATTTTCAGGCGCGAAAGCTCCTGTTCAAGTCTTTTAATATCATCCTTTTTACGTTGGAAGTCTATCTCTATCTTCAAGCGCAAAGACTCGAGCTTCCTTTTGCTGCTTGCCTCAGCTGCTTCCTTCAATCGCCGCTCCTCCTCCACTTGTGCCTGGGCAAGCTCTTTCTCTTTCTTTGCCTGCTTCCACTTAACCTGCAACAACTCGGAATTCTTAGCTTGTGCAGTCAGAGATTGTACAGAAATTCAAGATAAATAATACTGACTGGAATTGCAAGCAACAAATCAACAGTCGAAGGACCTTATGGGAAAATAATCCGCACTGGCGAAAGCAAAATTAAAACAAAAACAAAGTCAATAAATAATTTTACTCACTTTATGAAAAGCAAAGCTATGTGAATGTCGACCCTCCGGTGTAGAGGAGCTAATTTGATAGAAAGGGCATTTTGAAGTACTATTCTTTGCCAATATAGTTAAGAAGTATAACACATTAAGCTAGCAATAGGATATCTAGTGTAAATGCGTAAACACCACATATAATTAGCTCAGAGATTTCCTATGACACCTCTGAGAGTGAATGCTCTCTTTGATAAAACCAAATATATCAAAAGCACATTCAGCAAAACTAGACATACAATCAACCACGACTCACCAAAACATGCGTGGATGTCAATGAAGAAAATCAAAGTTAAGACAGCTCTCTCTAATGAATAAGCAGCAGTGACAGATGTATCGAACATTCTGACGGCTTATCAGCCATGACGTTATTCATCACAGGAGAAAGTTTCAGAACAAGTATCGTGAAAGGATGGGTGAAGTGGTCGGATGGAGTTCCACCCTGATCAATTGCTTCAACTGCCAGCGGGTCTACTTGTGGTGGCTTCATAGACCTGTATCTTTATCTGACAGCACATATGCTTAGTCCAACATTAACACCAACCAGCCTCTCGGTATCCAAGGTTCAATTTGGCGGGCATGCCCCTTAATCACCTTTCAAAAGAGCTGCAATGGACAAAATGGGCTGGACACTCCACTTGCCCGGCCTCCAATCCTAATAACTATTAGAACGTCTTTGCTCCAAACCAGGACATAAATCAACACACTACAAGAATAGTCAACCCTCTCCAGTTTGCCAGGGTCAAACTGGCATGATGCAGTCGTTGGTTAATCCAGTTCAAAGGGTTCAAGGGTGCCAAACTAATAACCACCTTCCAGCCCAGCTGGTCATACAAACTGTTCCAGTCCAGTTTTAACAGCAATGTTATGTTGCCTCGTAATTGATTCAGATCTTTAAGCAGACAAGTCTAAAGTCTCTCCCTTACAGTGACAAGGGCAATGCAAGCACAACCTTTGAGTTATCAAAAGATTATTGTCAAGACAAGTACTAGGTCATCGACAAAGTCAAGAAATCCATTGTTATAACTACAGGAGCAAACAAATGAAGACAGCCCAAAAAAGGAGAGCCTCAAAATAATAAATTGATGTCCCTAGGTGCACTAAAAACACTTGGTATTTACTGATAAACATAAAAAGTAAGAGCAAATTAAGCATGTACTAAATGTTAAAGGGCATAAAAAACCAGCATCAGCAACAAAAGAATTAATAATCAATCATCAATTGCAAAACATAGTAAATCGTCCAATAATCAGTAAAATTCAGTTGCCAAATAAAAGAAAAAACAACAAGCAATTGCCTCTTCAGGATTTCAGATGCTGAACAAGAAATTCATACTGAAATAAACCTAATTGCCTCATAGACGGTCTTCTATAATTTCCAGAACAAGAATGTCACTTCAAGCTTGTCAGTTTGGAAACCCATTTTACCTTCCCCCGTTTCCGCAACCCCCACAAAACCCCTCAATTCCGCGGCATAGGATTTATCTTCAGGAGTTTTATACTCTCTTCCTCATGGCTCATGCTAGTCTATACTACTATTCACATTTTTCGTTTCTGCAGCTCTATGTATCATGAAAGAACCTTTAAGGAAAAATAGAATTGCCCTGCGAGTTAAGTAACTTTTTAGCTAGGGTATGTATTCGGATTGCTCACTTGGAAGTAGACATTGTTTTTCCAAACACTGAGGAGAACCAGCTGACCATAATGCTTAACAGAACCAGAGCACTACAATATTCATGGTGCATCCATGCCACTTGCAAAAAGAAGATGAATGCATCCTGATTATAAATGATTAGATATATGAATTTATAGGGAATGCAATGATTGACATGCACAAGTGCACGCACATATAAGTGTTGACACCTAAATTTGACAATGAGCAACAATCAAAACTGGTTTGTTGCTGAAACATTTGCAATGGAAATTTAACCATATGCATTGAAGCTCTCCCTAATTTGTAATGAACATTTCAAACCGCAATACCATAGATATTTGGCTTTTACTTGTAACTAGGAGTTTAACATAAACAACCAATTTAAACATCTTAGGCCATATCTGGAAGTGTTGAGTCCCCAATACGGAAAACTTATAGTGAACTAACAACCTTAGCGTACATATTGAATGCATAGCAAACTCGGCAATGAAACACAGGGCGTAGGGAAATGAAACATATGCCGCAGTAGATAACTGGTCTTTACCGTCCAGGACCTGCAGTTGCAGGAATGTCGGAACTAAACTCACTCATTCAACTCACCTCTGCTTCTTCTGAAGCTTGATTAATTTGAACCAACTGCTGTTGCAGGTCTGAGATTTTCCGTCTCTCCTCGGCGATGTCCTCCTGCATCTTGGTCTTCTGCTTCTCCCAAGCCAAAAGCTTCTTCAAGGACTTCTTTTCTCTCTTAGCTACCTCAAGACAGGATGACACTGACTCCGATGCACTCAACTTGGAAGCCTCCATTTCGGCTCTGATTTCAGCATTTTCAGTCTCGAGCCGCCTCACAGCCGCATTAGCTCGGTCCACTTGACCACTCGCCTTCTTCAAAGCATTCTCCATATCTGATAGTCTCTTCATAGTAGTTTCTTCTAGAGTCTGCTTCCCTTTCTTCAATCTTTGAGTCTCATCCATTTCCATCCTCAGCAATTTGAGCTCTGTCATGTCACTGCTAAGCTTTCTAGCTGCTTGCATAGCCTTCTGCTGTGCCCACTCCTTCCTCTCCTTCACTTGCTTCTCAAGATCCTTGATCTGACGAAGCATGGACAAAATTATCTGGTCTTTCCGCTCTTCTTCGGCAACCTCTGGATTATCATCAATGGTTGCGCCAATATCCATGTCGAGAAATTTGCGCATCATGGCATGGAGATCATCTTGGTTCTTTGAGTTCCTCGACTCTGCATTCCTCTCTACTGTAGCTTTCTCTCGTGAAACAACAGAGGCACCTCCACTAGGAGGTCCATTTTGCGAGAACGGAGTTTGTCCCTTCAAAGTCTTTGCATTTGCCCTGAAACCTGCCGCAAACATTGCAACATTCCTTTTCAGCAAAGATTTCATCGATGGCGAAAGGTTAAACCTTTTCGGACACTCGATATCCTTCTGCATTGTCATTCCTCCTATATCTCCCAAGCCATTCACAGCCTCCACGTAATCGTTTCCACCATTACTAAATCCTAGACTACCAAGAAACGTACCCAACACGGGAGCCGAAATGCAAGCAGCGGCGTCGTTAGCGCCACTCTCGGCATTGCTCTTATCAACAACCGGACCCAATCCGTCACCCGGTGATTGAACCACCGGAATTTCGATCGTACTCGCGCGACCCACGTGGAGGTCGCTCGTGAGGAGACACCACATAGCATCTCCCCTGCTCAAATTCGGCCTCACCTGCTGCAACAAACACACCATCCCCACGAGCGAGGACTCCTCCAACTGCTTCAAATCCGATAAACCCAGCTCGGATTCGCCAGAACTAGCACCATCCCCGCCACTAGCACCGCTATTCTCGGAGCCCCCACCGTTCAGATAAGCCAACGTATTGTGCAAAATGTTGGTCAGCATGTCCATGCCGCCATAGCAATGCCCACTCCGGAGCACCGCGCGCAGCGCAACATCCTCATCGTAACCGAGCGCACAGAGCTTGGCGAGAGCCTCGTTGTAGTAGAACTGCACGTGCTTCCGCAGCAACTCCTCCAACTGTTCCTCGGTGCAGTAGCCCCAGGCGTTGCTGTCGTCGAGAATGGGGTTGCAATTGGGGTTGGCGTTGGGGGTTGGGATGGGGTTTTGCTCCAAGGACGGGGTTGGATATGGGGCGGGACTCGGAATCGGGACTTGAGGCGAGGCGGAGGGGTTGAGGGTCGATTCGGGCGCGGAATTGGGGATCGGCGATTGATTCGAGTGGGCGGAGTGATCCATGTCCGGCTTCGACGATCGGGAATGCGATCGCCGATTGGCTCTGATGTGCTTCTCTCTCGCAGTGCCAGTCATGTATGAGTTGGTGAGCGCTGCTCTTCTCTACGACGTAGGCGATGAGCTTATGTAGGTTGAAGGAGAAGAAGAAGAAGAAGAGAGACGAGGGTCATTCGTTGGAAAGTAAAAAGGGCAACGAAATCTTTTATTCCATTTTTTTTTTGAAAGGCCGGATTTTTATTGATCAAAAGATTCAAAACAGAAAGAGCCCGGATTTTTTTGGACAAAACATTTTCCGCCTTCTTACTTTCACGAAAAGTCCGAAGTAGTACCCTCAATTTTTTTTTTTTCAAATTATGGTGTGAAGTAGATCTTATTTCTGATATGAGCTTGAAATGGTTATTATTTCAAATAAGAGCCCGAGATGACCATATCAATCTAAAAAAAGGGCTCTAATCGACTGACTATGGGCATTTTCGTTATTTAATTTTTAAATCTTTCATCTTTTTTTTTCTTTTTCTATTTTCTAAAAATTAAGGAATTTTTTCTTTTTTAAAAAAATAAACACAAGCAACCCCTCGCGGAGAGGGCCGCTTTGGCCTTTGGTCAGTAGGAGGGCAGCCTCTTGCCTGTGTTTCAGACATGGCCGGTTCCGATTCTGGTTCGGAATCTTGAAATTTGCATTGTGTTCGGAATCACAAAATTCAAAAGAAATTGTTAAATAGTTTTCTAATTCGAAAATACTAATTTTTTTTGCCTACTCTTGAGCATTTTACACCCCCTACTAAGTAGTGAAATACCCGCATCGCTTTCTAATTCGGATCCACATCCATTGTCACTTAAACCATATCTATTACAAAATTCATTATATAATGCTACTATAACTTCTTTAACCTCTACTTGTATAATTGAAATATTTATTACTTCATCCAAATGTAAACAATCATAATAATAAGCATTCAGATAATCTAATAAATCATCTAATTTAGTACGTGGATCGAAAACAATACCAACTAAATAGATAAGAGGAATGTTCAAATAATAATGCAACCATTTTTCTCGCATTACTAAAATACTTGAAACTAATTCAGTATCTATTTCATATGCATTAAAAATATTAGCAATATTAACACGCTCTATTAAAAATAAATGCGTAGTGGGATAATAAATACCAGATAAAGTTTTAGTAGCATTATTAAAAATTTTCAAACAATTTAATTTTTTTTTTGCAAACGTTCCAATGTTGCGGGGTAAAGCAATATCGAGAACAGTATTTGAAATAAAGGAACATAATAAATCTTTGTAATCAAAAGTTTGTAGAAGCATCTCGTAGGTAGAATTCCAAAGAGTCGGAATATCTTTTGGAAACCTTTTTTGCTTTTCTCCCATTTTCTTTACAAAATTTTCTCCACGCTTTCATAAGTTGAGGGCGGCTCCATAAAAATCCAATTGTACTATTTATTGGGTGGAAAGAAGTCACAAGAACTCGTAAACCATCTTGAACACATAAATTCAAAACATGGCAAGCACATCTAATGTGAAAAAATTATCCATCAAAAGAGGGTTTACACATTTTTTTTCTAACTCGGGAATGGAAGCAGCGACGGCATTATCAAAATCAATTGAAAAAATTTTATGAATCAAACCATATTCTTCTAAAATTTGCCTAATTATTCTATAATTATTATGGGCCGTATGCCTTTCAAGAAAAATTCGAAATGCAAGAAGTCTTTTTTGAATAACCCAATCATCACCTAGCCAATGGCATGTGACACACATATAAGAATTAATATTCCAAGAATCACTCCAAATATCACTACCTATATGTACACATCCTTTGAATTTTTCAAAAAATATTTTCAAATCATTTTTTCGATCTATATAAACTCGTTTAAGTTCGCGTTTAAGAGTAGTTTTTGGAATAGATGATGCTTGCGGAACCAGCGCAATATTTACCAAATATATAAAATTAAAATTTTCACCAGTATTAAATGGAGCATGCTCAAGGGAAACATATTCAACTAATGTTTGTTTATAAAGTGCATTAGTGAAACGGAATAAAGGATGAGGGTTAGGATTGACGAACCCAGAAATTTGTTGTTGGCTAGTGTCGATCCCCGCTTGCGTTGGATGTTTTTTCGTTAGATGCCGACGAAATGTTCCATATCCATCTCCTTTACCAAGTTTGTATTTTTGCGGACAATATTTACAGCTTATATCAAACTTACCTTCGTTTTCATTCCATACTTTGTCGAAGTGTAGCCACAAGTCGGATTCTCGGCTCTTCCGTCCCGACTCCTTTGATATCGACGATCCTTCGACACTAGTGGCAGTGGCAGTAGGAGGATAAAGACTTTCTTGCGTTGCAATGTGCTCGACGTTGATATTGGGAACATCGTCGTCTTCCCAACATGTATATTCATGATGATTATATTCATGAACATGATAATCGGATTCTCTCATTTTCATCGGGCTCTTTACCTTTTCAGTATTTATGCTTTCACTTGTCATTTTTTGAGATAATTAATCGGAAAATTGATTCAAAGAATTGAAACGAAATTGAGAGAGAATATCGGATCGAGAGAATTTGACTTGAGAATTGAGAGTTTTTGAGAGAAATTATGAGAAAAATAAAGAGGGATCGTGAGGTTTTTATAGATTTTTTTTTTAGGAATTTGCAACGGCAATTCCCAACGGCTCTTCCCGAGGGGGGGCAGTGGGTCCCCTAGGGCCCCAATTTTTTTTTTTAAAATTACCGGTTCAGAAAAATTGGGAACCGGAATAGGCCCTTGAAGTCCGGTTCCGGTTCCGGTTCGGAACCACGGGCCCGGTCAACGGGCCGATTCCGGGCCCACAGGCCCAAATGGCCATGTCTACTGTGTTTTCTTTTATTATTTTAATTTTTAATTTTTTAATTTTTTTTAATTTAATTTAACTAAAAAGTAAATATAAATTGTATTTGGACGAAAATGCCATCGACTAGTAGCCGATTGGCCTATAAGGTCAAACCTTTATTTGAAAAAGTGATGACTACTTTAGGCCTTTATTTGAAATAATGAGGGCATTTTAGGCTTTTGTATGAAATAAGAACCACTTTAAGCGTTTATTTGAGAAAATGAGGTATTTTGAGCCGTATTTAAAAATTTTCCAGAAATATATAACAATTTTTTTTCTTTTCAAATATCCCTTTTTTAAAAGGCATGTATGGCAGGTGAAAATCAAAATATTTATGTTAATTTTAGCAATGAAACCCAGTAATATATTCTTCTATAGTGCAACAAAATTAAGAAGGCAAATGGCCGACACGAAAATGTTGCTAAAGAGAAGAAGTGACATGAAAAGAAAAATTGAATGTATGCAAATATAGCACGATTATGTTACCATATCTGATGAAATAATTTTTGGTCAATGAAAAATATTTTATTATTGACAACAATTCGTGTTTGAATATTATCACGAACGATGCATACATTTTTTGTTAATTCAATTTTGCTAGAGACATAGGCAATTCTTTTCAGAAAAGTATTTTTAAAATCGTTCGTGTTTCACGAAATAAAAGGAGCCTAAGTGTTCGTGACTCGTGTAAAAATTTACTTGGGTTAAGACACTGCTGACTTTTAGGTGTTTGATTGGAAAATTCATCATGTTGAGAAACTTTGATATAATCTGGTGGCATAGTTTTGAGTTTGTATCTTGTTTGTTTGTTTATTTTTCCCTCCTCTCTCTCTTTTGGTAGTATCTCGCTGTCGATACTGGTAGTGTGGATGTGGGACACTGTTGGAAAGATAAAGATTGAAGATCTTCCTAATTCCAATATAGTAGGAAATATGGCTGAGTTATGCGATATCCATAATTACCAAATTCATGATTATAACACATCGCATTGGTCTCTATTAAAGGACAATAAATCCTCCCCAAAGAAAATAAGATGAATTGGTGATTTATCACCGTGGATGTAAGCTTCCAAGAGATTTCTTTTTCTCTTGGTCGTTTGAACCACGTTAACTATTTAGTATTTATCTTCTCCTTTTTTTCATCTCGTTTTATTAAAACATGGTATCAAAGTCGTGTTCGATTCTAAAGTCAACTTCTTTGTCAATGCTTCCGCTTGTTTGTTGGTGACAGAGAATTCTATTTTTTGTGGTGGTTTTTGATGTGCGCAGAGGGCGATCATCTTTACTACGGCTTTATTGGATTCGATTATTCCCAGATAAGTTTGCTGAATTTTGTGCTATCTTTCTGTTTAGATCGATGATTGATAATACCAAATCTGCTTCCGAGATATCAAATAAACTTACGACTATTATGTTAAATGGGCGTAATTATTTGCCTTGGTCTAGAGCTGTCTCTATAGCCCTTGGGGGCATATCAAAGTTGGGTTATGTGAATGGTCTTATCAGAGCACCTGTAGCTACGAATGCGAAATTTGCTGAATGGCAGTCGAATGATAATATGGTCATGTCATGGTTGTTTAATTCAATGGAATCTCAAATTTATGAGATATTTGCTTATTTAGAGACTGCTAAGTCCCTATGAGATTCTTTGAGGGATATGTATGGAAATGTTGACAATGCATATCGTGTATTTGAGTTGCAACATGAGCTTGCTCATATTGAGCAAGCACCTAATCAAACATTTACTTAACATCTTGGTCATATGAAAAAGAAGTGAGATGAATTGCGACAATATCGATCGCCTGCCCAGACTGTTGAGATATATGTCCAGTATGAAGAGCAGGACGAGATTTTTCAACTTTTGACTAGTCTTAGGCCTGAATATGAAGATCCTAGGAGGCAAATCCTAATGAGTTCTACTCTTCCCAATTTTACTACTGTTTGTGTTATTGTTCAAAGGGAGGAAACTCGTCGTCGTATAATGACTCATGATTCCAAGAAAGGGGGAGATTTGTTTAAGAATTCTGCCCATGCTGCTAAAATTAATCGCTTTGATTTTGATAAGAGCCGCTCTGATTTTGGTACTAAAATTAATCGCACTGGTTTTGATGACAATCGCTCTGTTTTTAGTAAAGGCAAATGCAAAGGTTGTAATAATAAATTTCATTGTGATCATTGTGATAAGGATGGTTACACTAAAGACCGTTGTTGGGAGCTTTATCCTCATCTTCGGCTTAATAAGGATAAAGTGGTGGATTCCAAGGTTGCTTCTCATACTCATGGCTTTACATCTAATTTTCAAGTCTCTCTCAATAAAATTGCTCTTCAACTGCAGCATCTTATCCAAGCCAGTGGCACAACATCATCTTCTCTGATTCCAGCAATCTAGCTCAATCTAGTAATTCCCTAGCTCTTATGACTCTATCTTCAAAAAATTCTTTTATTGTTGATTCGGGTGCTACTGACCATATGTGCATCACTTCTTATGGATTATCTGATTTTTGTGCCGTTGATGAGGGTTCTCATGGTTCGATTATTGTGGCCAATGGAACTCAAGTTCCGGTTAAAGGACATGGCACTGTCAATTTATTTTCTGCTGCTTGTGATCTTATTTGTGCCAGCTTTATCTTCAAATTTATTATCTGTCAGTAAACTTACTGAAGAATTAGATTGCAATGTTATTTTTTCCATCAAAAGGTAGTGTTCCAAGACAGACACACAAAGAAGAAGATTGGTGAATGTCGTTGTCAGCAAGGGCTCTATGTGATTGATTTTCCGAGCAAAGTTTTGGTTGCAAGGAAGAATAATGAGGCTATTTCACAACTCTGGCATTTATGCATGGGCCACCCCCCAGATAATGTGTTGCATAATTTGAATTTTGAATTTTCTCTTGATTCAAGTCATTGTGAAACTTGTCATTATTCTAAGCAGCTTAAATTACCTTTTACTTCTAGCTCGCATGTTTCACAAGAAGTGTTCGAATTAGTACACTCTGAGGCTTGGGGTAATGCTCCTGTGGATTCGTGTAATGGCTTTAAATATTTTGTTACTTTTATTGATGATAAATTTCGCACCACTTGGCTTTATTTGTTGACCTTTAAGAGTGAAGTGCTGAAAGTATTCCAAGAATTTTGCAGTATGGTTCACACTCAATATGGTTGCCACATCAAGATTCTCCGAACTGATAATGGGATCGAATATACAAATCATCCTTTTGAATCATTTTTAAAGTCTTTGGGAATTATTCATCAAACCTCATGTGTTGGCACCCCTCAACAAAATGGCGTAGCCGAACAGAAAAACCTTCATCTACTTGAAGTGACAAGAGCTCTATTATTTCATGGTAATTTTCTGAAGGCATATTGGTCAGATGCAGTGCTTACTAGTTGTTACTTGATTAATCGTCTTCCTAGTAAGATCTTACGCTACAAATCTCCAATGGAGGTGCTTATTGGCCGAATTGTGAATATTTCACATCTTCGAATATTTGGGAGTATTTGCTTTGTTCATTTTTTAGGGGGAAAACTTGATCCTCGTGCTCGTAAGTGTATTTTTATTGGCTACTCATCTGTCAAGAAGGGGTATAAATATTTTGATCCATCTGCTAATAAGGTTTTTATCTCACGTGATGTTGTCTTCGATGAGAATCACATGTTTTTTTTATAGCAAGGATCAATTTCAGGGGAGAATAATGGTACTGAATTAGACTATAATGGGTTCGATGTTGAAGTTGCTCCATTTTCGATTGTGAGTGCTCGATTTCCTAGTGATTTCGATTGTGCTTCAGAGCAAGTTGATGAAATTGCTGAGATTGAAGAGCCTGCACCCGTTCCCGTTGAGCCTAATCCTATTCGTAGGACTACTTGAGTTTCACAACCATCTATTAGACTTCATGATTTCACCACTTATCATTCTGTTCGATTCCCTATCCAGGATTATATTTGCTATGGCAAAGTTTCTCCTGCCTTTCATGTTTTTTTGTCATCTGCTGATGCTCAGAAAGAACCTGCTACTTTTCTTGAAGTTAGAATTTCTCAAGTGTGGCGAGATGCTATGAAAGAAGAGTTAGAAGCACTTGATAAAAATCACTCTTGGGATATCATCATCTTACCTGAAGGAAAACGTTCCGTTGGTTGCAGATGGGTATATAAAATTAAATACAAAAATGATGGTTGCATAGAGTGTCACAAGGCAAGATTTGTTGCGAAGGGCTACACGCAAACATACGGTAAAGATTACAAAGAAACGTTTGCTCTTGTTTCAAAAATGAACACGGTAAGAGTACTGATGTCCATAGCAGTAAATTGTGATTGGCCACTCTTTCAAATGGATGTTAAAAATGCGTTCTTACAAGGTGAACTGGAAGAAGAAGTTTATATGAATATTCCTCCTGGACATCCTTCAGAAAATCAACCCAATGCAGCATGCAAGCTTAATAAAGCTATTTATGGTCTCAAACAGTCGCCACGTGCTCGGTATGGAAAATTAAGTTCGGCTCTTGAAAGTGTGGGTTTCAAAAAGTGTGATTCGAATTCCTTCTTATTTGTGAAGCGGAATGCCAAAGGAACAGTAGCTGTCCTTATTTACGAGGATGCTATAGTTATTACTGGTGATAATAGTCAGGAAATCGAGGCTCTCAAGCGGCACTTGAATGTACAGTTTGACATCAAGGATTTGGGACACTTGCGTTATTTTCTTGGTATAGAAGTGGCTTACTCTAGTAAAGGATTATTCATCTCTTAAAGAAAATATGCTCTTGATTTGTTAAAAGAGACTGTAAAACTTGGAGATGCTCCTGCTGAGTCTCCCATGTATTAGAACAGTAAGTTTGTTGACAACATCGCCCTTTTACTCGACATTGGTCGATTTCAAAGGTTGGTTGGACGGTTGATCTACTTAACCATTACTCGGCCAAATATTGCTTATGCAGTAAGTTATGTAAGCCAATTCATGCATGCTCCTACTGAAGGACATATGGCGCTTGTGGATCGCATACTTCGATACTTAAAATCTAGTTCAAGTCGGGGTATTTTAATGAAGAATATAGTCATACCGGTATTGTAGGGTATACTGATGCGGATTGAGCTGGGAATCCTATTGACAGAAAATCAACTACAGGTTTCTGCACTTTTGTAGGTGGCAACTTAGTCACTTAGAAAAGTAAAAAATAAACCGTTGTGGCGAGGTCAAGTGCAGAGGCTGAATATAGAGCCATGGCCTCAACAATAAGTGAAATGATTTGGCTTCGTTTGCTTGTGCAAGAATTGGGATTTGGAACTCCTAAGTCTCCTATGAAATTATTTTGTGATAATCAAGCCGCAATCCATATTGCTTCAAATCCAGTTTTTCATGAACGGACAAAACATATAGAAGTTTATTGTCACTTTGTTCGTGAGAAAGTTCAAGACAAGACAATTGAAACTTCTTATATCCGTAGTGATGAGCAACTTGCGGATATATTCACCAAGGCCCTTGCTAAAGGTGTTTTCCAGAATATGGTATCCAAGCTGACCTCCGAGGACGTTTTCGCTCCAACTTGGAGGGGGAGTGTTGGAAAGATAAAGATTCAAGATATTCCTATTTCCAATATAGTAGGAAATATGGCTGAGTTGTACGATATCCATAGTTACCAAATTCATAATTGTAACACATCGTATTGTTCTTTATTAAAGGACAATAAATCATCCCCAAAGAAAATAAGATGAATTGGTGATTTATCACCGTGGATGTAAGTTTCCAAGACATTTCTTTTTCTCTTGGTCGTCTGAACCACGTTAACTATTTAGTGTTTCTCTTTTCCTTTTTTCATCTCGTTTTATTAAAACAGACACTATGATATAATGTTGCCCTATGGCGTATGATGTCATTATATTGAAGGGTAAATAAAATAAATGGTCTCTGAATTTTGATCAAATACGTAATATAGACCCTAAACTTTAATTTTATTCAATTTAGACCTAGACTTTTGGTACATGTTCAATTTAGTCCCTGCACTGCATGAATATGTACCGAAAGTCTAGGGACCACATTGAATAAATTAAAAGTTCAAGAATAACATTATAAATTGAGTTAAAGTTTAATGACCACATTGGCCAAATTCAAAGTTCATGGATCACATTACCCATTGACTCAAAATTCAAGGATTATTTGTGTTATTATCCATACGTTGAAAGAGCATGGGTGGGACATAATGCTTTAATTTTTTTTTTTTGGTCAAGCATAATGCTCTTATTGACTTGTATGGAATGTAGTCATCATATGTTTTTTTTCCCCCTCAACTTCTTCCTTTCAACTACGCCGAGGTTCCCAGTTCCTTGATTTTGCATCAGCAATTCAGCCATTACGTGGTTGACGACACTGTGGTTCAAAAAACCAACTGGTCGTTATCAACCAACATGGTATATGTTCAGAGAACTGAAAAAAGAGGAAATTATAATCAACATGGATGATTGCAACTGGAAAAAACTAACTGGACATTAGCATCCATGGTCGTACGTGTGGTTCAAACAATGGAAAAAAGGATGAGACTATGTCGCGACTTTGAACAAATCGAGTTTTTTTTTTTAATCAGTTTCATTCAAATCCATCGCCGTTCAATCGTTGTCGCCTGCTCGCACGCCGCCATAAAGCGGGTTGGGAAGAGAAGAACCAACTTTGGGGTTTTTACTTTTCGAAATTTGGCTTTTATGTCAAACATTTTTGGAGAAAAATGCCATTGTTTCGGCTATTGGAAAAGTCACATACTTGCTCGCCGGGAGACTTTGATCGACCAGAGAGATCAGGCCTTTATTCGAGATTGATTTGGGTACTTCGGCTCCTTATTTAAATAAGATTCACTTTGAACTCGTTTTTTTAGAAAATGACCTACTTCAGACCTCTGTTTAATTTTTTCCTAAAACATATGCGGTTTAAGTAGATGATTTTTTTAAACTATTATCTTAATTAATGTGTGGTTAAGTATACTTTAAATCTCTAACTCCGAATAAAAACAACAGGAGTGTAGTAACTTTCGTATGATGCTTACATGAGTGCCATAATTTTTTTTTTGCTTATTTAAGTGCCACATCAAAATAAAATCAACCATTTGAGTGCCATTTTGACAAATCGTCCTACGTGGATTTTTTCTTAAATTTTTCATTCCGATGTGGATTTTGTCATTGTTATGATATTATTTTTTTGCAAATAGAAAATTACATAAGATTAAATAATTTTTTATGTCATATTTTTTGGTGAGGCAAAATTGCCGATGGCACATAAGTGATCAATTTTTCAAATTTGTGGCACTTAAGGGCATGCGTGTCAACGATTCTGATTCGAAAAAGTAATACTGATTAGGATTGCTTTTCTGATTCTGGTTTCTAGATGAGTTTTGGAAAATCAGAAAGTATTTGATAATTGCACAAAATTTTTATTCCCCAAAATAATTTCTTTTTTCAATTTTTATCATTTAAGTCAAATAATTATATAGTTACTTTGTGAAATTTCATCCTACATTTCGAATTAATTGAAGATTAATTCATATCGATTCTTTTATATAAAATATTGCATATAATATTTGCTCATTCTATTCCATCTAATTGTCGTGTCATAACGAGTCATTTTAAGCTTAAAAAAGAATAAACCATGCTAGGTTAGTGTGTGATTTCGGATTAGTTCGGGTCCTCGCGGGTCTATACCAAATTGCAACGAAGGAATATCAAATTCGATTTATTGTAATCGATGGCATGCGTATGTGTACATGCAAATTGAGTCGTCACCAGTCTTTCAGGAAGGTAGATCGGGAACCTTATTGAACGGTTGAGGGAAACCGTTAGGTCACTGAGTTAGCAATAAATGTTGTTAAAGAAAAGAAATCTAGGGTCCGGAGACTTGGTTATGTCGATGTTTCTATTGACGCCCTTTCAGCACTGAAGTTAAGTGTTTTCTAAACGTGGTTCATGCAAATTTTTAATTTCATTTTTAAACCTATGAGGTTATCCAATGCTAAGTGTTCACGCAAGTTATTTTTGTCTTTTTTTCAAGTTACTAGACTACTTTTAAGGTACTTAAACCTAGGTAAATCACAACTAATGAAATCAAGTGCGCAATCAAAGAATCAAGACATTGATAAATTGCATCATAAAACCTTAATGAAGCTTGAGGGCTTAGAGAAATGTGGTTCAGGTTTAATTTCAAAGGTGTTTATGATTTTTCTAAAAAAGAATAAAATATATGAAATCTAGAAAATCTAGGCTCAAATTTATGAAAATGATGTCAAATCTAAGTTTTTTTCTATTTTTAGGGATTTTTTGAAATTTTTCTGAGTTTTAGAATTTTTTTATTTTTTAATATATTATATATTTTTCTTTGAAAATGAGACCTCATTATACTTTAGATCAAGTGAAAAGTGATAAGAGAATTGAACGGGAAAAATGAGAGACATGGAATTCATTATGTTTTGATATTTTTTTTTAGAACAATTTTTTTTTGTTCTTGTTTTTACTCTAAAACTATTCTTGAGAATATAATCAGAATCATAATTATTTATGTTATCAAATATGATTCTCATCCTTTTTTGTTGTAGGGAACATGATCGAAGAACCGGAATCGTTGCCATGCATGCCCTAAGTGCACGAAAAGAAATTATGGCGCTCAATTGAGCGCCGTACGAAAGTTGTGACACTCAATTTTATTCATTTAGTCTAATCTTGCTCCCTCTTCATCGAAGTCTACCCTAGACCACACTTTTCAAGGAGACCACAAGAATGATCTCAGTTAATACGAACACTTCAAAATGAACAAGAAAGCATTGCCATGGTCACGCTTTATAAATGCTAAGTGACATTTTGTTCTAATAGAAGATCTATCTTTCATTTTTTTTCCCGAAAAAATAGCCTTGGATTTGTAGTATCTATCCTAATTGTTGCGGGGGAGTTTTGAGAAATGATCTCCCGTAAAATTGGTCATTTTGCCCTTCGCTACGGCTTCTCTAAGTCCCGCTTCCTTCTTCACTTCCACTTTTATATTTTCACGAACGTTTCTTCCACTAATAATTTTTATATGGGTTGGAGTCGTGTGTGTGCACTGTGTATATATATTGACTTGGTTAAACTGTCATTTCTCTCTTTATTCTTTTATATTGCATTCGAGGGAGAGAAATACTATCTCTAATTCAAAGAGACGTGTCTCTCATGAATGAGAAAGACAAGTCTCATAGTTGAATAAACATATATCCATAATATTACTTGGGAGAAGTCCTAAAAGTATCTCTCAGTATTTTTCGAGCATGGTCAAGAATTTACATTCTCTCAACCTTGGTTTTGGCATGTGTGGATCTCAATGATCCGCGTCTTTATAGCAATGCGGGAGTTAAATTTTTTGCTGAAAACAATGTAAATATATAGCAATACAAACCTCAAAAGTTTGATTGGCTGGTTAAGCATTTCATTTAGACGCGATAAATCTCATGTCGAAATCATAGTTTTCTCCAACTCTAAATAATCTAAAGGGCCATGCCCACCATCCTTTAGCCGAAGCATAATTTCTTTACATATTGGCAAGTGCAAAGACTTCAAAGGAGGAATATAAAACAAAACAAAGAACATTCATCCTTGGAATTATTCTTTGGCGTTAGAGGTTATGATACTATCAATTATCTAATCTTTTTGCGTCTTTCTTGAGACATGAGATTACCAGGACACATTTTATAGGCTGGCATTACAGTTTAGTATAATTTAGTCTCTTAAATTCTTGTCAACTGTGCAATTAGACTCTCCAATTATTTTGGGAAGACAAAATTGCTACCTAAGATTTTCCGTCCATTGAAACCTGGCGAAGTTGGCGAAGTCCGTCAATTATCTCTTTCACGCGAGTTTTAGGACTCAAACTATCAGAAATTCTAAGACTCAAATGCACTATTGAAACAAGTTATAATTCTTTCTATGGAAATTATCCCACAACTTTGACTAAGATGATAACCCTAAACCAAATAATAGATAAGAGCAGCAGGAGTGTCATCACTTTCGTACTAAGCTTACTTGAGTGTTATATAACTTTATTTTTCGCACACTTAATTACTACGTAGGAGCAAAATCGATCATTTAAGTGCCATTTCCGACAAATAGCTAGTCCTACATGGATTTTTTTTTATCTAATTTTCCATTCCGACGTGGATATTATTATTATTATTTCAACAATAAAAATATTAAAAATATTTAAAAATAGAATTAAATTAAATAAATTTTGCATGTGAGATTTTTCAGCGTCCACATAAGATTTTTCGGCATCCACGTCAGATTTTCAACCAGGGAAATCACCGATTGCATTTAAGTGATTGATTTTTCAAATTTGTGGCACTTAATGCTGCGTATGGTAACATTCAAGGAAAAGTGTTTCTACGCGTAATGGTAAAAAAAATGTTCCAAAAGTGTTTCGGGGAATATTTTTCAAGACACAAAAAAAAAACTTGCTCCTAGGTTTTGGAACACTTTTGAAACCATCACTCGCGGTGGCCACCACTCGCCGGTGACCGGCGGTGGCAGAAAAAAATCATTATTTTTTGTACTTACTAAATGCGTTTCTGTTCTCGAAAATCGTAGCCGGGAACAGAAACACAAGAAAATCTTTCTGTTCCAAATATGTTCCTAGGAATAGAAACGTTACCATACACAGCCTAATAAGTGAGTGAAAAAAGTTATGGCAATTAAGTGAGCAGAAAAAATTATGACACTTAAGTGAGCATTATTCGGAAGTTGTGACACTCCTACTGTTCTTTATCCCTTTACCTTTGAATTTGCTCATGAGTCATCGCCTTCCATCCTCCAGCATCACTTCCCATGGCATGTCAACAATCTCTTTTGGTTCTTGAATTGCAAATTTATCTAGTAATAACTTTGGCAACTTAACCCTAGATCTCGACTAATGTTTGCTAATGATATTTGAGATTTTCTTTAAAATATTTTCTATGTTAGAGATAATGCTGATCTACCTTTGACAGCGCATATCTTGATCAATTTGTCAATAAAACTTATAAATAAGCCCATGTATTCTTTTTTCAAACAGCGAAATATATAAAAAATAATATTCTCAAACTATTTTTCGCAATATTCTTACCGTGTTATAAAACAAATCTATTTTTGTACTATATTTTTAGTACAAACTCAATTCAACATAATATCAACCCCGAACAATTTTTGTTCGGGCGTTCTTAGCTAATTACTTCAGCTAGGGTCTTGCTAGATCCGTGAATTAGTAAGAGGGCAAAGTTCGGGAGACTGTGTCTCATTTCTCAAGCATCTTTTTTGAGTCCTCATAACATTTCGAAAGTGATCTCTTGGCAAACACGAAATTATCAGAAGAAAGCTATTGGAACGCTCTCCCGTTGTATATCCAAGGTTGGACTTTTCAACTGTCAAACTAAAGGCATATGGATAAACCTATAAGGAGAAGAAAAAGAAAAAAAAGAAAAATTCAAACCAAAACCAAAGCCATAAACAAATAAACTGGTCCGACCAAAAAAAAAAACAAATAAACTGGGAAAATTTTCAAAAAAAGTTAGAAACCCATTGCTTGTACCAATTCAATCTTAAATATTTTCTGTGTAAAACAAAATCTTAAATCTTTCAATTTGACCAATTTAATCATAAAACTTTTAACTATTTGCCAATTTTGTCATAGACCTTTTAGTTGTGCCAATTTAATCTCATTGATGATTTGTTAATTTAGTCCTAAACCTTTTGACGATTGACCAGTTTAGTCATTCTAGCTAATTTTGGACGAAACCTGCTGACATGGAGGTCTAGTTAGTCGTCTATCCCATGTGACATAGATGGCATTGATGTGAATAATTTTTATAATTTTTTTTAAAAAAATTACTGAATTTACTATATAATTTCTTTTTATTGCCTCGCCCAGGAAGGGTGACCCTAGCTTGTGTCTCCCAAGGTTAGAAAAAAAGAAAAGAAAAGAAAATAGAAGAAGAAGAAGAAGAAAAGAACCAAAAAATTAATCAATTTTTTCAAAAAATTATCCACGATAGAGCATATGGTGCCACGCAAGACTGCCGATGCTTACTAAATCGCCATGTCAGCAAATTAGCCAGAATAACAAAGTTGGCAAATAGTCAAAAGGTTTATGACTGACTTGGCAAATTGTCAATAGGTTAATGACTAAATTGAAATTTTTAGACCTGAATTGAAAAATTGTTAAAAGGTTTAGGACTGAACTATTCGGAGGGTTCCTACCAAGGTCAAAAACGATTAAGAACAATTCACTCACGGAACAAGAGACCATTAAGAATGTATAGGGGTAATCAGTTTCTTATGGAGGATTAATCAATTCATTATTTGGTGAACGTTGACTCCCTTTTTGTCGTTATTGGAAAAGCGCCAAAATTCATCCTCTCTATTTTTCCCTTTCTCCTTCAGGTTTCTTATTCATCAAAGACTTTTAAACTGACTTTTTTTCGTTCTTTTTTGACGTCACTGCTGAGAACCGCAGCTAATGCTACTCTCATCAGTGACGACATATTTCGAAGCTCCAAGCTTTGCAAGTCAAAATTTATACTTTCTTTACCGTACTGTTGTGTGGATGACTCGTGCTTCTCTTCTACTCTTTTGATTGACTAATGGGTACTCGTCCTAATCTTCTGCATCGCCCATGCCGTGATGTAAAGCAATTTATCTCAATTGATTTGGTTTTGTAAAAATTGAGATCAAAACCCGAAACCTTTTCTATAGATCATGGTTCCGAAAAATTGGAGTGAGATTTGAATCGATTATATTCGGTAGTAACCTAAAACCGAACTAGCTTATTCCCGTTTCCACCCGAGAACCGAATGTGGTTTATAATTGGTATAATATATTATTCTTATCAGTCTATATATTGTTGATTTTGAAAAAAAAAATTAAGGTGTCTAGGACGGATTCCAAACCAATTCAACCATGGAACCGGCCTGTTCGGTTGGTTTTTCGAAGAGTTCATAATTGAAAATCGGACCGGTTATTACTGATATTTGATCTGAAATTGATTAGGTGAGGCCGGTTCTATTCAATTTCTGGGTTGAATTGGCTCTAATTGCTCACACTGTAATAATGTGTTCACTCAACAAAAGGCCGGTTTTATTAACTTTGATGTTCTTAATTTTTTGGTTTTTGGCGAAAAGGAATTATTGGGGTTGTACATGAACTCTGGTATATGCAAGCAAGCATGTTCCTTCACATTTCATGGCTTGCACCATGATGTATGCCAATGGACCTCTAGTGATAAGCTTAAACACGAAAAATCCTGAAATTCCATGAACCAAAATGTTGATTTTATATATATATATATATAATATGATAATTTGCTAGGATTCGACACATAACTATAATGAATTAGAGCTTAAAAGCCAAAAAAGAAAAAGAAAAAGAAAATATAGATACGAAATCTATCATGATTCACCCTTAAATTAGGTTACATTCATTAAATGATTATATTATAATTAACATATTTTATATCTCTTTTACATCACTTAATCACAAGCAAAAAAAATTATATTTAGCGGCAATTATTCACGAGTTCAAGTCCAAACTACTAATGAAATGTGGACTTAGATTATAAAATTTTTTCGGCAGCTTAGGGGCGCTATCCCTACTCTTGCAGGGGCGCCTCGTGGATCACACCAGCTCACCGAGGAGTGAGACCCTGCTTTCACATCTCCAATAAATTCTGCGTTAAAGCTCATATTATTTCGGTAATAACCTTGTTAACTTATTATTCTAGCAAAAAAAAACCTTGTCAACTTATTAGGAATCATGCATAGGTTTAATCGTCTCCCTTGACAAAACACTCTTGATTTGCTCTTTTTTTTTTCTCCTTTTTCAGATTTATGTAAATTAGGGATATACTAAAATAAATAATAAAAAGGATGGAGAAGTTGAAAAAACAGAGTTCTCTACCAAAGCTCTTTTATAAATAGCCAACAGGAGTAGCCGAGTAGGTACATTCCTGAGCCTCAAATCCCGAAACCTTGAATCCTTCCCCTTGCGAAACCAGAATCTTTCTTCTCCAATGGCTGTAATCCCGAAGCAAGACCGTCCACCACCTGCTCTCGTTGCCTCCGTCGATGAGATCGCGGGAATCTACAGATCACTGCCTCCAAGACCCACCATTGAGGAAGTTGAAGCTGCTTCGTCCGTGCTCCGGACTGTGGACTCCGAAGAGAAGGCGAGGCTCGAGGAGATCTCGACACAAGAGCTTCCCAGAGACGTCCCTGACGAGGTTTGCTCTGTTCTGAAGGAAGTGAGAAGGACCATGGTCTTGTTCCAGAGCCATGAGCAGAAGAAGGAGGCTCTGTACTTGGTTGAAGTGGACGGTATGTTTCAGAAGTTTGACGAGCTCATTCAGAGAGCTTCTCAGCTGGTCTCTGGAGATCACAGTGACCGTGGAAATGTGAGATTTGAGGGCCCAGTTGAGAGGATTGTGAGAGAGAGTGAGAGTTCTGTGCGTAGCGAGGTTGATGATGCAACAGAGAAAGAGAGTCTGATAAAGATGGTGAAGAGTGCTTCCACAAGAGCAACGATCTCTACAGGTTCGAGTCGGTCCATCTCCCTTAGTTTATTCATCTGGGTTTTGCTTTTTCTTTTCGATTCACGCTTGTTTTGAGTCTTCTTGATGTGATTTCTTGTAAAAGCTACCGGATTACAGGGGAAAAGGCAGGAAAAGCAGAAATTCTAACTCGAGTAACAATTTTCACACTTTCATTGATATTTAGGATCTTGCAGAAGTATTTATAATTATTGAATCTTGATTGTAATTTTTCGTTTGTGAAAGATCATATTTTTGCTTTGATGTGTTGTTTAGTATCCATATTTGAAGACTTAAGTATCTAAACCGGCATCTACAGCTAAGGGAGATTCTGAGAAATTGAGCCTAATGAAGGTGGCTGCCCTCATTGAGTACTCTGCAAAAACCGGAGCCGAAACCCTCGATCTCAAGGGGAAGTTGATGGATCAAATCGAGTGGCTTCCCATGTCACTTGGGAAATTATCTGAAGTCACTGAGTTGGACATATCAGAAAACCGAATCATGGCTCTTCCGTCCTCCATGGGCGACCTGAGGGCCTTGACGAAGCTATCCATGCACTCCAACCAGCTCATCAATCTTCCTGAATCATTTGGCGAGCTAATCAATCTCCAAGATCTTGATCTCCAAGCCAACAGATTGCGGTCCTTGCCTGCCTCCTTTGGGAACTTGTCTAGCCTTGTGAATCTCAATCTGAACTCGAATGAGCTGACCCGTTTGCCCGATTCCTTAGGGAGTCTGAATTCTTTACAGACACTAAATGTGGAGGCAAATGAGCTTGAAGAGCTTCCTTACACGATCGGCTCTTGCTCGTCTCTCATCGAGCTAAGGCTAGACTTCAACCAGCTCAAGGCCCTGCCAGAGGCGATTGGGAAGATCATATCCTTGGAGGTTCTCACTTTGCATTACAATCGAATCAAAGGGTTGCCTACAACTACGAGCAATCTGTCCAACTTAAGGGAACTGGACGTCAGCTTCAACGAACTCGAGTCCGTGCCTGAGACCCTGTCTTTTGCCGTGAGCCTTGAGAAGTTAAATATCGGGAGCAACTTTGCCGATCTGAGATCCCTACCGAGATCGATAGGAAATCTTGAGATGCTCGAAGAACTTGACATAAGCAACAATCAGATAAGAGAACTGCCGGATTCTTTCAGGTTCTTGTCAAGGCTGAGAGTTCTAAGAGCCTATGAGACTCCTCTTGAATTGCCTCCAAGAGAAATAGCCAGGCTTGGTGCTCAGGTACTGCTTCATTACCCCATAGTGCAATTCTTTAGGTTCTCTATTAGATGGTCATTTCGCTAAGGTTCCGCCTATTTCATTCCTGTTCTTCAGGCGGTCGTACAATACATGGCTGATCACGTGTCTAACAGAGATTCCAAGTCCAAACCGACAAAGAAGAAGAAGAGAAAGTGGTTCCAGTACCGGTTCTGGTTCTGCTTCGGTGCTTAGCCTAGTCAAACTTCCGCAGCGAAGTGCCTAGCCTGAGCTTAACACGCATATATCATCCTTGTTTCCATGTCTATTTATTCAACCATTCTGTTGTGTGAAAATCTTCCCCCGATATCAATTTGCGATATCGAAATTCTGTATTTATCACAGTTCAATTTGTAACTCATGCTCATGAACATAGACTTTGCTTGGTGCTGAAAGGAAGAGTTTTCTTCTCGAACAAAGTCAAACTTGACTGCTTGATGTTGATTCCTTTGCTCTTTATTTGCCTTGACAGATGCAAACAGTGTGTGAGAATCAGCCTCATAATTCACATCAGCCTATCTGTATCTCACCAGTGCAAAACCTTTTACTAAGTGGAGCTAGGAGTCGAGACAGACGCATGAAAAATTGACCACAAGAGCTCTCTTCTTAAGCTACAAAACAACAGTCTCCCATTGGAATCCTCATCCTAATCCAACCGATAAGCATTAGCTCGGTCCACAGATGCCTACTATCACCAGGTGCCGAAACGCAAATGTTCTCCGCCGGTTGTTAACTCTTTCGGAGAGTCGCTGTCGCTGGAAAGCTAATAAAATCTCGGCATCGAGAGGAACCATCAGCACACAATAATGGATTATATTCCAACTTTGCTCGTCTTGCCTGTAATTGTATGCTCATGAAGCTTTCAACTGGGGAAGTGCTATCTGCTGAGCTTCAAACTGACCCAGATGAAAGCAAAACAAGCAAAAACTTTCAGCATAATCTTTTATGAGAAGAAGACTAACACATTCCCAACATAATATATGGTTTTGGGTAGTGACATCTGCTGGGATTATTTAAAGAGGGGCTTACTAGATTTTTCTTGTCGATAATCTCCTAAAGACAGATATTAAATTCACTAAACCAGTGGGATCAAATCCGTTGATGGTATCCCTAATCTACCATGCTTGGTTTCTGGCTTTGGATATGGAGTGGACCTACGTTGGACTCTTCGGGGCAAGCACGCCCCCATCCGCATCGGGACATTGATTAGGACATGTTCCTAATTCTTCGTGTTCTTATTCTCCACTGCATGCGAGCACCTTAGTTGTTAAACACTAATTAATGAAGATAACCACGTTTTTGACTTGGAATCGCAAAGAACGAAAACCCCACCTTTTTTATTCTTTATTTTTTTATTTTTATAATATTCATGTCTTAGATTATTTTTAATGGAGATGGATAATGCCGGTCGTATCGAAATAAGCGTTGGCATATGTGATAATTGGAAGTAGTATATGTATTGTGTCTTCCAAGCTTATCCAGAGGCACCTATATGATAGCAACAACTTCCACTTATTTCTTTGAATAAGAAGTACAGATTGGCAAGTTAAATCGTCCAGAGACGTAAATCTGTCCGATATAAAGAAAGATAATTTCGTGGGTTATGAGAATCGAATGGCAACACTATCACAAGTTAACATCGAATCTGAAATTTATCGCACCCGATTAAAGAAATCATACTGAACAACTGACTATCTTATTAGCCGCAAACTTGTCGATAGCGACTTAGCAGGTTGTGTCCATCGACATCGCATCATATCTTCGGCCTGGAGATTGAAATTTACAATTTCCATGCCGGGACAGTAACAGGCGATGCATTTATGAAACAAATTAAAGTTATTTGCCGAATTGAGATATTCAATGAAAGTGGGCTGATGAAATTAAGGCAATCTACATTATCATTCGGCAACAAAATGAACATGAGCAAAAGCCCAGCTCAAGCCCAAGCCCAAGCCCAAGCCCAAGCCCAAGCCCAACCTCTCTTCAACGTTTAGAAACTTTTTAAAGCTCTGTTTTTTTTCCCCTCCCGGTCGGAAGCTTTGAAGCTCCGATGAATCTGTGGATGCTGCATCATCTCTGGTCTCTGCTCGTCATGATCAACCGACTCAACAGTGTACGATTTCAGTCGTGGTTTTTCTTAGCATCTTCGAGCACTCGTCTGAGATGCGCAAAGGGATATGCATTGTGAAGCGAAGTGGTGCATGGCGAAGTGCCGAGATTCTCCAAGTCTTCGCCGATTTTGCAATTTTTTCCTTTATGGGTTTGCATTAGATGACACAAAGTCAGATGCTTCAGCTTAAGGAATCAATCACCCGTGGCGTAGTCGGTTTCGATATCTTCGGTGGAGGTGTTTGGTCAGAGGCTGTGCTCGAATGAGTGGTGTCGGTACCGTTGCGATCGCGGCATTGATGATGCTCCCGAGTGATTGACGATTCACCTCTTGTCAAGCGTTGTTAAGCTGAACCGCTCGTTTGCTTGCATAGATTGCTGTTTTATCGTACAACTTAGTTGAAGGGTCTTTTTGGTCGGCTCATGCATGTTGGAACTTTGATTTCAAAAGTCTCATATTGTTAGAGATTATTAGCATATATCAGAGATATTCTGGATGCTAAAGATCGTTAACGGATATCGGGTATCATTAATGGATATCAGGAGATATCCTTGATTAGTCCTGATTGATCTGTCTAACGTTATAATATATTGTTACATTCTTTGTTACTCAGATAAAGCCTATAAATAAGCTCCTCGTGTACTCATTTCAATATATCGAAATATATGAATTTCTTATTCTTCTCTTTCGCGTTATATTTCTCAAGTTGGTATCAGAGCCTTCGTTCCTGAGGCAACCCTGTTAGGAATATTATATTTGATTTTGAAGGAAACAAAACTCACATACTTTATTGAAAAGACTTTGATTTATACTTTGAGGATTTACTACAAATATATCACTATGCTTTTTATATATAATGTGTTTAACGCTTTTATTTTGATAGAAGCAGGCAGGATTCGTGGCAGAGGCACACTGATTCGAGAATCATGATGAGATATATTTTGATATTTGATTTATCCTCATTGTTTAATCAATCTTATTCTTGATTATCTTAGCAGATTATATTTCCTCACTAACGGTCAATTATCTGGTTAGGATTGCGTGTCTAAGTTAAATTGATTGATCATCAATCACAAAGATATTCTCATTACTTTCCATATAGGGACTCTTGATTGATTGGAAATCGTCTTTAGATAATTTCTTTTATTAGAAGCTTGATTTATGGAGTTAATGATTTGATTGTATGGGCGAGCAAATCCTCTCAAATCTCTGATTGCTCTTATCTCAAAAGACTCGTGATCTTTATTCGACAATCAACCAACGGCTAGTTTTGGAGATTGATCCTCGGGTGATTCTGTCCAGCGGGAAGGCTTGGAAGAAGAGGAGTATATAAAGACCACCAAGTTCGAGAAGAAGAAGAGAAGTCAAGAGATCAATACTCATATATCAAGAGAGCTTCATCTGTTTCAATTATCTATTCGTGCTTAAAGTGAGATCTTGTGAGATGTGTTATATAGAGTCAAGTGTGTAGAGTGGAAAGCCTGGGTAGAGGCATAGCTCGTTTCTGTTGGAAGTGCTTGTGTTCAAGCAATCACATCTTTCTGTATCTCTTACTTGATTACTTAGTGGAATCCAGCCAGTAGGCTCTTAGTGTGTGAGAGTGGACGTAGGCTTCCCAAAGCCGAACCACTATAATCTTGTGTGCATTGCTTCTTCTCTAATCTCGCATCTATTTACTGCCTGGTAGAAGCACTGCGTGACTCTGCTAATACTTGTGCCTCTATCAAACTCGATATTTTCAATTTCGTATTATTTATCGAAGTTTGATTAAATACACCTATTCACCCCCTCTAGGTGTATAGCCTAGCCAGGAACAACAATTGGTATCAGAGCCTAAGGCTTGTTTTTGGAAGTGTATACTTCTAAGCTAACGATCTTCAATGGCTAGCATCCTTGGAGCAGGTATTGTGGAAGGCCAAAGCAACACTTGACCTCCATACTTTGATGGAAGAGACTACAACATCTGGAAGAACAAGATGAAAGCATTCATCAAATCTAAAGATCCACTTATGTGGGATATCGTGCAAAAAGGAGCAAACCCAACAATCTCTTCGTCAAAAGAAAGTAGCAAAGAAGAATCAAAGCTTAGTGTCACCGAAATCTCCAAAAGAGAAGCTTTGGATTCAAAAGCGATTTACTCTTTCTATTGTGCTTTATCTCCATCTCAATATAATCGTATTTGCTCATGTGAAACAGCAAATGAAATCTGGGAAAGTTTGCAGGTTACTCATGAAGGGACTGATAGAGTCAAGGAGACGAAGACCAATATTCTCCTTGGAAAATATGAATCTTTTAAGATGAAACCTGACGAATCCGTTTCTGATATGATCAACAGGTTTACAGATATTGTAAATGGATTAACCTACTACGACAAGCAGATCTCTCAAACCGAGAGAGTCAACAAAATTCTAAGAGGATTGACAAAGGAATGGAGCAATATCAAGACTACCATTCAGGAGACCTCAAGGATCTCGCCTCTAACTGTTGATGAACTTGTGGGAACATTGACATCTTATGAGTCTGAACTATTGAATGATGAAGATGGTTCAAACGGTAAAAAAGAAATTGCTTTGAAATCAAAAATATAGTATTCAACTGATGCAGATTCAGAGGAAGACGAAGATGATGAAGAACTAGCCGCGATGGTAAGGAAGTTTAGAAGGATGGCTAGAAAAAGAAGAAACTTCAAAGGAAGACGACAGAGCAAACAACTTGAGAAATCTTCTAGCGACAACGAAGAAGGTAAGGAAATATTTTGTTTTGAGTGCAGGAAGCGTGGACATATCAAGACAAATTGTCCACTCCTGAAGAAAAACAAAGGGAGATTTGAAAAGAAAAAGAAAGCGTTGAAAGTTGAAACATGGAGCGATACAAAGTGCGAAGACAGCGATGAGGAAAAACGTGCCACTATTTGCTTAATGGCCAAATCAGATTCCGAAAATGAAACAGAGATAAGTTTTCCTGAAATCCCCGATGAAGTCTCTGATTATATTGATGAGTTGTGTTTGGATTATAAAGTTGCTCTTAAGAAAATCTCTGAGTTGAAAAAAGTGAATTTGAGTTTAAGGCAACATGATCTTTCTAAAAGAGAAAAGATTGATTTTCTCCAAAAGGAAGTTTTTGATTTGAAAGAAAAGCATGATTTTCTCAAAAGGGAAGTTTTGGAAGTTCAAGAAAATCGTAATCTTCTCAAAAATGATATTATGAATATTCAAGAAAACCATGATTCTCTTTTAAAAGAAAATGAATCTTGCAAATCTCAAATTTCAGCTATTTGCAAAAACTTTTCTCTTGGTTCGAAAACATTAGAACATATTATTTCTATTTAAACATTTGAACTCAGGACCTCCTGCTCTGATACCATGAAAGATTTTGTGGGACCACAGCCAACTGCTCTAAAAGTTTAAGCTGTTAGAAGAAAGCGTGGTTTAATATATATATATATTCCAACACTCCCCCTCACGCTTAGTCTGGTCTTTTGCCTAGTACTAAGCGTGAATAAATTTATTAGGGAGGCAAATAAGGGCTTGGAAAGATTTGAACTCAGGATCTCCTGCTCTGATACCATGATGGATTTTGTGGGACCACTTGTCAACTGCTCCAAAAGGTTAAGCTTTTAGAAGAAGGCGTTGTTTAATATTTAATTATTCTAACACATATGAAGTTGAATGAGAAATGAAGAGTTGCTTCGGTTCGTAATATATATGAAGAGTTGTTTCGTTTCGTCGAATCTTTTCGATGACCGTGCGACTTCGTGACGTTTCATCGAATCCTTTCGACGAAATCGTGCCTTTTCGTCGACAAATCCTTTCGACGAAGCCATATGTCTTCGTAACTCTTCATTTCACTCACTATAAATAGAGCATTGACCATCGCATTAGAAACAAATATAAGACACGAGCATTAGATACAATTGTTATGTTCGTCATTTATTCATTATCGTCATCACTTTTGTGCGACTATTCCGCAAACTTGCGTTCGAAGGAGTCATTTGAAGACGTACCACTTCAAAGGAACGCGATCCGTTCTATCCTGGGAGGCAATTGTCCAAGAACCTTGGGTACCGATTGATGGGGCAAATTTGTCTTAATGACACAACGTTATTTCGTTGGGCTCGGATCATTCATCTTCATTCAGATTACTTGTTTATGATTGGTTTCAAGTTTGTCTATCAACCTATTTTTCATATGCGAATTACAAGTCATGTTTACATGCAACAACAATCTTAATATATGAACCACTACCCTCTTAGTGGACAACAATCTTAAGACAATTTTTATGGATTTCATGTGCTGGGTTCGTATAGTTATTTTTGTTGTACGTATTCTGTTCTGACACATTATTGTTAGTTTCGTTCTATGAAAATTATATTTGATTGCATATTCGAATTCTTCTCTTCGATAAGAGAAAACTGAGTGGTCGCATGCACCGAGGGGACATTGGAAACAGCCGCACGCTCCCACACGCGCCCCGGTGGTGGCGGTGTGCGACAATCACTAGTGAACACTTCTGTTCGGGCCTATTTTATGTGTTTTCGTTTAGTGAATTTTAGTTTTGAATACATATTCGGATAGGGCTCATCGAGACGAGCATTTTGAACGGTTTACGGTCGCCGGAGGCCTCACGACGGTGGTACACGCGCATACACACGCCTAACCGGTGAAACGTCGCGTTCGTTGACCATGCGTTGACTAGTGAAGGCAGAAACTTTGATCGGCTCTCGTACGAGTGCATATGAGCTCTGTTTGGGACGTGTAAGGTACCATTGCGTTCGTCTCGAAATTATCTTCGTTTTGATATATTATTTGAATATATTTAATGTATTTAAAATTTTTAAAATGCATATGAAACTCTATGTATAAGTATTTTTCAAGGGTATGTTGGGTTTTTTTTTTTATGGCTTCGATATCGATAACGTCTATTGCGTCTGTCCCAACTCTTGGAGAAAAGCCAAAAGAAGTTCAATGGTCTGATTTTTAAGAGATGACAATAGAAGATGATTGTTCTATGTCACGACATTGAATTTGGCAAGGTTCCTCAATAAGGATGCTCCTAAGTTGGATGAAGAAGAGATAAACATGGAAATGATTGTTGCTGTAGATGTGTGGAAGCATTTTGACTTCCTGTGTCACAACTAAATCCTCAATAGTTTAGACAATTTCCTCTATAATGTTTATAGCCGCTGAAACGGCTAAGGAATTATGAGAAAGTCTGGACGAGAAATACAAAGCATAATAAGATGGATTGAAAAGATTCATCGTTAGCAAGTTTCTGGACTTAAAGATGGTTAATTTCATAACCGTCCTAAATCAAGTCCTGAAAACACCAAGAAATTATGTATAACATTCATACCAAAGATATGGTTCTAAGTGAATCATTTCAAATGTCTGCTTTCATTGAAAGGCTACCATCGCCTTGAAAAGATATCAAGAATTATCTGAAAGTGTGGGGGCGAGAAATGTTATGTATATTGGTAAGACAACTTCTCTCTAGTGATATTATCACAATTGACTATGTAAAGTCAAATGATAATGTTGCGGATCCATTAACTAAAGGCCTAACTAAAGAGATGATTGTGAAAACATCAAGGGAATGGGTTTAAGGCCATAAATAAGTCATCATAGCAGAAACCCTACCTAGTTGACTAGAGATCCCATGATCTAGGTTCAAAGGGACAACCAAGTTATGAAGGCGGTGTAGAGTACTGTGAATTTCTCTACTCATTCCCGTACATTGACAATACTAATATGTGAAGGTTAAGCATAAGCTTTTAATGATTCTGAATCGAGTATGTGATATACTGCACTTTCAGAAATCACCTATGTGAGTGGGAAGTGAGGGCCGCTTCTGTGAGAATTGAAAAGGCCGAATTTTCTAAAGCACTCATGAGACCAGGTGGTGTTCATGGCCAAAACGAACACAATAGTGAGAACCAACTTTGTTCGAGGGAAAGTTGTGTGTTTCCTATTGTCTAGGCTTACTCTAAAGGTCGACAGTTCAAAGACATCGAGTCTATTGATTGACCGAGTAAGTCCGATAGGTCTCCACTAGGGTAAGTTCAAAGTTTCAGACTACTTATCTCGATACAATAATCTCTCATGGAATATTCGCACATTGCATGTCATGCATTCATGGAGAGTTTTGATAGTTGAAATTCTCATTCATGTGGGGGATTGTTAGAACTTTGATTTCAAAAGTTCCATATGAAGTTGAATGAGAAATGAAGAGTCGCTTCGGTTCGTAATATAAATGAAGAGTTGTTTCGTTTCGTCGAATCTTTTTCATGAAACCGTGCGACTTCGTGATGTTTCATCGAATCCTTTCGATGAAATTGTGCATTTTCGTCGACAAACCCTTTTGACGAACCCATATGTCTTCGTAACTCTTCATTTCACTCTCTATAAATAGAGCATTGACCATCGCATTATAAATAAATATAAGACACGAGAATTAGATACAATTGTTATGTTCGTCATTCATTCATCATCGTCATCACTTTTGTGCGACTATTCCGCAAACTTGCATTCGAAGGAGTCCTTTGAAGACGTACCACTTCAGAGGAACGCGATCCGTTCTATCCTGGGATGCAATTGTCCAAGAATCTTGGGTACCGATTGAGGGGGCAAATTTGTCTTAAGGACACAACATTATTTCGTTGGGCTCGGATTATTCATCTTCATTCAGATTACTTGTTTACGATTGGTTTCAGGTTTGTCTATCAACCTATTTTTCATATGCGAATTACAAGTCATGTTTATATGCGACAACAATCTTAATATATGAACCACTACCCTCTTAGTGGACAACAGTGCATAACGAGCTGCTAGTCAATTTCTGTTAGTAGGATCATCGAGCTGTTTGAGATCGATGCCTGTGAGATTGTCATTGATGTGGAGATTGAAAGTGTAGCAATGTCCTAGGCTCCTAGTTGTAGGTGAAAAATGCAGGAAAGAGTAACGTTGGAGACAAAAAAAAAATGCATTGGCCTTACGTTGAGGAGGCTCTCCCAGTGAAATGTCGGTGCTTAAGGAGGTTGGGGGTTGAAAAATATCAATCCTAAGCTGTTGGTGCCGAATTCTTTCGTTGAGTAGGATAAGAATGGTATCTGAATGCAAATGGAACATGAGATTCATGGAGGAAGCAGATAATATTTGCAAGTATCCGAGTGCTAGCCTTCTCTCTAGTGAGAAGGCTGCTAATATGTGACAGTTCGATTTTCCTGTCATTCTGAGACCTTAAATTGTAAGATGTCTATTGCAGTATTTCAGTTATATCTCACTCTGACCTGATCAATCACAAGTTAACTAACCAAAAGGGAAACGCTAACGCGCGACGAGATACGTGGACCTAGGAAATTTGATAAGAAAACGGCATTTTGACCATAAGGATCGTCGAGGGGTATTTAGAACCGAGGCCGATCGGAAAACGATTAAGGAACCCATTACTAGTGTTATACGATTGGAACGCGGGTGATGCCGCTTAACCAACGTATAATTTGCGAAATTTTCCTAAATCGATTTATGACGATCGCGGCCGTCGGGGCTAGTAATAGACTCTTACGATTACATGACAACCAAAATTTGCCGCACTTAAGTTTTTCTAAGTGTGATTAAATCACAGAGTCGATACGCGTAGCGTCCGCAAAAGCCACCCGTTAGTTCGAGATAAATCGGAATTACTACTACGGGAGATCGACCACGATATGAGGTCTCGAGAATGGAAAATGGAAATGAAGCTAGTGGCAATTATTTTGGATTGAACGATGCCGGTAAGAAATGAAGAATTGGCGAAAAATTGGATTTTCAGACGAAAGACGCGAAAAGACCCTTTTACCCCTGGAGTTTTGGCATTTCTTAATTAATTGAGTGAGGGCATTTTGGTCATTGGCTTGCCCCTTGTAGCTGCCGAACCTGTTGAGGATCGGTGGGGAGGAGATTTTGACCATAAGGATCGTCGAGGGGTATTTAGAACCGAGGCCGATCGGAAAACGATTAAGGAACCCATTACTAGTGTTATACGATTGGAACACGGGTGATGCCGCTTAACCAACGTATGATTTGCGAAATTTTCCTAAATCGATTTATGACGATCGCGGCCGTCGGGGCTAGTAATAGACTCTTACGATTACATGACAACCAAAATTTGCCGCAATTAAGTTTTTCTAAGTGTGATTAAATCACAGAGTCGATACGCGTAGCGTCCGCAAAAGCCACCCGTTAGTTCGAGATAAATCGGAATTACTACTACGGGAGATCGACCACGATATGAGGTCTCGAGAATGGAAAATGGAAATGAAGCTAGTGACAATTATTTTGGATTGAACAATGCCGGTAAGAAATGAAGAATTGGCGAAAAATTGAATTTTCAGACGAAAGACGCGAAAAGACCCTTTTACCCCTGGAGTTTTGGCATTTCTTAATTAATTGAGTGAGGGCATTTTGGTCATTGGCTTGCCCCTTGTAGCTGCCGAACCTGTTGAGGATTGGTGGGGAGGAGATTTTGTGATATTTGGCAAAAAGGGGACAAGTGTCACCATTTGGAGCTTAGATATTAATTATCCACTAAGTGAAAATTCTTGAAGCTTGACCAGAGTGGACCGAAAACCCCTTTTCTTCTTCTTCTTTATCAGGTCTGGCGACAGCAACCTTTCCTCTTCCTTTTCCCCTGCGCTTTCTTCCTTCCCGTCCACGAACAGGAGCTGTTCGGTTCGCCCAGCCCCAGCCGTCGCCGTCGCACCGCTCGAGCGGCCTTCCCGGTGACTTTCAGCCGACGAGCCCTCCCCTACCTCGAAGTTCAACCTCCTCTCGACGTTCTCCAACTGGAATCGCGGCAAAAGAGGGTCTGAGTTGTTCCGGCCAGCCCCGACAAGTTTCGTCGATGGATTCCGAGCGATCTGAGGTAGAGTGGCCATAACTTACTCATTTGGACGCCTTTTTGGACGAAATTTGCGGCGTTAGTCTCCTCACAGGTTGGGCTACGTACTGTGGTTCTAGGGCTACTGATTATTTTGGAAAAATTTTGAGTTGTGAGGCTTTGATTGAAGAGTTTCTGTTGGGGGTAAACTGGACAGCTTGTGTGGTGGTTGTGATTGAGTTGTTTAGAGGCCTAAATTGGGTTGAGTTGCTGTTAAATTTTTTGTGGAGCACTAAGACACATAAATTAAGGTTCCAATAGGTTCGATTGTTAAAGATTGGCGCTTAAAGTGAGTTTTTGGACTGATTTTGGGTGAGAAAAATCGGAACCGCTTCACTCTACTCTGCCCTGCGTTTTCGGTTATGTTTAGGGGGCTGTGTTGAGGTTGCTGTGCTGCAATTGTGTAGTTGAGTTATGCAAAAATGTTAATTAAAGAGTTTATGAAGAGTTCGAGGTGTGGAATCGGAGTTAGGATGATTATATTGGTTGAAACGGCGGACTTTTCCTAAGTTAAGTGCTGCCCTATTTTTGGACAGCTTAGGGACGTGCCGGGTTCGGGTTTTTCAAGAGGCTTGGAGTGTTAATTTGCTAGAGGAAACCAAGGTGAGTTTTCCTAACCTTTTATTAGAAAATCTGGACGCGACTGGACCTTTTCTTTGATAAGTTGTTGAGTTGATCGAGGTGTTAAACTGGATGGTTGAAATGGCGGACGGATTTGTTTGTGACTGAGTCGGGTCGGCTTGTTGCTTGATATGTGTGCTGATATTGGAGTGAGCACGATGACGTGCTAATGAATAATTGCTTGTCTAGGTGATATTGCCAGGTCGATGCTGAATATTTGTCTTGGGAAAAAATGTTATCCCTGGTTAAAGCTTGAATTACGTTTGAATGCTCGATTTGTTCTCTTGTAGCCTTGCGTGTAAAGCCTTATTGTGATGTCTCGTTTGATTGGAAACAATGAGGAAGTGAGTTGACGTGAAGTGCTCTGAAGCGACGTGATCGCGGGGCCGGGAAAGTGAAATACTCTGATGCGCCTATATGACGCGGAGTCGAGATTAAAAAATACCCTGATGAGCTGTGATGACGCGGGGTGGTGGAGTAAGAAATACCCTGAGGCGATCTAATCGCGGGGTTAAGGAATGTAAAAGTACCCTGAGGCGATGAGATCGCGGGGTCTTGGATGAGGTATTTTCCCTTTTCTTAGTCGGATGAGAAGGCGACTCGTTTTGGGCAAGTATGAACGTGGTGTTGTGTTTGTCACTCTTACCTTTAGTCATACCTGTTGTGGGACCTTGATAAATTATATGAAAATTGTTATGTCTTGCTTTTGCCTGTTATTTGATTGTGTGGTGTTTGTGGTTCCGATGGGACGATGGTTTAGTTTAAGGTTAGGTTAGCCCACTGAGACATAAGTCTCATTTCTTCGTGAACCCCATTTTTATTTCAGACCACAGGACCTGAAGATGCTCCTAATACGCTTAGGCGAACCCACGGAGATGACGTCTTTTTTTGAGGAGTTCCCAGACGGGGAAGACATTGTGTATGTTAGAAAGACTACTGCGATTTGGGTTAATGAACCAAGTAAGCCTGATCAGCCCCATCGCTTCGAAGCTTGGTTTAGAGGAGTTCGGGGTGTTTTATCTGAATAGTTGAAGCCTACTGATGTTCCTACGAGCGTAGTACCTACCTGGTGTCACCCCACGCGCGAGTCTAATGAGGTAGAGGCTTCCGTGGCGGTCTCGAGGAATATTGCAGAGGGAGAAGCGTCAGATGAGGTGAGTATGGAAGTTATAAAGATATCTGACTCCGAGGACGAGACAGAAGAGGATACTATCGAGGTCCGCTCCGAGTCCTTCTCGGATTACGACCCTGAGGGAGATATGGATGAAGTGGGGGACAGTAGCACTACTTAGCAGAGTACGTTGTAATAATGCTTTATGTGACTTTTTGAGTGGGGTGTCTTTTGTTGGGGCAAAGGTTTTCTTTTGGTGCCCTTAACCCAGATCGATCTAGGAAATGTTGTTAGAATTTCCCTAACCCTTACCGTTGTACAGACTGATCTTTATGTTATGTATAAATATGCCTTTTGTCTCATACATCTCATTCTTACTAATGTTATAGGTCGTCTTTGGATGGATGGAGATTTAGTTTTATTGTACCCTACCTTTCGCTTGCTAGTCTTTTGTCTTGGCCATTTTGGAAATAGTATCCTGGGACAGGTCATATGTTTGAAGAGGTTGTTCGCGCTGGTGGACAAGGGGGCGGGGCGTGACATCCTAGTTAAGTTGTATCAGAGCGAGGTTTAACTCAATCCAAGTCGATTGAGGGGTGGAGTAATAAGGAGAAATGAGATTTGGAGTGACCAAATAGCGAGACCATAGAGAGAGTTGTTAGAATCAGTTAAGACATGCATGGCATATGAGTGGCGTATGTGATTGACTTCTTTAATGTTGTTTTGTTATGATGATTGGATGTGATTGAACTTTGTGCTAAGTATGTGCACTGAATGTGAATGCTTGTGTTGTGAAGTATTGAGTACTTCATTTGGGTTGGCAGTACAATTATGTGTTCCAATTGTTATGCTCTTGAGACTTCTGGTTGATAGTTGCCTTGGTTTGGATGCTGCTTGTTGTGTAGTTAGAACCACCAAACTAGATCGATGGAGTTGAGTTTTAATTCTGTTGTGGAATTTGAGTGGTGCAGGAAGTTTAATGATGAGTGATCGACCTGTTAGGCGTGAAAGACCTAGTAGTAAGGCTTCTAGTTCGAGACCACCTACGGCAGAGGACCCGGGGATGGGAGATGTGTTGAGAGCCTTGGGACGGATTGGTAATTTGATAGATAGACAAGCTCATGATAGAGATGCCGCTATCACCCAGGCCGTGGGAGCTGCTTTGACTGCAGTAAATATGGCGACTAGTACCAATGCAGAGGGCGGTGGTAGTGGTAGTAGTGGCCAGGGCGCTGGAACCAGTAATGTTCAAGCTAATGTTAACGCTGGCCCAAGTGAGGGAGTAAGTGGTGTACCGAGTAATGCTATTGTACCTAGAGATATAGGCCAGTTAGTTGAACAGTTTGTGAAATTGAGGCCCCTTTCGTTTAATGGGATTGGCGACCCCGAGTTGGCGCCTAGGTGGATAGAGAAACTTGAGAAGACCTTTAGAGTGTTGAAATGCAATGATGAGGAAAAGGTGCTCCTGGCAGTGTACCAGCTGGAGGGTACCGCGAACGATTGGTGGAATGCTACCAAGGATGGACTCTTTCCTGAAGGCACTGCTCTAAACTGGACTGCCTTTACTACTGCCTTTAATGACAAGTATTTCTCAGAAACGGCGCGAGAGAGCAAGTTAGTGGAGTTTCAAAATTTACGCCAAGGGCACTTGACTGTAGATCAGTATGAAGCGAAATTTGCTAGATTGTCAAGATATGGGCCACGTTATGTTGAGGATCCGCTGGAGAAGGCGCGAAGGTTTCGGGATGGGTTACGACCCGAACTCCGTAGTCAGTTGGTGACACTGAACTTAAGAACTTATAAGGAGATTTATGAGAGAAGTCAGATGACAGAACGGGATATGAGAGAAAGATCAACCGCGTCTGGATCGCGATTTACCCCTTTTCGAGATAATCGCCAGCTGGGTAAGAGGCCAATGACTAATACTAGGCGATTCGTTCCGCCCGTGAGAAGGAATATTGGGAAACCACCGCATCAGTCTAATTTGAATTGTCGTCTCTGTGGAATGAGACATGGAAACGGACCTTGTCCGACTAGGACGAGTGCGTGTTTTAAGTGCGGGCAGTTAGGCCACCAGATGAGGACCTGCCCTAATCAAGTTCCGGGACCAAGATTTCAGGGACCAAGGCCACAAGTAAGACCCCCAGCAGTTGCTCCACAAACTGAAGCGAATCGACTGCTAGCTCAAGGGAGAGTTTACGCAGTGGCGCGAGGCGAGGCAGAGAATGCGCCAGGTGTGGTCACAGGTATGATCTATTTGTGCGACCAAGCTGCTTATGCTTTGTTTGAACCTGGTGCTTCGCATTCCTTCGTATCTGCTCAATTTGCTGACTTGGTTAATATGAAGTTGAAACCATTGAATGTGTTACTGCATGTTGCTACTCCGTTGAAGGATAATGTGTTGGTCTCGTTAGGCTGTGAAAACTGTAAGATAACCATTGGTAGTAATGAAGGAAATATAGATTTGGCCGTGTTACCCATGTATGACTTTGACGTGATTATAGGAATGGATTGGTTGGGCAAACAGAAGGCCATGGTTGATTGTGGTAGTAGAGTAATTTGTTTCTCTCCAGATGGCCGTCCTAGTTTTGAGTTTAAGGGAAGTCGTGGAGGAACTTCTGTCCCTTTGGTTTCGTCGCTTGAAGCGACCAAGTTGCTAGATGAGGGATGTAGAGCCTACTTGGCTACGGTAGTTGATACGACGATCGAAGAACCGAAATTGGAAAATATAACTGTAGTGCGTGAATTTCCCGATGTGTTTCCTCAAGAATTACCTGGATTACCGCCTGAGCGGGAAATTGAGTTTGTGATCGAATTGGCACCTGGTACGGAACCAATTTCTAAGGCACCTTATAGAATGGCCTTATCGGAGTTGAAAGAGTTGAAAGTACAATTACAAGAGCTGCTTGATAAAGGATTCATTAGGCCTAGTGCTTCACCGTGGGGAGCGCTAGTGTTATTTGTGAGAAAGAAAGATGGATCCTTGCGTCTGTGTATAGATTACAGGCAACTGAACCAGGTGACAGTTAAGAACAAGTATCCACTGCCAAGGATCGATGACCTGTTCGATCAGCTACATGGAGCCTCAGTGTTTTCTAAAATTGACTTGAGAACGGAGTACCATCAGTTAAAGATAAAGCAGGAGGATATTCCGAAAACAGCTTTCAGGATGAGATATGGACACTATGAATTTACAGTGATACTTTTTGGCTTGACGAATGCCCCAGCTGCATTTATGGATATGATGCATCGGGTGTTTAAGGAGTACCTCGATCGTTTCGTGATAGTGTTCATAGATGACATTCTAATTTACTCCAGGAGTAACGAAGAACATGAAAAGCATTTGAGGATTGTTTTGCAGACTTTGAGGGAACACTCACTTTATGCCAAGTTTAGTAAATGTGAGTTTTGGTTGAACAAGGTAGCATTTCTCGGGCATATAGTATATGGAGAAGGGATTTCTGTGGACCCTGCGAAAATAGAGGCGGTGATAAATTGGCCTAGACCAACGATAGTTACCGAGGTTCGAAGTTTCCTGGGATTGGCTGATTATTATATGCGCTTTGTGGAAAAGTTTTCGTCCATAGCCATGTCATTGACGCAGCTGACTAAGAAATCTACGAAGTTTGAATGGACGGATAAGTGTGAAAGGAGTTTTCGTGAACTCAAGCACCGTTTGACAACCGCACCAGTTCTTACCATGCCTTCCGGACCTGGAGGTTTCGAAATCTATAGCGACGCGTCATTGAAAGGTTTGGGGTGCGTACTAATGCAACATGGAAGGGTAATAGCGTATGCTTCGAGACAGTTGAGACCCCACGAGTTGAACTACCCGACGCATGACTTGGAACTAGCTACGATTGTTTTCGCTCTAAAAATCTGGAGGCACTACCTATGTGGTGAACGGTTTCAAATTTACACGGACCATCAGAGTTTAAAATATCTGTTTTCTCAGAAGGAGTTGAATATAAGGCAACGTCGATATATGGAGTTGCTTAAGGACTACGATTGTGACATTTTGTACCATCCTGGAAAGGCGAATAGGGTTGCAGATGCACTCAGCCGGAAGTCTAGTATCGTGGACTTGGTGGTTAGGGGATGGTCTGTGCTTGAAGGATTGAGGGATTCGGAGTTTAAATTGGAAGTGAGCCAATTGACAAGTTTGATAGAGACTTTGAGGATTGAACCGGAAATTTGGGAAATGATAAAGATTTTGCAGGCTACGGATCCTGAAATACAGAAAATTCTTAGTATGGATGTGACGAAGAGGAAAGACGATTTCCAGGTAACCGAGGAAGGAATCTTAAAATTTCGGGGACGTCTTTGCGTGCCTAACGATGAAGAGCTCAAGGAAAGGGTTTTGTCTAAAGCTCACCGAAGTAACTATAGTATTCACCCGGGTAGCACGAAGATGTATCAGAACTTGCGTCAGCACTATTGGTGGAACGGTATGAAAGTGGACGTAGCAAGGCATGTGGCGAAGTGCCTAACTTGCCAACAGGTAAAGGCACAACATTGTAAACCTGGTGGATTGCTTCAGCCTTTGGAAATCCCGGAATGGAAATGGGAACACGTCACAATGGATTTCGTTATGGGGCTACCACGGAGTCAAAAATGACATGATTCGATTTGGGTAGTTGTGGATAGATTAACCAAGTCTGCGCACTTCATTCCTGTGAAAAAGGATTTTTCAATGGACAAGTATGCTGAGTTGTACATGTGACACATAGTGCGATTACATGGAGTATCTATAACGATTACGTCGGATCGAGATCCGAAGTTTACGGCTAATTTCTGGAAAAGTCTTCAGGACGCCTTGGGAACTCGATTGCAATTTAGCACGACGTATCATCCACAAACCGATGGACAATCAGAAAGGACAATTCAAACGCTCGAGGACATGCTGCGGGCATGTGTCATAGATTTTAAAGGCGGATGGGAAAGTCACTTGCATCTAGTGGAGTTTGCATATAACAACAGTTATCAGCAAAGCATTGGAATGGCACCATTTGAGGCACTATATGGAAGAGCCTGCAGGACTCCGTTGTGTTGGGATGAAGTAGGGGAAAGAAGCATAACGGGACCAGAATTGGTAGAACAGTCCGTTGAAGCAGTGAAGGTAATCAGAGATAGATTAAAGACCACGCAAAGTCGCCAGAAAAGTTATGTTGACAAGAGACGCAAGCCTTTGGAGTTTCAAGTGGGCGATCATGTCTTCCTTAAGATATCACCTATGCGAGGAATATCTCGATTTGGAAAGAAAGGGAAGTTGAGTCCGAGCTATATAGGACCATTTGAGATTTTGGAACGAATTGGGACCTTAGCTTACCGATTGGCTTTGCCACCAAATTTGTCTCAAGTGCATAATATTTTTCATGTGTCGATGCTACGGAAGTACGAGCCAGACCCGACGCATGTTTTGGACTACGAGACTATAGAATTGGATGACAAAATCTCGTATGTGGAAAGACCTATCAGGATTGAAGAATATAAGGAGCACGTTTTGAGGAACAAGAAGTTATCGCTAGTCAAAGTAGTCTGGGAACACCATGGAACTGAAGGTGCTACGTGGGAGAACGAAGAGGCGATGATGCGTTAATACCCCCATCTTTTTTAATAGTGGTTGTAACAAATTTCGAGGATGAAATTTTTGTAAGGGGAAAGAGTTGTGATAGTCCTATTTTCCTGTCATTCTGAGAACTTAAATTGTAAGATGTCTATTGAAGTATTTCAGTTATATCTCGCTCTGACCTGATCAGTCACGAGTTAACTAACCAAAAGGGAAAGGCTAACGCGCGACGAGATACGTGGACCTAGGAAATTCGATAAGAAAACGACATTTTGACCATAAGGATCGTCGAGGGGTATTTAGAACCGAGGTCGATTGGAAAACAATTAAGGAACCCATTGCTAGTGTTATACGATTGGAACGCGGGTGATGCCGCTTAACCAACGTATGATTTGCGAAATTTTTCTAAATCGATTTATGACGATCGCGGTCGTCGGGGCTAGTAATAGACTCTTACGATTACATGACAATCAAAATTTGCCGCACTTAAGTTTTCCTAAGTGTGATTAAATCACAGAGTCGATACGCGTAGCGTCCGCAAAAGCCACCCGTTAGTTCGAGATAAATAGGAATTACTACTACGGGAGATCAACCACGATATGAGGTCTCCATAATGGAAAATGGAAATGAAGCTAGTGACAATTATTTTGGATTGAATGATGCCGGTAAGAAATGAAGAATTGGCGAAAAATTGGATTTTCAGACGAAAGACGCGAAAAGACCCTTTTACCCCTGGAGTTTTGGCATTTCTTAATTAATTGAGTGAGGGCATTTTGGTCATTGGCTTGCCCCTTGTAGCTGCCGAACCTGTTGAGGATTGGTGGGGAGGAGATTTTGTGATATTTGGCAAAAAAAAGGGACAAGTGTCACCATTTGGAGCTTAGATATTAATTATCCACTAAGTGAAAATTCTTGAAGCTTGACCAGAGTGGACCGAAAACCCCTTTTCTTCTTCTTCTTTATCAGGTCTGGCGACAGCAACCTTTCCTCTTCCTTTTCCCCTGCGCTTTCTTCCTTCCCGTCCACGAACAGGAGCTGTTCGGTTCGCCCAGCCCCAGCCGTCGCCGTCGCACCGCTCGAACGGCCTTCCCGGTGACTTTCAGCCGACGAGCCCTCCCCTACCTCGAAGTTCAACCTCCTCCCGACGTTCTCCAACTGGAATCGCGGCAAAAGAGGGTTTGAGTTGTTCCGGCCAGCCCCGACAAGTTTCGTCGACGGATTCCGAGCGATTTGAGGTAGAGTGGCCATAACTTACTCATTTGGACGCCTTTTTGGACGAAATTTGTGGCGTTAGTCTTCTCACAGGTTGGGCTACGTACTGTGGTTCTAGGGCTACTGATTATTTTGGAAAAATTTTGAGTTGTGAGGCTTTGATTGAAGAGTTTCTGTTGGGGGTAAACTGGACAGCTTGTGTGGTGGTTGTGATTGAGTTGTTTAGAGGCCTAAATTGGGTTGAGTTGCTGCTAAATTTTCTGTGGAGCACTAAGACACATAAATTAAGGTTCCAATAGGTTCGATTGTTAAAGATTGGCGCTTAAAGTGAGTTTTTGGACTGATTTTGGGTGAGAAAAATTGGAACTACTTCACTCTGCTCTGCCCTGCGTTTTCGGTTATGTTTAGGGGGCTGTGTTGAGGTTACTGTGCTGCAATTGTGTAGTTGAGTTATGCAAAAATGTTAATTAAAGAGTCTATGAAGAGTTCGAGGTGTGGAATCGGAGTTAGGATGATTATATTGGTTGAAACGGCGGACTTTTCCAAAGTTAAGTGATGCCCTGTTTTTGGACAGCTTAGGGACGTGCCGGGTTCGGGTTTTTCAAGAGGCTTGGAGTGTTAATTTGCTAGAGGAAACCAAGGTGAGTTTTCATAACCTTTTATTAGAAAATCTGGACGCGACTGGACCTTTTCTTTGATAAGTTGTTGAGTTGATCGAGATGTTAAACTGGATGGTTGAAATGGCAGACGGGTTTGTTTATGACTGAGTCGGGTGGGCTTGCTGCTTGATATATGTGCTGATATTGGAGTGAGCACGATGACGTGCTAATGAATAATTGCTTGTCTAGGTGATATTGCCAGGTCGATGCTGAATATTTGTCTTGGGAAAAAATGTTATCCCTGGTTAAAGCTTGAATTACGTTTGAATGCTCGATTTGTTCTCTTGTAGCCTTGCGTGTAAAGCCTTATTGTGATGTCTCGTTTGATTGGAAACAATGAGGAAGTGAGTTGACGTGAAGTGCTCTGAAGCGACGTGATCGCGGGGCCGGGAAAGTGAAATACTCTGATGCGCCTATATGACGCGGAGTCGAGATTAAAAAATACCCTGATGAGCTGTGATGACGCGGGGTGGTGGAGTAAGAAATACCCTGAGGCGATCTAATCGCGGGGTTAAGGAATGTAAAAGTACCCTGAGGCGATGAGATCGCGGGGTCTTGGATGAGGTATTTTCCCTTTTCTTAGTCGGATGAGAAGGCGACTCGTTTTGGGCAAGTATGAACGTGGTGTTGTGTTTGTCACTCTTACCTTTAGTCATACTTGTTGTGGGACCTTGATAGATTATATGAAAATTGTTATGTCTTGCTTTTGCCTGTTATTTGCTTGTGTGGTGTTTGTGGTTCCGGTGGGACGATGGTCTAATTTAAGGTTAGGTTAGCCCACTGAGACATAAGTCTCATTTCTTCGTGAACCCCGTTTTTATTTCAGACCATAGGATCTGAAGATACTCCCAATACGCTTAGGCGAACCCACGGAGATGACGTCTTTTTTTTAGGAGTTCGCAGACGGGGAAGACACTGTGTATGTTAGAAAGACTACTGCGGTTTGGGTTAATGAACCAAGTAAGCCTGATCAGCCTCATCGCTTCGAAGCTTGGTTTAGAGGAGTTCGGGGTGTTTTATCTGAACAGTTGAAGCCTACTGATGTTCCTACGAGCGTAGTACCTACCTGGTGTCACCCCACGCGTGAGTCTATTGAGGTAGAGGCTTCCGTGGCGGTCTCGAGGAATATTGCAGAGGGAGAAGCGTCAGATGAGGTGAGTATGGAAGTTATAGAGATATCTGACTCCGAGGACGAGACAGAAGAGGATACTATCGAGGTCCGCCCGAGTCCTTCTCGGATTACGACCCTGAGGGAGATATGGATGAAGTGGGGGACAGTAGCACTACTTAGCAGACTACGTTGTAATATGGCTTTATGTGAATTTTTGAGTGGGGTGTCTTTTGTTGGGGCAAAGGTTTTCTTTTGGTGCCCTTAACCCAGACCGATCTAGGAAATGTTGTTAGAATTTCCCCAACCCTTACCGTTGTACAGACTGATCTTTATGTTATGTATAAATATGCCTTTTGTCTCATACATCTCATTCTTACTAATGTTATAGGTCGTCTTTGGATGGATGGAGATTTAGTTTTATTGTACCCTACCTTCCGCTTGCTAGTCTTTTGTCTTGGCCATTTTGGAAATAGTATCCTGGGACAGGTCATATGTTTGAAGAGGATGTTCGCGCTGGTGGACAAGGGGGCGGGGCATGACATAATATTTGTGGTTTTGATGGAGCCACAAACCGCGTCGACTGACGTAATTCGATTTCAACATGACGATAAGCGAGCGGAAAAAATTGAGGCACTAGGCATTATCTTCCTCTGCACATGTTTGTCGGTATGGATAGAACAGTTTTCCACTCTCCCAATATCTGAACTAGAGTTAATAATCGCGGATCGCAGAGCCGCCTTGAGTTCTCCATCGTTGCAATATTTCTCTCTGCACATGACTTAGGCATTTTATGATGTCATTAGAATTCTTAAGCAGCATTGGGATATCGAAGTACTGGCCTTTGGTTTCATTTCGACCCAAACACCATGTTAATTAAAGGTGAAAGAATTTCATCGGCTGATTTTGTAGTTTTGGATGTCATTTGGTAGGGGGAACCGTCTAGAGATGCACTCTTTGAGACTTCTCAGAGATGCTTAAAAAATGGGCGTGATATTTGGCTCTGACCATGAGTTTCTTCTCCATATTTCCTTGTCATTATGAATCTAGCAAATTGTGGCTGGAAACTGAGTTGCTAACTCTTTGCATTTGCGACGCATCTAGGGATTCCCACAACATGACATGTCTGCATCCGACGGAATGGCAATGCATATCTGGACAAGAGGAAGTGATTTCCGAAATCGTTTCAATTTGTCCGTTGAAAGATCTTTCTTTCATTATTGTTCAGTCAAACGTATACTGGTTTTGCTGCCGCTTGAGATGTTATTTTCAATTTGGGAATATGCCTAATGTTGAATTACCTCGAGTTCATACCGAGGATATATGGATATTTCTTTGCATCGAGTCTGTGGAGATGAAAGCTAATGTTTGACTGGGAGATGCAGGTCCTTGTCATCTTTTGAAATGATATACAGCTTTTGGTGGTCTCTCAAACCGGCGAATTCTAGTTTATTTTTGCCTAACAGGTAAAGCTGGTTGATCGATAGGGTTGCATTAATAGACCTTTTTCATGTGCATGATGGTGGTCTTCCTCCAAAACACCTGCTGATGTCATTCCGATGTCATTCCAATGTCAGCTAGAGAAGTGGTGTGGCATGTGTATAACAGAGGAGGTGCGTTAGGAACTTAGGATAACCGGATCAGGTTGGTTGGAAAGTCAAAAATTTCAGATGCTGATGCTGCTCGGATCATAAGGGCCGTCGACAGGTAAGGTTAGGCTCGAAACTTATCCAAAACTTGACTTTCATATTCTCTTGTCTATATCAGTGATTAATGCCTGTTAACCAACCGGGGAGGGATTGCTAAGAGCCACAGAACAGTCTGTTCTGTCTAGAAAGGCAACATTGCACTGGTGGTGCGAAGAATGCCGAAGTGCGGACTCAAGGTTAGTATAGTCAGCATCTCGTATGCCCGACTCAGAATGCTTTTCCTCGTGTTTTTTCATGGAAACACACTCCTCTGTCATCATTACAAGACCTTTTCTGGCAGGGGTGTTACGGAAATGCAATCAGATTGGTTAAAGGGTGTCATCAGAGTCATGACACAAGTCCATCTAACTCAGTATAGGGAGGGGTACTTGGACAACTCGGGTACAACAGCTGGAATATCCGGTTGGGATCAAAGTTAGAATGCGGAAAAACAGCCAAGAATAGTAAAGGACTTGTGGTCCCGTTGCAACCTTATCTATGGACCTGTTAATGGAGGTTTTTGTAGTGTTTCTTTAACTTGTAAAGGCCACACTGCCCATCCTTGGACTTTTTTCATTATTAGCTCCCTCTTGTCCCACTCTGCCTCGTTGTTCTAGTCTCTTTTTCCTCTTTCCATTCCAGCCTCATGTTCAAGCCCACTCTTCACAGATATAGAAACATTGCTCACCTCATGCCTGCCTGTGTGCGCGAATGTTTGAACACCCATTTGTATTGCGTTTTTAAATTGCGTGGCATCTGAGAATTCGCGAGAACTGTCGAATTGTTCTGGTACTGTTCTCCATGCATGCGCCGAATATTTTATTCGGTGTCGAGAATGGCTCCAGAATTGGTAAATGCAAAAGCGTGACCAAAGACGGTGAAGATCCTTTCAGGATCCTTGAGAGCGATGCACAGCGGTGGACTGCCCTCTGCCGCAACTGTTTAATCAAATGGTCCATATGGATTCATCTTATCCTATGGATACGCCGAAAAGCGAACTGTCAGTCCTAATCTCGACCGGAGTCCGCCGTAGCATAGACCTTCATAATTGAGTGCTGCTTTCGCAGGAGGCGACCAGCGTTGAAGGAAAGTGTGCAATTCGGACACCGGCTATTCCGTCAAAAGACCGTCTGACACGTAAAGCCATTCGCCCTCAAGTTTCATCAATTATCAACCATTGCCACTGTGGATAGGACTCTCTTGCGCAGTCACCTCGAGCAAGGAAATCTCAATCGAGAAAAGCATGGATGTACGAGTCATTGCTGAGGGAACCATGTACTGTGTTTGGGCCTGGCATTTTTCTTTTAAGTAGCTGCCAAAGCACAAAGAGTCGAGGAATCAATTGAACTGGAAGCTAGCAAAGCTTAAAACTTTGCATCTTCTCTTAGACCGAGCATGTTCTCTTACCATGGACATTTTTCGACAGTCTTGTCGCAGCGGCCCTCGTTCATGATACATACGGTGAGGCAACCATCGTCCCAAGAAGAATCCCAACACTTAACTTCCTGATTTTTCGCCTTGGTTCTTTCGGCGATGCGCGATATCGGGAGAATATCTCCGTTCGCAATCATCTTAAGGCAAAGCGAGAAACTTGATGATAGATAAGGAGGATAACGCAGGACCACCAGCAACTAAAAAGCTACTGGCCGTCTCGATCCAGTTGCAGACAGCACAGAGATGGATGCCACGGATGGGCAAGATCGGTCCGTCGCGTGACGTGGGCTGGTCGGGACCCTTCGACGTCCGAGGGGGGAAGGAGCGTGTGGCCAATGGCATCGCTCACATGCTGGAACTGTAGCGAGACAATGGGAACCATCACAGCGAGAGGGAAGGATGTGGTTGTGGGTGGCCCAGAGAGACTCTTGGAAAAACAGAAGTTGATCTTGATATGCCACCAACAGTAAGTAATTTACCAATTCTACCAGGGGGGAGGAACTAGGAGTTGAAGGCTTGGTTGCAGATTTGGAAAGGAAAATAAAGTACCTGATAAGAGAGGGCGGATGGGTTTTAGAGACCCACGTAGAATTTGCGCCTCAGTAAGTAATTACTTGTCTTGAACTAGAAATCCGGACTACTAAACCTGCCTTAAAGGTCTTTATCGGGGTCCTCGTGCCTTGATAATAACCCAGTTGGGGGACGGGATTGAAGAATGTTAGCTCATAAGATTAGTTGGGTGCCTTAGGAAGTTTGGGCAACCCGACCCTATAAAAAGTTAAAAATCGCTCCTTTTAACTCCATTTTTCTCACTCATTCATTGCCCCCACCCCTTCTCTCTCTCTCTCTCTCTCTCTCTCTCTCTCTCTCTCCACTTCACCTGCAACCTGGAGAGGTATGTTCGTGCCCCCACTTCATAATGGTCACTGAATTTTCCTTGGCTTTGGCTTTTTGAAGTATCCATCAATCTGAGGTGTGCCACACATCCATCCCTATAGAAAATGGCCGAGTAGTTTAGGCAGAAATCGAAGCTTTCTCTTTCATTCGGTATTCAAAAATCTGTTCTTTGACAAATAATCTGACATCTTGTTGAGTTTCTGTTGCTCTGGTTTCTTTGCTTTCTACAAGCTTCTTCCCATTTTCCCTTGTGGAAACCGAGTCTCTGCTAATGCATCGTGCCTTGCTATGTATGTTGTCTGCTAGATACAGATGTGATGGGAGAGAGAGGAGCATACTCTGAGTTTGAGATTTCAGAATTTTGAGAGCTTTGAAGAAGGCAATCCCTACTCTGCAGGGTCGACGCAATGCCGGTTCCTCTCGTTCCGTATCCGACTCCGCCGACGACACCTTATACTCCTCCGCCTGTGAATGGTACCTTCTGATTCTTTAGCTCCTTCTTTGATCTTGGGAAGACTCTAAGTATGCCCTTCAATTGGTTTTTCAGAAAATGGAGTTTAGAGGATGGCCTCTTAGGATAGAAAACTGCTAAAGGGATAATAGGAAATCTGGAAACTGCTGCAAGAAACCTCCAGCTTCATTTTCATAAGTTCAGGACTAATCGGTTGTTGATCTCCGTCTGATCATCTGAAAAAGTCTTACCTTCCTGCTTAACCATATATAATTACAGGCACTGTTTGTTTCTGGAGACACGCTTCAATGACAAATTAATGCCAATCCGAATGCACTTTGTTGGTGGTCAGGTACACAGAGCCAGCTTGTCTGTTCTGGGTGTAGGAATCTCTTGCTTTATCCGGCAGGAGCGACCTCCGTTTGCTGTGCAGTTTGCAATGCGGTCACTGCAGTTCCTCCTCCAGGTACCTTTTTCGGCTAGCAGCTTCAATCAATTAATCCTCTCAATTATGCAAAGCAACTGGAAGTCTGGAATAACGAATTAGCATCTGTTCATGCTTGAGTCATGACAGGCACAGAAATGGCCCAGTTAGTATGCGGAGGCTGCCACACCTTACTCATGTACATCCGAGGAGCGACAAGTGTACAGTGCTCCTGTTGTCACACGGTCAACCTAGCCTTGGAAGGTATCGATCATCTATGAATTCTAAATGTCATCACATGTTGAGTTCCCCTTGTTTTTGAACTTCGATTCTTCAATATGTTGAAACGGAATGTTCCAAATGCTCATTTTGATTGGTAATGCTTATTGAGGGTCTGATCTCACTCCAAACGGGTAATGCAACAGCAAATCAGGTGGCACACGTCAATTGCGGGAACTGCCGGATGCTCCTGATGTATCAATACGGAGCACGGTCGGTCAAATGCGCTGTCTGCAATTTTGTTACATCAGTCGGTGTGAGTCTCTCATTTCGTTTTCTTCTCCTGTCTTTCGGTGTCTATCCTTTGAGATACCCTGTAATTCTCCGCCGCCATTTCTGCCTATCCCGTTAGACTTCGCCGCACCTTGTCAATTCCTGGTTTTTAGATGTACATGAGTTGTTCAGCGAGAAACATCTACAAGTCAAGCACCGGATAACCTCAACCTGTTACACAAAGGTATAACTCGGGTTTTTTCCTTGGATGTTGCAGGCTTCGACAAGCACACCGGAACAGAAGTTCAACAGCTAGAATTAGCAATAAACCTACCAGTCACAGGCCTCACAGCTCATGGTTACAGAACTTATATTCTATCAATGCCGCCACTGCACATCATCACCATCAACGCAAGCAGAGGAAATCCCTACTAGTTTAACTTGTATAGAGTTAAAAACCTTTTTTTCGCCGTCGCGTGATCTTTCTGTGAATAAGCAATTTCTCGGCTACTGGCAGGTTCGGGGCCGTATGAGTCTAGTACTTGTAATGACGGAGACTCTTCTCTTCAGCTGTCAATGCATTTGGATAAAGAGAGGGAAAAAGTGAAAAACTTCATTTTCCAATCTGTTCACTTTAACACGGTGCTAAACATGTCTTGAAGCACACGGGTACACAACCTTATCCTCATCCGTTATCCATTTGAAATTCAACTACCAGTTGAAGACGAAACCAGGTGCTCATTTTCAAATGAGAAGACAAAGTCACATGATAAAACCTGTCTGAATGAATCGATCCGCAATCCCAACAACACAGTTTTGGGGCAAAAGCACTTTTTATCACCTCAATTTGTGGATTTGAAACCGAGTCTCATCGGATAGGTGATCACGCACAGCATCTCTTTCCAGATGAAAACGTGTTTGCGCGAGGATCACGGCCTTAACCCACATGACAAAGCAAGTTCGTGTCAACAACATTGATTAGTTTGATGTTTGAACTACATGGCTGAATCCAGAAAACTTGAAAACAGATGTTACGAGGGGAGAAACTTTTGGAGGTAGTTGAAGACCAAAATGATGTTGACTGTCCGATCTACATCGGACGGTTAAACAGCTGCTGATCTACATAGTATGACTATGGATTCAATTTAATCCCTAGATTATCTAGTTCAGGGAATTAAACTGTACATTTATCAGAAGTTTCAGGGCCTGCCTTGTACAACTAAAGTTTCATGAACTACGTTACACATTGAGTGAAAATTCAGAGACCATTTGCAAGGAAGATCACGATTCCAAGGTAGAACCGGGAACCAGTTTGGTTCCATGTTCAGGGATGCATGATAGGTTCATATTCCAAAAAGTTGGGAAATCGGTTTTGACAGGTAAATGCTAGGTCTCTGGGAACGTATAACCCAGAATAAGTCTTTGTGTTTTTTTTTCCATGTCTTCGCACGCTTTTGTTGCATTCCATGGTGTCCAATGATTGGTATGTACTATGGAACCACTAGTCTAAGCTTTTATTTTCGGTGATATCCATGATTGAAACTTTTACTTTATTAATATTTTATCTTTTTCATGTGTCTAAATATGAGTTGTAGTAATTGAATTATAGAAGCAAATGATAGTAATTAGATGAGATAATAATTAATCGTTCAATTAAGAATCCATGTGAAACCTAGAACCGACCTGGGAACTTGTAACGGGGTATGTTCTAGATTCCAGAGTATGTAGAGTAGGTTTCAAGTACCAAAAATTGAAGAATCAATTTCGATGAGTAGGTTCCATGTTCCACATGGAACTTCAACCGACCTTGGAATTGCTTTCCCCTAAAATTTTGTGTCATTTTTCCATATGTTTAGTGAAAAGAGATGCCTTGGATAAGGTATCCTCCACACACTTCATATCCCGTGACTGTTGATGAAAATTCAATTTTTAAGAGATACAAATACAATCTAATTTAAAAAATTTCCCGTAAGTCGGAAAAACACAATTTGCTTCGGGATCAAACGTCAATTGCGATGACTCGATAAACAGCTCGTTAGCATAGACATAGATAGATTAAAACCTTCTAGAAACACCATGAAGCTTTCTTCTCGTATGACTCACCGATTTTAGATGTAATTTTTATTTTTTTCCTTTCCCTTTTTTTTTTTTATCGATGGTCAGCAAGGGTTGGCCGCGCCTAGGCACCAATGAGGCCTACCCTCGCCAGATTTGGCAAGGGGAGTCCCGTCCCGACAAGGCCGACCCCTGCCTATGGCTAGCGAGGGCAGTCTCGCACAAGCAAGGGAAGCCCTTGCCGGCCATAAGCAAAAAGAAAAGGAGAGGAATAAAAATAAAAAATAAATTCGGACGGCCCCATATGTTAATAAAATGAAAAAGGTTCAGAATTAAATTGATGTAATTAAAATATTTAAATTTAAATTAGTATCAATACAATAAATCTTTAAAAAATTTTGGGTACCTTCTCCTTTTAGGAGCACCAAGGACAAATCTTGATCGGTGTTTCATGGAGGCGTGCCTAATGGCGTCTTTACTTTTTCTCGAGCGCGCCCACCAACCAGAGCCACTAACAAGAGTCATCAACGTTAGCTAATTAACACGATCCCTACACGTTTCTTCAACCTTATCTTAAGAAAAAGGGAGAAATGATGGTGATTTGACAGAGGTTTTTGGAAACCCTAAAAGCCTCAAGAGAGGTTGACGAGTGCCCACGCGAATTGCAGTTTAGTTGATTTGCATGGTGAACGTAAGATTCAATTGCATTGATATCACTTCAGCCTTAAATATTTTAATTGAATAAATTGAATCTTAATTTTTGTTTATATTGGTACAACTTCAACCCATCTTGCCAATTGTGGCCGGAGCTCGCTGGTATGAAAATTTTTGAAAATATTTTAGCCATTTTTTGAACTTTTTTTTTTATTATCATTCTCTATTCCTTTTGTGGCCCTCACTAGTCGCGGGTGAGGTGGCCTTCACCTAGATTTGGTGAGGATCGCTGGCCAAAATGAAGGGATTAAAAAAACAAAAACAAAACAATAATAAATAAGAAAATAAAATAAAATAAAATTGAAAACAAAAAATTTAATAAATTCGAAAATTATTAAAATATTATTAAAAATGTCTACGTCATCGCCAATCATGCTACGTAAGATGGTCAGCGTCCATGTCGGCAAAATTCATTCAAAATTGATCGAATGATTGTATTTGTACAAATGCAAAAATATTTAGGACTACATTGATCCAATTAAAAGTTTTAGGATTGAATTGAGAGAATAGTGTCAAAAAATTTATAAACTTTTTGCATTGATGCCAATTTAATCATAAACCTTTTATTGATGTCAATTCATTCCTAAATCTTTTGCATTTGGGCCAATTCACTCTAATAATTTTATTAATGTCAATTCAGTTCTAAACATTTTGTATTTGTGTCAATTCAGTCCTAAACCTTTTGCATTTCTCTTAATTGATTCAATTTGGTCAAAAATTCATTGACGTGGACATTGATTATTCTATGTGGCACGGTTGGCACTGATGTGGATATTTTTAATATTATTTTAATAATTTTAGTGATTGAGAAAAGAAAAAGAAGAAAAAACCAAAATATTTATTAAACAAATTATTAAAAATATAAAAAAAAAATATCCATATCAGCGCCACCATGCCACGTATGACAATCAACGTCCACATTAGCAGAATTTTCGGCTAAAATTGATGGGATTGACTCAATGCAAAAGGTTTAGGACTGAATTGGCACAAGCGCAAAAGGTTTAAGACTGAATTGACATCAATAAAATGTTTAAGACTGAATTGACATCAATGCAAAAGGCTTATGATTGAATTGTTACTAATATAATAGGCTTATGACTTTTTTAACACTTTTTCTCACTGAATTGATACTATTATAATAAGTTTAGGACTTTTTTTTTTACACCTTTTCCGATGCATGTGTATCATCAATGCAAAGCCGACGTGGCACCTCATCATAGCAACTTGCGTCAAACCGCAACTTGCGGATTGAGGACGAAGAGAGGGTGTAGTTTGGTCAAGCGTCGCCATTGTTTGACTACCCAATATCACTTTGGTGGTTCGGTGTTCATATGATGTTGACTGTTGAGGTCTGCTATATGTACGTGCCAACCCTCGTCCATGATTCGGCAAAAGCGTAAGATTGTAAGATTAGCGGATGGTTAACCACGAGAGAGCTTTCGTGTGATCTTCACATTGAGAAAATTACCAAAAAAAAAAAGAGAAAAAAAAACCAATTCGATCTTAAAATTTTCAATTGGACTAATTTAACCCTATTTTTTTTTTTTTATGATTTTTCAATATGGCCCATCCAGCCAACTTTTGCATGCAATTGTTGTCAACGAGGATGTTTGTCGTCATACGTGGCACGACCGGTGCTAATGTGGATATTTAATTTTTGCATGTTATAAAATTTCTTTAATATAAAAGAAAGAAAAAAAGATTTTTTTTAAGAAAAATAAAAAAAATTCCAAGTCAATGCTGACCATGCCATATAGGATGGCCGACATTTATATTAGTGATTAATGACTAAAATTAGATGGAATGACGACATTGGCAAATGTGAAAATGTTCAGGACTAAATTAGCCAAATTAAAAAGTTTCAGACTAAATTAATATCCATATGATAGATTCATAACCTTTTTTTTTTGTCGTAAGTATCCCTTTTCACATTAGTATGTCACCTCGTGAAAGAAGCGTTGCAAAGTATATATGCTTCGCATCAAGTCAAGTTTGGATGGGTCATAAATGGTCCTACCCAAAAATATATTTATTGAACCGTTTATGACTAATTTATTGCAATGCAAATCTATTGACTCATATCAACCCATAGCCGACTCGATTTATATTTCTAAATCAATTCTATATTTAATCCAATCTAGGAATTCTCATATCTAAACTGAGATGAGAGTGCGTCGCGAGTGAGCGAGCGTGAGATTAAGTGAGGGCGAGAGAGAGGGAGAATGAAGAGAGAGAGAGTCATGGATGTGAGTTGTGTCACGCCCCGAAACCAACAAGAAAAGGGGAAATGACACGACCATCATACCCGAAGGATGCAGCCTCAAACACAAACCTACTATCAAAGTACATAACTTAAATTATCGCGACTCAACTCAAATCCAAAATGCAACTACCAAAGTTCCCCGTTGATATCGCTCTCGGCCTACAAGTCACTAACCGAAGAACCTGAAAAAGATTGGGAAATGAATGGGGCGAGCAATCACAGTTCAATGAGTACTACATCTCTTCTAAACAGATTGAGCAATCACTATGCATGTATAAAAAGCAATACCAAAAACCCACACTTTAATCTCAATAAATATATTGTACATATCAAATTAAATTTGAGTTGTTTCATTTCAGCAGAGCTTTGCACAAGTAAAAAATACTCATTTAATCACCATCATAAGCTAAAATCAATGGTCAAGTCCATGTGCAAACTAAAAATCTCAGTATTATACATTTAATCACCATCATAAGCTAAATTTCGCTAAATTTAGAGTTTCAAGCCCGAATTTGAAAACCATTTTGATTGGATGAACGAAGGGTGCAAACATTTACCGAACTTTGCTAATCGTCTTGACGAGACATCCATGGTTTGTCCGCGCAAGAACCCCTTTCCTTTCTTCCTCCTCCTCCATCTACTTCTTTCTTTTCTTTCCCTTTTTTGTTTCTTCGGCCGTCTCGGTCTCCCTCTTTCTGCTCCTTTTTCCTGTTTAAGAGCAGCTCCCTTAAAAATGGGACGAGACCTCCACTTTCTGCTTCCTTGATTTTTCAACCTTTTCTTTTCGCTTCTTTGATTCATTTTTTTTTCATTGTCAAAACACGTATTTTACATTTTGGATCTAAGTAAGTTGTAAACTTATTTATGATCCATTTAACACTCATGTTATGTTTAAATTCATTTCTGACCCATTTATTGAATATATCTAACTCATTTAACAACTCAACCCATAAATGGATTTATGATCCATTTTGACAAGCCTATTTTGCACTATTGTGGAATAATTTTAAATATCTTGGGTAAAAAAACGATTTATAGCCACTAACACGACGAGACTAGAACACGTCAATGAAGAGAGAGTTCAACAAATTCCTCTTTTATAATAATGCGAACAGCAAATAGTGAATATGGCCAAATACAAGTTCTAGGAAAAATCTCAAATGATGGCCCGAAGTGTCCTTATTTTCTTAAATAAGGGCATGAAATGGTTTTTATTTTAAATAAAGGCGTAAATTGCTCTTATTATTTGAAATAAGATCATGAAGTAATCATAACTGTTTCAAATAAGGGTCTGACCTTGCCGACTGCCCCACCTATCGAGGGAATTTTCATCAAAATACAATATTAACCTAATTTTTAGTTAAATTAATTTAAAAAATAAAAAACATAAAGTTTAAAAAAATACATGTGGGAGACTACCCTCCTGTCTGTAGTTTCTAGTGTGGCAGTGGCGGTGGCCGGTAGGGTTGTCGGCGCCTCAGGGAGGGCTGACGACCCTATTGACTAGAGGTGAGGGTAGCTATGAGGGAGGGTTGCAGCTCTCAACTAGACCAAGGTGAGGGCTGCAGACCCTCTGCTGGACCCCTCTCTCAGCTTTGACGAGGACTAGTAGGCCATGTCTGCCTCCCCACCGCAGGTGGGACGGCTTCCACGGGCGAGAGGTACCCTCCCGCTTGTGTTTCTATTTTTTTTAATTGTAAAAAAATAGATAAAGGAAAAAAAAAGTAAATAATTAAAAAAAGTAAATGAGGAAGATGCCCCTAATCAACCATTGAGAGGCCCTTTTTTGACACCGATATGGCCGCTTCAGGCTCTTATTTAAAAGGGATATGTTCAGTAAAAGTCCTAAAACTTGTTAAAAAAGTGCAATTGAGTCCTAAAACTTACAAAATATGCAATCGAGTCCTAAAACTTGTCAAATTGATGCAATCGAGTCATTCCGTTAACACCGTTAACTTAACTAACGGAAAATGCTGACATGGCAAGTAAAAATTAATTTCTCTCTCCTACGTGGCATTTCTTATTATTTTTCGTTTTCAAATCTTATTTAAATTAATTAAAATATCAAGAAAAGGCTAAAAATTTATTTTAAAAAGCAAAAACAAAACCAAAAAAAATAAAGGAAAGAAACAACAACCGCTGGGTAGGCCTCGCCGGTGAGGCTAGGTTGCCACACCCCATCGCCAGACCTGGCCGAAGGTGGCCGGCGAGGCTTGCCTGCCCGGCTCGCCCTAATCTGGGTTTCCTCAATCCAGACCCAGATTTGGGTTCAAATGCAACGAGAAAGTCCATCACATCGCCAAGGACGGAGATGTGCAGAAAGAGATGAAGTTCAATCTCTACGTTCATATGCTTCAACGCAGATCTGGGTTCATATGCTTCATGGGCTACCTTATGGAAGATAAAACGCAACCATCCAGCTGAGGTTTTTTTTTTTTTTTTTTTCAATTTCCTGGTTCACCGCGGATGTATCTTTCTGAGATTGACCGTGAGGCAAAGAAGCAACGAAATGGGAAAAATCTCTCTCTTTTACCCCCTGCAAATTCTCGACAGACCCACCTCTGAGAGTTTGAGCTCTTTTTCCTTACCAAAAAAAAAAGTTTGAGCTCTTTTCGTTTCTTTTGACTGTGATTCATGGGTTGGTGAAAGAGAAGGCGAATGGAAGAGGCACTGAGAGATAGAGTAAGAAGCGTGAGGCTTTAGTGCATTGACAATCTTCTTTTCCATCACGTCCTTTTCTCGTTGATGGACTTTCTCGTTGCATTTGAACCCAGATCTGGGTTTGGGTTGAGGAAACCATAATTGGGCGAGTTGGGTGGGCGAGGCTCGCCGGCCCTCGCCTCAGGCTAGCGACGACCGGCCACCCTCGGCGACCTCCGTCGACTGCTCTGACATTGGGCGGCGGCGGCGGCCTAGCCTCACCGGCAAGGCCTCTGCCCAGCTGCTGTTCTTTTCTTTTAAATGTTTTTTCTTTTTAAAATTAATTTTTAGTCTTTTCTTGATTTTTAATTAATTTAAATAAGATTTAAAACGAAAATAATAATAATAAATACCACGTAGGAGAGAGAAATTAATTTTAAAATGTCACATCAGCATTTTTCATCAGTCAAGTTGACGGTGTTAATGAAAGAACTCGATTGTATCAATTTGACAAGTTTTAGGACTCGATTGTACCTTTTGTAAGTTTTAGGACTCAATTGCACTTTTACAATAAGTTTTAGGACTTTCACCAAACATATCCCTATTTAAAACAGTATCCAATACATATTTTTATTTGAAGTAATGAGGGCACTTCAAGCTATTGTTTGATAAAATGATGGCATTTTGTGACCCCATTTGAAATTTTTTCCAAGTTCTATGCTTAAACTTGACTATTTTGATATATATCAGTTTCCTTATAGCATTGAAAAATTGAACACATCCGCATGAAAGCGAAATCATGTCTTAAGCTGAAGCCGGCATTTAGGCCTACGGATCTTAATTTCCAACTCCAAAGAGATCCTACCCTTCCACACTGCAACGGCTCTTTCTCTGGCCTGCACGCACTCTCATGAAAGTGACATAATTCATTAATGGAAACCCAACAACGCTCCTCTTCCCCTCTTCTTCTTTTTCTTCTTCGCCTCTCTACACATTCTCTCTCTCTCACTAGCCGTTCGCTGCCCATTTCTTCTCTCAACTTCTCTCTCTCTCCCTCTCTCCCAAACATCTTGTGACTCTCAGCATAATCTCATAATTTCCAATCTCCCCATGGATTGCTTGGTCTTGCCGGTTTCGATACTGAGAAGGCGGTCCACGGGCTCGAGGCTGGGCTACCGGCCGCTCTCGAAGGAGGCGCTGGGCGAGCAGGCGGAGCGGCCGGCAGTGAGGGTGGTGGTGGGCAAGGAGAGGAAGGAGTTCCTGGTGGACCCTTTCGTGCTGGAGGAGAGCCCTTTCCGGGTCCTGATGGATTCGGCGAGGAAGCGAAGAGAGGCGAGGGAAGAGGAGAGGGTGATTCTGGTGGATGTGGACTCGATCTTGTTCGAGCACATGCTGTGGTTGATGCACAATGATTCCACCTCTTTGTTCCAGCTGAATCTCAAGGACATCATTGACTTCTATGCTCAAGATTTTTAGAGAGGGACATCCATTACAGAGAAGAGAACTATTACAGATTAGGGTAAACACTGATTGAGCTTGTGGGTTTTCCTTTGTTAAATGCGTTTTATGCAATCAAAACACATATACATCAAATACAATAGCATTGTGTTGTTCTGGAGGTATAGAATTTCTGGTCTTGTTTCTCTTTGATCTGTTTAGGCTTGAGTTTTACTTCATCTTCTTCAAGCCATTCGTTATTTATTTATTTATTTATTTTTTGGGGGAGGGGTGTTTATGTTCTGGACCTCTGTTTTGTCCATGTGATGGGCTTTGTTTACGGCCCAAGATAATGAAGGCCCACCTAGATTGAGGTTTCGTTGAAAGTTAGGCTGGGCCAAAGAACTAAAAGAATGGGCTCTCACAAAAGAATGAATAAAAAAGGGGCTGAAGATTTGTCACCAATAAATATAATGATCTATGAATTTTATGCTTGGGATCCAAATGGGTAACATTTATGTGACGGAATGACAAGCTAGGCTGTCTAATATGGTCAAAAAAGGAAAATTCTCGACCAAATCATCTCAAATAAGGACTTGAATTCCTCGCTGGCCGGCAAACAATAGACTATTCCGACAGTCGAAGAAGGGGTATTCTAGTCAAATTAAGGAACTGAAGCCGTTGGTGATCTCGACCGTCAGATACTCTTTTTCTAATGACTAGAATAGTCACATGCTTGCCGACAGGCAATGGCCCAATTTGAAACGATTTGATAGCTTTAGGTCTTATTTGAGGCATGGTCCATTCGGAGCTCTTTTTTTTTTTTAAATGACTTTATTTCGGGCTCTTGTTTGAAATTTTTCTCAAAAGAACACCAAATCACGATCAAGAAATGAAGCTTTTTTTTTTTTTTTGGTCGGATGTCGAGAAATGGAGTAGAATGTTTTATTCTCAAACCATTTCTCTCTTTAAGGAGTTTGGACTTCCACATCAGAACCCACGACAGGAACCGAGTCTAAGAAGCAAACGAATAAAGAAGAAGCTAATATAGAGATCGACAGATTAATCAGAAAGTCAAACCGAGATATCAAATTTATGGCCTTCTTTCTGACCTTTGAGGTATTCAAAATGGAGGGCGGGGAGCTGAGTTTCTATCCCACACAGCAACAGGAAGATGAACATTATTAGTGTTGGCCATGTTACGATTGGACGGAAGCTTCTAAACTTTCAAATGTTATACATTACACATTTAAGCTCTCATTATGTTACTCCTTCGTTTTATTGCATGTGCAATGCACATGACATTTAAGGCGTAAAAATGTATTTTTATCTCATTTTTTTAAAAAGGAAATCTCTCTTGCACTTTTGATTTCTGTTAAATTGGAAAAAGAAGGAAAAGGGAGAGGAATAAATGAACTAACATATTAATATCAAGAAATATACCGTAACTACATTAAAAATAAAATGCATTGAATTTAATGAAAGAAAAAAATTCAAATTGCAAGAATTAGATACTCATTATGTTAATTTGAATTGCTAATTAAATTATAAAAATGATTGATCAATGAAAAACTTAAAAATATTACCTACGCCTTAGATAAATCTTATCCTTTTATGAGTTGAGGGATCATTTCCTTTTACAAAAATTCTTAAATATTTTGTTAATAAATAATTTTTCGTGCCAATTACCCCTTTAAATATCATTGTCCTGGTTTTTGGACTTAAATAAAAGAAAAACATATATTTTTATTCAAATCCTAGAAAATTATAAAAAAAAAATTGTACGTGAAGATACGTGTTACTATTTGAGTGTAGTAAACAGCTTCATAAGTTATAAATTTAAGCAATAATTAAAGTGTGTAAGCCGCGAAGGATTAACAGTTGTAACAAGATAGACATTCCTAAATATTGTGTAATAGTTGAAAATTCGAGGCAAACATGTACTACATCTAAAGCTCATGGGGGTTTGCATAATCTCCCCTAATATTTTTTTTTGGTGGAAATCTCCCCTAATATTAACTATTAGAATTCGTGTGCACCGCACGTTTGCTGCATGGGAATTTTACTCTATTGAATTACGACTTGAAAGTATTTTTTTTTAAACATAGCTTGAAAGAAATAAATTTGAAATACACAGCTCACCACGAAGTACAACAAAGGTCAACAAAGGTTTAATGTTGCCTCTGACTTCTAGCATAATCAGCCATCAGGGATTTACCATTCTTTTTGGCAGAGTTATATGTTCTTTTTTATGGGATTTATCGCAACCGAATCAGAATGATCAAACAGAGAATCAAGAAAAATTAGACGACGCACAGTTTACCCAGGTTCACCCCAGAATAGGGCTACGTCCTGCAAAGAGATTTCACTATGATATTCGGTTTACAGTCACTCAACTCGTTACAATGATCAGCATAAACGAGCAAAATATATATGTCATAAACGGGCCCAAAACCTAAACCTAGCGAAACATCTATTAAGCCAACGATATACGGGTTAACTTAAATAAACGTCCAAACCCGTTGAGGTTTCGGGAGCAGCGCCCGCTTGCTCACCGGCGAGCGAGGCAGCAGTCCGCTGACCGGGCAGCGGGACACCCGTGTCGGGGGCGCTGCCCCCGAACCCCCGCATCCCGCGCGCCTGGGTCACGTGTCGTCGGATAACACTTTGGTTTCCCTAAGCTCACGTGGGCGTACCCCATGTGAGAAACAAGGGTCCCCGAAGTATTCGCCAACTCCAACACTTTTGACTAGTATATCTCATGTAATATATGACATTACTAATGTGGTCATCAAGGAAAACTAATTTATATTTCATATGTCCACGACATAATATGATCATCAAGGTCTCAGCACAACTAAATTGATAGCAATATGGCATGATGACTTGAAGCGTGAAAAGTATTTAAGAACCTCGTTATGACATTATGGTCAACCGTTCGGGTGCGCTACTTAACCAATTATACTATTAACTTGAATTCATAGTGGTGTAAAATATACTTCGTATTCTTCTCAAACTATTGCAATGATGCCATTGTCAATATTAACTTCACCAAGTTACTTAAATGATAATTAGGTTTTCTATATAAACCCCAGTCAGACTACATAAGATTAAAGAGATCATGATGTGATTATTGTTATCATTTGAACCAGTCTAACCGGCCAAAAAAAAAAATCAGTTGGGCAACAACGAAATTATTTATTCAACATTTTTCTTCCGGGTAATGTTGGTTATGAATGTCCCAGTTTATGATAAAGCTGTTAGCTTCATTAAACTAGTAAGGATGTGCCAAGATTAGTGGGAAAGAAGAAAAAGATCTGCTTAAAGAAGAAAGTTAGTAATAATCAATGAACCCCATATGAGTTGCCATCATCATTGGAGTTGCCTTGACCACAATCACTGCCACACTGTCCACATAACCATAAACAAATCCTCGAAGATTCAAGTTATTGATTTGATTAGCGCAAATCGCATATGTTTATGCTAATTGAAGAAGTTCTTAGGAAAACTCGAGAACTATCACTCGTTGTTTATCTTCTATAACAAAGGGTTAAATATGTTTATTCTCATATCTAAAACTGAGTTTTATGTTGTGCAGTATGCTCTATTTAATCTAGGACGGCATGTTTAGAGCAACTATCAAACCTCTTTAGGGTTCCAAGAACGTTTTGTTTGCTTCCTCCCATATTACAACCTTATTATCCTCAATCTAACCAAAGTGAAAATTGTCATCGAAAGCATAATATAACCAGAAAGGTCGCGTTAAAGTGCTGACTCACACGTTCTCTTCTTCGACCTAGCTTGAAATTTTGAAGAATTTCACGAAGGCCTAAAGCATCAACAGGAATTGGAAATTATCAAAGCAAATCTAGAGCTTTTGTTTGGCAGCTGATTTTGTGATGATGCTGATCGATTCACCCTCCACGAGCATAGTCTTGCAGTTAAATAAAACCTAGTCACCAGTCAGGCTTAAACACATGAAATGTTTGTCTCTACTCAATGTCTTATTAGTGACACATGCAACCGGCTTAAATCTTTCATGGCAATCAATAGCTCCTGTGACGCTTCATATCGATCATGCAAATTGAAAATCACTTGAGGGAGAATTATTTGTGAGGGAGCATATTCTGCAGATCATTAAGGAATCAAATTCAATCCTTATGAGATAAGCACTAATTATCCTTTCATCAATTGGAAATTTCTAATGTTTGAAGAGAACATTAGAGGTACAATGAACCATACATAGAGCAACTCAGCAGCAATCCAAGAAGTGGAGAATAAAGACTTTTGAGCACACTACACAAGTGCTAACAATATTTAAGTGCACTTCCTATGGAAAATGTGTGTAGAACCCTAAATATATTAGTGAACCTAATGACCTCATTCGCAAAAAGGCTAGAGAAGGTGGATCGTGAATAGGATGCGATGTGATGGACATGGTTGGAATTAGCTTCCTTTTGGACAATTTGATGCACTAAATAAACTAATGTGATTATCCTAAGGTAAAGAAAGCAGTTGAGACTGATCTCTTTCATTTATTTCTTTTGCTAAAAGAATGGAGTACATGCCATTTTCTTTGAACCACTGAACCTCGAGGAGTTTGCGTAGGGTTTAAAAGGTTACAAAATGAAGCTTAATTTTTTGATTTTGTTGAAGGGAAAAAAAAGTAAGTAAAGGATGGATAAAACCGATCCCAGTGCACGAAATAAACGGTCTAGTAGAGTGAGTTAAGGCATAAGTAATTAACTCTGGGTCATTCATCTTGTCCTGAAGTTCTGCTACAAACACCACCAAGAATGGCAAAAGAGACTAAACCAATAACCTAGAGAGATAGATAATATTGCTTATGTTCACATAAAAAGCGACCATTATTGAAAATTAGATCGACCATCAGTGTAAAGAAAAACTTATAACATTTGCCGTTGGATGGGTGGGATGTGTGTCTAGAGTTAGTATTGTAACCGAATTCTTTCGCCCGTAAATAATCCAATAGTGAATGTGTAAGTTGTTTCTTTTACACCTGCAATGGGCCTAATAAAATAAAGCCAAAAATTAAGGATGATGAATTCGAATCGTGCTGTGCTTTGTGCGCCTATACCCACGAGACATTTGTCCAAATAACTGAATATGCATACAACGTTGTTTATGGATTTTCCATTAAAGAAGATGAATGAAGGAGACAATAAGTTGTTCCTTAACAAAGAAGAGGGTAGGGTCATATGTTATAGGTGAACTCCAAAAGAATGAAATTCTTATTCAAAACAAGTCATAAAAAAAAATCCGGGTTTCGGAAATCATCCTTCAGTAATGATTGAAAGCGAGATTAGTACAACTATCTACTCCGCACATAATTCAAAGAAAATAATATGACGAAATACAGATAATATGATCTAGAGAATTAAGTAATGTTAAACTCTTGCACTTTCCTAAGTTGCAAATTACATAATCGTTATTTTGTTTGGATAGATGAATGGAATGTATAATCTCCTTTTAGTTATCTTATAGCATTGCCAAAGGATTAATGAGCCGACCAAGAGGGCATTTTCAGACGGAGAACAAGATTATTACAGCTGAATCCTGAAAAATCACATAACCAGTAAATCATTTGAGACTGTAAAAATGACAGTTCTACCCAATGTTAGCAGTTCTTCTCTCCTATGAGTGAGCCTCCTGCCTCTCTAGATTATGTTTTACAGTGCTGTATTTATTATGTTTGCTGAAATCAATGCACAGGCAAAACAATGACATGCCCCGAAAATTCAACAACAGTTTACGAGATTCGGACGATAATGAATGTTATATGAGCAGGAGATTGACCTAGCCAGACGTTCATTGTTTAGTATAGAAATGAAGGTTGACATAATAAAAGTCCAAATGCAATCAATGAAACTACTAAAACACATAATTAGTAAAGTTGAATTATTTCTCAAACCATTTCTCGTGAAGGAGTTTGCGCTTCCACATAGTGATCGAGAAGAAAAGACTATTTTCAGAACCCAAAAGGAACCAAATTCAAGAAGTTACAAACAAAGAAGAAGCTAAAAAAGATAAACGGAATCAGAACACCAAACCATGATCATGGCGCTAACAAATCTATGTGAACATTTTTCTGACCTTGGATGTTACAGTAGCTCTTCCCCAAATAGATGGTCACACTGCAGCTTCAACTCACCGCATCTTTTCTGTCTTCCATTTTTCTTCTCAAAATGGAGGACGAGGACCTAAATTTCCACTCCACCCGTCAACTGGGAGCTGGACAGTGTTGCTGTTGTTGTTGGCCATGTTACCGAGTGGCAAATTGAAGAACGGGAGGCCCAAAGATGGATCCGGGAACGGGTTGTGCCCACCGCTCGCGGCCGCCTGCATCTGGATCTGTTCCTCCTCCTCTAGCGGCAATCTCTCGTATGCAACATTGGTAAAGGACGCCGTGATCACGATGACCGGCCCGGAGGCGATGAGCTCGCCTACCACGCTCCCCCCAACGACTTGGCCTTGCCCACCCGCCAGAAATATCGTCAAGCTTGTGGCCCCTGGTGGAGCTGGTGGGGGCAAGAAGGAGCCAGACAGTGACAGAATCTCAAACCGCCCGTGAAGGGTCACCACGGATCCAGCCGCGGCCGGCTGCCGCAGGCTCACGTTGGTGACCGTGCCAGTCCCGCTCAGCACACAGATTCCCCGCTGCCGCCGCCGTGCGTAGGTAGCGATGCAGTCGAAGACGTCGCACCCGTTTCCAACCTCGAGAATGTGGGCCCTGAGGCTGTTGGCACTCTCTCGGGTTATGATCACGGGAGGCTTCGGCTTGTTCTTGGATCCAGGGGGCCGGCCACGAGGCCGGCGGGCAACCATGTCACCGACACCATGGCTAGTGTTGACCGCTCCAAGCTCTAGGGTTTGGTGCGCCCCCTCGTCATGATGGTCGCCGCCGGAGAATTGGTGGTTGTGGTTGTTGCTGATCGCTTCGTGACCGTCCGATTCGGACTGTTGGCTATGGAGGTGTAAATCGGGTCTCTGAAGCTGCTGGTGGATGGTGAATCGAGAAGCAGTGCCTAAATCCAAACCGGCCATGCCCACATCAACAGGGAAAAACAACAGAAAAACAAGGAGCAAGGAAAAACTATTAAAAACTTTTAATATAAAGAAAATTTCCTTAAAAAAAAATCACTTCTGGGTATTTTATTGTGAGGGAAGTGGGATATAATTACATAAAGTAAAGAGAAAAGGAAAGTGACTGAGGAGAGAAAGAGAGACAGATTTGAGTACTGCAACACAGATTGAGTATGTAAAAACCAGGACAAATATGAAACAGCTAGGTCAAAAGAAAGAAGAGGATAGGAAGGAGGATTCAGATGATGAAGAAGAAGAAGATGGAGGAGGATGAAGTGCAGGTGAAGGAAAAGGAAAGAGGGGAGAGAGAGAGAGAGAGAGAGGGGTTCTTCAAGAAAGAGTCATTTCTAATTCTCATACAGCCCGAAAGTTGAGATATGCACAATAAAAAATTTTCAAGTTGCGTTACCTTTCTTTATATTATTTTAGAGAAGAAGAGAAGATGACGAGGACACTCTCGTTGCTAGCGCGTGAAAGATTAAAAAATAGTGGGTTAATACCATAAAAAATCCCAAATTGATATATCTGTGACGAATTTACTTCGATTAATTTTCGTTAAATTTTACTGTCAAATTGATGACTTAGATCACACGTGTGAATTTTGTGATTTTTAAACTCTATTTGTTACATGTGTAACAATTTTGAGTTTTTTTTGGTATTAATCTAATTAAACAAAATCTAATTGAAGGTAAAAATTGTCATAAGTGTATCAGTTTAAATATTTTTGGTGGTCAAAAAATTAGTTTATGACAAATTTGTAACAGCTAACAAGTGCAATATTTAAGGTCTTTCGTGGTCAAAAAATTAATTTGGAGTAAATTTGTTATAGTTAATACCAATTTGGGGGGTTTTGGTGTTATTAACCCAAAATTAAAATAGAAATGATCTTGACGTTTAAATCGGGTTAATACAATCTCAACTAAACTTGAAGAATTTGAAGGGTGGATGGAGAGAAATAGTGGCGTGTACATGTAAATCATTTGTTAATATCGCTAGTCAAACCATCGTGGAACTAAAGAAATACTTTGAGTAAAATGCGATTTAATTGGAAGTCACACGAGAAAGTTGAGTTGATGTGTGGACAAACATATTTTCGATATGGACTCGCACGTTGGTCAAACTATGCCTCTTTGAAATGCCAAATTTGACTGCCTGCCGCATATTCACATGTGCTTTTTGTGTTGTTGTTGTTGTGTGTGTTTTTTTAAGTTCCGGAAAGGTCAAATTTGACATGTCTTTTACTCAAGCTGAGAATAATTACTTTTGCAGCTAAAAATTTATTTGATAAGCTCGTTGTGAGTTATGAACAGCAAATAGTATGCTAATTATTTTTAATTGGGTGATATCGAAAATTTTACTAGCTTAACGTTTTAAAATGTTCGGCTGTAAATTAGAGTAAGAAACCTTCTAATTCTTTTCTTTACATGCTACTATAATTGAACTTATATCACAGGTTCGGGAGATGTTATGCCCAACTCTCACGGTTTGCCTATTCATCTGTACCTTCGATCTTATTAAAAAGTTCAACCAAAAGAATTTAATCTATTGGTGGAGAGAGATCACATGTATATAAAAAGCATATATACTCATGGACAAGCAATGCAAGGTATTTCAACACCCCCCTTGTGTGCAACCCAGGTTAGGAATGGCATGTGACATTCGACGAACGAGGCCCGCACAAGTGAAATAAGCTGGGACGAAATCCGATTGTGATATACTTTTAGAAAGTCCAACTAAAAAACTTAATCTTCTAAGTGGATGGAGATAACATGCATATGAATATCATATACATCCCGAAGACAAATGACATATGTCAAAGACGAAAAGTGATGATGCTGGCCGTCGTAGAAGAGAGAGAACATGTTTTTTCTCCGAATTTGATTGCATTATATGAGAACCCTCGCGAAAAAAAAAAAGTATATTAGGGTCTTTTTATAATTGAGGGTTGTTTTTCCCAATAGTGTGATTGAATCTAGACCTTCATTCCACATTCTACATATGTTTTCAGAGTGATGCAATAATTTGCGCTCCCCATTTAGAAAGAGGATCGGCATCTCTTAGGGCTAATTTGGTAACAATTATGTTCCCAAGAATAGAGGAGTGGATGTTTCTTCTTTTTGTTTCTATTTAGAATCCGTTCATTAGCCACCGATCTGTTCTTAAGAACAGAAAAGGAAATTGACGTTGTCAGATAGATTTATCTTCTTTTTCTGTTACTGGTAACAAAATAACAGGAGTCAGAAAAACGTAGACTTTACCAGATAGATCCTTAGTGTACGGTTTCGATCTTCTTTCCAAGAAGTTTGGCATAAACTTTCAATTTTTTTTTTTTTTTAGCTATTCATCTGAAGAGATGCGCGTGATCATGAAGCTTGGCGAGCTAACGAGACCTTTTGTTTATATTCTTTCGAGAACTTATGTGTGGATGGGGTTAAATGATTGATGCCCCCCGTTTCAAAGGTGGCTCTTTGTGTGGACTTTAAGATGGACCAACCCGATTGCTTTAGCGAGGTTTGACCGGGTCAAGGGTTTGGAGAGACTTGCCAAGGATTTTCCTATCTTCCAATTATTTCATTTTCCTTCCGACCATGTTATTGTATCCGCATAAGCTACATGCTGCCGGTGTTGTATGGATGTCTAGTTGACAATTAAGTGATGTAATTAGCGTAATCTCGCTCGTTGGATCAACTTCATCTTGATTCATGTCAGCCAATCTGTTTTCTCCAGAATTTTTTTTTTTTTTTTAAGAGAGAGAGGAAGAAGAAAGTCCGATTCGGCAGGTGGAAGAAGGTGGTGCGGCGCGGGGGGGTCCCAGGCACCGTCGCCTTGTATTTCTCCACCATGGACTCGATCAACTCGCCTTGTTTAATCAAATCTTGTTTTCATTTTTGGCAACACTATATAACATAAAATATGTTGTGATGTAATGTGATTTTCCATCATGTTAATTGCTCGCCCACATTGACCAAATCAATTGTCTGAGAGAGGTTAAACTAATCTGGCTTTTTCAGTAAAGCAATGAGCTTAGTAGCTCGTGGCTAAGCTTTTGCTTTGGATATATAATATGATATATGAATTGCATAAAAAGGCCTTTTATATAATTGCCGTTGCTTCTATCTATCAATCTTAAAGTAAGATACGACTTAAAGTCTGGTCTTTAACTATAATGGCACTCCTGGAAAAGCCAATAAATTAGGCATTAATAGGGAACGTCCTGGGAGTAATCACGTGCTCAGAAGAATCCGAGATTGATGCAACTTTCTTATTCGATTAGGGTTTTGTCTTAAACTCTGTTTGTTTCGCGAAAAATATTTTCTTCAACAAGAAATTTATGGTTAAATTCAGAAAGATGATTTTCAATTAAAAATTCGAAAATCATTTTTCAAAATCTGACCAGATATTGGCGATTGGAACAGAAACTCCACACTTGAACACCAGAGCCCTAATGCTCATTCTTGGGTCCTCGCACCCAGGTCTGGGTCCCTAACAGTAACGCTCACGCCTGGATCCATTGAGGTTGTCCATGGAACCCAGGTGCCAATGCCCGATGCTTTGGTATCTGGGTCGGGTCCACAAATGCTGAGCACATGATCTTAGTACCCTGTCCCCAAGCTCGAGTCCACAAAGGCAGTGCTCGAGTGTCCGGCACTTGTGCCCGAATCCCTCTTGCTTGAGCCTGGTCCAACAAGGCCAAGGTCCGAGACCTCGCTCCATCATGTTTCATGCGCTCGGCCTTTGTGGACCCTAGCCTATGTTTTGGAGATTCGAGAGTGAGCACTAGAGCCTCGGGGCCAGCCTCTGTAGACCCGAGTCGGGGCGCCAAGAAGTCTTGGATGGGTACATGCGCTCTTGCTCAAGACCACGTACGTAAGTTACGATCTCGACTCCCTAGTGCCATGGGTCGGGGTCCATCGAGGTTGGCCCAGGATATTGGTGCATGTGCTTGGTTTTTCGACTAGATGTGCGCAAGTTACTAGCACCCAAAATAATGCATATGCATATTTTGAAAAAGCAAATTATTTTTTCCTTTCCAATCGACAGAAAATATTTTTTGATTTTTTTTTTCAGATTTTAACCAAACACCGGAAGATATTGTTATCCTCCTAAAAAATGATTTCTTGAAAAATATTTTTCATAGATGTAACATTTTTTGTAAATCAAACGGAGCTTTAGTTTCTTGCGACATTTTTTTTAGGTCGACGCATATTGTATTTTACAACTAGACAGATCCATCCTACAAATAACGATGTGGACAAAAACCTAATTAAAGATGACCGATAGGCTGTGTTACGCGGAACCAAGCGATCGATCAAATAAAAATAAACAGAACGAGCAAAGTAAATCGAATACCAGATGTACGTGGTTCGGTCGTAGAGACCTACGTCCACGGGGAGAGTAGCAACGAATTTCACTATAGAACGAGCGATACACGGAGATTACAAACCACACTCGAGTTACACAAACACTCTCACTATTTTCCAAGCCCCAATTACATCCAATAACCTACAAGTATTTATCCCACAATTCCTAACGAAATAATCTATCAATCTCGCAGAGGAATTAAAATACAAATCTAACCTCAAGATTTAACCGACTTCAACACTTGAATTCTTGATGTAATTTCGTGAATAAAATCCACCGAGAAAACCCTTTGCCAAGCACTCGAACAAGACGGTGCTTCCCTGAATCGTATCGACGACGACGCTCCCTTAAGTACTCATGCAAAGTGGTGCTTCAATAACTTGTGAACTTGATTCCCTTTGTCTCATGCACGTTGCATTTATATTGTCAAATTCCTTGGATGGCACGGCATAGAAAGTGGGCAACTCCATGCAACCAATCCAACTCGGATTCGGTCAACCGTGGTCTTCCCTTGACTTCCATCCTCTTTTTACGCAAAGATAAGTACAAGTCCAAGTTCTTGCACTTTTCTGTTTCATGGGCAAATAAGTCAATGCGCAATAGGGTATCAGATCTCCATAATATTCAAAAAACAAATCAAGATAACGTTATCTCTTATCCAACACCAAACAGGAAATTCAATATTTCCACTGGCGTTTTTATATATCCAATTTTAGATTTTCGCTTCGGGCTTAAACTCGAGACATATTATAACAATCTCCACCCTGGCTCGACGTTTGAGCCAAACTGCAATTACTTCACTGATAATCCGAACCATCTACTACTCTCCCAATAGCCCCAATGGGTTCAACCGCCACAGACATCATCCAAGTCTAAGCTGTGCTTGAACTTCGCCATAACCGAGAACCTCATTAGAACACCAACTAAACATGCACCTTTAACTGCTCCACAAGGACTATCTGACACAAGTTCCTTAACCACAGATAAAGCAAAATCATCGTTGCATCCATATCTGTCAGGAAATCGAAAACGTACCTTGTTAATATTAACAGTTACAGCACCCGTTGGCTCTACAGGCTCCACCTCGCTAAAAGCACCATTTGTGTCGATTACCACTCTAGTATCCGCTACCTCAAGAACTTCTGGTTGCAACTCCACCTCAAACTGAACACCGTTCAGATCCGTATGAACACTGCTATAATCACTCCTAACCTGAAGTACTAGAGACTCGTCAAAGGATACTTCTCTACTGCAAACATGTGAATTTATATTCGGGCACCACAACTGATAGCCCCGCTCACCTCATGCATAGCCATGGAATATGCACCTTACCCTCACATCGAGCTTACCATCACTTACTTGATAATAACACGGGCAACTAAACATTCTAAAAATAGAATCATTAACAATATTACCTGACCACACTTCTTCGGGAGTCCAATATCCAATCACAGTTGATGGGGATCTATTCACCAGGTAGCTCGTCATACTAAGCGCATTCGCTGGAATTCTCCTAGCCATACCAGCACTAGAGATCTTTTTACGGGCCGTCTTTAGTAATGCTCTGTTCTTCAATTCTGTAAACTGTAGTGGTTTACTGGCACTAGTGCGGTGTTTCACTATGCCCTTTTTCATGTAGAATTTATTTACCAGCTTCGAGCAGGACTCCGTGCTACTGTCAGTTCGCACATGTTTGATCAACTTACCAGTCTCCGTTTCGATCAAAGCTCTCGACCGCGTATTCCTGACAACAGCATCAAGCTTGTGCATCGGCACAATCACCCAGGCCTTCCTCGAGTCAGTCATTAGACTCTCGAACAAATGTTGATGTCTCAAGAGCGAAACTTATCAATGTCTCACCTTGAAGTTCATATAGGCTGCCATGCTTGATTCCTTTCATTATCACCAAGGCACCTCAAACAATCTTTAGAACTCTACCTCGTGAAGAATATCTGCATCCAGCTGAATATAGGGCACCCAAGAAAATTAAGTTATTTTTCAATTCTGAAATATGTCTTACTCCAGTCAATGTCCTCACAATACCATCATGTATTCTGATTTTAATATTACCAACAACCATAACATCGCATTCAGCGTTGTTTCCCAATTGCACTTTACTATTATATGTGCATTGATAAGTAGCAAACCGGATCCTGTTTGGTGTAGTATGAAACGAACAATCAGAATCCATATTCCATCCATCAAATGACGAATCCACAGTAATAGACAATACACTATCGACACCATCAGAATTTTCAGCTACAGCTACAATATCATCCGCAAATTCAACTCTAATTTCCTTAGCCCTTTCGTTTTTCAACTTAAAATAATTCCTTTTAAGATGCCCCCTCTTGCCACAATTCCAACAGATAGCACCACCAGTCCTAGACTGACTGCATCTATCCGAGTTCATATTACTTCTGCTAACACGAGTACTATCTTTTTCTCTATTTTCACCTACTAAAGCAGCAGATACAGATTCGCCAGATTCTCTTCTACGGATATCCTCACTCAGAATTAAATCTCGAATCTCTTCAAACGTCAAACTTGTTGACCCAGAAGAATTACTAACAGCAGTAACAGTAGTATTCCAGCTATCAGGCAATGAGGATAACAGAATCAAATGACATACCTCATCTTCAAAATCAATATCAACTGAACTCAATTGACTAACGATCACATTGAATTCATTGATATGATTAGCAACTGACGCACCTTCGCTCGTCTTCAAATTAATTAGACGTCGCATCAAATAGACCTTGTTAATCACAAAGGGCTTCTCGTACATATCCGACAAGGCTTTCATCAAACCTGCAGTGGTCTTCTCTTTGACGATGTTAAACACAACGTTACGAGCCAACGTCAGCCGAATAACACCCATCGCTCGTCTATCTAGCAATTCCCAATCGGCTTGCTTCATCGTATCTGGCTTCTCCCCAGACAAGGGTGTATGCAGTTTCATCTCATACAAATAATCTTCAATCTGCATCTTCTAGAAATCAAAATCTTTCCCCTCAAATATGTCGATTTTCACTTTACCTTTTTCTGCTGCCATCGATTCGCTTCAACTCAAGCAAACCTGGCTCTGATACCACTTGTTGCGCAGAACCAAGCGATTGATCAAATAAAAATAGAAAGAACGAGAAAAGTAAATCGAACACCAGATGTACGTGGTTCGATCGTAGAGACCTACGTCCACGGGAAGAGCAGCAATGAATTCCACTATAGAACGAGAGATACACAGAGATTACAAACCACACTCGAGTTATACAAACACTCTCAGTGTTTCCCAAGCCCCAATTATATCCAATAACCCGCAAGTGTTTATCCCCCAATTCCTAGCGAAATAATCTCTCAATCTCGCAAAGGAATTAAAACACAAATCTAACCTCAAGATTTAACCGACTTCGACACTTGAATTCTTGATGTAATTTCGCGAACAAAATCCACTGAGAAATCTCTTTGCCAAGCACTTGTACAAGACGGTGCTTCCCTGAATCGTATCAACGACGACGCTCCCTCAAGCACTCACGCAAAGTGGTGCTTCAATAACTTGTGAGCTTGATTCCCTCTGTCTCATGCACGTTGCATATATATTGTCAGATTCCTTGGACGGCACGTCATAGAAAGTGGGCAACTCCATGCAACGAATCCAACTCGGATTCAGTCAACCGTGGTCTTCCCTTGACTTCCATCCTCTTTTTACACAAAGATATGTACAAGTCCAAGTTCTTGCACTTTTATGTTTCATGGGCAAATAAGCCAACGCGCACTAGGATATCAAATCTCCGTAATATTCAAAAAACAAATCAAGAGAACTGTATCTCTTATCCAACACCAAACAGGAAATTCAATATTTCCACCAGCATTTTTATATATCCAATTTTAGATTTTCACTTCGGGCTTAAACCCGAGACATATTATAATTGTTAGGATGCACGTGTGAGTTGTGGCATCCCCTGTTTATTATATTCCTAATGATCAGAAATGGTCAAATGGGTTTTGAGGCTGACTTTTGACGCAAGGAATTGAGAACTTAGAATGTACAAGAGTGATCGACTAATAGAGATTCGTGCGGATTAGGTAGTGTAGGGCCTTATGTCTGAAATTTCAAGCTTGAGGAACAAGGAAGGATCGGCCATGAAGGGTTATGCCAAGTGGCGGCATTGTTCCTTCTTGCATGATGCGCCATTGGTTGATCATGTCTAGGAAAAATGCAAGAAGGATTATTGGTTATCAATTCCAATAAAATCTAGCAAATGATTACCAACCACTCGGGGTTAGGACAAGTGGCGGAAATGTCCTCTATTACGTGAAGATTGATTGGCAGAATGGACATAGGAAAAGAAACCAATCATTAGTTCTAGTTCCATCACAATAGCCGACCATGAAGGACTATACCAAGTGGCGCCTATGATCTTGTTGCATGAAATTCTATTGGTTGGATGAACTTAGGGATTGATGGTAGAAGCAAGACCATCCATTGGTCTATTGTCATATCAAAATCTTTACCTTGGATAAGGAACCATTAGGATGCTAGACAAGTGTCGACTTTGTCCCTCCTTGCATGAAATTGCATTGGTCGACTACTTCTTGGGAAGATGCAAGAGAGACCATTGGTGAGAAGCTCCATCATGATTGATCACCAATGAGGGTAGGGCAAAGTGGCGTGTGGTCATTTGGAAGAAGAGGATGAACAACAAGTGTCACATTGTGGACTCCTTGATACATGCAAATAAAAGGACTCCTCATCTTCTCCCTTCCCCATTGTCGACCAAAGCTAGAGAAAGGAGAGAGAGAGAGAGAGAGAGAGGAAGAAGAGGCGGCTCGGCAATTCCACCATTGAAGCAAGGAAGAAATCGTGAAGCTCGGACAAGAAATAGGCAATGATTCCTTCAATCTTATCATAGGATAGTTGTGTAATGTATAAATGTGATTCTAGGAGGTTCGAAGTAGGAGCTTGATTGTGCTATTTCGGTTCGGTGAGCTAGATGAGAACAGTACAGTCTTTATTTCTGTTCTTACGTGCAAATAGAGATGAATTCGAGTCACAAGGCAAGTTCGGAAGTTACTTAGTGGAGAATTGACTTAGGATATTGTGAATATAGCAATGGCTAGTTTGTTAGAAGAGAATTAGGGCCGAATAACCTATTGCATGCCGAGTTGCTCTCGGTTCATGAAGTTTGGTTTCCTTTTCTGTTCAGCGTGTTGATTGAGGTTAAACCGAACCATTTGCTTGATCTTGTGCCATTTAATGAAGTGCCAGGTCTGGTTAAGGATGAGTCTTGAGTGATTAGTTGATTAGAGAGGAAATGAGACTGAATTGCAGGTTAAGGACAGAACCTATACTCTGTTTCTAGGACTAAGAAGCAGCTATGCCTCTAGTTGCCATGTTGTCACAAAAAAAATCTGTTTGTTCTACGTTTGGTTGCGTTGTCTATCGTGGGAACATGTTAATACGTTTCCTATAGTCGTGTGGCTAGTCAAGTAGAAGAGTAATGAGCTCGTTTGGGGATCAAAACCGTGATTGACCGAATGACTAAAACAGAATGGCCTTGTGATGTAGAGTGTCAAGGAAATGGTCCATCCGCATTATGCTATGAGGAAATTTTTATAATGAAATTGAAGAAAATCTTTGCACTGATCTTTGAAACTGAGTCTTGGTTGGTTTACTTGCTTGATAGTGTCGTTTAACAGTCAAGTTCCATGACTAACCCGAGAGTTTCGAAGATAGGAAGTGGTAGTTTCTTGGTCAATGAAGCTCTTTTATAATGCCTTGCTCAATTAAACATCGTGATGTTAATCCTCATGTACTTATATGCATGCTTATCTGTCGGCCTGGTGTTGTTACATCATTTACAGTAGTGTCATTGAGAATTTTATGCTTCATGGCCGAGCATGCATTGGTACATGATACCTGATTGATATCCGATGAGATATGTGGAGTATTTGCTCTTCAGTGCACTGAATCGAGTTGACGCCCCTGGGCTGTGTGCGGGGATTTGTACGTACTTGATGACCCTGAGCTGTGTGCGGGGTAGAGTCATACCATGCGTCGAGGATGCCCTGGAGTAGGGGTCGCAAGTCATTGGGCTTGGCGATGGTTGTATAAGCGAAGAGCATGTCCTATTCATGATATTCTGACATTTTTGCATCCCATGATTCTTGATTGAATTTTGAAATGCTACTATGCTATACTGTCACATGATTGTTTTATAGTTGTCATAGGGAGTCGTAGGACCCCTATGGTGAGATTGAATGTTTTCTTGCTAGTCATCGCGCTAACCCACGTTTGTGGATATATTTTCAGACTAGCATCCATGGCGGCAGTTCCCAGACGTTTCGGAGTTCCATATGATTATGAGTCTTATTATCGTGACATGATACATCTTGATGTACCGTATCTGAAACTTGTTGTGCATGTTCATACTATGTGGGTCGATGAGGGAGAGCCTTCTTTGACCATATATCGTTGGTGTGCTATCTATATACGAGTAGGTAATAGACTAGTAGGTCCTTTTTCCGAGAGTACTTTCGATGCACCCCCAGCTCCTGTCGAGCCTGCAGTTCCTGTACCTCCTGTAGTTGTGCCTCATCCACCTCCTGCTGCTGCTGTTGCTGCTGCTGCACCCATCCCTCCTCCAGAGCCTTCTATACCAGAGGTGTACGTTCCGCCGCCAGAGCCACTTGAGGAGCCTGAGGTCGATGAGATGTTTCCTTCGTACCAGTCCGAGGAGGATTGAGGACTGGAGTTAGTCTTGGTGACTTTTTGTGTAGGCGACTACGTAGGTTGATGGAGTAGTTTTTTGGCCATCCCAGTTATGCCTATGGATCGACGACCTGAGTCCTTGCTTGTATATATATATGAACTCCCATATGGTCGTGCGTTTTATTTTATAAATAAAAGTTTTAGTCCTTATATTATGCATGCCTCATATTGCTTTCTAAGTTATTTCCTATTGAATATTGTCTTGTAGTACTTATGGCCTGTGGATCATAGACTATAGTCTATTGATTATTATAAGATTAATCTCTAATTATCGTTATTAGAGACCTATTACCGTAGGGTGGCGGTCTAGGACGCCACATGAGTTGTGTTAGAAAAGTCTCACATTGGAGAATTAATGCGGTGTGGAGCAGTTAATATATCCAAGTTGGCGCATAACTCATTGGCTTAAACTTTTGAGTAAATGTGGGTCCAACTGGATATATTGACGGGCTCCGACTTAGGCTCCCTCTTGGCGATCTTCTCGGCAAAAAGTATTGGACTTTCGCTGCGTGCACCCAACAAATGATATCATAGCCGATGGTTGATTGGTGAGCCCCTAATCTGTTCCGGGGAATATCTCAAGAAGGAATCTGGTGATTGCGTCTCAAGAAGGAATTTGGTGCCAACGCGATTTTCGGACCGATGGATGCTGTGGTGTAGCAGTGCGGGCCCGATGGACGTTGATGGAGATTCAGATTGAGATGGAGCCAACATGGTTTCAGGGCCAGTGGACATTATGGTGTAGCAACGGACCCGATGGGCGTTAGTAGAGATTTAAGTTGAGATATGTTGGTGCGGAAGGATACTTGGATTAAGGAGGAGCAAACCTAACACTGGAGCTCACACGTGAGGGGGAGATTGTTGTTAGAAAAGTCCCATATTGGAGAATTAATGTGGTGTGGAGTAGTTAATATATCCAAGTTGGTTCATAACTCATTGGTTTAAACTTTTTAGTAAAGGTAGGTCCAACTGGATATATTGACGTGCTCGGACTTGAGCTCACTCTTGGCGATCTCCCCGACAAAAAGTATCGGATTTCCGCTGCGTGCATCCAACAGGTTGGTCATCAACTTTGGCATTGAAATTACCGATTATAAGCTAAAATTAGTGGCGCGAATTATCTTTCGTCTTTGACAAGAAGGCGCGTCAAGATGGGGGCGTCTGATCCATGGCGTCGGAAGCAGAAATTACAATCGTCAAATCTAATCATGGAAGTAGCAATTAGGTTTTGAAACTCCATGCAACCGATAAATCTTTCGTCCAAGCAACTTTTATTGGTACCAAGTGTCTTCATGGGTGCGTCTAACCAGAGTGCTGTGGAAGGTTAATCCAATGATTACTGTTCTATAATTTACATGTTACAGTTCATGCTAAATCGTGGACAAAAGATGAGAAACCAAAAAGGAAGGACGTGATCAGTACACATGATTCAAGTCTTGAAATGAGCATTAGTTCAACACAAATTCTTGCAAACTCATAGAGGTCAATCTTCAGGAAAAGTTTCTAAGGTCTTAAACCTTTTGCATTGTTGTCAATTCAGTCATGAATCTTTTAATTGTGTCAATTTAGTACTAAATCTTTTGCATTTGTGTTAATTGAGTCAATTCCGCCGATTTTGGCTGGAATCACTCATGTGGACGTCAATCGACCTATTGTCGCGACCCGTCCGAAAATCAACGGACGCGGCTAATGGATTACCGATCGCGGGTCTCGAATCTGAAATGTGGATCGCGGGCCTTAGATCAGCGCGGGCCCTCCCAGGCCCATACCAAATCGCGGCGGGAGTATTTTTTGAGGGATTCGACGATAAGAGTCGATCGCTTTCGACCTTCAGTGTGGTCGTGGTGGTATGTGCAACTTGTGCATGCATTTGGAGTCGCCACCGGTCTTTCTTGGAGGGTAGACCGGAAACCTTACTGACCGATTGGGAGAGATCGATCAGTTCTGCGGAACCAGAGATTTTGGGTTCGGGAACTTGGTTACGTCGGTATCATTACCAACGCCCTTTCGGTACCTAACGCGAGTGATTTTCTTGACTAAGAGTTCATGCAGGCGCAATTTTGGGTGAGATAGGTATGAGTCAGGGTTTCATGCAGATTGGAAAACTGGTCCTATCAAATTACAGTCAATATAATGAAAGCGCAAGTCAAGTGCGTAAATAAATCGTGTCAATGCATATCAATTTCAATCATTGGCCTCCTAGTATAGCCATAAGGGCTTGGGGAAGATGTGATTTAGGGCTAGGGGTGAAATGGGAAGATTCTGGGACAATTAGCCCGAAGGGCAAAATTGTCATTTTTGGAAGGTTTGGATACCGAATTACCCAAAATATTCCATGGCCAGTTGATTGTGGCCATTTCCCATTTTTGGGAATTTTTTGGAATTTCTTGATTTTTCTTCAATTTTTGGAAGACAATTCGCCCAAAGGGCGAAATCGTCATTTTTAAGAAGGTTCGGGGTTCAAAACACCCGGGATGAGCCTTGGCCAGTTGTTTGTGGCCATTTCCTATTTTTTGGGATTTTCCTGGATTTTTTAGAATTTTTTTTGGAAGACGGTTTGCCGGAAGGGCAAAACCGTCATTTTTGGAAAGATCTGGGGTCAAATGACCCGGAACAGGTCATGGCCAGTTGAACGTGGCCATTTCCTATTTTCTGGAATTTTTTTAGAATTTTTCTGAATTTTTTGAATATTTTTATGATTTTTCATTTTTTATTGATTTTTTGATTATTTTATTATTATTTATTATTTTTTGAATTTTTTTAAAATATTCAAAAATGTTTTCCGGGCCGGGTCAAACCCGGCCCGCGCCTCTCGGGCGCCCGGCCCGACCCTAGGGGTCGAAACCGGCCTAAAACGACACCGTTTTATTTTTTTAAACATTTTTCTATTTTTTACAATTTTTTTGATTTTTTTATCTATTTTATTTAATTATCCGAAAATTCCCGGATCGAACGGTCCACGATACGCCACGTGTCTTCTCCGAGCGCGTCCGATCTTGGGCTAGATCGGACGATCTACGGGGTGCCACTTGGCGTGATCTTGGCCATCGGATCAAAATCATCTTTTTATATTTTCTGAAAAATATCCTCCCATCCGACGGACCAAAACGCGCCACGTGTCGGACTTCGGTGCGTCTGATCTTGAGCATGATCGGACGACTCTCAAATCGCCACTTGGCACATTCCTAGCCCTCAGATTTACATTTTTTATTTATCTGAAAATCAATTATTTATTCCGAAAATATAATTTTTTTATTTTTTAAAGGACAGGATCGCGACACGTGGCATAACCACGGCCGTCCGATCCTTTTATTAAAAAAAACGGCCCGGTCCCGCCTTGGCTGACGTGGCTGCCGACGTGGCAAGCCACGTCAGCCGTTGACCAGTTGACCACCGGCGATAGCCGCCGGAGAAGATGATGAATAGTGACTATTCCGGCGGCTATCGCCGGAATTTTCGCCGGAGACCCCAAATCTTACCCGAAACTCAGTGTTTTTCCCTCATTCCTTCGGCATTTGACTCCCTTAACCACCCAAATTAGTGTACGACTAAAACATGACATCGAACATCGTCAAGAAGCCCCGAATGGGCGGCCACCGAACCGACTCCGGCGAGGTGGATTCGCAGAAAAATTTTGAGCTTTAAAGTCAATTCTGGACGTCAACATGGCATACACGGGAGTCAAGGAGACCTGCCTACGGTCGCTTGAGGCTCGGCGACCGCCGAAATCCCCCGGTCGAGCTCCCGGCTTGGGCCGCAGCCGGCGAAGCTCGAACCGCCGCCTTCAGCGGTTCCTGACGCAAAAATAGCGGACAATGGAGCGGAGGATCGATGATAGAACAATTTCTAAACTAGATTCGCATGAAATGAAGCTTGGCAAGGCATGGCCGAGGCCCACAAAATACATAGCTCGCCTGGGCAATTTATCGAGCACATGGTGTGCGACCGTGGAGTTAGAGCTTAGAGGGGCTACCGACCTGGTGGTGGCTTGTCGACGGCGGCCGAAGCTCCAATGGTGATCAGTGAGGTTAGCTCGAGGTCCGGGAAGGTCGCTCCAACGCCGGTCTCTGTAAAAAAAAAACCCCCCTCCCTCTCGGCCTCACTCTCCCCTTTAAACCCGAGCCAGCCTCTCCCCGGTGGCCGACCGCCCGCCTCGACGCCCGCTCATTCTGCCAAAACGCGAATATTCCTCTGCTCGCTGCCTCCCACGCTCGGTTGCCCTTTTTTTCTTCCCCAAAACCGCGCCCCATCTTCCCCTGTTTTTTTTATCCTTCTCGGCCAAGTGGTCTGCAACAATGTTGCAGACCCGGTCGGACCGGGCCGGGTCGGGTCTGACCCGACCGGCCCGGTTCGACCGATTCTTTCAAATTGGACCCCAAATTGACCTATTTTCGTGAAATTGATGGCATAATCGGACTCCTTGACACATTTTCTATCAAATAAGGGTATTTTCACGAATCGATTGATTGAAATTTTATGAAAACCCCAAATTGTCCCTAGGATCCGAAAATGAATTCCACCAAATCGAAGGTCCAAACGGTCGAATTATTCAAAATTGAGCCCACCAATGGATTCAGCATGATGAAGACTATAGGATAAGGGTGTTTAATTTTAATGGGTGTGCCCGTGTGAAATTTAATTTCGAAAATCGTAAAACCGGGGACTAAATTGAATAAAATTTGTGCAATTAAGCCCTTTTGGTTAAAATTGATCAAATTGGAGGGAAAATTGACCCAATTGCACTTCAAGACTCTAGAATTCAATGTCATAGCCCATGAAAAGTGAGAATTGAGAATTAAAAGACTCGAAAAGGATTTTTTAGGCTCGTTTCGGTTTTAGGTTTGTGAAGGAACCCCCATGAATCGAGCCAAATTTCCCTGATAAAAAGTGAAAATATTAAAGAGGAAATTAAAATAAAATTTTTGAATATTTTTTGTAATTTTCTGACCACGAATGGTATTTTTACTGATTTTTTGGGTATTTTTATAATTAAATAAATTCCAAAAAATATTAAAAATTTTAGAAAATATTTTTTGTTCAAAATTGGTTCCCAAGGCTAGGCTAAGGCTTCCAAAGTTGATTTTGCAATTTTTTGACCTTTTTTGCTATTTTTAATTAATTTTAGAAATAAAAACTATAATAACGGATGGTCAAAAATCAGGTGTCAACACCTATGCCACACACCAATCAGCCTGAACCTCATGACCCTCGATTTGGCCCGCGAGGGCCGCGACATCCTCGCCTACACTCAATCCAAAAACAAACAAAAGTAAAGAAAAATAAAAATAAAAATAATAAAATGTTAAAAATTTATAAAAATATTTAAAAATATCCACGTCAACGCCAGTCTTACCACATAGGACAATTGGCTTCCACATTAGCATATCCGATCAAAATTGACCTGATGGACTCAATTGACATAAACATAAAAATATTTAGGATTAAATTGACATAATTCATTACTGAATTAGCATCAATGCAAAAATATTTTGTAGTTTTTGGACCGTTTTCCCAATTAATCTTTCTAAGGTATACCTTGCAGGTTGCAGAAGAAGTGCATGCTTTATAACAAATTAACTATTTGACACCCTTTTTTTTTTGTTGCGTTTTCTCCAACATTTGATTTAATTTTGGGAAGGACTTCGATTTGGTGAGTACTATCGGACATCCAATGACTACATAGGTTACTCAACATCCTGTTCCTCACTTGTTTATTAATTTTTTTTCTCCTAATTTTTTTTTTGGTCAAGACTAATTTGACAAGCTGCCTTTTTTTATATATAATTGACATGATGCTTTGCTTTTTTAAATGGAAAATGGGTCTTGTGGCTGGGGTTTATCCAGAGAATAAAGTATAGAATTTCAAGAGAGACGTCAATAAAAAATTAGTAGAAAGAAACCGCCCAAGATGGGAATAAAGAAAGCATAATAAACTATACTTTCATCATTGCTTAAAAAAAAAAAATTGGACAGGCGCAGATACTCTAGTTATTCTTAAATTGATTATCTAATTGCATTTTCACCTCCATTTTTCCCACTAGCATAAAGTTTACGGAGTCATGTTTTTGAATTCGCGGTGCCAAAAGGGAAAGCTTAGAAATTGAGGGTCACTATCTTTTAATTAATTAATTAATTAATTTGATAAATTATGTTCTCGATCTTGAGATAAGAACACCAATCTCGTGTCTCTGTAGTTTACTTATAATAATTGTAAGTGTAAAATTTTGTGGGTTCACTGCAATTATTCTAAAAACTTAAACTTTTCAAATGAAAGCATGATTTAATATTTTAATTATTTCATCTCTCCTGTTGTAATACTAATGCGGAAATAGCCAGGATCTTGCAAATACGTCAATGCAAAAGCCAGAGAAAATAACGAGGAACGATAAAGGACACCAGATATAACGTGATTCGGTCCGAATGTCGGTACTTACATCCACGGGGAGAGCCAGCAAGAACAATCCACTATATCGGAGAATCGGATTTACAATCGCTCAATACGCTCGTGTTTCCCGCACCTAAATTATACCCAAATCCCTAGCTGTTTACAAATCAAACAACTCACAATTGGATATTATAAACTCATGCAGCACAAATCAATCACCGTGTTTTGAGCTCCTCGTTCGACAGAAAAGAAAACGCCACCAATAGAGCCTCTGACCTCTTCGTTGTTCGTCCTTGCGAGAGACTGTGTGGCTGCGGCCTCTATTGTGCGGTTTTCTTCTGTTTCGTTGGCTCCCCTTTTTCTTTTGGCTATTACGGCAGGCTTGATTATATGAACCTACCTCTCGAAAGTCTACCCCCTTTTATACGGCTGGTGCAGAGAAAGAAACAAAGGCAAACCATTCTTTTATTTTGGGCCCACAATATAATATATATAATTGACTTATATATATATATGAGTCCCCCAAATTTTTCCTGTTCTCATTCGGCCAGAAGCTCCGCACAAGAAAAAACCGACAGATTCACGATGACAACTCCATCAAAATCTTGCATATCTCAAGATTTTATATTTCCATAAATTTCAAATTCGAGACATACTTTAACAATTCTTCACCTTGGCTCGACGTTTGAAAACCAAACCAATAGTGCTCATCATACATGCTGCTCTCCCATCGCCCCGAAAGGCTATCACTCTCTACAGACGCCAATAGTGCTCAAGCAGAGCTTGGGCTTCGCTAAAGGAACATGCTTAGTCATCATGTCCGCCGGGTTCTCTGCTGTCGCTATCTTCTTCACAACAACTTTACCCTTAGCTAATATATCTTGGATGAAGTGGTACCTGATATTGATATGTTTCGTCCGCTCGTGATAAATTGGATTATACGCCAGAAATATCGCACCTTGGTTATCACAGTGTATATCAACACTTTTCTGATCAAACCCAAAGTCCAGGAGCAAACCTTGTAACCATATCGCTTCCTTCGCTACAAAGGTCAGTGCCATGTACTCTGCCTCAGTCGATGACAAGGCCACGTGGTCCTGTAAGGACGCCTTCCAACTAACTGCACCACCTGCAAGCTTAAACAAGTACCCTGCTAAAGATCTGCACTCATCCAAGTCACCTGCATGATCAGAATCCACATAACCTGTGGTTTCACTGCCATTACTGTTCCTCCGGTACACTATGCATACGTCTGCTGTCCCCTTCAAATATCTGAGGATCCATTTCACAGCTTCCCAATGAGTTTTACCAGGACGCTTCATAAAACGACTAACTATACTGACAGCTTGTGAAATATCAGGCCTAGTGCATACCATATCATACATAATACTACCCACGGCACTAGAATACGGAACACGGGACATATGCTCCTCCTCCTCCTTAGTCTGCGGCGATGACTTAACTGAAAGTTTAAAGTGCTTCGCTAATGGTGTACTTACAGACTTCGCTGACTGCATATTAAAACGTGCTACAATCTTCTCAATATATTTCTTTTGAGACAGACGTAATAATCCAGCAGTCCTGTCACGCAAAATCTCATACCCAAATTTTTTTTTGCAGCACCTAAATCTTTCATCTCAAACTCAGCACTCAACTGCCTTTTCAGCACATCAATATCAGACATATTTTTCGCTGCTATCAACATATCATCAACGTATAACAACAGATATATCAAAGGCCCATCATCCAGTCTCCTAAAATAAACACAGCTATCCATCTGACTCTTAGAATAGTCCTGACTAGCCATGAAAGCATCAAAGCGCTTATATCATTGCATAGGAGACTGTTTCAGCCCATACAAAGATTTCTTTAACAAGCAAACATGATCTTCCTTACCCGGAATAGCAAATCCCTCTGGTTGCCTCATGTAAATCTGCTCCTCCAACTCACCATGAAGAAACGCCGTCTTTACATCAAGCTGCTCCAACTCGAGATCCTGTGCAGCAACTAAGGCAAGTAAAATACGAATAGAAGTATGCCTTACCACAGGAGAAAACACTTCATTGTAGTCAATGCCCTCCCGTTGTGTAAACCCCTTCGCCACAAGTCTCGCCTTATATCTCGCTGCCTCGACACCAGGAATGCCCTCTTTCCGTTTGTAGACCCATTTGCTTCCAACAATCTTCTGGCTCTTGGGTACTTTAACTAGTTCCCATGTCTGATTCCGATGGAGTGATTCCATCTCTTCACTCATAGCCCCTAGCCACTGCGACGACTCAGAACTAGCCATCGCTTCAGAGTAAGACGAAGGCTCATCTGTCTCCACCTCGTCACCTACAGTCAAAGCATAAGCAATATCTGTATAACCATAACGTACCGGTGGTTTTATTTGCCTTCGTTGTCTACCCTCAACTAGAGTCTGCTGCGGCTGTACTGATTGTTCACTATCACCGACTTCAGGAATTGTGGCCTCATCTGCAGTCTCAACATATGTTACCTCCGAGGTCTCCGGAGTCTCCACCTGAAACTCCACCTCACTACTGACACCATGATCTGTCTGCTCTGCTGGTAGTGTCCCAGGACTCCTCTGTCGAAGCATTGCAGTCTCGTCGAAGATCACGTCTCTGCTGATTAGAAAATCGGGTGATCTGGGATCAGTGCACCACAGCCGGTAGCCTTTCACCCTATGTGCATAACCCAGAAATATGCACTTCTTCGACCTCGGCTCAAGCTCAGGACATCAGAATACTCGTAATCCGGAGTAATCAACAGTTTTCCCCGACCATACTTCCTCTGGAGTCTTCCACTCAATAGCAGATGATGGAGATCTATTAACCAGGTAACATGTCATGTTCACTGCTTCGGCCCAAAATTCCTTGCCAATTCCAGCATGTGATAACATGCTCCGAGCCCGCTCAAGTAGAGTTCTGTTCTTCCATTCTGCCACGCCATTCTGCTGTGGTGTCCCAGGTACTGTGCGGTGTCTAACAATACCTTCTCTCTCGCAGAACTCGGTAAAATATTTACCACAGAACTCCATGCCGTTATCGGTTCTCAGGCACTTGATCTGTTTATCTGACTGCTTCTTAATCAATGCCTTAAATTTCTTGAACCGATCAAACACATCAGATTTGTGCTTTAGAAAGTATACCCATACCTTCCTAGAATAATCGTCGATAAAAGTCAGCATATAACGGGCACCTCCTTTCGAAGGAACCGGAGACGGGCCCCAGACATCTGAATGAATATACTCAACCGGTTGCTTGGTCGAATGAATACCTGTAGTAAACTTAATCCTGCGCTGCTTCCCAAAGATGCAATGCTCACATAAGTCTAACTTACTTGTCTTCTGACCCTTTAACAACCCCCTATCACTCAGCATTGTCATACCTGCCTCACTCATGTGCTCTAAACGCATATGCCATAAACGAGTCAAGTCAGAATCTGACTCACCTGATGAAACTGCAGCAGCTCCTGTCACGGTCTCTCCCAGTAGATGATATAGAGAATTCGCTTTCTTCCCTTTCATCACTGTCATGGCACCTCGAGAGATCTTCAGCACTCCACCTTCAGCGGTGTACTTACACCCGATATCATCGAGTGTCCCTAGAGAAATAAGGTTCTTTTTGAGCTCCGGTACATGCCTCACGTCTGTCAATGTGCGAACTACACCATCGTGCATCTGAATTCGAACTGTCCCTATCCCCACAACCTTGCAAGCTGCGTTATTCCCCAATAGAACTGTACCACCATCTGCAGTCCGGTAAGTAGTAAACCAGTTCCTATGAGGCGTCATATGATAAGAATACCCCGAATCTAGCACCCATTCGTCTCCTGACGAACCTGTAGTCACACATAAAACAGCCTCTGCATCACTAATGCTCTCCTCAGCAATATTCGCCACACTGACTGTGGCTTTCTGCTTATCACCTCTATTTCTCAACTTAGGACAATCTCTCCTGATGTGCCATTCCTCATGACATTCAAAGCACTTCACGCGCCCCTTGGATTTTCTATGGCGTGATTTAGACCTGCTTTTACCTCTGCTGCTACTGGACCCTCGCTGTTGCTCTCTACCCCGAATCATTAGTCCATGCGCTACATCCTGCGCCAGACTGTCATCTCGCAACTTTCTCTGCCACTCTTTAGAAAACAAAGCGGACTTTACCTCCTCTGAGGTAATCGAAGTACGCCCCTGCAATAGAGAGTCAGTAAAGTGCTCCCATGACTCTGGTAAAGAAGCCAACAACATCATGCCCTGCTCTTCATCTTCAAGAATCTTACCGACATTCTTCAAATCCATCATGAGTTTATTAAATTCATCTAGGTGGGTTCTGATAGACGTACCTTCAGTATATCTGAACTGGAACATCCTCTTCAACATGTACAAGCGATTGTTCAAACCCTTCTTTACATAGAGCGACTGAAGCTTTGCCCACAATGCTGCGGTATCCTTCTCCTCGCCTACCTCTATTAGCACTTCATCCGATAAATTCAACAGGATTTGACTCCTAGCTTTCCTCATCAACACATCCTTATCAGCATCTTTCATTGATTCAGGCAATTTAGCTTTGCCCTCCAATGCTTCTGCCAAACCTAGAGTTGTCAATAATGCCTCCATCTTGAGGCTCCACAACCTAAAGTTGTTCCTCTCGTTAAACTTCTCAATTTCAGCTTTCACCCCAGTCATAATTGCAGCAACAGAATTCCAGATAATAACCAGACAAGCAAAAGCCCCAAATTACAATCCAGAAAATCTGATCCAAGCTCTGATACCAATTGTTGTAATACTAATGCGGAAATAACCAGGATCTTGCAAATACGTCAATGCAAAAGCCAGAGAAAATAACAAGGAACGATAAAGGACACCAGATATAACGTGGTTCGGTCCGAATGTCGGTACTTACATCCACGGGGAGAGCCAGCAAGAACAATCCACTATATCGGAGAATCGGATTTACAATCGCTCAATACGCTCGTGTTTCCCGCACCTAAATTATACCCAAATCCCTAGCTGTTTACAAATCAAACAACTCACAATTGAATATTATAAACTCATGCAGCACAAATCAATCACCGTGTTTTGAGCTCTTCGTTCGACAGAAAAGAAAACGCCACCAATAGAGCCTCTGACCTCTTCGTTGTTCGTCCTTGCGAGAGACTGTGTGGCTGCGGCCTCTATTGTGCGGTTTTCTTCTGTTTCGTTGGCTCCCCTTTTTCTTTTGGCTATTACGGCAGGCTTGATTATATGAACCTACCTCTCGAAAGTCTACCCCCTTTTATACGGCTGGTGTAGAGAAAGAAACAAAGGCAAACCATTCTTTTATTTTGGGCCCACAATATATATATATATATATATGAATCCCCCAAATTTTTCCTGTTCTCATTCGGCCAGAAGCTCGGCACAAGAAAAAACCGACAGATTCACGATGACAACTCCATCAAAATCTTGCATATCTCAAGATTTTATATTTCCATAAATTTCAAATTCGAGACATAATTTAACATCTCCCCCTCACACATAGTCTGATCTTTTACCTAGTAGTTGACGTGAACATATTCAACTGGAAGGCAAATGGGGTTTGAAAAGATTTGAATTCAGGACCTCTTACTCTGATATCATGTGAAATTTTATAATGCCATTACCAACTATTTTAATTATTTTTTTAATATTTATATATTCTCACAGCAGTGAGTAACACTTAACATTGTTTGCCAAGTCAAGTACAGAAAATATCTCCACTCTATGTCCACTCCCTAACTGTTTTTAATTATTTGTATTAGTTTTCATTTATGAATGATCATCAGGTTGCTAACGAAAGCCATGTGCTGCCTCCTATATGTTCCTTTTGTTTTTGTTTTTTTGTTTTTTTGTTTTTTTGGTTATTGGTCATATCACAAGCACAGAAAAAATTGCCTTACAAAAGCAATTCTTTTTGGAGTTTCCAAATTTGGCAACACAAATTTTATGTCATTTCTGTGAACCAGCATGCCGGCATTCTTGACTTCTCATTTTGAGTTAATTTGGAAAGAGAAGGTCATGTTTTCAAGTTTAAACTCCAAAATTGGTATAATAAACGGTGTAATGGATTGTTATTGAGTGCTGGATGCGGTCATGTCGCCATATCATTTAGCTTGTCAATTTCGTCTACCAAATTTAGCATGCTTAGCTAGAGTTTTGCTCGTTTTGTAACTGTTTAGCTTGAATAATCGTTGACCAAATCAGAAAATAAAAACTTAAAATAATCATTAGAGATGAAAAGTGCATTGCAACAAATGCTTCAACCTTGGCACTTCTATATTCTTTTAGTTTTGTTGATTTTACCTATAAAAAATGGTTGTTTTCCCCTTCGAATTGTGCCTACTACCCTAAAAAACTTGAAGCTTTAGCTCTTATCCTAATTTTACTTTTAACTGATAAAAAATCTCTAACTTTAGGCGCAATCTCAATTTTACCATAAACTTTTTTTGTCCATAAAAAGTCCCCAAAGTTATGTCTAGTCCCATTTTTCCCTAAACTGTTTTTTTGTCTCATAAAAACCCATCAACATTAAGTCCGGAATCAATTTTACCATAAATGTTTTTGTTTTTTAAAAAAATCTCAGCTTTAAGTTAAAATTTATTTTTTTTTCCTTATTCTTTTTGTCTCATAAATGATCATCAACTCTTACTTGGATCCTAAATCTGTCTCCATTAATCCTCCGTCAAAATTTTCCTTAGTGATTTTGCGCTCGGTCTGCGATCTCTTGCGCTTGGGAATTTTTCATATCTTGCGGTCGGAGAGCTCGCACTCGGGAGTTTTCATTTCTCGATTTTCAACGAGAATTTATGGGCGCATGGATAATGGGGGCAGACTTATGACTCAAATAAAGTTTTATGATTTTTTATGAGTCTATAAAAAATTTTAGAGTAAAATTGAGAATGGACGGTAAAATTGGAATAACATCTAAAGTTGAGAGTTTTTCATAGGACAAAAAAAAAATAGAGTAGAATTGAGACATGATTGAAAGTTGAGGATCTTTTAGGCGACAATTTTTTTTTTAAAGTAGAATTTAAGACTAGACTTAAAATTGTAAATTTTTTTATAAGATATAAGATAGAAGTAAAAGTTGAAAGTTGTTTTAGAATATTAGAGCCTCCAAACTCGGATCCGGATCACCTGCCCTGGTGATATCAGGATAGGGTGTGCCCTGATGTGATCGTGGCTGTCCGTGATTGAACGGACGGCCACGATAAAAAAAATTACGACTGGATAATTTTTTTTTTACGGTCACTTTTTGCTCTCATCAATCTTATCCGTCCGTTGATGAACGGACGGATGTGATTGACCAGGGCACTCCCTGCCCTGATGCATGGGCGGAGGATCCGCTCGCTCCAAACTCTGCCTTATCTTGCCTGCAAACAAATAGGGTTTGCAAGAAAAGAAGAGTGTGTTCACGTGCGGTCTCCGAGTCAGAGTCAGAGGCAGAGAGGATTAAGTGCAGCGTGTGGCTGTCGGCCACGAGGCAGCTGTCCATCTCCATTGGGAATTGTTCTCTTCTTCAAAACAAAACCCCGACTTAAATTCCGGGAGTTTTCGCTCTTTTTTCTCTTTTGGAACTTTGTTGCTTGTCATGCACAAGATGATCAAATTAAAATGCCACTCTTATAAACTTAATGGACATTTCCAGAATAGGGTTTTGATGTTAGTTTCGTGTACCGTGCAGAGTTCGAGTTTAGGATCCTTTTTCACTCATCTAAATTAGAATCAACGGTGCATAGTATTTTTCAATAATAGAAAAGTAATAAAAGAGTGAAAACTCCCAACAATTTTCTTAATATTTTCCCCCTTTTTTTTTTGGTACCTCGACATGTATAATTTGTAGCATATACTAGAATTATTCCTTCGCTTGATCTTTGAACGAGTAATCAAGAAAGGAATCAAACCCTTTATCCTAAAAAAAAATTGAAGATGCCCATCTAACTTAAACATACTGGACTACTTTTTCCCCCCCTCTCTTACTGGTTAATGAGGAGTGTTTGAGTTGACCAAGTCTTAGTACCATAGCCAATCCAACAAATCACAATTTATTTAATCTACTCTCTCTTCTCACTCAACCTTTGAGAGCTTGTATACTTGATTAAGTGTAATTGGAAGACTAGGTAATGTACCTACGCAATACGCACAAACATGTTTTTTGGATCGACGTCCCATATTTTGACGAGTCTCTGTCAAACTAGGTTACAAAGAGACCCAACTCCCACAAAACTTTATGTACTTTGCAAGAAGAGAAAGTTCTTTGTGTCATTTATTTCTCGTAATTATAATCGATCTTATATCAAAGCTACATGTATGAAATAGTAAACTCGATGTAGTCCTAAGCAAAACATTGAAATTAGCCATATCCAACAACAAGAATTTGACTTAGTGGATGGCCCTACTCATTATTCACATCAATCTGCAAGATTCTACATTATATAATTATCTTCATCAAACTTGTTCCAAAGGGGAAAAAAAAAAGGATGCCCCTCTCTCTCTCTCTCCCCGCCAAGAAGGCAAGTCTTGACTTGGTGAATGGGCCTTTGATCTGTCCTTGGGGAAAGACACCCCCAGTCACCAGCTCCTCATATGTATCTCCCACTTGTCGCCATCAATATGTCCATTACATCCATCGCCGTGCGGGCACGTGCTTAAAAGTCAAAACTAAAAATGAAAATACCTAAAAGAATGCACAATAATACAATATAAATGTAATATGGGAACAAGTGCATACAGCTGAATTCTGTCCTCACTCACCTTACCTTGTTTCCGGTCTACAAATTGGAGCCCACTACCAAAAAACGTACCGTGAATTTCACTCCTCTCCAACAATTTCTTCCTCTTTGACAAAACAACACAAAATGCATGCACCCACGATCACCCTACACTTCCCTCAACCGAAACCCTAAAGTTTTACCCAGAATTAGGCCATAAATATATAATTTTTCACCATTTAAATTAGTTTTTTTTTTCTTGGTTGAAGCCATTTAAATTAGTTGAAAAACACCAAAATTGGAGTGCTAATGGGAAGGAGTATGTACTGTTGTTGATATAAAATGAAACTGCAGAAGACATTTATTATAATATTTTCATGATTCCTTCTACCCCGATAATAAAAAGCGACACATACCCATGTAAGTAGGAGCTGAGATCCCTAACTAAGCAATTTTCCTCTCTCTTTTTTATTTAAAAAAAAGCTTATATTCGAGTCATACAATTTAATTCCATAGAGTATTGGAAAAGCTAGTCCTTGGTCAAAGCACCGGGCGAGTTCAGACCTGCTTAGGCAGAACGAAGATTAAAAAAGAAAAACCTAAGTCCTCGTGTTTTGATCATTTCAAAGTGCTGTGTGATACATGACCCGGAAAAAGGAACCACGTCTATGTATCGGTTGACCAGCTTGAATTATTGTTAGCACTAGGCTCCTTGTGATTCTTCCAAGTAATTGCTCTCTCTCGCGATCTAAGTACGTTTGCTAATCCGTCGTTTACCCTAATATAATACTAACGATATCTTTTAGCTGATCTCGGTGATAACAATGCGGTCCGCCAATCATAGTGCGCGACCCCGGACACGAAGGAAGTAATTAATCACCCGTAATTGAAGCTTACATCCGAGGACCCCCCCTGTCATGATTTTGTTTAATGAACCATTACCGGGAAATTCGGGAAAAAAAATTCTTTATTAGCATTCTTGATTGATTATAGTACTACCAAACGTTGGTTGATGTGTAAACTTCACACGAAAGATGAGGGAACAGTTGCTGGTTTTGTTTTTGTTTTTTGTTTTTAAATTCCCAGTGTATGGTTATGTTAAGCTGTCAGCAATGTGGCGATGAATCATTACTTTAATCACTTGATTTTATAGCTTATCTACCTCCAATTAGATACTATGATGTCCACAAAGTTACCGGAAACAAGTGTACATATGTAGTTACCACATGGACACTGTTTTTAAGAGGATATTATTTGTTAATTGCGCACTCCTGAATTTGAGCTCTACATTTTTAAGTCTTTTCCCCATTGATCGTGAATGATAACGGATTTGGCTAAAACCTAGGATTATAGTTCGACTAATCATTATGTGATGAGCATTTTTCCTTGATTAGCTCTCGAGAAATGATTATTCTTTCTCCGTAATAAAATTATAGAATATACATTTAAAAATTGCAAAAGGAGAGGCTGAGAACAGGCGTACTTTGGGCTTTTTCTATTGCACGGAAAGATAGTTTCTTATTCAATTTGACTACTATATATATGATGAATAAATTGAGTGGTTTACTCATGCATGCCTTATTTCTTCCACTTTTATATCTCCCTTTCCTGTATTGCATTATAATAAGATGTGCTTTAATTATCAACACATACGGAACTCTTTTTAAATATTACATAATAGTGAAAACATATAAGATAATAGCCTGGAGCGAGAGAAATATATGACAACATTTCTGGAGCAAAAATCTGTTTAGTAACATAATTTTGTGGAGCTGAAATTTGTTTGGCTACACAACTTTATTTTTCTATTTCTGGATTTTTTTTTTAAAAAAATTTGCTCTAGAAGTAATTTTGGAGCCACTTGAAGAAGTAATAAATTACTTCTCTCTAGAAGTAGAAAAATCAATTTCTGGCTAGAAGTTGATTTATAGAGTAGAAGTGTTGACGTGCGCGCCCTTAACTATCACATGCTCTCGACAACAATTGCCTTCTTTTTCTTGGAACATATGTCAATATTTTATTTCTATTTTTAAGTAAAAAATGTTGTACGATTATTATTAGGTTTTCATTACGGACTTGTTAATAATGCTTGGTCTCTGGTTTAATTCTTACAGGCTTTTGTCTTTTCAAGAAAACAAGAAGCCGACTCTGGATCCTTTCGCTAGACATGTTGAAGTCCGCGGACGCTCTCAACATGTGAATAGGAAGCAATTGCACGAAATCGCCATTTGGACTATCACTATTCAACTATTCGATGGAAATCGACCTTTTCTTAAATTATTCTTTTTTGGGTTATTTGACTTCTCTTTTTATAAGTGTCGAAATACCAATTCCCCACCTTTTAACAATAAGTTTGCAAAGAAAATTAAGTATTGACACGTACGGGATTCGATCGAATCGTTTGGAAAGTTAAACATACTACCGTTTGTTCAAAAAGTTTGAACCATGAGAGGACATCATGAAATATATATTTGAGAAAGCAGATGCAGTCTCTGAAGTATACATATTGAAATTCAGAAGATGCAAGACCTCCATACGAATATTTCATGGTAGAGCTATTAAACATTTAGCAGTGTGTACAATATCATCAAACCATTCTCTTATTAGCAAAAGCAGATTATGTGACAAGAGCTTATCGAAGTGAAAGTTGTGATCAAAACATCTGCGAGTTTTTTTTTTTTTTTTTTACAGCTTTGGATTCATCAAACGTTGGAAGGAAGCAACAACTTCGATTAGACCCTCCATTTAAAAAATTGCTAACCCTAAATCCAACTTGTGGAACGCCACATTTTTAAAATCAATCAATCATAGCGCAATGTTCCCTTGTTCTTTTCAAAAAGGGGGGACCCGCACTAAACATGGAATTACATGAAACAATAACACCCACTAGAGCATAGATTCCCTGTTGCTCCATGTTAATTAATGTGGAAAGGAGATTTAAAAGGACAAATCGTGGGTTCCACACCTAAACCCTAACAGTGAGCGAACCACGTGGCTGATAATGACCGTTTTGTCGTCTTGTGATACACATTGGCGTGGGCTCTATCGTCCTCCTTGTACAGCTCCGACCTTGGATAGAGTCTATCTAGGGGAATGCATATTCAAACCTTGTATAACGATAGAACAACTTGATATTGCTCTGGGAACCCTAAAAGAGGAGGTGAAACATATAGTTGAATTGTAGAATTTAGGGATATGTAAAATCGAGATTAAAGTCGTTCCTCAATTAGCAAATTAAAACAAAACAAATCAAGGGTGTACAATATAAAGAAAAAAAAAGTAAGAAAAAGATCCAAATTTTGTCGAAATCAGTGAGCTCAAGACCATGGTATGATTGCAGAAGAATCAACGCCCCCTCCTCTCTCTCTCTCTCTCTCTCTCTCTCTCTCATGTGTTGTTTAACAAGGTCTGAAGATGAGGATGAGTCCGTCTTGTTCTGTCCGAACATGTGGAGGTGGAGGCAATGCTAGGCTGTTAAATTCTCGTATGTCCCCCTTTGGAGGGGACATTGTTCTTAAGAGGGTCCTAAAAAAGAGGGAATCAATTAATGTGCAGTTTCAGGGACCTTTTTAATGCTGGCAAACCAAAGTACAAGATGCTCGATTTCATTCATGTTTGTTCATTGCACTTCATGGATGATTAGCCTCTTTCCCCGTGTTGGCTGTGTTTTCTGGATTGCAGCTCTTATCAAGATTATCTTCCTCAAACCGTGTGCTTCCCTCCAAAATATTATAGCAAAAAAAAAAAAGTATTCCTTTGAGTATGTATGTCTATATATAGTTATATCCCCTCACGTGTTTCGAGTATTTTCCCGTTCAATACAAACCTAACACAATGTTCATAAAATTTTCACGAGAGAAATGATGTACTTCAAAAAATCAAAAGAAAAAAAGGGCAAGAAGTCGTTGCCGCTTGCCAGATGACACTCATATAACAATAGTTTTATCTTTCTATAACAGTATGCTTCCTCCAAAATATGAAGGTATATGTCGATATCTGTATCCATGAAATGTTTGGAGTATTTCCCGTTCAATAAAAAACATAACGCGATGTTCATAAAACATTCGTGAAAAAGACTATGTACTTCCAAAAAATCAAAAGAAAAAGGGGCAAGAATTAGTTGTCCGTAAAATTTTCATAATGACCTTTTGCAAAGTGCATTAGTTAAGCACATGGTCACGTGCAAGGCACGCGGCGCAAATACCAATGATTTTTGACCTTCTTGTGGTGCTAATAGTTTTTCACTCGAGTTATTATTTCTAGTACTCCCTCCAATTCATTGCCCCACGTGAGCATAGGCCCAAGGTGTGATACAAATATTGATTGGAGGGGTCCACTCCTAATCCTAAACAAATCAAGAAGATTATTCAAATGTAACCCTTTAACTAAAGATCATAATCCACGAAAGTACAAAAAAAAAAAAAGTTGAGAAAAAGAGGTTAAAACCCCTGAATCTTTGGGTCAAGAAAAAAGCCCCAGTTTGCGATAGCCCTGTTCTCTTCCAAGGTCCAGTTCAAGTTATATTGGACCGGATGAATGTCAAATATATTTCTACTTTGAAATTGAATAGAATGTTCACACCCCCTCAATCCTGTTGGCAGCAAAAATTGGGAGTCACGTGCCTATTTAAAGGCAAAGTGCTTAGTCATTTGCAGAAACAACCAAGCAATTGATCATATCACCATTAACATAAGATGGGATATGGACATGTTAAGGAGTCGATTGTCAAATGTCACATGCACGTGTCACGGGGTCGGTTGTATCTTGCGTTCCCACCCCTGTGCGCCCTTAGGAAAACCTTCCCTAGCTAGCCGACTCTCACACACGCACATGATACGAGAGTCGTACAAGTAGAGAGAGGCTATGAGGAGGAAGCACGAATGTACATTCTGAATAGTGCCTTACAATTGAGGAGATGACCCCTTTATATATACAAGTCGGAGACCTCTTGTCTTCACAGCCCTTGTCTTTTTTCCCATTGTCCAACATGCGTTGTCTTGCATGTTTGGATTTCTATGTTTTGTCTTGTATAAGTTATCCTTGTAATTTGTAAAATCTCCACCTCCCTTATTTTAATAGGGAAGCCGCTAATCTAACAGTACTGTCGTTAATTCTGGCCCCACGATTTTTCAATTAATAAGCATTTTATACAAAACACGCGGTGATGGTGTGTGGATCTACGGTCAGAAACCGCTACCAGTACTGTTAAAATATGCATTTTCCTTTTAATAGGATAGGGTCTGATTATTTTGTGGCATATCCCTAGGACGATCTTGGAGTGTTCCAGAACACTAGGGGTTGTGCCTAGTCACACGCCCGATCGCCTTGGATCATCCGTTGGCCATATCAGGTCATTCATGGGTCATTGGGCCTAGTTCACAGCTTGGTCATGGCCTGGTCCACGGTCCATCTTGCAAAGAGGGTGTTCGTAGACTCTGATACATGCATATGATTAGTGGCCAGCAATCAAGGAGAAGGAAATTTCATCGGCAAGATAGAGATAATGAATCCTGAGGAATTTACTGTTCCGAGACGGAATATTTCCTCGTTGAGTGGATAGATTTGTAAATGAGTTGGTAAATATATATTAAAAAAAAGATATCGGTGAAAAAAGTTATCGATTACTTAATTTATTGATAACTTGTGAAGATCTAATGATACTTTTTGAAATTATTGACTCTTTTTTTTATGGTTTACCAGTTATCAACTATAATTATCGTTGACTAATTTTTATTTGTGTTTCTTACTAGCGCCTTAATTTTACCAACTTCTATATGATATCAGTCTTTTATTTGAGTAACTTATCCAACAATTTCATGTTCATATTACTGACTAGTTTTGAGTTACCGACTCTTATTTGACTTGCTTACCAAAAAATTATTTATTTTCTTAATTCATCCATTTTTTTTGTCGTTTGCAACTCGTTTTTCTCTCTCTTACAAACACCTCAAAGTGATAAACTTTTATTGGGTTACCGATTAGTTTAGATACATCAAGGGGAAATGATCCAATCATTGCTAAATCTATTGCACGGAAGCCAATTCAATCCTCAAACTCATCAACTCTTGGTGCCTTACTAATTTTGCTCTCATTAGGTTACCAATTAGTTTAGATTTATCCAGGGAGAAGTTATCCAATTATTATTAAATCTATTGCACGGAAACCAATTCAATTTTAAACTTTTTAATTTTACCAATTTAGTTCTAAACCTTTGCATCAAATTTCAATATAGTCATTTTGATCAATTTTTAAAAAAATTGCTGACATGGTGATATTCCATGTAAAATGGCTACTGATGACTAGACAGTCATGTTAGCGATTTTCTTGAGAAAATTGGCAAGGACTATATTGGAATATAAAGCAAAAGTTTAGAACTAAATTGACAAAAATGAAAAGTTTATGACTGATTTGGCATCCATACAATAGATTTAGCTTTGATCGGAGAATTTTTCAGTTTATCGAGGAAAAAAAGACACCTGAAGTGCCAATATTTGTGTACGGCGCTCACTTTAGTGCTAATATATTTTTTGGATCACTTAAGTGCCAAATCAGAGAAAAAAGAGCAGTGAAGTGTCAATTCCAGCCAAATAGTAAATGTGACTTATTATTATTAATTTTTTTAATATTATGTGGATTTTTTTAAAAAAAACCTCAATCCAAATGGCGTCCACGTGACAATTTTTTTAAAATAGTCTACGTAGGCGCCATGTATAATATCTTTTTGCAAAATAAGCTAAGATATTTAAAAAATAAATAAATTAATTTTAAAATAATAACTAAAAAAATAAAAACAAAAAAAAAATTGTTGTAGCGCTGCCCACCATCGTTGGCAATGACAGGCGAGGCGTGGGGACTAGTAGGTGGGGCGGGGGTCGCCCCGCTGAGTGCTGGTGAGGGCCAACAGTCCTCAGTGAGGGTCGCGGCCTTCACCTAGATTGGGTGAGGGTCGCCGGCCCTTGCCTAGGCCTGGCCTTGACCTCCACTAGCAAGGGTCGGCCACTATTGGAGGCTCGCGACCAGGCTTAGGTGGGGGGCTGGCGACCCTCGCCAACGCTTGGTGGCGCAACCTCCGCCCCGCTGTTTAGTGGCCAAGGGTCGCCGCCTCGGCCGACTAGCCCCTACCCGTCACCTGCAATTACCGACGACTAGGGGGAAGGGCAATGGCGGCAAGGGCTGCAATCCTCATTGCTGCAACTTATATCAATTTTTTTTATATTTATTTAATTTTCCAAATGCAATTCATTTTTTAGATACTTTTTTTTAACTATTTTTTTATTTATTTTTTAGCTTATTAGGTAGAATTTTTATTAATTTTTTACTTTTTCTTATTGCTGAAGGGATCTCCGGTGAGTCACGCATGTGCCACACATGATTTCTGACGAGTGTCATTGAACTTGGCACTGAAATAATTATTTTTCAAAAAATTGTCACTTAAGTGATAAAAAAATATATTGGCACTGAAGTGAGCTTTGTACACAAATATTAGCACTCCAAATTTCCTTTTGCCATTTATCAAGTCTTATTTGAATTGCTTACCAACTGTTAATTGGCATATTTTCTAAAATTTACCAGATTTTCTACTGAGCAATGCCTTACTTACCACCCCATTAAATTTATCAATTGTTCTTGAAATTCTCCAACAAGTTTTCTGTTACCAACCCTTATTTCAATTAGTTACATATGTTTTTTGTCACCAACTTCTCTGATCTCAAATGAAAATAATTTCTCCTATCATTTACGCAATTACCAATAATTACCAATCTTTACTTAAGTGACTTATCACTTTTCTCCAATTAAGTTACTTAATAGCTAGTTTTTTTTGTTACTAAGTGTTTGAATAGCTTATTATCAATGCTTATTTATGTTGTTTAATTGATCAAATTTATTATTGAGTAACCATTATTATTTGTCTTTCTTGCTAGCATTTTAAATTTACCAATTCTCTTGCGAAGGTGCTAACCTCAGTTAGAATGATTTCTAACTTTTATCCAATTAAGTTACCGACTGATTTTACGTGACCAACCCTTCTTTGAGTTATCTACTAATCATCTATCCTATTTTCCCCTAAACTTAACCCCAAAGTGCTTTTCTTATCATTACCAATTTTTATTTACTTTCATGCCAACAATTTAAACTTATTATGTATAATAATCTTCCTTTATTTTTGTGACGAACAAACTTTTCTCCTATTCAATTATCGACTAGTCTTGAATTACAAACTTTATTTGAGTTGTTTATTATGTAAATTTATTTGTTTTGTTTAACATTTGCTAACATTCTATAGTGTTGCTTGCCTAACTTGCCAGCTTCTTTAATTTACCAACTTCTTTTATAAGTTACGAACCTCAACTAAAAAAATACCAACTTCTCTATTCAAGTTACCAACTCTAATTTGAGTTAGTTATCAATGTTTATCTACTTTTTATTTTAAACTACCAACTTCTCTTATTTATGAGAAAAACATTCTCTTATTTTTTTACAAACAACTTTTACTTGCTTTTCTTAGCAGCATCTAAATTTCACCAACTATAATATAAAATTACCAACATTTTTTGTATGACTAACCAACTATTCTCCAATTAAGTTTCCAACGAATTTTGGATTATCAACTCTCATTTGAGCTTCTTACCAAATTTATTTGATTTTTTTATGTTCCTAATTTTCATATCGAGCTACTATTTTTATTTGCCTTACATACCAAATTTCTTTATGCTTAGGCTGCGTATGGTAGTGTTTCTGTTCCTGGGAGCATTTTTTGAACAGAAATATTTTTTTGTGTTTCTGTTCCTGGCTACGATTTCTGGGAACAGAAACGCGTTTGGTAAATGAGAAAAAATTCTGTTTCTGGAACAAAAAAAGAACAGAAACGCGTTTGGTAACTGCAAGAAAATTTATGTTCCTAATTTTTCATTTAATTAAAGGGACTATATATATAAGTTAATATGTCTTTATCTTTTTAACTTAATTTTCATATATAAAATAATTAATTGATTTAGTTAAATTATATATATATTTCATAAAACAAATGCAAGTTCAACTATTAGAGGGTGTCGCGACCCGTCCTCGATTTTTCTTTTTGGGTTGACGGTCAAATGGATTACCGATCGAGCCCTCCCACTCTGTGATGTGGATCGCGGGCTTTCTTGACGCGGGCCCTCCCAGGTGTCGCGACCGGTCCGAAAGGCGGACGCGGCTAATGGATTACCGATCGCGGGTCTTGGATCGGCGCGGGCCCTCCCAGGCCCATACCAAATCACGGCGGGAGTATTTTTTAATGGGTTTCGACGATAAGAGTCGATCGCTTTCGACCTTCAGTGTGGTCGTGGTGGCCTATGCAACTTGTGCATGCATTTGGAGTCGCCACCGGTCTTTCTTGGAGGGTAGACCGGAAACCTTACTGACCGATTGGGAGAGGTCGATCAGTTCTGCGGAACCAGAGATTTTGGGTTCGGGGACTTGGTTACGTCGGTGTCATTACCAACGCCCTTTCGGTACCTAACGCGAGTGATTTTCCTAGCTAAGAGCTCATGCAGACGCAATTCTGGGTGAGGTAGGCTTGATTCAGGGTTCCATGCAGATTGGAAGACTATTACTATCAATTACCATCAATTTAAATGAAAGCGCAATCAAATACGTAAATAAATCACATCAATACACATCAATTCAAGTCAATGGCTTCCTAGCATAGCCACAAGGGCTTAGAGAATGTGTGATTTCGGTCAGGGGTAAAATGGGAAGATTTGGAGGCGATTAGCCCGAAGGGCAAAATCGTCATTTTTTTGGGAGATTTGGATACCGAATTACCCAAAATATTCCATGGCCAGTTGATTGTGGCCATTTCCCATTTTTGAGAATTTTTTGGAATTTCTTGATTTTTCTTCAATTTTTGGAAGACAATTCGCCCAAAGGGCGAAATCATCATTTTAAGAAGGGTCGGGGTTCAGGAACACCTGAAATGAGTCTTGGCCAGTTGTTTGTGACCATTTCCTATTTTTTTTGGGATTTTCCTGGATTTTTTTAGAATTTTTTTGGAAGACGGTTTTCCGGAAGGACAAAACCGTCATTTTTGGGAAGATCGGGGGTCAAAAGACCCGAAACAGGTCGTGGCCAGTTGAAAGTGGCCATTTCCTATTTTCTGGAATTTTTTTAGAATTTTTATGAATTTTCCGAATTTTTTTTGAATTTTTTTTATGATTTTCTATTTTTTATTGAATTTTGGATTTTATAATTAATTAATTTTTTTTATTTCGAAATTAGTCATCCGGATTGGGCTTCTGAGCCCAACCCTTCTAAAGCCTGAATAAAATCCAAAAGGAAGGCCTATTCTCAATTAGACCTGGCCCAATTTCCTTTCTAAAGCCCAAGCTCCATTTTTCTTCATTTTCCAACTCAAGCCCAACCTTAACAAAAAAGGCCCAAACCGAAATTTAAAGGAACAAACTGGTCCAGCCCAGTCTAAAATGCAAGAGCAAAAGCCAACGTGCGCCTTGCCACTAATCTGACCTAACTCCAACGTTTCTTCCTCTTCCCCTTTGTTTTGTTTTGTTTTCTTTTATTATTTTTTTTATCATTCCTGGTTTCTCTTCTTTCAACGACAACTTCCTCCATGGATGTTACAGTGAGCTCCAAAAGCACGTCATTCTCAAGACTTCAAAGATGATTGGCCGCCGCTGATCGTTAGCGCCAACACTTCCGACGACGACGCCGGCCAACACCTACATCACTTGACCGACACTATGACCGGACTAAACGACTCCGTCATCAACATTTTTTGTACGGTTTACTCGTTTGGCTTTCATCATCATCATTCATTTTTTAATACCCATAAGCAGGAAAAAGGAACTCACCTCAACGGACTCAAACCGTAGGCCGTCGCTCGTTAGCGACCTCCGGTCCGTCGATCCTCGGTCGCCTTGCAAACTGGTGGTCTCGGCTTGACTTGAGACGAGCGTGCGAACTCACGGCGAGATCTCTATTTCAAGGCCGACTCGACGGGTTTTAGGTGGCGAAAATGCAAGACGAGCATGCGGGGACGGGAATGGACGTAAGAGTGTCGCGCGTTGGGCTTGGCTTTAGCACCTTCGTAAGAGCTCCCCAACAAATGAAAGACGGACTCCCGAAGCCCTCTGTATCTCTCCTTTTTTTTTTTGAAGGATCTCCCTTACGAGCTCCTCTCTCTCTTTCTCCTCCTCCGGTGCTCTCTCTCCTTCTTCCCTTCTTTTTTTTTTCTTTTCTCCCTTGCTTGCTTCCTCGTGGAACCCCCTTCCACAGATTCCTCTCCCTCTTCTTTTCATTTCTTTTTCTCTTCTCCCATTCCCCTCTTTTCTTTTCACTTCTTTATTCTCCCACTCAACTTTCTTTATTCTTCCACTCAACTTCACTATCCATCATCCGTAGCCAAAATGACACTTCTCCAACGTCTACCGCTAAATAAAATAAAATAAAAAGATAAAAATAAAATAAAAATAAAAAAAATAAAAATAAGAACCACACGTACATTCCCCTCCATTGTGTGAACAATTTAATCAAATTTCAACATAGGGCAATCAAATCGGATGTCAAGACTTCAAAATTACAAAAATTGCAAATTAAAAGACATAATATGATTTTTTTTTGGCTCGGTTCGGGTTTATGTTTGTGAAGGAACATAGTGACCCGAGCCGAATTTTCAATATTTTAAGTGACACACTTGAAGAGGAAATTAAAACAAAATTATTGAATATTTTTGTATATTTTTCTGACCACGAATGGTATTTTTCTGATTTTTTGGGTATTTTTATAATTAAATAAATTCGAAAAATATTATAAAAAAACCAAAAAATATTTTTTGTTCAAAATTGGTCCCCGAGGCTAGGCCAAGGCTTCCAAAGTTGATTTTGTGATTTTATGACCTTTTTTGATATTTTTAATTAATTTTAAAGAATAAAAATCACAATAATAAATGGTCAAAAATCAGGTGTCAACAGCTGCCCCTCTTTGAGAGGAATCTCGTTAGAGGTTTCTCTCAAAGATAAGGTGGCACCTGATTCTTAACCGACTCAATTGGGAAAATGAGAGAAGAAATGCTACGACATTGAATCCTTAGGGCTCTTGATAAAAGCTCAAATTAATTCTCGAGTTAATCCAACAATTTGAACACGGGCCGAGAAGAGAGAGGCTTACCTGAAACTCACATGTCGGATGCTGCCGGTTGCGACGACTTTCAAGAAGATGCCTAGGACTCGTCATTCAGAATATCCTAGGGAGATTAAGTTCTGACCTGTATGGTAGGTCATACCATTATGGAATTCCTAACTAGTAGTAACCTAAAGAAGGCGCATCCTTTCTTTGGGAATTTGCCAAGGATTTTGATCCGTATGGTGGATTAGACCATAAGCGGTTCGCCTACAATAAGGCTTACCTAGGAAAACAACTTCTTCAACATCTGGAATTAGTCAAAGTTTCGATCCGTATGGTGGATCGGACCATTGGGTTGATCCTTATGGCGGTTTCTACCATTGTTTTGACCCTTTAGGCGGTTTCTTCCTTTGTTTTGACCCTTTAGGCGGTTTCTACCTTTGTTTGACCCTTTAGGCGGTTTCTACCCTTGTTTGACCTTTTAGGCGGTTTCTACCTTTGTTTTGACCCTTTAGGCGGTTTCTACCCTTGTTTGACCCTTTAGGCGGTTTCTACCTTTGTTTTGACCCTTTAGGCGGTTTCTACCTTTGTTTGACCCTTTAGGCGGTTTCTACCTTTGTTTTGACCCTTTAGGCGGTTTCTACCTTTGTTTGTTTTGAAAAGGGGTCTCATGACGAGGGTTCTCCACGTCCGATGAGACTGCTTGATTTTGAAAAGGGGTCTCATGACGAGGGTTCTCCACGTCCGATGAGACTGCTTGAATTTTGAAAAGGGGTCTCATGACGAGGGTTCTCCACGTCCGATGAGACTGCTTGATTTTGTTTAAAAGGGGTCCCGAGACGAGGGTTCTCCACGTCCGATATGGCCTGTTTGATATTTTTGAAAAGGGATCCTAGGACGAGGGTTCTCCACGTCATGCGAGGACCGCTTGATTTTTGAGAAGGGGTCTCATGACGAGGGTTTTCCACGTCCGATGAGACTGCCTAAATTTTGAAAAGGGTTTTTTTTTAAGGGTTTCTCTTCCCCAAGAAAATATTGGTAATCTTTGAGAAGACAGCAATTGTCCAATTGACAAAATTTTATGACTTAAGTTTTAGTCATGAGATGTGCATTTTGATGCTGGAGGTTATCCAAAACATTCTTGCAACATGCAAATGCGATCACAAATTCCTTGCATGGAAAATTTGAATCAGCAGTTTGAAAATTCCAAAAAGAGTTTGTTCAAAATATCAATTGGAATATTTTCTCGACAAGGAGGTCTTCTCACCTGTTTTGAGATAGTGGTTTTTATAGGGGATGCACTCAATTCCCTACTAACCTGTGCCTAGGTTTTAGGCTCATTCGCAGCGCATACATTTTGATCGGTCGGGAGGTCTTCCACGGGACCGTAATGTCGGGCTTGGTTATTGATCTTCAAGGGGGACTCACTTTTGAGTCAAGGTCATTGAATGAAAGTCTTCATCATTTGCTCCGGGTTTACAAGTCGAGAACCCTGCAAAATGAGAAAGAAATAGTCTTGCTCGTACTTCTTCGAGCTAAGCTATATGTTAGCCCAAGTGTCTTAGTCAGAGAAGGCTGTTTCAGGGTTATGATGTTGTTAGGATTGGGGACCGAAAAAGGCTTGTTTTTTGCCCAGAATTTATAAGGGGTTTGACATTGGTGATCATTGCGAATTTACCACCTGCCCTTTCCTCTCTGTATCTTCAATTTTTGAGGCGTGCAACAGCTTTTGAGGTGTGCACGAATTCTTTAGAGAGCGTCTCTGGCTGCATTAAGGGATTGACAACTATGTCTGCGTCTTTCTTCCATGCTTGACATCATTTGGAGGAGCGGTCTTTTTGATCTGACTCCTTTAGAAATTTTCTCTTCCCAATTAGGTTTCATTGGGGATCAATCAAACAGTTTATGTGAGCATCTGCCTTGCTTTTACCAGGCACTTTGCCTTTTCTTTTCTGATGCTGGGATTTTTCTCATTCATTTTTGAAATCCCACTTTTTCTCATCTTCATGGGATCATGTTAGACATACAGTCTAAACATGTTTTAAATATCAGTCCGGGAATTCTCTTCGTAATCCTTGAGTCTTGAACTCTTCCATTTTTGAAGTGGTGCTGCATCTGTCTTGGAATGATCACCAATGGGTTCATGAAATGAATTTGCAGGCTCAAGTTGGCTGTGCAAAGGATTCGGTGTGTGGGATAGAGAAATGAATGCTTTTCGTCATCCTATGGCACTTGGATTACCATATAAACAACACACAAAGATTTAGTCCGAGCAAGAAAATTTCTAACCATTTTCTCCTGATGCTGCTGGACTCACCTCCATTTTGCCCCGATGTGGGGTGGTTCTTGACAGGTTTAAGAATGAAAACCGCCGTTCAAAGGGGTTATCAACGGTCACCTGTAGTGTTTGGGGGATATGAAACGAATGCCTCCGTCGTCCCAATCCATGTAATCGTTGCGAATGGTCCCTACTTCCGTAGGTCTAGATTTTGTTGTCTGATTCGCTCCACTTCTCTCTTAAGTGTGTATAGGACGTGTTTGGACTAGGCTTTGCCTCTCGTCTTTGAGAAAACGTCCTTTTGAGAGTTTTGAACAACTTTTGATTGGAAAAATCTCTTTCGTTTTCCCAAAAATTTTACCCGTCAAGGGATTTTATGATGCCCCATGCATGTTCTTATTCATGTTCAGACAACCTCCTGTTTTAAAACATGAATGCCAATGAAGTTTGAATTCTATGTCTTTTCTAGACATTAGATTCTGAAAGCTTTTTTTTTTCTGTTTTTTATTTAACATCTTCAACGGATTGGGAAAAGGGATACTTACCTGTTCCCCGCGGTTGGAGATCCCTGAAAATGCGGAAGAAACATGTTATTGTACGTTCACGAATTTTTCAAAAAATTAGAACGATACATCTTACCCTTGGTCGTGTACTCCAACGGGTAATACATGGGGTGTGAAAACCTGTTTCGCCTTGATGGCGATCCCCTGTCAAAGACGGGAATTAGGTGTCAGTTTGCGTTCCAAAATTCAAGGCAAATTGGAACGATACAGCCTTGTTCTTGCTTTGTGTTTCCATTTGAACACAAACTCGCGGCTTGCAGGATTTGACCCTCTATCTTGTGGTCTTGATCCCTCCGTTTGGTTGGCGATGAATCATTCTCAAGGATTTGTCCCAGAGGAGATCCATTTGTGTTTTTGGGCACACTCCAGCGCCATTCTTCAAGGTTCCTTTTATTCAAGGAAAAAAAGAAGATTTTATCAAGATGCATGTCAAAGCATGTGACGTAGGAGCGATACTTTTTTACCATCCACTAGGTCTTATAATCAAAGACCATTTCTTGGAGTGCTGACTCCCAAGGTCAATAATTTTATTCGCCTCCTCGTTGGCGAGTTCTTTTCTTTTGAGGCTTTAGGTGCCAACGACTTCCTGTTAAATGAGTAAAAACTCATGTTAGGGATGTGGTCTTTGAAGACCGAATTGGAACGATACAAGGTTACCGTTCACCCATATTGGTATCTTGGGGTTTGATTCTGATGTGGACGACTCTGCAATCGCGTCAATTGACTTTGCCAGAGGTGAAACGTCATTCTTTGTCCGGCGCACAAATGATTCCCTTGCCCCAGTTGGGTGTGATTTGTCGTAGCTAGGTGACGCTTGCCCCAACTAACTTCATTTTGCATTTTGCTGCAATCCTCATCCTCTTTGGGAATGTCTTCTCTCGTCTTTGAAGGAACGGTGCTTTTTGAGCATTTTTCTCTAGTGAGCCTGGTCTTGCTGTTTGTCATCTCTGGATTTGATAACCCTTGTCTGATGTGCCTTCATGGGGCTTATGAGAGTTTGCCCCCGGCCAATGAGTGATTCGCCTGGGTTGGTTGATTTATTTGTAGGCAGTTTGATCATGTCGTGTTGATGCATTCGTGCTATTTGACATTCGTAAGCATGGGTTCACTCGTGATTGAGTAATTCAACAACATGCACGATGAAAGGAATGAAGGAGTTAATCGCCGCGCATAGAGCTTTATTTGAAACGACTACGGATTTACTATCCCAGCTTTAGTCACTTCGGGCATCCAAGACGATGGAAATTCTTCAGTGGTCCCATTCATTTTTATCATCACCTGCAAGAATGGGAAATCATATCAGCTTGTGAATAAATCAATTTAATTTGGAACGAATACACCCTTTTCGACTTCAAGAGAGTCGATCCAAATTAGGTTGCCCCAGCTTCACGTTGTTTACTTAAGGCTCATCGCAATAAATCCATCTTGTTTTTGCAAACCCAATGGGTGATGCCCGATGAAGGTGCACTCCTTTCCATCTTGTAGGGAAGGCAAGCTCCCCTTTGTTGGTCTTTAACCATCTTATCCTGAGAGGAAGAGATATGAAATATTATGCCATTATCTGATTGAAAATCAATTAGGAATGACACGTCCTTATCCTTGAGTCGGTTGCCCCAGTCAAGAGGCATTTGCCCTCATCAGTTGACTCTCCAAGGTGGTCCAGCGCTTTTCCATGCCATCCTGGTTCGTTTAAACTCGCGACTGATTCTTCACACAAGTCTTTGGATTTTGATTCATAAGCGGCGCTGAATGACCTTTTGGTTTCGAGGTGTACCAATCATTCACATACATGCGCATGAGACCAGTGAGGTTTGACTCTAAAAATCAAAAAGATTGGGCTTGGTACCTAAGGCCAAGGTTCCCATCTCGAGTTCTAGAAAGAGCAGATTTCATTGCACAACTATCGTTGCATTGGGGCTCGATCCATAGTTCAAAATGAGCGGAATTGAAAAGTGGATTACCCCGTGTTTTTCCTCACGGAGATTCCATTTTCAATCCCTTCTATTGTTTTCCTATAGGAGGCGCCCGGGGTTTTAGGCGCGATTGTGTGTGTTCATGTGTTGTGAGTATCACAATGCAAGTCATGCACAACAGTTTATCAATCGACGCTTCAAATCATCCATACAACATACATTCCTACGCCAACCTGCATAAGACAATGTTAATCACGGACTACACCCCTTATCTCTCCAATCTGCAAAAACATATAACACTTACCATGAGCGGACTTACCTCACCTTCAAGAGCGCCTGCAGGGTTAGAAATATCACTCACGTTTTAATTACGGCCTAAGTCCACTTGATGTCTAGAACCATAGGTTCTAGAACAAAGTTCCCCAGCGGAGTCGCCAGCTGTCGCGACCCGTCCGAAAGGCGGACGCGGCTAATGGATTACCGATCGCGGGTCTTGGATCGGCGCGGGCCCTCCTAGGCCCATACCAAATTGCGGCGGGAGTATTTTTTAATGGGTTTCGACGATAAGAGTCGATCGCTTTCGACCTTCAGTGTGGTCGTGGTGGCCTATGCAACTTGTGCATGCATTTGGAGTCGCCACCGGTCTTTCTTGGAGGGTAGACCGGAAACCTTACTGACCGATTGAGAGAGGTCGATTAGTTTTGCGGAACCAGAGATTTTGGGTTCGGGGACTTGGTTACGTCGGTGTCATTACCAACGCCCTTTCGGTACCTAACGCGAGTGATTTTCCTAGTTAAGAGCTCATGCAGACGCAATTTTGGGTGAGGTAGGCTTGATTCAGGGTTCCATGCAGATTGGAAGACTATTACTATCAATTACCATCAATTTAAATGAAAGCGCAATCAAATACGTAAATAAATCACATCAATACACATCAATTCAAGTCAATGGCTTCCTAGCATAGCCACAAGGGCTTAGAGAATGTGTGATTTCGGTCAGGGTAAAATGGGAAGATTTGGAGGCGATTAGCCCGAAGGGCAAAATCGTCATTTTTTTGGGAGATTTGGATACCGAATTACCCAAAATATTCCATGGCCAGTTGATTGTGGCCATTTCCCATTTTTGAGAATTTTTTGGAATTTCTTGATTTTTCTTCAATTTTTGGAAGACAATTCGCCCAAAGGGCGAAATCGTCATTTTAAGAAGGGTCGGGGTTCAGGAACACCTGAAATGAGTCTTGGCCAGTTGTTTGTGACCATTTCCTATTTTTTTGGGATTTTCCTGGATTTTTTTAGAATTATTTTGGAAGACGGTTTGCCGGACGGGCAAAACCGTCATTTTTGGAAAGATCGGGGGTCAAAAGACCCGAAACAGGTCGTGGCCAGTTGAAAGTGGCCATTTACTATTTTCTGGAATTTTTTTAGAATTTTTATGAATTTTCCGAATTTTTTTTGAATTTTTTTATGATTTTCTATTTTTTATTGAATTTTGGATTTTATAATTAATTAATTTTTTTTATTTCGAAATTAGTCATCCGGATTGGGCTTCTGAGCCCAACCCTTCTAAAGCCTGAATAAAATCCAAAAGGAAGGCCTATTCTCAATTAGACCTGGCCCAATTTCCTTTCTAAAGCCCAAGCTCCATTTTTCTTCATTTTCCAACTCAAGCCCAACCTTAACAAAAAAGGCCCAAACCGAAATTTAAAGGAACAAACTGGTCCAGCCCAGTCTAAAATGCAAGAGCAAAAGTCAACGTGCGCCTTGCCACTAATCTGACCTAACTCCAACGTTTCTTCCTCTTCCCCTTTGTTTTGTTTTGTTTTCTTTTATTATTTTTTTTATCATTCCTGGTTTCTCTTCTTTCAACGACAACTTCCTCCATGGATGTTACAGTGAGCTCCAAAAGCACGTCATTCTCAAGACTTCAAAGATGATTGGCCGCCGCTGATCGTTAGCGCCAACACTTCCGACGACGACGCCGGCCAACACCTACATCACTTGACCGACACTATGACCGGACTAAACGACTCCGTCATCAACATTTTTTGTACGGTTTACTCGTTTGGCTTTCATCATCATCATTCATTTTTTAATACCCATAAGCAGGAAAAAGGAACTCACCTCAACGGACTCAAACCGTAGGCCGTCGCTCGTTAGCGACCTCCGGTCCGTCGATCCTCGGTCGCCTTGCAAACTGGTGGTCTCGGCTTGACTTGAGACGAGCGTGCGAACTCACGGCGAGATCTCTATTTCAAGGCCGACTCGACGGGTTTTAGGTGGCGAAAATGCAAGACGAGCATGCGGGGACGGGAATGGACGTAAGAGTGTCGCGCGTTGGGCTTGGCTTTAGCACCTTCGTAAGAGCTCCCCAACAAATGAAAGACGGACTCCCGAAGCCCTCTGTATCTCTCCTTTTTTTTTTGAAGGATCTCCCTTACGAGCTCCTCTCTCTCTTTCTCCTCCTCCGGTGCTCTCTCTCCTTCTTCCCTTCTTTTTTTTTTTCTTTTCTCCCTTGCTTGCTTCCTCGTGGAACCCCCTTCCACAGATTCCTCTCCCTCTTCTTTTCATTTCTTTTTCTCTTCTCCCATTCCCCTCTTTTCTTTTCACTTCTTTATTCTCCCACTCAACTTTCTTTATTCTTCCACTCAACTTCACTATCCATCATCCGTAGCCAAAATGACACTTCTCCAACGTCTACCGCTAAATAAAATAAAATAAAAAGATAAAAATAAAATAAGATAAAATAAAAATAAAAATAAGAACCACACGTACATTCCCCTCCATTGTGTGAACAATTTAATCAAATTTCAACATAGGGCAATCAAATCGGATGTCAAGACTTCAAAATTACAAAAATTGCAAATTAAAAGACATAATATGATTTTTTTGGCTCGGTTCGGGTTTATGTTTGTGAAGGAACATAGTGACCCGAGCCGAATTTTCAATATTTTAAGTGACACACTTGAAGAGGAAATTAAAACAAAATTATTGAATATTTTTGTATATTTTTCTGACCACGAATGGTATTTTTCTGATTTTTTGGGTATTTTTATGATTAAATAAATTCGAAAAATATTATAAAAAAACCAAAAAACATTTTTTTTTCAAAATTGGTCCCCGAGGCTAGGCCAAGGCTTCCAAAGTTGATTTTGTGATTTTATGACCTTTTTTGATATTTTTAATTAATTTTAAAGAATAAAAATCACAATAATAAATGGTCAAAAATCAGGTGTCAACACCAGGCCCATACCAAATCGCGACGGGAGTTAATTTTTACGATTTCTCCACTGTAAGAGTCGATCGCTTCCGACCTTTGTGTGGTCGTGGTGGCATGTGCAACGTGTGGATGCATTTGGAGTCGCCACCGGTCCTTCTTGGAAGGTGGATCGGAAACCTCACTAATCGATTGTGAGAGATCGATCAGTTCTGTGGAACCAGAGATTTTGGGTTCGGGGACTTGGTTACGTTGATGTAATTACCAAGGCCCTTTCGGTACCTAACGCGAGTGATTTTCCTAGCTAAGATTTCATACAGGCGCAATTTTGGGGTGAGGTAAGTCTGATTCAGGGTTTCATGCAGATTGGAAGGCTAGTCCTATCAATCACAATCAATTTAATGAATGCACAATCAAGTGAATCACAAAGTGCATATGAAACGCATCAAATCAGCATGGCATCCCTAGTATAGCCCTATTAGCTTAGAGAACAGACATTTGAAGTACGGAAGGAGTTCGGGGATGATTTGAAGATAATTTGCCCATGAAGGGCAAAATCATCATTTTAGAAAAATAAATGAGAATTTCGCGATAAAGGAAAAATTGTCATTTTGTAAAGGGATAGGAACCCAAGAGCGTTAGAAAAAATGATTGACCAATCGAAATGGCCTATTTCCTATTTCCCGACATTTTTTTTTAATGATCTTCCCATGAGGGGCGAAATCGTCATTTTGGGAAAACAAAGACGATTTACCCATGAGGGGTAAAATTGTCATTTTTTGGAGGGATTAGGAACCCAAAGCGTCGGATATAGGATTGGCCAGTTGAATGTGCCCATTTCCTATTTTATGACATTTTTAAGAAATTTTCGGAATTTCTCCAATTCTTGGGAGACGATTTGCCTAAAGGGAAAAATCGTCATTTTTGGAAGAATTGGGGTTCGAAAGACCCAAAATAGGTCATGGCCAGTTGATTGTGGCCATTTCCTATTTTCTTGAATTTTTTGGAATTTTCAAAATTTATTCAATTTTTTGGGAAGACGATTTGCCAAAAGGGCAAAATCGTCATTTCGGAAGGGATCAGGTTTCAAAAGACCCAAAATAGGTCATGGCCCGTAGATTGCGGCCATTTCCTATTTTCTGGATTTTTTTTGGAATTTTCAGAATTTCTTCAATTTTTTGAAGACGATTTGCCAAAAGGGAAAAATCATCATTTTGGAAGGATTGGGGTTCGAAAGACCCAAAATAGGCCATGGCCAATTGATTGTGGCCATTTCCTATTTTCTAGAATTTTTTTTGGAATTTTTGGAATTTATCCAATTTTTTATTAATTAATCTCGAATTTTTATTAAAAGAAGGTTCCGGACCGGGCTGGAGGATCCGACCCGATCGAACAGGATCCGACTCGGGCCTTAAGGGCCCAAGTTGGTCTAAGAAAAAGAACACCCATTGGGCTTGACCCAAAATCTATTATTTTTGCACATTTTCTCACAGGCCCAATTTTCTTTCAATTGCCTTACTGATGGACCAACTCTCAAAATGCAATTCGTGGCCCAACTTGAAAAAAACAAGTCCACAAATGTCAATACCAAGACCAATCCGACGGTCAACTCTCTCACAGTTTTCCCATTCTTATGTTTTTATTGTTTTCTTTATTTTTAATTTTTTTTTTTTATCAATTCCATCGTCTTCTTCATGGTCTTCTTCATCGCAAGCTCCATGGTGCAGACTCAATTGCGACCCCCGACCTTCATCGTCCGTCATCTTTAATCATTGTCGACCACCGTCAATTCTGACGATCGCCGCCAAACTCGCTCGCATATCTGCTGACCCGCAGGATTGCTTCGACACCTCCGTACCCGTCGCCGACCACCGCCAATACCGATGACCGCCAACACCACGTTCGCTTCTCTCTCACTACCCAAAAACCGACGTCAACCACCATTGACTACCGGCAGCACCGAACTCCCGAAGTTGAACCCGAAAGCCTTGAACGGGCTAGCACAAGCCTCCTCCGATCTCTCTGTTTCCGCTTCTTCTTTTTTTAATTTTTTTTAAGGAATAGAAAATCAAACCCGTGAGATGAAGATGAGACACAGGACTAAGATTCAAAATGAAATAACTAACAGATCTTATCTTTCCTTCTATATTTTCAATGCTTTTCTTAACCTCTTTTTTATCCTCTTTTTCTTTTATTCGATTGTTTTCACGTTTACTTTTTATTCTGGGACTTTTCATGAGTCCTCTTGCCCAGGCGCCTTCCTTCATGAACATTCGGTGAGCTCCAAACGCTCGTCACCTTAAAGGCTTCAGCCATCATTGGCTGCCCCCGATCGTTGGCGCCAACACTCCCAGCGATGACGTCGGCCAACACTGACATCACTCGACCAACACTAAGACCGGACTAAACAACTCTGTCAACCACGAAATTTTTTACGGTTTACTCGTCGAGTTTTCATCATCGTCATTCATTTTCTTTAGCACCCATAAGCAACAGAAGGATTATACGAACTCACCTCAACGGACTCAAACCGTGGGCTGTCGCTCGTTAGCGACCTCCGGTCCGTCGATCCTCGGCCGCCTTGCAAACTGGCGGTCTCGGTTTGGCTCGAGACAAGCGTGCGAGCTCACGACAAGATCTCGGGTTCAAGGCCGACCTTTTTGAAGACGAAGAACAACACGGTTGGACTCTTGATGCTCAGCAGGTCGCTACAAGGCTCCAAGGATCCTTGCCGCAATCCGACGCGGATCGAGATGGCTGAAAACCAAGTTCAGAGCCCTTGGGTTGCTTGCACTCTAATTTTTTTGTTCCCTGCCTTCAACGAGTTCTTCCCAGACCCCTCCCTGTAAATGAGCGAATACCAAAAAAAAAAAAAAATCCTCTCTTTGTGCTCCTTTTGTACGGCTCGGTTCTCTCGTGATTAAAACCTCACTCCCCCTTCCTCATGTGTTTTCTCTCACGCTCAACTATCCGCTGTGCTGGTCTCTCCATTTCCCTTTTATTTTTGCATTCTCAGGAAGCTCACCACCCTCCAAACTCTCTCATTCTCATGCTCACACGAAGGACCCCCTCACGAGCTCCTCTCTCTCCGGTGCTCTCTCTCGGTTTGCTCTTTCTCCATTTTTCTCTCTCGCTCTGTTTCTCTCTTTTATTTTTTGACCGCAGAATTCCTCCCCTTTCTCCCCAAACGAACCCCTTTCCTTCTGGACCTTCTCTCTTCTTTTGCAAACGAGGAGCCTTCAAGTCCGAGAGCCCCCCATGCGTTTCCCATCCCTTCTCCTTTTGTTGTTGATCCGAAAATCCACCCCACAGCTGTATTTCTTGTCGTTTTTTTGTGCTTCCAGGATCACCCAGACACAGGAGGTACTCCTGTGCTACATTTGAGAGGACATCCTCTCCGATTGGGGCTGGGCTTCTGGGTTTTGCCTTCTTTTTGCATGTTGTACGTGAGAGGAGCAGACAAGAATGCAGGCGTTGGGTTAATTTTGCCTTTGGTTGGGTTGACCCGGGTCAATCGGGGTCGGGTTTGACCCGGATAGAAAAATTATCCAATTAGGCCTCTTCATGACCAATTCTCGTCATTTTCACCCCCACTAAAGTGTTTAAAACGCCAAAAAACTTATGGGCGAAGGTCCATTTATGCATGGGTTCTCTTTTAGAATGTTCAATTTGACCTTAATCGAAAATCGAGGACTAAATTTGAGATGCCAATATGTCCATTTTGCAATCTGCTCAAATATTAAAATTGATTGAACCAAAATGCAATTAAAGGTGTAAGAACCAAATGTCAAAACTTGGACGAAGTGAGAAAAAGACTGTAAGCGCCTCCAATGAATTTTTTGGCTCAATTTGGGTTCACATTTGTGAAGACTTGTGTGATCTCAATTTGAATTTTTTGAGTTTTCAAAGTCCACAATGAATAAAGAATTAAAATAAAAATATTGGAGACTTTTTCATATTTTTGTGGCTAAAAATGCTATTTTTTTGTATTTTTTAGGTATTTTTAATTTTCGAGAAATACTAAAAAAATGCGAAAAATACCGAAAATATTTTTTGTTTAAAATAGATCCTTAAGCTAGGACAAGACTTGAAAGTTGATTTTTCAATTTTATAAATTTTTATGGATTTTTAAATATTTTTCTAAAGAAAATTGATTAAAAATCTAGTGTCGACAAAGGGGCCAAGAACTCAAAAGCTATGAGTTCATTGATTTTGCACCAACACGACAAGCCCTTCGAATCCCAGTTTGCAAGTCTTGAGGTATAGCTGTGGGGAAAATGGCATTATTTGGTGGGTTCCCAATCGAGTGACCTCAAAATTCACCAAATGATGTTCCTTGATTTTGTCAAACACCGTAACTGTGTCCCCCGTAAGCATACCCCCCACTGCTACTTTGCCCTACCAAAAGGAGCATCCTTACATTCCAGGGCACATACACAAATATTCCCAAGTAGTTAAAAATATGATTACATCATTGAAAAATACAAAGTCATGAAATTTCAGGCATATTGTAATCCCTTGCCATTTTATTTGCAATACTTTTCCTAAGTACGTTCATCTCATTTGCCTGAACATCCGATACGCCATCAGCAACATCTTCTTTTGTAGACACATGTGCGTAGTTAGGATCACCATAAACAGAAAAGTTTCTGTCCATCCTATCTTGGTCGCGAATATAATTATGAAGAGCGCAACAAGCAACGACGATGAGCGCTTGCTTCCGAATTAGAAATGAAGGCATGTGTTGTAATATAAAGAACCGTTTCTTGAATACCACAAATGTTCTCTCAATTACGTTCCGAAGTAAAGAATGCCTATGGTTGAACAATTCTCTCGTTGTTGTAGGCCGTTTCCCTCTACCTCTATAATCATTCAAATGATACCGTTCACCATTAAATGGCGTCAAAAATCCTGAAAGTGCTGCATAACCAGAATCTACTACGTAATATTTGCCTACAATAAGGCACAATATAGAATTGTTATGAAATGCACCGCAATATGATCATAAGTAAACTACTACTAATAGACAAATAAAATACCATTGGTGGTCAAGGAAAATTTTGTTGGGGATCTTTGAGTGCGGCCGAAAGCACCCGACAATCGTTGGCTAATCCTTCCCATCCAGCGTACACGAACGTAAATTTCATATCAAAGGAACAAGCACATAGCACATTCTGGGTGGTGGTACATTTCCTATTTTTATATGGGATCTGCTTCAACCTAGGCACAACAACACTAATGTGCGTACCATCAATAGCACCTATGCAGTCCTGTGATTTTATAAAATTATAGTGTTACATAAGATAGTCAATTACAGCTCTTTTTTTATGATGTAAACTTAATATGAAAAACATACCTTAAAGAAGTGCAAATGATTAGGATCCAGCATAATCTCCTCCGGGACTACATCAAAGGAAGGTGCTTTGATGACTTCCTGTGAAAGTTTGATCATCGCTATCAACACTTCATTAAAATACCTGCTAACTGTTTTTGGGGAATGTTGGAATCTCTCGGATAAAATTCTCATAGAGCTCTTGTGACCAACCATCAATAAAAAGATACCCACTTGTTCATCCACCTTAATATACTGACTATCTTTCAACCAACCCTTTTCAATCATTAAATCACATAGATTCAGAAAAACATGTCTTTCCAACCTAAACGCCTCGTATATTCTATCCGAATGTCCATGAAGAATCTCGCTTACCCATTCAGCTCCTGTTTGTTTACTATCCCTGCATGGTTCTTTCGAATGCAAGCATTGGTCCAACATCTGAGCATAGATCTATGAACGTATTATCGTAATATGAAACTTATTGAAGCATGTTCCAACTGGAGTTAACTATCCAGTAGACACAGTACTTGGTTCCTCTTCCATGGTACCTATATCAGCACACAAATACAATGACATTAACGTAGGTACATGAAAAAGAACACAAATTTCACACAATCCATCATACTCATAGCAAATGCAAATAGGAGTCTCAACATGAAAATCCTTAAAACCAAATAACAACCAATGATCTATTTCGTCCCAAAATAAAATAAAACCAAACACCACATAAAAATCCACAATACAAATCCAAACTTCTACTAAAGATTTCGGAGAAGTGCATTCCTCCGTTCGGAGGTGCTTGTGATAAAAGCCTCCCTCCATTCAGCACTAGCACATGCTTTGTCCCCTCCTTTGGTGTAAAGATCATCGTCCAACCTAGGTATCTCAAGTAAAATAGTAACCACAGCAGCCACAGAATAGGGGTTCACATGTGGCTGTGAGGTGGCCGATGAGGACTTGATCATATCTTCGATGGCTTTGCAAGTCGTGGTTAAGTTGTATTGGCTGCTCTTTTTTCTTCTCTTGGTATTTGGAGTCATATCCAAGTTTTTCTTATCATGAACTGGAGTACCAGGATCGGCTGGTGTGAAGCCTTCCTCATCAAGGTGATGATCATCAAAACCCTCAGGAAAATCATTACCATCATTTTCACGGTTATCATCATCATCCGACAGTAGCAAATTCTGGCTAGTTCCTATTGCTTGATCCCCAGTAGCATATGTATCACTAAATATAATGCACCACTCGAGATAAATAGGAAATCCATCCATTTTAAATTTCGCCCACTCCTAATTATCCTACAATTTTCACAAGAAATATCCATCATAAATAAACATGTTAACACTCATATGTACAAGAGGTTTAATAATGACAAAATGATACCTTGACGTGAAGATCCCATATGCTTGGATCATCGACGATCACTCTTTTATTGACATTATCCCAACTAAAACCCGTTTGCCCAAGAAGCTTCTTGAAACTACCATATTGTGTTCTCAGCTTGTTGTGCTTGTTTCTCAATTAGACTTAGCTATATTGGACTCCCACCTTGTTGTTGAATGTGATTCTTATGTTCCTCCACCCTGCTTTGTTGAAAGTACAAGAGGTGCGATTTCCCTTCTTCACCTCTTCTACCATCAAACTCACAAACAAGTTGATGGAAGTCTCCGTCCATTTTGCACTAAACGTGTCTTTTTGAGATGCCATGTAATCTTGACTAATTCAGCGCAACAATCAGGCAGTAAAGACATAAGGACATAACAGCTCAATCAACGCAACAATCAGGCATAAGAGTTATGTTGCAAAAATAGCTCAACTGTGCTTAAGCCCTCCCCGACCCCACTGTGTTCTTACTTCCATTGTAATAATAGAATAATCGCAACAAAATTGTCACACCAAAGACGCAATCTTCATAATCTGCGCATGAACTCAGATCGAAACAAAACACCCCCAAATCCAGCAACAATACAGACGAACAATCACAAAACGATAGTCATTCCATCGGGATTGAGAGAGAAGTCCAGCAATAATCAAGCAGTAAGGACATAGCAGCTCAATCAACGCAACAATCGGGCATAAGAGTTATGTTGCAAAAATAGCTCAACTGTGCTTAGGCCCTCCCCGACCCCACTGTGTTCTTACTTCCATTGTAATAACAGAACAATTGCAACAAAATTGTCACACCAAAAACGCAATCTTCATAATCTGTGCATGAACTTAGATCGAAACAAAACACCCCCAAATCCAGCAACAATACAGACGAACAATCACAAAACGATAGTCATTCCATCGGGATTGAGAGAGAAGTCCAGCAACAATATAGACAAACAATCACAATTGAGAGAGGGATGGCTCGAGGCCAACCCGTGCGCCACGCGAGGCCAACCCATGGCTGGGTTACCCATGCCAGCTCTGTCCAAATCTGAGCGGGGCTCGAACTTGCGCCGCAAGCGCGAGGCTAGCCTTTCGGTTGAGGGGTCACCTATGTTTGTTCTATGCCGCAAGCTAAAACTCCTCAAGGTCCGGCTTAAGCAACTTAATCGGGATTCTTTCTATGATGGTTCAGGACTTTATCTCTCGACTGTTAGATGTGGATCAAATCCATTTCCTCTCGAGTCAAGTGTCAGACTTGGAGATCCGATCCACCATGTTCTCTCTGGCACAAGGTAAGGCCCCTGGCCCAGATGGCTTTAACGTTGATTTTTTTTAAAGCCTCTTGGGATGTAGTTGGGCCTTCAGTGACTTTGGCAATTAGGAATTTCTTTGAGTCTGGCTCCCTACTGAAGGAGATCAATACCACCATTCTAACTTTGGTACCCAAGATTCTTAATGCTTCGGCCATGACAGATTTTAGACCTATTGCTTGTTGTAACACTGTTTATAAGTGCATTACTAAGATTCTTGCCAACCGGATCGCTTATGTTCTGCCATCTATTATAAGCTCTCCTCAGACTACTTTTGTCAAAGGTCGTAGGATAAGTGACAATATAATGCTAGCTCAAGAACTCTTTGCGGGGTTTCACCTTGATACGTATTCGCCTAAGTGTGCAATCAAAGTGAATTTTCAAAAGGCATATCATACGGTGGATTGGGGTTTTCTGGAGGTGGCCATGCAAGCTTTTGGGTTTCCGGACATATTCATCAAACTTGTTATGGTATGTATTTCTTCACCTAAGTTTTCCGTGGCCATTAATGGGGAGCTCCATGGCTTTTTCTCTTCTTCTAGAGGCATTAGACAAGAGGACCCCATTTCCCCTTACCTATTTACTATTGTGATGGAAGTCTTCTCCGGTATTCTCAATGCCAAGACTAAACTTCCGGGATTCAAGTTCTTTTGGAGATGCAAAACCACCTGCTTATCTCACCTATTCTTTGCGGATGACGTCCTCCTTTTTAGTGAGGCAAATATACCTTCAGTTACTTTGCTAAAGGAAGGGCTTGATCTATTTTCTGGTTGGTCGGGGCTAAGTCCGAATGCAGCTAAAAGTGAGATCTTTCTCTCGGGGGGCTTGCAAGAGCTTCATGATCATATTCGGCTCCTCATGGGTTTCCAAGTAGGTACTCTCCCCTTTCGCTATCTTGGTGTTTCGGTAATTACATCTAGACTTCGTAAGGCGGATTGTAATGCCCTAGTCATTTCTCTCACGGCTAGAGCCCGCTCTTGGTCCCAATGCTTCCTCTCATTTGCTGGTAGGGTGCAGCTCATAAAGTCGGTTTTACACGCCATACACGTTTATTGGGCTGGTGTCTTTACTCTGCCCATGTCAGTGCTTGCTAGAATTGAGCTTGTCCTAAGACAATTCCTTTGGAAGGGTCCTGATTTGGGACGTGGGGGTGCTAAGGTCCCTCGGGTCGATGTTTGTCTTCCTAAAGAAGAGGGTGGGTTAGGTATTCGCCGGTTTGTTGATTGTAATAGGGCGACAACGCTCAAACATATCTGGCTTCTATTCACGGATAATGAGTCGTTATGGTGCAAGTGGATTCACACAACTTTTCTCAAGCATTGCAACTTTTGGGTTGCCACAAAGCCAACAGTTTGCTCTTGGACTTGGAAAAAGATCTTAGATCTCCATTTATATTCATACTTGAGCTTTGTCTGGAGGATTGGCAATGGTCGGTCCATCTCTTTCTGGTTTGATATGTGGCACCCTCGAGGTCCACTATATAAGATCTTCTCCAATTGGGACATATACGACTCCTGCATTCCACGGGACACTTCGGTACGGATTTTATTCTCTTCAGTGTGGCGTCCCTCGGCTATGCTGTCCTCTTTCACAGCCTGGTTAGGAGGTGCACCTTCCTTTGTCGAAGGCAGGGAGGACCGTTTGATCTGGCAAGGGCATCCTTTGGGCAATTTCTCGGTTGCATCAGCATGGGAGTCCTTCAGAACCAGAGGTTAGCCCGTTCCATGGCACTCCTTTGTTTGGGATCGCGCCTTTGCTCCGAGACATGGGTTTCTTTTGTGGATCATCACGCTCAATAGCTATTAACACCTGATTTTTGACCAAGTCTTTTTCAGTTTTATTTTCGAAAAATCATAAAAAATTCATAAAAAGTAAAAAAATTACAAAATCAACTTTGGTGGCCTTGGCCAAGCCCAAGGAACCATTCTTGACCAAAAAATAATTTTTCGTATTTTTCACATTTTTTAATATTTTTTAGAAAATAGAAAAATACTTAAAAAAATCAAGAAAAATAGCATTTGAGGTCACAAAAATATGGAAAAATATCCAATATTTTTATTTTTAATCCCTTGTATTTTCGATCTCACAAAAAAAAAATCCAAAATCAGATTCAATTTTAGGTGTTCCTTTGTAACCCGTAGTATTGAATTTGAAGAAAAAATAACAATTGAGTCCTTTAATTTGCAATTTTGGCATTTTTTAAGATATTGACATTCAATCTAACTATCCCCTATTTCAATTTAGCCCAATTGTTTGCGCAGTTTGCTCAATTGCACGAATTTGACAAAATTATATACTAAAATTGCATTTTAGTCCTTGAAATCAAGCATAATTGAAATTACTTTCAATTCAAGGGCTATCATTGCAAATTAAACATGCTACCCAATAGATTTCACCATTTTAAATCGATTGGAACAGGTGGTTTGACTCAATTTGATCATTTGCACCCTCAATTACACGATCCCCAATTTCCAATTTAATGAAAATTTGGGGGTTTTGTGGAAATTGATGAAAACTTTTGGGTAAAACCACATTTCTAGATAGAATTCATGCTCTAGATTCGATTTTAAGGTTCAATTGCAAAATTTTTCCATTAATTTGGGATTAATTTGAAAAATCCTGTTCGAAAACGGTTCAGACCGGTCAGACCGCCGGTCCGACCGGTCGAACCGGTCCAGAACAGTGTCGTCTTCCTCAAAACGATCGTGCAAATGAACAGTGACAGGTCGAATTTCCAAGACCAAATTGAAGGACAATTCGCGACTAATTGAAGGAGGAATGGTGGGCGTTTTGTTCCTCTGACCTTCCCTCGTCGATTGACACCAACGGCACCATCCGACGTCGCCGGAGGAAGGAGTAATCGGCCGGTCAAGGACGCGGGACCTGTAAAAGTCAAACAACGATAAGAACAGCTCAAATCCATGCCAAATTCATGCGAAATGAGACTCGTCGAGGGACCTAATGAAGCCGAACGGAATACCCAGCTTCTCCGTCGCCGTTAGCATGTCATTTGGCACGTGATGACACGTGAGTTGAAGAGGGCAGAGGATTCCCCGTTCGGCGCCAAAACTCGAAGGGCTATATAAGCCTGTGGGAGGGCTTTCAGTTAGAGGACGGTTGGTTCAGTTCGAAGGAAGGGAACAGAATCGCGCGAGAGAGAGAGAACACAATAGAGAGCTCGTTCTCCGACCCCTGTCGTCGAGAACTTGAGCTCGACTGCAAGGCGTCGGTTGGGCCATCTCCGGCCAAACCAAAGCCAGGGAAGACCATCTAAAGTTCGCCCAGAGCGTCCGGAAGCGATCGCCACCGGCCACGCCTCGCGAAATCGCAAGAACAGGTAAATCATAGCTTCGAGTTCTTCATTGAGCTTCAATGGCAGACCTTGCATTCCTTGCTCAATCATGCAATTAATGTGTGCGTTTCATTCCCCGAACATCACTGACCACGCTCGCATCTCCATTTTGCATCGACTTTGCTCGCATACCCTGAATCGAGTCCTCTGATTTAGCCTCCATAGCCGATCCTTGCCCAGCCAAATCTGGGCCGAGCGAGCTCAATCGGAGCTCGAGGTAAGTCTTCTGAACCTCCATTTATGCTATTCTGTGACTGAATTTCTTTGATTTTGAGTGAATCGCATGATTGAGCTTCCATGGCCATACTCGGCGATTTGCACGATGTTCTTGATTCTGCGAATGAGATGCTACGATCCTTAGATATGTTAAGCTAGAGACGATCGCGAGTCGATTAGAGTTAGTCTCGCACGATTTCATTAAGATTCCACCGTAGGATCGTCGCCGGAGATCCTCAGCCGTCCATTCCGCCGGGGTCGAGAGGTTGAAGACGAAGCTGACGTGGCGCGGTCAACCGGTCAAAGTCCTAGGTGTCAGTCTGTTATTGGTCCACGTGTCGGTCTAGTCAGCAGGCCGTTAGCAGTTTGTTATTCGAATTAATAGATCGGACGGTCGAGAATAATCGAGGCTAATAAATGGTGACCGTCCGATTAGCAAGTAAAAATATCCGAAAATCATTTTTGAATCGGAAATCCGAGTTGATCAGAAACGGTGTCGTTTGGCTAAGAGGGAGGGCGACGTCGTTTAGGTTAGTGGGATCGGACGGTCCGGATCAAGTCCCATGTTATAATCACAGCCGTAGGTTTTAGTAATTTGATCAGACGGCCCTGATCGAGTCTTCGTCTAATCTGAACCGTAGATTCCAGTCAGACAATCCAATGGCCGTGGATTAGCCACGCGGTTCAGTAGCGACCGTCGGATCAAGGCTAGTAATCCGAAAATAAATAATGCGTGATACGGCGTCGTTTCGACCGGGGGCTTTGCGGGTCCGGATCTGGGCCGGGTTCCGGCCCGAATGGGTCGGGTCGACCCGGTCCGAATAATATTTTTAAATAAAAAATCAGAAAATGATTTTAAAAAAAATAAAAAAAATCAGAAAAATCTTAGAAAATCCAAAAAAATGCTAGAAAATTCCAAAAAAATGTGGAAAAATTGTGGAAAAATCCTAGATATTCCAGAAACCCCCAAAAATCGAGGGTTGATCACAGACAACTGGTCAACCCTATTTTTGGGGTTTCTTACCCAATTTTCCGAGACTTGACGACATTACCCTTTAGGGGTAAGTCGCCTCTGCTGTGCATGCAAGATAAGGCCGATAACGCCAAGGTGAGAATTAGGGTCGATTAGACGACCAATTCTTAGGTTTGGGTTTTCGAGTCTCACCTCTTTTCTCAAAATGACGATTTTGCCCTTTAATGGGAAAATCGTCTTTCTTGTCTCAATCGAGTTCTGAAAATTGCTTAAAGTTAGGGTTTGGGTCAGGAGGATGACCAACCCTAATATTTGAGGTTTTCAGTTCTCATCTTTACCCAAATGACGACTTTATCCCTCCAAGGGTAAAATCACTTGAAAATTCCAGAAAAATCCTGGAAATTCCCGAAAAATAGGAAATGGATTGGATTGATGGCCAATCCTATTTCCACTGTCTTTTGACTTCCCAATTCGTCTAAAATGACAGATTTACCCTTTTAGGGGTAAATTTCCCTTGAATTATTCAAAATTACGATTCTGCCCCTCATGGGCGAATCATGTCCAAATCACTCCTAAGCCTTGATTGATATTTCTCTAGGCTAATAGGGCCTCATTAGGGATATCACGCTGATTTCATGTGCTTTATCCGCATGTACTGGATCCTCGATTTGCGCACTTATTTTTAATGATTGTGAGTGATAGGGTAGCATTTCCCATCTGCATGAACTCCTAGATTTAAGATCTGTCCCCCACTCGTCTGTATGAAATCCTAGGATCAGATAAACCATTCAGCTTAGGTACCGAAAGGGCGTCAACTCTGACAGTTGGCGTAACTAAGTCCCCGAACCCACTTCTCTGGTTTCCGCAGAATCGAATAGACCACTCCCAACTATTCGATAGGGTTTCCGATCGTACCCTCCACGAAACGATCGGTGGCGACTCCTTGGCATGAACACTCATCACATGTCACTAGACCACACTGAAGGTCGACCACGTATATCCAGCAGTTGCGATTTGGGTAATGGACCTTGGGAGAGGCCCGCGTCCGATCCAGCCAGCGATCGGGCGGCCCATTAGCCCGCTCCCGCCTTCCGCGAGCTCGGGAGAGGGTCGCGACAGACTGGCGACTCCGCTGAGGACTTATTCTAAACCAGAATCTCTGGTTACGAATTTCAGAGGACTTGAGCCGATTAAAAAGTTGTTTGGTTTATCTGACCTTGTTTTCTGCGGATGCTCTCGAAGGTGAGGTACGTACACTAACCATTGTGTTAGATGTTTTTGCAGATTGGAGAAATAAAGGGTGGAGTGATTGTTGACATCTTTCCTGCAGGTTGGAGTTGGGAATGTATGTTTATCTTACGCACATACTGAAGCGCTGTTTTGATACAAACTACTGTGCATGACTTTGCATTGTGATGATCACGACACATTGCACACACTGGCGGTCAAACCCCGACTGCAAACCACCTCTAGGTTACCTTAGATAGGGAAAGGGTGCGAAAATGATCTTGTGTTTGATGGCACTTGAGACTTTCGTATTCATTCCCGCCTACCATCTGCATTGGCGATATCTAGCCCTCTTGGGTAGGTACCCTTGGGGAGGAATCTGCCTCGTGTGGATCGTGGGAGCCTGAGCCGTAGGTTCCTCACCTGACTTTCGGTTTTCCTTTTTAGAGTATACCCACTTGTCGCATGCGCATGTCCATGGATGGTTGGTATACCTAAAACCACCCATTGATACAGGGGGCATTCCACATCCCCCAAAGTGTGGTTGGTAAGACATTTATCTCTAAACGTACTTTATTTCCTGCTCCTTGATATGACTCATACATTGCATACATCCATGTGCATTCGCATCATGAAGATTACTCGGGTGACTAATGAGAACAACAATGATTATGGGGTAGGATGTCGCTGTTCCCTAAGAGCTCGACGGAGTTGGTGACCTTCGAGTACTTGAGAAAAGTTACTCGCCCCGGACCAAACACGAGGCTACACTTTACTAGATTCGTGTATGGTCGGGAACTGACTGGACGTAAGCTGGGGGATGCTGAAGACTGTCAAACCCGCTACTACGCTGATAATCTCAGATTCAAGCGACAATCAGACGAAATGATGAAGGATTATCTGGAGATGAAGAGACAACGTCGCAACCAGCTAGCTAGGGAAGCGTACGCCCGCAGGAAGGCTGAATTGCTGGCCAAAGAGAACATACCCATGATTACTTCTTGGGGTAGGAAGAGACGCCCTGCAATCAAGACCAAGCCAAGGCGCATCACACTCAAAAAAGTGGAACCCGAGAAGGCTCCCGAAGTCATCGTACCCTGGACTAGAAAGTGGCCGGAGGAACTACAACCTCTCGACCAAACCACTGAAGATAACTCCCCTACCCTAGATTAAAGGAGAATTCCTGACCGACTGTCATTTGGGTAGACTTCTGAAGAAAGAGTGATCTAGACCCTCACGTTCCATTGTCTTTTATGGCTTTCTTATTTAAAAAAAAACCTTTCTTTACCGTTCTTCTATTAGATATCTTGACTGAAGTAAAAGTACATCCCCACTTTGTTCCTTTGATGTGTTGACCAATGGAATGTGACATTGCTGTTCCCTTTAGTCACTGAGTAAACCTGACTAAATTGCATAATTCACTTCCCTGAAATGCAAATTAGGCTTTGAATCAGGCTTTCAAGACCTGAAAAAGGGTCCTAATCTCCATTTCTTCAAATTGAACTATGCAATCAAGTTAGCTCATGCATGCTTCATGACATCTGCATATCCATACATTTAAAGTAATTTCTGGCGATTGACCTTTTAAAATCATTTGCATATTTTAGACTTGATGGGAAAGAGTGATATTCAAGTATTCAAGATCCCCCGAGCTGAACTCCAATCATGGTGGGATGGCATGGGCGAAGCCAGCCAAAAGTATGCGGAGTCACGACTAGGGTACCTACTGGACCTACTGAAGATTGAGTGCCCACCTGCCTTTATTCAAGCCATGGCGCTCTACTGGGATCCTACCACCGCTACATTTTGCATGGAAGGATTAGAGATCACTCCCACTATCGAGGAATACAGCGCTGTCATCGGAGTTGAATTCACCCATACGCTCGTCCGACCCCCTATAGGACTTGAACCCCTAAGTCAGGTGGCTGAATTCCTTGACACAAACCTAAATGAAGTCAAAGCAGATGCGAAAAACAATTCTGGACGCGTTTCCCTGTCTTTCCTTATAGACCGATTTTCCCGCCTTCCTGCTTCTAAAGGAACCAAATCTGGTAGAGCCTTTATCTTGGCATTCTTTAGCTTTGTGCTATTCCCAATCTCAACTGTCACCTTCGACCCTATCATGGCTATAATAACTAGGCAAGTCTGTTGTAGGTGGGATTACTCAAACATCCTCCTTGCCGAAACCTTCCTCTCCCTAAATCGTTTCAAGAAAAACAAAAAGGGAATCTTTAGAGCTTCTAGTGATCTGCTGTATCTGTGGTTCACATCCCATATCAGACAATTCCACATCCGCATGAGTTTCACTGAAATCAGCCCCAATGCACACCCTCTTAAAACATTTGCTAGAACCCATACACGTATTCCTAAGTTCAACTTCATAGAATGGAAGAACTTCCTCAAAGTCCTAAAACCCGAACAACTCCGATGGCGGCTAAGGTTGCCGACGCTGAACAAGGTCAGATTGACCTGCGATGACAGGAGTCCAGTCCCCCTGCTAGGGTTCACGGGCGCAACTGCATACTATCCAAGGAGGGTGATTCGGTAGTTTGGAGCACTACAAGAGATCCCTTCTCCACCGCAACCTGATATCTTCTCATTTGACATACCGAGCAAGACCCTCATAGAAGATGAGAAGAGACAGTTTGAAGCCAAGGTGGCATCCATCACATGCTCTTTGAAGAATTCCCAGGCTGAAGGAATAAGTTGGCCAGAAGACATGACTCGTGAAGAGAACATCCATAGGGCTACCACTGAATACATTCAACACTTCAAAGCGATCCGACGAAGCCTTGTCGAGCCCTACGTACCCGAATACATCGTGCCGTACGTACCAGGAATAGAGCCTTACATACCCGAAGACATGGGACCACTGTCATGTTCAGAAGATGAGAAGCCCCAGGTTGAAGAGGGGAATCCATGCTGGGATGATGAGGGTGCCTTAGACCTCAAACGTCCTAAACTTGAATAGGCTATTCTGTCAAGTGTAAAATAAGCAAACATTGTGACACTTTCTCATACGTTCTCATTTCTGTGGAGTACCATCTTGGACACATGAGCATGAATATGAAACACGTTTTTGCATAAAGAAAAACTATCGTCAGAAATTACGCTTCTTTTAATTCCATGAGTTCTCGTCGGGAAATGATTAAAAGAACTACTTACATGAGGCTAAGGCTCATAAGGTAGCCCTTTTTCTCATCTACCGACAAGAAGCATGCAACTGAAAGAATTAACTGCTTCTCTTTGCTAAAATAAGCGAAACACTCACAGAGATCTTTTTGAACAGGTACGCTCTCATCACGAAATTTCCCACACATCGCTTCCGAACTCGCCTTAAGACAAGAATGGAGCAGCAAGAGTTGACTCCGCGCGTAGGCATACTGGAATCTCAGATGACTGCCTTAGCAACTATGATGGCTGACATTAAGGCCATGCTAGAGACATCCCAAACTAAACAGACGACTACTCACAACCAGAACAACGCTGGTATTTCTTTCATACCTGATACGACAGATAAAGAGTTGACGAGAGATACACATCGTACAGAGGAAGACGTTCACGAACCAAATAGCCGGTCACAACAAAAAGCCTCGCCTGTTGTTATCAACCTTGAAAAAGAGGAGAAGGGAAAACAGACCGTGAAAACAGAGGTAGAGGCTAAGAGATTGGCTAAGATCGAAGAATGCCTGAGCAGCCAAGGCTACGAGTTAGCCCGCTTCGACAAGATATCTCCTTTTGATAAAGTGGAGACTCCTCCTGACTATAAAGAACCAGAGTTCGTAAGGAAATACAATGGGACAGATTGTCCCCGTGCCCACCTCAAATACTATCTGCGCAAGATGGCACACTATTCAGATTACATTCCACTATTGATGAACACATTCCAAGAGAGCTTGGCCGGCCTCGCTCTGGCCTGGTTCATTGAACTAGATTTGGAAGATTACGACGGATGGGAAGATCTCGCAAAAGACTTCCTCAGACAGTACAAATTTAACACGACTACAGCCCCAACAAGAGAAGACCTTCTACGAACTTCAAAAACAAGGGGTGAATCGATCAGGACATATGCTCAGAAGTGGCGAGCCTTGGCTACCCAAGTAAAGCCTTCAATCCCAGAAGAGGAGCTGATCGACTTATTCCTGAAAGCACTCCCCTATGAGTACTTTGACAGACTGAACACTTCTGGATGTCAGACATTCGCACACCTGATTAAGGTTGCTGAGAGGCTGGAATGGGCCTTGAGAGAAAGAAGGCCTCAGGAAACTCCCACTAGGAAGCAGTATCCTCTGAGAAAGGAGAGAGAAGCCGGACTGGACATAGCATTTATACCAGATCCCCACAAGTTAAAACCATTTGGCAATTCTAATCAGGCCAAAGGCGGATCATCATGGTCAGCGCCAAAGGTACCAGAGCCTAGAAGAAAGCAACCCCAGAGGCAATGCTCTCAGCTCCCGAGACCTTTATCCAAGCTACTCCCGATGCTGTTGGAGCAACACTTGGTTGCGAAAGAACCACCTAGGGCAAACCCTCCAAGGTATCCTGGCTTTGATGAGAGCCAGACCTGTGCCTACCATATGGGCGAAAGAGGGCATAATGTGGATAACTGCTATATCCTGAAGCTGAAAGTGCAAGCCCTAATTGATAATCAGATTTTGAAATTTGACAACGCAGCCCCAAATGTGCAAGAAAATCCGTTGCCCGATCATCAAACAGTAGGGGCAATATTCGCTGAAGAAGAAGAAGACTACCTTAAACTGAAGGTAGATGTGCCTAAACTGGCCGACCTGCTAGCAACCGCTTCATCATACCCAAAAGAAGGGGAGATATCAACTGACCAAAAGAAATTATGTATCGCCAAGATGATGGGCCTAGGTATAATGTCCGATAGTACTGATGAAGAATTTGAAGGGATTGAAGCATCTCAATCTTTGAAAGGAAACCACTTCTTGATCACAGTTGAGCAGAGTAGCACCTGTGGTACCTCACGTAAGAAATTGGCAAACGATCTGGGGCCGGCCACTCAATCAGAAGAAGAATTTGAAGAAGACGAAATAGAAGTCAGGAGGAGAAGTCTAGCAGACTTCAAGTTTATGGCTGACACACTTGAGAAGGGCGAAATTATAGACAACCTTGGTCAAGATTCTAGAGGGTACAATTTCAAAGTAAAATATTCAGCTCCTCCTAGCTTTTATCAGAAGATTGAAGACATCATACCGGACGGATGGGGAGGTATGGATGATCTCTCTCAACCGGGAACCTCAAACGGTATGGAAGAACTCGACAACGCCATATTGATGATCGAAGTAGCCACGGCCGTGGTGATTAGATTGGATGAACTGGATAACCTGAACAAGGTGGAAGATTGCCCAGTTAAACCTGTCGTGATTCAACTACCTCAAGAAGAAGAGGGCAACACGTCAGGACCAGAGATACCTCATCTGACAACTATAACCATAAAAGTCCCCCCAGCAGAAGAGTACGATCCTAAAGCAGTCCATTGGGACTATGGGACAACACAAGTAGATGCAGTAATGAGGTCTGGAAGATTTTATGCCCCCAGGGAGGGTGAATCCGAAAAAAGAGAGGTCTCAAAGGAAGATGCCAAAAAACTCGTATCGATCATCAAAACCAGCGAATTTGAAGTAATAGAGCAGCTGAGAAAGATGCCCGCTCAGATATCCCTATTAGACCTATTCATCAATTCAGAAAAGCACAAGAACGCGCTGTTGAAGGTGCTCAACGAAGTACATGTCCCTGAAACAATTAATGAAGTACAACTAGGGGACTTTGTAGGAGCAATTCTTTTAAAAGACCAACTAAGCTTCTCTGACGAAGACTTCCCCATGGAAGGAAGAGGGCACAACAAAGCTTTATACATCTCCGCCCAATGTAACGGCAAAAGAGTGGCACACGTATTGATCGATAATGGATCAGCCTTCAACATCTGTCCTTTGGCTACCATAAGGAGGCTGGGAATCAATGAAGAGATGGTCAAGGTATCTAAGACAGCTGTAAGAGCATTCGACGGCATGAGGAAGACCGTAGAGGGAGAGATCGAACTTGACGTATTCATCGGCCCGACAAAGTTCTCTATAAACTTTCAAGTAATGGATCTGCCCAGTGCATTTGGATTCCTGCTAGGAAGACCTTGGATCCATACAGCAGGAGCTGTCCCTTCGAGCCTGCACCAAATAGTACGTTTCGTTGTAGATGGGAAGGTGATTACTGTACATGGGGAAGTCGACCTCCAGGCATACCAGAACAGTGCCATTCCCTATATTGAACCTGAAGAGAAAACAGAAGCAAGCTATCATTCCCTAGAATTGGTAGCAACAGTTCATACCCCAGCAGGGACGAAGTTGAGGACCCCCTACATCTCGGAAGCCAGTCTTCTGCCAGCTAAGATGCTGCTGGCATACGGGTTCAATCCCAAAAAAGGCCTAGGCAAACATAATCAGGGTATAAATACCCCGCTTCAGTTGAAGGCTAATCCACATAGAATTGGCTTGGGGTACCAGAAGTATCCCATGAATGATTCTGTCCCAAAAGCAACAGGCCGAGGCCGAGGCAAAAGCCTGGGACGCCGTGGAGGCGAAAACAGCCCGAATAACTCATTCATCGGTTCTCCAACCTGGAAAGGCAGGTTTCGAATGTTCAGAAATCCCTTAAATGTCTACTTCAACCAGAACTCCAAATGGCTATCTGAAGAGGATGTCACTTCACCGATAGAACCAGATCTGACAAACCCTTTTCTTGAAGATGACTCTGTGAATGTCATCTTGGAGTGGTTGGACAATGAAGCCACTTCTTCTGAGTAAAGAGACTCTACCTTTATCTTTAAATACTGCGTTTAGAGCTTTATGCATTGCATTGTATTTTCTTTCCTTGTTGTATGCATAGGAAAACGCCTTTGGATCCCAGGCCGTTGGTCCAAATAGCACATCTTGTAACGCAGCCCTTCTTGCATTCAATAAAACTACGCATGTTTTGTTAAGGACATATGGAACTACGAATCAGCCCGATGATGATAATGGTCTTCCATACAGAAGCTTGAGGCCTGATTTGCCATATGATTCCTAATCTTCAAAAAAAAAAAATTTCATGGGGGCCGGGATATCCAATGACATGAGGATTAGTCCCCTTTGTACCTATATCTATTTCGAAAACTTTTTCGAAAAGACTTTACATGATCATGCATGTCATTTTTACTGAGCACAAACTAACCATACTCATGACATTTCAGGCATATCATCTCAAACATGCATACCAGGTTGTTACAAAATTCAGATCCCTCCATTAACCACTCCTATAACATCGAGGAAGAGGAAGACGGTGATTATGCATCTATCCGAAGAGATTGGAACACCTTTGAAGAATCAAAGCCTCCTACCTCAGAAGAACCAGTCGTTATTAATTTGGGAGACACCGCGAACGTCAAAGAGGTCAAGATCGGCGGACACCTATCCCGAGATGAAAGGCTCGAATTCACCAAGCTACTAAAAGAATATCAAGACATCTTCGCATGGTCTTACGCGGATATGCCAGGCCTTGATCCTAAGATCGTGGAACATGCATTGCCCACAGATCCCGGCATCAAGCCAGTCAAACAAGGCAGCAGGCGGATGAAAGCCGAGTTAGAAGACAAGATCAAGGAAGAAGTCATGAAACTTCTTAGGGTAGGCTTCATTGAAGCTATCCCATATTCAGACTGGATTGCAAATATAGTACCCGTCATGAAGAAAGACGGAAAAGTTCGGATCTGCGTAGATTACCGAGATCTGAATAGAGCAAGCCCAAAAGATGATTTTCCACTCCCCCACATTGATGTATTGGTGGATAGTACAGCGGGTTATGAATTATTCTCATTCATGGATGGATTCTCGGGATACAACCAAATCTTCATGAAACAAGAAGACAAACCCAAGACTGCATTTACCACACCATGAGGAAATTTTTGCTACAAAGTCATGCCCTTTGGATTGAAAAACGCCGGGGCTACCTACCAGAAGGCTATGGTCACGTTATTCCATGACATGATCCACAAAGAGATTGAAGTATATGTTGATGACATGATCGCTAAATCCAAAAAAGGACAAGATCACATACAGGTATTAAGGAAGCTGTTTGAGCGCCTGCGCAAATACAAGTTAAAGCTGAACCCTAACAAATGCGTGTTTGGGGCAAGATCCGGGAAACTCCTTGGATTCATAGTCAGCAATAGAGGCATTGAAATTGATCCCTCAAAAATCCAGGCCATCCACGATTTATCAACTCCATCCACAGTAAAAGAAGTGAGAAGCCTTCTAGGGAGATTGAACTATATTGCCAGGTTCATCAATCAGATGTCTGATGTAGCTAAGCCAATCTTCAGATTGCTTAAGAAAGGCGCAAAAATAACATGGGATGCTGAGTGCAGCAGGGCATTCCAAATGATCAAGAACTATTTAATCACACCACCGGTGCTTGTGCCACCAATTCCTGGTCACCCATTGACCTTATACCTGACCATACGACAAGAGTCCTTGGGGGCCTTACTTGCCCAAACAAACCCGATAGATGGAAAAGAGAGGGCCATCTATTATCTGAGTAAGAAATTCACGCCATCTGAAGTAAAATATGTACCAGTTGAAAGGGCCTGTGCAGCGACGGTATGGGTACTTCGCAGACTAAGGCAGTATACCCTACACCACCATATCCAGCTCATAACAGAGAATGATCCTGTCAAATACCTCTTGGAGAAACCCGCTTTAATTGGGAAATTAGCAAAATGACAAGTAATGTTGTCTGAATTTGACATCAAATGTTCCCCACAGAAGTCGGTAAAAGGAAGAGCTATAGCTGACATGCTGGCAGAAAACCCGACAAGCGGTGAGTCCCCTGAAGTAATGAACACAAAAGGTCAAATTCTGAACTTGGAAGAAGACAAGTGGATCATGTATTTCGATGGCGCTGTCAATCTATCAGGAGCAGGCACTGGGGCAGTACTGATATCCCCATATGGTCAACATTACCCTGTCGCGGCAAAGATAACTTTTCCTTGTACCAACAACATTTCAGAATATGAGGCATGCATTCTGGGCCTACGACTGGCCCTTTCTATGGAGATACCTAGGTTACAAGTCTTCGGAGACTCCATGCTCATTATTCTACAGACACAAGGGGAGTGGAAGACGAGAGATACAAAGCTCATCCCTTATCACGAATACCTTGAAGAGTTGATACTCAGGTTCGAAGAAATATCATTCGAGTACCTATCAAGGTCTCACAACCAATTCGCAGATGCATTAGCCACCCTAGCCTCGATGTTGCAAACGACTGAAGGGTTGGATGTAGAACCTCTGAGGATCGGCATTGTTGAAAAGCCAGCTTATTGTATGCTAATCGAAGAAGAATGTGATGGAGAGCCATGGTACTATGACATCAAGAATTACCTCTTGAAAGGGGAATTCCCTGAAGGATGCCAGTCAGGAGACCGAAAATATATAACCAAGATGGCCAGCAAGTTCTTCCTCAATGGACAAATTCTGTATAAGAGATCGTTTGATTCTACTCTGTTAAGATGTGTAGATGCCAAAGAAGCAAATATTCTCATGAAAGAGATCCATGAAGGTGCGTTTGGGCCTCACATGAACGGCCACCTCATCGCCCGGAAGATCATGCGGCTTGGCTATTATTGGATGACCATCGAATCGGACTGCTGTCAGCACGTCCGATCATGCCACCAGTGCCAAATATACGGTGATAAGATCAATGCACCCCCAAACGAACTACACCAAATGTCTGAAGTTTGGCCTTTCTCTATGTGGGGCATAGACATGATATGGCCTATTAATCCTGTGGCTTCGAATGGTCATCGCTTCATCTTGGTAGCGATTGATTACTTCACCAAATGGGTAGAAGCCAGCTCTTACAAAAATGTCACTGCAAGAAATGTGGCAAGATTCGTCAAAAGAGATATCATATCCCGGTATGGTACCCCTCAAGCGATCATCACAGATAATGGGTCCAACCTGAACAACAAGATTGTCGATGATCTGCTGGATCACTTTAGCATTCGACATCTGAATTCATCTCCTTACCGCCCACAGATGAATGGGGCAGTGGAAGCGGCCAACAAAAACATCAAGAGAATCTTGGCTAAAACAGCAGAAAACTACAGGGATTGGCACGAAAGGCTGCCCTTCGCCTTGATGGCTTACCGAACGTCGATCAGGACTTCTACAGGGGCAACTCCCTATAGTTTGGTATATGGGACAGAAGCAGTTCTACCAGTAGAAGTTAAGATTCCCTCTTTGAGAATCTTATCCGAAGATAAACTCTCTGAGTCAGAGTATTTCAAGCACATATATGAACAGCTGAACTTAATAGATGAGAAACGTCTTAAAGCCATTTGCCATGGACAAACTTACCAGAAGAGGGTAGCCAGGGCGTTCAATCGAAAGGTTAAGACCAGAAACTTCGAAGTAAATGACTTGGTAATTAGGAAAGTTTTGCCAAGTACTACCCATCCAGGGGGAAAATTCACTCCAAATTACGAAGGCCCCTATATTGTTAAGAAGATCCTCACGGGAGGAGCATTAATTCTTGTAAACTCCGAGGGAGAAGAATTGGGGCACCCTGTGAATTCAGATGCTGTGAAGAAATATTACCCTTGAAATAAAATCAGATTCCGGTCATATGCCCTGCCTCGAATTGAGCCTACTCTTCATGATAGTCTTTGCATAAGCATGTCATGCATCTATGCATACATTAGCATGTGTTCAATATTGCAGGATCCAAGGAAGCAGGGTCGCGATAAGTTGGAACGCGTGATCAAGGAGACCTAACGTCATGGTGGTCAGGTGCACGTCTTCTTCTCCAAAGACTGAGAATTTTAAGAAATTTTAGAACAACTTAACCATCTTGTGTTGTTAAGAAAAATGCAGATTTTCGCGAATCTATCCACTTCCATTGGAATGCATGATCAAGGGTAAGGTGTATCGTTCTAATTTTCTGAAATTCGAGAGCATACACTGACATATTCCTTTTATGTTTTTCAGGAATCCCTAGCCGCGCTGGGCAGGTAAGTATTCCTTTCCTAATCTTTTAGGTTTACAAGACTGTCAGAATCATTATTGCTAGAATTTGAAAGGCTTCTTGGAATCTAGCATGCATTCAATTATCATGTCTAGAAAGACGCAAAATTCTCACAATCATGTCATTGGCATTCATGATTAAACTTGGAGGTTATCTGAACACGATTGAAATATACATTGTGCCTCATAAATCCCCTTGGAGGGTAAGTTTTGGAGAAAGCAAAATGAACTCTTCCAACAAAAGTTGTTTAAATCGTTCAAAAGGATGTTTTCTCAGACAAGAGGCAAGCCTGGTCCAAACACGTCCCATACACACTTAAGAGATAAGTGGAGTGATAAGTACAGCGAGACCTTGACCTACGGACGTAAGGGTTATTCGCAGTGATTACATGGATTGAGACGACGGAGGCATTCATTTCTCTATCATAAACACTACAGGTGACCATTGATAACCCTTTGAACGACGATTTCATTCTATACCCCTGTCAAGAACCACCCCACAATGGGGCAAACTGGAGGTACGTCCAGCGGTATCAGGAGATAAATGGTTAGAAGTTCTCTTGCTCAGACTTGCATCAATCTTCGTGTGTTGCTTGTCATTTTAACTTCTATGGTAATTCAGGTGCTTTAGGATGACGAAAAGCATTCGTTTCTCTATCCTATACACTTTTACCCTTTGCACAGCCCAGTTGAGCCTATACGTTCATTTCACGAACCCGTTGGTGATCATTGCATATTCCAAGACGGAAGCGACGTCACTTCAAGAGCGGAAGAGTTCAAAACACTGGATTTGTGGAAAATTCCTAGATTAATGTTGGAGTGCTGAGATTCAAGTTGTACATCTAGCACACTCATTTGAAAATTCTGATCCCCAAAAGAAAAGAAAAGGTGGGATCTCGACAAAAGATGAGAAAAAGAAAAAAAGAGAGAAAAATTCGATCCTAGGCACCAAGAAAAAGCAAAGTGCCTGGTAAAAGCAAGGCCGATGCCCATCCAAATACTTGTACACTTGTGAATCATGTGTTTGAGCTTGTAAATGCCAAAAAATGGCATGATACCTTTGTATAGGTCACCAGTGAGATCTGATTATAAAAGAAAATCCCAAGGGAGCTGGACAGCAAAGGATACTCCCAGATTATGTCACATTCAGATGACAAAAGCATAGACAAGGTATTGACGCCGTCTTGACATGAGAGAGATGTTCTCTAAAGAAAAATATGCACTTCAAAGACTGAAGACGCTCTTTGAACCAGAAGGGGCAAGATGGCAATAAAACTTGCAGTGATCACCAATGTTTTAACCCTTCGCATATTCTGAACCAAAAACAAGCCTTTTTTGGTCCCCAATCCTACCTACGTTACAACCCTGAAAAGCCTTTTCTGATTAAGGCACTTGGATTGACATAGGGTTTAATGTCTAAGCTTAGCTCGAAGAAGTTCGAGCAAGATTATTTCTTTCTCATTTTGCAGGGTTCTTGACTGGTAAACCCGGAGCAGATGGTGAAGAATTTCATCCAATGGCCTCGACTCCAAAGCGGGTCCCCCTTGAAAACCAATATCCAAGCCCAACATTACGGTCCCGTGGAAGACCTCCCGACCGATCAAAATGTATGCGCTGCGAATGGGCCTGAAACCTAGGCACATGTTAGTAGGGAATTGAGTGCATCCCCTATAAAATACCACTATCTCAAAACAGGTGAGAAGACCTCCTTGTCGAGAAATATTCCAATTGATGTCTTGAACAAACTCTTTTTGGAATTTTCAAACTGTTGATCCAGATTTTCCATGCAAGGAATTTGTGATCACATTTGCATGTTGCAAGAATGCTTTGGATAGCCTCCGGCATCAAAATGCACATTTCATGATTAAAACTTAAGTCAAACGGCTTCGGCAAGTGGCCAGCCATCGTCTTCCCAAAGATTACTAACATTTTCCTGGTGAAGAAAAATATTTCAGGCTCAAACTTCTGCAGGATACCTGGAAAACCCAGCTCCCAGAATGTCGCCTCAACAGACCCAAGTGAAGCTTTGTCAAGATAAAATCTTTCACGGCTTCAAAACTGAATTCCCGACAGATTTTGGGATCTTTCAAAAGAAGGGGTGAGGATAGAACCCTTTTTCGAAAGAAGTCAGCAAGCAATCCCAGTGGACGTGAAGAACCCATGATCCCGGAAGGATGCCTTGCTCTGTCAAGAAAAGCTCATAGGGTCATGTTTTGCAGGATCCCTGGAGAACCTTTTCCAAGACCGATCTACGGACGAACGATCGAGTCTTCGACTAGTCCCAACAAGACGGGATATGTCATTTCATAGGCGAAGCCTTTTAGTAGGCAAACCTTTTCCAAGACCGATCTACGGACGAACGATCGAGTCTTCGACTAGTCCCAACAAGACAGGATATGTCAATCTTTAGGCAAAGCCTTTTAGTAGGCAAACCTTTTCCAAGACCGATCTACGGACGAACGATCGAGTCTTCGACTAGTCCCAACAAGACGGGATATGTCATTTCATAGGCGAAACCTTTTAGTAGGCAAACCTTTTCCAAGACCGATCTACGGACGAACGATCGAGTCTTCGACTAGTCCCAACAAGACGGGATATGTCATTTCATAGGCGAAGCCTTTTAGTAGGCAAACCTTTTCCAAGACCGATCTACGGACGAAGGATCGAGTCTTCGACTAGTCCCAACAAGACGGGATATGTCAATCTTTAGGCAAAGCCTTTTAGTAGGCAAACCTTTTCCAAGACCGATCTACGGATGAACGATCGAGTCTTCGACTAGTCCCAACAAGACGGGATATGTCATTTCATAGGCGAAGCCTTTTAGTAGGCAAACCTTTTCCAAGACCGATCTACGGACGAACGATCGAGTCTTCGACTAGTCCCAACAAGACGGGATATGTCATTTCATAGGCGAAGCCTTTTAGTAGGCAAACCTTTTCCAAGACCGATCTACGGACGAACGATCGAGTCTTCGACTAGTCCCAACAAGACGGGATATGTCAATCTTTAGGCAAAGCCTTTTAGTAGGCAAACCTTTTCCAAGACCGATCTACGGACGAACGATCGAGTCTTCGACTAGTCCCAACAAGACGGGATATGTCATTTCATAGGCGAAGCCTTTTAGTAGGCAAACCTTTTCCAAGACCGATCTACGGACGAACGATCGAGTCTTCGACTAGTCCCAACAAGACGGGATATGTCATTTCATAGGCGAAGCCTTTTAGTAGGCAAACCTTTTCCAAGACCGATCTACGGACGAACGATCGAGTCTTCGACTAGTCCCAACAAGACGGGATATGTCAATCTTTAGGAAAAGCCTTTTAGTAGGCAAACCTTTTCCAAGACCGATCTACGGACGAACGATCGAGTCTTCGACTAGTCCCAACAAGACGGGATATGTCATTTCATAGGCGAAGCCTTTTATTAGGCAAACCTTTTCCAAGACCGATCTACGGACGAACGATCGAGTCTTCGACTAGTCCCAACAAGACGGGATATGTCAATCTTTAGGCAAAGCCTTTTAGTAGGCAAACCTTTTCCAAGACCGATCTACGGACGAACGATCGAGTCTTCAACTAGTCCCAACAAGACGGGATATGTCATTTCATAGGCGAAGCCTTTTAGTAGGCAAACCTTTTCCAAGACCGATCTACGGACGAACGATCGAGTCTTCGACTAGTCTCAACAAGACGGGATATGTCAATCTTTAGGCAAAGCCTTTTAGTAGGCAAACCTTTTTCAAGACCGATCTACAAAACGATCGAGTCTCCGACAAACCCTAAGAGACTGGGTGCGTCATCCATAGGTTCCTAACAGACATGAGTCCTATTCATGGTCTGATCCACCATACGGATCAAAATCCCTATTCACGGTCCGATCCACCATACGGATCAAAACCCTGACAATCCCTAAGAGACTGGGTGCGTCATCCATAGGTTCCTAACAGACAGGAGTCCTATTCATGGTCTGATCCACCATACGGATCAAAATCCCTATTCATGGTCCGATCCACCATACGGATCAAAACCCTGACAATCCCTAAGAGACTGGGTGCGTCATCCATAGGTTCCTAACAGACAGGAGTCCTATTCACGGTCTGATCCACCATACGGATCAAAATCCCTATTCATGGTCCGATCCACCATACGGATCAAAATCCCGACAATCCCTAAGAGACTGGGTGCGTCATTCACAGGTTCCTGTCAAGTACAGGAATCCCATTCTGGTACGGCCTACCATACAGGCTAGAGTTTAACCGCCCTAGGATACTCAAAAGACGAGTCCCTAGGTATTCACTTGAACCCGTTATACACCGCGCAGGCCGCACGAGCATCAGGCATGTGACCAACAGGTAAATAGCAGGTGGGTCTCTCTACTTTCTCTCTCACATCAGCAAAAGAATGAAGAACAGAGCGAGCGTTCACCAGTGGGGCAAGTAAGATTGAGTGTCAAGATTCGTTTTTCTTTTCCCCAGTCGAGTCGGTCTAGATTCAGGTGTCGCCTATCTTTGAGAGAAACCTCTCACGAGATTCCTCTCAAAGAGGGGCAGCTGTTGACACCTGATTTTTGACCAAGTCTTTTTCAGTTTTATTTTCGAAAAATCATAAAAAATTCATAAAAAGTCAAAAAATTACAAAATCAACTTTGGTGGCCTTGGCCAAGCCCAAGGAACCATTCTTGACCAAAAAATAATTTTTCACATTTTTTAATATTTTTTAGAAAATAGAAAAATACTTAAAAAAATCAAGAAAAATAGCATTTGAGGTCACAAAAATATGGAAAAATATCCAATATTTTTCTTTTTAATCCATTGTATTTTCGACCTCACAAAAAATCCAAAATCAGATTCAATTTTAGTTGTTCCTTTGTAACCCGTAGTATTGAATTTGAAGAAAAAATAACAATTGAGTCCTTTAATTTGCAATTTTGTCATTTTTTAAGATATTGACATTCAATCTAACTATCCCCTATTTCAATTTAGCCCAATTGTTTGCGCAGTTTGCTCAATTGCACGAATTTGACAAAATTATATACTAAAATTGCATTTTAGTCCTTGAAATCAAGCATAATTGAAATTACTTTCAATTCAAGGGCTATCATTGCAAATTAAACATGCTACCCAATAGATTTCACCATTTTAAATCGATTGGAACAGGTGGTTTGACTCAATTTGATCATTTGCACCCTCAATTACACGATCCCCAATTTCCAATTTAATGAAAATTTGGGGGTTTTGTGGAAATTGATGAAAACTTTTGGGTAAAACCACATTTCTAGATAGAATTCATGCTCTAGATTCGATTTTAAGGTTCAATTGCAAAATTTTTCCATTAATTTGGGATTAATTTGAAAAATCCTGTTCGAAAACGGTTCAGACCGGTCAGACCGCCGGTCCGACCGGTCGAACCGGTCCAGAACAGTGTCGTCTTCCTCAAAACGATCGTGCAAATGAACAGTGACAGGTCGAATTTCCAAGACCAAATTGAAGGACAATTCGCGACTAATTGAAGGAGGAATGGTGGGCGTTTTGTTCCTCTGACCTTCCCCCGTCGATTGACACCAACGGCACCATCCGACGTCGCCAGAGGAAGGAGTAATCGGCCGGTCAAGGACACGGGACCTGCAAAAGTCAAACAACGATAAGAACAGCTCAAATCCATGCCAAATTCATGCGAAATGAGACTCGTCGAGGGACCTAATGAAGCCGAACGGAATACCCAGCTTCTCCGTCGCCGTTAGCATGTCATTTGGCACGTGATGACACGTGAGTTGAAGAGGGCAGAGGATTCCCCGTTCGGCGCCAAAACTCGAAGGGCTATATAAGCCTGTGGGAGGGCTTTCAGTTAGAGGACGGTTGGTTCAGTTCGAAGGAAGGGAACAGAATCGCGCGAGAGAGAGAGAACACAATAGAGAGCTCGTTCTCCGACCCCTGTCGTCGAGAACTTGAGCTCGACTGCAAGGCGTCGGTTGGGCCATCTCCGGCCAAACCAAAGCCAGGGAAGACCATCTAAAGTTCGCCCAGAGCGTCGGGAAGCGATCGCCACCGGCCACGCCTCGCGAAATTGCAAGAACAGGTAAATCATAGCTTCGAGTTCTTCATTGAGCTTCAATGGCAGACCTTGCATTCCTTGCTCAATCATGCAATTAATGTGTGCGTTTCATTCCCCGAACATCACTGACCACGCTCGCATCTCCATTTTGCATCGACTTTGCTCGCATACCCTGAATCGAGTCCTCCGATTTAGCCTCCATAGCCGATCCTTGCCCAGCCAAATCTGGGCCGAGCGAGCTCAATCGGAGCTCGAGGTAAGTCTTCTGAACCTCCATTTATGCTATTCTGTGACTGAATTTCTTTGATTTTGAGTGAATCGCATGATTGAGCTTCCATGGCCGTACTCGGCGATTTGCACGATGTTCTTGATTCTGCGAATGAGATGCTACGATCCTTAGATATGTTAAGCTAGAGACGATCGCGAGTCGATTAGAGTTAGTCTCGCACGATTTCATTAAGATTCCACCGTAGGATCGTCGCCGGAGATCCTCAGCCGTCCATTCCGCCGGGGTCGAGAGGTTGAAGACGAAGCTGACGTGGCGCGGTCAACCGGTCAAAGTCCTAGGTGTCAGTCTGTTATTGGTCCACGTGTCGGTCTAGTCAGCAGGCCGTTAGCAGTTTGTTATTCGAATTAATAGATCGGACGGTCGAGAATAATCGAGGCTAATAAATGGTGACCGTCCGATTAGCAAGTAAAAATATCCGAAAATCATTTTTGAATCGGAAATCCGAGTTGATCAGAAACGGTGTCGTTTGGCTAAGAGGGAGGGCGACGTCGTTTAGGTTAGTGGGATCGGACGGTCCGGATCAAGTCCCATGTTATAATCACAGCCGTAGGTTTTAGTAATTTGATCAGACGGCCCTGATCGAGTCTTCGTCTAATCTGAACCGTAGATTCCAGTCAGACAATCCAATGGCCGTGGATTAGCCACGCGGTTCAGTAGCGACCGTCGGATCAAGGCTAGTAATCCGAAAATAAATAATGCGTGATACGGCGTCGTTTCGACCGGGGGCTTTGCGGGTCCGGATCTGGGCCGGGTTCCGGCCCGAATGGGTCGGGTCGACCCGGTCCGAATAATATTTTTAAATAAAAAATCAGAAAATGATTTTAAAAAAAATAAAAAAAATCAGAAAAATCTTAGAAAATCCAAAAAAATGCTAGAAAATTCCAGAAAATTCCAAAAAAATGTGGAAAAATTGTGGAAAAATCCCAGATATTCCAGAAACCCCCAAAAATCGAGGGTTGATCACAGACAACTGGTCAACCCTATTTTTGGGGTTTCTTACCCAATTTTCCGAGACTTGACGACATTACCCTTTAGGGGTAAGTCGCCTCTGCTGTGCATGCAAGATAAGGCCGATAACGCCAAGGTGAGAATTAGGGTCGATTAGACGACCAATTCTTAGGTTTGGGTTTTCGAGTCTCACCTCTTTTCTTAAAATGACGATTTTGCCCTTTAATGGGAAAATCGTCTTTCTTGTCTCAATCGAGTTCTGAAAATTGCTTAAAGTTAGGGTTTGGGTCAGGAGGATGACCAACCCTAATATTTGAGGTTTTCAGTTCTCATCTTTACCCAAATGACGACTTTATCCCTCCAAGGGTGAAATCACTTGAAAATTCCAGAAAAATCCTAGAAATTCCCGAAAAATAGGAAATGGATTGGATTGATGGCCAATCCTATTTCCACAGTCTTTTGACTTCCCAATTCGTCTAAAATGACAGATTTACCCTTTTAGGGGTAAATTTCCCCCGAATTATTCAAAATTACGATTCTGCCCCTCATGGGCGAATCATGTCCAAATCACTCCTAAGCCTTGATTGATATTTCTCTAGGCTAATAGGGCCTCATTAGGGATATCACGCTGATTTCATGTGCTTTATCCGCATGTACTGGATCCTCGATTTGCGCACTTATTTTTAATGATTGTGAGTGATAGGGTAGCATTTCCCATCTGCATGAACTCCTAGATTTAAGATCTGTCCCCCATTCGTCTGTATGAAATCCTAGGATCAGATAAATCATTCAGCTTAGGTACCGAAAGGGCGTCAACTCTGACAGTTGGCGTAACTAAGTCCCCGAACCCACTTCTCTGGTTTCCGCAGAATCGAATAGACCACTCCCAACTATTCGATAGGGTTTCCGATCGTACCCTCCACGAAACGATCGGTGGCGACTCCTTGGCATGTACACTCATCACATGTCACTAGACCACACTGAAGGTCGACCACGTATATCCAGCAGTTGCGATTTGGGTAATGGACCTTGGGAGAGGCCCGCGTCCGATCCAGCCAGCAATCGGGCGGCCCATTAGCCCGCTCCCGCCTTCCGCGAGCTCGGGAGAGGGTCGCGACAATAGGCTCCCCACCCAGGTTATGCTTCTAAACTATCGACGAATCTCTAAAGGTTCTTGGGCTTTTTGTCGTACTAGACCGGACTCTATCGACCATCTTTTTTTTGCCTGCTATACCACGAGCTCCCTAGCTCTTTTTTGGGCTACAAAGTGCAATGTGGCTTGGCGGAACACATCTTGGCGGGACACCATTGTTTGGGCAATGAAGTGCTTTGGAGGTCAGTCATTTCCCAATCAGTTAGTTCGTTTCTCATTTGGGGCACTTTGTCACATGATATGGATTGAGAGGAATAATATCCTCTTCCGGAACAAACTTCTCTTTGTGCCGGCTCTCCTCAAACACCTGCTTAAGGTGGTTAGAGATTTTGGACTTACCTTGCACAACATTGATGAAAATTACATCAATAGGCGGCTTCAACGAAACTGGGGACTCTCTACTGATATCTTTCAAGATGGTCCCGGGGTTTCATAGTTTTTCTATTTGTAGTTCTTCTTGTTGGCCGTTGTTTGGCTCTGATTTTTCTGTTATATTCCCCTATGTTGGCCGCTGTTTGGCCTTTCTGTTGTTGCTTCTCTTGGCCGCTATTTGGTCGGGGGTTAGATGCTTTTGCTCACTCTGTTCTATCTTGCATGGCGCTACACCTTTGTACCCCTTAGGATAGGAACTTCAGTCCTAGTGGGTTCGAGGTTTTTGTGTTCGGCATCCCATTTGTTTTTGGCGTATTGAAAAGTTCTATACATGCTTAACTTACAAAAAAAAAACATTTCTTATCTCTAACAGAAAAAATATTTTATCATTTACCGATTTTATCCCAAACTCTCATACGAACTTACGAACCTTTTCATGATGACTTACTAACGTTATGTGTTTCGATATAATATTGTGAAAACAATGGATTTCAGCATGCTAACTACGTTTCATTCGACATGGGGAAGGAAGTGATAGAGAAAGTAGGGGTGATCATAGATCAAGGACAGAATCAGGAATTGGAGAACCAAACCGGTGGAAACCTGGTAGATTTCCGGTTTTAAGCATGCAAAGTAGGTTTTAGTTTTCAAAAAGTGGGGATTCGATTTCGACGGGTAGAAACTTAGAACATGTAGTTATATTTTTCTTGTTTTATGTCTTCGTGCGATCCTGCGGTACTCCATGGAATCAGATGATAAGTGTGTAATCTGAAACCACTAGTCTGAACTTTTATTTCCGGTGATATCCATGACTGTGACTGTTACTTTGTTAATTTTCATATTCTTCGTGTCTTTAAATATACGTTATGGTCAGTAAATTATAGCAGTAAATGGTAGTAATTAGAGGTGATAATTCACTGCAACTATTTAATTAAGAATACATGTAAAATCTGGGTAGATCCTATAAACGATAATGAAACCTGTGACAGGTTAGGTATTAGGTTTCAAAAAAATGAGGTATTGGTTGTGATGGGTATGTTCCAAGTTCTAAGTGGAACCTAGAAGGAAAGTGGAAGTTAGAAGGAATATGGAACAACTCCTCCTTAAAAGAAAGCACGAGCAAGGACAAACTTGAGCACCGTCAATTCATGACTAGTTTGGAATAATCGTATACAATTTTTTGTGATCATTACCGGATTGAAAATTAGAGCAGGCATTGCCATTTGATGACATAGTTCGAAGTATCTTCTAAAATGGTCCATCTCCAACCAAATTTGTTCCTATCACTTAGATCGAATACGCATTTTCCTTCTGCATTTGTTTAATTAGTACCACCTAAACCAGTAGATAGACACTTGTTGTGCTTGTTTCTGGAGTCTCATTAACCCAACACAATAAGGGCCCAATCTTCAAACTGAGCAGCCCAGCTCAAATAGTCAAGCCTACAACACTTTTTGGTGGTTTGGACCGTCAATTGACAGTAAATGCAATAGATCTCTTAACCCTCCATTTGCCAAAAACAAAAGGGCCCAAAGAAAAAGGGAATCCAACGCATATTGGAGCAAAACTACAGGAAATTCAAATGAAAAACTCAATTTTCTGCTAATTGAATCACTTTAAGATTAGAAATGTTATAGATGTAAATTATATTGTAATAGTGCGCTCTCTTGTCGTGTTAATTCCCTTATTTTATTAACCGTTCTATGGTTTTTTTCATATCAATAACGACATGTGCTTCATTGTTGTGATTAAATTCTATTTTCATGTCATATATATCAGCAATTATAACACACGCATAAAATCTTTTCCCCTACAAAGCAATTTAAAGTTGTCTCACAGGTAGAAACGTTCTACATAGTCTAACCTACATACTTTGATTTTGTTATTTTCTTTTCGTCCCTTACGCCTGTCTTTCCTGTTCAGAATGAGACTTTCCGGCTAGTGTAAGGTGTTTGTAATGAAGACAGATACGATGTAACTTGTACTTGTAACTTAGATTTTTTTTTTTTGGGTCAGAAGCAAAATTTTCATTTCGTTTCACTTAGACTTCTTTAAGAAGAAAAGTCTTTTACTGCCGAAACAGATGAACGAGGCTCAGCACAAGGAATTTTGACATCGGCCGTCACGAATATCCATCTCAATAACAAGGTCAATAGTTTGCTGGGGGAACAGGACAGTCGTAAAAATATTGGTTGAATCCACATATGCATCCAACAGATTTCGTCACTAACGAGGAATGTCACATAAATTAAAGGAAGCTAGGGTTGAAATTGTTCAATAGTCAAATACAACTCCATCTTGCTCAAGTAGTCAAAGGCCGTCGCTTGAAGAAAGTCATAAAGAGATAATAAAAAGGAAAAATCTCTGCCGATCGAATGATTCACCATTCATCCTAAGCCTCGTGTAACTTCTTGTATGTCCTGGCATCTGGTGGCAGAACAAAGACCCTAAGACATTCTTTATGCAGGAAAACAAGAGTAGTGTCTGAACTTGAGTATTTCTTTTTATGATTAATAGCAAGGTAGGATGTGGAAGAGTAGAAGGACGTATTGGTTAGATCAGAGTCATGTTGGATGATTTGTGGTTTCACGCTTACGTTGATGTTTAGAGTTAGAGAGAAATAACGACAAAGTGTTTATGGTAGCTCAACCCAAACTAGAGTTGTATAAGATGTATTTATATGAGCAACTAATTACAATAAGGGTATAAATAAACACAATTACAGAAATACCCCAATATATATGTAATTACACATTAATACTCCCCCTCAATCCGAAGTAGATGTAACAACTGAGAGATTGGACCTCAATAGCGCATGACGCAGACTAGGTAACCCCTTTGTAAATATGTCTGTCACTTGATCCGTGGTAGGCACGTAGCGAACACGCAGATCACTGGACGGAAGCAACTTGCTCTCGAGCAAAGTGAAAATCCAATTCAATGTGTTTGGTGCGAGCATGAAATACGGGATTGAGAGCAAGATATGTGGCAAAGATTTTGTCACAATAAACAGTGAGAGGAGTAGAAAGTGGGACTTCAAGCTCACGTAGTAAATGCCAAATCCAAATGGTCTCAGCAATACAATGAGCGACAACACGATACTCAGCCTCTGTACTAGAACTAGCCACAGTGGGTTGCTTCTAGCACTCCATGAAACAAGATTAGTGCCTAGAAAAATACAAAAAACCTAATGTGGAACGTCGAGTATCGGAGTACCCAGCCTAGTCTGCATCCGCATAAGCTGTTAATGAAGTAGGAGAACACCGCTCGATAAGTAATCCATGGGTGGATGTGCCAGCTAAATACCGGTATATATGCTTGACAGCTTGCAGATGGGGTAGTCTAGGTTGATGCATAAATTGGCTAACCAAGTTCACAGCAAAACTAATATCAGGTCTAGTCATGGACACATACTGTAAAGCACCAACCATCTGTCGATACAGCGTTGGAGAAGCGAGAAGCTCACCATCATCAACAGATAATAGAGTTTTCGATGCCAAGGGAATATATTCAGGCTTTACCTTGGCAAGGTCAAACTTGTGCAAAAGGCTATCAACATACTTAGCTTGAGATAAAAGCATACCGTTAGATCGGTGATAAGCCTCAATGCCAAGAAAATAATGAAGTGGCCCGAGTTCCTTCATAGCAAATTCTTGCAAGAGTCGAGTAATCAAAGACCGTAATAAATAAGGAGTATCATTGGTGACAAGAATATCATCAACATACAGTAGAAGATATAGACAACCCCGAGACGAAGCATAGACAAATAACGATGGATCAGCCTTACTCTCCATGAAACCCAATGATAATAAAAAACTGCTGAAGCGAAGAAACCACGTGCTTTAAACCATAAACAGCTTTCTGAAGACGGCACACGTGATTGGGATATTTGGTATTAGAGAAACCGGGAGGTTGGCGCATGTGAACTTCCTCACAAAAGATGCCGTGCAAGAAGGCATTCTTAACATCAAGTTGACGGATGTCCCATCGTGATGAAATAACAATAGAGAGAACAACCCGAATTGTAGCGGGTTTAACAACCGGGGTAAAAGTCTCGTCATAATCCAATCATACCTATTGCTTAAATTCATGTGCAACTAGATGAGCTTTGAAGTGTTCTATAGTTCCATCGGATTTTTCCTTAATCTTAAAAACCCATTTACAACCAACTAAATTCTTAGAAGGGTCAGGTGATACAAGATCCCGCGTGTGATTGATGACCAAAGCATTAAATTCATCTGTCATGGCTACTTTCCAAAGTGGGTCAAGAATAGCCTTAGAATAGCAAGTCGGTGCCTCTTCATGAAAAGAATTAAAGAGATTAAAAAAATTTCTTGGTTTAGAAATTCTAGATTTAGCCGAGTTTGCATAGGATGCATAGGGAGATACGATACAAAAGTGGAAGAGCTAGGTGGACATGTGGAGAGGATATGTCAATCTGATGTAGGAGGAATTTGGTCAGAAGCCGAGTTAGGTTGGGACACAGTGAATGGGTTCGAAAGGAGAGGCGGTGGAGGTGAAAAAGAATTGGAATCAGATTGGGTAGGTTGAGAAGTGGAGAGATGTATATTAAGAGGTTGGCTTAGAGTAGTCGAGAGAGGCGGAGGAGGAGTTTGATGCTCAAAGGAGGTAGAAGGAAGAATTGATTGATTGAAGGAAATAATAAGTGAAGGAATTGATTTGGAAGAATTATTTAATGAACTAAGAGTTGAAGGACTTTGTGAAAAGGGAAAATTCTCCTAATCAAACTGAACATGACGACTGATAAAAACACGACCACTTGACCGATCAAGGCAACGATAACCTTTGTGATTTGAAGCATACCAAGAAATACACATGGCATAGAATGAGGTGTAAGTTTATGGGAGACACAAGGCGGAAGAAAATGATAACAATCACAACCAAAAATTTGAAAGAACGAATAATCAAACTGAAATCCAAATAGACAATGAAAAGGGGAAATATCAGAGAAGACAGGAGTAGGAAGCCAATTAATAGTGTAAACATCAGTGAGAAGAGCATCAACCCAATACGAAGGAGGCACATGAGCATGGATTAATAAGGTTCGACACATTTCGACTAAATGTCTGATTTTGCGTTCTGACAGACCATTTTGAAATGGGGTGTCTAGACAAGAAATGTGATGAATAATACCATTTTAACGTAAATATGTTTGGAACGAATTACTGGTATATTCACCTCCCCCATCAGTTTGTAGCAATTTAATTTTTGTATTGCATAAATTTTTTATGAAACAACGGAAGCAATGAAAGTGAGTAGACACTTCAAATTTATTTTTCATCGGAAAAATTCAAGTGAACCGAGAATAGTCATCAACGAATAACACAAATACTTAAAACCAGAATTGGATAAAATGGGACTCGTCCATACATCATAATGAATTACAACTATAGGAAAAGAAGCACGATGATTAACAGACTCAAAAGGCAATCGATGAGATTTGCCCACAAGACAATACTCACATGATACCGACCTAAAACTAGAATTGCAAACACGACTCAAAACTCGTTTATTTGGATGACCAAGACGAGCATGCCAGCGAGTGAGTGAAGCAGAAGAAGCCACGATAGGATGCGAGTGAAAATACACCAAGGAATTGAAAATCGGATAAAGACCATGAGAAGAATCAGCTTGGAGGAGAACTTTCCCGGTTCGTTGATCCTTCAAAGAAAAAGGATAAACTATTAAAATTAATAGTGAAAGAATTTTTACGGCAAAGTTGAGTGACTGAGAGAAGATCACGAGTAAGATTAGGGACATGATAGATAGGTGATAACAACAAAGATCGAGAATCAGTATGTAAATAAGCTTTACCGACTTGCTTAATAGGCAATAAACGACCATCGCCAACTGAAACTTTTGTCGAATCATAAAAAGGTCTAAGATTTAGGACTTTACCAATGGCACTAGTTATGTATGCCGATGCTCCACTGTCAAGATACCACGTTGGATCAGAGGTCTCACCAACTGAGAGAGCTGAGAAAGAGTCCGATAGATCAGTTATAGTGAAGGCATGGTTAAATCTTTGCCGACATTGCAGTGCAGTGTGCCCAACTCCATTACAGATCTGACAAGAAAGATGAGGCCTAGATCTAAAAATGCCTCCCTAGGTGAATGGAGGAACATAGGGCTTCGAACCACCACGAGGCCGACTAGAGGAAGATGAGGACCGATTAGCATATGGGGCATAGAATGACTGTAAATTAAATCGATCATTGGAGGCTTTCCAAACCGGTTGATCACGCGAAAATCGTCCACCCTGTCCTCGACCAGATCTCTGGCCCCTAAAATTAAGTCCACCACTACTCCCTCGAAACGATGGATTGGGTGAAGTGGAATGTCTAATCAAAGCATGATGAATATCAGATGAAGATGAGGCATTCGATTTTCGGAGAAATCGTTCTTCTTGTATAAGGAGGTGTGACCGCACATCATTGAATAAAGAATAGAAAGACCATTGGTGACCATTGTGACAAAAGGATCATACTTTGATGGGAGTCCATTGAGGGCTTGAATCACCAAATCCTTATCAGAGACAGAGTAACTGATTGCGGTGAGAGAATCCGCAATTGACTTCAAATGTTGAAGATAATCAGACATTGACCGATCGAGTTTCTTAACGGTGTTATGAAAATCAAGCTTCAACCCATTTTCCTTGGCCGCGCATCGATCAATAAAGCGTCGCCCTAGAGCAAGCGAAATCTCTTGAGATGTCCCAAGATCATGAACTTCATGGAAAATCTCAACTGTGAGGGTTGAGTTAATCAAACTGCGAATGCATTGATCCGTCTTGACCCAAATTGAATAAGAAGGATTGGCGACCATAGTACCATTCTGATCATTGTTGACACCTGATTTTTGATCAGTCTTTCATAGTTTATTTTTTAAAAATTCATAAAAAATATATAAAAAGTTAAAAAAAATTAAAAAATCATCTTTGGTAGCCTTGACCAAGCTAAAGGAACCATTTTTGATAAAAAAAATAATTTGTCATATTTTTTAATATTTTCCAAAAATAGAAAAATACATGAAAAATGAAGAAAAATAGCGTTCGATGTCGTAAAAATATAGAAAAATAGTCAATATTTTTATTTTAATTTCCTTTTCATTTTGAACTCGTAAATAGTCAAAATTCAAGTTCAATTGCATGTGTTTCTTCACGACGCATAGAGTTGAATTTGGCAAAAAAATGTCATTCGAGTATTTTAATTTGTAAATTTCTACATATTTTTTAGTCTTGACGTCCAATTAGATCGACCACCATCTACAATAAATTCCCCTTGCTGAATATTTTCGTTTTTGTTTCACATGATTTCATGGTGTAAAACGCCGAGTGGATCCCCAAATATAATCGGGTCGGCATGAGCTCGATAGCTCGTCCAAGACCAAACCAGGGCACGGCGAACCCCATGTGAGTACTCTCGAAGTCCTTCGATGCTTCCTAATGCTTTTCTTAGGTTATATCGTGTGTAGAATGGCTAGGACAGCTAAATCATTCTTGAGCTGTGATTGATAAATAGGGCCTTACTAGGAATGCCATGTGATTTATTTGCATATCTAGATTCCTTGAGTTGCGCATTTTATTACTGATTGTGATTGCTAGGATAATCACTCATATCTGCATGAATTTCTAGATTTAGGGTTCATACCTTACTCATCTGCATGAATCTCAGGCTAGAAAATTCAGTCAACTTAGGTACCGAAAGGGCGTCAACTCTGACAGTTGGTGTAACTAAGTCCCCGAAACCATTTCTCTGGTTCTCGCAGAATTGAATAGAAACTCCCAACTATTCGATTGGGTGGTCCAATCACACCCTAAAAAAATGATTGGTGGCGACTCCATGGCATGCACACTTAGCACATGTCACTAGACCACACTGAAAGTCGATCACGCATACCTCCGTTGCGATTTGGGTAATGGGCCTTGGGAGAGGCCCGCGTCCGACCAGACAGGACGGCCCATTAGCCATCGAGAGCCCGACAACCTCAAGAGGGTCGCGACAATCATTGATAAGCCTCTACAGACACAGAAAAGATCCATCCACATATCCCAGCAGATCGTTGCAGATTAAAATCGATTCAAACTGAAATTTCCACAAAAGATAATTATCCGCATCAATTTTGATGGAGACGAGATTAGTGATGTTGGGAAGAACAAGAGATGGCGAGACTGATTGCACGCCAGTAATTTGAGCAGTAGCAGATATCGGAGCAGTAGAAAAAAGAGAAGAAGGGGTAAAGGCAGGCGGTATATTATTGAGAGGTGATGAGACATTGAGATTAGCATAAAAAGAAAATGGTGACCAGAGAGATGGTAGAGAAGAAGAAAAATTCGTAGATGTACCGAACATTGTTGAGGTGGTAATTGGAGCAAAGGAAGTGTTGATTTGGGATAAAGTTATTGAAGAACGTGATGCATTTACCTGCTCTGATACCATGTTGATGTTTAGAGTCAAAGAGAAATAAATACAAAGTGTTTTTGGTGGCTTAATCCAACCTAGGGTTGTATAAGATGTATTTATATGAGCGATTAATTACAATAATGATATAGATAAACACAACTACAGAAATACCCCAATATACATGTAATTACACATTAATAGCTTAGTCATCAATGAGGATATTGTCAATGAATTAATGTCATTTTCGAAATCTAAAAGTTGAACTTTAATAGGTTTACCTTTTGGGAAAAGTTCAAATAAGAGCCTAAAGCGCTATTATTTTTTTTTAAATAAGAGTATGAAGTGCATCTTATTTCAAATAAGGATCTAAAGTGTCATCGTTTTCTCATATAAAGACTTGAATTGGACATCTTTTCAAATAAAAGCCTGATGCAATCATGTCATTTTTGAAGAAAGGTCTAAGCTCACTAGTTGATCAAAGGCATTTTCATCTTTTATTATCCTTTTTTTTGTGAAGGTTGATGTGTTACTTTGCAGCACTTTTTACTAATCTCTACCCAAGATAACCAAATGCCCTAAGGAAGTTAATAATATGTTTGCGACAATGACTTCGTCGGGGTACTTGGATATTTTGGAAAGCCACTTGGAATCTCAATTAGGTTTCTTCGCCGGCAAATGCGACTTAATTGTATTAAACTATGGATCCAATGCATACGTGTATTCGGTTTCGACGGATATAGGTTGGAGAAATTAATCGGACAAAGCTGGAATATATTATTTTCAGTTGTTATGCAAAGCAACAAGCGGCTGCCATTGAACACGTAATTAGATGTCAAGAGTCGGATTTATTTATATTGGCGAGGTTTGAATCAAATTACATCTTCGATTACGCCAGATTGATGTTACAGATGACTAAGCAGAGCTTTTTGTTTCTTTGTTTGGGTCGTAGGCGAGCGAGTGAATCCTGTCTGATACTAGATTTAGGGTAATACTCTAATCTTAGATTCGTTGCTATGCATTCGGGCACGCACGCGCATACACGTATATGTTTTGCCTCGTAGAGTCTTAGAATTGTAATCTCTATTTTTGCTTACGATAAGAAGTGTGATAATTGTCCAAAAAGTTCTAAACCTATTACAAGGAGACTAATTCAGTCATAAATATTTTGATTGTGCCAATTTAGTCCTAAACCTTTTAACGATTTGCCAGTTCCATCCTAAACCTTTTTTTGTGTGTCAATTTAGTCCTCAACCCTTTGAAAGTTTGCTAATTTAGTTCTAAACCTATTAGTTGGACATTTGGCCGAAAGGAATGATTACATTGACAATTTGTCAAAAGGTTTAGGACTAAATTGACAAATCATCAAAATGTTTAGGACTAAAATGACGCAATTAAAAGGTTTAGGCTTAAAGTGGCAAATCGCCGAAAGATTTAGGACTAAATTAGCGCAATTGAGAGGATTAAAACTGAATTGGCCTACATGTAATAGGGTTTGGACTTTTTGGACAATTTTCCCTAGCAAGTAACCTATGGAGTAATCCATGTCTTCCATTAGCGGAGATATTCAATCCTCTCGAGTCTCAAAGCCATAAAAATCGATTACACATGGGCAAGAAAAGGCATTCTCTAAGGCAAATGTGTTGACACATAATTTTGGATCAGTCTTTTTTAGCCCTTTTTTTTAAAAAAAATTCATAAAAAATTCACAAAAAAAATATAAAATCAACTTTGGTGGCCTTGGCCAAGCTCAAGGAACCATATTTGACCAAAAAATAATTTTTCATATTTTTCGTATTTTTTAATATTTTTAAAAAATGAGAAACTACTTGAAAATTCAAGAAAAATAGCATTCGAGGTCGCAAAAATATGAAAAAATAGTCAATATTTTTATTTTAAACCCTTTGTCCTTTTGACCTCATAAAAATTCCAAATTCAAATTCAATTTTATGTGTTCCTTTATTACGCATATGATTGAATTTGGTAAAAAATGTCAATTGAGTCTTTTAATTTGTAATTTTGACATTTTTTAGGATCTTGACATTCAATCTAAGTGTCCCTCATTGCAATTTAGCCCAATCGTTTGCACAAATAGCTCAATTGCATGAATTAGGCAAAATTGCATACTAAATTGCATTTTAGTCCTTGAATTTGGGCATACTTGAAATTACTTTCAATTCGGGGACTACCATTACAAATTGAAGTCACTGCCCATTGTTTTTCACTATTTTGAATCGAATGGCATAGGTGGTTTTGTCCAATTTGATCATTTAAGCCTTCAATTTTACAATTTCCCGAATTGCAATTAAGGATAAATTTGGGGTTTTGTAGAAATTGACATAAACCTTTGGACGAAATCACATTTTTAGATAGAATTGATGTCCTAAGTTCAATTCTGAGGTTTAATTGCAAAAATTTCCAGTCGAATTGCGATTAATCTTCAAAATGGGATCAGAACCAGTTCAGACCGGTCAAACCGGTCTGAAAAGTAGCATCTTCTTCCCCAAGCTCTCACGCAGATGAACAGTCCCCATGCCAATTTTGGTCGTAAAACTGAAGGGCAATTCGCGAATAATTGGAAGGGAAATTGTGGGGGTTTAATTCCTCAAATCATTCCCCGCCGATTAATACCGGAATCACGACCAATGGCCGTCGGAGGAGGAAGAAATCGATCAGTCAACGTCGCAGTGGCCGTAAAAGTCAACCTTCACAGAATAGCCCAAATCGAACGTCCATTTGGACACGCCGGGGCATCATTTTGGCCTAACAGAGTTGCCCACCGTCTCCGGCGCCGTTTGGACCAAATGGCACGCGTAATCACGTGCCATTTCGAGTCAGTTAGCCTCCTCGATTCGCGGCAAAATTTGGAAATGGCATATAGCCTGCAAAAGGCTTTCTAGAAGGAGGGAGGTGAGTCCATTCTGTTGGAAGGGAGCAACAGAATCGAGATAGAGAGAGAGAGAGAGAGAGAGAGAGAGAGAGAGAGAGAGAGAGAGAGAGAGAGAGAGAGAGAGAGTTCATTCTCCGATCCCTGCCGTCGAGAATTGGAGCTCGAATCCAAGGCACTGGTTAGGCCGTCTCCGGCCAAATCGAAGCCAGCTAAAGTCTTCAGAAGCACGCCTAGAGTAGCAGAAGTCGATCACCACCGGCCACGCGACCTACCACTCTGAAATAGGTGAGTTCAGCCTTCGAGGTTTCTCACTGTGCTTTAATGGAGGAACTCGATTCCGATTATAATTGTTCGTGGGCGTTTTACTCCCCAAGCATCACTGACTATCATCCCACTTTCATTTTGCAATGACCTTGTCTAAATACTTCGAATTGAGTCTCCAAATTCAACCTTCATTGCCGAACACTGTTCAATGTCGCCTAGCCAAACCTAGGCCGTGCGAGCTCAATCAGAGCTCGAGGTAAGTGTTCTGAACTTCCTCTCGTGTTAATCTGTGAATGAATTGCCCTGATTTTGCGTGGTTCGCATGACTAAACTTCCATGGCCGTACTCAGCATTTTGCATGATGCTCGTGATTTTGCGGATGAAATGTTTCGATTCTTAGATATATGAAACTAGAAGGTGAGGCGAGTCGAATGGAACTGGTTTCGTGTTAATCGGTCTAGGTTTCACTGTTCATCGGCGCCGGAGAAGTCTCAGCCGTCCATTCCGTCGGGTTCGAGAGGTTGAAGACGAAGCTGACATGTCTGGTCAAAGAGTTAGCGGTCCTAGGTGGCAATCTATCACTGGTTCACGTAGTTGCCCAGTTAGCATGGCCGTTAGGGTCTAATATTCGAGCGGGTAGATCGGACGGCTTAGATAAATCGAGTCTAATAATTAGTAACCGTTCGATTAATAATTAGGATATTAGAAATTAGTTTTATAATCAGAAAATAAAAAGTACAGAAACGGTGTCGTTTAGGTTAGTGGGTATACGGCGTCGTTTAGGTTAGTGATAATGGACGGTCTAGATCGAGTCTAGTCTTCTAATCCTGACCGTAGATTTTGGCATGTCGATCGGACGGTCCTGATTGAGTCTTCATTTAATCTAAGCCGTAGACTTAGGTAAACCGATCCGAGGGTGGTGGCTTAGCCACGAGGTTCATTAGGAGCCGTCGGATTAAATCCGAATAATGGAAAAATAAAAAAGGGCGGGACATCGTCGTTTTGGAGAGTCTGTGTGCGCGGGTCCGGGTCTGGGCCGGGTCGACCCGATCTGAATCATTTTTTTAATAAAAAAAAGAAAATGATTTAAAAATAATAAAAAAATCAGAAAAATTCTAGAAAATTCTAAAAAATGTTAGAAAATCCCAAAAAATGTAGGAAAATTGTAAGAAATTCTCAGATACTCCAGAAATCCCCAAAAATTGAGAATTGACCACAGACAACTGGTCAATCCTATTTTTGAGATTTCTTATCCGTTCTTTCTGAATTGGATGATCCTACCCTTTAGGGGTAAAGCGTCTCAGCTTGGCATACAAGATAGGTTGAGGACGCCAAGATAAGGATTAGGGTCAGTTAGGTGACCAATCCTTTTGCATGGGTTCTCGAATCTCGTCTTTTCTTCAAATGACGACTTTACCCCTCAAAGGATAAATCGTCGTCCCTATTCCAATCGAGTCTTGAAAATTGTTTAAAATTAGGATTTGGGTCAAGTGGTCGACCAATCCTAATGTTTGAGATTTCCAATTCTCGTTTTTGCCCGAAAATGACGATCTTGCCCCTCAAAAGGTAAAATCACTTCTAAATTCCAGAAAAATTCTGAAAATTCCCGAAAAATAGAAAATGGATTGGTTTGGTCGCCAATCCTATTTTCATCACCTTTTGACTCCACATTTTATCTGAAATGACAATTCTGTCCTTCTGGGGCAAATTGTCCCCAAACTTCTCAAAATTACGATTTTGCCCCTCATAGGAGAATCATGTCAAAACCACTCCTGAGCCTTGATTGACACTTCTCTAAGCTGATATGGCCTTACTAGAGATGCCACGTTGCTTTCATGTGATTTATCCGCACGTTTTGGATCTATGATTTGTGCAATCATTTTATTGACTGTGTTTGTTAGGATAGTCATTCCTATCTGCATAAACTCTTAAATTTAGGATTTGCACCTCATCCATCTGCATGAAATCTGAGGATTAGATAAATCGTTCAAATTTAGGTACCGAAAGGGCGTCAACTCTGACAGTTGGCGTAACAAAGTCCCCAATCTCATTTATCTGGTTATCGCAGAATCGAATAGATTACTCCCGACTATTCGATAGGTTTTCCGATCGTACCCTCCATGAAACGATTGGTGGCGACTCATTGGCATGTACACGTATCACATGTCACCAGACCGCACCGAAGGTCGACTACGTATAACAGCCGTAGCGATTTGGGTAATGGGCCTTGGGAGAGGCCCGCGTCCGGACCCACAACAGGACGGTCCATTAGCCCGCCAACTCGAGAGGCTTCTCGAGGGAGGGTCGCGACAAAATGAAATGAAAAAAAATGAATTTGAAATTGTTGGCAAGCTGTCAATTATCAATTAAATCCTAATAGGAGAAGCTTTCCTTATCTTTTTTTTTTTTGTTTTTTTTCCTATTCTTATCTTTTGACTTGTAGGACAATTAGAGTTGTCCTCCTCTGTAAATGTACATGTGATCTTGTAACCTTGTTGATATAAGAGAAACACAGAAAAGAAAATTCTATATGGTATCGGAGCTCTAGGGTTAGATCCTTGAGAGTACTGTACGTTAATCCACGATTACGGTGGTCCTGCTTGCCGGTGAGCGGGCCAGGGGTAGCGCCCTCGATTTTTTTTTTGGCTCGTATCGCTCCGATCAACACCCGCTGCGTCGATCGCTTGATTTGCCACTGACCACATCGGAGGTGCTACGACACGCCGCGATTCTGCCTGTTGCCGCACTAATCCGATCTCGATCCGTCGCGACCCAGAGTGTTGCTGCGTCATTCCTTCTCTTCTTGAGACATGGCCGATGACCAAACCTCATCTGACGTGGTCCCTCCAGGTTGAGCAGAGTTGTTGTGCATCCTTCTGGCAGCGGAGGGACTTCCACCACTAATGTCCTCCTTGAGAATTTAACATCGAAGTTGACCCAGATTTTGACCACTCAACAGATTTCACCATCCCACGTTGAGGCTCCTGCACCATCCATTGTCGCGAAGTTAGATGGCCATAATTATGGCCTTTGGACCCAAGTTGTTGAGATGTATATCTCCGGAAAAGACAAATTGGGGTATATTAATGGAGATCTTCCTCCACCACTTCCGATTGATCCTAGTTTTTGAAAGTAGAAAATTGATGACTCTACAGTTAAAGATTCACTTATCAATTCCATGGTGCCGGAATTGATTGGCAATTTTATTCAATACGCCACCGCTAAGGCAGTTTGGGAGGCCATAGCTACATTATTCTTTGACGGCTTTGATGTTTCCCAGGTATATGATCTGAAGCAACGCCTGAGTCGATTGAAGCAGGCAGGAGGACCCATTGAAAAGTATTACAATGCTCTTCAAGGTCTTTGGCGAATGGTTGACTTTCGTCGTCCGAACCCCATGATATGCCTATACGATATCGAGCGCTATAATGCCTTAGTACAAGAAGATCGTGTCTACTTATTTTTTGATGGGCTTGATGATCATCTTGACAATGTTAGGGATGATGTGCTACAAATGCAACCTTTTCCTACTGTAGAGCAAGCCTATGCACGAGTTCGATGTGAGGATATGCGATAAAATGTTATGCTTACTCATCCAGACATTACATCTACTACTGCCATGATATCACATGGAGGAAAACTCGGCCAGAACATTCCTAAGAGCAGCATCGCACGCACTACCTTACAGATGGTACCTGGTGGTTTTGGGGGAAGACACTTCGGTGCTGGTTTGAGGGCTAGATCATCTCCACAGAATGCAGGGGGCTGTAGCCATTGTAGGAATTCTAAGCACACAAAGGAAAATTGTTTTAAGTTGCCTGGCTACCTTGATTGGTGGAAGGAATTACAGGCTAAAAAGAAGAGTGATATTGCGATAGGGAAGGGACATGCATCCTTGGCTACGAGTGATTTAGATAGGGCACTAAGTACGTCGGCCTTATCTTTAGTACCGATGGTAGACACTATCTCTGCCTCGACTCTAAACTGTGAAGGTAACGATGAGTTTATGCTTGTCAGTGCTTCCATAGGTAGCAGCCGTGATTGATGGATTATAGATTCAGGTGCTTTAGACCATATGACACCCTATATGAAGACACTTTCATTGTACAACTCCAAAGTGACAACATATTTTAATGCTAACGGCAGTCGCTTTCCTGTTATAGGAGCTGACAATGTTAATCTTTCTCAGACTCTATCATTGACAAATACTTTGTTAGTTCCATCTTTATCTAATCGGTTACTTTTTGTTGGACAAATCACTGATGAACTGAATTACAGCATGCTCATGTATCCTTCTTTTTGTCTATTTCAGGATATCATCACGAAGGAGATTATTGGACGTGGTATTAAGAGGGAGGGGTTGTACTTTGTGGAGGACTTCAATACGAGCAGAGTTTACCATACCCGCAGTTCCTCTACTGATAAAGAGCAAGACATTTGGCTATGGCATCGTCAACTCGGCCACCCTTCATTTGGCTATTTAAAGTATTTATTCCCAGACTTATTTTATTAGTTCTTGAGCTTCTGTATTTAAGTGTGAGACCTACATTTTAGCGAAAAGACATCGAGCTTCTTTTCCGTCGAGTTTCAATAAAAGTACGATACCTTTTTCATTAATCCATTCTGATGTGTGGGGTGTTTTGCCAATTTCTACTTTGTCTGGGGTTCGTTGGTTTGTTACGTTTGTGGATGATTGTACCAGAATGACCTGGTTATATTTATTGAAACACAAGGATGAGGTGGCGTCTGTCTTTCGTATGTTTCATCGAATGATAGTCACTCAATTTGGAGCTCAACTTTGCATTCTCCGAAGTGACAACGGTGGTGAATATATCATCCCGTAGCTAGTAGGTTATTTCCAAGAGCATGGTCTCATTCATGAGACTTCATGCACTAACACACCACAGCAAAATGGTGTGATCGAACAGAAAAACCGTTATATTCTTGAGATGGCACGTGTCTTATTAGAGGGTGAACAGGTTCATCGTCGTTTTTGGGATGCAACTGTTGTTATTGCCGTGTATCTCATGAACATAATGCCATCCCGAGTTTTCAGGTTCCAGACTCCACTTCAGGAGCTTTCGAAGCATGTTCTTCTTTCGTTGGTCTAAGCTTTGCCTCTAATGGTATTTGGGGGTGTGGCTTATGTACACATTCATAAGAATCACTGCACAAAACTCGATACGTGTGCTGTTAAATGTGTTTTCTTGGGCTACGGTACTCACAAAAAAGGTTACCACTGCTATAATCCTAGCACGAAGAAAATATTTGTTACCATGGATGTGACGTTTATTGATATAGAACTCTTCTTCCCTAGCACCAATTTTACCTTTCGGGAGGAGAAACGGGATGAAGGGAAAAATTGGTGGGATATCGGTGTTGAGAAAAACACATAAGTAATTTTAAAGTTGACAAAACAATCCAAGTACTCTTATGTTTTGAAATAATTCCATGGAATACTTGTTTTGCAGATTATCCTTTAGTGCGGGAATGCACATGATTGAATCTGTCAAAAAGGTTTTGCTCAGATGGGATTTCTAAGGGACTCAGAGGTTGGTACGAGTTCAAACGTTGAGCGGGGATAACTTAGACGTTGGAATGATACTCAAGCTCTGAGTGGATTATTCACGTGCTGTAATCAGAACTTGAAGAGAACTTTGAAATGTACTTATTTGATACACTACAACGGATACAATCGAGCTGGATCATTGTTGAGGATTCTCGGGGATAGAAATCAATCAAGGATACGAAATCAATGAGACACACATATGACTTTCCAAATGAAATCATCTATGGAAACCTAGGATCGTAATTATATGGGCGATTTGATCCGAACGGGGAAGACTTTCCTTTGGCGATCTCCAACGGCTACGAGATCTTCTTTTGGTATCTATCTTATCCAAACGGGAAGTTTTGGAGAGACCTCTCATGGAAGCCTTGCAATGGTTAGATTGGAGGCGGGGGAGCATAAAAGACATCTCAAGGTCGAAGGGATAGACAGATCGGCGTTAAGAGGGAAAAGTTTTTATAATTCTTAGATTGAGAGTACTTCATTTCAAACACACTTCTTGATTCATCCATTATAATTGTGAGGAGGTGTACATAAGAGTGTTGAACGCTAGGTGAGGTATCCTGCCTATCAAGGAGATCACTAAGCTGTAACCTTTCGAGTAGTTTACTAGTGGAATCCAGCCGATTGGTTGATAACCGAAGAAGTGGACGTAGGCTCAACCAAAGCCGAATCACTATAAACTCTATGTACAATTTTATCTATCTCTACTCTGATTATATCATACATACTATGATAGTGGAACTGCATGTGATTTGTCCATAGTGATATATTGTGTTATCATCATCTAAGGCATCATACAAACGCCTGTGCAATTTGTATTCCGCGATAAAATTGAAAATTACACTATAATCACCTATTTACCCCCTCTAGGTGATAACACTAGCCACAACAGTCGATTTGATGGCAGCAATTGAGGCGGGCAACTCCATGTCAGAGAATGGCGAATCGAGAGAATAAGTAGTAGGACAGCCTATGGCAACTCAAGATATAGGTTGAGGTGGTCAACATGATCCTAGGCCGCAACTCTTTAGTATGGAAGATCAACATGATGCCTCGCTCCAAGAGTCACGAGTATAACCATCTCTTCCTCCAAATATCCCCTCTCCAGTACCCGACCACTCTCTTGAGGATACTCTTGAGGTAAGATCTCCAACTATACATGATTTTTCTGATGATACTGATATAGATGTTGGTTATAAATTGTCCTACAGACATAATAGAGGTAAGACGCCTAATAGGTACTCATCTGATGTGGGGAAAAGAAAATCGAAATACCCAATCACGAATTATGTATCAACGGAGCCATTGTCATCACTTGTGAAGACGTTTGTGTCTAACATCTCCGGAGTTAGAATTCTTGATGGAGTACAAGAAGCATTGAATGATCCTAAGTGGGTACATGCGATGAAAGAAGAGATGGAAGTATTGCGGAAGAATGAGACTTGGAGACTAGTAAAGTTACTGACAAGAAAGAGAGCAGTAGGGTGTAAGTAGGTCTTCACCGTTAAGTACAAGGCGGATGATTCAAATGATAGATACAAGGCTCAGCTAGTAGCGAAGGGGTATACCCAAACCTACGGTGTGGACTACCGAGAAACCTTTTCCTTGGTTGCTAAGTTGAACAATGTCCGAGTTTTGATGTCAATTGCAGCAAACAGAGACTAGCCTTTGCATCAATTTGACGTGAAAAATGCATTTCTTCATGGGGACTTAGAGGAAGAGATTTACATGGAGATTCCATTGGGTTATGCGTGTATCGATCAGCCTAATGTGGTTTGCAAGCTTGAGCACTCTTTGTATGGATTAAAATAGTCACCGCGGGCATGGTTTGGTCGCTTTAGCTCAGCAATGAAGAGGTATGAATATATTCAAAGTAATTCTAATCATACTCTATTTCTAAAAAGGAGATAGGGCAAAGTAACTACACTAATTATATATGTGGATGATATGATCATCATTGGAGATGATGTTGAAGAAATTGCAGAATTTCAGAGAAGACTTGCCAAGGAGTTTGAGATGAAAAACTTGGGAGGTCTGAAATATTTTTTGGGGATCGAGGTCATTCGATCAAAGAAATGTATTTTCTTGTCTCAACAAAAATATGTGTTAGATTTGTTAGTTGAGGCTGGAGTGTTGGATTGTAAGCCTGCAAAAACACTTATCGTCCAGAATCACAGACTGGGAGAAGTTCCTGAACAGGTACTTACTAACAAAGACCGATACTAGATGTTAGTAGGGAGGTTAATTTATCTATCGCACACTCCCCCAAATATTGCATATGTAGTAGGAGTTGTAAGTCAATTTATGCATTCTCCGAGCGAAGAACATATGAACTCTGTGATTAGAATTTTATGTTACTTGAAGTCAGCTCCAGGAAAATGGTTATTCTTTGAGAGAAATGGACATTTAAAAATAAGGCATACACGGACGTAGATTGGGAAAGCAGCATTTCAGACAGGAGATCTATTTCAGGCTACTTTACATTTGTGGGAGGTAACTTGGTGACATGAAGAAGTAAAAAGAAAAACGTTGTAGCATTGTCCAGTGCTGAAGCTGAATTTCGAGGAGTAGCTAAGGGGCTATGTGAGTTACTATGGCTCAAAAAGTTGCTGATAGAGCTTGATTTTCCACCAGAGTCTGAGATGCAATTGGTCTGTGATGACAATGCGACAATTGAAATTTCACCACAATCCGGTTCAACATGACAAAACTAAACATGTTGAGGTGGATAGACATTTTGTCAAACAGAACTTGGATACAAAGGTGATAAAGTTTCATTTCGTCAGGTCTAAAGATCAGTTGGCTGATGTGCTTACTAAAGCTGTGTCAAGTCAAGCATTTCACAACGCTCTTGTCAAGCTAGGTATCAAAGATATCTTCTCACCAGCTTGAGGGGGAGTGTTGGCAAGCTGTCAATTATCAATTAGAATCCTAATAGGAGGAACTTTCCTTATTTGTTTTATTTTTTTATTCTTATCTTCTGACTTGTATGACAATTAGGGTTGTCCTCCTTTGTATATATACATGTGATATTGTAACCTTGTTTTTTTTTTTTTGGATAAGGGTGATATTGTAACCTTGTTGATATAAGAGAAATAGAGAAAAGAAAATTCTACAGAAATCACATATTGTGGGGTCTATGCAAATCAAGGATAGTGGACTATTTGTATTTATCCTTGGCTCTTCATGGGTTAACCACAGTGAGAAGTTGGAAGGGCGTTGCTGCCAAAGTTCGATGCTGCAGAAAATTTCATCATCTATTACACATACTTTTATGGACTAGAGAAAATAAATAAATATGGGTGGACGAATTTGTATATATTTTTTTACATCGTAATTCCAACTACTTGCTCCAAAAACCTTGGTGACTTCACCCAATTTTTTTTAGGGTTTCATTTTGTCCCTTTCGCTATTCTAATTCCTCCCTCGTCTTCCCACTATTTAACCCCTTTTCCACCCTTCCCTCCTTTCCTCAACCCACCCTCTAATCTCTTCAACCCCATAACCTTGTAACGACTAAGCAATTAGTAGCACCATGGTTGCTCAGCTCAAGAACTTTGATGCCGCGTTCCAAGAATTGGAAGAGAAGAAGAAGAACGAGATCAACCCTAGCTCAAGCGTCGAGTCGTGGACGTGGAAGCCCAGTGCGGCCCAGGAGGATGAAGACTCGTGGGAGGTGAGAGCCTTCGCCGAAGACACTAGCCACATCATGGGCGCAACCTGGCCGCCGAGGTCCTACACTTGCTCATTCTGTAGAAGGGAGTTCCGGTCTGCCCAAGCCCTCGGCGGCCACATGAATGTCCACCGCAGGGACCGTGCTAAGCTTCACCAATCACAATTCCGGCCGTTGGCTAACCAAAGCGCCCCTTTCGCTTCTTGCTCCTCCCCATCCTCCTCGACACTGATACTCCCGAATCAAGAATTCAGGTACCCAAATGGAGGATTATGTGTTCTTTACCAGCTGCCTCATACCAGCATCTTCAGCCCGATAGAGGCGAATGCGGCGTGCCTTGAGTCAACGCCCATTCTATCCATCTCGCCTTATCCGCCTTCTCCTTCGGTTAATTTTCCGATGCAGTCGCAAGGTGATAATTATTCTCACCGCTACTCGTCGAGCGAGGCCGAAAGTTCGGCAATCATGGGCAGTTCCAATAGTCATGATACCAGTGACAAGCGCAAGGATCTGGAAAAGGAAGAAGAGCTGGATCTTGAGCTGCGGCTCGGGCACAAATGAATGCCATCGATCTCGAAAGAAGTTTTTGGGGAGTTTATCCATTTTCAATTTGAGCAAGAGGGTACTAGAGAAGTTGTATGAGATAAGATTCCTAGTAACTTTCCTTGTCTTATGTGAGTTTTTTTTTTTAATCTTTTATTGATTCTAACCCTTTGATTTATCCAGTAATAATGCTTGATGTGCTCAACCTGAAAGAAGGGGGAAAGTATTTGCATTTTTGAGGAAGAATGTCGTGAAGATGAGATCATAATTAGGGTTTTGAGATGATGATAAGCTCACGCGTATTCTTGCAGGGCAGTGTCATTTTCTGATCCTGATTTCTGAGTGAAGCCTGAGCATACATTTCTGAAGGGAAAACTCAAAACACATCTTCCTTTTTTTCCTTTCTTTTTTAATGGAAAACACGAAAGTGCTGTCTGTCTGGTATTGTTCCTGGGGCATTAATATCAAATTCTGATCAGTGGGGTCCGGTTCATTGATTCCTTCAAGTGTTCACATCGATCACATATTATGCACCGATTTCGCATATTAAGAAGTATATAAAAAACGATGAATCAAATTTTTCGTCCGGCATCTCTTTCTGTTCAATTTAGAGACTATTACTATGTAATTATGTTTACGGCAACAGTTTAATCAATTAAGCACTCTTTCATCCGTGATCTCTTTGCTCTTGGGTTTCCATCTGCAACATCTGCATTTTCTCCTTCGTTCTTTCTGTTGATTCAGTGATTGATTTCCACCTTGATTTTCTATCCGTGAATTCCGAAATAATTCTGGGTTCATAATTAAGTTGTTTCCTCACAATCCACCTCTGATCTTGCTCACAATCCTGTTGTCTAACTGATAATAAACATAGTCAAGGCGTCGCTTCACCGATTTCAATGGTTTCTGATATATCCATTTAATGCCATTTACCAAACAACTATAGCTTCACTTAAATTCTTCTTGTGGACAATACTTGTGAGGAAAAATTACCAAAAAAGTCCTAAACCTATTACAATTCTGCTAATTCAATCCATCCGGCCAATTTTGGTCAGCCGACTCTGAGGTGGACGCCGGTCATTCGGCGACATAATATTTTAATAATATTTTTGAATATTTTATTATTTTTAAAAATAATTTAACTTTTTTTATTTGTTTATTCCTATGCTGTTCTTCTTCCTCCCAATCCCCAGACTGCTCTGCTTCCTCCAAGAGATGCTGAAGCTGATGATGCCCATGAACGAAAGTTGATCCAGAGGCGACGGGCCTCCGGCGAAGGTCGCCTCCGCGGCCGATGGTGAGGCTCGATCTCTCCATGGCTGCGCGAGGCCGTGCCTCACCCATCGCGAGGGAAAGATGGTTGAGTATTGAACTGTTGAAAACCCTTAATCTACCAGCTGGTTTAAACCGTTCATGTTTTGAGCGGTATACGGAGTTGTGGCTTGTAGTTTAAGTGAAAAATCTGGATTCCCAAAGACATTTTTACATCTATAATATGAGGAAATGTGAAGTTTTATGATATTATTTTCGATCCAAAACCTTCGCAAAAACTCAAGAATGACAATCCTTATAATTGTTCCTACATTTTTACCACCTCAAGCGTATAATCATGCCAATTTCAGCTCTCTCAATTAAATTTCGACTATATTCTGTAGGTGTCTATACAAATCATCAATTCAACCCAATTAACATAAAGGTTGCAGTGGCAGGTGCACAAGAGGGAAGATTAGCTTCTTATATATAGAACTAGGCATTTGACACAATCAATGATTTCATCGATGGAAAATGCCAAATATTTTGGTGACTGTTTTTATTTCCAATTCATATTCATAGCTTCTTAATTTTCTTATTAATTGGCTTAAAACTTTTAAATGAAGGGCCGTTAATACTATGCATTGGAAGTTGGTTTTCCCATTGATCACTTTTTGTCCATCATTATTTCGAATTTGAGGGTATAGCTCAGACAACTTTTGCTAGTACATATACAATCGATATTGAGTCATTGTCTATTTTCATTTTAGGCTACAGATTATAAGATGGAAACAGATGCTGGCATTCTCTATTATGTAGAACCAAGCATCAATATGCTTTCACTCCAATATTTCATTGGCGAAAACAATGAAGCTACTAGGGAATTAATGTTTTTCATCGGTTGCGTTACTTCTGTGTAGAATAAAAGTCCAACTCAAGTCTTTTGAGGTCACTTCATCGTTTCGTCGCGTTTGTCACTCTCTTTTTTCGTTTTCTTGCTTGATGAAAGTTCTTTGAGGCCATGATGTTTAAAATATTTTTATATAATTATTTCTTTTTCCTCAATCGGTCTTGCTTCTTCTTTATTTATTTATTTATTTTTGGGTTCATCGACCGCCGACCCCAACTAATTTGGGATAAAGGTGATGTTGATGTTGATGTTTCAAACTTCCTTCGACAGTCAAGTGTCTAGCGTACCTATATGTGAGACGAATGATATGCAGGGCTGACCCAATTGGCAAAAGTCGTTATTCGTTCTCCCTTGAAGGTTAGGCGCCAGTCTTGTCAAACATCTCATTCAAATGAAGATACACAAATGCATGAGATGCATAGCAATGGATGTAGATTTTTTAAGTTGATGAAGTGAAAATAGGGTGTTTTGCTAAGAAAAGTTACATGAAATTCAAAAAAAAAAAAGATGTGCCATAATATTTATATACACACACACACATACTCTGTAGATGTATACATACATGTGTGTGTGTACATGTATGTAAAGATACATACATTAGAACCTAAGAAGCAAGGAAGAGTGACCCGCGGTCGGCTCCTGCTAACTTGAATGTTCCACGACGCACCTCAATCTCAAACATTTAACTAAAATTCCATACAAATCCAGATTATTTTTCATGATGAATTCTCATCGACTATTAAGTAATTGATAAAACAGTTGAAGGGTCATTCCCCAAATTTCTCGTGCCTTCTAAAATTCTTTCTTTCTTTCTTTTTTTTTGGTCGGGCTTCTAAAATTCATTTAGATATTTCCTTTTTCAACTTTTTCCTGTACTTACTGAAAACTTTCATCTCCTCATACCTGCTAATATTTCCTGTCTTACAGAAACGTTCACCAAGAGGATCTCTCTCTGTCATTCACCAGGATACAAACTTACCTGAACAACTTAGATTTTCTGAATAACTTATAAGTGCTTCTTTGTTTTACTATTTGTTTTCCTTTTTTCCACTTCTCTTTCCAGTTCCTTGTTAAGTTACTGCGGAGCAGAGCGCAGCGCGCACAGTCCTTGTGTCGTTTATCTTGGACACTTTAGGGCTTTGCACATGGCTATATGTAGTTCCTGCAAATCCGCTGCTTCAATAAAACTACGATTTTTGTTGCCCACCGCCCCCTCCTCCTTTTTTCCATAAAGAAGCAAACATTCCTCTAGTCAGATGTATAAATGCATAGGTTAACTTATATTGTCCTTTTACTTTCAGAAAGAAAGAAAAAGAAAGAAACAAAGATGCTGGAAATGTTTGCAGAATTCATGATGGAGAACGACATAACTGCTGCCATGCAAATGGTCCACGCATGACTAGTTACTCTCCCCTGGGGCCTACATGTTTTTTTTTCCTTGTCAAAATAATGAAAAATGTTAGGTACCCGTGAGGTATACCTTTTGGTATTTCCAGAGCAATCATATCGATTACTGTCCATTTTCTTTTGGACTTAAGAGGATTCCGCATATCGAGGTTGAAATGGGATCGGGTATGCTTGTTGATTCTGAACTTCGTTCACGAAGGAACCGGACTTTTGACGGGGGTGTGATCCATGAGCTTTTCTAAGTACTCATGATATGGTATGAGATGATTCCACAAATCGAGTTTGGAAAGGGATCTGGTATCCTAGAAAACCTCCAACTTTGACTGTTGTCCCAATTCAACAAAAAAAAAAATTGTCTCAATTTTATCTTTTGTCTCATAAAAAACTTTTAACTTTTAGTGTGGTCCTAATTTTGCACTAATTTTTTTTCATAAAAACCCTTCAGTTTTTGGGTTAATTCCAATTCCACACGTATAACCTAAGCATGTGTTCCCCTATTTATTGTGTATTTCAGTTAATTATTACCTGCTTCGTTATCATAGAAGCCTGTTAGAAGCCCTGGTATTATTCAAGGCCTCGCACCCGACGAGCATTTCCCCATGCAGATTGGTTCGCTTCCCATGCTGTCCTTTATCTTTTAGATGCATTTGAGGCAAGAAAAAGTATATCTCGATTTCATAATTGAAGTTAAGAATATAATACGTGGAAGATATATATATACCCCCGGTGAACACTAAAATTAATCCATCCCCGCTGCTGCTCAACAGTGTCACTCCATGTGCACAAGTCTCACTTAAGGAAGCGCTATTCCATCGTACTCTTTTTCCATATGACTATTCTTATCTTGATATGTATTGAAGAAGAATACATGATCCTATTTATATGTTTCATTAAATGACTATCTAACATAAGATAACAATTACGACTGCGCATAATCTCCAAGATATGCACAATCAAATGGAGATTAGATGCAATCTTGAGTAGGGCTAAGCATAATGTGAAGGGATACATTGCAAACCGAATCAGACGATCGCACAGAAAATAGAAGAAAAATAGATGGCGCACGAGTTTACCCACGTTCACCCCAGAATATGGTTACGTCCTATAAAGAGATTTCATTTACAGCTGCACAACTCGTTACAATGATATCTCATACGAGCACTCTGTAGGCCCCAAAACCTAAGCCTATCCAAATCCCTTTGATCCTACAACAAACGGGCCAACTTAAACACAAGCACAAACCCGTTGTTGTTTTTGGGGCGCTACCGTTCGCTCACTAGGGAGTGAAATCCTCGCCCGCTGACTAGTCAGCGAGACCTCCATTTCAGGGGGCAACCCCCACATCCCATGCGCATGTGTTACATGTCGTCAAATCATACTTCAATTTTTCTAAACTCACGTGGGCGTGCCCGATATGAGAAACAAGGGTCCCCGAAGTATTTGTCAACTCCAACATAATGGACCGCCCAAACTGGGAATCGTCCGAACCGGACTGACCAAGTTGGTACGGTTCCTAAAGGCTTCCATCTGATTCTCGATTCCATTCAATTGGAACCGGTTACGGTCGATCTGGTTCCCACTTTCAAGAGGGAATTAAACCACCAGGACCAACTAAACATCTTTTATTTATCTTTTCTTAAATTTAAATGTAAACTTAATTTAACCTCCTTTGTTTATCTTTCAGTACATCACATCTATGTGAATGAGAAGAAGAATCACGATGGATCAACTTGACAAAAAGGATGGGTGGGACAAGTTCTTATAGCAACTCATTCCCTCTCATTTGTCTCCTAGTTGATGTAATACACAATGAGATGGAATTAGTTGCTATAAAGATGGCATGCATAACTCACTTATTTAATTTTTGATTTGTTCCATTAGATTGCTTAGACCAGACCCTAATTCCAAGCACCTTTGGTCCAGTCCTTAATCCTTGAAATTGAGAATCGCGACCATCTGTCCCGTCCTCGGTTCCTTAAAGAACTGGACCAACTCGGACCATTCTCTCCTCCAGTCTTGAGTGATATGGAGAATCAACATAAATATTTTTTTTTGGTAAAGTAAGTATGTATATAACTTTTCAAAGTGCAAAGTACAAAATAGAGGCCGAACACAAAAATCCCGCACCCATTACGACATTCAAGCATGTCATAAAGGATACAAAGGTGTAGCGGGACAATAAGATGCAACCAAGGTAAAATGCATACCGAATGGCCAGACAACGACCAAGCAACCTAAACTAAATGACCAAACAACGGCGAAGTACCCTAAACAAAACGGCCAAAACAGCAGCCAAAGACGACAAAACAGTAACTAAAAGGCATCAGGGCGATCCTCAAAGATAGAGAAAGAGAGGACCCAATTCCTTTGCACACGCCTATTGCAGGGATGATCTTCAACGCGACTAACAGAGAGGACTTTGTCTTTAACCACTTTGACAATGTGTTTGAGGATCGCCGGCACAAAAAGAGGCTTGTCTTTAAAAAGGATAGGGTTTTTCTCGATCCAAATAATGTGACATAAGACGCCAAGAGAAAACCTAGCAATACGATGAGTGAAAGACCGACCACTTAAGTGTAGCATAGCCCACCGAATATGATATTGCCATGAACAATTTTTCCAAGAAAGGTTACATTTGGTAGCCCAGAACAACGCAAGAGAACTCGTGATGGAACACCCAAAAAATAAATGGTCGATGGAGTCCGGTCAAAAACGACAAAAATCACGCACTCCATTGGCTATCACACGGTATTGCAGCAACATAATCTGAGTAGGTAAACGGTTTAGAGTAACTAACCAAAGAAGGAAAGTATGACGGGGTGCAATGGAATGATTCCATATAAAAAAATGCCAATGTACTACATGACCCCTGAATCTGATAGAGTCCCAAGCGACGCCAACCGAGAAGACACCAGACGGGTGTCCGTGCCAAATAAGCCCATCCAACCTCTCCTCCATGAAAAAAAAGGGTAGCGTCCGACCAAGCTGTGATGATAGCCAGGACGGTAGACGATTGCCAAACCGAAGAATAAAAGGCACGGACTAAGGCGTTACGAGGAATTCTCGAGCGGTAGCTATCCCCATCCGTAAAGAGCTTATAAAGAAGGATTCTATCATGCCAAAAATCAAACCAGAATGATGTAGATAAATCATTTCCAATCCTCCATTTAAAGTGCATGAAGAAATCCGAACGGAGGTCCAAAATTTTCTTTCAAGTCCAAGAACAAACAATATGCCTAGCAACGACCCAGAAATTCTTGTTATTAAGAAATATAGAATGAATCCATGTGCACCACAAGGATTCCTTATCAGTGAAAAGAACCCATATATACTTGAACATTGCCGCCCTATTACAGTCCAAAAGCCTGCGAATACCCAAACCACCCTCCTCCTTCGGGAGGCAAACATCGGCCCAAGAGACCTTAGCGTCACCAAGACCTAAGTCTGGTCCCAATTCCATATGAACTGTCTAAGGATAAGCTCAATCAGAGACAAAACCAACATTGGGAGAGTAAAAACACTAGCCTAATATAGATTAATAGCATAAAGGACTGACTTAATGTGTAACATTCTGAATTTCCTGTTATTTTGAGACTATGGAATGAGAACTATCTATCGATGTATTTCAGTTGTATCTCGCTCGGATCTGATCAATCTAGAGTAGACTAACCCAAGGGGAAAGACTAACGCATGACAAAGTACGTGAACCTAGGAAACTCGAAGTGGAAAATGACTCTTTGGCCATAAGGATTATTGAGGGACATTTAGAGCCAATAAAGGCCGATCGAATAACGATTAAGGAATTCATTGCTAGCGTTATACGCATAGTTGTTAAGGCGACAAGGCGAGCAGATGCCTCTAAAACGCCTAGGCGATTAAGCGCCCGCCTAGTCGTCCGCAAGGCGGTAAGGCGACAATGTAGCTAAATTTTTAAATATATATGTATAATTGTATATTTTATATTTGAACTTCAAAACTTACATTCATGATTTAACAGAGCAAATATATACATGAAAGATTATTAAAAATAAACAACTTTTAATATAGTAAATATATGCATGAAATATTATTAAAAATAAATAATTTTTAATATTCGTATTTCTCAAGGCGCCCAAGGCGTCCACAAGGCGACGCCTAGGCGACCAAGGCGCCCGCCTTGAGGAGAACCAGCAAGGCGCCCAAGGCGTCGCCTAGGCGCCCAAGGCATCCACAAGGCGACGCCTAGGAGACCAAGGCGCCCGCCTTGAGGAGACCTAGCAAGGCGACAGGACGCCTTGGTCGCCCAAGGTCACCTTGTCGCCTAGGCGCCGCCTAGGCGACGCCTTGACAACTATGGTTATACGATTGGGACGCGGGTGATTGTCGCGACTCGTCCTCGATTTTTCTTTCGTGTCGACGGGCGAATGGATTACCGATCGAGCCCTCCCACTCTGTGATGTGAATTACGGGCTTTCTCGACGGGCCCTTCCAGGCCCATACCAAATCGCGACGGGAGTATTTTTTAGGATTTCTCGACGATAAGAGTCGATCACTTCCGACCTGGGTGTGGTCGTGGTGGCATGTGCAACGTGTGCATGCATCTGGAGTAGCCACCGGTCCTTCTTGGAAGGTGGACCGGAAACCTCACTGACCGATTAGGAGAGATCGATCAATTCTACGGAACCAGAGATTTTGGGTTCGAGGACTTGGTTACGTTGGTGTAATTACCAACGCCCTTTCGGTACCTAACCCGAGTGATTTTCCTAACTAAGATTTCATACAGGCGCAATTTTGGGGTGAGGAAAGTCTGACTCAGGGTTTCGTGCAGATTGGAAGACTAGTCCTATCAATCACAATCAATTTAATGAAAGCGCAATCAAGTAAATCATAAAGTGCATATAAAACACATCAAATCACCATGGCATCCCTAGTATAACCCTATTGGCTTAGAGAAGGGACATTTGAAGTACGGAATGAGTTCGGGGATGATTTGAAGACAATTTGCCCATGAAGAGCAAAATCATCATTTTAGGAAAACAACGGCAATTTATCCATGGGGGGTAAAATTGTCATTTTTAAGGGATTAGGAACCCAAGAGCGTTAGAAAAAAGGATTGACCAGTCGAAATGGCCCATTTCCTATTTCCTGACATTTTTTGGAATGATCTTCCCATGAGGGGCGAAATCGTCATTTTGGGAAAACAAAGGAAATTTATCCATGGGGGGTAAAATTGTCATTTTTAAGGGATTAGGAACCCAAGAGCGTTAGAAAAAAGGATTGACCAGTCGAAATGGCCCATTTCCTATTTCCTGACATTTTTTGGAATGATCTTCCCATGAGGGGCGAAATCGTCATTTTGGGAAAACAAAGGAAATTTATCCATGGGGGGTAAAATTGTCATTTTTAAGGGATTAGGAACCTAAGAGCGTTAGAAAAAGGATTGACCAGTCGAAATGGCCCATTTCCTATTTCCTGACATTTTTTGGAATGATCTTCCCATGAGGGGCGAAATCGTCATTTTGGGAAAACAAAGGCAATTTACCCATGAGGGGTAAAATTGTCATTTTTAAGGGATTAGGAACCCAAGGGCATTAGAAAAAGGATTGACTAGTCGAAATGGCCCATTTCCTATTTCCTGACATTTTTTTGAATGATCTTCCCATGAGGGGCGAAATCGTCATTTTGGGAAAACAAAGGCAATTTACCCATGAGGGGTAAAATTGTCATTTTTAAGGGATTAGGAACCCAAAGAGTCAGAAAAAGGATTGGCCAGTTGACATGACCTATTTCCTATTTTATGTCATTTTTCAAATCTTTTCTTGATTTTCAAAGCAATTTACCCATGAGGGGTGAAATCGTCATTTTTTGGAGGGATTAGGAACCCAAAGCTTCGGATATAGGATTGGCCAGTTAAATGTACCCGTTTCCTATTTTCTGGAATTTTTTGGAATTTTTAGAATTTCTTCAATGTTTGGAAGAGGATTTGCCAAAAGGGTAAAATCGTCATTTTGGAAGGATTGGGGTTGGAAAGACCCAAAATAGGTCATGGCCAGTTGATTGTGGCCATTTCCTATTTTCTAGATTTTTTTTTGGAATTTCTCCAATTTTTGGGAGACGATTTGCCAAAAGGGTAAAATCGTCATTTCGGAAGGAATCGTGTTTCAAAAGACCCAAAATAGGTCATGGCCAGTTGATTGTGACCATTTCCTATTTTCTGGAATTTTTTTTGTGGAATTTTCAGAATTTTTTCAGAATTTTTCTGAATTTTTCATTTTCTTTAATAAATTTCCTATTTTAATTAAATTTTTGGATTTTTATAATTAATTTTTTTTATTAAAAAATATTTTGTGGAGCGGGTCAAACCCGGCCCGCGCCTCTCGGGCGCCCGGTCCGACCCTATGGGGTAGAAACCGGTCTAACAAAACGACGCCGTTTTGTGGTTTTTTTGAAATTTTTTATTATTTTTCGATTTTTTAATCATTTTCTTTCATTATCAGGAAACCCTCGAATTGGACGCTCCAGATTGTGCCACGTGTCTACTCCTAGTGCGTCCGATCTTGGACTAGATCGGACAATCCACGGAGAGCCACTTGGCACATTCTCAGCCGTCGGATCTATTTTTTAATTTTTTATCCGAAAACATTTAATAATTTTGAAAAAGTCGAGATCGCGACATGTGGCATCACCACGGCCGTCCGATCTGTTTTATTTTTTGCGGACCCCCCGCCGACGTGGCTGATGACTTGGCATGCCACGTCATCGTTGACCGGTCAACGGGCGCGCGGCTCACCAGAGAAGACGACCGGCGACTCGCCGGAATTATCGCCGGAAAAACCCGAAACACTACCAAAACTTGGTATTTTTCGCTCATTCTCGCACCATTCGATTCCTTAGACTCTCGGCATTAACTTGCATCGAAAACATGGCAAAGAAACACGCCGGAAAATGGATAAACGGGCGGCCACCGAACCGGCTCCGGCGGGGCATTTTTGCAGAAATTTTTTTTCGTTCAAACTCAGTTTCAGCCGTTCAAAGAGCATCCAATGGTGGTTTAGGAGCTTACCTGTGGTCACCGAGGCCTTGGCGATCGCTGTTTGCTTCGGTGTGAGCTCCCCGCTCGGTTCGAAAACGGTGGGGCTCCTATCATCGTTTCCGGCGCGGTTTCAATGCAAAATAAAGAGATGGGAATGATTACAGTCGGTCGTAGGACTGACTTAAGGCATTATACAGGCATGGATCACTCGAATAACACACGGCCGAGGACAAACTCGGGTTAAACCATAGGCAGACATTTCGTCGAACACGTGACAGGCATGCGAAAAACGAATGTTTTGGCAAGATCCGTGGGCATTTCGTACAAAACCGAAGCAAGATAACGCTCAGACATCAACACATGGGTTATAAGGGATGTCGGAATGCATTTGGTTCGGCTCGGCTAAGCCGAACCTACAGTATGTTCCGAAAAAAAAAACAGGGGAAGTTATATGGGGGAAACCAACCTGGCCGAGGGTCGTCGGCGACGGTAGGGGCTCCGGCGGTGGTCCCTCAGGTTCTCTGAAACTCGGAGGGTCCTCGACAAACGCCGGATCACTCGTTCTTCCTCTCGGTTTCCTCTACCTCTCTCTTTCTCCTTTTTTTTTCTTTGAACCGAAATCCTCCCTCTCAGCACTGTCGACTAGGACCTTCACGACATCCTCCTCTCTGAAAAAGGGCTGTCCTCCCCACAGTTTTGGTCGCGCCAACGCCCTTTCCATTTCTGCCATTCTGCTCCTCTGTTTTTTCTTCGTTGCCTGCTCCATGTACGTGAAGGAAGACAGGTTCTGTCTCTTAGGGTGCAGACCCGGTTCGGTCGGGTCGGGTCGGGTCGGGTCCGACGCGACCGATCCGGCCATCAATTTTTGCCCAATTGAACCTCTAATTGACCTTTTATCATAAAATTGATGCCAATATCGGACTCCTAGGTATGTTTCCCATCTAAAATGAGTTGGAATTTAATGAAAATCCCAAATTGTGCCTAGGATCCAAAAATGGTTTTCGCTAAATCGAAGTCCCAAACGACCGAATCGGTCCAAATTCAGGTCGCCAATGCATTCGGAACGACGCAAACTGTAAGAGGTGTTTTATTTTCATGGGTGTCTCTAGAGAGAATTTAATTTTGAAATTTGTGAAACTGGGGACTAAATTGAAAGAAAATTATGCACTTAAGTCCTTTTGGTTAAAATTGACAAAATCGAAGGGTAAATCTACACAATTTCACTTCAGGGTTCTTGATACTAATGTCATGGCTTATCAAAAGTGAAAATTGAAAATCAAAAGACTCCAAAAGAAATTTTTATGCTCGATTCAGGTTTATGTTTATGAAGGAACATAGTGGCCCAAGTCAAATTTTGAAGATTTAGTAAGCCCAACTTGAAGAGGGAATTAAAATAAAATTATTGACTATTTTTGTGTAATTTTATGATCACGAATGGTATTTTTCCTGATTTGTTTGGGTATTTTTATATTTAAATAAATTCGAATAAATATTAAAAATGATGAAAAATATTTTTTGTTCAAAATTGGTTCTCAAGGCTAGGCCAAGGCTTCCAAAGTTGATTTTACGATTTTATGACCTTTTCTGCTATTTTAATTAATTTTGGAAATAAAATTGACATAAAGGATGATTAAAAACCATGTGTCAACAGCTGCCTCTCTTTGAGAGTAAGCTCGTCAGAGGTTGCTCTCAAAGACAAAATGACACCTGAGCCTTAACCGATTCGATCGGACAGGAAAATGCCATGACATCGGATCCTTAGACCCTTAGATGAAAACTCACATTAATCCCCGATTTGCTTTGACAGTTTGAAACATGGGCTGGAGAGGGAGAGATTTACCTGAAGCTCACCTGTTGGGCATATGGATGTTGCTTGCTGCAATGAATTTCAAGAAGATACCTAGGACTCGTCATTCAGGATATCCTAGGGAGATTAAGCTTCTGACCCGTATGGTAGGCCAACCCATAATAAAATTCCCAACTAAAGGGATTCTAAAAACGACAAATCCCGTCTTGTGGGGATTCGTTTTGTTCTAACCCGTATGGTAGGTTAACCCATGATAGAATTCCAAACTAAAGGGATTCTAAAGACGACCAATCCCGTCTTGTAGGGGTTTGTCCTGTGTACCTTCTAGGAAAGGATTTAGGAAGCAGCTCTCCTAATGAGAGGTTTACCGAAAGGAATGCCTGTAAGAAAGGCCACAAAATTATCTCAATGCTTTTTTATGGGCAAAGAGCAGTAATGCATCAATCTTAGATCATCATAACAGGAATCACTAATAAATGTCTATAGGAAAGATATAGAATTACCCAAATGTTACTTTGTGGGCAAGCAAGAGCGGTAACGAATCAAATTTAGATCATCATAACATGAGGAATCCCTAATAAATGTCTATAGGAAAGATACATAATTACCCTAATGCTGCTTTGTGGGCGAGCAAGAGCAGTAACAAATCAATTTTAGATCATCCTAACATGAGGAATCCCTAATGAATGTCTATAGGAAAGACACGGAATTACCCTAATGCTGCTTTGTGGGCGAGCAAGAGCGGTAACGAATCAATTTTAGATCACCCTAACATGAGGAATTCCTAATGAATGTCTATTGGAAGGACACTGAATTACCTTAATGTTGCTTTGTGGGCGAGCAAGAGCGGTAACGATTTTAAAAATTATTTTTGGGTGCCATTCTAAGATCTGGAAAAACATTGATCAAAAGAAGCTCGAACCCGACTCATTTTATCAAGAGAGGTGCCATTCTGGGATCTGGAGATGCCAGGAATCCTGCAGAAGCTCAAACCTGATATTTTCTTACCGAGGAAGGTGGCATTCTGGGAGCTGGCTTCTCCAGGTATCCTGCAGAAAGTTCAAGCATGGGTGCTCCATTTCAGGGAGCGAATGTTCTTCTAGGATTTGGGGTTTCCAACAATCCTGCAGAAACATCAAATACATGTGCCTCATTTCACGAAGCAAAATATCTTTCTGGGGTCTGGGGTTGCCAGAAATCCTGCAGAGATATCAAATGAATGTACTCCCTTTCACGGAGTATATGTTTTTCTGGGATTTGGGGTTTCCAAAGATCCTGCAGAAAAATAAATTTGTAAGCTCTTTTCCTCAGAGCGAGGCACTCTTTTGGGGATTTGGGGGTCGCCAAGGATCCTGCAGAAGTTTGAGCCTGAAATATTTTTCTTCACCAAGAAAACGTTAGTAATTTTCAGGAAGACAACGGCTGTCCATCTGACAAAATTTGTACGGCTAAAGTTCTAGTCATACAACGTGCATTTTGATGCTGGAGGTTATCCAAAACATTCTCGCAACATGCAAATGTGATCACAAATTCCTTGTACGGAAAATCTGGATCAAACATTTTGAAAATTCCAAAAGAGTTTGTTCAAAACATCAGTTGGAGTATTTCTCGATACGGAGGACTTCTCACCTGCTTTGAGATAATGGTCTTTTATAGGGAATGCGCTCAATTTTCTACTAACCTGTGCCTAGGTTTCAGGATCATTCGCAGCGCATACATTTCGATCGATTGGGAGGTCTTCTACGGGGACCGTAATGTTGGTCTTGGATATCGGTTTCCAAGAGGGACTCGCTTTTGAGTCAAGGCCGTTGAATGAAAATTTTTCACCATCTACTCCGGGTTTACAAGTCAAGAACCCTGCAAAATGAGAAAGAAATAGTCTTGCTCGTACCTCTTCAAGCTAAGCTATATGTTAACCCAAGTGTCTTAGTCAGAGAAGACTGCTTCAGGGTTATAACATTGGTAGGATTGGGGACCAAAAAAGGCTTATTTTTTGCCCAGAAATTTCGAAGGGTTTAACATTGATGATCATTGCAGATTTGCCACCTGTCCTTTACTTTCTAAATTTTCAGTCTTTGAGGAGTGCAATCGACTTTGCGGCGTACACAAGTTCTTTAGAGAGCACCTCTCATTGTGTTAAGATGACGCCTACTTCATTCATGCTTTTGCCATCCAGATGCGACGCGGCCTGGGAGTAACCTTTGTGATCTGACTCCCTTGGGGTTTTTCTTTTCCAACCAGGCTTTACTGGGGATTAGTATAAACAGTTTGAATGAGCATCGGCCTTACTTTTACCAGGCACTTTACTTTTTCTTGATGCTGGGGATTTTTCTTTTTCATTTTTTTTCATCTTTTTTTTTGTAATCCCGCTTCTTCTTATCTTCAAGAGATCATGTTAGACATATGGCCAAATGTCTAAACATGCTTAACCATTAACTTAGGAATTTCTTCGTAAATCCTAAGTCTTGAACTCTTTCGTTTCTGAAGTGATGCTGCATTTGTCTTGGAATGTGCAATGATCACCAACGGGTTCATGAAATGAATTTGCAGGCTCAACTTGGCTATGCAAAGGATATGGTGTGTAGGATAGAGAAATGAATGCTTCTCGTCATCCCATGACACTTGGATTACCATATAAACAATACACAAAGATTGATGTTAGTCCGAGCAAGAAAATTTCTAACCATTTTCTCCTGATATTGCTGGATTCACCTCCATTTGTGGGATGGTTCTTGACAGGGTTGAGAATGAAAAACCGTCGTTCAAAGGGGTTATCAATGGCCACCTATAGTATTTGGGATAAGAAACGAAATGCCCCCGTCGTCTCAATCCATGTAATCACTGCGAATAATCCCTACCTTCGTAGGTCCAGATTTTGCTATCTAATCTCCTCCACTCATCTCTCAAGTGTGTGCCGGACGTGTTTGGATTAGGCTTTGCCTCCCATCTTTCGAGAAAATGTCCTTTTGAGTGGTTTGAACAACTTTTGTCTGGAAAAATCTCTTTTATTTTCTCCAAAAATTTTCCTCTAAGGGGATTTTATGATGCACCACGCATGTTCCATTCATATTTAGACAACCTCCCGATTCAAAACATGAATGTCAATGAATTGAAAATCCTACGTCTTTTTGGGACGTGAGGGTTGAAAGAATTTCGAAGATTTTTAATCTCCAATGAATTGGGAAAAGGGATACTCACCTATCCGTCATGGCTGGAGATCCCTCAAGATCCCCTTGGTCATGTGCTTCAATGAGTATAAAATGGTTGTGAAAATCTGCATTCAACTGTTCACCCCGATGGCGAGCCCTCTTGCTTTGTGTTTCCATTTGAACACAAATGTGAAGTTTGCAGGAGTCAGCCATCTAGCTTGCGGTCACAATCTCTCCGTCTGGTTGGGTAACGAATCCTTATCAAGGATTTACACCGGAGGAGATCCATTCATGCTTTTGGTCATATTTCGCGCCACTCTTCACGGTCCCTCCACTTGGTTTTATAATCAAAGACTATTTCTTGGAAGCTTGACTTCCGAAACTGATATTTCTTTTCGCCTCCATGTCGGCGAATTCTTTTCTTTTGAGGCTTTTCAGTGCCAATAACGTCCTGTTGAATGAGAACAAGCTCATATTATGCATAAGATCATCGGAGATCAAATTGGAATGATACAAAGTTACCGTTCATCCCAAGTTCACTCTTGGGGTTTAATTCTGATGCGGACGACCTTGCTATTGCGTCCATTGACTTTGCTGGAGAAGAAATGTCTTTCTTTGTCTAGCGCACAAATGATTCACTTGCCCCAGTTAGGCGCGATTTGTCATAGCTAGTAACGTATGCCCCAGCTAAATTCCTTTTTGCATTTTGCTGCAATCCTCATCTTCTTTAGGATGTCTTCTCTCTTAGGATTCATGGTAACGTCCCATTGACATGTTCCTTTCTTTCGTCGATTGTCGACGCTTCTCATTTAATGGGGGCCATTTCAGTATCGTATACTGATATGGGCGATGACTATCACATCCTCTCGTCTGTATTTGTAGGTGTTGTTCGTATGATAATCCTTGATCACATCAACAACTGCTTTCCCCCAGCTAGGCGACGTTCGTCTTGGCAAAATGCCTTAGCACTTTCCATGTTCTTTGACTATTTTCAATCCAATTCGAAGACGTCCATGCACCTGTACATGAAGAGATAGGCGTGGGTCCTTATCTGACTTCATTTGGAATTTTAGGAAAGAGATACCCCCTTCGAGGTTTCGTCCTTCCAATGTTTGAAGGAACGATGTTTTTCAAACATTCTGCCCTAGTAAGGCTTGTCTCGATGTTTGTCATCTCTGGGTTCGATAACCCTACTCCAATGTGCTTTCGTGGAGTTCATGAAAATTTTCCCCCAACTTGGCTTCTCGAAAGAAAATGAGGGACTTGCTCCCATGGATTTTTTGCCGATTATGGTCACCTATCTCAACTACCAGAGTCTTTGATCATTTTCATCTATCTCTGGTCAGCTTGAGGATTTTGGAATTTATCGTGTGGCAATTTGGCAATTCTCTCAACCACAGTCGCCATTTGAGGTATTTGACGTGTCCCTATTGAAGAGAAAGAACCTCATGAGTAAAGTGCATGTATAATTGATTATTGGAATCGATACAATTTACTCTTGAAATTCGTCCAAAGGGAGCTGTGATTTCTCCTTTTGGGTTCCTCATATGCAGGACATATGCATGATATGCATGATGCATGTTATCTATGCTAATTCGTGCTTGCCACAAATAATGGACTTATGTCTTTCACTCTTTTTAAAGAAAGAAATTTTTTTTTTTATCAAGTAAGTCAATTTTGCAAAACTTGAATTTCTTTTTTTTTAGGCGCTCTCTTCAGAGAGATTTTAAAATGATGAGAAACTTCTTCGGGTTTTCTCAAGGATTTTATTCACAAATTGAGCCATTAGAATGCTCTTGAAATCATTTATCCTAAGTGCATGTTTGAGATGCCATGAAAAGGGGTACTCCCTGCTTGGTCATTTGAAGGCAGTGCTCCTTGGGTCCTTTGCTTTTGCTCATCACCTGAGAAGGAAAAGAAAGGAAATATTGTTCCCACATCTAGAGGAAAATCATTTTGGAACGATACGTCCTTTTACCAAATTGATGGCTCTGCATCGTTCTTCTTCTCATTTAGAAGGGTTTAATATGTTCTATCTTTGATGGATTTACTCCACTTCATCATGCTTCATGGGTGATAACTACTTCTTCGGAGACTTTCCCTACGTATCACCATGGTGAATTTGACATCTCCGACATTCGGTACCCTTTTCGGGTAGAAGAGTGATTTGCCCCTAGCAACTGGGTTCTTCGCCTGGGGCCGGCTGATTCAGTCATAGGCAGCTCGATCATGCTGTGTTGATGCATTCATGCTTAGCTGGGGTCGATCCACTCCATGTCAAGTGACTTTGGCACTTCGCGCCCTCCAATCTCCTCTGACGTTTGTATCTACTTTGCATTTTCTTTCGTGACACCAAATGATATGACTCTACAATCTTCCGAAGATCTCAACATTTGATGTTCTACAATTTTTGACTTCGTTGGTCTTCAACCGTTTTGACATGTATACCAAGACATGAAGGCACTAGTCAAGTATAACACCCGCAGTGTTTATTGGAACGTCTACAGTTTTACCATTGTTCCATCATAATCTTGCATGTGATCAAATGAAGGAGTCTTCAACAAGTGTCTGCCATGTACAACTTGTTCCATAATTCCTCATGCCTATCCACAAATGGATATTTCTTCTCTATCTGTTTTTCGCCTGCTTTAAATGAAAAGGCAGAGTCAAAAGAGAGAATTTGAAAAAGAAAGCATAAATCCTTTTAATTTTATGCTTACGTGTGATTAATAAGGATAAGAATCTTTACACGAGCTGTAGCCTTGTGTACAAAGCTCTTATCAATATTTTTCAAGGGAAAGCATACCATTAAAAGGAGGGTAATCCACGATAATTGCTTTCGATCAATTCCAAAAAGGAATCGATGGGATAAGTGCAAAACACAATCCTGATGTGTTTTAAATTCAATTAGAGATATGGTATCCAAATTAAAGTCATTTTCTAAGAATGAAAGTAATTTGAATATCTATCTTTTCATTAAATTTGTACAACGCGAATAATCTTGGTCAATTGTCGTGGGTTACCAATGATGCAAAACATGCATGAACCAATTTAACTTTATAGTTCCTTCCGGTGAAATTGGGATTGGATTCCCCTATATGGCCAAAATGTCAAATAAGATTTCCAATTTCAATTTCTTCCAAAGGAATTATAAAATTGAATTTTGGAGTATTCGAGTGATTGGAGGAAATGCCACTATCACATTCCGATGATAGATCAAAATAAATACACGAGATTTCAATCAAAATGACCACAATACAAATAGATCCCTAATACAATCAATCTAAGGGATGAGATACAAAGGATTTCAAGAAAATAAATCCTATCCAGGAGGACTAGAAATGCGAAGCAAATCAAAAGAATGTGATCCTAACACTTAAAGATGCCCCTGCCTTGGTCTTCGGGATATGACTTCAGGATCACCTATTCCATATTGTTAACTCCATTGGACAAGACTTCCATGACGTCTACAGAGAGCTCTTCTTGTCCACCTTGTGCTCATAATGGCAATGTACGAGCTTGGTCTTCCATTGAGAAAGTTAGGAGAAAGCACCTCTATCTACCCTCAAGATGGCATTTAATCCAATCACTAGAATTATGCTATGAATGAAATGCTCACATTTACATGAACCGTAACAAATTTGAGGGATAGGAAAATCTTACCAACCAAACTCGTTGACTTATGTGCGGTTTTAGGTATACCAACCATTCAAAGTCATGCGCATGAAATAAGTGAGGATAAAACTATAAAAATCAAGATAGGGTTTGGAACCTAAGGCCAATGCTCCCACCTCGAGTTCTAGAAAGGGTAAATTCCATTGCACAACTATCGTTGCATTGGGACTCAAACCATAGTTCGAAGTGAGCGGAATTAAAAAGTGGATTACCCCATGCTTTTCCTCATGGAGATTCCACTTTCAATTCCTTCTATTGGTTTCCTAAGGGGGGCGCCCGGGGTATTAGGCACGGTTGTGTGTGGTTGTGTCGTGATCATCACAATGCAAGTCATGCACAACAATTTATATATCAATCAGCACTTCAAACCATCCACATAACATAAATTCCTACGCCCAACCTGCATAAGACAATGTCAATCACAAACTACTCCCTTTATCACTCCAATCTGCAAAAACATATAACACATATCGTAAGCGAACTTACCTCACCTTCAAGAGCGCCTACAGGGTTAGAAAAATCACTCAACGTTTTAATTACGGCCTAAGTCCACTTGAGGTCTAGAACCATAGGTTCTAGAGCAAGTCCCCAGCGGAGTCGCCAGCTGTCGCGACCCGTCCTCGATTTTTCTTTCGTGTCGACGGGCGAATGGATTACCGATCGGGCCCTAACACTCTGTGATGTGGATCGTGGGCTTTCTCGGCGCGGGCCCTTCTAGGCCTATACCAAATCGCGACGGGAGTATTTTTTAGGATTTCTCGACGATAAGAGTCGATCATTTCCGACCTGGGTGTGGTCGTGGTGGCATGTGCAACGTGTGCATGCATTTGGAGTCGCCACCGGTCCTTCTTGGAAGGTGGACCGGAAACCTCACTGACCGATTGGGAGAGATCGATCAATTCTATGAAATCAGAGATTTTGGGTTCGGGGACTTGGTTACGTTGGTGTAATTACCAACGCCCTTTCGGGACCTAACCCGAGTGATTTTCCTAACTAAGATTTCATACAGGCGCAATTTTGGGGTGAGGTAAGTCTGATTCAGGGTTTCATGCAGATTGGAAGACTAGTCCTATCAATCACAATCAATTTAATGAAAGCGCAATCAAGTAAATCATAAAGTGCATATAAAACACATCAAATCATCATGGCATCCCTAGTATAGCCCTATTGGCTTAGAGAATGGACATTTGAAGTACGGAATGAGTTCGGGGATGATTTGAAGACAATTTGCCCATGAAGGGCAAAATCATCATTTTAGGAAAACAACGGCAATTTATCCATGGGGGGTAAAATTATCATTTTTAAGGGATTAGGAACCCAAGAGCGTTAGAAAAAAGGATTGACCAGTCGAAATGGCTCATTTCCTATTTCCTGACATTTTTTGGAATGATCTTCCCATGAGGGGCGAAATCGTCATTTTGGGAAAACAAAGGCAATTTATCCATGGGGGATAAAATTGTCATTTTTAAGGGATTAGGAACCCAAGAGCGTTAGAAAAAGGATTGACCAGTCGAAATGGCCCATTTCCTATTTCCTGACATTTTTTGGAATGATCTTCCCATGAGGGGCGAAATCGTCATTTTGGGAAAACAAAGGCAATTTACCCATGAGGGGTAAAATTGTCATTTTTAAGGGATTAGGAATCCAAGGGCGTTAGAAAAAGGATTGACCAGTCGAAATGGCCCATTTCCTATTTCCTGACATTTTTTGGAATGATCTTCCCATGAGGGGCGAAATCGTCATTTTGGGAAAACAAAGGCAATTTACCCATGAGGGGTAAAACTGTCATTTTTAAGGGATTAGGAACCCAAAGAGTCAGAAAAAGGATTGGCCAGTTGAGATGACCTATTTCCTATTTTATGACATTTTTCAAATCTTTTCTTGATTTTCAAAGCAATTTACCCATGAGGGGTGAAATCGTCATTTTTTGGAGGGATTAGGAACCCAAAGCTTCGGATATAGGATTGGCCAGTTGAATGTGCATGTTTCCTATTTTCTGGAATTTTTTGAAATTTTTAGAATTTCTTCAACGTTTGGAAGACGATTTGCCAAAAGGGTAAAATCGTCATTTTGGAAGGATTGGGGTTCGAAAGACCCAAAATAGGTCATGACCAGTTGATTGTGGTCATTTCCTATTTTCTAGATTTTTTTTGGAATTTTTGGAATTTCTCCAATTTTTGGGAGACGATTTGCCAAAAGGGCAAAATCGTCATTTCGGAAGGAATCGGGTTTCAAAAGACCCAAAATAGGTCATGGCCAGTTGATTGTGACCATTTCCTATTTTCTGGAATTTTTTGTGGAATTTTCAGAATTGTTTCCTAATTTTTCTGAATTTTTCATTTTCTTTAATAATTTTCCTATTTTAATTAATTTTTTGGATTTTTATAATAATTTTTTTTATTAAAAAATATTTTGTGGACCAGGTCACACCCGGCCCGCGCCTCTCGGGCGCCCGGCCCGACCTTATGGGTCGAAACCGGTCTAACAAAACGACGCCGTTTTGTGGTTTTTTTGAAATTTTTTATTATTTTTTGATTTTTTTAATCATTTTCTTTAATTATCAAGAAACCCTCGAATCGGACGCTCCAGATTGTGCCACGTGTCTACTCCTGGTGCGTCAGATCTTGGACTAGATCGGACGATCCACGGAGAACCACTTGGCACATTCTCAGCCGTCGGATCTATTTTTTTAAATTTTTCATCCGAAAACATTTAATAATTTTGAAAAAGCCGAGATCGCGACACGTGGCATCACCACGGCCGTCCGATCTGTTTTATTTTTTGCGGACCCCCCGCTGACATGGCTGATGACTTGGCATGCCACGTCATCGTTGACCGGTCAACGGGCGCGCGGCTCGCCGGAGAAGACGACCGGCGACACACCGGAAAAACCCGAAACACTACCAAAACTTGGTATTTTTCGCTCATTCTCACACAATTTGATTCCTTAGACTCTCGGCATTAACTTGCATCGAAAACATGGCAAAGAAACACGCCGAAAAATGGATAAACGGGCGGCCACCGAACCGGCTCCGGCGAGGCATTTTTGCAGAAATTTTTTTTTCGTTCAAACTCGGTTTCATCCGTTCAAAGAGCATCCAATGGTGGTTTAGGAGCTTACCTGAGGTCACCGAGGCCTTGGCGACCGCTGTTTGCTTCGGTGTGAGCTACCGGCTCGGTTCGAAAACAGTGGGGCTCCGGTCATCGTTTCCGGCGCGGTTTCGATTAAAAATAAAGAGATGGGAATTATTAGAGTCGGTCGTAGGACTGACTTAAGGCATTATACAGGCATTGGTCACTCGAATAACACCCGGCCGAGGACAAACTCGGGTTAAACCATAGGTAGACATTTCATCGAACACGTGACAGGCATGCGAAAAATGAATGTTTAGGCTAGATCCGTGGGCATTTCGTACAAAACCGAAGCAAGACAACGCTCAGACATCAACACCGGGGTTATAAGGGATGTCGGAATGCATTCGGTTAGGCTCGGCTCGGTCGAGAACCAAACTGAGCCGAACCCACAGTATGTTTCGAAAAAAAAAACAGGGGAAGTTATATGGGGGAAACCTACCTGGCCGAGGGTCGTCGGCGACGGTAGGGGCTCCGGCGGTGGTCCCTCGGGTTCTCTGAAACTCGGAGGGCCCTCGACGAACGCCGAATCACTCGTTCTTCCTCTCGGTTTTCTCTGCCTCTCTCTTTCTCCTTTTTTTTCTTTGAACTGAAATCCTCCCCCTCAGTTCTGTCGACCAGCTCCTTCATATCCCCCAGCACCTTCACGACATCCTCCCCTCTGAAAAAGGACTGTCCTCCCTATAATTTTGGTCGCGCCAACGCCCTTTCCATTTCTGCCATTCTTCTCCTCTGTTTTTTCTGCGTTGCCTACTCCCTGTACGTGAAGGAAGACAGGTTCTGTCGCTTAGGGTGCAGACCCGGTTCGGTCGGGTCGGGTCGGGTCGGGTCCGACCCGACCGATCCGGCCATCAATTTTTTTCCCAATTGAACCTCTAATTCACCTTTTTATCATAAAATTGATGCCAAAATCGGACTCCTAGGTATGTTTCCCATCTAAAATGAGTATTTTTGTGAGCAATTGAGTTGGAATTTAATGAAAATCCCAAATTGTGCCTAGGATCCGAAAATGATTTTCTCTAAATCGAAGGCCCAAACGACCGAATCGGTCCAAATTGAGGTCTCCAATGCATTCGAAACGACGAAAACTGTAGGGTAGAGGTGTTTTATTTTCATGGGTGTCCCTAGTGAGAATTTAATTTTGAAATTTGTGAAACTGAGACTAAATTGAAAGAAAATTGTGCAATTAAGCCCTTTTGGTTAAAATTGACAAAATTGAAGGGTAAATCTACACAATTTCACTTCAGGGTTCTTGATACTAATGTCATGGCTTATCAAAAGTGGAAATTGAAAATCAAAAGACTCCAAAAGAAATTTTTATGCTCGATTCGGGTTTATGTTTATGAAGGAACATAGTGACCCAAGTCGAATTTTTAAGATTTAGTAAGTCCAACTTGAAGAGGGAATTAAAATAAAATTATTGACTATTTTTGTATAATTTTCTGATCACGAATGGCATTTTTCCTGATTTTTTTGGTATTTTTAAATTTTAATAAATTCAAAAAAATATTTAAAATGATGAAAAATAATTTTTGTTCAAAGTTGGTTCTCAAGGCTAGGCCAAGGCTTCCAAAGTTGATTTTACGATTTTATGACTTTTTATGCTATTTTAATTAATTTTGGAAATAAAATCGACATAAATGATGATTAAAAACCAGGTGTCAACAGTGATGTAGTAAAACCAATGTATAATTTGCGACGTTTTTCTACATCGGACAATAACGATCGAGACCGTCGGGACTAGTAATGAACCTTCGCAGTTACATGACAATCAAAGTCGTCTTATCCTGAGTCGTCCTAAGTGTGACGAGAGTCACAGAGTCGATACGCGTAACGTCTGCAAAAGCCGCCCGTTAGTTCGAGATAAACTGGAGATACGATCGATGAGAGATCGATCATGAAATGGAAGCTCAAATTGGCAATTCGAAATGAGGAATTTCAAAATTGGAAAAGGATTTGATGTCTTCTCGCCAATGGCCAATTGAAATGAGAAAAATGAATTTTCTGACGAAAAATGCCAAATGACCGTTTTCCCCTCGCCCATTTGCTTTTGTCTTAAGGATATTTGAAGGTCAAAATGGTCATTTAGTACTCCCTAGTAGCTGCCGAAAATATGGGGGGAAAATAAGTCAAAGTGAGTCAAAGCTTAAGAGACCAATTATTTGAGGCTTGCCATGCGTCAAGAGGAGAGGAGGCCAAGCATTAATTCCATGGCTAATCAATCTTGTCAAATTTTAACACCAATTATTTGGGATATCATCTTCAGCTACTAATGGTCGACCACCCCACTCCCCTTCTCCATTTTCTTCATTTACACCTCAACCAAAAACTGCCCAGAAGACCAGTTTTTGTGCCCCTGTTCGGTCCGTACGACCGGCCCCTCCCGTCGTCACCTCACCACCGCCGATCACCACAGATTATTTCAATATTTCCTTGACAATTTTCAACTGGTTTCGTGTCCATTGGAGATCTGGTTAATTTATGGGAATTTGTGGAAGAAAAGCGGACAGATTTTGAGCTAGCTGAGGAAAAGTGTTGGTTCTAGCTCTTAGAAATTTCAAATGACCTCAAACGTTTCGTGAAATCTTCATAACATCTAGTACTCATGTTGGATGAGCTTTAGCTGCAAGTTTGGTGGTGTTAAATTAGGTTTTCATGACTAATTATGGATGATCAAAACTGACCAGAAAACTAATCGTTGCGCGCCAAGAAGAAACTGAGTTGTTGAAGGGCTTTAGGTTGTTGTTTCTCTCCAAAATTCCTGGTGAGCCTCCCTAACACTTATATTGAGATGTTAGTAAGTGTAACTCGTGAGAATTTGGAGCCTAGAGATGATTTATGGGTTGTATGCATGGCTGAATTGAAACCGGTTGTGCTCTGTTTATGCCCTGTTCTGACCGGTTCTGTTGGGGATGCTTTAGGTGGTATTTCGGTTTCAAAATAACTCATGAGGCCTTATGAGATGTTGTATGAGGTGTTAATTGGAAGTATATGAAGTGGATTGGGATTTGGAAGTGATTTAAGGGCTATATTGTGCACGAAACCTTAAGTTATATTCAGTCCTATAAGTGGTTGAATGAACCGAGTACTTAAAGGGTTCGTGAAACTAAAGTGGTGTATTCTATCATTTGATAAGGCATCTTGAGTTGCCATTTGATTAAATATTGAGGGATCGTTATCAAGGAAGTGAGAATTGATTGGATTTTGATCCAAAATTGATGAATTTTCTAGGACGGTACGAGAACCTTGGGTTGCCGAACATTTGTGGGATTGGGGAGAATTGATCGAAGTGGATTTTACTAATTGTTTGAGGTAAGTGGTTCCTAAACCCTTGCTTGAACCCTAGGACATTACTGGATAATTATTTTGTGTAGCGTGACTGTATGGTAAAAGCATTGTGAATAATGGTGTGTTATGGAATGGCTAGTGAGCCATGTTAATTAGTGTGATTAATGAACTCTGATGAGTTACATTGACTATAAAGTCTATGCTATAAAGCATTCATCGATCGTGGCTTGGTGCCCCGAAGATCGAATTGGCTTGGTGCCCCGAGAAATATGTTGGCTTGGTGCCCCAGTTATGGCATGGCTAGAATGCCTCGATGCAATTATATTGGCTTAGTGCCCCGGTTGTCATGGCTAGAGTGCCTTGAATTATATTGAGGTTTATATACCTTGGAAATGGGATTTGTGTGATATCGCTAGTATTTTGTGCTAATGTGTGAAGCTTGGGTGACCAGTGATGATGTGTGCTTGATGGTTACTTCTTTATATCAAGTACTTGAAAGAAATGATGATCATTTGCCATATGACATTGCTTGCTGAATTCCCTGCATCTTGTTGCATTATTGTGTGGTCTAGTGGGACTAGTGGTTTAGTTTGTGTTGGGTTTCACTTGCTGGGATGCAAATCTCACCCCGTAGTGGGACATATTTTTCAGAACCAAAACCGTGAATATGTGGCTAGTAAGACTAGGCGATCCGAAGGAAACGGTCGTCTCTTTTGAAGAATTTCCAAAGAGTAAGTCGATTGTGTATGTTAGAAAGAGTACGACGATGTGGGTTGACGAAGGAAAGATAAATTTGCAACCGCACCGTTTTGAAGCATGGTACCGCTACTTGGGGAATAGTAACCTGTTAGGTCCATAGGAGTTGTCCCTAGTTGGTGTCACCCCTCCCGTTCGAAAGTAGAAGTGGAGAAGCAAGCATCAGTGAGAGGATCCAGAAATATTCCCGAGAGTTCAAAGTCTCCCCCTTCCGAGGAATACAAGAATTATATTGAAATCTCAACGGAGGAAACAGAATATCCCGAGGAGACAACTGAAGAAGACACTGAGGACATTTCCGAGGAGGTTACATCAGAGACCTTTTTCGAGTACGATCCAGAGGAAGATCAAGCAGAGGCGTGTGATGATTCCAGCGGTTCTTCAGGTAGCGAGGCAAAGTGGTTGAGTCCTCTGGGGAGGAACAATTTTGGAGTGAGGTTTAGGAAGGCACAATGAAATAGCCTTTTATGTTATCCTGAGTCCCTTGCCAACTTTTGTAAGCGGTTTATGTTCAAAGACTTTTCCCACCGTCATCTATAGCAACTTCTGTGATATGTATGCATATGTATATAAGGGTGTGCTTTGTTGTTTGTCCAAATTTCCATCTATTCTTTTTAAGTCAGGGTTGTTGTTCTCTTCCGCATGTGCATCTCACTTCATTTTACGCCGTGGGATGTTCCTGGGATTTATTTTATTGGCCTGGGTCGGATGTGATGTGCTCGCTGGGAGTGCGGGGCGTGACATCCCCGTTGAAGTGGTATCCGAGCAAGGTTAGCTCGATTAAAAAAGATTGAGGATTGGAGTGATAAGGAGTGATGGAATTTGGATAATGGAGTAGTAAGACCTTGGGGGGAATTCGTTAGAGTCAAGCATGAATGCATGGCATATGGGTGGCGTATGTGATTAGCATAAGTGTGGTGACACTATGATGACCAAGCTTCACACTTACCATTGAGAATTGTTTGTGGATGTTGGGTGACGAATGAGCTATTACCTATGATTATACTAAGTTGCAGATGCGTCTGGACTTGAGGTGTGGTTGTGAATCTTTGATGATGTGCTCATGAGAATGCCTGAGTGACTAGTTGTTGTGTTGTGATTGCTGCCTTGTTGTGTAGCATAGAATCACTAGACTTGAGTAAGTGATGAAAGTCTCTAATTCCGTGGTGGAATTATAGTGACTCAGGTGAATTAAGTTTGGGCAAATATGAGCAATCAACTTGGAAGGCCGAGGGGAGGAGCTTCAAGCTCGAGAGCACCAGAGGCTGATGGTCCTACCATGGATGGAGTTTTGAGGGCCTTGGCCCAGATTGGAGAGCTAATGGGAAAGGAAGCCCAAGATAGAGCAGCAGCCGCTCTTCGTCAAGCCGAAGACAGAGCTGAAGTAATAGCTCATGCTGCTGAAGCTACAGTGGCAGCTGTGAATTTAGCAAATGGAAACAATGTTCAAGGCGCTGAGGCTGGTAATGCCTAGGGTGATCCCAATGCTAATAGGCAAATGAGTCAGTTGCTGGAGTAGTTTATAAAGTTGAAGCCGACCCAGTTTAATGGGACTGGAGACCCTAAGCTAGCGCCAAGGTAGATCGAGAAGCTTGAGAAAGATTTTGGGGTGTTAAGGTGCACGGATGAAGAGAGAGTCCTATTAGCTATGTATCAGCTGGAAGGGACGGCGAACGATTGGTGGAGTGCCTCTAAGGGTGGAGTGTTTCCTGAAGGTATAGCTTTGACTTGGGCTGCCTTTACTGCTGCTTTTAATGATAAGTACTTTTCGGAGACGGCACGTGAAAGGAAACGATTGGAAGTTCAGCAGTTGCGACAGAATCAACTGACTGTAGATCAGTATGAAGCTGAATTCGCGAGATTGTCAAAGTATGCGCCGAGATCAGTTGAGGATCCGCTTGAAAAGAAGCGGAGGTTTCGAGATGGTTTGATGCCAGAGATTCGAAGCTGGATAGTGACTGTGAATTTGAAAACGTATAAAAAGATTTATGAAATGAGTCAGAAGATTTAGAGGGACATAAAGGAAGGAGCTGCTGCTTCTGGATCGCGATTCACTACTTCGAGAGATAATCGACAATTGGGCAAGAGGCCGATGATGAATAACAGATGTTTTCTCCCTCCTATTCGAAGGAATATAGGGAAGCCACCGAGCCAGTCAAATGGGTACTGTCGTTTGTGTGGCAGAAGGCATGGCAGTGGGCCCTGTCCAAGCAAGACAGGTGCATGTTTTAAGTGTGGTCAGCTGGGCCAGCGGATAAAGAATTGTCCGAGCCAAGCTCTAGTAAATTGAGTGCAAGGACAGAGACCGCAGGCTGGACAACTAGTTGTGGCTCCGCAAAACGATCAGAATCGACCTCCAGCTCAGGGGAGAGTGTATGTTGTGGCACGCAGAGAGGCGGAAGAAGCGCCGAGCGTGGTCACAGGTACGATCTATTTGTGTGATCAGGCTGCCTATGCTTTATTTGATCCCGAGGCTACGCATTCTTTTATATCTACACAGTTTACTGATTTGGTGGGTGTAGAGTTGAAACCGCTGAGTGTGACGTTGCATGTTACTACACCATTAAAGGATAATGTGCTAGTAACGTTAGGTTGTGCGGATTGTAAGATAGTGATTGGTGGTAGTGAGGAAAGAATAAATCTGGCTGTGTTGCCTACGTATGATTTTGATGTGATAATTGGAATGGATTGGTTGGGGAAGCAGAGGGCTGTAGTTGATTGTGGTAGCAAAGTCATCCGTTTTTATCCGGATGGTCGCCCTAGTTTTGAATTTGTAGGAAGTCGGGGAGGAACCTCGATTCCTTTAATCTCGTCGCTTGAGGCGACAAAGCTGTTGAGTGAAGGGTGTCGAGCTTATTTAGCTATGGCAGTTGACACAACGGTTGAGGAACCAAAGTTGGAAAGCATAGCAGTGGTGCGTGAATTTCCTGATATTTTTCCTAAGGAATTGCCTGGATTACCACCTGAGAGAGAGAGAGATTGAATTCGTGATTGAGTTAGCTCTTGGAACGGAGCCAATCTCGAAGGCACCATATAGGATGTCATTGTCTGAATTGAAAGAGTTGAAAGTGCAAATGCAGGAGTTGCTTGATAAAGTGTTCATTAGACCAAGCGCATCGCCATGGGGAGCGCCAGTGTTATTTGTGAAGAAAAAGGATGGATCCTTGCGTTTGTGTATCGATTACAGGCAGTTGAATCAGGTGACTATTAAGAATAAGTATCATTTGCCAAGCATTGATGACTTATTTGATCAACTGCAGGGAGCATCTGTGTTCTCTAAGATAGATTTGAGAACTGGTTATCATCAGCTAAGGATCAAGAAAGAGGATATTCCTAAAACTGCCTTTAGAACGAGATATGGGCATTATGAGTTTACAGTTATGCCTTTTTGGATTGACTAATGCCCCCGCTACATTCATGGACTTGATGCATCGTGTATTTAAGGAGTATTTAGACAGGTTCGTCATTGTTTTTATTGACGATATCTTAATTTACTCAAGGAGTAATGAAGAACATGAGAAGCATCTGAGAGTTGTCCTACATACTCTAAGGGAGCATTCGCTTTACGCCAAATTTAGTAAATGCGAATTTTGGTTGAATAGAGTAGCCTTTCTTGGCCATGTGATCTCTGGAGAAGGAATTTCTATGGATCCTTCAAAGATTGAGGCAGTGATGAATTAGCCTAGACCTACGACTGTTACAGAGGTTCGAAGTTTTCTGGGGTTAGCAGGATACTATAGACGCTTTGTGGAAAAGTTCTCGTCCATAGCTATTCCATTAACAAGGTTGACAAAGAAGGATACGAAGTTTGAGTGGATTGATAAGTGTGAAAAAAGTTTTCAAGAACTTAAGCGTCGTTTGACGACCGCACCGGTGTTAACGATTCCATCTAGACCTGGAGGTTATGAAATTTATAGCGATGCTTCGCTAAAAGGATTGGGGTGCGTGTTAATACAACATGGAAACGTGGTTGTGTATGCTTCACGACAGTTAAGACCCCACGAGATGAATTATCCGACGCATGATTTGGAATTAGCTGCGATTATCTTTGCCCTAAAGATCTGGAGGCGTTATTTGTGTGGCGAAAGGTTTCAGATTTATACAGATCATCAGAGTCTAAAGTACCTATTTTCGCAGAAGGAATTGAATATGAGACAGTGTCGATGGATGGAATTATTAAAGGATTATGATTGTGATATTTTGTATCACCCTGGAAAGGCGAATAGAGTCGCGGATGCACTAAACCGAAAATCTAGCATTGCGCTGTTGTTGGTTAAAGGATGGTCGTCGTTAGAGAATCTAAGAGATTCTGAATTTAAGTTGGAAGTATGCCAACTGGCAAATTTAGTGGCAACTTTGAGAATTGAGTCTGAAATTAGAGAGCGAGTTAAGGCCTTGCAGTCTACGAATCCTGAGATTCAGAAAATCCTCGAGATGGAGGTGGCGAAAAGGAAACCTGAATTCCAAGTATCGAAAGATGGAATTCTGAAATTTCGCGGGCGTTTATGTGTACCTGGTGATGAGGAACTTAAGGAAAAGATCTTGTCTGAAGCCCACATGAGTAACTATAGTATGCACCTATGTAGCACGAAAATGTACCAGAATTTGCGTCAGAATTATTGGTGGAACGGAATGAAGGTGGATGTGGCCAAGTATGTGGCAAAATGTTTAAATTGTCAACATGTAAAGGCTCAGCACTGCAAACCTGGAGGACTTTTACAACCGTTGGAAATTTCTGAATGGGAATGGGAGCACGTAACGATGGATTTCGTGATGGGTTTGCCGAGAAATCAGAGAGGTCATGATTCGATTTGGGTAGTCGTGGATAGATTGACCAAATCTGTGCATTTTATACCGGTACGAAAGGATTTTGTGAGGGATAAGTACGCTGAGTTGTATATGCGTCAGATTGTGCGTTTGCATGGAGTTCCAGTCACGATTACATCGGACCGAGATCCCGAGTTTACGGCGAATTTCTGGAAGAGTTTTCAAGAGGCTTTGGGAACTAGATTGCAGTTTAGTACAGCTTATCATCCACAGACAGATGAACAGACGGAAAGGACAATTCAAATGCTCGAGGACATGTTGCAAGCTTGTGTGATAGATTTTAAAGGTGGATGGGAGGATCAACTGCATCTAGTGGAGTTTGCGTACAATAATAGCTACCGGTAGGATATTGGAATGGCACCATTTGAGGCCTTGTATGGTAGAGCTTGTAGAACTCCAGTATGTTGGGATGAAGTTGGAGAAAGAAGTATAATCGGCCCTGAATTAGTGGAACAGTCAGTTGAGGAGGTTAAAGTTATTAGAGAAAGGTTGAGGACAGCACAGAGTTGTCAGAAGAGTTATGCTGATAAAAGACGAAAGTCTTTAGAATTCCAAGTTGAAGATCATGTGTTTCTGAAAGTATCGCCGATGCGAGGGTTATCGCGATTCAGAAAGAAGGGGAAGCTGAGTCCGAGGTATGTATGCCCTTTTGAGATCCTAGAGCGAATTGGTACTTTGGCCTATCGACTCGCTTTGCCGTCAAGTTTGTCTCAAGTGCATAATGTGTTCCATGTGTCGATGTTAAGGAAATATGAACCAGATCCGACGCATGTTCTAGATTTTGAGACTGTAGAACTTGATGACGAGGTGTCTTATGTAGAAAAGCCAGTAAGAATTGAGGATCGGAAGGAACAAGTCTTGAGGAATAAGACGATCCCACTAGTCAAAGTAATTTGGGAGCATCACGGAACAGAAGGTGCCACGTGGGAAAGCGATGAAGCTATGAGACGTCAATACCCCATTTGTTTGGTTAATTGGGTTTGTTGTAAATTTCGAGAACGAAATTTATATAAGGGGGGAAGAATTGTAACATTCTGAATTTCCTGTCATTTTGAGACTATGGAATGAGAACTATATATCGATGTATTTCAGTTGTATCTCGCTCGGATATGATCAATCTAGAGTAGACTAACCCAAGGGGAAAGACTAACGCATGATAAAGTACGTGGACCTAGGAAACTCGAAGTGGAAAATGACGCTTTGGCCATAAGGATTGCTGAGGGACATTTAGAGCCAATAAAGGCCGACCGAATAATGATTAAGGAATTCATTACTAGCGTTATACGATTGGGACGCGGGTGATGCCGTAAAACCAATGTATAATTTGCGACGTTTTCCTACATCGGACAATAACGATCGAGACCGTCGGGACTAGTAATGAACCCTCGCAGTTACATGACAACCAAAGTCGTTTTATCCTGAGTCGTCCTAAGTGTGACGAGAGTCACATAGTCAATACGCGTAACGTCTGCAAAAGCCGCCCGTTAGTTCGAGATAAACTGGAGATACGATCGACGAGAGATCGATCGTGAAATGGAAGCTCAAATTGGCAATTAGAAATGAGGAATTTCAAAATTGGAAAAAGGATTTGACGTCTTCTCGCCAATGGCCATTTAAAATGAGAAAAATGAATTTTTGGACGAAAATGCCAAATAACCGTTTTACCCCTCGCCCATTTATTTTTGTCTTAAGGATATTTGAAGGTCAAAATGGTCATTTAGCACTCCCTAGTAGCTGCCGAAAATGTGGGGGGGGGGGGGGGGGAATAAGTCAAAGTGAGTCAAAGCTTAAGAGACCAATTATTTGAGGCTTGTCATGCGTCAAGAGGAGAGGAGGCCAAGCATTAATTCCATGGCTAATCAATCTTGTCAAATTTTAACACCAATTATTTGGGATACCATCTTCAGCTACTAATGGTCGACCACCCCACTCCCCTTCTCCATTTTCTTCATTTTCCTCTTCATTTACACCTCAACCAAAAACTGCCCAGAAGACCAATTTTTGTGCCCCTGTTCGGTCCGTACGACTGGCTCCTCCTGTAGTCGCCTCGACGCCGTTGACCACCACAGGTTAGTTCAAGATGTCCTTGACAATTTTCAATTAGTTTCGTGTCCATTTGGAGGTCTGGTTAATTTATGAAAATTTTTGGAAGAAAAGTGGACAAATTCTGAGCTAGCTGAGGAAAAGTGTTGGTTTTAGCTCTTAGAAATTTCAAATGACCTCAAACTTTTCGTGAGATCTTCATAACATCTAGTACTCATGTTGGATTTGCTTTGGCTGCAAGTTTGGTGGTGTTAAATTAGGTTTTCATGACTAATTGTGGATGATCAAAACTGACCAGAAAACTGATCGTTGCGCGCCAAGAAGAAACTGAGTTGTGGGAGGGCTTTGGGTTGTTGTTTCTCTACAAAATTCATGGTGAGCCTTCCTAACACTTATATTGAGATGTTAGTAAGTGTAACTCGTGAGAATTTGGAGCCTAGAGATGATTTGTGGGTTGATATGCACGGTTGGATTGAAACCGGTTGTGCTTTGTTTATGCCCTGTTCTGACCGGTTCTGTTGGGGATGCTTTAAGTGGTATTTTGGTTTCAAAATAACTCATGAGGCCTTATGAGATGTTGTATGAGGTGTTAATTGAAAGTATATGAAGTGGATTGAGATTTAGAAGTGATTTAAGGGCTATATTGTGCATGAAACCTTAAGTTATATTATGTCCTGTAAGTGGCTGAATGAACCGAGTACTTAAAGGGTTCGTGAAACTGTTGTGGTGTATTCGATCATTTGATAAGGCATCTTGAGTTGCCATTTGTTTAAATATTGAGGGATTGGTATCAAGGAAGTGAGAATTGATTAGATTTTGATCCAAAATTGATGAATTTCCTAGGACGGTACGAGAACCTTGGGTTGCCGAACATTTGTGGGATTGAAGAGAATTGATCGAAGTGGATTTTGCTAATTGCTTGAGGTAAATGGTTCCTAAACCCTTACTTGAACCCTAGGACGTTACTGGATAATTGTTTTGTGTAGCGTGACTGTATGGTAAAAGCATTGTGAATAATGGTGTGTTATGGAATGGTTAGTGAGCCCTGTTAATTAGTGTGAATAATGAGCTCTGATGAGTTACACTGACTATAAAGTCTATGCTATAAAGCATTCATCGATCGTGGCTTGGTGCCCCGGAGATCAAATTGGCTTGGTGCCCCGAGAAATATGTTGGCTTGGTGCCCCAGTTATGGCATGGCTATAATGCCTCGATGCAATTATATTGGTTGGTGCCCCGGTTGTCATGGCTAGAGTGCCTTGAATTATATTGAGGTTTATATACCTTGGAAATGGGATTTGTGTGATATCGCTAGTATTCTGTGCTAATGTATGAAGCTTGGGTCACAAGTGATGATGTGTGCTTGATGGTTACTTCTTTATATCAAGTACTTGAAAGAAATGATGATCATTCGCCATATGCCATTGCTTGCTGAATTCCCTGCATCTTGTTGCATTATTGTGTGGTCTAGTCGGACTAGTAGTTTAGTTTGGGTTGGGTTTCACTTGCTGGGATGTAAATCTCACCCCGTAGTGGGACATATTTTTCAGAACCAAAACCGTGAATATGTGGCCAGTAAGACTAGGCGATCCGAAGGAAACGATCGTCTCTTTTGAAGAATTTTCAGAGAGTAAGTCGATTGTGTATGTTAGAAAGAGTACGACAATGTGGGTTGACGAAGGAAAGACAAATTTGCAACCGCACTGTTTTGAAGTGTGGTACCGCCGCTTGGGGAATAGTAACTTGTTAGGTCCTTTGCTGCCAGAAGATGTACCCATAGGAGTTGTCCCTAGTTGGTGTCACCCCTCCCGTTCAGAAGTAGAAGTGGAGAATCAAGCATCAGTGAGAGGATCCAGAAATATTCCCGAGAGTTCAAAGTCTCCCCCTTCCGAGGAATACAAGAATTATATTGAAATCTCAACGGAGGAAACAGAAGATCCCGAGGAGACAACTGAAGAAGACACTGAGGACATTTCCGAGGAGGTTACATCGGAGACCTTTTCCGAGTACAATCCGGAGGAAGATCAAGCAGAGGCGTGTGATGATTCCAGCGGTTCTTCAGGGTAGCGAGGCAAAGTGGTTGAGTTCTCTGGCGAGGAATAATTTTGGAGTGAGATTTAGGAAGGCACAGTGAAATAGCCTTTTATGTTATCCTGAGTTCCTTGCCAGCTTTTGTAAGCGGTTTATGTTCAAAGACTTTCCCCACCGTCGTCTATAGCAACTTCTGTGATATGTATGCATATGTATATAAGTTGTGCTTTGTTGTTTGTCCAAATTTCCATCTGTTCTTTTTAAGTCAGGGTTGTTGTTCCCTTCCGCATGTGCATCTCACTTCATTTTAGGCCGTGGGATGTTCTTGGGATTTATTTTATTAGCCTGGGTCGGATGTGATGTGCTCGCTGGGAGTGCGGGGCGTGACATAATGAGTTGCAACTGATCTTCAAAAGATAAAAATCGTTGTGATCATGAGCGAGCTCTAGCAGTAATAGAATTAACCAAGACATTACAATCAGCCTTGCTAAATCCAGAGGCAATGGCAGGTATCCCAAGATAACTGAAATGGAGAGTACCTTCCTGAAAGTTCATGGCTTGCCGAATTTGGTGCCAAAGTGCAGCCAAACCACCCGAAAGGAATAATTCACTTTTGTTGATATTAGGCCTCAAATCGGACCACCTAGAGAATAAATCAAGGCATTCCTTCAACAAGGCAATGGAAGGCAGATTTGCCTCAGCAAATAAGAGAACGTCATCAGCAAAGGACAGATGGAATAAACGTGTAGGCTTACACCTCCAAAGAACTTGAAACTCGGAAGACTTATTTTGGCATTGAGGATACCAGAGAACACTTCCATGACAATAGTAAAGAAGTAGGGAGAGATGAGGTCTCATTGCCGAATACCTCTTGAACATGAGAAGAAACCATGAAGTTCCCCATAAATGGCAATCGAGAACTTAAATGATACAACACATACCATAATCCACTTAATAAACATAGCCGAAAAATCAAAAGCTTGCAAGACTAACTCAAGAAATCCCCAATCAATCGTATCATATACTTTTTGAAAATCAAATTTGATGGCACACTTAGGAAGATAGGGTTCATGATGAAAACCAGCAAAAAGTTCCTGAGCTAGTATAATGTTATCACTAATCCTCCAACCCTTAACAAAGGCAGTTCGGGGCGGGCTAATAATCGAGGGCAATACACAAGCAATCCAGTTAGCTAGGATCTTGATAATGCATTTATAGACAATATTACAATAAGCTATAGGCCAAAAATTAGACATAACCGAAACATTGGGTACTTTCAACACTAAAGAGAGAATGGTGGAGTTGATTTCTTTTAGAAGCAAGCCAGACTCAAAAAAATTCGTAATGGCCAATGTGACCAAAGCTCCAATAACATCCCAAGAAGCGTTGAAAAATTCGACATTGAAACGATTCGAACCCGGGACTTTACCTCTAGCAAGGGAGAATATGGTGCTGCAAACCTCAGTATCCGTCACTTGCCGAGAGAGAAACTGGACTTGATCCACATTCAGGGCACATACTCCCGAATCAGAGGAATCCTTGGCCGACTAGAGATAGAACTTCCATTAAGCAGATTTTCAAAATGCCCCACTATGTGCTATCGAATGAGGTTCGATTTGGTGAGGACCAAACCAGCCGAGTCAACCACCGATAAAATGCGATTGTGAGATCCGAAAACATCCGAAGTTGTTCTTTCACTAGGTCTGCAAGAATCAAATTGTAGGGGTCTAAAAGAAGAGCATATTAAGTAGAAAAAAGAGCTGACCTGGCCAGGACGGTGCGAGATGAGATGTCAGAGAAAGAGTCCCTATTAAGTTGCTTGAGCCTCCCCTTTAGACGTTTGGACTTGCTACATAGAACATACATCGGTGTCCCCTAAATCCGAGAGTCCCACACCTGAGTAACAATGTCCTTAAAGGACGGATACATCATCAAGTAATTGAAGAACTTGAAAGGCTTCCTAGACATATGGGGATGCACAATTTTAATAACCATAGGGGTGTGATTAGACACCCCAAGAGCCAGGAAGGAAGCTTTAAAGAAGGAGAAAGCAGAACTCCAGTGATCATTAATAAGTACTCGATCAATCTTCCATTGCTTTCAAGAAGCACCAGAAGAAGTAGACCAAGTAAATATGTGCCTTACATATCTCAGATCATCAAGTCTTGCCTGAATAAGACACTTACCAAATTCATCAAAGGCAAGAATCCAAGCATTGGAGCTACTCACTTTATCCCATTGGTCCCGAAAGACATTAAAATCTCCAGCGACAACCCAAGGCTCATCCACAAACTCAGCACTAGAATGTATAAGGTCAGCCCAAAGAGAACGCCAAGAAACAAAAGTGTGTTCTCCATATATCACTGAGAAGGTGCACGACGTATTCATAGCAAGCAGACGCAACCTACAGTGGATAGCCTGATCCGAAAGGGAAAGGACTACAAGCTCAATATCCCTAGGGTCACAACCAACCGAGATCCTACCATGAGGAGAATGCTCATAATTGGAGGATCAACGCCATCCCGGAACCAAACCACTAGAAATATCCACAAAACGAGGCGCATTAACCTTCATCTCCAGAATACTAATGCAAGATAACTGAGAAGGTCTAACAAGAGTTCTAATTTAGCTTGTTTGAGGGGGTCACCTAGACCCCGAATATTCCAAACCCCAAAAAATATATATACAAGGCAAGGAAAGAAAATCAGTTACTGCCTCTTCCTGCCTCCCCATCTCTTCCTAGCCTTATTGTTACTGGCTTGGGAAGTAGAGGGGCTGCTATCTGGGGTAGTGGTGACTTGCATGGAAGCATCTAATGATGCCAGAAGACTCAGCTCACTTGTGTCAATAGGTAGGTCAACCATCAGCTGAGCAGAACAGAGTCTGGTGTTTAGGGGATCCACGGACGAAGGCTCAACCTCGTCATCACTACCAACATTACTTGTCACTTCAGCTACATTAGCTTCCACATCAGACGAGGCCATCGAGGTGGCCCTTGAAACACAATTAGGATTAGGAAAGGGGTGACCAACAACCAAAATCGAAGCACAACCAAGTTTGGCCAAATTTTGTACTACTGTAAATTCCAGTCCATCGATGATATCAAGGGCCGAGACTAGTGGAGCCACAGAGGTAGGTCGGGAAGCACAATCAGGGTCAAGTCAGGGATGGTCTTCCAACACCGAATGGCCTAGAGAGGGCTTCCTCAGAGCAGAGCCCAAAGCAGAGGTGGCTTCACTAGAGGGTAGTATTTCCATGTTAGGCACCGAGGTCCTTATCTTCACGTTTGGACGGCCATTTCTTCTCTTGACTTGTTCCCAAGTCCCTTCGGTCTAGGAAGGAACAACATTTGAAGGGATATGATTAGATGAAACTGGTCCCTCAGGGGATATGGCACATGGATGGCCAATTGCACCAAGCTTATGACCATATAAGCCACAAGTTTCACAAGCCAAAGGCTTTCATTCATACTCGACTTTCATTGAGCTCGTTTCACCATCCCAAAGGAAATCAACCGAATCAAGAAGAGGTTGCGTCACCTTAATCTCTAGGCACACCCGGGCATAAAATATCCTCCGCATTTGCACCATTTGCATATCAACATACAACGGTCTTCCAATCGCACTAGTTATGTCACTAATACCTAATGACGATCATAACGTATAGAGAATCAACCTCAACTTGACCCATACCGATAGAGCATCGTGTTGGCCTTTGTTGAGCTTCAACTTCGAATGCCATTTTTGGAGCATCATTGTACTTTTAAGAACCGTAAATGGTCCCACATCTAACACCTTCCGCCTAAAGGCCTCATACAGGATATTGAAGAAAAAGGGCTAAAGTACAGCACAAGTGCCAAAAGTTGTGTACGGCATGCACTGTAGTGCCAAAACTTTCAAATCGTTCACTTTAGTGCCAACTTTTTTTAAAACGATCACTTAAGTGCTAACTTTTTTTAAAATTGTTCATTTTAATGTCAACTCCGATGAGCCACGTCAGCATAAATAATAATTAAAAATGTCACGTGTTAGATTTTCAGTGAGACATGTCAGCTTTGGCACTGAAGTGAATGATTTTAAAAGAAGTTGGCACTTAAGTGATCGTTTTTAGAAAAAGATGGCACTAAAGTGAACGATTTGAAAGTTTTGGCACTAAAGTGTCCGCCGTACACAACTTTTGACATTTGCGCTGTACTTTAGCCGAAGAAAAAGAAACCATTCTCACCCAATCTAACATCCACCACATGAATTCCCCAAGCATTTTTTTATAGCATCTTCAATCAATTTAAATGAGAGTTTTCTCCCTACGAAAATGCCAACAATACACTCCTTCCACATAGGATTCGCATCCTTAACAATAGCAGCAGAGATTTCCACCAGAGGCTTACTATTTACAATTGTAGACGGAACATATGAGTGTAAGCTGCGTATTTAATCCTGTATGCAGCGACCCAAGATACACACGTACAGATACACAAATCCCTGTTTCATCCATAGAGTCAAAGAATTGACACACCTGTTTCGGATTCGTCGTTCTTGATGCGGAATTGCGACGATCCTGTGCTCAAGATCTTCTCCTCTATGAACCCCATTTATCACTGGCTTCAATGAGACGGCCCCTCACGCGTCGCTTCTGACGGTTTCTATATGTGAGGTTATGTGGACATTAGGGTTTAGAGGAGGGACTTAAGCACTATTTATAGAGAATGAATCCTATCCCCTCATTAAGGATTAGGTTTATCTCAGCCCATACTATCCAGCCCCATATCCGACTAGAATAGGAAACTATATATATCTTACCTTTATTAGACCAATTAATAATTACATAAACAATTAATAAAGCCCACTAAGTGAATATATCCTTTGCGAATATATTCTAACATTCTCCCACTTGGGCGAAATTAATTGTAACTGTACTGTATATGCGCATCTTTATATTGGTCTAGAGATAATTCCCAATAGTCAATCCGATCCCATAAAGCCTTAAGCACCGAACCATGCCAGTAACTGCATCAGAAGACACAGAGCCATCCACGATCACAAATGCTCTCAACTCTACTGATATGGATTTGATATAGTAGTATGGCAAACAGATAACATCTCAAATAACAGAGACGCCTTATATGTTATCCTCCTTGTCAGTCACCATTCTCTCACTTTATGTGTCACAAAACCAGATGTGTCACGAGAGAACATCTTTACGGTTCCAACGAACCAACATATGTCTTACCTTTATAGTTAACTATGCTTTACGTGTAACAAGACATATGCCTTTTGGCTAAAATAAATGCCCCAGCCATCACTCAAGGTTTATACAATTCCTTGAGATTTTCAACAGATATATATATTTAACTCCCCTTAATTATTAAAGCTTCATCACATGCAATGGAGTTGATACATATCTAGATGTTAGAAAATGTAACAAACACAGATGTAAACTTTATTAGAGCAAATATCGAATGCAGCTCCCACTGAACAACAGCATCTCATGATGCTTACTCAACCCATCAATTAACACGTCATATCAGCATCCCACGATACTTTTATATTTGCGACATGTCATCTAAATGTGTATGGGAAGAGACCTTAAGTTAGTGAGTCCGCAGCCTTATCATCTGTGTAATAAGCTCTACTGTAGTGTCACTATTTCATCTGTTACCTTTATGGTCAAAAACTTGACCGCCAGATATTTAAACCCCTTAGGACCTCTGCTGTTGTTAATGAATAATATTGCAGAGTTATTGTCACAACACAACTGTATGGGTCCACTCACAAAATTAAATACGGTCAACTCTTTAATGAGATTTCGGAGCCAAATAACTTGAATAGCAGCTGAAAAGCATACGACAAACTCCGTTCTCTTGATCGAGGATTACATATATTTCTGTTTACGTTTTTCTATAATACTGCACTTCTCTTCAGACACATAAATGTATGCAATTATCAACTTCACATCATCCTGACAACTAACAAAGCTAAAATCCGAATGCCTTACTAATGCAAGTCCTGAATATGTCTGTAAATTAGCATATAGTCTTTTGTCATTTTTAAGTACCTTAAAACTTTCTTAGTAATCACCCAGTGAACATGTCCTGGATTTAACCAATACATTACAAGAATGATCCATACGAATCTCAATGCCTAGAACAAAACACTCTTTATCAAGATCAATCACGTAAAAAATGCTTCAACAATATCTGCTTCATCTTATGCGATAATTCAAGAAAATTCCTTTCAAGTAAGATATTGTCTACATAAGACACAAGGAAAAATAAATTCCTCCCACTGATCTTGTAGTGCATACTAATTTACTTCCTTCTTGACAAAATAGAATAAAGCAACAACACTATGAAACTTCAAGCAACAATTGTCTAAAAGCTTACTTGAACCCATAAAATAGACTTTTCAGTCTAGAATCTCCATGAATATGATCAAACTTTATTCCATGATAACTTTATGAGATTCTTCTTTCTTTATGCACAAATTTATCTGAATCATATGCTGCAAAACCTTCAGGTTACATAAAAAGACTACCTCGAAGTATCCAATTAAAAAGAAGTTTTAATATCTGTATATTAAAGCTCCTTATAATAATGAGCTATTAATACCTTAATCACTCCGAAAAAACTCTTTATGAGAGACTAAATAAAAATTATTTTAAGTCAACTCATTCTTTACGAGTGAAAACTTTGCCTACTAATCTGTTTTAAACTTCTCAAATAAAACACTGATTAAAATATAATTGGATATAATAAGGTAGACAAAAACTTTCATCTGAAATCCATTTAAGTTTTACAAACCCAACTGCAGCAGATGGACTTGTGACCTTGGGCATACTTATAAGCTTCCAAACACCATATGTTTCATTGTCTATATCTCGTCTACCATGCACCCAATCACAATTATAATTAAGAACAAGAAATAGCAACCGTATAAATTACTAGATTATTTACATAGTCGATTTTGTAGTCATGCTCTTCCGGATAGACTATACAATGTGACTTGATACAACTGATCATCTCTGCCTGATAGATCTTTTAGGTAGAGCTACTTTAACCTTTATTCTGTGCTTGTAGGGTTTGATAAACTTCATCAGGTATTATCTTAATAACAAGAACCTGAACCCACACAGAATCATACTATAATGTAGAATGCTCCATGATCATCTGTATAGACAGAGAAAAACGATACAATTGTCCCTACCATACTGTTACCTTTAATAGTCTGTGAGCAACTACCATTATTCGGCTATATCAAGCTCCAGCAATTTAGCTATCTGTAATTTCACAATTCTTGTTCCTCTTTTGGGATGATAAATCAATGCCCCTTTAGATGATATGGGTAAGGCACGAAGTAAAACCGAGTGGTTCTGGAGTCCAACTTATCTAATGTTGGATTATGTAACTTTATTTCTGCATGAACACCTCAGACTTTAATATGGTTCAAACTAGATTAACATCCAGTCCATGACTCAAAAGAAGTCAATGAAATATTTTGATAGAAACATAATGGGTTATTTTTCAAAGTTTTACCCCACAAAAAAAAAACATATAAGTGGGTTTCATTAATCATACTCATCATAATATCCTTATGGAAGTGATCATGCCTTTTGGCCACCCCTTTTGATTCAAGAACATCAAGAATAGCAAACTAAGTCACTATCCCAGGATCCTTTTTAAGTATTCGATAAGTGGCTTCTTTAAGCTATCCAGCATTGCCATATCAACCATGATACTCACCACCTTAGTCAAAAATGATTTTTTTTATAATAAATTTATCGACTATAGTCAAAAATATGTTGAACTTGTCACGGAAATAAACATTTTCTTCAACCAAGTATGAAAAACATATAGAGAAAAATCATCATTTAAATGTGATAAAAACTCTACACAATATTACCATATAAGATCCACTTATACTAGTATAAATGACCTTCAATAGGTCATAACTATCGACTACAGTTTCACCATTTATCTTAGTTATTTTATATCTGCTTCAATCTACGCATGTGTCTAGGTCACTTTTAAGAGTGAGCAGAATGCTTGCATTTATCTGTCTTTTCACTCTTTCTTTACTGATGTGACCAAGAAATTGATTCCATAATGCGCATGATTGTTCCTTAGGCAGATAAATTTTGTAAGTAACTTTTCAGCTATATAAATGACGTATAATTCATTGGGAGATAAACATAATCTGTACAATTCATTGGACATAGAGTAGTAACCAACTTTATTTTAAAAGAAATAGTAATTATTTTATTTGAAATCACAAAAAGGAGTAACTACACATGTCCATACTTGATACGGAAAATAAATTCCATCTTTAAGAAGAGTACATAAAATATGTTTCATAATGTCACAATAAAACCAGAATCCGGAATGACATTCCCATCAATTTAACGTCAACTTTATAAGTGTTTCCATAATGAGCTTGATTCAACCTGATTTGGTACCTTTCAGTTTATGAATTCCTATTTGGTAAACGCAACACAATATGTCGCACCACTATCTAGCCATCACATAACCAGATGAGGCCTAAGACAGAATGAATTCTCAACCAATACCAAAAAATCATTACTTTATGCTCATACTTAGATAACCAAGTCTTTGTATTAACTGTAGTCTTTCTTTATGTGATCTTTCCTTTTGTAAAAGAAGTAGCAATCAACATCCTTTTCAAAGGATACTTTTCATGGATTTCAATCATCAGAATGACCGGTGGTTTAATATAATACTTTATGAGTATGATTTTAGAACTGTTCAAAATACAATTTCATCAACTTTAAGACGTAATCATTAATCTTAATAGAACCATTACACTTGATGTTGAGGAGTCATTGCAGATATTTACCACTCTTAATAATAAATGAGATATAATTCCAAACCCTCCAAGGCTTCCTTTACTTACTTAGCAGTGCAGTTAACTGGCAGAAAACACTTTTCAAGTGTTCTTTAATGGACCGCTTCATATCAAATAAGCGAATCCGATCACTCTTTACCCAATAAGCAAATAATGCTCTTGAAAGTTCTCACTAATGAAAGTGAGAACTACGGGGTCTTTCTTAACAAGAGTAATACAAGTATTTATCAGTTCTTCGTAAACAGAAAATCCTCATTCAGTTCTCAATAAGTCTTAATTCTAACAGAATTGCCGCTCACAGAAACGGTGACAAAATAAAAATAAGCAATGTTTTCAATCAGCACGATGTGAAATTTCACCTTGAGAGATACATACATCATCACATAATCACCTTTGGGTAGAAAACATGACATGTAGTTGTATACTCCCTACATTACAGCGGCCATGAGAACTTATTTCAATCTTCGTTAATCACCACCTTTGGGTGTATGACATGACTTAGACTAATCAATCCTCAACCATATGCTGTACATGTAACCCTCCATGCAAAAACACGCAACCACCTCCTTTGGGAGTATAACTACGCATTAGAACAAGAGACATCCCAATACTTGTAAATTGATCTTTATTAAACTCAACTAAGTGTGCCGCTTTGGCGGTCACAACCCAACTGAATTTATCTGAAATTGGGATATAACTTTATATTTCACATCTACCGTATGCATGTAATTTCAGAAATTGGGGCAACCATGTTCAAAATTACACGCTTTGCTAATTTTCATCGATACCTCAATAATTCATGTCAAACAATAAACATGAAATTGATAAAAAAAAATTTCCACATAATTCCACGTGATACTTTCATGTAAGCCTGTACCTGTACTTCACAAATCCTTACAGAAATACCAGAAAATACCTCAAAAATACCCCAAAATACCCTCGTATTTGGCATTCCGTACGTATTTCCATCCATGAAAATACCAAACATGAAAAATAAATGTACCATCCTGTAGAGCATGAGCATACGAGCACGCCGGTACCTGGAACACCTCCATCGGAGCTCTCACGCGCCGCCTAAAGCTTCGGCGCGTGAGCTTCACGCGCTGACACGTGCATCGCACGTGTTCAGTGCCTCAGCCGGTCTTCGAACCGGTCCGACCGGTCTAACCGGTCCGACCGCTACCTTAAACCGGTTTAGCGAACCGGGTCGAGCGGATCCGGTCGAACCGGTCAACGACCGGTCCGACCGGACAGTCCGAGTCAACGGTCAACCATCCGGGTCGGGTCTGCGGGTCGGGTCGGGTCAACGAGTCGGGTCGGGTCTGCCCGGCTAAGATGACGTCAGCCCCCACGTGCCGCACACGTGCGGGGCCTGAGCCAGCGCGTGATGCGCGTGGGGCGCGTGGCCGCCACGCGCCCGATAGCCACCGGCGAGTGGCGGCGCGTGGCGGCGCGTCCGGCGGCTTCTGGCGGCGATCTTTATATGGTTTTGCTCGTCTCGTCGAGCCCTTTCCGAATATATAATTTTCTTTGAATTTCGATAAAAATAAAATTTCGAAAATACACCGGGAACGCGATTCGTGACCTAATACGTGCAGGCTCTGATACCACATGTAAGCTGCGTATTTAATCCTGTATGCAGCGACCCAAGATACACACGTACAGATACACAAATCCCTGTTTCATCCATAGAGTCAAAGAATTGACACACCTGTTTCGGATTCGTCGTTCTTGATGCGGAATTGCGACGATCCTGTGCTCAAGATCTTCTCCTCTATGAACCCCTTTATCACTGGCTTCAATGAGACGGCCCCTCACGCGTCGCTTCTGACGGTTTCTATATGTGAGGTTATGTGGACATTAGGGTTTAGAGGAGGGACTTAAGCACTATTTATAGAGAATGAATCCTATCCCCTCATTAAGGATTAGGTTTATCTCAGCCCATACTATCCAGCCCCATATCCGACTAGAATAGGAAACTATATATATCTTACCTTTATTAGACCAATTAATAATTACATAAACAATTAATAAAGCCCACTAAGTGAATATATCCTTTGCGAATATATTCTAACAATGAGAGGTTGATCCCCTTCTCCATTGACCTAGCAATAGCTGCCCAAGTCTTAGGCTGAGTTTGTTGCACATTCGGGATATCACGATGAATATTGGAACTCGATCTGGCCCTACTATTGCTTCGGCCAGTAGAAACTTCAACACCAACAGCAGGCTGAGAAGGGCCAGCTGCAACTTGACTACTCTACGAGCCATGTCGCAACGGAGCTTGTCGAGGCTGCTTGTTCATGGGTCGTCCCCTTCTACGGTTTCTACCAGCAATATACACAACTTGTAGAGCAGAACCCAACACAGACCCAGAAGCAACATCCATGCTAACATCTCCCATGTTCACAAGGTCAGTACTCACAACCGACCGAGAGGCAGGCTGAATAGCACCATTAATGGCCATTTTCTAGAAGTTAGAGAGCAGAGAAGGGGTCGTCCGAGTAGCTTTCTCCTTCCCCTTACGCAGAATAGGTTTCAGTAAAGGAGGGTGCGACATAGGGATAGAAACTTCAGCCATAATAGTAAATACAACCCACTAGGCATTAATGGCCATGAGAGCTGGTTTGTTGGAATCAAAGGATGAGGCTTGAGAAGGGCTAGGGCAACCTGCTAAGTAGAGAACCAGCCAAAAACCACAGTCCACACAAGCAGAATCTATAATGTTGCAGACCACCAACCCGAGCAGAAACAGAACAGTTCAACCCAATCCACAATGCAGCACACGAGGGATCTTCACAAGGCAAACCGAGTTGAGGTAATATAGAGGGGGTCCAGGCCACCTCCCCCACCAAGTTTCAGGTCAAGCCACAAGGAGGATACCTTAGAATCGAAGAGGGATCGAAGTTGCAGACGCTCCAGACCAACAGATTGTAGATGTGCTCCACCGCCTACGAGGCTCAACAAAAAGGGAAATCATCCGGAGGGATTGAAGAGGGGAGGATGGCTTTGAGCACGAAAATCAGCCCCAATCGCTGGCTTAGGTGGCTAGGAAAGGCCTCAGTCCGTCGAGTGAACAGTAACCGGAGGCAAGCGCCATTCTACGACCTCGCTTTGCGCTACTTATCAATAGAAATATTATAGGTATCTTTAATATAGGAAAATAACATAGAGAACTATCCTAATTATCTCTAACATCGCTCAAACTCAAGGTGAGTTGAAGAAGTCAATTTGAGTTTGTATAAGTAAGATCCGACATAACACCTTTGATATAGCCGACGCGATTTTGATGTTGACATTCTTGCAGGAAGCTATCCTCGAGCATGAAGGTGGGGAGGCGAGCATACCAGTGGTGTCTGTTTTTGAAAACAATCGAGTCTCAAATAAAACTAAAGCTTTAGATGTGGTGGAGAAAGTAGAGTGATGTAGCCTCTACGGTTGGCGTCGTGACTAGCACCATAGAGCAACACGGTTGTTGATTGTGCACTGGAGGTGCATTCAGAATTGTCTAACTCTAATACCAAGATATTTTGTTAGACTATTGTCACCTATTCTAAAAGTTAGATGAATGTGTGATTTTTTTTTGGGTAATGAGATGAATGTATGATTTTTTTTTTTTTGATGATCGAGGTAGATGAATGTATGATTTAATATTTAAATATACCAACAATGGAGAGGTTTAGGAAACTGCTCGTCATTCATTTTCAAACATATAAGTGACATTGGAATTTTACTATTCGAACCATGCAAAAAGTAAGATAGGAAATAATTTTCCGAAATTTGTCATTCTCTATTCACCTTATGAAATAGTCTAAATTATTATTATTATTTTTCCAAAGGTAACCATTGTTGACACCTAAATTTTGATTTTAGAAAATCCATTCATAAAATGAGAGTTAATCATAATTCTCGCAAAAATAAATTCCCATGCATTGCATATTTATTTCCTGTCAGTCGTTTGCGTTTAGGGTCAAAAGTGAGTCGATTGAGCTTTATTCTAATTGGCGATTAGGTCCAAGCTCGGCATGAAATTTTCGCTTCTAGCTAGAGGGGATGCTGAATTTGCTTTGTTCTTAGGTTCAATTCAATTCATTTCATTTGAATTTTTGAGGCTTTTAATTAAAAGTTAATTATTTAGAAAAGCCTTAATTGGATATGAAAATTTGAGAACTAGCCTATTATTGCACTAGAACTTTCGGCCATGAAGTGGAATGGGTAGTGCCGAATTTTTATGGGGTAATGGATCGAATTCAAGGCAGCCCACTTTTGTTAATTAATTGTGAGATGACTTTAGTTGATTATCCATAATAGTTAATTAAGTGGAGGATGTCATCTTAAGCCCATGGAAGCACAAAGAATTCGGCCATCACATTGCACCATCCACCGAATGCTTTAAATTCCTAATGAGGATAATGGTTCTTCAAAATTTTCAAGAAAATCTGAGAGTTTGATAAGAATTTATCCAACTAGAGTTCTAGTCGATGCGGAAACTTAAAATCTAACGGCTTGAAACAAATCCTACTCTAGCTAGCACGAGCAGTCCGATGGTCTCAATAGATTCCGACTCTTACTAGGATTGTTGAGTCAAGCTCTATATAAGGGACTCCTCATTCACTTTACAGGGGAGGCATTCATTTTTTTCTAGTGTCTAAGAGGGAGTGAGCACTTGGGGAGCAGAAAAATTCAGAGTTGCGGTCTCGACACAATTCCCTTGCAGAAAGCGTTCCAAGTAGAGGGACCTCCTCTCAACTTCGGAGTTCTTAACATTGCTATCCATCACAGACCTGGTGCCACCGTCTAGCAACCGCCGAACGTCCATCACAGCCCGGTTTTCCAGCCCTCTTCACCGCTGAGAAATCCTGGGAAGCTCCGCTGACAACCAGCCCTAGCTCATCCGTCGAGCGGCCGCCGTACATCACTTGAAGTCCAGCCTTTTGAGCTACTGCCCAGCCGCGGAACAGCCACTGTTCATACCTATATGAGGTCGAATTAGCCTTGCCTTCGGTGGGTATTTGACTACTAAATTTTCTGTTCGTTGGTGTACAGATCCTTTGAAGACTTAGAGGTCAAATTCGCTAAAAGGACTACGTCTCTGGGCGAGAATCAACCCCGCAAGCGTGCTGGAATTTTTGCTTAAAAAGGTATTTTTCCTTCAGTCTTCGATTGCAATTCAATGTTCGGTGAGTTGATAACTGGCATGTATGTTTACCGTTTACATGTTGATTTGCAATTTAAAGTCTGAAAATTAAAACCTTTTTAGTCAAAGATTGGATGAGTTGTTACTGAACCGACTCTTGAATGTTGCTTTGCGACATTGGATTCTGATCAAAGGTAAGGACAAAAAACTAGCTTCTTATGCAGTAAAAATTCTGATGCAACGCGTTTGGATTTTTATAAAAATTAGAAAAGGTGTGTTTTCGGTAAATAAAGAGGAACATCTAGCACTTAGGTTTTCTTGACCGAATGGCATAATGCATGGTCCCAAAACATTATTTTTGAGTGGTTGAATTTCATGGCGACTTGATGTTACTTCCATGCCGCGAATGGTGGAGGACTAATGTTCTTGGACATAGGTTTTTGGTACACATCCATACTTGACCGAATGTGGTTTGCTAACGGATGAAGATTTGTGCTTATTCGGATAACGTTTGATTAGCTCTTGATCATTATCTATAACATGCAAGTTGGTTGGATTGAGTAATTTTTTGAGAATTATCAGAAACTAAATTTTCGATCTTAAAGATAATTTCTCAAATTCAAATTGGATAAGATTTTTTTTAGAGGAAAGATGGACCCCAATGTCGCAATCTCGGCAATCCCTCTAAATTTTCGATAATTCCAAATCAATTGACTCATTTTCATTTTATTTTTTGTCGTGATTGATTGTTTTGCTTTGTCTATAAAGTTTGCACAATCATAAATAATATTGCCTATAACACATGCTCCCAATTGTGCCTTGTCCCTTCGGAAAACGTACATTAAAGGCAACATATGACTTCGATCTTGAAGTACGATCGTGCCCGTACGTGTGAATTAGACATCAAATCCTCAATCTTGAGGAGCGGATTGCTAATTCCTAAATAGAATTTCAAGGTTTGCCCTATGTATATAGGGACGACGGTTATTCTATAAAATATTCACTTGCTAACCCTAATCTCGGGGGATGTTGTGGATAAAATCGGATTTTCGGATTTAAAGGTATTTTATGGGCAATATTGTTTATTTTTGTTCAAATTTTCATTGTTTTCATGTTTAAATAAATCCCCAAAAAATCCCATGCCTTTCTTAAGTTAGATCATGTTTCCTTTGACTTTAGGATAGCTTTTTCACTCCATTTTTTCATAAATCCGAAATAAACAAAAAATACCAAAAAATTGTCATTTGCATTGCATATCATATTATTTAGCATGCATTATCATGTTTTTCATGTCATGCATATTTGCCACGTCATTATGCCATGTCATGCATTTTTTTCACATCATCTTGCCACGTCATTATGCCATGTCGTGCAACGTTGCCATGTCATATCATTTCACTCGTCATATAGTTGGGTTGCATTAGCATTGCATTTAATAAAAGAAAATCCCAAAAAATTCAAGTCATTAAACTAAGAATTTTTCATGAAAATTGGGTACCGGAAGGGCATTAATTTTTAATTAATGTAACCAAGTCCCCGAACTCAAATTCTCTGGTTCGTAGAGATAAAATAGTTCTCCCGCTATTTTATATAGGTTTATAATCAACCTACCATAAATGATTAGTGGCAGCTCCGATTGAATATTTTTTCACGAACAAACCCAGGTTGCGATTTGGTAGGACTTGGGAGGGTCCGAGTTAGGTTAATTAATTTAATTGACCTAATAATCCATTAGCCGATTAATTTTTTAGGTCGCGACAACCATACATAGGAGTGTTTTCCCCATGAAATGCTCATTCACAATGCGTATGTAAGAGAGAAAGAGAGAGACAGAGTTCGTGAGATCCCTTTCTGGGAAGAAGATACCATATCTATGAAGAAGATACCATATCTATGTCCGCTCCTTCTTAACTCCGGAAAAAAATTCAAAACCCCACCAAATCTGTAGCTCGGACAACGATCATAGGTATAGGTCATGCGTGATTTTCATGTTCTTGTTAGGACACACACTGCCTTTGGTCCCCCTTTCTCTTTCACGCACTCCCCACATCCCCTCCTCTCCTTTCTCTTGTGAATGAGATAGATGCAAGCATTCCTGAAGGCCATGAGCGTCCGTATACTCTTCATTTACACTGCTACATAGCTCTCAACCTAAAACAACCTTTGAAATTTTCCCCTTGAACCTTATTTAGCTTCTCAAATACTTCTCACAGTCCAGCAACAAGTACGAGAGAGGGGAAAGTGCATCTCAAAACCCACAAAATTTAGATCATTTTGATGGGTCATGACGAGCTCTGTTTCTCTTTTCATTTTCTTTGGTTAAAAAAAAATGGTGTCTAGGAAATATTGCTCTTTAGTGTCATAGCAGGTTCTGTCGGTGATGTGCGGGTACTTAGTAAAAATTGCAGAAGTTTTTATACTCCATTGATTAACTATCTAATTCCAATGTGTTATGTAGTTTAATTGTGGGCTGACATTAACCACACAATAATTTTATTTGTAACAAAGTTGAGTAAGCACACCTCTTGATTCACACATATTATTCTCACTTAATAATTTCAGTTTAATTTTTGGGTAGAGTCACTCAACTAGTCTGGAAACAATGATCTCCCAGTCCCAAAAAGTGTAGATAAATGAGGATCTAGGAAACAGAAACCCTAATGAGCACCTTGTCTATTTTTCTTGTTTCTCCTGAGGGGGAGCTTGGGATCAAATATAGAACAACCAAGATTTGGAGAACTTAAAAGTAAGCGCGGAAGAGAGTTGCTTCCTCTTTTTTTTTCTTGTTTGCTTTTTTTTTCTTGCTTGCTTTTTTTTTAGAAGCCATGCACATTTTTTTGTTAGAAGCCACGCTTGCTTTTGTGCTGCTGCACAAACAAACAAAAATTATATTTATTATTAATTTGAGATGAATTTTTTTAACGATAAATTCTACAACGAATGTATCGTTGGAAATGTACATTATATATTTTCCGACGAAACATCATATTTGTTGCAAATTTCGTTGCAAAATATATAACGTACATTTCCAACAACACGTTCGTCGTAGAATTCGTCGCTAATAAAATTCGTTCCTAATAAAATTCATCGCTAAAAAAATTATTTTTTTGTATTTGTTGCCAATTTGCGACGAATTTCTACTCTATATATTTTGCGCAAATTTCGTCATGCGACACGTTTATATTTTGCGACAAACTCATGCGATACGTTTGTCGCATGATATAAAGCGTATATTTTTCGTCACAAAATATATAACATACATTTCCAACGACACGTTCGTCGTAGAATTCGTCGCTAATAAAATTCGTCCCTAATAAAATTCATTGCAAATTCATCGCTAAAATTTTTTTTTTTTTGTATTTGTTGCCAATTTGCGACGAATTTCTACGCTATATATTTTGCGCAAATTTCGTCATGCGACACGTTCATATTTTGCAACAAACTCATGCGATACGTTTGTCGCATGATATAAAGCGTACATTTTCAATGACACGTTCGTCGCAAAATATATACTTAGGCTGCGTATGGATGGTGGCTGGGGAAACTGTTTCTGTTCCAAAAGTGTTCCGGGAAGACTTTTGGAGCAGAAATGCGTATGGTTCAAAAGTGTTCCGAAAGTGTTCTGCGGAACACTTTTGTGCCAGGGAACACTTTTAAGGAACAAAAAAAACTTGCTTCTGGGATTTTGGAACACTTTTTGGAACACTTTTGAAACCACCATCCATCGTCGCTGACGCGTTTACCACTCGTCGCCTAGCTAAAAGCCGGCCGTCGACGGTCGCCAATCGCCGTCGACGGTAGCCAATCGCCGTCGCCGGCCGCCTTTCGCCGTCGCCGATCGCCGGCCGCCTTCGCCGGCCACCTTCCGCCGGCCACCTTCCGCCGTCACCGGCCGCATGCCACCGTCTGCCGCAGCCGGCCGGCTCCGCCGGTCGCCGGCCGCCGGTCGTTGGCCGCCGCGGCCGCCGCCGCAGGTCGCCGGCCGCCATCGCCGCCGCCGTTCGTAGGCCGCCGTCGCCGGAGCGGCCGTTGGCCGCCGTCGCCCCCGCCGGTCGTCGTCGCCGGTCCCGTCGCCGGTCGCCGGCCTCCGGCCGCCGCCGCCGATCGCCGGCCGCGGACGCTATCGCCGGCCGCCGCCGCCGTCACCAGCCGCCGCCGCCGGTCGCCGTCGCCGGCCGCCGTCGCCGGCCGCAGTCGCCGGTCGCCGCCGCCGCCGGTCGCCGCCGCCGGTTGCCGTCGCCGGCCGCCGCCGCCGGTCGCCGTCGCCGGCCGCCGCCGCAGGTCGCCGTCGCCGTCGCCGGCCGCCGCCGCAGGTCGCCGTCGCCGGTCACCGGCCGCCGCCGCAGGTCGCCGTCGCCGGCCGCCGCCGCAGGTCGCCGTCGCCGGCCGCCGCCGCAGGTAGCCGTCGCCGTCGCCGATCACCGGCCGCCGCCGCCGGTCGCCGCCGCCCATCGCCCGCCGCCGGCCGTCGCCCACCTCCGGCCGCCGCCGATCGCCGGTCGGCGACGGAAAAAAGTGTTTTTTTTGTTAAATTACCAAACGCGTTTTTTTCCTAAAAATCGTAATTTTGAACAGAAACACAAAAAAATGTTTCTGTTCAAAAAATGCTCCCTGGAACAGAAACGCTACCATACGCAGCCTTAGTGTGCTTCACGGTGACGTCTAACGTGCCATTGGAAATGTACGCTTTATATTTTGCGGCACATTTCGTCGCAAAATATATACTTTGAGTGTTGCGCAAGACCCGTGGCAAAGTGCCTCACATTGCGTTTGCGCCTTTTGTGGGACTCAAAGTATATATTTCGCGAATAAATTTGCGACACGTTTGTTGCAAAATATATAGCTTAGAAATTCATCGCATATTGGTGAAAAATACAAAAAAAAAATTGTCTAAAAATGTAAAATAATTTAAAAACAAAAAAAGGATTTTAGCTACGAAAATTAGCAAAGAAAAAAGATTTCTCACTAATTTTCAACGAAACATCATATTTGTTGCAAATTTCGTCGGAAAATATATAACGTACATTTCCAACGATACGTTCGTCGTAGAATTCGTCGCTAAAAAAATTCATTGCAAATTAATAATAAATATAATTTTTTGCTGCTACACAAAAGCAAGCGTGGCTTCTAACAAAAAAAATGTGCATGGCTTCTAAAAAAAAAATAAGCCAGCAAGCAAAAAAAAAGAAAAAGCAAACAAGAAAAAAAAAGGAAGTTGCTTGCTTCCATCAGCACTTGGCACTGGTTAAACCAGCGCGCAAACCTTGCGCGCTTTTCAAAGCAGCGCGCAACACTTGCGCGCTGCTTTAACCAGCGCGCGAGACCTAAATCGGTAATTTTTTTTAAATCTAATTTTGTAAATATTTTTTTTTAAAATAAATTGGAAAAAAAAACCCGGTTAAGTCGTGGTCAGTGCTCTTGGGTCACCCCCAAAATCAGTAATCATTGCCTTCCTCTTATCCTGACTCTCTCTCTCTCTCTCTCTCTCTCTCTCTCTCTCTCTGAGTGTAAGGCTTTGTCTATTCTTCTTGTTTTCTTTTTCACTCCATGATTGCTAACTACTATAGCGACAGTTCTTGCACACACTTCGTGATCACGATGATGATACTATCTGTGTTTTTAAAAGAGAAAAGTCTCATGTCTCTCTCATGCACAGATCGATGCGCTCCCGTACTTCTAATATTTTCCTTGAAAACGTTTCACTTGTTATCACTCTGTTGCAAGTCCGTGCCTGGAAGTTTTTTATCTTCTGCTAGAAAGTTATGTTTTTGTGTTTTTTTACAGCCTACTATCCTAAAAAAAAATTAACTCTTGTTTCAATTGTACTAAAAATATGACCTTTAGAGAAAAATCGAAGTGCATAAGGAGGAAACTAGAGGCAAAGAATAGAATGAGAGAGAGAGAGAATGCAGAGTATGAAATAGAGATTTCAAATAATGTTGTTGATTGATTTCTCCCCTTAACAATTTACAAAGAGATTATATATTTACATACACTTACAAAAAGTTTGTATAGCAAAATTTAGTTGGAGTTTGAATGAGTTATAGATGTGGAAATGAGTTGGAAGTAACTCGTTGAATCAAGTTTTGTGCTAGAGATTAGAAAGATCTAAACTGTTTCTAGGTTGGAAGCTGATATGGACAACATGACCATCAGCTTAGACCGTGGAAGTCGAAAAAGTGCAGATGAGAGGCCTTCAATGAAAATGTCATCAGACTGATCTATGGAGGAAATGAAGTCGGATAGAGATGCCCATGAGCTAGTTGTTCACGAATAAAATGATAATAAATCTCAACATGCTTTGTGTGAACATGAAAAAAGGGGTTTGCAGTCAGGTAAAATGTTGATAAATGATCACACCAAAGAGTTGGTTGATGTGGTGGAAGAGCATTTAAATCTTTCAAGAGATTTTTAATTCTGCAATAGTATTAGCTAAACACTTGTATTCAGCTTCTGTACTTGAACGTGCCATAGTTTGTTGCTTGTGAGAGCTCCAAGAAATAATAATGGGACCAAGGAAAATGCAATAACCGCCACTAGAGCATCGATCGTCATGATTGCTAGCCCATCTTGCATTTGAAAAGGCATGCAAATTTGTAGATGTAACGCGAGTAAACAAAATTCCACGTCGATGGGTGTTTTTAAGATAGCGTAGGATGTGTTTTACTGATTGCCAATGAGCTGTGGTAGTAGCATGGAGGAACTGAGACGCAATATTGACAAGTAGGCTATATCTGGTCGTGTAAGTGTCAAATATTATAGAGCACCAACAATACTTCGATAAAGTAGATGGTCTCTGTTGTGTTTATTTCTTTAGAGTATTAGCAAATTGGGGGTATTTGTGTAATTATAGTAGGCTTAACCTAAGCCTATAAGCACTTTTATTTTCTTATGTCAGAAATAAGATGAATTGCTCTTTTATCAAATAACATAGTATCAGAGATAAAATTGAAATCTCAATCCTAAAATTAACGCTTCTCATCAGCAAACCCTAGCCGCCACCGCCGACCACCTACTGTAGATCTCATCGGTGACCTTCGTCCGGCGTCGCCCAGAGCCGGCGAGCTCAGCCCAGCGTCGCCTAGGCTCCGGCGACCTCAACCCAAGGTCGCCCAGGCTCGGCGACCCCAGATCCGGCATGCCCCAAGCCCGGCGACCTCAGCCCATCGTCCCCTAGGCTCCGGAGACCTCACCCAGCGTAGCCCAGGCCTTGGCGACCTCCATCCAGGGTCGCCTACCTCCGGCGACCTCAATCTAGGGTCGCCTAGATCCGGCAAGCCCAAGAATAAAGCTGCCTCAAATCTCTCGTGTGTATTGATGCATTAAAACCCAAAAATCAGTGTCAATAGGGGAGTTTTTGAGACTGAATGTGGTGTGGGGGCTGTATTTGACCATTGAGAAGTGATATTTGGATGTTTGATGAGTTTTGCAGCAACTTGTGGTGTTGATTGCTGCTACGAATAGGTGTTGGTGTTTTGTGGTGTTGCTGGAAGTCGTCTAGGTCGGAAAATATAGAAATCAGTGTTGTTGAACGTGATTTTTCATCGCCTCAGACTTCTCCATATGTTGATTCCTCATGAATGTTGTCCTTGAAGAAGTTTCTGAGGCATACTGTTGTGTAGATTGAATGAATGATGTGTTTGCTATTCTTTGGCTAAATTTAGTGATCCGTGGAAGTGAATTTTAGTGTCAGAAGCGGGAGAGAATGGAAGTCGATGATGTTTTTGGCTAAATTGGTGATCAGTTAAAGTGAATGTGTGAAGTGAATTTGGTGTGGCTGCTGGGATACTTGGTGCTGTTGAATATGGTCTTTGAATTTGGAGTGAACACTTGCGCCTTTGTATATGGTGTTGTTGAGTGAAGATACCGGTGCTGGCTTTGGCAGAATTTAAGTCCATTTGGGCTAGTTTTGTGACTTCAGAAATGCCAATTTTGAGTCAATTTGGAGTGAGATATGTTAGTTTTCTGAATATGGTATTCTGAACTTGGAGTGATGTGTAGTTTTTTGAGATTGCTGGATACTCGAAGAAGTTATATGGCAAGTAGACATATAGCAAGTGGCGTGTGTTAATTTATTTTATACGAGTCAAGTTTCCATTGAAGAGGTGTATTCTTTCGCTGCTCGTCATACTTTCAGTCCCAAGATTTCAGCATTTTCGGATAGTAGTGCTATGATGGCTCGTGGAGATCAAGGGACTTGTGGTCGTGGACATTGGAGTTCTAATAGCTCTTACCTTGGTCATGTACATGGTTTTCAAGGTCAAGGTGTCAATCGTTGTGGTGGTAATAGTACTTCTAAAGGAGCTCGTGGTGGTGGCCGAGCAAACCGTTTTTGTACTCATTGCAAACTTTCTGGGCATACTATTTATTACTGTTATGACCTTCATCCCAAACTGCGGGATCTACACACCTCTTTTGATAAAGAGCCTTGGGCTCCGTCTCCCAGATCCTCTTCTGGACAAAGTATGGTACACTTGACTCGTGCAGAATATGATGAGTTGGTAAAAGCACGACAGAGTGGGAGTGGTGTTGTCTTTGGTCCTACTACTACTTTGGCACAACACGATGATCCTGCCTGTCTATTGTCCAGTACAACTATTTCTCGTTCTTGGGTTATTGATTCAGGTGCTACTCATCATATGACTGGTGATCCTCGTCTTCTCACGTCCACCTCGTCTGTCCCTTCTATGTCAGTCACCTTAGCAGACGGTTCTCAGTCCAAAATAACTGGTACCGGTTGTGTATCATTGAGTTCTTCTATCTCCTTACCTTTTGTTTATCATATTCCACGCTTTCCTTACAACTTATTATCTGTCAATTCTATTACTCGTGATCTTGATTGCGATGTTATCTTTTCTTCATCATCATGTGTTCTTCAAGATCGGAAGACTGGACGCCGAATAGGTGGTGGGCATGAGGCTGGTAGGTTGTATATCCTGGATCCTGAGATTATTGTTGCTGCTGCAACAGTTCAGAATAAAGGTGTAGATGATCCGTATCGATTACATTGCCGCCTTGGTCATCCATCAGCAGATGTACTCCAACATTTTCCTTTTGTGTCTAGTTCTAATCTTCAGTTTAATTGTGAAACGTGTCAATTAGATAAACACCATCATACGTCTTTTCCTCCTCATGTTTCAAGTCGTGCATCACATCCATTCGAATTAATTCACTCTGATGTGTGGGATCCTAGTCGAGAGTCTTCATTTGGTCTTCGCTATTTTGTTACCTTTATTGATGATTATACTCGTACGACTTGGTTATATTTAATAAAAGATCGTACGGAAGTTTTTTATTCTTTCCGCCAATTTTATAACGAGGTCCGTACTCAGTATGATTGTTCTGTTAAGTGTTTGCATACTGACAAATGCCCGTGAATACTTTTCTTCTTCTACATTTGTTCCATTTCTCAAATCTCATGGTATTTTACATCAGAGTTATTATGCTCACACTCCACAACAAAATGGAGTTGCTGAACGAAAAAATCATCATTTGTTGGATGTTGCACGTTGTCTACTTCTTCACACTCATATGCCTAAGTCATTTTAGAGCTATGCTCTTCTTATAGCATGTCATCTTATTAATCGTCTTCCATCCTATGTATTAACAAGAGCTATTCATTATGCTCTTTTTCATCCTGATCGACCTTTGTGGTCTGTCCGCCCTCTTATTTTTGGATGTGTCTGTTTTGTTCATTCTTTGTCTCCTGGATTGGATAAGTTATCACCTCGTGCTGAAAAGTACATATTCGTTGGTTACTCCCGTACCCAAAAAGGATATGTCTGTTATAATCCTACTCGACGTCGGGAGTATGTCTCTGCTGATGTGACTTTCTTTGAGGATCAAGCATATTTTGGCGATGTTCGTCCTCAGGCACCATTAACCATGGATTCTCTGCCACCCTCAGCACCTATGTCTCAGCCAGACAGACCGCATGTTACTTCTAATGATGCTCCATCAGATCCAGGATTACCAGCATCAACTCATCTTCAGGTCTATACACGAGGTCCTCGCCCTATTTGGGACCATACATCCCCACCAGCAAGCGTTCCACCACCACCACCTCCGATCCAGGCTTCCGATCCTACTCCACCGTCTCCTGACAACTCTCCTATTTCTCATCGTACTAGGTCTCGGTATCCTCTTTCTCATTTCGTTTCTTATCATAACTTAAGTCCTTAGATGTCTATCTTTGTGTCAACACTTGCATCTGTGTCTATACCGAGTAGTGTGCAGGAGGCTTTGACGCACCCAGGCTGGGCTCATGCTATGGAGGAGGAGATGGCTGCATTGCATCATAATAAGACTTGGGAGCTAGCTCCATTGCCAGCTAATAAACAATTGGTAGGTTGTCGCTGGGTCTTTGTTGTCAAACACAATCCCGATGGTTCAGTTGAGCGCTTAAAAGCGCGACTTGTGGCAAAGGGTTATACTCAAAATTTTGGTATTGATTATGATGAAACTTTTTCTCTGGTTGCGAAAATTTCATCTGTTCATGTTGTTATTTCCTTGGCTGCTCAGTCTTAGTGGCCTCTTTATCAGCTTGATGTGAAAAATGCATTCCTTCATGGTGATCTTCACGATGAGGTGTATATGGAGCAACCACCCGGGTTTGTTGCTGAGGGGGAGAAAGTGTGCCGGTTGCAAAAAGCTCTTTATGACCTCAAGCAATCTCCTCTTGCTTGGTTTAGCCGCTTCAGTTATGCGGTTATCACTTTTGGCATGCATCGGTGCAGTGTGGATCACTCAGTATTTAGTATGTCATCTTCAAAAGGGTGTGTTATTCTTGTTGTCTATGTTGATGATATCATTGTCACAGGAAGTGATGTTGAAGGTATACAACAACTCAAGAAGTTTCTACAGAATGAGTTTAATACTAAAGACTTAGGTCGCCTTCGATATTTTCTTGGCATTGAAGTTACCTATGCTAATGGCAGTATTGCTCTCTCCCAGCGGAAGTATGCTCTTGACATTCTTAAAGAGGTTGGTTTACATGATGCTAAACTTGGTGACACACCTATGGACCCTGGAGTAAAGCTTGATAATGAGCACGGAGAACTTCTTCACGATCTAGAGAAGTATCGCCGGTTAGTAGGTAAGTTAAATTATCTTACCATTACTCGTTTGGATATTTCATTTGTTGTTAGTGTGGTGAGTCAATTTATGAGCTCTCCTCGCACTACTCATTGGCAAGCCGCTCTACAAATTGTTCGTTATTTGAAAGGAGCTCCAGGTCAATGACTTGTATTCCATAATCAGGGTCATCTTCGTATAGCTGGTTATTCTAACCTTGAATCTTTGGAGGTAACAGGATATTCTGATGCAGATTGGGCTGGTTGCCCTATGGATCGCCGTTCTACTTCAGGATATTGTGTCTTTCTGGTGGTAATCTTGTGTCATGAAAAAGTAAGAAGCAGTCTGTTATTTCTTGATCTAGTGCAGAAGCCGATTATCGTGCTATGACCAATGTTACAGGCGAATTTCAATGGATTCGTATGTTGTTAGCTGAGATTGGACTGCCTATGACAGGATCGTCTACTTTATGTTGTGATAATCAGTCTGCTATTCATATTGCAAATAATCCAGTGTTTCACGAGCGAGCGAAGCATATAGAGGTGGATTATCATTTTGTTTGGGAAAAGGTGAACTGTGGAGACATACAGTTGGTGCACACACGTTCTGAAGAGCAACTAGCAGACATTTTCACAAAACCTCTTCGACGTGGATGAGTTTCATATATTTGTAATAAGTTATGACTTTTTGATATGTACGCTCTAACTTGAGGGAGAGTGTTGTGTTTTTTTCTTTAGAGTATTAGCAAGTTGGGGGTATTTGTGTAATTATAGTAGGCTTAACCTAAGCCTATAAGTACTTTTGTTTTCTTATGTCAAAAATAAGATGAATTGCTCTTTTATCAAATAATAGTCTCCTTAGTGGAGAGTGGGGGATCATCAGTGGTGTATGGGGATGGAAAGAGCCCGAGCATCGACCATTTTGGAGCAAGCCAGAACGTCGCGAGCGAACTTGTCCCGATAGAGGATGAAGTCGTCAGAAGTGGATTGTATGTCAACACCAAGGGAGTAATGAAGGGTACGCAAATCTTTGAAGGCAAATTCAGCTCGGAGTGCACTACGTAGGTTTGCAAATGGAGCGTGAGGAGAACCTGTGAGGATGATATCGTCTACATACACGAGGAGTATCATACTATAATGATATATATATCGATAACAAATAATGAAGAATCCACACTCCATATTCAAAATGCAAGAGCAATTAAAGAAGAGCTAAATCATTGGTACTATGCTCGAGGAGCTCGCTTGAGGTCATAAAGAGGATGTCGAAGACAACAAACATGATGTTGCCTTGATGTATTTACAAATCCTTAGGATTGCACCATATATACTTCCTCGTTGAGATATCCATTCCGCTCTATGTTGAGTGGGCAGAGGTCTCAAGGGAGTAGCGCCCCCTGGACATCAAAGGGCTTTTATAGTTTGATTAGTAGTTTGGACTTAGGTTCAAGAATAGCTATTGTTATATATATTCTTTTTTATTTGTAATTGAGTGATTTAATTAGAGGTGCAATTTGCTAATTATAGTGAAATCCTTTGATGGACGTAGCCCTAGTTTAGGGGTGAACCAGGATAAAAATCTTGTGTCTCGATTTCTCTTTCTCGCTAAGCTTTACTTCGATTTGATTGTGCGTTGAATCCTAATATTTGGTATCAGAGTGAAGTTTGCGGTTAAAGTTATCTTTGTAAAGAGAGATCCTGAAAATCAAATCTTGGGAAAACGTCAGCTAGTCAATCGCGAATTGAAATAGAGAAATTCGGATAAAAGGGTTTCGTGTTATGAAAGTTAAAGATGCAGGCTTTGCTTGTGGATAGAGATTTGTGGCACGTGATCGAAGAAGATAAACCTGAGGTGAATACCAAGGAGAAGGCGAAGGAGTAGGAGATTGAATTCGTATCCAATCAACCGAAAGTGTGGATCAGTGGCAATGGTAAGGCGAAGCTTAATCTGGCTATGTCTTGTTGATAACGTCCTGGTGAACATGACCCCTGAGAAAACAACGAAGGATCTCTAGATGAAGCTGGGAAGCGTTTATCAAAGCAAGCCGCTCGTGAACAAGTTATTTCTGCGGAAGCGGTTGTACAACCTTCGCATGAGTAAAGGTGATTCTTTTTCTGTACACTTCAACTAATTTAATGTTATCTGTGGGCAACTTGCATCTATTGATGTTAATTTGGATGAGGAAGATAAAGCATGTACTTTGTTGTGTTATTTTCTGAATTCATGGGAACATATAATTATTTTGATTGGCACTACTGTTAGTGTGTTATCCTTTGAGAACGTTGTGTCTGCGTTATCATCAGAGGAGATGAGAAGAAAATATTCGAATAATGCAACGAATGAGGCTCTTTTCATAAGAGGAAGGAATAGTGAACGATCCAAATTCAGATTAAATGTTAGGAATAAATTTAGAAGAAGACCTAAAAGCCGAGATCGACTACAAATAAAGTGTTGGAAGTGCAAAAAAAATGGATATGTAAAGAAAGTCTGCAAAAGAAAAAGTGTAGGTCTAGAGAAACGAGATGAGGCATCATCATCTAATACAAAAAAGGAAGATGACAGCAGCATGGGAGGTATGTATCTCTTTTGCAACTCTCAGGTTGACCTTAGTGCATGGATAATTGATACTGGAGATCTTTCTACATGATGTCCCATAGATATTGGTTCTGCTATTATGAGCCACATTGGGAAGGTACAGTGCGGATGGGAGATCATACGACGCTTGATATTATCGATATAGGAAAGATGAAGCTGAAGATGAAAGACGGGATAGTAAAAAAATCTTTCGCGTGTGATGCATATTCCTGAGCTTACTAGGAATCTTATTTCTGTGAAAACTATGACATATGTTGGTACTACTTTCACCGCGATAAGTATTCATGTAATCTAACTCGTGGATCTATGGTGATCGCTAGAAGCAAACGAGATGAAAAACTGTGAAAATTACTAGGGAGCATAGTGATTAGTGGTGAGAGCTATGTTACGGAACAGGTGAAAAAAGAATCTGCGATGCTATGGCATAGGAAATTGGGTCATATCGGTGAGAAAAGATTGGTGACCCTTACTTCAAAGAAGATGGTGGATGGAATTCCAAGTTGCTCTATCGGTTTCAAATTTTGTGAACATTTTCTACATGGAAAACAGAATGGGATGTCCTTTATAGGAGGGAGAGCGAAAGGAATTATGGATTTAATCTACAGTGGCATCTTCTATCCTACATCTGTGGCATCGTTTGGAAAATCAATGTATTATATTTCTTTCACTGATATTTTTTCAGATATGTGCGGATATAATTTTGGTAGAGGAAAGATGATGTGCTTGAAAAATTTCATGAGTTCCAAGATTTGCTGAAAAAAATCAGTTTGATAGAAATGTTAAAGTTTTGCAGACAGACAATAGAGAAGAATTCTATTTAGCTAAATTTGATTAATTTTGTGCGACCAGTGGTATTGCATGGAAAAAAAATACCTCCCTATTCACCTTACTAGAATGGGGTGGTAGAAAGGCTTAATCAATCTCTCATGGAGAAAGCAATGAGTATGCTAAGTAGTGTATGCTTAGAAGCAGGATTTTAAGCAGAAATAATGGCTATTGTGTGCTATCTGAAGAACAAGGCTCCCACAACAGCTTTGAAGGATCAGACAGTGTTTGATGCATTGTTTGGGAAACATATCACATGTTAGAGTGTATGGATGCAAAGCGTAGGTGCATGTGCCAAAGGAAAAGAAGAACGAGCTTGAGAGCAAGTTGAAGAGTTCATCTTCATTGGTACAAGGAATGTATTAAAGGATATAAGCGGTGGACTCCTGATGCTAAATATATTATCTACAATGAGGATGTGGTGTTCAGAGAATTTAGAATAAATTAGATGATTTCACGGGTTCCTAAAGAATCATATAATGTTGAGTTAGATGTTGGTTTGAAAGAAAAGACAAAACCTACTTAAGCTAAAACAAAAAATTCAGATTCTGAAGCTGATGAGCCTCATATGGAGGATGATATAGTAGATTCTAATGTTGAGTTTGAAGTTGAAGCACCACCTAAACCAGTCATGAGGAGGTATATATGGCTAAGAAGACCACCTGAGATGCATACCTTATTTGCCAGCAATGAAAATTGTGCTCTAACTGTCACAGGTGATGATAGATTACTATAAAGAAAGCAAAAAGCACGAAAGATACCAAACAATGAGAGAAAGCCATGAAAAATTATATGGACTCACTTGATAAAAACGGAACACAGAGTTTGGCGAAGTTACATATAGATCGTAAGGCAATTGGTTATGAGTGGATGTTCAAGAAGAAGATATTTGTAGATGGAGAAATAGAATGTTACAAAGCTCGGTTGGTTGCTAAGGGATATTCACATATAGAGGGAGTCGATTATGGTGAGATTTTTTCTCATGTAGCTAAATTAAATTTTATAAGACTGTCTTATCTATAACAGCTACATACAATTTAGAGATAGAGCAGTTTGATGTAAAAATGACATTTCTCATTTGTGACTTGGAGGAGGATATTTACATGAAGCAACCATAAGGGTTTAAGGTCAGAGAAAAAAAAAGAATTTATATGCAAACTGAATAAGTCTTTGTATGGCATAAAACAATCTTCAAGAATGTGGTACCATAAATTCGACTCATATGTTTTGAAGCTTGACTTTGTTCGTTTTGATGCTGATCATTATGTTTATGTGAAGAGATTAGATGGTGATTTTGTTATTTTAACCATTATGTTGATGATAAGCTGCTTGTTGAGAATAATATGTGAATGATCAGCACTATAGAAAGACTGTTGGCAAAATAGTTTGAGATGAGAGATCTAGGTCCAACAAACTTCATCTTAGGCATGTAGATAAAAAGGGAGCATGTGAATATGAAGTTGAGGCTAAGTCAGAAGAAATATGTTGAAAGTGCACTGAAAAATTTCAAATGATACACTATCAACCAATAAAGACCCCCATGGCCACAAGTTCCAAATTATTAGCGCCCCAGCGTCCCAAGATTGAAGAGAAATGATAGCAGTTCTATATGCAAGTGTAGTAGAGAGCTTGATGTATTCCATGGTGTGTACTCATCCAGATATTTTTCAAGAAGTAGCAGTATTAAGCATATATATGTCTAATCCGAGAAAAGAGCATTGAATTGCAACAAAATGGGTGCTTCGTTATCTTCGGGGTACATCTGACTTTGAGTTATGTTATGAAGGCATGAAAAGCTCAAAGGGATAGTAAATATTAGAACTGAAGTGTTTTGTTGATGCTAATTGGGAGGGGGCATTGATAGTGGGAGGTCGACCAGTGGATATGTTATTTCCTTATTTGGCAGATCTGTGAGTTGGATGAACAAGAGGCAGAACACAATTGCTTTATCTACTACTAAGGTAGAGCACAAAGCTCTTACTCGTGCTGCGAAGGAAGTTATATGAATGCACAGGTTGTGTAAAGAGCTTGGTTTTACACAAGGATGGGTGAAAATTGGGTGTGATAGCGAGAGTGCTATATTCTTGGTTAAAAATTTTGAATTTCATGCAAAAGCAAAGCACATCAACATACAATATCAATATACTTGAGAGAAAGTGAAAAATAAATTTATAGTGCTAAAGAGAGTTCTTTTTTGGTCGAACTGGAGAAAGTTGATATACACATGAATAGTGCAGATTTTTTTACCAAGGCAGTGGGTGCAGAAAAGTTTGAATGTTGTATAGCTGTGTTGGGATTGAAGAAGCATGTGAGTATTCACCAAATTGGAGAATGTTGGGTGTGGTTCACACCACCCATCGACAAAAGGCACATAAGTCCCACTCCACGTTGAGAGGGTAGGGGTCTTAAGGAAGTAGAGCCCCCTGAACACCAAAAGGCTTTTATAGTTTGAGCCCATAATTTTTCATTTGTAGTTTAGGCTTTGGCTCATAAATAGCTACTGTTGTATATATTATTTTTCGCTTTTATTGAGTGACGTAACGGGAGGTGCGAGATGCTAATTATAGTGGAATCTTCTGCTAAACATTAGTTTAAGGATGGACCGGGACAAAAATTTTGTGTCTCGATTTTTCTTTATCTATACGCTTTACTTCGCTTTGATTGTGCGTCAAATCATAACAGTTTCACCCCCGAGAATAAGCATGAGTAATGATAGTGCGAACTGTGATATGTTTTGCAACGGGGCTGAAGGTTTCATTGTAGGGCAATCCTGCCTATTGATGAAATCCCCAAGCTACAAGACAAGCCTTATACCGTTCAAGTCGAAAGTTGACTTTGAAGTTCCATTTACGTTCAATGGAACGAGAATAAACCAAAGCAGGAACAAGTTCCCAAGTGTCGTTTTTGAATCAGGGCAATATATTCGGCTTCCATGGACGTACGCCACTGAGGATCATGAGCTGCTTGAGTGACGCATGTAGGTTTAGTGTAAGGATGAGCCATGGCTGTCGTTGCATATGTTTGTTGGCAGTTGATAGTCCTACATGAAATTGTACCATCTTTGAGACAGGTAACCATTGGATGAGCAGCTGCAGCAGGACTTGTTGCTATGATGGTACAACTATTGAGGCAGGCGGCTATGTCGAGAATTCAGGCCGAGATGTTGAAGAAGGAGGTGGAGGACTTGTTTCCTTTGGTAAATTCATCAACAATAATTTCAAGTAGAACATGTTTCATAAGCTTGGACCACCTAAAAAATGCTTGACCCTTCTCGCCATTTTGCTTGCTTTTACCCATCATTATAATTAAGCAAGAACTTAAAGAGTTGAAATAGGAGAAAATATAATAAAGATGACTAGTACTAATATTTAAAGATGATTACTATTAAAGGAATGAAAACCGCATGTTCCAAATGAAGCACTCAAAAGGAACAAAAGGAAAAGTTATTAGCTTCTTCTAATATTTTGATAACTCATCCGCATCAAGCGCAATCCTATCCCTTTTTATGCGCATATTCTATTTTTCCTCATTTTTCCTCTCTTTGAGCAAGTTGAACTCTTGGATTTTTTCTTTTGAGATTCCATTTGCCTATTCGTCTCTTCTCTGATAGGGTCATTGGTATCAAATCCCATGATAAAATTGTGAATGATATAACATGCAAGGACAACATCAGTAGGGGGTGTTTGTTTGACGAAAAATTTCATGAAAAAGAAAAATGATTTCCCAGAAATCATTTTTTAGGAAAACGGTTTGTTTTTTGTTTTTATTTTTTTTGGTGATATGCGACAGTAAATGTTTTTTTTTTTGTGTTTGGTTCATTAGGAAAATGATTTCAATCTCATGATTTTATCTTAGGCAAAAACAAAAAAATATTTTATATTTTAAATTCTATGTTTTATTCTTTATTCTTTTTTTTCTTTTTGTTCTTCCTTCTTCCTCGTCGTGACGTCCTCCACCATGACTGGCCGGTGGCGACCATGGGGGATCTCCAGCTCGCTAGAATCTAGCAAGCTTGGGGCTCACTGATCTCAATCGAGCTTAGGCTCGATAGGATCTTGCAAGCCTTGATGGGGTAGCCCGAACATTGTCGCCAAGGATCGGCGAGCGGGAGAGATAGAAGAAAAAATAAAAAATAAAGAAAGGAAAAGAAAAGGAATGTGAAAAAAAAATTTAATTAATTAAATTAAATTATCAAATTTAAAATGTAAAATTTTAAAATTTTAAGAAATATTGAAAATTAAAAAATTTGAGAAGAGCAATTCCGAAAAGTGTTTTCACCTCAATTCAGGAATTCACTTTCCTAATTTCATGCATGAATTTTGCATTGACCAAGAAAGTATTTTCTATTGACTAAGGCCTTTTCATTAAACCAAATGGATGAAAGTCCGGAAAACTAATTCATCGAAAACACTTTCGTCCAAACAAATGCACCCTTAATTCCTTTCCATTTTCTGGCCGATCACTACACTTCTTGGATGGTATCTAACATCATGATTAGGGAGAGATGATCCCACTTTGGATTCCATAACCAGCATCAACAAGACATATTTTCCTATAAGTTATAAATGCGTCTATCACTAGCATAATAAAGTCAATTCAAACAACGTGTTGAACTCCATTTTCTTATCTCTAAGTATGTTCAATCCATTCGGCTTTGAAAGTGCATAAACTAAAATACGTGAATCATGTGTAGTCCCAACCATCTACTATACAAAAAAATCTCAAGTCAAATGTAATAACAACCAATAAATTTTGTGTTATTCCCTCCTTCCGACCATGAAATCTTCCTTGAATTTCTAGAGGAACTGATGCATGTCCATGAGTTCCATCTATTGCTACGACACAATCCTAATATCAATGCAGTTATCGAGCAAATACTAATGAAAGCTTTTAAGCAAAATACATAGATGTTTGTTCCAAATGCCATACCTTAAAGCATGGACAAAACCCTTGGCTGTTACTTATCTCTGGAGAAGTGGAATGGCTCAGTTTTTTCACAAGTTTGTATGTTTTTAAGATCACTAGCAAGATGATTTTTGAAATATCTATGCACACAGTCTCTGTTGACCTATAGAATCTTCCTCCAATGATTCTAAACCTCACGATATGTCCAATGATATGGCAAAAAGCTAGAAGTTGCTCCTTGATGAAAACATTTACCATAGAATGCAACAGTCTCCTTGCATTAAAATTTTTACATAGTTCTAAAAAAAAAAAAAAAAATCGGCATCAGCCGTATTTGGTTTATGCAATGTGCCTCTCCATCGTATAGCATCCGATTCAAATGCAAGTCTCTCGTGATCTCGATTCATATGGTGCACAATCTTTGTTCACATATGGAGTCTTCCCCAATTACTCTAAACCTTGTATTTTGGCCCATGATATAGCAAAAAAACTAGAAGTTGCTCCTTGATTTTGAACATTTACCATAGAATGCAACATGCTCCTTGCACTAAAAGTTGTACAGAGTTCTAAAGAAACATTCAGCATCAACCGTATTTGGTTTATGCAATGACTATTTCCATTGTATAAAGATACGATTCATGTACAACACTCTCTCACGTGATCTCGATTCACACAATGCACAGTCTCTGTTTACCTATGGAATCTTCCCGCAATGACTTAAACCACCAATGATATGGTAAAAAGCTAGAAGTTGCTCCTTCATATTAACATTTACCGTAGAATGCGACAAGCTCCTTTCCCTAAGTGTTTTATAGAGTTCTAAAACACTTTTGGCATAATCCGTATAAATGATCTGATACTTGTACATCTCTCTCTCTCTCTCTCTCTCTCTCTCTCTCTCCTTCGAATTTTTCTATAATTTTTTCGTTTCTTTTATTTGTTGTCTTTTCTTTCTTTTGGCTAGCGAGGGTCGCAGCCATCAATGGTCAACCGCAGTCAGGGGCGTGAAGGCCTCAGCCTAGGGCCTTTGTGGGCTTGCCAACTGTGGGCAAGACGTCTTTCAACCTAGATCTGGCGGGGAGAGTATTACACGGGCTCGTAAGTCAAGTACGGAACGAGCCTTGTCTACGAAGTAGAGCGACCTCAGCTTGCTTGCTTCTAGAAAAGCTTCTAGAACTAGATAATAAGCATTCTTTGATAGTCGAAAGACTCCTCCAAAAATGAGAGGAAAAAAAAAGAAATAACACAAAAAATAGTTTTTTTTTAAAAGTTGTAAATTATCCACGTCAACGTCGGTGGTGCCATCAAGGATGGCCATTGTCCACGTTATTTATTTTAGGCTAAAATTGATCATATGGACTCAATTGATACCAGTGCAAAGTTTCAAACTAAATTGATTCAATTGAAATGTTTAGGACTGAGTTGGTGCCAATTTAGTTGGTTTAGAACGTTTTTGGTACATTTCCCCATCCCATCACGTTGGAGCGTGACAAGCCAGGAGAATGGAAATCACTCTTTCATTTTTTGAAATGAAACTTAGAAATTATTCATTCAATTTATCATGATCATTCACACAAAAGCAGAATGCTAATAAAGTAGGATGGCGGTCGAGCAAGTAGACATATTACTTAGCACTAGCCCATTTGAAGCAAATTTGTATCACAAAAAGATAATCTTTTCTATAAGCATGGGCGAAAGTCCTCGCCTACTTGGAGGCCCATCATCAACCGGTTAAGTCTAGCCTTTGGCCTATACAGAAGGTTTTAATTCAGAGCAATTTGCATGCAGTTGGTGGATTGCTGGCGGGCTATCTTCAATTCCTAAGCTGAAAATTTTCCCCATATCTCATCCCAATTAATTACGCCTAATCCGATGGGTTAAGCAACCAAAAGATTGCTGGTTAGCGGTTCATATTTGGATTTCTTAAAAACTGAGATGGCGGTGGACCATCATGTCTCTCTCTCTCTCTCTCTCTCTCTCTCTCTCTCTCTCTCTCTCTCTCTCTCTCTCTCTCTCTCTCTCTCTCTCTCTCTCTCTCTCTCTCTCTCTCTCTCTCTCTCTCTCTGTGTGATTATGTTCCTCAATTTCTCTTAATGTTACTAGCCAATTTTGTTTTAGGGTGATGCGGATGGACAAACATACCCTCTAATCGGTGCGAACAAATGCACGACTGGTAGACCTGTCAAATGGATGGGTTGGGTCGAATCATAATTATCCGATCTAAATTGACCTATATAATACATTTATGACCCGCAATACAAATTTCTTGACACATACCTGATCTAATCTATACCTAAGTCATACCCAATCTGACTTGTTTTGTTATAACACTTCAATATTAAACCTAATGTCCCAAAACTTATTTCTAATAAATATTTAAAAAAAAACATATATTGCCAAAACATTGTGGACAACTTTTTACAATTTTAAAAACAAAAAATAATATAAAATTTTATTTTTTTTGTTTTCTTTTTTGTAAGTCCAGATGGGGTCGTTGGCCACAAGAGATGATCAACGGGAACCTCGCCTAGTGGCCATCTAGGCAAGCTTATGACTCACCATAGGATAGTTAGGTAACCCATTTACGATTTATTTAAAGCCCATTTAAGACCCATAACCTAAACCCAACTCTTTTATGACTCACTTAAGCTTGTTTTTAAATATTAAGGGAACTCATTTATGACCCACATCATCAAACACGTGCTAAAATATGGATTTTAGACCCATTTTGTCACGTCTAGCAATGGGCACATAACTTGGCGCCGTCCAATTTTTTTTCCAAGGTCCGAAAGCTATTGAGATTGGTCAATACATTTTGGCCGACTTGGAGGGGGCTGTTTGGATCAAACGGCAATACATGGGGGAACTTTGAGAATTCGAGACTAATGGAGGAGGTGGATATGGAAACTTTATTTTTGCCCCTAGAAAGAAATAATCTCCATAAGCCCAACTCCGTCCAACCGGATACGGGCCTTTTCAGATTAGACTGGGCTTTGTGGTTTATGGGCTGGCCCAATCTATTGGATCATCGTTTCTTTTTCGTGGTTGAGCCCCACCCCCTTTAGGGTACCGTGCGCCCTTTAATTGACTTTGCCTTTCCAACCGGACAAATGACTAGAGAAACACTCTAATGGCATGGCTCCTCCTATTTTCGAAAAACTTCGTTTTGTCCATGACATTCCTCTTTAAAATTTATGCATAATCATTACAAATTTCGCCAAAAGAACTTTCGTGAAGATGAGTTACACTGTTGGGAAGATTGACCCTATTAAATTGAATGCAACTAGACAAATGACTGTCTATTTTTGAGAAATTTCGTTCTTTCCATGACATTCTTTTTTGATAGTCATGCATAAATAATAATAAAAAAAATCGCCAAAAAAATTGACAAAAAGATTGACCCTCTCAAATAGAATCCAACATGACAAATGATTCGGAGGGCTAGGTTAGGTATTGAATCGAGCACCACAGTGTCAACTCATTCGATGCTTTGTGACATCTGGGACCGATGCTTTATTTTCGTGGCCGAATAGAATATATTCTCGTTCCTTTCGCATGAATGTTAGGAATGTAAAATTCGACAGTTTGATTGGAGAGAATTTTATCGTATCGAATATAGAACTTGTTCTTTGATCTTCGTCAGTTCATAGAATAAATTGTTCATTTCATTTCGGATTTGAATATGAAAAGTAGATGACTTTTACAAGCAAAAATCGTTCATTTATGTGCACGAAACATTTCCTTGACGCCTAGGAAATAGCATTTCTGATGTGACAGCTGACAAGAAACACATCCTGAATGGAAAAATAGGAAAGTCAAATAGTAGGAAAAAGAGAATCACTTCACGTTTACACTTCCACTTCCTCCTCCTCCATATCCCGTGCTCAAAGGTTTCGGCTTCTTCGGCGCCACCTCTCTCTCTCTCTCCAGCATGGATTCTTCCTCCGACGTGAAGGCGACGCTGGGCGATCTCGACAGGGGATCGTTCACGACCCTCCTCTCCAAGCTCATCGGAGAGGCCCGATACGTCCAGAACAACCCTCCCGATTTGATTCCCCAGGAGGACAGGATCGTCAAGCACGTCCTGGACTCCCTCCTCCCCCTCAGCACCTCCACTGGCGGCGGTCCCCTGGTGGTGAACCACGTCACCTACCACCCCGAGAGGGGCAACCTCATCGTGGAGTACCCAGGGACTGTGCCCGGGAAGATCTTGTCCTTCGTTGGGATGCATATGGATGTTGTCACGGCTGATCCTAGTGACTGGGTAACGATTCTGAATTTTTACATAGAAATCTTTAGGTTTTTTTTTTTTTGGGAAATTGTGTTTATGGCAGTTGAGCTATTCAATGCGTTGTTTAAGTTCTCTGAACTGGGTTGGGCCGTATATCTTTCTGGGGTTTGATCAAAATTCAATCTTTCGTTGAAATGGACTTGGGTGCTGCCCAATACATCCTGGTGAGTCGGTATGATATTGAGCTCAAGTTTAGAGTCTTTGGACTGTGGAGCAATTCAGGTCGTTTATGAGTGTTACTGTTGGGTTTTGGCTGAATGTATTGAGGAGTTTGATCAGAATTGGATTGAGGACGAGGTTTTAGATTCATTGGTATTTGGCAATTGGAATTTTTACGCATTATCTGTCTGTGATCAAGTACTTGTTTGTTTCCAGGATTATACTAGTTAGCTGCTTCTGTCCAGCTGATATTTCCTTTCCTTTACAATTTTGTTTGTTAGAATTGTTTGCCGGTTCTAATTTCATTTGGAATCATTATGAATTAGTTAGGGCAGGTCTCCCTTTGGGAAACGCAATGCTTGTATTGCTTATTAGTATTATTATTATTTTGTTTTTGGTAAGAGTGTTGCTTCTTTTACTTTGGACTCTTGAGCTTGTTGGTTCGGTTGAAGCAGAACCTACTTGAGCAAATTAGTTATCCCATGTAGTATGCGAGCTGATTGGTAGCTTTTGAGTGATTGATGTCAGCTCTTTTATTATGGGAAGTGTGTGGATTTTCTATAACTTAATAATGATATTAATGACCAACTGTTCAGGAGTTCGATCCTTTCTCATTGAGCATTGATGGGGATAAACTCCGTGGTCGTGGAACGACGGATTGTTTGGGACACGTTGCCCTTGTAACTGAACTTATGAAGAGGTTGGGGGAAACTAAGCCCAAACTGCAGTCAACCGTAGTTGCTGTCTTCATTGCTAGTGAAGAAAATTCTTCCATTCCAGGCGTGGGTGTGGATGCTCTCGTTAAAGATGAATTGCTTGATAAGCTGAAGGAAGGTCCTTTGTAAGTTTTCTCCCACAATTTGACTGGACCTTACCTTTGTTATTTCTTCTAAATATGGATTCAGTATGAGGTCTGCAGAGAAATCTTTACAGCTCTAAACGAAGGATAATGTTCGCATGAGCAATCTATGAATCATCTATCCGACTGTTCTAATATACGTGCGGGCCATATGGTAGTATTGCTTGTGTTCATTTGAAATTCGTGAAATTTGAGTCAGTTCCATGATTTTTTTTGCAGATTTTGGATTGACACTGCTGATAAACAACCTTGCATTGGTACTGGTGGTATGATTCCTTGGAAAATCAAAGCTACGGGGAAGCTTTTCCACAGTGGTTTAGCACATAAGGTATGAAGTTAAAATTCCCTGCATATAACTGTTGGTTTCTGGACCTATCTTAGTTGAATAGACCATCATATTGAGACCCTAGAAAAGAATTTTCTGTTTCGTCCCAATGACCTTATGAAAAATTTGCTTGAGGTTTATGTTGTTCATAGTTTTGAGGTTCTACTTTTTGGGTAGACAAGATTTACACTATACTCTGCAATCTGCAGCTTCTGCTTTCTGCTGTTGTTCTTCCAGCAGATACTTGGTCAACACAATTCACTGCTGCACTATAGTCTATGTGATGGTTCAATTGTTATTCTGCTCATAGTGGATTACTAGTAGATTCAACCAACAAGATGTTTAGCAGTATAGATGATGACTCAAAAAGGACACTGGCTAATGATAGAGAGTTTTCACTGGAAGATAAATCTGCTGGATAGTAGAGCTTGAAAAATGGATATGTTTTTGTCCTTCCGGATATAACAGGCTATAAATCCTCTGGAGCTGGCCATGGAGGCACTGAAAGAGATTCAGACAAGGTTTTACAATGATTTTCCTCCACATGCCAAGGAGCAGGTCTATGGATTTGCTACTCCGTCAACAATGAAACCAACCCAGTGGTCTTGTAAGTTATGACAGTGCAAGTTACGATTTTGGATAAAACTAGAATTTGCAGCTAAATCATATTTTCCTGCACGGCAGATCCTGGGGGTGGAATTAATCAAATTCCAGCTGAGTGCACGATTTCTGGAGATGTCAGGTTTGGAAAGCAGCATAGAACTTCTTTAACGTGTTTGCTTGATGGTTTTTATGCTTAATGGCCTTTTACAATATCTGTTTGCAGATTGACACCATTCTACAAGTAAGCTGCTGTAACTTAATTTCTTAATCTCTTCCTTAAAATCTCTAGCATTATGTCTCTAGATTTTCTTTTTTCTTTTTTTTCTTAACCTCAGCCAAAGGTACTTGTAGATGAAATCTGACTGATATACTATGTAGTGTAACAGATGTTATGAAGAAGCTGCAGGAATATGTCGATGACATAAATGGTAACATAGAGAAATTAGGTTCACCGGGCCCCGTGTCAAAGTATGTCTTACCTGATGAGAATCTGAGGGGAAGGTCTCTCTCTCTCTCTCTCTCTCTCTCTCTCTCTCTTGCACGCAAGCACAGCATTCCCGTACTTCTGACAGTTTTTGTGCGAGCTCAAAGTTTGTGTGATGGTTCCATCTTATGCAGCCTTATTATAAGTTTCAATGAGCCAAGTTCTGGGGTTGCTTGTGATCTTAATTCGCGTGGCTATCATGTATTATGCAAAGCAACCGAAGAGGTTGTGGGCCATGTGAAGCCATACTCAATTACCGGAACCCTGCCTCTCATCCGGGAACTGCAGGTAACTACTTTTTCTCTTCTTATGGTCCTGTTAAATTCTCGTACTCCTTTCAGTTCTTAACTAGATGTTATGCTGTAGGATGAAGGCTTTGACGTTCAAACGGCAGGATATGGTATGATATTTATGTGTCAGCATTAATTGAGATTTTTAGCTTTTTTTTTTGGCCAAAATTCTTGATAGTAGCCAAGATAAGACTTTCTGGTATTTTCTTTTTCTTTATTTACTGTAACTTCCCTTTGGCAAGATGATAGTCTAGCATAAGAGCTGATTAGCTGCTTTTGCTTGTCAATACAGGCCTAATGGCAACATACCATGCAAAGAACGAGTATTGCCTTTTTCCTGATATGAGCCAAGGTTACCGTGTGTTTGTCAGCGTCATCAGCCAATTAGAAGATTGACTCTCAACATGAAGAAGTAAAAAGATCATACTGTCAGATCATCGCCTACAACAATTTAGTCCAATGAGAATGAAAATTCCCAAGAGGTTCTTTTTCTCTTTTCTTTTGATAAGTAAATTTGTAGAAAGCGTTTGTCAATCATTATGGAGAGTTGTCGAACAAGGTTTTGCTTCCCTATATTGCTTATGCACCATCTGTTTCACTAGAATGAACTTGGGAATTATAAGATTATGTCGCATATTATTGTGTCCCGCAATCTCTCAATTTTTTCTTTCAGTTGGACAATTACGGCAGTCACTGATCATAAGACACTATTGAAACTAAAGCATGCTATTGTGTCTGGCAACCAGCAGCCTACCAAAGTAATTCCTTAAAAGAGGCTTCGTATGATATCATGTGTATGGCTTTGAACTTCTCTTACATATTGCTGATGTATAAGGTAATTCCACTAAAATTACATCTGCCACTATACTGGACAATAGTCAGCTCTATGTAATGTACAAGTTCCGGAGCTACATGTATGCAGATTCGGTGTTCATTTTGAATTGTTTCCCTCTCTAAGCTGCTGGATTCGTTGGCGTAGCCTTCTGCGGTGGTCATGAATCTTCCAAAGGCCATGTCCGAGTATTACCGCAGAATAAATTCCATGTGTTATCATGGGTGCAAGGATGTTGTTTGTCTGTCACATGGGCATCAAGATTTAAACTCAAGTCTGTAAGTCTCATCTGTTGCACGTGAAATAAGTAGCTCTTTAAGCAAACAGCAAGTCACCTGAATCCACTCAAACCCAAGGTAGAGAGCTAGAAGTCCTTCAAGAAGAGGGGAATAGATTTTCTTCATTTGCCTCCTTTCATACCAGGCTGTCACATAATGAAAGATGAATCAACAAGGAGGCCGAGTAATGACTGTCAGTAGCCATCTAGAAAAGGTTACAACTTTTGCTTTCCTAGAAGATCAGAGTACAGCATAGTCATGTCTTGTTTTTCGACGTTATAAGATAAGTAATAACCACAGAAGAACTTAGATCAGGATATAATCAGTGTTTCTAACTAAATTGAGGTCCTATCAGAATAGAGTAACAAGTATGTCACAACCGAGTCATGTCGTCTATTGCTACTTCATAATATGTTTCAGTGTCTGGACTATCATACTAGTATACACCAGTAAGGGCATGATCATAATCGAAATAAACACAGTGAAGTATATTCAAGATATGATATATGAGTAGGCACCTGCAAAGAGCTTCTTCAGATTATCACGACCCGAGTGGGATTGCAGAACTGGAGCAACTACATATGTGGGATCTACAGAAGCGCAAGAATGTTTGTCAGCGTTTCGACCAAACAAAAGAGGCAAGACGAGCTTTGTTCGGACTCATAGACACTAATGTGTACCTTTTGGGGAGGCAGCCACATAATACAGAGAACCCGTTAGCGCGGCCGTGATAACCGCTGCAAATGCCTGAGCAAAAGGGACAAAAGGCGGTAGCACTCCAGTCTGCATAATAAGAGATGGAAATGAGTTTTCAGCTTTGTCTGCAGAAAGATAGGAAACAGTTGAGGACGAAATTTATACCAGAGAAGCGATCCCTTGAGCGTCGGTGATCAAATCTGTACCCCTAAAAAACATATCAGCGAGTGCTCCCTGTAACATGAAACAGAATTTCAATGACAACACATGCATGCAATAATTACCGTGGATTACACCAAGGAAGATTTCATGGTTGCGATAAGAGAATCAGCCGGCTCTTCTTCGTCGAAGAATACTCACCATGTTTACTCTGTTTCGTCAATACTAATCTTATATTGCGTAGCAGAAGGTTAAAGACATCGAGAAACTCCAAGACAAAATATATTGATAGAAAGAGCTAGAGAACATCCAATTAAATCCACAAGTAAAGTCCAAATGACATTTTCCCATATGAACATGCCTGAATGGCAGCTCGGTAGAAAAGCTCCTCCCCAACTGAGCTCGCAGCAATAATTAGTATGAACTGCAAAATCAATAATTCAAGTTGCATAAGACTAGAAAAGTTCCTTACTTTACTTCGAAAGTTAACCAAGTTTGATAGCACAAAAAAAGAAAGGAAAAAAAACACACACACACACACACAAAAGATGACTTCACCTGCCACGGCGACATTCCATAAAAGAAGCTCCAGAGCTCTTCATCTTCCACGTCTCTTATAGCCCGAGCATGAGGTGACAACTTCACTACCTCGTCCTGGAAGAACAATTACCTTGTGAAGATAAGTCCCCAAACTCAAAGCATGCATCTAAAGCCAGCATTAGCAAATGAAGACTAAAGCTTCAAAATTCCCAAAGTTCCACCTCATGCACAAAATTTGAAATTTTTAAGGGCCGCAGAGAAGCCCGGACTGCGAAGTTCTAATTCATCTAAAACATGAATTGATACTATTCATCACTAGAGCAGATGCACATACATCTAGTATGAAGAGAAGAGCCATGATCGGAGGCGCAGCGTATCCGAGCCCCTCGAGGATCGCGTCCAGCGAAGGATGGAACCCTCCCATGCAATCGATCCCAGTAAACGAGCAAATAAACCGCCCGGCTAACGCCATTGCGCCGTAAATACCTGAGACATCAAATTCACATGGGAACATCAAGAAAGGAGGAAAAAGGCAAGAAGTAGAACCATCATCAAAAAGCGCCCTTGAGTCTTTACTCAGCACCTTTGCAAAAACGAAACCAATCATTCCTACAGAACACAGATGCTTTCCGAAAGTAGTTGCAAAAAGTTGAGGGCACAGAGAGAATTGCAAAATTCCCCGTGCAGAAATGGGAGAAAAACACTCCAAAAGTTTACGGCAACTGTACACCAACTCTCGAGACCACCTTTTCCACAGATAAGACACGAGCTGAGTTGACTTTCTGATTTCAACGATTCGGCTGATTCTAGTAAGACCCATATCTCATATTTCTCAACTACAATTGTAGCAAATCTTCACGGTTCATCATCGAGCACCAAATTAGCTAGGGAAAGCAGAAGGTATATGATAAACAACAGTGACAGGGAAAAAGATAATTGCAGAAGACAAAGTATATCGAGCGAGGGAAGCGACTGAACGGACCGATTCCGTAACTGAGCCGTACAACAGCACCGATCTTCTCCCAAATCGGGAACTCCGAATCGCTGAAGCTGCGGTCAAATGTGGTCACCTCCATGGCAGGACCCACGAAACGTCCCCCTCCTGCGCCATCTCTCTCCCTGTTCGCATCCATCCCGTCGCTGGTCCTCTCGGCAGAGGACTTGGCGCACCGTACCTGAGGTTGAGGCCTGGCTTCGCCGAAGCTCGCTCGCCTCCTCCTGCCGCCACGATCGTAGAGCTTCGAAGCTCTGCTAGAGGAGCACGCGAGCGAAGCTGCCGAAGTGCTCGGGGACAGAGAAGGCAGAGACAGCTCCATCTCCGGCGGCTACGCGCGCTCGTCAAGCGCTCCGTTGCGGGTCGTGGCCGTCTCGTCGGGGCTCCGAATCGTAGTGCATAACTCGCTCGCTCTATGTCTCTTCTCTGTGGCCGGATTGACCGTTCGTTTTTCTCGGTGTCCGGATTTTTGAGAGCGAGGGAGAGGAGAGAGAAGGGTCGTTGAGGGGTTTTGGTCCGTTGGATTCTGCAAAGATAAAAACGGACGGTGGAGAGAGAGGAGGGATACGTCGTGGGACCCGCAAAGTTGTTTCTCCCTTTTTTGGCGGGTTTTGATTGATCCGTGGGCTTTGGGATCGATTGAATATTTTCTCGGATTACGGAATACTTGATAGGGCTTGGATATCCGTGCAACCAATGACGTGCTGACACGTGGAGAGAATCTGAGCATGAAGCAGCTGCCCACGTGGAATTTTGAAAGCCTTCATGGGTTTTCATGTTGTTCACCTTCCGTGCTATAATATCCATATCCACACGACAAGTGACAATTGGCAAACTTTTTCGACTTGGGGCCTGTTTTTTTTTTTTCCTTTTCTTTTCTTTTTTGGTGCAGTACTGTAGTAGGTACGGCTGGGCGCCAGACCAAACAGGTCTCGTCTCACCAAGCCGGTTTCAGACCGGTTCACATGTGCACTGACAATTTGATTCCCGCGAATAAAATTTGAAAAATCGATTTTGGTCCGTCCGATGATTTCTGCTTGGAGGGAACCAGCTTTGCAAGGCTTGATATATGTATACCAGCCTTACCAAGCCGGTTTCCAAGCCAGTTCACACGGAGTCTAATTCAATTCTCGAGAACAAAATTTGGGAACCGATCTTCATCCGTTCGGCTCTCGATTTTAGATACTGAACCGATCGATTCTATTGGAGGGAACCAATACATATGTGCAGTGCTGAAGATATGAATTAAAATAGACTTGCAAGAAAACATACATATTGCGCTACGAGATATCACATACTTGTCGCATCAACTTGGGTATAGCATATTAAATTGCCTTTCTAGCAAAAAAAAAACATATTAAATTGCCTATTAGAGGTCAATCATATCATCACACTCCAATTTTTTGTTTTTGTTTTTGTTTTTGTTTTTTTGTGTGTATGCTTTACAACCAGGTAACGGTTATTTAAGTGTTCTGCCTCATTTTCTATACACTTTCAAAGATCTTGGACTTTGAATTTTTTAATATCCCCGCCTGTTTGGATCACGATCTTATCAAAACTTCCTTAGTCAACAAAATTTGATGATCCAATGTTGAGTATTTGTCGAGTCAAGGACATCACCCTCCTTAATCTTCCTAAGACAATCACTAATATCATTTTATTCATTTGGGATAACGACACAAATGGCCCATGAATTTTTACCCAATATGTAATGTGGTGCTTAAATTTTTAATTTGGCCAATATGGTCCATAAACTTTAGTTCAATATGCAATATGACTCCTAAAATTTTAATTTGATCAATATGATCCCTGAACTTGTGGAACATGTTTAACTTAATTCTTGAATTATAGAAAGATATTCAATATAGCCCTTCCATTAATTCAAGTTCAGGGACAACTTTGAACATGCTTTAATAGTTCGGGGACCATATTGAACAAGTTAAAAGTTAAGAGACATCGTTACATATTGGGCTAAAGTTCATGGACTATATTGGTCAAATTAAAAATTCAGGAACCGCGTTGCACATTGGGCTAAAGTTTATAGACTATATTTGTCTAATTTAAAGTTCATAGACCACATTGCACATTGAGCCAAAATTCAAGAACCATTTATATCATTTTTTCTATTCATTTTTTTCTTGTACCTGGTGGTCAAGCGCCAAAATGAATATTCCTATCTTTGAAGCAAAGCTTCAATAACCATCCGTATAAAGAGCTCAATTCAAAGGAAAAACAAGAAAGTAGCGTGGGTAAGATCGTTCCTTATCAATTTAGTTCCCTATAATAACCTAATTAAATACATTGTCTGCTGAAACAAAACCATTCACCAATATCTACAATCATCTAGATTAGTGACTAGTCTAATGATGTTGACAATGCATTTAGGCAAACTTGATTCATGATCGCCATTAATTACCGATCACTTGCCTTGATGTTGTTACTCTCTATGACGTACACATAGGGCTGTCAAAATGGATCACAAATCCATATCTAACCCAACATTTATTTAAAGCGTTAATGACACATGAACTTTAATCCAGTGTACAATTTGGTCCTTGAACTTTTAATTTGACTAATATGATCATTGAACTTTAGCCCAATGTGCAATGAGGTCCCTGAACTTTTAATTTGACTAGTATAGTCACTGAACTTTTGAAACATGTTCAGTGTAATCCCTAAATTATAAGAAGATATTAAACGTAATCCTTCCATTAATTCAAGTTCAAGGATAACTTTGAATACTTTCTTATATTTTAGGGACTAAGTTGAACATATTCCAAAAATTTCGAGAACCACATTGAATAAACTGAAGCTCAAGGATCAATTTGCACATTGGGCTTAAGTTTAAATTAAAAATTCAAGAACCACATTGATCAAATTACATTGCACTAGTTACAGTGGTAAATAGCATTGAGGGGATAAGTGTAACAATGTCCTATCAAAGTACTTTGTTCCTTTTTTTTTTGCATTATTTACTGTGCAAATTGTTAGGAAATACATGAATGTTTGAAATACATGAATGAATATTCATTATATTCATCCTATCTAATGTACCTTTTATGGTACATTTCTAAGTTCATCTCCGTATCCAATGTATGTTCATCTCCCTATCAAATGTATGTATTAATTCAATGCATTAGTATTAATTATAAGTGCATCATTATTCTCCTATAAATAGGAGCTTAGTTTTTGGTCAAATTAGAGAAGTTGAAATAAAGAGATTTCTCCTCTGGCTTTCTCTACTTGCTCTATGTTCTCTCTGTTATATACTTGCAGCGCGATATTTTACAACACGTTATCAGCACGAAGATCTACCAACTGAGAAAGTAGGTAAGTGTTCTCTTTGTTTTCTTTAATCAACTTATACTTCATCTTCTTCTATCAATTCTTCATCTTTTATTATCTTTTTGGTCTGAAACTAACTTCAAATCTAAAAGTGTCCTTCTGCTCCTGAAGTGGCGGTGGATATTTGGAAATCCTTCTAATTATTTTAAGGATTCATTTTGGTACAAAATTATGGCAAATATGGAAAAGCCCAAATTCCACATCCTGGAAGTGAGTGGAAATAATTATCTGTCCTATAATAAATTTTATGATACTTGACACCTGAAGTTGTCAACATAAATGCAAATGGAAAATACCGAGAAAAAGGAAGATGTTTGTTTGCTTGATAGTGCAACAACACATTCCATATTTCATAATAGACACTTTTTCTCAAGTGTGACATTGCGTAAAACACATGTCCATACAATATCAGGTCATGTTAAGATTATTGATGGTTGTCGCGACCCGTCCGAAAATCGGACGCGGCTAATGGATTACCGATCGCGGGCTTTTGGATCGGCGCGGGCCCTCCCAGGCCCATACCAAATCGCGGCGGGAGTGTCTTTTGAGGGATTCGACGGTAAGAGTCGATCGCTTTCGACCTTAGTGTGGTCGTGGTGGCATGTGCAACTTGTGCATGCATTTGGAGTCGCCACCGGTCTTTCTTGGAGGGTAGACCGGAAACCTTACTGACCGATTGGGAGAGATCGATCAGTTCTGCGGAACCAGAGATTTTGGGTTCGGGGACTTGGTTACGTCGGTGTCATTACCAACGCCCTTTCGGTACCTAACGCGAGTGATTTTCCTGACTAAGAGTTCATGCAGACGCAATTTTGGGTGAGATAGGGGTGGTTCAGGTTTCATGCAGATTGGAATACTAGTCCTATCAATCACAATCAATTTAACGAAAGCGCAGTCAATTGCATAAATGAATCATGTCAATACATATCAATTCACATCAAATGGCCTCCTAGTATAGCCATAAGGGCTTAGCGAAGATGTGATTTAGGGCTAGGGGTAAAATGGGAAGATTCGGGGACAATTAGTCCGAAGGGCAGAATTGTCATTTTTGGAAGGTTTGGATACCGAATTACCCAAAATATTCCATGGCCAGTTGATTGTGGCCATTTCCCATTTTTGAGAATTTTTTGGAATTTCTTGATTTTTTCTTCAATTTTTGGAAGACGATTCGCCCAAAAGGCGAAATCGTCATTTTAAGAGGGTTCGGGGTTCAAAACACCCGGGATGAGCCTTGGCCAGTTGTTTGTGGCCATTTCCTATTTTTTGGGATTTTCCTGGATTTTTTAGAATATTTTGGAAGACAGTTTGCCGAAAGGGCAAAACCGTCATTTCGAAAAAGATCGGGGGTCGAACTACCCGGAACAAGTCATGGCCAGTTGAATGTGGCCATTTCCTATTTTCTGGAATTTTTTAGAATTTTTCTGAATTTTCCGAATTTTTTTGAATTTTTTATGATTTTCTATTTTTTATTGATTTTTTGATTATTTATCACTATTTTTGAATTTTTTAATATTTAAAAATATTTTCCGGGCCGGGTCAAACCCGGCCCGCGCCTCTCGGGCGCCCGGCCCGACCCTAGGGGTCGACACCGGTCTAAAATGACACCGTTTTATATTTTTAAATACTTTTTCCTATTTTTTAACAATTTTTTGATTTTTTATCTATTTTATTTAATTATCCGAAAATTCCCCGGATCAGATGGTCTACGTTGTGCCACGTGGCTTCGTATTGTGCGTCTGATCTTCCACTAGATCGAGCGACCCACAGAGAGCCACGTGGCTCAATAATAGCCGTCGGATCAAAAATTAATTTATTTTCCTTTTTTAGAAAAACCCAGAGATCGGACGCTCCAGATCGTGCCACGTGTCCGATTGTAGTGCGTCCGATCTTGGACAAGATCGGACGTCCCTCAGTGAGCCAAGTGGCACATCCTCGTCCGCCGGATCGATTATTCGAAAATCATTTATTTAATTTTCCAAAAATTCCAAGATCGCGACACGTGTCGCGATCGTGGCCGTCCGTTTGTTTTATTTGAAAATACATGGATCGGACCCCACCCGGCTGACGTGGCTACCTACGTGGCACGCCACGTCGGCCGTTGACCGTTGACCGGCCGGAGGTTCGCCGGAGAAGACGATGAACAGTGAAAAAGCCGGCGGGAATAGTAAAAATTCCGGCGAGGTCGCCGGAAAATTGCGAAACGGGCCCGAAACTTGGTATTTTTCGCCCGTTCTTGCGGCATTCGACTCATTGGACCACCCACATCAACATACAACACAAATAATAACCATGAACACGCTAAAAACCGGCGAACCGGACCTCCCCGAACCCAACTCCGGCGAGCCGATTTGCAAAATTTTTTTTTGCGTTTGAACTTGATTCCAACCGTTCACATAGCATCCAAGGGAGGTTTGAGGACTTACCTGGGGTCCCTCGATGGTCGGTTGCCGTGCGCTTCGCCGGACCGAGCTCTCGGCTCGGGTATGCGTCGGGGAGCTCCGGCCATGGTTCCCGGCACATTTCAATGCAAAATAAATAGCAAGGTAGGCGGAGGGATGGTGGTAGAGGAGTTTAGGAACCGAATGCGCAACAAATAAGGCTCGGGGAGCCTCGGCCGAGACTCAAAAAATGCAAAGCCCGTTTGGGCATTTCGTCGAACACCCGGCGTGCATAAGAAAAAATGAAGACCGGGGAAGATACCGACCTATTCCGCGACCGTCGACGGCGACCGAAGCTCCCCTCAGGCTCCAAGAGGTGCCGGCAAGCTTGTCTTGCCCCGGCTTTGCTCGAAAATCCTCCCGAAAATTTTTTTTTCTCTCTCTCGGCTCCCCCCAGTTTTGACCGCGAATCTCTCCCCTTTCGCATGGCCGACCGGCCCGTTTTTGTGCCCACGCCCCTCTGCCAAACGCGAATATGCTCGGTGTCCATGTCCCCTCACGCGTGATGTCCTTTTTCATTTTAAAATCGCCGCGCCTCGCCTCCCTGTTTTTTTTTCTGTTCTGTCCACGTTCTGCAGATTCTGCACATTCTGTGCATGGTCTGCAGACCCGGGCCGGACCGGTCGGGTCGGGTCGGACCCGACCGACCCGATTCGACCAAATAGTCAAATTGACCCCCCAAATGACCTCTTTTCATGAAATTGATGGCAAATTCGGATTCCTTGACATGTTTTCCATCAAATATGGGTATTTTCGTGAATCAATTTATTGAAATTCTGTGAAAACCCCAAATTGTCCCTAGGATCCGAAATTTAATTTCGCCAAATCGAAGGCCTAAACGATCGAATTAGCCAAAATTGAGCCCACCAATGGATTCAGCATGATGAAAACTGTTGGGTAGAGGTGTTTAATTTTAATGGGTGTGCCCGTGTGAAATTTAATTTCACAAATTGTAAAACCGGGGACTAAATTGAAAGATTTTTATGCAATTAAGCCCTTTTGGTTAAAATTGATCAAATTGGAGGGCAAATTGACCCAATTGCATTTCAATACTTTAGAGTCAAATGTCATAGCTTATAAAAATCGAGAATTGAAAATTAAAGGACTCGAAAAGGATTTTTTAGGCCCGGTTCGGGATTAGGTTTGTGAAGGAACCCCATGAACCAAGCCCAATTTCCTTAATAAAAAGTGAAAATATTAAATATAGAATTAAAATAAAATTTCTGAATATTTTTTTGTAATTTTCTGACCACGGATGGTATTTTTTCTATTTTTTTGGGTATTTTTATAATTAAATAAATTCCAAAAAATATTAAAAAATTTAAAAAATATTTTTTGTTCAAAATTGGTTCCTAAGGCTAGGCTAAGGCTTCCAAAGTTGATTTTGCAATTTTTTGATCTTTTTTTCTATTTTTAATTAATTTTAGAAATTAAAATTATAATAAAAGATAGTCAAAAATCAGGTGTCAACAGCTGCCCCTCTTTGAGAGTGAGCTCGTCAGAGGTTGCTTTCAAAGACAAAATGACACCTGAATCTTAACCGACTCGACTGGGGAAAAGAAATGCTATGACATTGAACCCTTAAGTCCTTGATGAATGCTCAAATTAATCACCGGTTTACTCTTGCAATTCGAACATGGGCCTGAGGGAGAGCGGCTTATATGAAGTCTGCCCATTGGGTCCTGCGCATGCGGAGTCTGAGGTTTTATCACTGCGCTCTCAAGATGCCGGAAAAAGGAGGGGCTTGTTCCCTTTTTTTTTCTTTTTTTTGTTTGTTTTTTTTTGTTTTGTTTTGTTTTTTTTTTAATATAGGCCCTCGTAGCTTCTGACACACTATCCCAGGCTTTATTCCTCGAAAACCTTTCCCGGCTACTGACAGGAAACACTCACAGAAAGATTTATCGAGCACCCCGAGCTTTGGGGATCCCATGACGCTGACTAGCGGTGACAGAGGGGATATTTTTGGCTTGAAAGGGGGATCCCATGGCGCTGACTAGCGGGGCCAGAGGGGATTTCTCAGTCGGAGGTTTGCTACGTCCGCCGAGACAGTTTGATCTTTTGAAAAGGTTCCCAGGACAGGGGTTCTCCAAGTCCAATGGGATTTCCTGATTTTTTGAAAGGGTTCCCAAAACGGAGGTTTTCCACGTCCGATGGGATTACCTGTTTTTCTGAGAAGGAGTCCCGAGTCGGAGGTTTTCCACGTCCGCTGGGATGGTTTGATCTTTTGAAAAGGTTCCCGGGACAAGGGTTCTCCAAGTCCAAGGGGATTTTCTGATTTTTGAAAAGGGGTCTCATGACGAGGGTTCTCCACGTCCGATGAGATTACCTGTTTTTCTGAGAAGGGGTCTTATGACGAGCTTTCTCCACGCCTGATGAGATTACCTGTTTTTCTGGTAGGGGTCTCATGACGAGGTTTCTCCACGCCTGATGAGATTACCTGTTCTTTTGAAAAGGGGTCCCATGACGAGGTTTCTCCACGTCCGATGAGATTACCTGTTTTTCTGGGAAGGGGTCTCATGACGAGGTTTCTCCACGCCTGATGAGATTACCTGTTTTTCTGGGAAGGGGTCTCATGACGAGGTTTCTCCACGCCTGATGAGATTACCTGAATTTTGAAAAGGGGTCCCATGACGAGGTTTCTCCACGCCTGATGAGATTACCTATTTTTCTGGGAAGGGGTCTCATGACGAGGTTTCTCCACGCCTGATGAGATTACCTGTTGTTTTTTTTTTTTTTTAAAAGGGGTCCCATGACGAGGTTTCTCCACGTCCGCTGGGATGGTTTGGTTCTCTTGAAAAGGGGTCCTAAGTCGGAGGTTTTCCACGTCCGCTGGGATGGTTTGTTTCTCAAAAGGAGTTCCCAACACGGAGGTTTTCTACGTCCGATGGGATGATTAGTTTCTCAAAAGGAGTTCCCAACACGGAGGTTTTCTACGTCCGATGGGATTGCTCGGTTCTTCAAATGGTTCCCAAATCGGAGGTTTTCTACGTCCGGTGGGATTGTTTGTTTTTGAAAAGGGGTCCCAAGTCGGAGGTTTTCCACGTCCGCTGGGATGGTTTGCTTCCCAAAAGGAGTTCCCAACACGGAGGTTTTCTACGTCCGATGGGATTGTTTGTTTTTGAAAAGGGGTCCCAAGTCGGAGGTTTTCCACGTCCGCTGGGATGGTTTGCTTCCCAAAAGGAGTTCCCAACACGGAGGTTTTCTACGTCCGATGGGATGGTTAGTTTCTCAAAAGGAGTTCCCAACACGGAGGTTTTCTACGTCCGATGGGATGGTTAGTTTCTCAAAAGGAGTTCCCAACACGGAGGTTTTCTACGTCCGATGGGATTGTTTGTTTTTGAAAAGGGGTCCCAAGTCGGAGGTTTTCCACGTCCGCTGGGATGGTTTGCTTCCCAAAAGGAGTTCCCAACACGGAGGTTTTCTACGTCCGATGGGATTGTTTGTTTTTGAAAAGGGGTCCCAAGTCGGAGGTTTTCCACGTCCGCTGGGATGGTTTGCTTCCCAAAAGGAGTTCCCAACACGGAGGTTTTCTACGTCCGATGGGATGGTTAGTTTCTCAAAAGGAGTTCCCAACACGGAGGTTTTCTACGTCCGATGGGATTGTTTGTTTTTGAAAAGGGGTCCCAAGTCGGAGGTTTTCCACGTCCGCTGGGATGGTTTGCTTCCCAAAAGGAGTTCCCAACACGGAGGTTTTCTACGTCCGATGGGATGGTTAGTTTCTCAAAAGGAGTTCCCAACACGGAGGTTTTCTACGTCCGATGGGATTGCTCGGTTCTTCAAATGGTTCCCAAATCGGAGGTTTTCTACGTCCGGTGGGATTGTTTGTTTTTGAAAAGGGGTCCCAAGTCGGAGGTTTTCCACGTCCGCTGGGATGGTTTGCTTCCCAAAAGGAGTTCCCAACACGGAGGTTTTCTACGTCCGATGGGATTGTTTGTTTTTGAAAAGGGGTCCCAAGTCGGAGGTTTTCCACGTCCGCTGGGATGGTTTGCTTCCCAAAAGGAGTTCCCAACACGGAGGTTTTCTACGTCCGATGGGATGGTTAGTTTCTCAAAAGGAGTTCCCAACACGGAGGTTTTCTACGTCCGATGGGATTGCTCGGTTCTTCAAATGGTTCCCAAATCGGAGGTTTTCTACGTCCGGTGGGATTACCTGGTTCTTCTGAAAGAGGAGTTCTTCTTTCCCTCTTTTTGAAAAAGATACCCAAGGCGTGGTTTCTACCATTGAGTTGACCCTTCAGGCGGTTTCTACCTTGGTTTGACCCTTCAGGCGGTTTCTACCATTGTTTTGACCCTTCAGGTGGTTTCTACCTTTGGTTTTGACCCTTCAGGCGGTTTCTACCTTCTTTTGACCCTTCAGGCGGTATCTACCATTGATTTGACCCTTCAGGCGGTTTCTACCTTGGTTTGACCCTTCAGGCGGTATCTACCTTGGTTTGACCCTTCAGGCGGTTTCTACCATTGTTTTGACCCTTCAGGCGGTTTCTACCTTTGGTTTTGACCCTTCAGGCGATTTCTACCTTCTTTTGACCCTTCAGGCGGTATCTACCATTGATTTGACCCTTCAGGCGGTTTCTACCTTTGAGCTGACCCTTCAGGCGGTTTCTACCATGATTGACCCTTTAGGCGGTTTCTACCATCATTTGACCCTTCAGGCGGTTTCTACCTTTGATTGACCCTTCAGGCGGTATCTACCATTGATTTGACCCTTTAGGCGGTTTCTACCATTGGTTTTGTTGAGGCGACATTCTGGGAGCTGGGTTCTCCAGGTATCATGCAGAAGTTTGAGCCTGAAATATTTTTCTTCGCCAAGAAAATGTTAGTAATCTCTGAGAAGACGATGGCTGGCCACTTGCCGAAGCCGCATGACTTTAGTTTAATCATGAAATGTGCATTTTGATGCTGGAAGTCTTCCAATGCATTCTTGCAACATGCAAATGTGATCACAAATCCCTTGCACGGAAAATCTGGATCCAACAATTTGAAGATTCCAAAAAGAGTTTGCTCAGAACATCAATTGGAATATTTCTCGACAATGAGGTCATCTCACCTGGTTTGGGGTAATGATTTTTATAGGGGATGCACTCAATTCCCTACTGACCTGTGCCTAGGTTTTAGGCTCATTCGCAGCGCATACATTTTGATCGGTCGGGAGGTCTTCCACGGGACCGTAATGTTGGGCTTGGATATTGGTTTTCAAGGGGGACCCGCTTTGGAGTCGAATACATGAATGAATATTCATTATATTCATCCTATCTAATGTACCTTTTATGGTACATTTCTAAGTTCATCTCCCTATCCAATGTATGTTCATCTCCCTATCAAATGTATGTATTAATTCAATACATTAGTATTAATGATAAGTGCATCCTTATTCTCATATAAATAGGAGCTTAGTTTTTGGTCAAATTAGAGAAGTTGAAATAAAGATATTTCTCCTCTGGTTTTCTCTACTTGCTCTATGTTCTCTCTGTTATATACTTGCAGCGCGATATTTTACAACACAAATTTCATATATCCAAGTTTGGCTTTTTACGAAGTCCTATTCTTGTTCAAGGTGCTCCCAAAAAGCGAAGGGATCATTAATTTGGGAATATTTGCGTAAATACTTTAAATAATCTATATTAATATTGAAATATATCTGTATTCGGTTAATTAATCACCTTCATTCATGGCATTGATCAAGTATAAACTCTAATTAAATGAAAGTGCCTCGCACATTCAAACAGGCAAAGATTTGATAACCGATGAAATGATGATGAAACTCACAACTAGCACTTAACTACATTTTTCTATGGTACATGTGATTAAGAATTAATGTAGAGTTTTATATGGGAATATGGAGACTAAATCAAAGTCAACTGGGTACCCAAAAAAAAAAAAAACCGAAAGCCTGAACCCATTTTATGATTTATGTATGGGCTGGGCTGGACTTATACCACCACCTTCATGCCATCGATCCCCGAGCTCTCTCACTAATTTGACAAGTCCTTCCATAGAGCCGCCCACTTTTCAAAGGCCACAATTTAAGGAGAATTTGTTGAAAATGGATTTCGAGTTGGGTACGAGTTGCTAAATTTGCAATGGATATAAATGGATCAAAACAGATTAGAAACATCGATTTGGGTTGGATCACTAATCAAATCCAACCTGATTCACCAATTTGACGGATCTACATAAGTATTTTTTTTAATCATGTGTTGAAAATTTATTTCCCACTGAAGCTGCTAATTCAAATAACATCGTATGACCATGTATCTCAAAAAAGGAAAGAATAGAAGAAGCCATTATTTTGCTCTAATGTTCGATGCTCATGGTTTCCTGTGAAATCAGATTGGCCATGCAGATATGATAATGTCTTGCCAAGTTTGATTTCATGCACGAGCGCACGCACAAGGGTGTGTTTATGCAAACTCAAGTAAAGTGATTACCGACGAGCAGTGACCAACTTTGTAAAGCAAAATCGAGCTTAAGAGCTGTTATTCGAGTCGATGTAGCTTTCCAAAATATGCTTTTTAGAGGATATTACGAAGCCGATCCATATGAATGAATCCCCCATCTCGGTCGATCATACTTTAATACCACAAACGTGAAACAATGCAACTTCTAGGGTCTCATTCAGAAACATCTTTAGAATAAGACAATATGAGCAATTCACTTTCACAATGCACTCCGCCTATGAATGTGCTACTTTCATTTACTTTTCACCATTTATTTTTTACAACTAGACTAGTCAAATAGGTGGGTCGAGTCGAAAATAGTATGATTCAAATCGATCATCTCCATATGAAATAAATCTATTGACTCATACCCGACTAGATCTATGTGGTTAAAACACTTTCATATTATTAATTTGATTTAGGAAAACTCATACCCAAACTAAGGAGAGAGCACGGATTGAGCGAGCGCGAGATCAAGTAAGGGAGAGAGAGAGAGAGGGAGAGAGCGAAAAGAGAGTCACAGAGATGTGTTGAGTTTAAGTAAGTGATGAACTCATTTAACATCTATATTTTTTTAGCTTAACCATTATAAACCCACATATATATATTGTAACCGAGGTGTCCGGGCCAGTTTGCGCACACCTCGACTATTCCTCTCAGGAGACTAGCACAACAACCCACCGCCATGACCCCCTGTTGACACCTAATTTTTGACCATCTATTATTGTGCTTTTTATTTTTAAAAATTAATTAAAAATAGCAAAAAAATAATCAAAAAATACCATTCGTGGTCTGAAAAATACACAAAAATATTAAGTAATTTTGTCTTAATTTTCTCTTCAATTTCTCCTCGTTGCGCTCTCTATCGCTCCGTCTCTCTTTTCTTGGTTCCGAAGGAGACCCGAGTGGATTTCTTCTCGAAGAATCCTCTTCGCGTCCTTCTTCCTGTTCTCCGCATGGCAGACGTACATTTGCTGTAAATGGGGGTGCTGCGGCAGCTAAGGAGTTGCGCCCCAACGTGGTCGCATCCATGCTTAAAGGCCTCGGAGGCATTTTGTTCGTGTTCAGTAGCTCATTTGGAGGGGTATCTCCCGCTTCTTCAATTGGCGCTCACAACCCCAATTCTCACTTCTACAACTATGACCCAGCCAACCCGGTGACCCTTTTTCTAAAAAAAGGGTGTTCTTCTCGGCGGGAGCAGTGTGGGGAATACAAAAAAAGGATGGCCGACCGAGAGAGTGGACGAAAAACGGTCGGCCAACGCAAGAGAAAAAAATAATAAGAATAATGATCGAACGCTGGTGCTCATGGTCTTCTTTATCGGAGGATCCTGCACCCCACAAGGAGGACGCCGCCAGTGAACTACAGTCCACGAGGAGGAAGCCAACGCGGCTGGGGGGGTTCCATTCACTCCGAAGCTAAAGCTCACAGCTGCGGTGGCCATCCCGTGCCCGCACGCGAGTCCCTCTGCGTCGACGGCGACACCCGTAGTCGCCGTGGGGGACCGTCAGATCTCCTCGATCTCCGCCACCCCCCCTGTCAAGCGCTGCATATACCAACTCGCCTCAGCCGTCCAGACCATCCTTCGCGTCCATCAGGAGCGACTGGACAGCAGCTTCGGGATCGCTCACCCCGGCGGTCTAGCCATCCTGGATCAAGTCGAGGCCGAGTTCGGGCACAAGGATGAGATGAGTTGGCAGAGACGAGCGTCAAGCCGCTCCCCCATCATCCCGACATTGACGACCATTTCCTAAAAGCTTCCGGGGGTGTACAGGAGGTCTCGAATGCTCGAGGCAACATGGTTACGTCCTCGAATTGCGCTGACAACCAAAGTCACTTGGATCATTCTGTGAGGGTCATGTGTGTCATCACGGGGAAAGAGGTGGTATGGCGATAGCGGTGAGGATGACCTTGATGCTGATGAGCATGAAATGAAACCCACGCAACAATCTTGGATAAATTATTAGCTGGGGAGAAAAGCTATATGAAGAAGTGAAGCAAGGTGAGTGCATGAAGCTCAGGTATCAAAAAAAGGGTGGCTTTGCTAAGCAAGCAGAAGAAATGTGATGCTAGTGCTAAATCTCTGAATAAAAGAGCAGCTGTAAGTCATTCGCCTGCGACACACCGTTGACATGAGTCCATGGGTTCAACTGCTTCGGAAATAGTTGTTCCCAAAGCCTGTGCATTCGTCGACTAATGATGATGGACGAAAGCCTCAGCGGAGGCGGTTCGTCCACGCCCAGTCGGAGCCGAGGTCCAGCTCCGACGACCTCAAGCAGGCGAGATCCTCCAGCCTCGTGATAGAGAAGGCCATGATCCTCCGGCGAGGCGAGTCGCATGACCCGAAGAGCAAAGGTCTCGGAGGTGGTGGCGGCTTCGAGCGACCTAGTCGCTGGCGACGGTATGCAGCGGCGGGATCCCGAAGGGTCCCGAGTAGGTCTGGATCATGGGACTCATCCCCAGCGGCGGCGAGCTCGATCCTACTTTCATGGTGGAAGCGGACGTCCTATGTTGAAGATGATGAACAGTGGGTGAGTTCTCATGTTGGGCTGTTCGTTTAGTTTATTTTGGGTTGCGTAGTTTATTTTGAGTTTGGGCCAGCATTAGTGTTTGGCGGAAGAAGCTTGGGCCTGGGTCAGCGGGATCGGCAAGTTCAAAGGATGGGCCTGGGCTCCTTGCTCAAGCTGGGCCCGGTTCGGGTCCTCCCTCTCGGATTGGATCGGGCCCGACGGCCTGATCCGGATCCGGATCCGAAAACCCGATCTGGACCCGGCCTTATTTATTTATTTAAATAAAAATAATAAAAAATAATAAAAAAAATCAAGAAATTCCAAAAAAATTCTCAAAAATGGGAAATGGCCACAATCAACTCGCAATGGAATATTTTGGGTAATTCGGTATCCCAACCTTCCAGAAATGACGATTTTGCCCTTCGGGCTGATCGCCTCCAAATCTCCCCATTTTATCACTAGCCCGAAGTCATACTTTCCCTAAGCCTTTATGGTCATACTAGGAAGCCATTGATCTGAATTGATGCGTGTTGAAGTGATTTATTTATGTACTTGATTGCGCTTTCATTTAAATTGATTGTGATTGATAGGAACAGTCTTCCAATCTGCATGAAATCCTGAATTAAGTTCACCTCACCTAAAATTGCGCCTGCATGAATTCTTAGCTAGGAAAATCACTCGTGTTAGGTACCGAAAGGGCGTTGGTGATGACACCAGCGTAACCAAGTCCCCGAACCTAAAATCTCTGGTTCCGCAGAACTGATCGATCTCTCCCAATCGGTCAGTAAGGTTTCCGGTTTACCCTCCAAGAAAACCGGTGGCGACTCCAAATGCATGCACAAGTTGCACATGCCACCACGACCACACTAAGGTCGAAAGCGATCGACTGCTATTGTCGAATCCCTTTGAGAAATACTCCCGCCGCGATTTGGTATGGGCCTGGGAGGGCCCGCGCCGATCCAAGGCCCGCGATCGGTAATCCATTAGCCGCGTCCGCCTTCGGATAGGTCGCGACACCCCCACTTAAATCACATGTGCAAAACCCACCCATCTATTGAATATATACTAATCCAATATAACAACTAGGCCAATCAAATATGGGTCAAAAATGGATATATGATCCATTTTTGTTGACACGCAAATGATCCAATGAAAATTTCGTCTCTCATAAAGCTCATGGCCTTGGCGAAGTTCCTCTCACTGCAGGCTTAGTCAAACTTGGTACTTAAGCAATATGGTTATGATATTATCGATTTGACGGGAGAAAGATGGTTCTTTTTTTGTGAAGATATGTTATATCTTTTAAAGTTAGAGGTGGCAAAATGGGTCAAGAACCCATATTCTAACACATATTTAAGAGAATGAGACATAAATGGGTTACTTAACAAACTTAAATGGGTCATAAATGAGTCGTTTAATAACTTAATGAGTGTTAAATGGATTATAAATGGATAAGCCAACTATCTTGAGTGAGTCATAATTTTTTTTTGTAATTATAAAAATTGTTCACAATGTTTTAATAATAAATTTTTTAATAATTTATAAATTTTTATAAATTGGATTAAATATGAAAGTGTTTTAGTAATATGAGTGTCGCGACCCGTCCGAAAGAGGACGCGGCTAATGGATTATCGATCGCGGGCCTTCCCCCGCACAAGGGTGCGGATCGCGGGCTTTGGATCGGCGCGGGCCCTCCCAAGCCCATACCAAATCGCGGCGGGAGTATGTTTCAAAGGGATTTGGCTATAAGAGCCGATCGATTTCGACCTTAGTGTGGTCGTGGTGGCATGTGCAACTTGTGCATGCATTTGGAGTCGCCACCGGTCTTTCTCGGAGGGTAGACCGGAAACCTTACCAACCGATTGGGAGAGATCGATCAGTTCTACGGAACCAGAGATTTTGGGTTCGGGGACTTGGTTACGCTGGTGTCGTTACCAACGCCCTTTCGGTACCTAACGCGAGTGATTTTCCTAACTAGGATTTCATGCAGGCGCAATTTTGGGTGAGGTAAGTCTGACTTTGCACATTAACCAGTTTAACATGCTCACGTAATCATAATAAATAAATAGATGTCAATCACATAAACATCTATTCTACGTGGTGATCATGGAATTATGATTTAATGGGTCTCGAGCCAATGAGACCACATTTAATCATTTTAATATTTTAATAACGGAGAGCCGCTCTTCGCTTCTTCTTGATTTCTTGAACTCTTCAAGAATTGGGCCCCAAAGAGCTCGCCGACTTAAAAGGCTCCCCCACGTAATCCTCGTAGCATTTACATCAACAATTGACTATGCTAAAAAATAAAGATTACATGAAAAATAAAAGGAGTACGCAGCCTCCATTTAATAATTACGACCCCAAAAATATAAATAATCATCATACATTCATATATACATCAATCACATCGATTAGGGATTTTTCCATGATCACCACCCTTCCACGTAAGTAATAAATTCACAATTTAAAACTTAGGAAGGCACAATAAAAATTCTACGTTGAATCATATTCAGAATTTTTACGTAAAATAAGATAGCCATAAATTTTCGATTCAAAATTGATTTAGTCTCAATTTTTGCTACATTGATTAATTTATCATATAAAACAATCAACCTCCATTAGCCATGTAAGACAAACAATTCGTTAATACATATTGGCCATAGTATTGCAAAAATTGCAAAAATCAATTAAATGCACGAAAACACCTAAGGATTGGCTCTGATACCACTGTTGGGATCCACGTAACACGTAGCGAAAATAAATAACAACCCATACATGTATCTCCAGAGGCGTACTTCGTGCATTTCAATCGAAAAAAAAATCACAAAGCCTCAAAGAGAGTAAATAGATTACCTCTCGTAGCGTGCTTGAACGGAGGTGTCGGTTCGATGTTCTTCGATCTCAGCCTCCACAAGTGTTAGGCATCTAGTTCAGACGCACCACCAATTGACGAACGGTGAGACGACTAATAACTCCACAACAATTGTGCTAGCAATATGCGGAATCAATATTCCGAACTTAGTATATTTTGCTCACTCAAGATTATGAGAATATAGAGAGTGTTTGTGTTCTTCTCTCTAAGCTCTCAAAAATTTGCACACTCTACAAAATGTCTCTCCTCTCAACCTCAAAACTCTTGCCATCCTTTTATAGCCAAAAATTCCTTCCAATAAATTGTATTATAAAATAGCACTCACAAATAATAAATACTTTCTAAAAATAGCACTCACAAATAAATGACATTTAAAAATAGCACTAACAATAGCACTCACAATTTATAATACAAAAATGCTATTTAAAAATAGCACTAACAATAGCACTCACAATTTATAATACAAAAATGCTATTTAAAAATAGCACTAACAATTATAAATTCTATCTAATAATAGCACTCACAATTTATGATAAATAAATGCCATTTAAAAATAGCACTAACAATAGCACTCACAATTTATGATAAATAAATGTCATTTAAAAATAGCACTAACAATTGCACTCACAATTTATAATACAAAAATGCTATTTAAAAATAGCACTAACAATAGCACTCACAATACAAAAATGCTATTTAAAAAAACACTAACAAAGGTGTTAAAAATATTAACCATTATTATTATTACAAGAGTTAAAGAGGTTACCAAACAGTATAAATACGCATAACATATAAATATGTATGATGTATAAATACGTAGAGCATACGTATGCATCCAAACGACCAAATTAGCCTGAATTGAGGCCGCCAATGGATTGGGCATGATGAAAATTATGGGTAGAGGTGTTGAATTTTAATGGGTATGCCCGTGTGAAATTCAAGATCCGTGAAACCGGGGACTAATTGAAAGAAAAATATGCAATTAAGCTCTTTTGGTTAAAATTGATCAAATTGGAGGGCAAATTGACCCAATTTCACTTCTAGCCTTTAGGATTCAATGTCATGGCTTATAAAAAGTGAGAATTGAAAATTAAAAGACTCGCAAAGGAATTTTTTTGCTCGGTTCGAGTTTATGTTTGTGAAGAAACATAGTGACCCGAGCCGAATTTTCAAGATTTAAGGTGATACACTTGAAGATGAAATTAAAACAAAATTATTGAATATTTTTGTGTATTTTTCTGACCACGAATGGTATTTTTCTGATTTTTTGGGTATTTTTATAATTAAATAAATTCGAAAAATATTATAAAATACCAAAAAATATTTTTTCTTCAAAATTGGTCCCCGAGGCTAGGCCAAGGCTTCCAAAGTTGATTTTGTGATTTTATGACCTTTTTTGATATTTTTAATTAATTTTAAAGAATAAAAATCACAATAATAAATGGTCAAAAATCAGGTGTCAACAATGAGTCAGGTCAAATACGGGTCGGGTATGCATCATTAGATTTGTACTATACGAAAATGGGTAAAAACAGGTTAAATTGGTCAATATAGATTGAACCATATTCGATCCAATCCAAACCCGACTCGATCCACCTGTTTCACACCTCTACTTAAAGTTTAGAATTAGAAAAACAAAACCCTAAACCTAACATTGAAAGCAGACACAGACATAAGATTGGGCTATAATATTAAGGGTGAGCATGGGTTGGGTGGGTTGGGTCCAGACTTAAACTCTGAAACTAATCCTGTTATAATTGATTTCCAATTTTTGGAACCGAGAATTTACCATGTTTGTCCTGGAATCTGTTTTGAAACCGACCATGTTTTCGGTCTGGTTCCAAGATCTACCGAGAACCTGTTTTTCTTTTGTTTCTTTTTATGATTTAATTTTTTCCATGGAAATAATATGAGTATTGATGAAATGATCTGTTTGTGGCGAGAGAGAGAGAGAGAGAGAGAGAGAGAGAGAGAGAGAGAGAGAGAGAGAGAGAGAGCCAATTGTAGAAAAAACAAGAGAGAGAGCTCGACGAGATAGGGTTGGGAAACACGAAATAGAGGAGGTGAGGCAAGGTTGGCAAGCGAGATTTTTTTTTTTAACAATAGCTACAAAACGGTTCTAAAATCAGTCCCGGTGGGTCTTCACTTAGAATCGAAAATCGGACCGATTTTAATCGATTTTCAAAAATTGGAACAGGCTCCCGGACCTATTTGAACAGGAACCGATTCTCGACCCCGTTTTTCGGGTGGGCCGATTCGGGTTCCGGGTAAACCCAATCCGATTACACGCCCCTATACAATATAGAGAGGGGGGCGATGATATGGATGTTGGAAAAATCTGAAGCGCACACGTTAGCGTATAGGGGAAATACGTAATACTATTTGTGATTATCAAAAAAAATAATATAATGAAGATGACGATAATAAAATTCAACATTGATCAAGCCAAATATAATCTTTGCATACAAAGATTACAAAATTAATAAACTGTTAGATAGTAAACTCAAAAATAGGAAAAGAGGTGAGGTACAACTAACCGAATCTCCTTAAGGCGATTAGTTCCTGCCAACGATGCTAAGCAGCTTCACGAACTATGCCTCCCAAGATACAACACCTCGAACCTGTTTGTGTTAGCACTATACGAACAGGACTTTGTCGAACACTTCTCGAAGCCGGCACACTTGAAGGATGACAATAAGAGAACTAGAGGAATTGACTTCGAGTTGTGAATTGTGAGTTATATTTCTGAACTACGGAAATCCGTCTATTTATAGACTGATAAGACATCCGTTACGCAACATTAAATCTCGTCTGTTACGTCCATTACGCAACATTAAACTGCGTCGGTTACGTCCGTTACGCAGCATTAAACCTCGTCCGTTACGCAAACATAAATTCACGTCAGTTACACTGACAATAATTGAGCCATTAAACTACTAATTACAACAATCCCCCACATAATGGCTCAATAGAACTAAGACTCGAGGAATTCCAAGTGTGCCTGTGGAAACACACTGCATCAAGATAGGTAGCTTTCGCTTTGAACCTTCTTTAGTGAAAGCCTATCGGACATACTTAACCAGTCGGTGAACTTGGTCTTGAACCGCTAGTTGTTAATGTAAGCCCAAACAATAGACCTCACATAGAGTATCTCCGAATCAAGATTGGTTCTCGGTTGCGTTCATTCTTTCGGCCCTGAACCTCTCAGGATTCATGCGTGCTTTAGAAAATCCAGCCTTTAAAGATTTTCATAGAGTCGGCCAACTCCACGCATATAGGTGCATTCCTATTAAAGATATCCTACTATACCTTGCTAGGATGTAAAAATCCAAGCTATAGGAACCATTAAACGCATAGGGTACCCTTAAAACGCTGTAGGAAGCACTGTTGCATCATAGGAATGGGAGACAGTACTCACTCTAGAGATTTCAAAATTTACGTTGTCCTATTGAACCTATTCCATGGGATCTCCAATCGTATAGGTTAGGTTTCCACCTCGAAGGCTCTTTATTGGGTTAAGGCTTTTAACCCCATTCCCTTCGATGCGCAGTTTACTTGCTCTCTTGACAAGCTTTTTGTCAGCGGATCCGCAATATTCTCCTTTGACTTTACAAAATCTAAAGAAATTATTCCATTTGAAAGCAACTATCTTACGGTATTATGTCTACGACGAATGTGTCTAGACTTACCATTATATATCACATTTTGTGCCCTTGCAATTGCTGCTTGATTATCACAATGAATACATATCGCAGGCACAGGTTTTAGCCACAGAGGAATATCCTCTAAAAATTGTCAAAGCCACTCTGCTTCTTCAGCAGCTTTATCCAAAGTAATAAACTCTGATTCCATTGTGGAGCGCGCTATTAGAGTTTGCTTTGAGGATTTCCATGAAACTACGGCACCTCCTAGCGTAAACACATATTCGCTAGTTGATTTCGATTCACCAGAATCAGAAATCCAATTGGCATCGCTATAGCCTTCCAACACAGCTGGATATTGACCATATTGTAGAATATAGTCTTTGGTATTTTTCAAATATCCTAATACTCTCAACAAAGCATTCTAATGCTCGTGACCAGGATTGCTTGTATATCTGCTCAGTTTTCCTACTGAATATGCAATATCTGGTCTAGTGCAATTCATAATGTACATGAGACTGCCGATCACTTGAGAGTATTCCAACTGTCTGATACTGTTTCCAGTGTTCTTTCTTAAAGTTAGGTGTGGTAGAAAAGGATTATTCGCATCTTTAATGGCAAATCCGTTAAATCTGTCAATTACCTTTTCAATGTAATGAGATTGTGTTAAACCTAGGCCATCTGAATTCCTTAGAATTATGATGCCGAGTATAACATCCGCAACACCTAAATCTTTCATCTCAAAATTCTTTTTGAGAACACTCTTGGTGATTTTGATAACCTCAACGTTATCTCCAAGAATAAGCAAGTCATCAACATATAGACAAATAAGTACACATCCAATGAGCGTAGATTTAGTGTACACGCATTTGTCACATTCATTGATTCTATACCCATTTTGGATCATCACATGGTCAAACTTTTCATGCCATTGTTTAGGAGCTTGTTTAAGTCCATACAATGATTTGACAAGTTTACATACTTTGTGTTCTTGTCCTTTGACCTTGAATCCTTCAGGTTGCTCCATATAGATCTCCTCATCGAGATCACCATTCAAGAATACAGTTTTCACATCCATCTGATGTACCTGCAAATTGTATAGCGAAGCTATAGCAATCAGCATCCTAACTGATGTTATCCTTGTTACAGGTGAATAAGTATCAAAGTAGTCTATACCCTCTTTTTGTCTAAACCCTTTGGCAACAAGACGTGCTTTATACTTATCAATGGAACCATCAACTTTACGCTTCTTCTTAAATATCCATTTGCAACCAATTGGTTCATTTCCAAATGGAAGATCAACCAATTCCCAAGTATGGTTGCTTAGGATAGAATCAATTTCATTATCAACAGCTTCTTTCCAGAAAGGAGCATCTGGAGTTGACATTGCCTCTTTGAAAGTTTGAGGCTCGCCTTCTAGCATGTATGTTAGAAAATCAGGTCCGAAAGATTTTGCAATCCGTGATCTCTTGCTCCTTCGAAGCTCGGCATCTTCAGCCTCAACTTCATCATTCTCAGATTCTGAATTTCTGAGTCTCTTCTGAGAAGGTTCACCCTGATTTCTTTTTGCAGGATATATATCCTCAAAGAATTCAGCATCCCTTGTTTCAAGGATAGTATTGGCATGGATTTTCGCATTTTCAGATTTGTGAACCAAATATCTGTATACACTGCTATTTTGAGCATAACCGATGAATATGCAGTCCACTGTTTTAGGTCCCAATCGAGTTTGTTTAGGAGGAGGAATCGCCACCTTGGCTAAACACCCCCACACTTTCAAATAATTGTAGGATGGTAGCCTTCCATTCCATAATTCATATGGAGTCTTACCTGTTTTCTTGTGGGGTATTTTATTAAGAATATAATTCGCAGTCAGTACTGCCTCCCCCCACAAGTTTTGAGGTAAACTAGAACTTATGAGCATGGCATTAGCCATTTCTTTCAGAGTTCTATTCTTCCGTTCAGCAATCCCATTTTGTTGAGGAGTATAAGGTGCAGTTGTTTGAAGAATTACTCCCAAACTGGCACATAACTCCTTTAAATTGGAAGAACTATATTCCCCTCCTCTGTCAGACCTAAGCACTTTGATTCGTCTATCAAGCTGGTTCTCGACTTCATTTTTGTAATTGATAAACATGTTCATAGCCTCATCTTTGCTAGTTAACAAATAAACATAGCAAAATCGAGTACAATCATCAATAAAAGTGATGAAGTACTTCTTTCCACCTCTACTTTCTACGAACTTTAAATCACATAGATCACTATGAATTAGTTGTAGAGGTTCACTCATTCTTTCAATAGATTTGAAAGATTTCTTAGCAAACTTAGCCTCAACACAAGTTTCACACTTATAGCGGGCATCCAACTCAAATCTTGGAATTAGCCCCAAGCTTGCTATCTTCTTCATTGTACCATAGTTTACATGTCCTAATCTACCATGCCATATATAAGGAGACGTAACCATGTAAACTGAAAACTTATCTTTATTAATAGTCTTTGGGTACAAAAATTTTGAGTTTACATCAATGACAGCCACATTGGCTTTGAACGGGTCATTACTCAAGTACCCTTTCCCCACATACATTCCCCCTTTAGAAAGTACAAACTTGTCAGATTCAAATACAATTTGGAAGCCCTTCTTGACAAGTATGGGGCCAGAAATGAGATTTTTTTCGGATCTCTGGTACGTGCAACACGTTTAGCAAGACAATCTCCTTGCCGGAGGTGAACTTCAAGATCACTGTTCCTCTCCCTGCAATTTTTGCTGAAACAGAGTTGGCCATGTAAATTTTCTCATCTTCTTCAGCCTTCTCATAAGATGAGAATAGGTGTTTGTCCACACAAATATGATTTGTGGCACCTGTATCCAACCACCAATCGGTATTATTCGACACCAAGGACACATCTGATACCACCACAACAATCAGTCTCTCATCATCTTCCTGTGCTGTCAGATTCAACTGTTTGGTTACACCACCGCCTTTGCCTTTGTTTGGACGCTTCTTGCAATCCTTAGCACGATGGCCAGGCTTATTGCAAATAAAACATGTCCCTTGAAATTTTTGGGACTGTTCCTTCTGCTTGCATTTTCCTTGAAAAGACATATTTCTTTTCCTATCTTGTTTGGAAAACTCAACAATGTTGGCCTTTGGTTTCATAGAAGGGTTTTCACTCCTCCTGTTGTCCTCTTCGATTCTGATGAGCAAAATGAGATCTTCAAGGCTCATTTCTTTCCGTTTGTGCTTCAAATAATTTTTTAAGTCTGACCAGCCCGGAGGAAGCTTTTCAACCAAAGCTGCAACTTGGAATGATTCACTAAGTGTCATTCCCTCAGCAAAGATATCATTCAGAATTATCTGCAATTCCTGAACTTGATTCATGACAGATTTAGAATCCACCATCTTAAAGTCTAGGAATTTGGCAACCACAAATTTCTTGGTGCCCGCGTCCTCAGTCTTATATTTCTTTTTTAAGAACTCCCATAACTGTTTGGCATTTTCAATGTTACAATAAACATTATACAGGGAATTTACGAAACAATTAAGGATGTAATTCCGGCATAGGAAATCTCCGTGCTTCCAAGCCTCCAATGCCCCAAGGGTCGTGATATCCTGCTCATCTGGACTAATTATCGGGCACAACTCCGATAAATATTTGACCAGATTCAATGTGGTCAGATAAAAGAACATCTTTTTCTGCCACTGTTTGAAGCCTACACCGATAAATTTTTCCGGTTTCTCATTTGGTGCATGAGACGGTATCATCAAGGAAGGCATAGCCTGTTGATGTATACCCGTACCACTATAGGTGGTTGCAGCCCGAAGGCTCGCAGCATTCGCTGCCATAACACCAGGCCTCGAGGTATTAACCTCTCCACCAACCATAGTCGGATCGACCAAAGGATCGTCTCTAGAAGCATTTTGGACATTATTGAGCAGTTGATCATTATCGGCCATCTCGTTTGTCTGATCCACCAACAAACAGTGAGAGTAAGCAATAATCGCCTTAAGATTGTTGGAAAAATCTGAAGCGCACACGTTAGCGTATAGGGGAAATACGTAATACTATTTGTGATTATAAAAAAAAATAATATAATGAAGATGACGATAATAAAATTCAACATTGATCAAGCCAAATACAATCTTTGCATACAAAGATTACAAAATTAATAAACTGTTAGATAGTAAACTCGAAAATAGGAAAAGAGGTGAGGTACGGCTAATCGAATCTCCTTAAGGCGATTAGTTCCTGCCAACGGTGCTAAGCAGCTTCACGAACTATGCCTCCCAAGATACAACACCTCGAACCTGTTTGTATCAGCACTATACGAACAGGACTCTGTCGAACACTTCTCGAAGCCGGCACACTTGAAAGATGACAATAAGAGAACTAGAGGAATTGACTTCGAGTTGTGAATTGTGAGTTATATTTCTGAACTACGGAAATCCGTCTATTTATAGACTGATAAGACGTCCGTTACGCAACATTAAATCTCGTCCGTTACGTCTGTTACGCAACATTAAACTGCGTCGGTTACGTCCGTTACGCAGAATTAAACCTCGTCCGTTACGCAAACATAAATTCACGTCGGTTACACTGACAATAATTGAGCCATTAAACTACTAATTACAACAATGGAAGATGGCAGCATACAATCTTGAGGAGAGGACTAATAAGGGGAGGCCGATTCTTTATCATATATTAAATATTTGCATCCCTCCATTGTTGTTTTCTTCTTTCTTTTTCATGTTTCGTTCATGTCTTGCACACACAACACGAGGATTCTTCTTTCTTCTTTGTATTTCCTATTTTTCCGTTGTTGCCTCAGCCAAGCCGCCTCCTTGTTGTCCCCAGCAGTGATTTCCAGCAACTTCCGGAGATTACACCCTCCAGTGTTGACGAGATCCAAGCTTCACTGCCGGTTCACCGCATATGCTTGGTGACGCTGGCGAGCTCTCGACGAATTCTTTGAATCCTCGGTGTTGCTCTTGGAGGTTTCCTGGCGGGTGATTACGTACAGTCCTTGAAAGTCTATCAGTCATTTCTTGCAGGTTTCTTTCTCCGAGGAAAAGGCCCAGTCAATCCAGCAAGCTTGACGAAAATTCTCATCGCTGTTGCTGCTGGGCCAGTCCCAATTTCCTTGAAAGTTTATCAGTCATCCATTGTTTGTCGCGAAACATCAGTCGCCGGACATCGGTCCCACGAGCTTTTCAACTCGCCACCCATGATCCATTGTCCCCGATTTGGAAGCAAAATCTTTGAATTAGGTAAGTATCTGGTCCAAATTTGAATTCAAGATATTATTGGCTAATTTGATATTGTTGCTATCTAACTTAATTGTCTTGAGATTTTAGGCATATCCAAATTGTGAAAATCTCCCAATCCAAATGTGCGCATAATGCGTGTGTAGAATGGGCGGATGCCATTTTGAGTGATGTCGTTGGATAAATAAAAAAATACAAGATAAATTACGATCAGAAAGGGTACAAAATTTCACCAGCCAAGGATCACGATCGGGATTGACAAAGTTTATCACCAAGGCCTACAAAATATCACCAGCCGAGGATACAAGACTTCGAAATAGGAGAAGCTCACTACCAAGGCCTACAGAATATCACTAGCAGAGGATACAGGTGCTTCTTTGGCTCACCACCAAGGAGTAATCCAACCTCTAAGGATACGAATACCGTGTAGGAGTTATCCATTTTTAAAAAAAAATCGCTCACACAATGGCAAATCTCATATGCTTTCATTCGCCAAAATCGTCTTTTTTACATTTGAGAATTCGCTTTTATTTCTAGAGGGACTCAGACATAAGAAATAGACAACAATAAAGAACATGTGAATTAGACGACCATGGGAACTCACCAAACACTAGAGACATATGAGAATTATCAGAATATTAAAGACATAGGAACTAGAAAATACAATAAAGAGTTAGGAACTAGAAAGTACATTAAACATCTAGAGACTGGAACTTTGACTCTAAATTCATTTGTCGTTTTCTCCTCGTGATAGACATGCTTTCCGGTGCTTATCTCAAAAAACTCAAAACATGAAAGTTATAGAGCTAAGAGTCCTTGAATTTTGACGCTACAATCAGGTCAATTGGATATGTACAAAGAGTGTCATAACCATTCTCCCGGGCTAGTACAAAACTAAAATTTCTGCTCGTTGTCAAGGAGAAATCTCTATATGCATAGGTCATTCTCTCGAAAACCAGTAATTCGATCAATAATTCAACTTATTGACAAGGCCCAATACTCCCGCATCAGCACAAGATCAGTAATTCAATTTTTAAGGACTAAGATCGGGTTATGGATTGCACGAAAACCAGGAATTCGATCTTTAAGCATTAAGATTGAGTTGTCACTTTATTCGTTTCCAATTTTGAGTTGAATAGGGTGAGAATGATTTCGGGATAGAATCTAGGTTGTAATGAGCTATGGTCCAGCTAAGAACTGCCGATTCTTAATTCCCAGTAGAATCGGAATGTGGAAATCCCTGATTCCTAAAACAAGATGCACATGTTGATAACTTGAAGGATGAACGAAGTCAAGGCAGGTTGCGTATCTCTCATCAACATGAGAATTGCACCCTACTTAATGTGGCACAACGATCATAATTCAATGTTTTTGAGTCAACACAGGTGCATCGTGTGCCCGGGAGAAATCGAAGGGTTCCATGCCCTTCTTTTGATTCTTATAGAAAATGGTTAATACCACAGAAAATATCAAATGGGTACACATGTGACAAATTTACCATAAATTATTTTTTAAACCACAAAAAACCCCCCAATTGGTACACATGTGACAATTTTACCCTAAATCGGTACATCTGTGACAAATTTACCATCCGTTAATTTTTGTTAAATCTAACCATTAAAGCTCTATGTTTATGACACGTGGCGGTTGACCGGTGTACTAACTTGAGATTTTTACCCTATGTTTGTCACATGTGTATCAATTTGAAATTTTTCGTTGTATTAGCACAATTTAACGGAAGGTAAATTTGTCACGATTATACCAGTTTGGAGTTTTTCATGATAAAAAAGATTAATTTAAGGTAAATCTGTCACAAGTGTACCAGTTTAGGGTTTTTTATGGTAAAAAAAATAGTTTGTCGTAAATTTATCACAATTATATCAATTTGGGATTTTTCATGGTATTAATCCTATGGAAAACGAGTTAAACTTTTTATTTTAGGAAAAGCAAAAAAATCCCATTTAAATTCGGCATAACGTGGCCATGCCATTACAAGATTCTTTTCATTGAGTCATAATAAAAAATAGCCTTTGTCCCTATTTTCTAGGTCTGACAACTCTAAGCAAAGAAATGTAAGCCACGTCGTTATAATCATTTAACTAAATCAAGACTCAAAAGGTTTCCTTAGTGATTTGCCCTAAAAAAATAGAATAAATTGCTTTGTATATCTTTTTTTCCTTGCCTAACCTTTGTATTTAATGAATGAATGTTTTATTTAATCTCTTCTTCTTCTTTTAGATATGAATCCTCTCAATGAGGAGATTACCATCGAGTTGAAGTGGACTAAAAAAATGTGGTGAGACTTTTTAATGATTATTTTAGTTTAGTTAATAGTAATTTTAATTCAAAACAATTATTATGTGATTAACTATATTGGATTGTTTCATTCGATTTCAGTTGGTTAGAATTTGAAGCAATTTTTCATGGAAGATTGATGACTGACTGTAGTTCTATAATTCAGGCTTTATGTAACGTGTATTGAACTTGTTATTGTTTAATTTATTTTTCGTGTTCATCTTTTATGGTCGTTATTTATTTTATTATACTATTCATCTTTTATGGATTGTTGCTGTTAACATATGAGAAACTTTCTTTTTTGTTGTTCGTTCACTCTCATTTTGCTCAACTAAAAATGAAAAAAAAAAGAGAGAGAGAGAAATTGACAGGCTCTCGGATACTCTGAAACTGAACCTGGAGCTTGTGACCGGATAGATATGTAGGGTAGATTCTAGATTTCAGGTTCTAAAGAATGGGAAAACTATTTCAACGAGGAGGTTTTAAATTCTATGGGGAATCTGGAACTGCTCACCCTAATTTTGTGTTTATCTTGTTGCTTAATTCTCTTTGTTTTATGAATATATAAAAAAAAAAGGAAAAAAGATTGCATTGTATGATAGATTAGGATAGTTTCTAGATAAGATCGCATCTTTTGCTAATATCTAATGGTTTAGGATCGCAAAAAAAATTATCAGACAAAAAAAAAAGGATCCAAAAATTAATAGCGTATATTTAGTTGCATCATTCATGTCACCTGCCACATCATTGCATTGTCTTTTCCATTGCCATGTTATTATCCATGATACGTCATCAATTCCATGTCGTATTTGCCGTGTCATTCAGTGATGGCATCTTAGGTCCACATAGTTAAGTTGCACGCCATTTTATGATAGTTCATGTTAATTGTCATTAGAATTAGGTCACATATATAGAATTCTTCCCGTCATGTTGAATTAGTTGCATTTAGATCTAAGATTATATTCCGTGCATTGCATATAGTTTCGTCTTGGCTTAAGTATATGACAAATGCAAAAATTTATATATGGTAATCACTTTAGTGCCAAAACTTTCAAAACAATCACTTAAGTGTCATTTTTTAAAAAAAAAAAAGCTCAATTAAGTGCCAATTTCAGCGAGCCACTTCAGCTCAAATACTAATAAAAAAAAATAGACCACGTCGAATTTCCGGCGAGCTACGTCTGCTCAAATCGGAGTTGGCATTGAAGTGAGCGTTTTAAAAAAAATGATATTTAGATGATCGTTTTGAAAGTGTTGGCACTAAAGTAAGAGTCGTACACAAGTTTTGACACTTGTAGTGTACTATAGCCGTTTCGTCTTCATCTTAAGATAACCAGCGGAAAACCGAAAATGTTAACTGATCAATTCAATGCGTTTGAGTTCTTATTTTTCCCTCGGGTATTTCATCCTTGCGTAGGTCGCGACAACTTTGGCAGGTCTATTTACACCCGAAACAGAGAACGCCCTCGTGCTCTGCAGTATCCTCCTGGACCTCCGAAGGAGAAATAATAACCCCATGGTTCTGGCGTAAGTTTCAGATCCAGCAGACCATAACAACTGGGCTCCGGGTCCACCTCCACGGGCATGGCTTCACGAGGAGGAAAACTCTCTCCACGTGCATTCATCCACCGGACATCTCTGAAATAAGCTGCTTTCCGGTAATCCGCATCCGGCAACACCCCATTGCCCATGGGCGGGCAATACCCGTCCGCGCTTTCTTGAGCGATCCCTCCCCACGCCGTGGTGAACGTGCCGTCCTGCAGGTTCACGAACAGCTCCTTCGGCCAGTAGCCGACGTTGATCGGCGGGTCATGAACGCGGAGCCACCAGCTCCCGCTGTATACGTCCTGCCACGACAGAAGCAATCATAAGCGCACACACCTCCCAGGTTCTCATTTGTTGAGATAAGTCGAGCCTGTTTATCATGTAGAAGAACTGAAATCACCTGGGACACTTCAACTTTGAGTTCATATATGGGCCCACCATGGGTAGAAAGGGGTTTAATTGGATAATTGGGAGTTATTATTCTATCCACTTGTACAAAACCTTGGCAGAATGTGTTGTAGCAACCGTCGCGCCAACTATTTCCCTGTTACCAATAATGCTCTTGTTTTAAGGTAAATCAAGATAATGCTACCTATATAAGTGAAAAAAAAGACATAAATTTGATCTAAGAAGTTATTGAAGTTTATTAAAAAAAATACGAAGAAATACCGTCCAATATGTAAACAGTCGAGTAAGATAATCGCCGTCCACAACCGGATGGACCTAATACAACAACATATAATTTTAATTAAAAATAATAGAAAAAAAGGTGAAATCCTCCTTCGTATTTGATTTACGTGCAACAAAACATGCTTACCTGCCAACCGGCTACAATCATGCTGAGTCGATCAAGAGGTCCAGTCGAAATCCATATATTATGTGCACTATATTGATCTTGAGCTACAGTTAAATTGTAGACGGAGATATATGCACTAGCACCATACTTTCTTATATTAGGATGATCGTGTCGTATGGTTGCTCGCTGAAAAGTACACGTATTAGACCAATCATATATGTCTCAGAGAGAGAGAGAGAGAGAGAGAGAGAGAGAGAGAGAGAGAGAGAGAGAGAGTACATGTAGCCCGGAAGGTTCCAAAGGAACATCTTCATTGCCGACCATGTTAGCATAAGGCATCTTAGGAAGGGACCTTGTCCTTATCAAATCTTCTTTTTTGATTCGTTGGATGGGAACTGTTCCAATTGGACAAGGTTTTCTTGATCGAAATTGCACATACTTCGTCTTAGAAGAAGTTTTGGCGGACCCGAGAGGCAAATTTGGTTTTCTCTGTTAAACCAAAATACAAATTGTCCATAGTTAGCACATAACAAAAAGTTTCATTTATGCACATCATTCAAAAATCAATCCTGCAAGCAAATTACGAACAAAATGTCGAAAAATGTTTACTTGAACTTTATGATTCTTAAGTAAAGGATGATCCAGCGCCGGTTGTTTGTCGATATTGACACAATCAATAGTGTCTCCTTCCTCAGTCTCCATGCCCAAAAAAAAAAAAAAACAGACTAAACATTATTACCGGGATATGGATTAGAAAGATGAAACGTTGTACCCGGTCTCTATCACATTACCATGAATGTCGCGACCGGCGGCTTGTTTAGAAGCTTGAGTTGCTCTTCCAATTTGATGTCATCATCTTCGAATGTATTTGTACCTCTACACCCGTAAATCGAAAACAAAACCAACCCCAACACTACCTGTTTCAAAGCCATGGTGATTCCAGAAAGTTGCTGCAACTTGTGAGGAGGACTAGAGTCTTATATACAGAGCTTAAATCCCGGATGGAGCTGGTTCAAACTCAGCTAGTATTATTTTTCATTTTGGGCCAGCTGTAATCATGACATTTAGGGAAGGATAAGATTTTGCTGCATTACTAAATGGGATAATAACATAAATTATTCCTGAACTTTGGCAGAATGTGCAATCTGATCCCTGAACTTTTAATTTGTTCAATTTAGTCCCTAAACTTGGGCAAAATGTGCAATTTGATCCCTAAACTTTTGACTTGTTCAATTCAGTCCCTAAACTTTTAGTGCATGTTCAATATAGTCCTTGAATTATAGGAAAATGTTCAATACAATCCTTTTTGTTAATGTAAGATCGGGGATAACGTTGAATATTTTCATATAGTCTATGGACTAAATTGAACATTTACTAAAAGTTTAGGGACTGAATTGAACAAGTCAAAAGTTTAGGGATCAAATTGCACATTCTGCCAAAGTTCAGGGACTAAATTGAACAAATTAAAAGTTCAGGGACCAGATTGCACAATCTGCAAAAGTTTAGGGACTATTTGTGTCATTTTGCCTTACTAAATTCATGTTAAGTTTAGATTCCAGATCGAGCAGGTTCAAACTTAGCAAGTAACTTTTATTTGCCATTTTGAGCATGCTGTAATCATGACTTTTAGGGAAATAAAAAGTTTTGGTGAGTTATTATAAGATTCCATTCAAAGCTTACATCCCAGATGGAGCACGTTCAAACTCGGCGAGTAACTTTTCCATTTTCGGCCTATTTCAATTTTCAATGGTGTTATTTAGGGTGCGTTTATTTCACAAAAAATGAATAATTTTAAAAACTATTTTCTAAAAAGTAGTCCCTTATATCTCTTGAAATAATTAATCAATAGTAAGTATTTCACTATTAACAATAATTTGTGTCTCAATATTTTCGTGACCGATATAAATGTTTTTCGTTTACTAATTTTTATTGGTGATACAAAAAATAATTTTAACTTATTCATTCTTTGTATAACAAACAGAGCCTTAGGGAAGGGTAAACTTTTGCTTGAGTTACTGTAAGATTACAACTCTCATTTATTTACCACGTTAGATTCCTTCCAAAACCATTATCTACTCTTCCTCTTCGGCCTAATTTTCTTTTAAAGTTTACACAAAGTAAAAGAAAAGAAAGACAGAAATATGATTCCAACACTTACGCAAGAGTTGTTTCGGCCAACTCAGATGACTGGTTGGGATTCATGGAACCTTGAAAAATAGTTATAGACACGTCCATAATTTGAATTAGCTCTAATTTGTGGCTTTGATCCTCTAGATATTCTACTATTCCCTTTAAAAAAAAGATTTTTTCTGATTCCTAGAAGCGCTCATAATAGTAAGAAAATAGATGATAAAAAAATGCCAGTTACCTAATTGCACAGAAACTTGTTGATAACTTACTGATCATTTTAGAAATGACTAACTTTTCTTGTCTTTACCAAGTTTGATTTACCTTTCTTGCAAACACCTACAATTTATGGAAGTTTATATGACTTTAAAAACCCCTCTTTGAGTGAGTTGCCAATTTTTTTTATAAATTAAAACTATCAACTAATTTTGGATTACCAATTCTCATTTGAGAGGAAAATTACCAAAAAAAAGTGCTAAACGTATTGTATTTGTGCTAATTCAGTTCATTTAGCCGGTCAGCTCTTACGTGGACCCTTTTTAACAATATTTTAATGTTTTTGAATTTTATGATTTTTTTTCTTTTTTTCTTTTTTTCTTTTCTTTAGTTTTTTTTTCCAAACCCTTACGATTGGCGAAAATAAAAAATTTAAAAATCATAAAAATTTCAAAACAATAATTAAATTATTGTTAAAAAGGACCGATGTTAGCGTCGGCTGGCCAAATGACTGAATTGACACAAATACAAAATATTTATGACTGAATTGATAAAAAAAAATTAGGATTGAATTGACACATTTAAAATAAATTTAGGATTTTTTTTGTAACTACCCTCTTCTTTGAGTTATTTATCAACGTTTATTTAGTTGCTTTTCAATTTTTTGTTATCATTTAACAACTTTTATTTATCATCAATTACAAGCTTCTCTTTTATAAAATTTACCAAGCTTTATTTGTGTGACTTATCAACTCTTGTCCTATTAGGTTATCAAATACTTTTGACATCACTCTAATTTGAGTTGCTTAACAACGTTCGTTTGTTTTTTTAATTTTCTATTGAATTACCAACTTTTATTTGCCTTGCTTCCTAAACCGTTCAATTCAACAATTATTTGTGAAAAATTACCAGCCTTAGTAAGAGAGATCATCAGTTTTGTTGGATTAAGTTACAAACTAGTTTTGGGTTATTAATTCCTATCAAAGTCAATTACCAATGTGTATGCAATTTTTTTAAAATTACCAACTTTTTTATCTTTGACAAAAAAATATTATCTTATCATTTACGAAATTATAATTTTCAATAAAAGTTCAAATACGAGAAAATTTTGGTAATTAAAAGAAAGATAAACTTGGTAGTAACTTAAATGAGAGCTTAATGTTGGTAAAATATATTAAAAAAAAAAGTCTTAAATTTAAAGCATTACAAAATAATGCAAATAAAATTTATAATGATAATAAAAATTGGCAAATTAGAAAATATATCAATATCAGAAAATAAATCAAATAATATTTGATTACATAATTCTAGATGTTAATTTAATGATAGAATAGTTGGCGAGTCACACTAAGTTAGGTTTGTGCGGGGTTACTTGCCAAGTAAAATAAAAGTAGGAACTCAAGAGAAAAGTTGATAAATTAAAATAGAACTAAATGTTGACAAGAAACTCAAATGAAAGTTGGTAGCCCAGAAATAGTTAGTAATTTAATATAATAACAGTTAGTAAGTCACTCTAATTAAGGTTGGTGATTTCATATAAAATTTGCCTGAAATGTTTTTCTATTAACTAGCTCTTCATGCTTTTCTCGAATTATCTTGATATCGCTGTCTCTAATTGTCCAGTAAAATGTCTTGAAAATTGCAGTATTTGAAGACTAATAGAAACAATGATAACAGAGTTTTCTAGAGCAGGAGCTTAGAAAATTTTCATATCGAGAAAAGGCAAAGGTAGGTTGGCTTTTTTTTTTTTTTTACCCCGGGGTGGGGTGTTTGGTTTACATGATAATTATCACCTTCCTTCATGGCATTAATCAAGTTTAAACTCTATTTAAATGAAAGTGCCTCGTACATTCAAACCGGCAAAGATTTGATAACCGATGACATGGTGATGAAACTCATAAACAGCTCTTAATTACATTAGCCGAAGGTAGAGGTGATTAAGAATTAATGCAGAATTTAAATGGGAACATGGAGATTAAACGAAAGTCAACTGGCTACAAAAGTCAAAGCCTGAACCTGGTTTACGATATACGGATGGGCTGGGCCGGACTTATTCCACCATCTTCATGCCACCACTAATAACCCAACCCCATTTGACAAGTCGGTCCATGGAGCCGTCCACTCTTCAAAGGCAACAATTTAATAAGAAAATTTACTGAAAATGGCTTTCCAGTCGAATATGAGCTGCTAAATCTTCAATTGATATAAATGGATCAAAAGAGCTCAAGTGCATCAATTTGGATTGGACCATTGACCAAATCTACCCGATCCATCCATTTTACAGGTCTACGCAGGTATTTGTATCATGTTTTGGATATTTAATGTCCAATAGAGCTACTAATACAAATAACATCATGTGAACATATATCTCAAAAAAACAGAAGAAGCCGTTATTTTGCTCTAATGTTAGAAACTCATGGTTAATAGTGAAATCAGACCAGCCATGCAGATTTGAAAATGTCTAGCCAAGTTCGATTTCAAGCACGTGCGCATACACAAGGGCGTGTTTAGGCAATTTCAAGTAAGCTGACTATCGATGCGCAGTGATAAACTTTGTGAAGTAAAATCGAGCTTAAGAGCAGTTATTCGAGTCGATTTAGCTTTCCAAAAGAGGCTAAAATCAGAATAGAAGAGAACCAATGGAACTTTTGGGTTCTCATTCTGAAACATCTGCACATGAATTTCGTTCATGTATGAACTAAAATCTCCCAAGCCATATGTATCGGACTATCCTATAAGACAACATGGGCAATACTCTCTTTGCTTCATGAATGCGCTACTTTCATTTTCTTTTCACAATTTATTTTTCACACCTAGACTTGTCAAATAGGTGAGTCAAGTTGAAAATAGTCCAATTCAAATTGACCCATTTCCATAGAAAACAAATCTATTGACTCATACCTAAATTGATCCAATCCTCCTTATATGATTAAAACACTTCTATATTTATTAACCTGATCTAGGAAAACTCATACATACGATCATTTTTGTTGACACCTAAATGTGGATGGTCTCATTTAGTCTTACAGAGAATTAGGGATCGACCTGGAACCCCAAACAAAAATATTAGTTAAGTGTCATATAGATATTACGAGCATTTTCATTAAAAATTCTAAGCTCATATAATTGCATTTAAATTGAACTGGTGGCAGATCAGTGGTTCTGAGCTTAATTTGTCTATTTGACGAAGCCTGAGGTGAGAGAAAATTGGGCCAAGTCCATGAACTTCGTGAAAGCCTAAGTTTTCATTGGAAAATGCCAATAAGTTAGAAAATATTGGATTTAGAAGATAAGTGAGCAATTTGGCTTTGATATTATCATCATTAGATTTGATTAGACCTATCAAACGAGTGTGTCGGATCATGTTTGGGTCCTGTTGTTAATGGTTCGACCCAAATTGACTTATTAAACCGTTTATAACCTATTTGTGTGTAGTGCATATCTAACCCAATCAATATTGTTAAAACACTTCTATATTTAATACAATATAAGAAAACTTATTTTTTTTTATAAGTTCTTGAAAAAAATATAATACTAAATCGTTGTGGACAATTTTTATAATTAAAAAACTAAGAATTTTTTGTTTTAATTTCTATTAAAAATATATATTTTTTTTTATTTTTTTATCTGAGGTGAAGATTGGCATGGCCCTCACCTAGGCAGACACTTGAGGAGGGTCGGCCGACACCCTTACTGGCTTTGCAGGAGAAAAAAACAGTAAAAGAAAGGAAAAAAAGGAAAAAAGAAAGTAAAAGAAAATGTAAAGACCTCTTAAATAGTATATCATGCATATCCCCATCCAAATCCACACTTCAGAGGATGATAAACTCATTCAAGTCATCATTCTCATAGATACTGGTGTAGTTGCATCCCTCATGGATGTAAAAGTACTCCTAGAGAAATTATAGATGTCTTATACACAGTATTTTCATTCTACTTTTGGTGATACTTTTACCGCAAAATTCGGCAACAAAATCTTTATAGGATGTTCCATATCCACTAAAATCCTTGGTTGTAATTGATAGGAATCGTGCCTCAATTCTAGAAAAATAACTCAAGCAAACAACACGCACTAGCAGAATATAATGATAAAAAAACAGAATCAGAAGAATACACCAGAGAATTTGTTATCGAAGTTCACCCAAACCTGGGCTACATCTTCGCGCAAAGGCACTTTGTTAATCCACTAGTTTTCGAGAAAAGTAGGAATACAACTGACGATCTTCTCACAAGATCGAAGCAAAAAGAAAATGAGAATACTCAAGAGTGCCGTCACGGCCTCTCTCTTTCTTTTTCTCTCTATTCGCTATTTCGCGCGTTCTATCTGCTCGTGCGCTTTCTATCTGCTCTTCTATTTACTTTCATCTTCTGACGACTATATATAAGGTGTATCTTTTAACCTAGAAGAAAAAGAAAAGATAAAAGATAAAAAAGAAAGCTTAATGATATCTTTTGATATATTTTGGTTTCACACCAACAATCTCCCACTTGAAGACAAATATATTTGATGCACCAAGCAAATTTACATCCATCCTTTTCAAAAACTAGCAGCTAAAACTTGTGCATCTACGATACTCCTCATCAATTAACATGAAGTAATACAAATAGTAGTAGTACAGAAAGTATGCTTCTCTCTGTCTACTACCTTGGTAAACATGTCAGCTAGATTCTTTGAGCCATTAATCTTTTGTAGCTTTAACTCGTTATCTTTCAATGTTGACCTGATGAAGTGATAACGTTTCTTGATATATCTAGCTCTTGAGTGATAAGTTGCATTCTTTGCTAAGTACACTACATTTTGACTATCACTCCACAGTGTGCTCGCTAACTACTTTCGATGTAGCTCATCCAGATAATCTTGTAACCACATGATTTCCTTAGAAGCTTGTATTATTCTGCTTCTGTCATCGATAGAGCCACTATTTTCTGTAGTTGGGATACTCAACTCACTGTTATACCTACAACTGTAAAGACATATCCAGTAGTACTCTTATCACTATTTCAATCACCCAAGTGATTTGCATCCACATAACCCTACAATTCTAGAGATGTACCTCCATAACAAATAGAGTAATTTGATGTACCTACTAGATATCTCAATATCCATTTTACCGCATTCCAATGCTCTTTGCCTGGATTCTGTAAATATCGACTCACAACTCCCACTGCATGTGCAATGTCTAGTCTCGTGCTTACCATAGCATACATCAAACTTTCAACTACTGACGCATACGGCACTACCGCCATCTCATTTTTCAAAGCTTGAGTACTCGGACACATATCCTTGGAAAGTTTACAGTGACCCACTAAAGGAGTCGCAACCGGTTTTGCCTCGTTCATGTTGAATCTTTTCAACACCTTGTTCACATAGTCTTCTTGCGACAACCATAATTTCTTATTTTTCCTGTCCCTAATGATTTTCATGCCTAAAATTTTCTTGGTCTCTCCCAAGTCTTTCATAGCAAACTGCGCTGCTAACATCTTCTTTATTTCTACAATTCTCTTCATATTAGAACAAGCCACTAGCATGTCATCAACATATAAAGAGAGATATACAATATCTCCATCGCTATACTTTCGAAAATAAACACAATGATCAGCCTCATAGTGTGCAAATCCTTTTTCTTCCATAAAACTATCAAATTTTAAATACCATTGTCGCGGAACTTGCTTCAAGCCATACAAGCTTTTTTTCAAGAGACATACGATGTGTCCTTTACCTTTGACTTCAAGACCTCTAGGTTACACCATGTCTAATTATTCATCTAGGTCACCATGCAAAAAAGCCGTTTTTACATTTAACTACTCAAGATGAAAATCCTTCACTGCAACTATACTCAACAACACTCTGATTGATGTCATCTTCACTATTGGTGAAAGTATCTCAAAGTAGTCGATCCCTTCTTTTTTAGAAAAGCCATTTACTCTAAGTCTCGCCTTGTATCTGATACTACCATCAGCTTCATTTTTTATCTTGTACACCCATTTGTTTAACAAAGCTTTTTTACCTGTGGGCAACTTGGTCAACTCTCAATTTTTATTCTGAATTAACGAGCTCATATCGTTTTTCATAGCACGCTCCCACTACATGTGAGATGTGTCTTTCTTTGCCTCATCATAAGTCACCGGCTCTCTCAAATTTGTATATAAAATATGGTTCAGAACAGTATTAGCTGAAGGATAAAAAATTACCTTTGGCTTTCTCACAGTGTAGATCTCCTCAAAATAGGTAATTCAGAGTTACTAGCTTGTTCCAGATCATCGCGTTCATCTTGAACTGCTTGCTCATTAGTAATATATTCATTTTGAACCTGCTCTTCAAGTGCACTTTGATCTGCTGGAATTATCTTCACAAGAATTATGTCCAGCTCAACATATTCTGGTTCTACTGTCGTTTCATATTCTGTCTGACAATCTTTGCACGTCTTTTCTTCATTGAACACCACGTTCCGACTGCGAATGACTTTATTATTCTCATAATCTCAAAGCCTATATCCATATTCACCGTCGTCATATCCAATAAAGGCGCATATTTGGGACTTAGCATCAAGCTTTTTTATGTCGTCTCTGTCAATCAAAGCATATGAAATACAACTAAAAACTTTGAGACATAAATGATTGACCTTCTTACCTGACCACTGCTCTTGCGGTATTCCTCCATCCAACGCACTAGATGGATTCATGTTAATCAAATATATAGCTGTATCAACTGTAGCAGCCCATAAGTATAACGGGAGACCCGCATGTAGTGTCATGCATCTTGCACGCTCCAAAATAGTCTTGTTCATCCTCTCGGCCACACTATTCTCTTTAGGAGTTCTAGAAACAGTCTTTAACTCATATATGTCTTCTCGGCTTAAATATTCTGCAAATTCATTGCTCATGTATTCACCACTATCATCAGATTTTAGAGCTTTAATATGATAACGTGTTTCTTTTTCTTCCATGATTTTCTAAATTTTGAAAACACCGAATACTTCTGATTTTTCTCTAAGAGCACATACCCAAGTCTTTCTTGTTGCATCATCAATGAAAGTGACAAAATATCTCTTACCACCATAAGAGAGTTCCTGAGCCAATCCCCACACATTAGTGTGAACCAACTCTAATTTTTGTCTTTTATTTTGTCGCTCATTCAATTGAAAACTAACTACTTTTTATTTTCTATAAATGCAACTTTCACATAAATCTAACTCAACTTTCTTCCAACATGGGAGCAACTTTCTTAAATTTAACTATTTGACACATTTTTCACTAAGATGTCATAAACGATAATGCCAAAGAGTAGATAAATTACTTGTAGCCACTGTAGTTGTAACCATATCATTGATATTATCTCCCTAGATAAGGTAAAGTGTACATGTACGCTTTCCCTTTGCTACTACTCTTGCTCTTGAGATTATCTTCCACTCTCCGCCTCCAAAAGTTGTCATCATACCTTCTTAGTCAAGTTTACTAGTTGAAATCAAATTTTTCTTCAACTCGGGAATATGTCTGGTTTCACGCAAAATTAGACGTCTGCCACCCGAGATGTTCAAAACTACAATTCCTTTTCCTGCAATAGGACTCATTTGGCTATTTCCCACAATCACTTGCCCAAAGTCTCCACTGGCATAATCAACAAATATATTTCTTTGCGAGGTACAATGAAAAGAAGCATCAAAATCAAGAAACCACTTATCTGTTGTCAAGTCAAACCCTGCAGATAAACACAAGTTTTCTAGCAAAGGTTCATCACTTACCACATTAGCTCATTGATTCTCATCTTGCAGCTTCTTTTTGTAGGCTTCACATTGAAATCTACGATGTCCCGTCTGGTGACAAAACCAACACTCATCTTTTGTAACCTCCCTCTTCCCCCTGGATTGTGACCTACCAAGTCCGTTGAATTTTACTCTGATTTTACTTCTTCCACGATTCTTTACTGCTAGTGTCGTTGAAGATGCAGACACTGAAAACTTATCTCTACCTGAGACTTTTCTTCGCGTCTCTTCATCCATGATACTACTAACAGTATCATCCAGAGTCAAATCATCTTTCATGGTGCTTGAAATTCCCTGCACCGCAGTGTTGTAGCTTTCCGAAAGAGAACATAGAAATAATAAAGCTTGTAACTTCATATCTAGATTTATGCATGCGGATTCTAACTGACTTGTAACCTGCGTGAATTGTTAATATGCTCTGCAACAGAACCTCTGTCGGATAATTTCATATTAACCAACTTCTTTAGCAAAAATATCTAATTCGATGTGGATGGCTTCTCATAAATATTCGTTAGAATATCCATGGCTTCTTTTGCAGTCTTTGCTTTCGCAATGTGGTATCTTGTCTTTTTTGTCAAGCCTAGATGAATCGCACCTAACGCCTTTCGATCAAGAATTTTCCATCATGATTCTGCTATCGGATCTACTTCCGCAAGTCCAGGTTTCCAACCCTCAAGTGGTGCATAGAGATCTTTCTGATAAAGATAGTCCTCTATTTGAAGTTTTCACCTCCGAAATCATGCCCATCGAACTTATCGATTCTAATTTTATCTTTTGTCATATTATTTACTTTCAATCGAACGTCACCGAAAAATCCTCGATGTTCTCGATTAGCCAACCTAGGCTCTGATACCAGTTGATAGGAATCGTGCCCCAATTCCATAAAAATAGCTCAAGCAAACAATACCCACTGGTAAAATATAACGATAAAATAACAGAATTAGGAGAACACACAAGAGAATTTGTTATCGAAGTTCACCCAAACCTGGGCTACGTCTCCGCGCAGAAGCACTCTGCGAATCCACTAGTCTTTGAGAAAAGTAGGAATATAACTGACGATCTTCTCACAAGATCGAAGCAAAAAGAAAACGAGAACACTCAAGAATGCCGTCACGGCCTCTCTTTCTTTCTTTTTCTCTCTATTCGCTACTTCACGCATTCTATCTGCTCTTGCGCTTTCTATCTGCTCTTCTATGTACTCTCATCTTCTGACGGCTGCAACCTATATATCCCTAATATATAATGTGTGTCTTTTAACCTAGAAGAAAAAAAAAAGACAAAAGACAAAAAAGAAATCTTAATTATATCTTTTGATATATTTTGGCTTCACGTCAACAGTAATTCCCCAGATAAAGACATTATCATTATGTGGGATATTCTTGCCCAGCTTTCTCAGCTAAGGATCAAACCCACTGATTTACAGTTTGGTGACCAGTTTCGTGAGTATGTGGATATCCAGAGACTTTTCATAATTCGACCAGAAATCCTTGATCCAATCATTTTAAATAGGTTTTGGACTTGTCATTATTGTCGTTTTCTTCTTTCTTTTTCAGGTTTCGCTTACGTCTTTCACGCAAAAAACACCAAAAGATTCTTCTTTCTTCTTTCAATTTCCTATGTTGATGTTATTGCCTCAGACATGCCGCTTTCTTGTTGCCCCCATCAGCGGTTTCCAGCAACTTCGGTCCCTCCAGCAATTACACCAGTCCACCGGTGTTTACGAGATCCAAGCTTCACCGCCTGCTTCATTGCATTGTCTTTGCCATGTGATTATCTATGCTATGCCACCCGTGTCATTTAGTGATCACATGTTAGGTGTTGATATAGTTAAATCGTATGCCGGGTTATGATAGCTCATGTTAGTTGTTATTAGGATCAGGTCACATAGATAGAATTCCTCACGTCGTGTTGAATTAGTTGCATTTAGATCTAAGTTTACATTACGTGCATTGCGTATGGTTGCGTAGATTGGGAAAAAAAAAAGTAGAAAAAACCGAAAATGTTAACTGATTGATTCAATGGGTTTGAACTCTTATTTTTCCCTTGGCCATTTCACCCCTGGGAGTGTCTATTTACACCCGGATCCCCAATACCCTCTGCAGTATCCTCCTGGACCTCCGTAGGAGAAATAATAACCCCATGGATCCGGCTTAAGCTTCAGATCCAGCAGACCATAACAACTGGGTGGCGCGTCCACCTCCACGGGCATGGCTTCACGAGGAGGAAAACTCTCTCCCCGTGCATTCATCCACCGGACATCTCTGAAATAAGCTGCTTTCCGATAATCCGCATCCGGCAATACCCCATTGCCCATGGGCGGGCAATACCCTTCCGGGCTTTCTTGAGAGATCCCTCCCCACGCCGCGGTGAACGTGCCGTCCTGCAAGTTCACGAACAGTTCCTTCGGCCAATACCCCACGTTCCGATCATGAATGCGGAGCCACCAGCTCCCGGTGTATAAGTCCTGTGATGACATCGACAACAACGGAAGCAACCATAAGCACACACGTCCAGTTCTCATTTATTGAGATAAGTCGAGTCTCCTGATCGTAAGAGATAAGTCACCTGGGAGACTTCAACTTTGAGTTCATATATGGGTCCACCATGTGTAGAAACTGGTTTAACTGGATAATTGGGAGTTATTATTCTATCCACTTGTACAAAACCTTGGCAGAATGTGTTGTAGCAACCATCCCGCCAACTATTTCCCTGTTACCAATAATGCTCTTGTTTTTAAGGTAAATCAAGATATCTTGATTAACTATATAAGTGCAACAACAACAAAAAAACGCCAGAAATTTGATCCGCGAATTTATTGATGTTTGTAAAAAGTGCGAAGAAATACCGTCCAATATGTAAACAGTCGAGGAAGATGATCGCCGCCCACAACCGGATGGACCTAATACAACAATATATAAATTTAATTAAAAATACTTTTAAAAAAATGTTGAAATCCTCCTTCATATTAGATTTACGAGCAACAAAACATACTTACCTGCCAGCCGGCAATAATCATGCTGAATCGATCAAGAGGTCCAGTCGAAATCCATACACTATGTGCACTATACTGATCTTGAGCTACGGTTAAATTGTAGACGGAGATATATGCGCTAGCACCATACTTTCTTATATCAGGACGATCGTGTCGCATGTTTGCTCGCTGAAAAATACCCATGTTAGGTCAATCACATATGTCTTTGTGTGTGTGTGTGTGTGTGTGTGTCTTTGTGTGTGTGTGTGTGTGTGTGTGTGTGTGTGTGTGTGTGTGTGTGTGTGAGAGAGAGAGAGAGAGAGAGAGAGAGAGAGTGTGTGTGTGTACGTGTATCCCGTAAGATTCCGAAGGAATATCTTCATTTCCGACCATCTTAGCATAAGGCATCTTTGGAAGGGACCTTGTCCTTATCAAATCTTCTTTTTTGGTTCGTTGGATGGGAACTGTTCCAATGGGACAAGGTTTTCTTGATCGAAATTGCACATACTCCGTCCTAGAGGAAGTTTTGAAGGACCCAAGAGGAAAATTGGGTTTTCTCTGTTAAACCAAAATATATTAGGAGTGTCCGTAATTAGCACATAACTAAAAGTTTCATTTATGTACATCATTTAACAATCAATTCTGCAAGTAAATTACGAACGAATGTCAAAAAAATATTTACTTGAACTTTATGATTCTTAAGTAAAGGATGACCCAGCGCCGGTTGTTTGTCGATATCGACACAATCAATAGTGTCTCCTTCCTCAGTCTCCATGCCCCCCCCCAAAAAAAACAGGCTAAACATTATTACCGGGATATGGATTAGAAAGATGAAACGTTGTACCCGGTCTCTATCACATTACCAGGAATGTCGCGACCGGCGGCTTGTTTAGAAGCTTGAGTTGCTCTTCCAATTTGATGTCATCATCTTCGAATGTATTTGTACCTCTACACCTGTAAATCGAAAACAAAACCAACACCAACACTACCTGTTTCAAAGCCATGGTGGTTCCAGAAAGTTGCTGCAACTTGTGAGGACTAGAGTGTTATATACAGAGCTTAGATCCCGGATGGAGCTGGTTCAAACTCAGCTATTATTATTTTTCATTTTGGGCCAGCTGTAATCATGACATTTAGGGAAGGATAAGATATTGCAGGATTACTTTATCCATTTTAAGTTTAGATTCCAGATAGAGCAGGTTCAAACTTAGCAAGTAACTTTCTTTTCTTTTCTTTTTCATTTTGGGCAGGCTATAGTCATGACATTTAGGGAAATAAAAACTTTTGGTGATTCATAGCTTACATCCCAGATGGAGCAAGTTCAAACTCGGCAAGTAACTTTTCCATTTTCGGCCTATTTTAATGGTGTTATTTATGGTGTGTTTATTTCACAGAAAATAAATAATCTACAAACTATTTTCTAAAAGTAATTTCTTATATCACTTGAAATAATTAATCAATAGAAAGTATTTCATTATCGACAATAATTTATGTCTAAATATTTTCATGAACGACGTAAATATTTTTTTTTTCGTTTCACCAATTTTTGTAGGTGATACAAAAAAATAATTTTTTTAAAAAATATATTTTTAAAATTATTCATTCTTTTTTTGTATAACAAACAAAACCTTATGGAAGGAGGGATAAGGTGAACGAAAAGATACGTGGTAAATGTTTCAAAAAGAAATTAAGATCAAACAGCGCTCCAAGTGGTGGACCAAAGGTGACCTTTGGCCCTCTTCAGCTGTCTAGCTATTTGCTTTCATGCTCAGTGGTTAGCGGGGTCGGGGTTGTCCTATTGCAATTAACACTCCAGCAAGTTCGCAGTAATGCTCATGAAAGGATTCGAATTGGACACCCAAACCGTGAGAGATATCCAATTTTCTTTCTTATCATTCCGTTCTCAATCTTCCACCATCAACAAAAATAATCAGTGTTACCCACTTGCTCCTACATGTAGTAGAACTTATGCTCAGTGAACGTTGCCCCTAGTAAGTGTGACATCCCATAGTCCTATATCAATTGACAGTGGGCCCCTTTAAGTGATTCATGAGTCGATACCCAACCTCAAATTGTCACTACATTGTGCAGTTATTGAGCGTGCTCTTATTGGGGGATTTGGCTCACGTGGAACGAACGGCTCGTCACAGATGATTTAAGAGCAAGAACTCCTTTAGCAGATGCTTGGTTCGTGCATGGACTAGGCCTCCATACAACGAGTGCGGAGATTGATTGCCAGGCGAGTGGGTTCGAACATGGTGTGCTCCTAGCCTGCTTCCTTAGATGGCAGAGGGGACAGAATTGGAGCGAACCACAGGCCTAATAAGGGGGAATGTCGCTGGGCGGTACAATCCGACACTGACATTGCGAATAGATCCTCGCACCGAATCGGCAATGCATTTAACGTATGCAGTTTTAGCTAATGTATGAATCTATCCCGAGAATGGTCTTTGCTAACAATAACAGCAAACAAGGACGAAGAAGAAAGGCATTAAAGAGTCATGCGTTATGACCGTTTTAGGTAAAAGTCGAGAGCAGGAATAAAGCTCGCCGTTAAATAAGGCATGGTTGCTATTTTTTCCACTTGTTTTCCACTTGTCTTCGAAATTCTGCAATGATGGTTCCTTCCTAAATCGACTGGAATTTTGTACAAAGTTTGGAAGAAATTGGAAATCATTTTTTTTTCTCAACCTGATACATAATTCTATATAAATGAGCATTAGCCTTGCTCCTATGATATTAGAACCTTTTGGAATATCATTTTTTTTCCTAATTATGTCTTTTAAAGTCGCTCTGTTTGATCGAAGTCTAAATTTTTTTTATGTCATGTCTTACCCGATTAACATTCTAAGTCTTGGTTATTGAATTAGTGATAAGTGGTTTCAGGTTCCGCACATATTTTGCCTAGAATTTATAACATATCCATTGAAACAAATTCCTTGTTCTTTGGAATCTGGAACCTACCCAGCATACCCTAGAACTTGGAATATACCCTATCACGGGTTTCAAGGTCGGTTCCAAGGCCTACCATGTTCCACATGTATACCTAACGAACAATTACAATAAATCATCACTCTTAATGACCACCACTTGCTCCTATAATCTACTGACCACAACTTATATATAGACACACAAATAAATATAAATCATAAATAAAATAAAAGTCTCGGTCATAAATATTGCTGCAAATAGAAGCTTAGACTCGTGGTTCCATATTATACATTCATCATCGGACGTTATGGAATACCGTAGTATCACATGAAGACATATAATATATATATATATATATATATATATATATATATATATATATATATATATATATATATATATATATATATATAGTTCCAAGTTTCACCTACTTTTTTTTTTGGGTTGGACAAGTTTCCCCTACTTGAAACATACCAATTGAAACTCGTTACCTACCAGTTTAGAGGTATTGCTTAAAGGCGGGCCAACTACCCTTGATTAGGCATGGGCTCCTCCAAGCCCAAATCTCATGCAGCATTGGACTTTATTTTAAGTTCTTTTAAACCTAAGTAATTCCGGGAGTTGCCACTTACCATATCGGGTCAACTAGAAACTAATTGAGATAAGGGTGTGTCATCTCGATTCTTAAGTGACCATAGATTCTATGATCGGGTCTTGATTATGCTAATGTTAGTATTAATGCCCTTTCAGTACTTCTATTTAGTTGGTTGTTAATCTTAGTGATCGTGCGCTCTTGGTTACAAATTAATGCTCAAGGTATCACCAATACTAAGTGATCATGCAAATATTTTCATGAGTTCATTTTCATCTATAATCTAAACTAGTCCTAATCTAATCTAGAATAGTAATTAAGTAAATACCCAAGCTATTGAAACTAGCTTTCTAAGTACGAATGAGGAGAAACCTGATACGACGTTGAGCAAAAGAAAACACGCGCCTCGTTGTAAGCCTCGAGACATGAATATACCCGAAAGGTTGAATCCCCAATTAAGGTGACTCTAAATCTATTAATCATAATGGAAAAGCTAGTCTAACAATTTCTTAGGTGATTTTAAGTCTTTTTTTTCTATTTAGAACTTAAACTTGTTAAAACCTAAGGTTATTACAAACTAGTCTATCTAAACTAATATAACTAAACTAGTACAGCCTTGGAACATCATGGATCGTCATGGACTCTAGACTCGTGGCCGCCGCCTCGACATCGGTTTCATTCAACATTCAAGCCATTCGACATACATTTGATTAAACCCATAACCATCTAAATCAACTAAGGATTCATTGATTAAGGTTTTACCACAACTAGACTAATGAATTGTTCTTGTTACCCTGCTAAAGTAGCCACAAAGAACATGCATCGGGTCCTGATATTCACCTCATCATTCGCATGCATAGCTAACTAAGTCTATTAAAATTATTCGGTAGACAAAGCTATAAATGATCCGATAGTCATTATGTTACTTGGGAAACACACCACATAATGCTTGTGATATTCATGAAACAAAACACAAAGTCCCTTGAAATTTATTCCTGACGAAATCAAATTAGAGGCGTGGAATCAAATTGGTATTGGATGATGACTTAGTCTCCTAACGCTCCTTTCTTAAAGTAAAACTCAACGTCCCTCGCCTGAGGTCGGCAACCTCTGTCGGCCATCGACGAGCCCCGGTGATGGCAGGCAAAGAGAAAAAGGGATAAAGAAAATAAAGCAAAGGCAACACAAAAAAAAATGTATAAATTAAAAGTTCGAAAAAAACATTAAGATATTATTAAAAAAATACACATCAGTGCTAACAATGCCGCGCAAACGATCGATATACATATCAATGATTTCCGATCAAAATTAATCAGATGTGCTAAATTGGCAAAACTTGAAAAGGTTAGGTCTCAATTGGTACATTTAAAAGTTTAAGACTTAATTGGCAAAAGTGCAACAGGTTAAGAATTTTTTGGAAAATTTTTCCTTGCTTTGGGAAAGATGAATGATACAAAAAGATCTTTTCTTAAAAATTACTACTTATATTATATCACTTGCAAAGATGAATTAACAAAAAGTAATTTCTGTCATCTATGAAAATATTTAAATGTTATCATAATTGACTAATTATTTCAAGCGATACAAGTGATTATTTTTAGAAAAAAAATTCAAAGAATTTCTTTCCAGAAAACAAATGGAGCCCACTGCGGGCCTAAATTTATGTTTCGGGGTTAGTTCGGTTCCTACTTCTTTTTATGCAATGAATAAGTAACTTTTAATTTCGACCAAAAAAAGAAAGAATCAGTAACTTTTAACCTAAATTTAAATGTCAATAGCTGCTAATTTTTTAAGAAGAGTTGACATAGGCCATAGGGTTTCCTTAAAGGTAAATGACACTTAAATTCAAACTGTGCAAATGCAAACGCAATGAGTTTCTCTTTGTCGCCAAAATAGATTCCGAGGGATCCAATCCCAATTTTGAAACTGTACTAAAAATGCCTAAGTAATCTAAAATGCAAGAACGCGACACGCGATAAGAGAAATATTTTGGAAGGAAACAAATTCCAAGTTTCTTTCCTGAGAATGTAAAAATAAATTATGAATTAAAATTTAAGTGTCAACACTATTAAATTTGGGTATGTGGAGATTAAATTTTTATTTTGTTCTTTCCGAAAGGACTGACGTGGCAAATTTGAACACAAAATTTGAAATCAATCATGTTTGTTGTGGGTTTTTAAGTTGATAAGATAAAGTGAAGGGAAAGATATTGTCATGCTGTTTCTAAAGTCTTTGGGAAATGGGATTAGTATCCATGTCTTTATTAGGAGACGACTTTGATCCGAGGAAACTCAAAACATTTTTTTTTAACTTTTTTTTTTGTCGATTGGGGTATATCGATCTCTAATCAATCCAAGAAATGTTAAAAGTTTCAAAAGAAAGATCAAATTGCTTCCCAAGCGGTGGACCAAAGCTGAGCTTTGGCCCTCACCAGCTGCCCCGCTATTTGCTTTCATGCTCGGTGGTTAAGGTTCGGGGGTCTTCCTTTTGTATTTTAACACTCAAATAAATTCGAACATATGGTCATGAAAAAATTTCGAATTTAATCAACCCAAAATGAGAGAGATGTCCATTTTTTTTTTTTCTATTTTTCATTCCATTCACAATCATTACATCAACAAATTTATGCTAATCGAACAATACCACTAGCAGTTGTTGTCACATCACAGAATTCCACATCGATCGAGAAGAGATTGTATTGAGTGATTCATGAGCTAATACTCCCTCCCAAATGTTCACCACCTTATGTGGTCATTCAAAGTATTCATGCTGATGAACCCACTCGTTTCAAATGGGATCAGAGTAAGAATCCCTCTAGCAGTTCTATTGTTCGTGGACGAACTAGACCAATAGCTAGTCCTATGAAGGCAAGAACCCGTATTTCAAATGTGTTCTTCGAGGCCCATGACCAATCACATTACGACAGTGAGTGATCTTCGGAACGAGAGGACTCGGTCAAGAGAGTTCTTCAAATGTGGGAGCTTGTCGCATCTCAAGTCTCACATCGGTTAGGAAAGGCCCTATTGAGTGATCAATAAGCCATCGCTAACCCTTAAATGATCTCCATCTTGTGTTGTTACTCAAAGTATTCCTTTTAGGAATTTCAGAATTGGGGGTTTTGAATAAAACGACATTTTCCATTTCTTTTCTTTTTTTGCCTGGCCCCCATGGATCAAGTCAGGTCTTATAATAATTGCAGCCTGAATCTCCAAGATTAAAAGGGACACAGAGAAACCAATCCGAGTTTGGTCATTACAGCATTTTGCAATTATGGCTGCCAATGGTTCAGTTCGGTTCGGTTTTCTTGAAAAATCGAACCGAACTAAACTGTTAAGGTGTAGGCTTGAATTGAACCAAACTCTCCATGAACTAATTCGGTTTGATTCGATTTTCGATTTTTATGTGTGAGCTGCGAGATAGTGCTCCCCCCACCCCCTTTCCTCCCCCCCCCCTGTCGCGACCCTCTCCCGCGAGGCGGAGCGAGGAGCGGAGGGCTAATGGGCCGCCCGATCGCTGGCTGGATCGGACGCGGGCCTCTCCCAAGGTCTATTACCCAAATCGCAACTGCTGGATGTACGTGGTCGACCTTCAGTGTGGTCTAGTGACATATGATGAGTGTACATGTCGAGGAGTCGCCACCAATCGTTTCGTGGAGTGTACGATCGGAAACCCTATCGAATAGTTGGGAGTGGTCTATTCGATTCTGCGGAAACCAGAGAAGTGGGTTCGGGGACTTAGTTACGCCAACTGTCAGAGTTGACGCCCTTTCGGTACCTAAGCTGAATGGTTTATCTGATCCTAAGATTTCATACAGATGAGTGGGGTACAGATCCTAAATCTAGGAGTTCATACAGATGGGAAATACTATCCTATCACTCACAACCAATAGAAATAAGTGCGCAAATCAAGGAATCAGTACATGCGGATAAAACACATGAAATCAGCATGGCATCCTTAATGAGGCCCTATTAGCCTAGAGAAATATCAATCAAGGCTTAGGAGTGATTTGGACATGATTCGCCCATGAGGGGCAGAATCGTAATTTTGAACAATTCGGGGAAAATTTACCCTTAAAAGGGTAAATCTGTCATTTTAGATGAATTGGGAAGTCAAAAGACAGTGGAAATGGGATTGGCCATCAATCCAATCCATTTCTTATTTTTCGGGAATTTCCAGGATCTTTCTGGAATTTTCAAGTGATTTTACTCTTTGAGGGGTAAAGTCGACATTTTGGACAAAGATGAGAACTGAAAATCTCAAATATTAGAGTTGGTCGTCCACCTGACCCAAACCCTAACTTCAAGCAATTTTCAGAACTTGATTGAGACAAGAAAGACGATTTTCCCATTAAATGGCAAAATCGTCATTTTGAGAAAAGAGGTGGGACTCGAAAACCCAAGCCTAAGAATTGGTCGCCTACCCGACCCTAATTCTTACTTTGGCATTATCGGCCTTATCTCCCATACACAGTAGAGGCGACTTACCCCTAAAAGGTAATGTCGTCGGGTCTTGGAAGAACGGATAAGAAACCCCAAAAATAGGGTTGACCAGTTGTCTGTGGTCAACCCTCGATTTTTGGGGATTTCTAGAATGTCTAGGATTTTTCCACAATTTTTCCACATTTTTTTGGAATTTTCTGGCATTTTCTAGCATTTTTTTGGATTTTCTGAAAATTTTCCGATTTTTTTTAAATCATTTTCTGGTTTTTTTATTTAAAAAAATGTTATCCGGACCGGGTCGACCCGACCCACTCGGGTCAGAACCCGGCCCATACCCGGACCCGCGAAACCGAAGCTTTGAAACGGCGCCGTATCGCCCTTTTTTGTTTTTTCGCTCAATTGGTTTTAATCCAACGGCCTTCAATGAATCGCGTGGCTGATCTGTGCCCATTGGATCTGATTACTAAAACCTACGGTTCAGATTAGGCGAAGACTCGATCAGGACCGTTTGATCCGATTACTTAAATCTACGGCCACGATTAGGTCCTGAGACTCAATCTAGACCGTCTATTCTATCACCCTAAACGACGTCGCCTTCTCATTAATCCATACGACACCGTTTCCACTCTTCGTTTATTTTCTGATTTTAAAAATCATTTTCAGATATTTCTATTTATTAATCGGACGACCACTAGAATTTAAGTTCGATTTATCTCAACCGTCCGATCCGTTAATTCGAATAATAGCCCCTAACAGTCGCGCTGACTCGACACCACGTGGACCAATCACGCATCGCCACCTAGGCCTTTGACCTGTTGACCACACCACATCAGCTTCGTCTTCAACCTTTCGACCCCGGCAAAATGGACGGCTGAGGAACTCCGATGACGATCTGACGGTGGATTATCGACGTACCGGAACGAGACCGGCGGCAATCGACTCGAAATCGCTTCTATTCTAACATATCTCAAGATTACGCGAATCCATTCACGGAATCAAGCACGATCGAACATGAACCAGTACGTACACATACACTCAAATCGCTCGATTCATAGCGTAATGAACCAATTCACTAACAGGGAGGCATCATTCAATGTTCAGGAGACTTACCTCGAGCTCCGATCGAGCTCGCTCGGCCCAGATTTGGCTGGGGAAAGATGAACAGTGGCTCGACAATGGAGGTTGGATTGGAAGACTCGATTGGGCATGTTAAGACAAAACCGATGCAAACAAGATACACGATGATGGTCAGTGATGTTCAGGGAATGAAACGCCCACACTAATTGCATGAATGATCAAGAAACGCATGAATCGCCATGAAAACTTGAAGAAACACTCGAGACTGCAACTCACCTGTTCTCGCGGATTCCTTGTGCGCGGCCGACTGCGATGGCTTCCTGGCGCTATGGTCAAGCTTCAGAAAGCCTTCTTTGGCTGTGGTTCAGCCGGAAACAGCCCAACCGATGCCCTGCAATTCGAGCTCAAATTCTCGACGACAGGGGTCGGAGAACGAGCTCTCTCTCGCGTTCTCTCTCTCTCTCGCGATTCTGTACTCCTTTCTCTAACTGAACTCCCTCCCCCTTTCAACAGAAAGCGATCATGAGCTTATATAGCTCGTTCGATTTTTGGCGCCGAACGGGAGACTGTGTACCGGCCTCAATTGCACGTGTGATCACGTGCAATTAGGTCGAAACGGCGTCGGAGAGGATGGGCATTCTGTCCAGTACCGTTTGGTCATCCGGCGAGCTCTATTTCAAGCGAATTTGGCATGAATTTGGACAAGTTTCATCTGAGTTTTGTCGCCGTTGACTTTTGCAGGTGCAGCAGCCTTGACCAACCGATTATTCTCCGTTCTGGCGACCATTGCTCGTGTTTTTGGTTCGAATCGATGGGCAATGATTCGAGGAACAAAACCCCTCTTCAAACTCTTCCGATCATGGTCGTTTTCTCCCTCAATTTAGCCATTGAAATTGACCCTGACACTGTTCATTCGTACGGTTCTCTGAGGAAGAAGAAGACATTGTTCTGGACCGGTTTGACCGGTTCAACCGGCGGTCAGACCGGTCCGAGCCGGCCCCAACTTGCAATTTTTCAAATTAAATCCAAATTAACAGGAAATTTTTGCAATTGAACCTCATAATCGAATCTAGGGCACGAATTCTATCTAGAAATGTGGTTTTGCCCAAAAATTTTCATCAATTTCTATAAAACCCCCAAATTCCCATTTAATTTGAAATTGGGGATTGTGTAATTGAGGGTGTAAATGATCAAATTGGGTCAAACCACCTATGCTAATCGATTTAAAATGGTGAAATCCATTGGGTAGCATGTTTAATTTGCAATGATAGCCCTTGAATTGAAAGTAATTTCAATTATGCTTAATTTCAAGGACTAAAATGCAATTTTAGTATATAATTTTGTCAAATCCGTGCAATTGAGCAAATTGCGCAAACAATTGGGCTAAATTGAAATAGGGGATAGTTAGATTGAATGTCAAGATCTTAAAAAAATGCCAAAATTGCAAATTAGAAGACTCAATTGTTATTTTTTCTTCAAATTCAATAGTACGGGTTACAAAGGAACACCTAAAATTGAATCTGATTTTGGATTTTTTGTGAGGTAAAAAATACAAGGGATTAAAAAGAAAAATATTGGATATTTTTTCATATTTTTGTGACCTCAAATGCTATTTTTCTTGATTTTTTAAGTATTTTTCTATTTTCTAAAAAATATTAAAAAATATGAAAAATATGAAAAATTATTTTTTGGTTAAGAATGGTTCCTTGGGCTTGGCCAAGGCCACCAAAGTTGTTTTTGTAATTTTTTGACTTTTTATGAATTTTTTGTGATTTTTCAAAAAATAAAAAGGCTGGGTCAAAAATCAGGTGTCAACAGCTGCCCCTCTTTGAGAGGAATCTCGTGAGAGGTTTCTCTCAAAGACAGGTGACGCCTGAGTCTAGACAGACTCGACTGGGGAAAAGAAAAACGAATCTTGACACTCAATCTTTCTTGTCCTGCTGGTGAACGTTCTGTTCTTCACTCTTTAGCTGAAGTGAGAAAGAAAGTAGAGAGACCCACCTGCCATTTACCTGTTGATCACCTGCCTGATGCTCGTGCGGCATGCGCGGTGTATAGCGGGTTCAAGTGAATACCTAGGGACTCGTCTTTTGAGTATCCTAGGGCAATTAAACTCTAGCCTGTATGGTAGGCCGTACCAACATGGGATTCCTATACTTGACAGGAACCTGTGAATGACGCACCCAGTCTATTAGGGATTGTCGGGGTTTTGATCCATATGGTGGATTAGACCATGAATAGGACTCCTTTCTGCTAGGAACATATGGATGACGCACCCAGTCTCTTAGGGATTGTCGGGGTTTTGATCCGTATGGTGGATTAGACCATGAATAGGACTCCTTTCTGCTAGGAACCTATGGATGACGCACCCAGTCTCTTAGGGATTGTCAGGGTTTTGATCCGTATGGTGGATCAGACCATGAATAGGACTCCTCTCTGCTAGAAACCTATGGATGACGCACCCAGTCTCTTAGGGATTGTCGGACATTTTGATCCTATATTCTAAGGAATTAACTAGGATTCATACAAGTGAGGTGTGTCTAACCTTTAGGCTTTACCACATGAGTTATTCTGGGTTTAGGGGTTACCTAGAACCTCACAGAAAGCAGATTTTGACAATAGTTTTTTCGACACGCGAGGCGTTATTCTGGGATTTAGGGATTCCAAGTATCCTGCAGAAAACTTAGACCCGCAAAAACTTTGATAAGATTCTTCTGGGATCTAGGGATTACTTGAGATCTCGCAGAAAGACTATCTTGAATGTTGTCCTTTCGACATTGAAGGTGACATTCTGGGACCTGGGAGCTCTAGGCATCCTGCAGAAAGATCAGACCTGTAATATTGGAATCTCACATAGGGAGATAATTTCAAACATTGTCCTTTTGACATGGGAGGTGGCATTCTGGGATCTGGGGACTCCAGGTATCCAAGAGTGATACAAGCCGTTTTAGGAGCCGAAGTCATCAAGAGTCTTGCAGAAGCTCCAATCTGAAAATTTTCTTACCAAAGGCACATTAATGGTCTTTAAGTGATATCTGATGTCAAACAGACAGCACTTTATGACTTATATCATAGTCAGAGAAAATTTCAATAAATGCATTACGATGTTGGAGGTTATCCAAAACATCTTGCACTATACGGAAGTGATCAAAAATTCCTTGTGGGGGAAGTTTGAAACAAACAATCTGAAATTACCAAAAGAGTTTGGTTAAAATGTCCAACGGAGTATTCTTATCAAAGAGGACTTCTCACCGCTTTGAGATAATGGTCTTTTATCGAGAATGCACTCGAATTTCCTATTAAACCTGTGCCTAGGGTTCAGGATCATTCGCAGGGAATACACCTCGATCGATCAGGAAGACTTCCAAGGGACCGTAATGTTGGGCTTGGTCAACGGTTTTTCAAAGGGGACTTGCGTGCAAGTCAAGGCTTTCGAAGAGAAGTCTTCAATGTCTGCTCCAGGTTTACAAGTCAAGAAACCTGCAAAATGAGAAAGAAATAATCTTGCTCGAACTTCTTCGAGCTAAGCTTAGACATTAAACCCTATGTCAATCCAAGTGCCTTAATCAGAAAAGACTTTTCAGGGTTGTAACGTAGGTAGGATTGGGGACCAAAAAAGGCTTGTTTTTGGCTCAGAATATGCGAAGGGTCTAGCATTGGTGATCACTACAGGTTTGCCGCCGATCTTGTCCCTTCTCGTTCAAAGAGCGTCTTCAGTCTTTGAAGTGCATATTTGTCTTTAGAGAACATCTCTCTCATGTCAAGACGGCGTCAACATCTTGTTTACACTTTCATCATCTGAGTGTGACATGACTTGGGAGTATCCTTTGCTGTCCAGCTCCCTTGGGAATTTCTTTCATAATCAGATCTCACTAGTGACCTATACAAAGGTATCATGCCATCTTTTGGCATTTATAAGATCAAACACATGATTCACAAGTGTACAAGTATTTGGATGGGCATTTGGCCTTGCTTTTACCAGGCACTTTGCTTTTTCTTAATGCCTAGGATCGGATTTTTTTCTCTCTTTTTTTTTCTTTTTCTCATCTTTTGTCGAGATCCCACCTTTTCTTTTCTTTTGGGGATCAGAATTTTTAAATGAGTGTGCCAGATGTACAACTTGAATCTCAGCACTCAAACATTGATCTATGAATTTTTCACAAATCCTGTGTTTTGAACTCTTCCGCTTTTGAAGGGACGTTGCTTCCGTCTTGGAATATGCAATGATCACCAACGGGTTTGTGAAGTGAACGTATAGGCTCAATTGGGCAGTGCAAAGGGTAAAAGTGTATATGATAGAGAAACGAATGCTTTTCGTCATCCTAAAGCACTTGAATTACCATAGAAGTTAAAATGCCTAGCAACACACGAAGATTAATGCAAGTCTGAGCAAGAGAACTTCTAACCATTTACCTCCTGATACCGCTGGACGTATCTCCAGTTTTCCCCACTGTGGGGTGGTTCTTGACAGGGGTAAAGAATGAAATCGTCATTCAAAGGGTTATCAATGGTCACCTGTAGTGTTTATGATAGAGAAACGAATGCCTTCGTCGTCTCGATCCATGTAATCAATGCGAATAACCCCTACTTCCGTAGGTCAAGGTTTCGCTGTCCTTACCACTCCACTCATCTCTTAAGTGTGTATGGGACGTGTTTGGACCAGGCTTGCCTCTTGTCTGAGGAAACATCCTTTTAAACAGTTCTAAACAACTCTTGTTGGAAAAGTTCATTTTGCTTTCTCCAAAACTTACCCTCAAAGGGGATTTATGATGCACAACGTATATTTCGACCATGTTTAGATAACCTCCAAGTCTGAGCATGAATGCTAATGTCATAACTGTGGGAATTCTGCATCTTTATAATCATGATAATTGGATGCATGCTATTTTTCAAGGAGCTTTTAGGTTCTGGTGATGACGATTCTGACAGTCTCAAAAACCTAAAAGATTGGGAAAGGAATACTTACTTGCCTAGTGCGGCTTGAGATTCCTGGAAAATATAAAAGGAATGTGTCAGCGTATGCTCTCGAATTTTCAGAAAATTAGAACGATACACCTTACCCTTGACCATGCGTTCCACTGGGAATAGATAGACTCATGAAAATCTGACCACGGCGGCAGTAATTCCTCTCGATCATGCATTCCAATTTATTGTGACCTTGTTTCCTCGGGTCCTACAATATTGAACACATGCTAGTGTATGCGTGGATGCATGATGTGCTTATGCAATGACTATTATGAAGGGTATGCTCAATTCGGGATAAGTCGTATGACTGGAATCTGATTTTATTTCACGGGTAATATCTCTTCACAACATCTGAATTTACAGGGTGCCCCAGTTCTTCTCCTTTGGAGTTTACAAGAATCAATGCTCCTCCGATGAGAATTTTCTTGATAATGTAAGGGCCTTCGTAATTCGGAGTGAATTTTCCTCCTGGATGGGTAGTACTCGGCAAAACTTTTCTAATTACCAAGTCATTTATTTCGAAATTTCTGATCTTGACTTTTCGATTGAACGCCCTGGCTACCCTCTTCTGGTAAGTTTGTCCATGGCAAATGGCTTTGAGATGTTTCTCGTCTATTAAATTCAGCTGTTCATATCTGTGTTTGAAATATTTTGACTTGGAGAATCTACCCTCTGATAAGACTCTTAAAGAGGGAATCTTAACTTCCACGGGCAGAACTGCTTCCATTCCATACACCAGACTGTAGGGAGTTGCCCCTGTAGAAGTCCTGATCGACGTTCGGTAAGCCATTAAGGCGAAGGGTAGCCTTTCATGCCAATCCCTATAGTTTTCTGCTGTCTTAGCCAAGATTCTCTTGATATTCTTGTTGGCTGCTTCCACTGCCCCATTCATCTGTGGGCGGTAGGGAGACGAATTCAGATGTCGAATGCTAAAGTGATCCAGTAGGTCATCGACGATCTTGTTGTTTAGGTTGGACCCATTATCCGTGATGATCGCTTGAGGGGTACCATACCGGGATATGATATCTCTTTTGATGAATCTTGCCACATTTCTTGCAGTGACATTCTTGTAAGAGCTGGCTTCTACCCATTTTGTGAAGTAATCAATCGCTACCAAGATGAAGCGATGACCATTTGAAGCCGCCGGATTAATAGGCCCTATCATGTCTATGCCCCACATAGAGAAAGGCCATACTTCAGACATTTGGTGTAGTTCGTTCGGGGGTGTATTAATCTTATCCCCGTATATTTGGCATTGGTGGCATGACCGGACGTGCTGACAGCAGTCTGATTCGATGGTCATCCAGTAATATCCAAGCCGCATGATCTTCCGGGCGAGGAGGTGGCCGTTCATGTGAGGCCCACACACACCTTCATGAATCTCTTTCATGAGAATATTTGCTTCTTTGGCATCTACACATCTCAGTAGAGTGGAATCGAACGATCTCTTATACAGAATTTGTCCATTGAGGAAGAACTTGCTGGCCATCTTGGTTATATATTTTCGGTCTCCTGATTGGCATCCTTCAGGGAATTCCCCTTTTGAGAGGTAATTCTTGATGTCATAGTACCATGGTTCTCCGTCAAATTCTTCTTCAATTAGCATACAATAAGTTGGCTTTTCAACAATGCCGATCCTCAGAGGCTCTACATCCAACCCTTCAGTTGTTTGTAACATCGAAGCTAGGGTGGCTAATGCGTCTGCAAACTGATTGTGAGACCTTGATAGGTACTCGAATGACACTTCTTCGAACTTAAGTATCAATTCTTCAAGGTATTCGTGATAAGGGATGAGCTTTGCATCTTTCGTCTTCCACTCCCCTTGTGTCTGTAGAATGATGAGCATGGAATCTCCAAAAACTTGCAACTTAGGTATCTTCATAGAAATGGCCAGCCGTAGGCCCAGAATGCATGCCTCATATTCCGAAATATTGTTGGTACAAGGAAAAGTTATCTTTGCCGCGACAGGGTGATGTTGACCATCTGGGGATATCAGTACTGCCCCAGTGCCTGCCCCTGATAGATTAACAGCACCATCGAAATACATGATCCACTTATCCTCTGCTAAGTTCAAAATTCGGCCTTCCGTGTTCGTTACTTCAGGGGACTCACCACTTGACGGGTTTTCTGCCAGCATGTCAGCTATAGCTCTCCCTTTTACCGACTTCTGTGGGGAACACTTGATGTCAAATTCAGACAAGATCACCTGCCACTTTGCTAATTTCCCAATTAGAGCGGGTTTCTCCAGGAGGTATTTGACAGGATCGTTCTCTGTTATGAGCTGGATATGGTGGTGTAGGGTATACTGTCTCAGTCTGCGAAGTACCCATACCGTTGCTACGCAGGCCCTTTCAACTGATATATATTTTGCTTCAGATGGCGTGAATTTCTTACTCAGGTAATAGATGGCCCTTTCTTTTCCATCCGTCGGGCTTGTTTGGGCAAGTAAGGCTCCCAAGGACTCTTGTCATATGGCCAGGTATAAGGTCAATGGGTGACCAGGAATTGGTGGCACAAGCACCGATGGTGTGATCAAATAGTTTTTGATCACTTGGAATGCCTTGCTGCACTCAGCATCCCATGTTATTTTCGCGCCTTTCTTAAGCAATTTGAAGATTGGCTTAGCCACATCAGACAGCTGATTGATGAACCTGGCAATATAGTTCAATCTCCCTAGAAGGCTTCTCACCTCTTTTACTGTGGATGGAGTTGATAAATCGTGGATGGCTTGAATTTTTTAGGGATCAATCTCAATGCCTCTGTTGCTGACTATGAATCCAAGGAGTTTCCCAGATCTTGTCCCAAACACACATTTGTTGGGGTTCAGCTTTAACTTGTATTTGCGCAGGCGCTCAAACAGCTTCCTTAATACCTGTATGTGATCCTGTTCTTTTTTGGATTTAGCGATCATGTCATCGACATATACGTCAATCTCTTTGTGAATCATGTCATGGAATAACGTGACCATAGCCTTCTGGTAGGTGGCCCCGGCGTTTTTCAATCCAAATGGAATGACTTTGTAGCAAAAATTTCCCCAGGGTGTGGTAAATGCAGTCTTGGGCTTGTCTTCTTGTTTCATGAAGATTTGGTTGTATCTCGAGAATCCATCCATGAACGAGAATAATTCGTAACCCGCCGTACTGTCCACTAATACATCAATGTAGGGAAGTGGAAAATCATCTTTTGGGCTTGCTCTATTCAGATCTCGGTAATCTAGGCAGATCCGAACTTTTCCGTCTTTCTTCATGACGGGGACTATATTTTGCAATCCAGTCCGAGTATGGGATAGCTTCAATGAAGCCTACCCTAAGAAGTTTCATGACTTCTTCCTTAATCTTGTCTTCTAACTCGGCTTTCATCCGTCTGCTGCCCTGTTTGACAGGTTTGATGCCGGGATTCGTGGGTAACGCATGTTCCACAATTTTAGGATCTAGTCCTGGCATATCCGCGTAAGACCATGCGAAGATGTCTTGGTATTCTTTTAGTAGCTTGATGAATTCGAGCCTTTCATCTCGGGATAGGTGTCCGCCGATCTTGACCTCTTTGACGTTCGCAGCGTCTCCCAAATTAATAACGACTGGTTCTTCTGAGGTAGGAGGCTTTGACTCTTCAAAGGTGTTCCAATCTCTTCGGATAGATGCATAATCCTCGTCTTCCTCTTCCTCGATGTTATAGGAGTGGTTAATGGAGGGATCTGAATTTTGTAACAACCTGGTATGCATGTTTGAGATGATATGCCTGAAATGTCATGAGTATGGTTAGTTTGTGCTCTATAAAAATGACATGCATGATCATGAAAAGTCTTTTTTGAAAAAGTTTTCGAAACAGGTATAGGTGCCAATGGACTAGTCCTCATGTCATTGGACATCCCGGCCCCATAGAAATCTTTTTTGAAAATTAGGAATCATATGGCAAATCAGGCCTCAAGCTTCTATATGGAAGACTATTATCATCATCGGGCTGATTTGTGGTTCCATATGTCCTTAACAAAAACATGCGTGGTTTTATTGAATGTGAAATGGGCCGCGTTACAAGATGTGCTATTTGGACCAACGGCCGGAGATCCAAAGGCATTTCCCTATGCGTACAATAAGGAAAGAAAATACAATGAAATGCAGAAAGTTCTAAACGCAGTATTTAAAGATGAAGGAAGAGTCTATTTACTCAGAAGAAGTGACTTCACTGTCCAACCACTCCATGATGACATTCACAGAGTCATCTTCAAGAAAAGGATTTGTCAGATCTGGTTCCATCGGCGAAGTGATATCCTCTTCAGATAGCCATTTGGAGTTCTGGTCGAAGTAGGTACTTAAGGGATTCTTGAACATCCGAAACCTGCCTTTCCAGGTTGGAGAACCGATGAATGAGTTATTCATGTTGCTTTCACCTCCCTGGCGTCCCAGGCTTTTGCCTCGGCCTCGGCCTGTTGCTTTCGGGACGGATTCATTCATGGGATACTTCTGGTACCCCAGGCCCATTCTATGTGGATTAGCCTTCAACTGTAGTGGGGTATTTATACCCTGATTATGTTTGCCTAGGCCTTTTCGGGATTGAACCCGTATGTCAGCAGCATCTTAGCTGGTAGAAGACTGGCTTCTGAGATGTATGGAGTTCTCATCTTCGACCCTACTGGGGTATGAACTGTTGCTACCAATTCTAGGGAATGATAGCTTGCTTCTGTTTTCTCTTCAGGCTCAATATAGGGAATGGCACTGTTCTGGTATGCCTGGAGGTCGACTTCCCCATGTACGGTAATCACCTTCCAATCTACAACGAAACGTAGTTTTTGGTGCAGGCTTGAAGGGACAGCTCCTGCTGTATGGATCCAAGGTCTTCCTAGTAGGAATCCAAATGCACTGGGCAGATCCATTACTTGAAAGTTTACAGAGAATTTTGTCGGGCCGATGAATACGTCAAGTTCGATCTCTCCCTCTACAGTCTTCCTCATGCCGTCGAATGCCCTTACAGCTGTCTTGGATGCCTTGATCATTTCTTCCTTGATTCCCAGCCTCCTTATGGTAGCCAAAGGGCAAATGTTAAAGGCTGATCCATTATCGATCAATACGTGTGCCACTCTTTTGCCGTTACATTGGGCGGAGATGTATAAAGCCTTATTGTGCCCTCTTCCTTCCATGGGGAAGTCCTCGTCAGAGAAGCTTAATTGGTCTTTTAAAAGAATTGCTCCTACAAAGTCCCCTAGTTGTACCTCATTAATTGTTTCAGGGACATGTACTTCGTTGAGTACCTTCAATAGCGCGCTCTTGTGCTTCTCTGAATTGATGAATAGGTTTAATAGGGATATCTGAGCGGGCATCTTCCTTAGCTGCTCTATTACTTCAAACTCGCTGGTTTTGATGATCGATATGAGCTTTTCGGCATCTTCCTTGGAGACCTCCCTTTTTTCAGTTTCACCCTCTCTGGGGGCATAAAATCTTCCAGACCTCATTACTGTATCTACTTGTGTGGTTTCATAGTCCCAACGGACTGCTTTAGGATCATACTCTTCCACTGGGGGGACTTTTATCGTTACGGTTGTCTGACGAGATGTCTCTGGTCCCACCGTGTCGCCTCCTTCCTCTTGAGGCAATTGAATCACGATAGGCCTGACTGGGCAATCTTCCACCCCGCTTAGGCTATCCAGCTCATCCAATCTAATCACCACGGCCGTGGCTACTTCGATCATCAATATGGCGTTGTCGAGTTCTTCCATACCGTTTGAGGTTCCTGGTTGAGAGAGATCATCCATATCTCCCCATCCGTCCGGTATGATATCTTCAATCTTCTGATAAAAGCTGGGAGGGGCCGAATATTTCACCTTGAAATTGTATCCTCCAGAATCTTGACCCAGGTTGTCTATAATTTCGCCCTTCTCAAGTGCGTCAGCCATAAACTTAAGGTCTGCTAGACTTCTCCTCCTGGCTTCTGCTTCGTCTTCTTCAAATTCTTCTCCTGATTGAATGGCCGGTCCCAGATCGTTTGCCAATTTCTCACGTGAGGTACCATAGGTGCTACTCTGCTCAGCTGTGATCAAGAAGTGGTTTCCTTTCAAAGATAGAGATGCTTCAATCCCTTCGAATTCTTCATTAGTAATGTCGGATACTATCCCCAAGCTCATCATCTTAGCGATACATAACTTCTTTTGGTCAGTTGAGATCTCCCCTTCTTTTAGGTATGATGAAGCGGTTATTAGCAGGGCGTCCAGCTTAGGCATATCTACCTTTAGTTTAAGGTAATCCTCCTCTTCTTCGGTGAATATTGCCCCTACTGCTTGATGATCTGGAAGTGGGTTTTCTTGTACATTTGGGGCTGCATTATCAAATTTTAAAATCTGACCATCGATTAGGGCTTGCACTTTCAGCTTCAGGACATAGCAGTTATCCACATTATGCCCCATTTCGCCCATATGGTAGGCACAGGTCTAGCTCTCATCAAAGCCAGGATATCTTGCAGGGTTTGCCCTAGGTGGTTCTTTCGCCACTAGGTGTTGCTCCAGCAGCATCGGGAGCAGCTTGGATAAAGGTCTCGGGAGCTGAGAGAATTGCCTCTGGGGTTGCTTTCTTCTAGGCTCTTGTACCTTCGGCGCTGACCAGGATGATCCGCCTTTGGCCTGATTAGAATTGCCAAATGGCTTCAACTTGTGGGGATCTGGTATAAATGCTATGTCCAGTCCGGCTTCTCTCTCCTTTCTCAGAGGATACTGTTTCCTAGCAGGTGCTTCGTGAGGCCTTCTTTCTCTCAAGGCCCACTCCAGCCTCTCAGCCACCTTAATCAAGTGTGCGAATGTCTGACATCCAGAAGTGTTCAGTCTGTCAAAGTACTCGTAAGGGAGTGCTTTCAGGAATAAATCGATTAGTTCCTCTTCCGGGATTGACGGCTTCACTTGAGTAGCCAAGGCTCGCCACCTCTGGGCATATGTCCTGATTAATTCGCCCATTGCTTTCGAAGTCCGCAGAAGGTCTTCCCTTGTTGGGGCTGTAGCCGTGTTGAACTTGTATTGCCTGAGGAAATCTTCTGCAAGATCCTCCCATCCGTCGTAATCTTCCAAGTCTAGTTCAATGAACCAGGCCAGAGCAGCGCCAGCCAAGCTCTCTTGGAATGTGTTCATTAACAGTGGAATGTAATCTGAATAGTGCGCCATCTTGCGCAGGTAGTACTTGAGATGGGCACGGGGACAGCCTGTCCCATTGTATTTTCTCACGAACTCTGGCTCCCTGTAGTCTGGAGGAGTCTCTATTTTAGCAAAATGAGATATTTTGTCGAAGCGGGCTAGCTCATAGCCTTGGCTGCTCAGGCATTCTTCGATCTTGGCCAATCTCTTAGCCTCTGCCTCTGTCTTCACAGTTTGTTTTCCCTTCTCCTCCTTTTCAAGGTTGATGACAACAGGTGAGGCTTTTTGTTGCGCCCGACTATTTGGTTCATGAACATCTTCCTCTGTATGTTGGGTATCCCTAGTTGCTTCTTTATCTGTTACATCAGGTACTATGGAAGGGCCTGAGTTGTTCTGATTGTGGGCGGTTGTCTGTCTAGCTTGGTTGACTTCCAACATCGCCTTGATGTCGGCCATCATAGTAGCCAGGGCCGTCATTTGGGATTCTAACATTCCCACGCGCGGAGTCAATTCTTGTTGCTCCATTCTCGTCTTAAGGTGGGTACGGAAACGATGTGTTGGCAGTTCCGTGATGAGAGCGTACCTGTTTTGAAAAAATTTCCAGTGAGTACTTCTTTTTTTTTAGCAAAAAGGAACAGCTAATTCTTTCAGTTGCATGCTTCTTGTCGGTAGATGAGAAAAAGGGCTACCTTGTGAGCCTTAGCCTCATGTAAGTAGTTCTTTTAATCATTTCTCGACAAGAATTTATGGAATTGAAAGAAGCGTAATTTCTGACGATAGTTTTTATGCATTTGCAAAACATGTTCACATTCATGCTTATGTGTCCAAGATAGTATTCCACAGAAATGAGAATGTATGAAAAGGCATCATAATGTTTGCTTATTTTACACTTGACGGAATAGCCTATTCAAGTCTAGGACATTTGAGGTCTAAGGTATCCTCATCATCCCAGCATGGATTCCCCTCTTCAGCCTGGGGCTCCTCATCTTCTGAACATGACAGTGGTCCCATGTCTTCGGGTATGTAAGGCTCTATTCCCGGTACGTACGGCACGATGTATTCGGGTATGTAGGGCTCGACAAGGCTTCGTCGAGTCGCTTTGAAGTGTTGAATGTATTCAGTGGTAGCTCTATGAATGTTCTCCTCACGAGTCATGTCTTCTGGCCAACTTATTTCTTCAGCCTGGGAATTCTTCAAAGAGCGTGTGATAGATGCCACCTTGGCTTCGAACTGTCTCTTCTCCTCTTCTGTGAGGGTCTTGCTCGGTATGTCAAAGGAAAAGGTATCAGGTTGCGGTGGAGAAGGGATCTCTTGTAGTGCTCCAAACTGCCGAATCACCCTCCTTGGATAGTATGCAGTAGCGCCTGTGAATCCTAGCAAGGGAACTGAACTCCCGTCACCGCAGGTCAATCTGACCTTGTTCATCGTCGGTAACCTTAGCCGCCATCGGAGTTGTTCGGGTTTTAGGACTTTGAGGAAGTTCTTCCATTCTATAAAGTTGAACTTAGGAACACGTGTATGGGTTCTAGCAAATGTTTTAAGAGGGTGTGCATTGGGGCTGATTTCAGTGAAACCCATGCGGATGTGGAATTTTCTGATATGGGATGTGAACCACAGATACAGAAGATCACTAGAAGCTCTAAAGATTCCCTTTTTGTTTTTCTTGAAACGATTTAGGGAGAGGAAGGTTTCGGCAAGGAGGATGTTTGAGTAATCTCACCCACAACAGATTTGCCTAGCTACTATAGCCATGATAGGGTCGAAGGTGACAGTTGAGATTGGGAATAGCACAAAGCTAAAGAATGCCAAGATAAAGGCTCTACCAGATTTGGTTCCTTTAGAAGCAGGAAGGTGGGAAAATCGGTCTATAAGGAAAGACAGGGAAATCCGTCCAGAATTGCTTTTTGCATCTGCTTTGACTTCATTCAGGTTTGTGTCCAGGAATTCAGCCACTTGACTTAGGGGTTCTAGTCCTATTGGGGGTCGGATGAGTGTAGGGGTGAACTCAACTCCGATGACGGCGCTGTATTCCTCGATAGTGGGAGTGATCTCTAGTCCTTCCATATAAAATGTAGCGGTGGTAGGGTCCCAGTAGAGCGCCATGGCTTGAATAAAGGCAGGTGGGCACTCAATCTTTAATAGGTCCAGTAGGTACCCTAGTCGTGATTCGGCATACTTCTGGCTGGCTTCTCCCATACCATCCCACCATGATTGGAGTTCAGCTCGGGGGATCTTGAACACTTGAATATCATTCTTTCCCATCAAGTCTAAAATACGCAAATGATTTTTAAAAGGTCAATCGCCAGAAGTTACTTTAAATGTATGAATATGCAGATGTCATGAAGCATGCATGAGCTAACTTGATTGCATAGTTCAATTTGAAGAAATGGAGATTATGACCCTTTTTCAGGTCTTGAAAGCCTGACTCAAAGCCTAATTTGCATTTCAGGAAAGTGAATTATGCAATTTAGTCAGGTTTACTCCGTGACTAAAGGGAACAGCAATGTCACATTCCATTGGTCAATACATCAAAAGAACAAAGTGGAATGAACTTTTATTACAATCAAGATGCCTAATGGAAGAAGGGTAGAGAGAGGTTTTTCAAACAAGAAAGCCATAAAAGCCAATGGAACGTGAGGATCTAAATCACTCTTTTTTCAGAAGTCTACCCAAATGACAATCGGTCAGGAGCTCTCCCTTAATCTAGGGTAGGGGGTTATCTTCAGTGGTTTGGTCGAGAGGTTGTAGTTCCTCTGGCCACTCTCTAGTCCAGGGTGTGATGACTTCGGGAGTCTTCTCGGGTTCTACTTTCTTGAGTGTGATACGCCTTGGCTTGGTCTTGATCGCAGGGCGTCTCTTCCTACTCCAAGAAGTGATCATGGGTAGGTTCTCTCTGGCCAGCAATTCAGCCTTTCGACGGGCATACGCTTCCCTAGCCAGCTGGTTGCGACGCTGTTTCTTCATCTCTAGGTAATTCTTCATCCCTTCGTCTGCTTGTCGCTTAAACCTGAGGTTATCGACGTAGTAGCGGGTTTGACAGTCCTCAGCATATCCTAGCTTACGTCCAGTCAGTTCCCGTCCATGCACGAATCTAGTGAAGTGTAGCCTTGTGTTCGGTTCAGGGCGAGTGACTTTTCTCAAGTACTCGAAAGTTACCAACTCTGTTGAACTCTTAGGAAACAGCGACATCCTATCCTATAATCATTGTTGTTCCTATTAGTCACTTTGAGTAATCTTCATGATGCTAATGCATATGGGTGTATGCAATGTATGAGTCATGTCATGGAGCAGGAAATAAAGTACATTTAGAAATAAATGTCTTACCAACCACACTTTGGGGGATGTTGAATGCCCCCTGTATCAATGGGTGGTTTTAGGTATACCAACCATCCATAGACATGCGCATGAGACAAGTGGGTATACTCTAAAGAAAAAAAATCAGGTGAGGAACCTATGACTTAGGCTCCTACGATCCAAATGAGGCAGACTCCTCCCCAAGAGTACCCACTCAAGAGGGCTAGATATCGCCAATTTGGATTGTGAGCGGGAACGAACACGAAAGTCTCAAGTGCCATCAAACACAAGATCCTTTTCGCACCATTTCCCTATCTAAGGTAACCTAGAGGTGGTTTGCAGTCGGGGTTTGACCGCCAGTGTGTGCGATGTGTCGTGATCATCACAATGCAAGGTCATGCACAGCAGTTTGTATCAAAACACCGCTTCAGTATGTGCATAAAAATAAACATATATTCCCAACTCCAACCTGCAGGAAAAAATGTCAACAATCACGCCACCCCTTATTTCTCCAATCTGTAAAAACATCTAACACAATGGTTAGTGTACGTACCTCACCTTCGAGAGCATCTGCAGAAAATAAGGTTAGATAAACCAAACAACTTTTTAATCGGCTCAAGTCCTCTGGAATTCATAACCAGAGATTCTGGTTTAGAATAAGTCCCCAGCGGAGTCGCCAGTCTGTCGCGACCCTCTCCCGCGAGGCGGAGCGGGGAGCGGAGGGCTAATGGGCCGCCCGATCGCTGGCTGGATCGGACGCGGGCCTCTCCCAAGGTCTATTACCCAAATCGCAACTGCTGGATGTACGTGGTCGACCTTCAGTGTGGTCTAGTGACATGTGATGAGTGTACATGTCGAGGAGTCGCCACCAATCGTTTCGTGGAGGGTACGATCAGAAACCCTATCGAATAGTTGGGAGTGGTCTATTCGATTCTGCGGAAACCAGAGAAATGGGTTCGGGGACTTAGTTACGCCAACTGTCAGAGTTGACGCCCTTTCGGTACCTAAGCTGAATGGTTTAAGTGATCCTAAGATTTCATACAGATGAGTGGGGTACAGATCCTAAATCTAGGAGTTCATGCAGATGGGAAATACTATCCTATCACTCACAACCAATAGAAATAAGTGCGCAAATCAAGGAATCAGTACATGCGGATAAAACACATGAAATCAGCATGGCATCCTTAATGAGGCCCTATTAGCCTAGAGAAATATCAATCAAGGCTTAGGAGTGATTTGGACATGATTCGCCCATGAGGGGCAGAATCGTAATTTTGAACAATTCGGGGAAAGTTTACCCTTAAAAGGGTAAATCTGTCATTTTAGACGAATTGGGAAGTCAAAAGACAGTTGAAATGGGATTGGCCATCAATCCAATCCATTTCCTATTTTTCGGGAATTTCCAAGATCTTTCTGGAATTTTCAAGTGATTTTACTCTTTGAGGGGTAAAGTCGTCATTTTGGACAAAGATGAGAACTGAAAATCTCAAATATTAGGGTTGGTCGTCCACCTGACCCAAACCCTAACTTCAAGCAATTTTCAGAACTTGATTGAGACAAGAAAGACGATTTTCTCATTAAAGGGCAAAATCGTCATTTTGAGAAAAGAGGTGGGACTCGAAAACCCAAGCCTAAGAATTGGTCGCCTACCTGACCCTAATTCTTACTTTGGCATTATCGGCCTTATCTCACATACACAGTAGAGGCGACTTACCCCTAAAAGGTAATGTCGTCGGGTCTTGGAAGAACGGATAAGAAACCCCAAAAATAGGGTTGACCAGTTGTCTGTGGTCAACCCTCGATTTTTGGGGATTTCTAGAATGTCTAGGATTTTTCCACAATTTTTCCACATTTTTTTGGAATTTTCTGGCATTTTCTAGCATTTTTTTGGATTTTCTGAAAATTTTCCGATTTTTTTAAATCATTTTCTGGTTTTTTTATTTAAAAAAATGTTATCCGGACCGGGTCGACCCGACCCACTCGGGTCAGAACCCGGCCCATACCCGGACCCGCGAAACCGAAGCTTTGAAACGGCGCCGTATCGCCCTTTTTTTGTTTTTTCGCTCAATTGGTTTTAATCCAACGGCCTTCAATGAATCGCGTGGCTGATCTGTGCCCATTGGATCTGATTACTAAAACCTACGGTTCAGATTAGGCAAAGACTCGATCAGGACCGTTTGATCCGATTACTTAAATCTACGGCCACGATTAGGTCTTGAGACTCAATCTAGACCGTCTATTCTATCACCCTAAACGACGTCGCCTTCTCATTAATCCATACGACACCGTTTCCACCCTTCGTTTATTTTCTGATTTTAAAAATCATTTTCAGATATTTCTATTTATTAATCGGACGGCCACTAGAATTTAAGTTCGATTTATCTCAACTGTCCGATCCGTTAATTCGAATAACAGCCCCTAACGGTCGCGCTGACTCGACACCACGTGGACCAATCACGCATCGCCACCTAGGCCTTTGACCTGCTGACCACGCCACATCAGCTTCGTCTTCAACCTTTCGACCCCGGCAAAATGGACGGCTGAGGAACTCCGATGACGATCTGACGGTGGATTATCGACGTACCGGAACGAGACCGGCGGCAATCGACTCGAAATCGCTTCTATTCTAACATATCTCAAGATTACGCGAATCCATTCACGGAATCAAGCACGATCGAACATGAACCAGTACGTACACATACACTCAAATCGCTCGATTCATAGCGTAATGAACCAATTCACTAACAGGGAGGCATCATTCAATGTTCAGGAGACTTACCTCGAGCTCCGATCGAGCTCGCTCGGCCCAGATTTGGCTGGGGAAAGATGAACAGTGGCTCGACAATGGAGGTTGGATTGGAAGACTCGATTGGGCATGTTAAGACAAAACCGATGCAAACAAGATACACGATGATGGTCAATGATGTTCAGGGAATGAAACGCCCACACTAATTGCATGAATGATCAAGAAACGCATGAAATGCCATGAAAGCTTGAAGAAACACTCGAGACTGCAACTCACCTGTTCTCGCGGATTCCTTGTGCGCGGCCGACTGCGATGGCTTCCTGGCGCTCTGGTCAAGCTTCAGAAAGCCTTCTTTGGCTGTGGTTCAGCCGGAAACAGCCCAACCGATGCCCTGCAATTCGAGCTCAAATTCTCGACGACAAGGGTCGGAGAACGAGCTCTCTCTCGCGTTCTCTCTCTCTCTCGCGATTCTGTACTCCTTTCTCTAACTGAACTCCCTCCCCCTTTCAACAGAAAGCGATCATGAGCTTATATAGCTCGTTCGATTTTTGGCGCCGAACGGGAGACTGTGTACCGGCCTCAATTGCACGTGTGATCACGTGCAATTAGGTCGAAACGGCGTCGGAGAGGATGGGCATTCTGTCCAGTACCGTTTGGTCATCCGGCGAGCTCTATTTCAAGCGAATTTGGCATGAATTTGGGCAAGTTTCATCTGAGTTTTGTCGCCGTTGACTTTTGCAGGTGCAGCAGCCTTGACCAACCGATTATTCTCCGTTCTGGCGACCATTGCTCGTGTTTTTGGTTCGAATCGATGGGTAATGATTCGAGGAACAAAACCCCTCTTCAAACTCTTCCGATCATGGTCGTTTTCTCCCTCAATTTAGCCATTGAAATTGACCCTGACACTGTTCATTCGTACGGTTCTCTGAGGAAGAAGAAGACACTGTTCTGGACCGGTTTGACCGGTTCAACCGGCGGTCAGACCGGTCCGAGCCGGCCCCAACTTGCAATTTTTCAAATTAAATCCAAATTAATAGGAAATTTTTGCAATTGAACCTCATAATCGAATCTAGGGCACGAATTCTATCTAGAAATGTGGTTTTGCCCAAAAATTTTCATCAATTTCTATAAAACCCCCAAATTCCCATTTAATTTGAAATTGGGGATTGTGTAATTGAGGGTGTAAATGATCAAATTGGGTCAAACCACCTATGCCAATCGATTTAAAATGGTGAAATCCATTGGGTAGCATGTTTAATTTGCAATGATAGCCCTTGAATTGAAAGTAATTTCAATTATGCTTAATTTCAAGGACTAAAATGCAATTTTAGTATATAATTTTGTCAAATCCGTGCAATTGAGCAAATTGCGCAAACAATTGGGCTAAATTGAAATAGGGGATAGTTAGATTGAATGTCAAGATCTTAAAAAATGCCAAAATTGCAAATTAGAAGACTCAATTGTTATTTTTTCTTCAAATTCAATAGTACGGGTTACAAAGGAACACCTAAAATTGAATCTGATTTTGGATTTTTTGTGAGGTCAAAAATACAAGGGATTAAAAATAAAAATATTGGATATTTTTCCATATTTTTGTGACCTTAAATGCTATTTTTCTTGATTTTTTAAGTATTTTTCTATTTTCTAAAAAATATTAAAAAATATGAAAAATATGAAAAATTATTTTTTGGTTAAGAATGGTTCCTTGGGCTTGGCCAAGGCCACAAAAGTTGTTTTTTGTAATTTTTTTGACTTTTTATGAATTTTTTGTGATTTTTCGAAAAATAAAAAGGCTGGGTCAAAAATGAGGTGTCAACACCCCCCCCAAAGCCCAGCAAACCTCATTGCCCTAATCTCCACCATCTTCCTCTTTCTCCTCCTTTCCCTTTGGATGCATCCTGAGTCCTCGGTTCTCCACTTCTGTCTTTGATTGATTCCCTCGAATCTTGGCCTTGATTGCAATTATTCCACGTTCCTTGCTCCCTCGGAGGTCCACGTCCAAGTGGTATGCATGGGGCTATTGTGGGCGAGGAGAGTCGGGGTGTTCCCACGGCTCCTTGCAGTCAAGTTCCGGCTTGCCATGACCAGTTTCATCAAAAGCATCGACGACGGCAATTGTGGAAGGGGCTGGTGGTCGGTTTATAAGTGTGAGGGAAAGCACCAACCATTGAGCTAGCTTTTAGGTTGAAAGAGGCCCAAGACCACCCAACATTAGTATCAGAGCCCAGGTTACCAACAAGTCTGGACCCAATAGTCACACGGAAGAGATACGGGTGGTCGCTCCTTCCGACCCATGGCCCGATATGTGAGGGGGAGATTGTTGGGGTTGTCCCACATCGGTTGTGGAAGGGGTTGGTGGTTGGTTTATAAGCGTGAGGAAAAGCCTCAACCTTTGAACTAGCTTTTGGGTTGAGAGAGGCCTAAGACCACCCAACAAATAACTATATTTACTTGACCAATAAACAGCGAAAAAAGAAAAAACTCATCTTACTTCTCGTTATATACCCTTGAACCCATCAAATTAATTCATCGAAACAAGAAAAATTGACAAAAAGAGTTTAAGGACAAGAGTTGTGGTGCAACCCGCCATCACATGGCAGAAGCTGTTGATTAAATGGTGAAGCTCGAATAGTACCTAAAAAGTTCCTAATTCCATACCTCTTTGGATCCGCGACAGGTCTATACCCCTTTGGATCGAGTGACAGTGATTCGCACTGCCACTGCATCGATCGCGCACCATTTACTATCTAGTGTGATAACTCTACCAACCCTCCCTTGCCTTACATGCATAAAGGAAGTACTAACATCAAAATACTAGACAGTTTTATTAGGGGATAAGTACATCGTGAGTGCCATAACTTTCAAAACATTCACTTGAATGCCATAAATTTCAAAAATCGTTCACTTGGGTGCTACTTCAACTTTTCTGGCGTACGTGTCAGTTTTTCGACGTGCCAAGTCAGCTTTTCGGCATGCCACGTCAGCTTTTCTAGCGTTCACGTCAATGATGGCACTCAAGTGAACGATTTTTGAAAGTTATGACACTCAAGTGAACGCCATACAAAAGTTATGGCACTTAAATGAGCGTTTTGAAAGTTATGGCACTCAAGTGAACGCTGTACAAAAGTTTTGGCACTGTTAGTGTACTTATCCCGTTTTATTAGTAAGTCCGACCCAAAAACTTAATTTGATATGTGAAGGATGACTATATAAATATAGAGAGCATTTATTATGAGGATGCACATGTGATTTGTATTAGAGAAATCCTATCGGATAATTATATAGTGTGGAGTGGTTAATATATTCTAGTTGGCCCATAACTCATTGGCTTAAACTTTTGAGTGAAGGTGGGTCCAATTGTATATATTGACGGGCTCAAAGGACTCTCTCTTAGCAATTTCCTCGGATAAAGGTATCGGATTTCTATTGCGCGCTCCTAACAAATGGTATCAAAGTCAATGGTTGAAGTTGATTGGTGGGCCTCCAATCTATTCCATTGTTTGTGACTATCTCAAGAAAGAAATCTCCTAATCAATGATTGTTTCGGGTGGAAAATAATTTCCATCACGGATGGTCTGGCGAGAAAAGACCATGGACAGTGCAAGTTGGGAAATGCAAGTTGAGGTTGATTGGTGGGCCTCCAATCTATTCCATTGTTTATGACTATCTCAAGAAAGAAATCTCATGATCAATTATTGTTTCGGGTGGAAAAAATAATTGCTATCACGGTTGATTTGGCGAGAAAAGACCATGACTAGTGCAAGATAGAGACCATGGGTGATGCAATCCCAAGTTAGCAGTTAATGTTAGTATATCATAGTTGGCCTACTCGGATTTAGTCTCCCTCTTAGCAATCTCACATTGTGAATATGAAAAGACCATGGACAGTGCAAGATAGAGACCATGGGTGATGCAATCCGAAGTTAGCAGTTGATGTTAGTATATCCTAGTTAGTCTACTCGGACTTGGGCTCCATCTTGGTAATCTCACATTGTGAATATATCGGACTTCCGCTACGTGCATATCTGGCGACCAATGCAATTTTTCGGGTCGGTGGGCATTGTGGTGTAGCAATGCAGGCCCGATGGGCATTGATGGAGATTCAAGTTGAGATATGTTGGTGCATAAGGATACTTGAATTAAGAAGCTCACACGTGAGGGGGAGATTGTTATGATGCATGTGTGAATTTTCACATCAGATAATTGATGTAGTGTAGAGCGATTAATATATCCTGGTTGACCCATAACTCATTGGCTTAGGCTTTTGAGTGAAGGTAGGTCCAACTGAATATGTTGATAGGTGGATTTGAGCTCCCTTTTGGTGATCATCTTGGGTAAATATATTGGATTTCTACTGCGCGTTCCTAGCAAAAGTTGCATTGGGACTTGGACACATGTTTCTTTTGTCTTGGCGATCTCCTCATGTATTTGGCAACCCATTCCCAATATATATATATATATATATACCAAACTCGATTAAATTGTTTTCGGACAAAGGGATTGATCAAGGAACTTGGACACATGTTTCTTTGATATACCAAAAAAAGAAATAAAAGAATATCTGCCACTACAAGATATACATATATATATATATATATATATATATATGCATTGTCAGAAAGTATATACATTGTCAGAACTATTTCAATGAGTTGACTTTCTTTTGGCGTATAGAAGAATGAAGCTGATACACTGACAGTTTGACAGTATTGTCATTATTTCTGACCTCACGATTTTTTAATTAATGAGTGTTTTATGGAAAACGCGATGTGATAGTGTATGAATTTACGTTCAGAAATAATTGATAATACTGTCAAACTGTCATTGAAGCATTTCCCATAGAAGAAAGCATGTGAGGCCCTTGAACAAAAGAAAATGAGTTGCATAGTGAAGGAAATTATGAGCTCCTTCTGAAGAAGCCGACATGAGAAAGGACACCGTATAGTAGCCCTCGTACGAAGAAGAAAGAAAATCGAGAACTCTGCAGGTTCTTACCTTCAGGCCATACAAAGAGTTTTCGAATGCAGACAGATTTGTGCATGAATGTTATTATATCCAATTAAGAGTTATTTTATTTATAAATATTTTGGGTTTGCGTATAATTTAGGTGCAGGAAACACAAGCGTATTAAGTGATTGTAACTTCGATTATCCGATTATAGTTGATTGTTCTTACTAGCTCTCCATGTGGATGCAGATACCGATATTCAAACCGAACCATGTAATCTCTAATATCCTTTATCGTTCCTTGTTATTTTTCTTGACTTTTCATATTGACTTAATTTGCAAGATTCTGGTTAGTTTTCGCGTTATATTACAACATAAGGCATGGTTTAGTAGTTAAATCTTATCATGCCCCTAATGATTAGTTTGGTCTTTTTGTGTAGCACTAAGCGTGGAAATATAACACCCCCTCTCAGTGCAGCTCACTTGCAAGCCACGTGCAATTCACGTCGAAGCCATATTATAAATGGCACATGGAATGAAATTTTGACTACGACACTTGGAATTGGACTAATGGGATAATATTGGCTCTGATTCCATATTAGTAAGTCCAGTCCAAAAGTTTAAACTATTAGATGAAGATTATTTTAATATTTAAATCTTTTCATTCCCCCTCACGATTAATCTAGTCTTTTTATATAGTACTAAGCATTGCGAGACTTTCAGCTTTCCGAACACATACTTTGGGAAATGGTTCATGCATATTTGTTGCCAAGGCCAACATGATCAAGTTGGTAAGGATTAAAAAATTCCTTCATTTTTCTAGACATATCCTATGGTCATCGATGCCCTTCTTTTTGACCTTTGCTCCTCCGATATCTCCCAACATGTGGCCCTCCGACATATTTCAAAGTCAACCTCCTTGCAACTCCACACGTGCACTATCTCATAACAAGGGATCGCCACCCATCTCAAAAAAAAAAAAATAGAATGTACAATTCACATGCAAGCCAGATTACGAATGGCATGTGGAGTGAAATTTTGATGACGACGCTTGGAATTCGACTAACGGGATAATATTGGTTCTGATTCTATGTTAGCAAGTCCAACCCAAAAGCTTAAATTGTTAGATGATGAAATGATTTAATATTTAAATTTTATCAGTTCGCATAACGATTAGTCTAGTCTTTTTGTGTAACACTAAGAGTTGAAATAGAACACTCCCTCTCGTGTGTAATTCACATTCAAGCCAGATTATGAATGGCACATGGAATTAATTTTGACCACGAGATTTGGAATTTGACTAATGGAATAATATTGGCTCTAATTCCATATTCGTAAGTCCAACCCAAAAGCTTAAATTTTTAGATGAATGCATGATTTGGTATTTATATATTACAATCCTTTCATGATTAGTCTAGGCTTTTCGGATATATATTTCGAAAAATGGTTCATGCATGTTTGTTGCCATGGGCAACAAGATCAATTTGGTAAGCATTAAAAAACTCCTTCATTTTTCTAGTCATTTCCTATGGTCATCGGACCCCTCTTTCCTGTTTTTGCTCCTCCGATATGTCCTAATGAGTGGCACTCCAGGGCCTTCTAGAGTCAGCCTCCATGCAACGCCCCACGTGCACTATTGGCCAATGAGGTTTCGCCACCCCTTTTTTTATGTTTTAGAGGAGACATTTTCTTCTTTTGAACTCAAACTAAAAAAATTTCACGCGCAAGCTAGATTACAAATGGCCCTTTGACTCAAATTTTGACCACGGCACTCGAAATTTGAGTAATGGGATAGCGTTGCCTCTGATTCCATATAAGAAAGTTTAAACTGTTAGATGGAAAGATTAAACTGTTAGATGAAGGCATGATTCAATACTTAAATCTATCATTTCGCGTCACGATTAGTCTAGTCTTTTTGTGTGATACTGAGGGTGGAAATATGACACCCTCCCATGCGCAATTCACGTTCAAGCCAAATTAAGAATAGCATGTGGAATGAAATTTTGACCACGACACTTGGAATTTGACTAATGAGATAATAATGGCTATAATTTCATATTAGTAATTTTGATTCAAAAGATTAAACTGTTAGAAGAATAAATGATTTAATATTTAAATATTGCAATCCCTCTCAAGATTAATCTGATCTTTTTGTGTAGTACTAAGCATTGCAAGATTTTGAGCTTTCCGAACACATACTTTGGGAAATGATTCATGCATGTTTGTTGCCTGGTGCAATAAGATCAAGTTGATAAGGATTAAAAAATACATATTTTTCTAGTCATTTCCTATGGTCATCAGAGCCCCTCTTTTCAGCTTTCACACCTCCAATATCTTTCAGCGTGTGGCACTTGGGCTTGGATCGCCAGCCCAAGGGCAGGCCTGCCCTCAAGATCCAAGCCCTCCATTCCCTTAAAAAAAAAAAAAAAAAAACCCTCCCCCTATAAAAAGTAGGGGTGACTTCCGGGTGGGCCGGTTCTAGACCTAGACCCTGTACCCGACCCTGTTATAACCGGTTCCCACTTTTTGGAACCGATACCCTATCATGTTTATCTTGGAACCTATTTTGGAACCGACCCTATTTTTCGGTCCGGTTTTCGGGTTCACCCTGTTTACCCTGTTTTCCTTTCCATAAAAGGAGCAATAAAAATTACAGTGAACAATAAAGAAACACAAAAGATCCTGAAGAACGGTTCAAACACAAAATACCCTACCCTGTTAACTTGCTGGAAGATAACCTGTCTGCCAGAAAGGTTCCACATCCACTAATACAATAAAGAAACACAAAAGATCCAAAAATTGAGAATGATAGAACGTAACTTCTTTGGAGGGAGAAAGACATCGAACAAGTCCGCTTAACAGAATGTCTTCAAATCACTAGAATGTCAACAGAATCGAAGATCAAACAACATATGAGACCTCGACGGGAGAGGAACGCGACTCATGGTTTCCGTGACCAAGCTGACCAAACGAACCATCTCCACAAGTGAACAGGCATCTGGTATCTATGCAGGGAAACTGAGCAAAAGATGAAATTCAAGAAAACAAAACCTTGAACCTGCAGAAGTTACATAGACAATCGAATCCCAAAACACACAGAATCCTCCTCACGCTTGATCAATTGATTAATGAGACTAAACGAGCTCAAAAGCGATTGGGTGTTCTTCAACCATGTCAATTAGTCTTTGAAAAAAGAATTGACAATTGGCGATTACTGATTAATTGCATCCATTACTATTTGACACCAAAGACCCACTTAGTTTCTACTCGTCGAACTTGGACATGACAGACAAATCTCCCATGCAAACAAAGTTTTTGTCGGTTCCCAACTCTCGAATGAAATGCCAGAAAACACCAAAAACCCTAGAGAGGACGAAATCAGGATGATGAACTGATTGACTAGATTATAGGTTCATCAAGACCACGAACACAAAAATAAATCGCCACAAAATACCTAAATCCAGGCAGATTGTCGACAAACCGAGGTGGAGAGATCCTCTTACCTTGTAAACCAGACCGAAATTGCGGTGACAGAGCAGTTGAAGAATGTGAAGTCTTGGGAATAGATCCCGGCGAAGGGCGAGCCGGAGAGGTTGAGGGAGATGATCCTCTTGGGGAGGAAAGCCCCACGGTCTGGTTCGTCCCGTTGCAAGACAGGTCGAAGCCCCGGTACCCGCAAGATTGAGGCTAGCGGGTTCCGATCCGAAAGGGGAAACTGATCAAGGCCGATCGGGAGCGTCCGGAGATCGAAGAACGGCCGCCGCGAGCCCGCGGCGTCGATGATGGTGAGATATGGAGAAGAGAACGAGAGGCGAGGGGGTGAGGTGTATCGTGACTTCGTGAGAGAGAGTCAAAGACTGAGAGGAGCAGAGGACGTCGTGAGAGAGACTAAGGCGTGAGCGTCAAAAGGGCGTAGCTAGGGTTTTTTTTTAAATAGTAACTAACAAAACCGGTTCTAAAAACCGGTCCGGGTGGGTATTTGCTTAGACCCAGTACCCAGACCGGCTTCAACCGGTTCCCAAAAATTGGAACCGGTACCCGGACTGGTTTGAGCCGGAACCGATTCCCGTTCCTGTTTTTCGGGTGGGCCGGTCCGGGTTCCGGGTCAACCCGGTCCGGTTGCTCACCCCTAATAAAAAGGGATTAAAACCACAAGATCGGATGGTGGATACTGGTGCTAAACCTCATTTAATAGGCATTGATCTCTCAATTTTTTTTTACTAATACCTTTATTTTTTATATCTCGGAGCATATAAAAATCAACAATGGCACTAATGAAACTATTGCTGGCATAATTGCGATAGGTTTAGGACCTTATTGATAATTTTTTTTCTTTTTATGTGTTGTTCATGGTTCTCGGGGCAAAGCAACTAGCATTTCCGAAGATGATTTGGAGAAAGAGGCACAATTAAAGATTTTGAACAAGTCTTCCGTCAAGACTTTTGTGCTACTGCTTATATGAATTTTTGCAGCTTTTTTTCTTAATGAGATTTCATTTCACATTATCGCATATAATAATGAGTTTTAAGCGCTTCTCTTCTGAGTTCTACCCATGCCGATGTCAATTCTTTTCCTACATTATGGGTTTTAACGTAACAAGTTCAATAATGTGTTAATATTCTGAAAAAGAGACTATCTTTAATTGCGACATAGAAGGATCGATCCATCGTTCTTTAATTTGGTGCGTACTAGCAGAAATAGCCCCTCAAATTTTAGCTTTTTTTGTTGTGCCATTATTTTTTGGGAGATATATATTACTGTCATAAGTTGCGTATGGCACCCATTTTAATGCTAAAACTTTCAAAACAAATTTAAAAAAAAAAACGATCACTTAAGTGCCAATTCTGATTTGTTTGCCGGAAATCCTACGTGACCTTTTTTTTATTAATAACTTAGCTGACGTGGCTTGCCAAAAGTCACATGGACTTTAATTTAAAAATTGTTGAAAAAATTAAAAAATAGAATAAAAATAAGCTGAAGTTTTATAATAATAATAAAAAGTTTTGCTCAGGCAGCAGAGCCTCGGCGACCCCTGCCAGCCAACCCCCCACCCTCGCCACCTAAATGAAACCATCACATCTCCTATTTTTTTAATATTTTGGCTTTTTATTTAATTTAATATTTCTATTAAGTTTTTATCTTAAAAGTCTACGTGGAAGTCCATGTGACCAGAATTTTATATAAAAAAAATGCCACGTCAGATAATAAATTTAAATATAAAAGGCACATATTTCACTTGGCAAGAATTTCTCCGATTTAGCACTTAGATGATCATTTTTTTTCCGATTTTGGCACTTAAGTGATGGTTTTGAAAGTTTTGACACTAAAGTGATCGCCATACACAACTTATAATAATTGTAGTGTACTTCTCCCATTATTTTTCCGGTCTAGCTTCACTAACTGTATTCACCACTTTTATGAAGTTCTTTGGGCCCTAGACACGAAACTATTGCGTAGATTTAGCCAAATAAATCAAGTTAATTAAATTAAAATACTTTACAAAATTGTGAAATCTGACTCTTGACATCACTCAAAATCACAAACTATTGCGTATTTTTTTAGATTGTGATCAATTCTGTCCATCCCATTCCAAAGTACTTTTTAATATACAATAATAAGAGAATAAGTTTATCGATTTCTGTTCTGTGGGTCAATGGCAGTTATAGAATGAAGTAAAATTATGGACAAATGGAAAACATGCCTTTATCCAGTGAAAATAATGACAAACTTGTATTTATTTTTACAGATGGCAAACATGCATATTACTCAGTGAAAATTAGGCAAAAGTACACTTTTAGTGCCAAAAGTTGTGTACGAAAATCACTTTAGTGCCAAAAGTTTCAAATGGACAACTTTAGTGCCAACTTTTTTAAAAAAGATCACTTTTAGTGCCAACTTCTTTTAAAAGCGATCATTTTTAGTACTAGAGCTAACGTGGCTCGCTCAAAATTTGACATGTGTTATTTTTATAATTTTTTAAGCTGACATGGCACATCAGAGTTGGCACTAAAAGTGATCGTTTTTAAAAGAAGTTGGCACTAAAAGTGATCGTTTTTAAAAAAAAGTTGGCACTAAAATTGTCCGTTTGAAACTTTTGACACTAAAGTGATCTCCGTACACGACTTTTGGAAATTTTTTGTACTAAAGTGATTACCGTACACAACTTTTGGCACTAAAAATGTATTTATGTCGTGAAAATTATATGATTATTCATAAAGAGTGAACTCTATTATGGATTTGTTATTGCTTAAAAGCAAAAGAGAAACTTAGATAACACCTATATTTTTATTTTATTTTTGGCCGGAAAGATAGCACCTATATAAAATATTACTTATTTTCGTTTTTTCTTGGATAAACAAATGCAGTCTAAACTAATTGATGGGGCATGATCATTTATTTACTATTTTTCCTTGGATAAACAGGTGAGGGGAACAAGCTCCCCGTTGTTTAAAAGCTTCGATTACTTTAAATGGAAGTTAATAAAACAAAGTGAGATGACAGCTAAATTTCATTGGATAAGGATATTGAGCTAACATTGGTACGATTTTATAAGGTTACCAAAAAAGATTTTAGAGTTGCTGGCACTTGATTTTAAAACAGGTGAGATGGCAAATGTCAGTCAGCGGATGCTCGAAGAGGGCTAGGTAAGGGTTGCCCTCACACGATCTACTCGAGGTCGACCTTCGACGAGGCCGGCCGAGGATTGCCTCGCCCTATCTGGTAAGGGCTTGCAGACCCTCTTCCAATCGTCCAGTCCTCGCCGGCTACAGCAAAGGAAAAAATAATAAGCCCTATAAATATAAGCTTCTTTCAGCTCTCTTTGGCAAAGGGCACTTAGAAGTCGGCAAGAAAGTGAGTAGATATGGATAACGCGAACAGATTTCACGAAATTGAGCAAGAAATACGTCAGGTGGAAAACAGGAAGCTCCGATGCGAGCAAAGGCTTGGTCTCTTCTGGGAACACATGCCGCTGATCGATCCAATCTCGTACGAGATTATATGCTCTCTCTATAAAGAGAGATAAGTCCTGCGAAAATAGGAAGAGGGCACTCCTCGACGAACAAAAAGAGCTCCTTGTGCAGGCCGCCACCTTCGGTAACCAGGGAGACTAGAATAGAAGAGTTCGTAGACTCTTTCTAGAAGATTAAAATAAGTGTCTATAGACACAAAGTAGTGTGTTTTAATGTATGGTGTTCTTTGTCTTTTTAGGGAGGATCTACTCCGATTCTCACCGGAGATAGACTCCTATCTTTGCTAAGTTTCTTTGTTTGGTTTTATTTGTTATGTTTGCATGTATGGGAAAAACCCTAGTGTAAAATGTTTACTACTTATGCTAATATAATTATTATTTTACGCTAGGAGATGAAAAGGTCTTCAATGCATTTTTTTGGCGAAGCGGATGATTATACATTAATTCGATTGTTTTGGCAAGGTTCCCATCCATTAGGCTATTGTGGATCATCGCACAAAAGCGATCTCATAACTTATATTATTATATATCCTCCTCATCGTAGGCTGTCTAAGAACTCGAAATCTGAGCTAGCCAATCTTGATAGCGCAGGATGACCAACAACCGACATGACGTCCTTTCTTTTCCCGCTTCTTTTCATCTTCGTTTTCGATCTCTGTTTTTGCGGCTAGATCCCCTTCGTAGAACAGAAGTTTGGAACCCTCATGGGCGAAACATTTGCTATCAGAATCATGTCACCAAGAGCTTCAAAAAAAGCACTTGAAAACTTTTACTCCCATCGGGCTAGACACCTTTCGCATATAAAAAAATGTAGGTAAGCATAAATAGGTAGTTCCAATGGTTAAGCCACCTCAACCGTTACCGTCACTCTACACCAATCCTTACCTCCGTCCCATAGTTTCAACTCAACAAACTTCCATCCCTTCTATACGAAACTCATCTCTAGTCATTAGATAAAAGGATGTAGAAAAAATATATAAAAAAAAAATTAGAATCAAATTTGTCTTTGGACGAAAATACCCATGACCAATCGAAATATTTAACTGCTCAGCGTTAATCCCTTATTTGAAACTGTCATGACCACTTCAGGCCCATATGTGAGATTAACATGGCCACTCAGATCCATGACAGCATTTTAATTATTTATTTGAATTTTTTCCTTAATTACACGGTGACCTGTCATTCCCATGTACAATGAATAATTACTCATTTGCCGTTTTAGTCAAACACCAAAAATGAAAAAATGAACGACAAATGAAAGGAGTTCCTACCATAAAGGGAGGAGTGCCATTAAATCTGGGTTGTCCAATTCAAAATGGACGACCCAAATTAATCCACGATTTTTTGGTAGGAAATTATGTAGACTGATCTGGACCGTCCATTTTGAATTGGACGGTCCAGATCGATGATGACACCCCTACCATTATGGTAGGAAATCTGGTTGAGCAGCTTGTGCTTCTGTATTCCTTTAAAAGCAAATAATATCCTCGCCGCTTGATCATGTAAAAATGGAACTAACGGTCGAGATAGAAAACCACCAAATCCGACGGCAGACATCGGCGCTTAAGAGGTGCTAGACCTCATTATATAGGCACTTCTCTCGCATATTTTCTTAATACCTATCTTCATATCTTGAAGGAGAGCTTCGAAACCCAGCAATGGCTCTGGTGAAACTGTTGCTGGCGCATCTCATTTTGTGCAGCGTTCACGGTTCTTGCGGGGAAGCAACAAGCACTTCCCAGGATGATTCGGAGATAGAGGCACAACTAAGGATTTTGAACAAGCCTGCCGTCAAGACATTTGTGGTACTGCTTCTACAAATTCACAGCTTCTTCTATTTAACAACAATTTCTGCAGGTGTTTTTCTCAGCAAGTACTAATGTTTGCTTGACAAATGGTTGACTGTGTTTGATACTTCTATGAAGGCTAAAGACGGAGATATCATCGACTGTGTACCTATTCACAAGCAACCAGCATTCGATCATCCTTTACTCAGAGACCATAAGATTCAGGTAAAGATGTTTACCGATTACAAACACACACACACAAAGTAATCGACTAAACTATGGAATTGTCTAAACATGAAATTTGTCTCTCTCGTGTTTTCCTTGATTTTCATGATTTCTGTGCAGGTAGAACCCAATTTGCCTCCTTTCGAAGAGGATACACCTCCGGCAAATGCAAAATCCGTAAATTTCGGGTCGAGAGAACCTTGCCCTGTCGGAACTGTTCCCATTCCTCGAGTGACCAAGGAAGATTTGATAAGGGCGAGATCCATTCCTAAAATGCCATCTATATCTACTATGGGACAGGCTAATAACAATCAACATGTACACTCTCTCCCTCCCCGTCTCTGGTGTGTGTAAGAACCAGTAATGATAAGTATTGAAATCCGATTGGATTTCATTCAAATAAGATATTATGTATGCCTAAACAAACATGAATACACGTCAGAACATCTGAATCATGGAACTATTGATAACATTCAACTAGGGATGCAAGTAAGAGCTATAAGATTTTTCTCACACCATCTGCTTCAAAGTGTATACGATCACGTGCAGGTGGTTTCTTTAAGAGACAACCAGGTAGAAAACATCAAATACGGAGCAGGTGCGAGGATGACCGTCTACAATCTAACTGTCGCTCCTGACCAGTTCAGCTCGCACAATATATGGCTTGAGACAGGTCCTATAGAGCATATTAACATGATCGCAGCCGGTTGGCAAGTACGTAACAGGTTTTAAAGTTTTAGGAAGTCAATCACGATTATGAAAAAAGAAAGTGAGAAGTTGTCTAACGTGTTTTATTTGCTAGGTCCATCAACAATTAAATGGCGATAGAATTTCCCGATTATTCACATACTGGACGGTTAGTTTGGACATGCTTTGTTATTTGAATGCAAACCGAGGCAAAGTCGGATCATCCGTTGACTAAAGCATTGTTTCTGTAGGGTGATGGTCATCACAATGGGTGCTATAACCTGCTATGTCCAGGTTTTGTTCAGATCGACAGGGAAGTAACAACCAATTATCCATTCTATGATACTTCCGTCATCGGCGGGAAGCAATACGAGCTGCTGCTTCGAGTCGAACAGGTAAGCTTGATTCATCAAAGCTCATCCAATGCATATTAGCAGTCTCAGCCTTAAATAGAGATGTCCATATTGTATTTTCCAACGGAAAGATCGAATCGGGTGCATGTCGGACCTTCCTAGCATGTGCAATGAAGCTTGTTAATGAGATACTTTCTTTCCGACCAGGACTTGTACACCGCGAACTGGTGGTTGATCGTGAAAGATGATCCTCCGGTTAAAGTGGGTTACTGGCCGAAGGAACTATTCCCCTACCTACACAACGGGTCGCTGCATGCGGCTTGGGGAGGAATCGGGATGGAGGGAAGCAATGGATACTGTCCTCCGATGGGAAGTGGTCGATTTCCCGACAGCGACTCCGATTACACACATGCGGCCTACTTCAGGAATATGTACTGGCTTTACCGATTTAGCGCCCGCCTTCAACCTTCCAAAAATATCCGAGAGTATGTTGATAAGTCCAACGTTTATGGCTTGACGAACCATGGCAATGTACGGAAAATGGGGTACACGCTTGGGTATGGAGGCCAGGGAGGTTACTGTAGAGCCCAGTGACAGTAATTACTCATTTGCCGTTTTCTACTTTCGAGTTTCGAGAGTATGAGCTTAAAATTCCATGATCGTCATTAATACAGCTGTATTTCTAAATTCACTATAAAAGCTCAACCTAAATATGATTTTAGAGACAATAGATTGAATCAATAGTATAATTACGCCAAGAGAAACACCCACCGACCCCTTTTTTGTCCCCAAACAAAAGGCTGCCCTCTTCTTCTTTTTTTAATTGTGATTCCTATTATAACTCTTATCTCTCTCACTTTTACTTTGCCTCTTTGCAAAGCGCGAAAGTCGAATCTCGCGCCAGTGATTCTAGCGTCTCCACCCCTCAATGCCTTTTATCAGCGGGGTCACATGCCTATTGGCAAGGCTGCTAGTTAAGATCATAAAAATTGCGGAAAATGAAATTTGACTGTCGAGAATTAAATCACGAGATTGGACGGTGGATATTAGTGCTAAACCTCATTAAGTGGGCATTGATCTCTCGTTTTTCTTTCCTTATAGCTATCTTTCTTATCTCAAAAAAGTGTGTCAAAACCAGCAACGGCTCTCATGAAACTATTGCTGGTGCATCTCGTTTTGTGTGGTGTTCATGGTTCTTGGGAAAATGAATCGGAGATAGAGCCACAATTGAAGATTTTGAACAAGCCTCCCGTTGAGACATTTGTGGTACTGCTTATATGGATTTGGTAGCATTTTTTTCTTAATGGAATTGAAGATGATGAGTTTTAAGCGCTTCTCTTCTGAGTTCTACCCACGCCGATGCCGATTCTTTTCCTACAAAATGAGTTTTATGCTTCGTTTGTTTCAAAGAAAAAGATTAATTCGAAAAGTCTTTTTCTAAAGAAAATCGCTTATCTCGCTCACAAAAATGAGTTTACACATGAATTATTGTAGATAATTACAGCATTTTCCATTGACTAATTATTTCAAGAGATACGAATGATCATTTCTAGGAAAAAAAAATTCAAATCATTCATGTTTCGTAAAAAAACAAATGAAGCCTTAATTTTAGGATGATAATAATAAAAACAATTACAAAATAGTGAGATGGGCCCTCGACATCACCTAAAATTTTAATAAATTTATTTTGTGACTGACTCTGTCCATCCCAACGTATTATTTAATATATAATAACAAGAGATAATGTTTATCGATTTCTATTCTATAGGTCAATGGCAGTTATAGAATGAAGGAATATGATGGACAAATGGGAAGCATGCGTTTATTGAGGGAGAATTACCAAAAAAGTCCTAAATTTATTGCAATTGTATTAATTCAGTGCTAAACCTTTTTTTGTGTCAATTCAGTCCTAAACCTTTTTCTTGTGTGAATTCAATTATAAATCGTTTGCAGTTATGCCAATTCAGTATCTTTGGCCAGTCGGCGCTGATGGCAAATTTTAAATGACATTCTAATATTTTTTATTTTTTAATAATTATTTTTTCAATCTCTTTTTTTTTTCCTTTTTTGGGTTTAAGCTGGCCACCTGTGGAGGTCGTCGGCCCTTGGGGCGAGGCCAAATCTCGACAGCTGCACCTTCCTTGCCGGGGCCGCCATCAACGGTGGGGGCCGGGGCTGACAATATAGCCATGTTCATTTGTTGTTTTATCATGTTCTAAGAAAGGAAGTCCTTTTTCAAGACCATATATCGAGATTGTTGACTTCTACTCCTGATTTCATGGTTAGGGTTTAGCCATTCTGAAATAAATTTCTGGTACGTTCGGTCTCCAAGTTTAGATCAGTTAAAAATATAGACCTTCCATTGGGACTCTTTGTCAATAATTATATGCATTCAGTTAATATTTTTTGTGATCCATGGACATATATAAATTTATCGTGTTACTATTGTGATCAAGTTCATTTTATATTAGTTTGGTGGAGACTTAATAGGTTTGAGAAATGGACACTACTAAAGGTAAGAAGGGGTAGAGAAAATCCCCCAAGCCAATATTCAAGTACCAAGCGCTACGGCGCTAAAGTAACCCATGCCAAAAAACCTTCTTTGGATTTGCCAAAAAAAATTGGAATTTTCAAAATAGGTAAAAACATCCCTATGATTCCTTAGACTTCTTTTAAAGATTTTAATCTATGAAAAGAATTTATATCTTGTACTTCTGTTGTATCGATTATCATTTTAACAATCAACTTCTCTCATAATGATATCTATGCTACCTAGTATGACAATTCTTTATTCAAATATAAATTCCTATATAAATGAAAAATCGAAATTATGGATCAATGGAGGAAGAACATCACCATTGGTTTTGTGAAATCTTCTAAGATGTTAATGGGTAAAAGGATTGGAGTTGATTGAAAAGTAGCAAATCATAATAAAATAATAGATTCATCTCCTCGTATATCAAATGCATTTCCCTATTCCAATCTTTTAAGTCCTCGGACCACTCGGGAAATTGAAATAATAAGATACAGGCTATATTTTTAGCTATTGTCGATGAAGGTAATTCTCATGGATAATAATTATATGCTGGTTTTCTAGTTTGACCACAAATAACATATAATAAATTCCATCTTTACTATATGAAAATGACAGGTTTAATCAGATCCATAATTTAGATTTCTTCCAAATAACATTTCTTGTACGCCTACTTGCTGACACGTATTTTTTTATTTTTATTTTTTTGCAGTATGAATTTTCCGTTTTTTAGCAATACGGACTACCCCTACACCTAAACAAACATAAATACGCGAAGGCATTTGAATCAAGGAACTATTATATAACAATATTCAACGACTGACGAAAGTAAGCGATAAAAAGATTTTTCTCTCTTCATCTTCTTTAAAGTATATGCGATCACGTACGGCAAAGGTGGTTTTTTTAAATGGTAATGAGGTAGAAAATATTTAATATGGAGCCGGTGCGAGGATGACCGTCTACAATCTAATTATTAGGGAAAATTATCAAAAAAGTTCTAAACGTATTAATTGAATTGCTTAAACCTTTTAATTTTGTCAATTGAGTCATAAACCTTTTGGATTTGTGTCAATTTAGTCCTAAACCTTTTTTGTGTCAATTCAGTCCTAAACCTTTTGCATTTTTATCAATTCAATTTATCGGACCATCTTTAGTCGGCGAAGTGGTAATTTTTATTTTATTTTATTTTATTTTTTATTTTTTTTTCCTTTTCTTTCTTTTCTTTTTACTGTTATCTTCTTCCTCCTTCCCTCTGTTAGCAACGGGCCTCATCATCTTCCTCCTTCCTCGTTAGCGACCAGCTGGAGACAATTTCCTCGCCGGCCACCGGCGCCGCCGTCGAGGCCAAGGCCGGCGGCACCGTCATGGGCGAGCTCTGCCTCGCCCAGATTTGTCGAGGCCGAGTTCGCCCAACCATGGCCGACCTGGTCTTTTGGTGATCGTACCAGAAAAATTGAAGATTTTGGAGAAAATTTCAGACTGCGTTATCCTCACTTTGGTGCTCCCGTGTATTAATTTGCATACCCCCTTCTGATTTTTTGGAGAGTTTTTTTGCAGATTTTCATATCTAGATGTTCTGTGAAAAAAAAAAAGTGTAAAAGTCAGAGAGCGACATTTTTATGCCGGTTTTGAGTATTTACCTTAGATTCGAGCGTAGGGGATGGGTGAGGGCTTTAGGCGCAATGTGGGGCTTCGAGTTTCAAAATTCTTTCGGTACGCGACGAGACGGGTCCTCGCCGGCCATGGTTAGGCCATGGTTAGGCAAGCTCGGCCTCGCCAGATCTGGGCGAGGCAGAACTTGCCCAATGACGGTAGCGCCAGCCTTGCCCAGCGGCCGCGCCAGTGGCCAACGAGGAAATCGTCTCTAGCCGGTCGCTAATAAGGAAGGAGGTAGGTGATGAGGCTGGTTGCTAACGAGAGGAAAGGAGGAAAAAGATGAGCAGTTAAAAAAAAGGATAAAAAATAAAAAATAAAAAAAATTATCACGTCAGCACCGGGGCCGGGTCTACGTCAGCGTCTGCCGGCTAAAAATGGTCAGATGGGTTGAAATGGAAAAAATGAAAAAGGTTTAGGATTTAATTGGCACGAAAATAAGTTTAGGACCGAATTGGCACAAATGCAAAAAGTTTAGGACTGAGTTGGGCACAAATGCAAAAGGTTCAAAAGTGTAATAGAGTTTAGGATTGAATTAGCACCATATAAGGATTGAGGCAGGTCCTCTAGAGCATGTTAGCATGACCGTAGCGGTTTGGTAGGTAAGTAAGAGGATTTTAAGTATTAAGAAGTCAATTATTATGAAAAATATGGCAATTGTCTAACGCCTTTTTTTTTTTTTTAAGGTCTCTCAAAGACTATACGGCGATACCATTTCTCGATTATTCGCACACTAGACGGTTGGTTTAAACATGCTTATCCCCATTAAAAACTCCACTCCTCCAAATGTTGTGTATACCCAGGGCCACCATGCAAACCAGAGCAAAGTCGGATTATCCAGTGACTGATGTATTGCTCTTATAGGATAACGGTTATCGCAACGGGTGCTACAACGTGCCGACATCCGGGTTTTGTTCAGATAGACAGGGAAGCAACCACCAATTATCCATTCTACGAAAACTTCCGTCGTCGGCGGAAACCAACATGAGCTTCTGCTTCGAGTTGTACTTTGATCAACTTAATATGCAATCGATGCCTGTTGATTACTAAATGTATCTCGATCAAAATGTGTTTTACCTATAGATTGTAATGGGCCAAAATTTGACGGGCTTTCTTGTCGGGTAATCCGATCCGGCCCAGCCCGTCCAGGCCTGTTCGTTTCTCGGGTTCTCGTTCGCGGCTGCTTCTTAGCAGAGGGAAGGAAACCCGGAGCGGTCAAGAGAAAAGGGTCAACGAAACCCGAGATGGGCACGCGTCCCCCCACTCGGCCGAGCCTACGCGTCCCACTAGGGACGAGCCGGCTTGCTGATTCTCCGAGCCCCACCCACCCAGCCAAGCCATTCAGCTGCCAGTCTCTTGCGGCTGAGTATCGAAGGATTTGGAGCCAGCTCTAGCCGCTCAAGCCGTCCCTGACTCGCTCGACGAGACTTCGAAGAAGCACCGGCGATGGACCCCACTCGCCCTCTCTGTTCCACTCCCTACTTCCCACTTCCTGACTCGCACTCGCTTCACTCGCCCTTTTTAACACGACATCCACTTCCATGGACGCCACTAGTTCGCTCCTCAACTACAATTCAGCTTTTCGAACAAAAAAAAAAAAAAAAAAAACTACAATTCAGCTTTCTAGCCACCAAAAAAAAAAAAAAAAAACCTATAATTCATCTCTCCGGAGAAAAACAACTGAAACCCCCCGAATCTCTCCGCCTCACCAGCGCTTGGAAAGAAAAAGGAGCGAGCTTTGATTCGTTTTGTCCGATGAGTCTGTGGACGGACTACGACAACGCCTTCGCGACCGATCTCTCCGCCTTCTGGCCGGCTCCCCCGCCGGCGTTGCTCAATCACGAGTCGCTGCAGCGGCGGCTCCAGGCCCTGATAGAGGGGGCTTGCGAGGGGGAGGGGGCGGCGGCGGCGTCGTCGTGGACCTACACCATCTTCTGGCAGACCTCTGGCGACTGCTCCAACCCTGTTCTCGGTTGGGGCGATGGGTATTACAAGGGCAATACCGAAACCAAGAGCAAGACCACAGCTTGCTCTCCGGCCGAGCAGGAGCACCGCAAGAGGGTCCTCCGCGAGCTCAATTTGCTGATTTCCGGGTACGTGACCGCCGATGATGCGATTGAGGAGGAAGTGACTGACTCTGAGTGGTTCTTCTTGCTCTCCATGCCCCAGTCGTTTGTCAATGGCGTGGGGTTGCCGAGTCGGGTCTTCTTTAGCTCAAATCCTCTGTGGATCTCGGGGGCCGAGAGGTTGGGGAATTGCGGGTACGAGAGGGCTCGGCAGGCGCAGGTCTTTGGGCTGCAAACCATGGCGTGTGTCCCCGTGTTGAACGGTGTGGTCGAACTGGGTTCCACCGAGCTGATCTTCCAGAGCTCCGATCTGATTAACCGAATTAGAGGGCTATTTAATTCCCATGATCAGGAAATGGGTTGTGGTAATAGGGATTTGAACAGCGAGAATGACCCGACGTCTCTTTGGATCTGCGATCCACCCGTCACGTTGGAGATTAACGATCGCTCTATGGCATTTCAGATAGAGAACCCCAGTTCAAGCAGTCTTACCGAAAGCCCCAGTGCGATCTGCACGAGAAATGATCAGCCGAACGGCCAAAACCAGCAGCAAAATGAGGGGTTTTTCACGAAAGAGTTGAACTTTGGGGAGTACGCGATTAATCCGAATAGCAGAAGCAATGCAGATTCCCATCCTTTGAAGCCCGAATCTATTGAAGTACTGAATTTCGGAGACAGTGGGAGTGGAAGGCTGTTCTCGGGTCATTCACAGGTCGAGGTGGCAGAGGAGACCATGAAGAAGAAGAAGAAGAAGAAGAAGAGGTCATCTACTTCAAGCGGTAGCAATGACGAGGAAATAATGTCCTTCACTTCTGGAGTGATTGTGCCTTCTTCAGGAATGTTGAAATCAGTCAGTGGAGCAGGGGATTCCGACCATTCGGATGTTGAAGCCTCAGTGATTAAGGAAGCCGAGAGCAGCAAAGTCGTAGAACCTGAAAAGAGGCCGAGGAAGCGGGGTAGAAAACCTGCAAACGGGAGGGAGGAGCCTTTGAACCACGTTGAGGCAGAGAGGCAGAGGAGGGAGAAGCTTAATCAGAGGTTTTACGCCCTAAGGGCCGTGGTTCCGAATGTATCGAAGATGGACAAGGCTTCATTGCTCGGAGACGCGGTGTCCTATATCAAGGAGCTTAATGCGAACCTACAAGCTGCGGAGTCCGATAAGGAGGATTTGCAGAAGCAGCTGGATGAGCTAAAGAAGCAATCATCAAATAAAGAATGTATCTCTTTGAAGCAAGATCGCAAGATGGCAAAACCCACAGGAAGTAGGTCCAATGGGATGGTAATCGATGTGAAGATAATGGGTTGGGATGCAGTGATTCGAGTAGAGAGCAACCGGAAGGATCATCCTGCAGCAAGGTTGATGGTGGCTCTTCAAGAATTAGACTTGGAGTTGCAGCATGCTAGTGTTTCTGTGGTGAACGAGCTCATGATCCAACAAGCCACAGTTAAGATGGGGAGTCAGTTCTACACTCAGGAGCAGCTCAAGGTGGCTCTATTGGCCCAAATCTGAGAAAGTTTGAATGATTTCGTTCCGTGCGAGTTGGCATCAACTAGATGGTGGAATTGAAGTTTCTCCATCGAAAGCGAGAACCTGCCCAGTATTTTCAGGTTCTGGGTGGTGCGACCTCTTTGATCAATGGGTTTTGTTTAGTTGTGTTATTGCTTCTGGTAGACTGAACCCTGATTGCAAGTTGAAGTAATAGTCTAGTTCCATCTCCCAGATTAGCAATTTTTTTTTTCTTTTCATATTGGATGTCCTGCCGGTCTTCGATGTAAATAGATGTTCCGAAACTGAAACGTCTGGGCTGTTTCCTCAATCCTTTGTTGGCTTGTTCTACTGTTTGTTGGGTTCAACCAAGATCATGGCTCTTGTACACCAAGCATCCTATAATCAGTGGGCAACTGTGGCAAGGTAAATGTAGAATTGTCTTCCTGTCAAAGTTCCAAGTAAACTAAGGTCTATTAGTATCACGATTGTGTGATGATGGTGTTTGGGATAGACCCTTAAGATTGCTCACAGTGCAACCTCCTGCATTGTGATATTCTGATGATGAACTCTTCATATATCCTTGCATGGTGTTGGGATGTCTTTGTTTTTTTGCAGAGATGTGCAATCAATGAGCATATACTTAGTTTTTGTTTTTATATCATCTAGAGCTTTAACCATAAGTGGGATAATCTTTCCTGGAACGAGAAAACATAAAAGCTTCTGCATTGTTGGGCTCTCGCATGCTGACTTACATGGCCTCTCACTCTTGTCCAATTACCCACCAATTATTTTCCTTTTAAGATAGTGACGAAAACTGCTGAGAAAGAAGATCTAATCACGATACAAAACCATTCAATCCGACACACGGGTCACTTGTCTAAGGCGGTATTATGAAGCATGATCGCCCATTACAGTGCAGATGAGTCCTTTATCAACTTTGTTTTCCGTGACTCTCTTCACTGCTGAATCTGGCCAATGCCCACGTAATCCACGCTGGCCGACTGCCCTTTTTCTGCGCCTTTTCCTACCCAGGGACAAAAGAGTGATCAAAACAAGAGAACTTCCCGTACTTCGTCGGTGGATGCATTGAAGTAAGGTCGGCCACTAAAGTGTCCAAGTCCAGTGTCCCGATGTGAAACGTCCAGACGAAAAGGTTGATTTTTTTACCTGGGCTATGGAGTACAGATTCCATGGCATTATTGCTTCGTGTCCGACAAAGCCGGGAAAAAATATATATATTGGAATCATAGAATTGGAGGAGCACCGGTGGATTTTTTGTATTACGTTAATGATACTTGGAAAAGCTATGTTGATTTTGGAACATTATGAGCTCTGCTGTAATAGGAGTTGTTGGCCAAAGAGGAGTTGGGGCACAAATCTGAAATTTCCAAATTGAGGGTTGAGTTGTTTGCCACCCTAAAATTCAATGGCTCAGCTCATTTCTAGGGATCAAAATGGATGAGAATCAATGCAAAACAACAAAAACAACAACAACAATAGCAACGGAGAATCATCATCCACAAAGTAATTGCCCCCTTTTCCCTTGATCTTTCTTCATCAAACTCTTTGTAATTCTTAAGATCCCTCTCCATTTCTCTGTCTCTCCCATAATGGCTTCACTCTTTTTCGCATGAGGAAAGTCTCGTTTCTCTCCAAGCGAAACACCCATTTTCATATTAAGGACTTTCCCGAGCCTCCGCCACGACCCATGAGCCTCAATTGCCTTACCTGCCGTGGCGGGCAACGGACGAACTCGGACCTCGATTACCGATGTGCCAGAGAAGATAAACTGTCTTGCATCGCGGTCGAGAGGAGTTGGTCCGGCCCTTTGGCCCCCCCACCTTATGAGCACTTTGGGAGCGGGCCCCTGATCGTTGGGGCCTCGACGAGCAAGAAGGGAAGGCACCGCCGGATTCACAGCTCCGGGCCCATGGCTTTCGGCGGGAGCCGGGGCGTGGGGCCCGAGGGGGAGCCGAAGCTGGTCCGGAGCTGGGGCATGAGGAGGGATTGGAGCTTCGAGGACTTGAAGCATATGAGGGATGCGAAGAGGCGAGACGAGACCGCGTGTTTGAATTGATGTGTGGCTCATTTGACTATATGAAATTCATAAATCTCTTGTTTTAGCTCCTCTTTTCCATTTTGGTTGCATCTTTGCTCTTTTTAGTGATGTTTTTTTTTTTATGTGTCCATTTGAAACAAGTTCCATCGTTTGGACCAACAATCCCACAGAGATGTTCACAATTGAAAACAATGGCAATTTTTAGGGGGTGCAACATGCACAGAACGAAAGAAAAATGACGAGAGATTTATTGAGCTAATCACATTAAAAAAAATTATGAAAAAGATATGGAAAAAAAAGTACAAAAATCAATTTCGAATTTTAATAAGGGATAATTACATAAATGGTCCCTGAACTATGACAGAATGTGCAATCTGGTCCCTGAACTTTTAATTTGTTCAATTTAGTCCCTGAACTTTAGCAGAATGTGCAATTTGGTCCTTAAACTTTTGACTTGTTCAATTCAGTCCCTGAACTTTTAGTAAATGTTCAATTTAGTCCCTGGACTATATGAAAATGTTCAATATAGTCCTTTTGTTAATTTAAGATTAGGGACGACTTTGAACATTTTCATATAGTTTAGGGATTAAATTGAACATTTACTAAAAGTTCAAGGACTGAATTGAACAAGTCAAAAGTTTAAGGACCAAATTGCACATTCTGCCAAAGTTCAGGGACTAAATTGAACAAATTAAAAGTTCAGGGACCAGATTACACATTCTGTGATAGTTCAGGGATTATTTGTGTCATTTTCCCTTTTAATAAGAAAAACATGAAGACAGAGGAGCGTTACCGTGTTAGGAATGAAAGATGAAAAGCTGACCGGTCATCAACATTGAAGATTGCAGGTCGAACTCATCATACGTGACCCGCCCAAAAAAAAAAAAAATCATCATTCGTGATGCTGCAAGTGCAAATCACGCGCGCCTCTATAGAAATTATTGGGCCCAATACCCGAAAAAACCTCAAACTTTAGCATTTATAACAATTATATTAAAAAAAAATTACCTCATAAAAAATCGCCAACTTTTTTTACTTTTATCTCAAGTTTAACGGCCTAGTATAATAAAAAAAAATCCCCAACTTTTAGTTTTGTCCTAATTCTACCAAAAAATTTTATTTTTGTCCCAATTTTATCGGTCTAGTATCAAAAAAACCCTCAACTTTAACTTTTATCTCAATTCTACCATCATCAACCTTTTTGTTCATAATTACCGCTAGTTAATCCTACGTGACTCGAATTTCCTTGACGAATTTACCAATGAATTTTTAAAATTTAGAAACAATAAGTTTCAGAGACGACGAGATTTTAAAAAATTCGTCAGAATATCTCTATGTCTAGCCTTTTTTTGGGCTGTTAAATGTTGAAAAGAATACGAAATGCGTCGTCTTTAGTGACTATATATCTCTCAGTAATATATAGGGATAGCAAAAAAATAAGAGAATTTCGAAAAAAAAATTATGTCAGTTTTGGCAAGGTGTAATTCATTAATGACGTGACAATGTCACGTAAGATTAACTAATGATGATTATAGACTGAAGGCTAAAATTGAGATAAAAGTAAAAGTTGGGGAATTTTTTGGTACCAGATCCGTAAAATTGGACAAAACTAAAAGTTTTGGGTAGAATTGGGACAAAAGTAAAAGTTGATGGTTGGTAAAATTAGAACAAAAATACAAGTTGAGGGTTTTTTTTTTGTGCTAGGCCGGTAAAATTGGGACAAAAATAAAAAATTTGGGTAAAATTGGGACAAAAATAAAAATTGAGGGTTTTTTATGAGACAAAAAAGAGTTTTGGATATAATTGACACAAATGCTAAAGTTGGAGGTTTTTTTGGGTATTAGACCGAAATTGTTGTATGGTTCCATAACGGCACTTCAGCTGTGGCGACCATTTTCCTCTCACGACCACTCATAATTTGACACGTGTCCGTTGATGTCAAATCAAGTGGGATAAAAAAAAAATGCACGGAGGTTAGGGAAGATAGAGCCCACCGTATCTGGCTGGTGGCAGCCGCTTCCGGTCCATTACCGGCGGAACCTCTCCTGTCTTGGCTTCTCGACAAAGAAATTCTACATCTATGTTTACTTTTTTTTTTATTTAATTTGAAGACGTGTGTCGATATTTAAGTGGATGCGAATAATAAAATGTTCGCCACTCCTAGCCTGATGAACTCTTTCATTTTTTTTTTTTTGTCAGAAACTCACTTTTCATTGATTAATTAAGAAAATGATAACATAGAGTTTGACCTTCTAAACATAAAAGATTCCAAAGGGGAGCGGGTGGATTCAAAATCCACTTCGATGGAAGGGCTTTCCTCCGATGGGTCTTCACGATCCAGTCCGCAACTTGATTTGTTTCACGTGGATTATAAATCAGAGAAGTGGAAACGAGCCGAGCTAGCCTATCTTTGCATTCATCAACAGCATCTCCGTCTCCAAGGCCGAAGAAAGGAGGACTCCTCCGTTAGCTTCGCATGCTGAACTGCTAAATGCGAGGATCGCCTCACAAGTCTGGTGAATAGGAGGAGTTGCGTGTTCTGGAATTGTCTGCTTTTTATATATATGTATAGGTATCGACGAACATGTGGGGTGGTGGCGCAGTTGGCTAGCGCGTAGGTCTCATAGCTTCTGAGTTATCCTGAGGTCGAGAGTTCGAGCCTCTCTCACCCCACAAGATCCATTTTCTCCTTCCCACATCATTTTGATATCTAACTGTTTTTTTTTTTTTTTTGGCGTACATTCTTAAGTTTTATATGCTCCTGAAATACTCGATCGGAATAGGAATGTGTAGTTTTCTCGACTGTAAATTGAAAAAATTCAATAAGATTCGGCTATTCAATCCTATGATGTTCATGGACCGCATTGGGTTTAGTTATTCTTTAAATGATTAAAAATTACAGAACTTACCTTGCTTGGTATTTTCATGGTTGATCGAGTGGATGGACTTGGACGGTGTTGTGTGTTTCGATATCATGAACGAATCTCATCGTTTACTTACCTACCTAGCAGTAGCACAACATGTATGTTCTTGTCTACTATTGCGAAATTCTTCATCTGACTTCGGCTTTATATATATTAGGGAAAATTTCAAAAAAAGAGCCCGAAGTGGCCTCATTTTATCAAATAATGGCCTAAAGTGAACATCGTAAGGGCCCGAAGTGGCCTCATTTTATCAAATAAGGGCCTAAAGTGAACATTGTAAGGGCTCGAAGTGCTCAATTTGTTTCAAAAAATGGCCTACTCGAAGGGCATTTTTATCTTTTTATCTTTTTGCCTTTTATTTTATTTTTTCCTTTTTTTCCCCTTCCCTCGGGCTTCTTCATGCGAGTGTCACCAAAGACCCGCACCAAACTAGGCTCATTGCCCGCCATCGACTCCCCAAGCTCCCCGCTCCTTCAACCTATTGCCCGGCACCCATCTTCCCCCTCAGCCCGTCGGCCCCTCCTCTCCCGGCCGCGGGCACTCGCGACCTGTCGCCGGAGAGCTCAGCCGTGGCGCTTGTGAGGAAGATGGTGGTGGAGTTGGTGGGGGCATTCAACGAGTTGATGGAGAGGATGAGGAGCGGGGAATCATTGTCCACAAGGTCCTCCCGCATATTGTTCAAGGCCCTCAAGCTCGCCATCCCCATGCTACAAAGCTCGGCTCTCGGTCCTAACGACCGTCCTCCTCTCTCTAGAGCCCTCAGTGTTGCCATTATCCTCGCCAATCTTCAGGTTCTTGAACAATTTCTCTTCCTGGGTTTGTGTTCCGATGAGTTTATTTGAATATCATCATTCAAATTGGCATCTTTTAAATTATCACTCTCAGAATCTTTCACTTGGCTTTCAACCTTCATTCTACATTTTCTTCCTGAGATGAAATTGTAAAGCAGCTGATGGCTTTTTCATAGATGGATGCGGAGGTGACATCAACCATATCCTCATAGAAGTCCTCAAGGTCGGAGCAGTGTCCATCATTGAAGGGAGAGAATGGATTGGCATAGGGATGGCTCACCTGCTGCACGAGAGCTTCCGATTCAAGAACTTCCCCTCAAAGGCCGACGTGCTGGACGTTCTGCCTCACATTCTACGACGAGAGCAGTGGTCCTTGACCTGGCCCTGAAGCTCGATAAGACGAGGCGTTTAAGCAGGTATCAACAGCAGATGGTCTCTCTCGAGGTTATGAATGTGCACGCGCCACTGGCACACGCGTTGCAAACGAATTCTTGTCCCTGGAGCTCGAGGATCTCTCATTCCAGTACTTGTTCCCGTACTCATATCTCTAGGTCGACACATGGTTGAGAAGCCATGAAACCAAAGCACGAGGATCTCTCGTTTTGGTATATGTTCATGTACTCATATCTTTACGTTGACACATGGTTGAGAAGCCATGAAACCGGAGCTCGAGGATATTCCCATGAAGAAGCCGTGATGGTGGAGATGATGAACATGAGAGCAGGGGAGTGAAAAAAAAACTGAAAAGAAAAGGCAAAAAGGTTAAAAGACAAAAATATCATTTAGGTATGTCATTTTTTGAAATAATTTGAGCACTTCATGCCCTTATTTGAAACGATATTCATTCTAAATCCTTATTTGAGAAAATGAGGCCATTTCGAGTCATTTTTTGAAATTTTCCCACCTAATTATTCATACCAAATGGCTTCAAACCTAGACATTGCCAAATTGGACCCGGAATCGGCCCGTTGATCGGCCCGGAACCTGCCCGTTGACAGGGTCCGCGGTTCCAACCCGTTAAAAAAAAAACCCCACCCCCTTGTGGGCCCCGCCCCCTGAAATTTTCAGGGGGCGGGGCCCCCCTCCCGCGGGAAAGAGCCGGGCCCGCCTGGCAGGGGAAAGAGCCGTTGGCTCTTCCCCAACGGCCCGAAGGCCAAAAATTTAAAAAAAAATCTATAAATACCTCTCAATCACTGTTTATTTTTCTCACAATTTCTCTCAATTCTCTCTAATACTCTCAAGTCTCACAATCTCTCAAATTCTCTCAATCTGCTATTCTCTCTAAATTTCGTCTCAATTTTTCGATCAATTTTCTCAAAAAATGGCAAGTGGAAGCAGAAATACTAGAAAGGGAAAGAACCCGATGCCGATCGAGATGGGAGAATCCGATTATCCCGTTCATGAATATGATCCTCGTGAATATGCATGTTAGGAAGACCACGATGCTTCCAATCCCAACGTCGAGCACGTCCCAACGCAAGAAAGTTTTCATCCTCGTGGTGTCGAAGAATCGTCGATAGCGAAGGAGCCGGGACGAAAGAGCCGAGAATCCGATTTATGGCTACACTTTAACAAAGTATGGAATGAAAATGAAGGCAAGTTTGATATAAGCTGTAAATATTGTCCGCATACATACAAGCTTGGTAAATGAGATGGCTATGGAATATTTCGTCGGCATATGACGAAAAAACATTCAACGCAAGCGGGGATCGACACTAGCCAACAAAAAATTCCCAGGTTCGCCAATCCTAACGCTCATCCTTTATTTCGTTTCACTAATGCACTTTACAAAGAAACATTAGCTGAATATGTTGCCCTTGAGCATGCTCCGTTTAATACTGGTGAAAATCCTAATTTTAGATATTTGGTAAACACTGCATTAGCTCCGCAAGCACCATCTGTTTCGAGAAATACTCTTAAACGCGAACTTGAACAAGTTTATACAAAACAAAAAAAGAAATTCTTAAGATTTTTTAAAGAATTCAATGGACGTGTACATATAGGTAGTGATATTTGGACTGATTCTTGGAATATTAATTCTTATATGAGTATCACGTGCCATTGGATAGGCGATGATTGGGTTATTCAAAAAAGACTTCTTGCATTTCGAGTTTTTCTTGAAAGGCATACGACCCATAATATTTATAGACTAATTAGGCAAGTTTTAGAAGAATTTAATTTGATTGATAAAATTTTTTCAGTTGGTTTTGATAATGCCGCCGCAAATACTGCTTCCATTCCTGAGTTAGAAAAACTTTGTAAACCCTCTTTTGGAGGACGATTTTTTCACATTAGATGTGCTTGCCATGTTTTGAATTTATGTGTTCAAGATGGTTTACGAGTTCTTGTAACATCTCTTCAGCTAATAAATAATGCAATTAGATATTTGTGGAGCCGTCCTCAACTTATAAAAGAGTGGGGAAAATATTGTAAAAAAATGGGAGAAGGGCAAGAAGGTTTCCAAAAGATATTCCGACTCGTTGGAATTCTACCTACGAGATGCTTCTACAAACTTTTGATTACAAATATTTATTATGTTCCTTTATTTCGAATAATGTTCCCGATATTGCTTTGCTCCCGCAACATTGGGAAGTTTGCAAAAAAAATTTAGATTTTTTGAAAGTTTTTAATGATGCTACTAATATTTTATCTGGTGTTTATTATCCTACTACGCATTTATTTTTAATAGAGTGTGTTAACATTGCTGGTATTTTTAATGAATGTGAAAAAGATACTGAATTAGCTTCGAATATTTTAGTAATGCGAGAAAAATGGTTTCATTATTACTTGAACATTCCTCGTCTATTTAGTTGGTATTGTTTTCGACCCACGTACTAAATTAGATGGTTTATTAGATTATTTGAATGTTTATTATTATGAATGTTTACATTTAAATGAAGTAATAGATATTCATAGTATACAAGTAGATGTTAAAAAAGTTATAGTAGAATTATATAGTGAATTTTGTAGTAAATATGGTTTAAGTGATAGTAGATGTGAATCTGTCCAGCATAGTGTCTCACGAAGCAATACAGGTATTTCACTTGATAGAGGGTATAAAATGCTCGTGAGTAGGCAAAAAAAAAGGGACAACATGTAGTATTTCGAATTAGAAAACTATTTAACAGTTTATTTTGAGTTTAGTGATTCCGAACACAGCGCAGATTTCAAGATTCTTGAGTGGTGGAAGAACCATTCAATTCAATATCCAGTTCTCTCCCTCATCGCAAAACAAATATTAGCGACATCTTCTTCGACAATGACAGTTGAACAAGCATTTAGTGCAGAATGACTAATTTTAGACTCTCGCCGTTCAAGATTAAATCCGGAAAGTGTGGAGTTTCAAGCTTGCGTCGATGATTGGACAAGGGCTAGGCTTCGACAACAAGAGCTGGATCGAGAACACAAACTCTTCAGTGATGATTGTGAAGATACCGCCGCCACCACAACAACAAGTAGCGACGATTGAGGATGAGGTAAGTTGGGGTTACCAAAAGTAAGAGAACTACATGAGTTTTGATTCTTCTATCCCAAAAAAGATATGTAGGCGCTTAATGATAATTCATTAAGTTCAAGCCCATTTCTTATCTTTTTTTTAAATTTTTTTTTTACAATATACAATTTAATTATAAATTTTAATTAATAATTTATTGATTTATTTTATTATTTTAAAAATAAAATTAAAGGTTCTGAAACCGGAACCGGAACCGTGCATGTCTAAACCAATAACTTCAAAACCCAGCTTTGTTGACTTTGTTGCAAAGGGTGTCTAATCAGGTATACCACTTAATCATTAAAGAATTAATCGACAGCGATGTCGCGCCACCAAAAAACGGAACATGGGGACGACTAGTTTTGATCACTTTTGGAACGACAATAAATTAGGGCATTCGCGTGCCCAAATCCCGCCTTTGCTTTGCGTACGAGGTTGCGTTTTCGGAGTAATAGAGCTGTCGGGGATGAACCTTTCACTAGTTTAATTTAACCTTGCACTTCTTTTTCAAGGGCTTTTACTCAGTCGCGTTCGGGCATCGATCTTGTGGACGATGAAGTTTGCCCCGATCGACCTTGCTTCTTGAACACCAGTGAAAGAAAACGATGCAAGAAGTGGTCAAAGTCGTGAGCGTTTTGAAGTGTTTTGCAAGGCAAGATGGCCTTTCCTCCAGCAAGAGACTTTTAGAAATGTCAACATTTGAAACAACACCCCCCCCCCCCCCCCCCCCCAAAAAAAAAATAAAAATAATAAATAATAAAATTAAAATTAAAAAATTGACAGAACGCTTTGGGTCCAAAATTGATTAGAAGCAGTTTGGCTTTGCCTTGTTATCTCTCCAGCATGTGAAGGGGAAATTAAGGGGAGAAATTGAAAAAAAAAGGGTTTTTTTGGCGTAGGGAAAAGCATTGATCTTAGGGAAATGCTTTCCTGACAGTATTGTCAATTATTTCTGACCGTAGATCCACGCATCATCACCTCGTATTTTGCATAAAGCACTCATTAATTAAAAAATTGTGGAGTCTGAAATAATAGCAAACTGTCAAGCTAGCGGTTTCCTTGATCTTATTTTATAATGAGAAATTTAAAACTCTCATCATCTTAGTCATGATGATGCCAGCGTGCCTAACTTTGGATTATCTATAAAGTTAATCTTTCTTTGGCTAATCCGACCATCCTGTGATAAATTCCCTTTTGGCACGAACCTAATAAACAATGTCGACTTGAGGCTAATAATAATGTCATACTTATTATTTTTTGTTCGCTAGGACTATTTTGGCTGAATTTTCCGACCCATTTTTTCTTCAAGCCAGATCTCTTCGAATTGATGGTGATCGATATTGAGTTATGGTACACCCGATGGAGCCTCTCTCACATGATGTGGGACTTGAGAGGTCGCAACATCAAGCTTAGAAAGCCATCTTATGCAAAAGCAAGTTAATATCAACATTCAATCATATACCCTTTTTATTTATGTGTTGGATATATCTATGAGATCTGTGGAACCACTACCAACTGTTGTAAAAGCTTACGATGTTAGATTGAAGCATGATTTAATATTTAACTAATATAACAATATCAACATATGTGAGATTTTGTGGGACTAATGTCAATTATCCTAAAAGTTTAAGCTTTTATATACCGGCACGGTTTAATATTTAAGAACTCTTAACACTCATATTCACACTTAGTATGATCTTTTTGACTAATACTAGGCGTGAAAAATATTTCATTAGGGAGGCAAATAGGCTGGCCTGGAAGGACTTGAACTTATGACTTCCTACTTTGGTATTATGTAAGATTTTGTGGACTACTACCAGCTATTCAAAAAATTTAAACTTTTAGATAAAAAAACATGATTTTTTTATGACATAATAAAAAAAAAACATGATTTTGATATTTAATTATTCTATAGAGCAACATACATGCATTTCGGCTTAGCATCAAATGGAAACCAAATGTGGATTAACAAAATGTATCTCATCGTTGTTTCCTTTTAAAGTTGTAACATCCATGCGGAATATAAACATGATAGATGGAGTTCATGAAAGATGTTAAGACTAAGCCAACTTATTGAACACTTAAACCAAGATTCGTGGGGACTTATGAGCAGTTATATTAAGACTGGCTGTCATTATCAAGAGAGCGAGATTAAGATGAACATTCAGATAGCAATTTTTTTTAGTTACTTTTCGTATTACATACAAGAAAAATGACACAAATGATCGATCAATTTAAGCCTAATATGCAATATCGGTCCTTAAACTTGTGTGAAGATGATTGGGAGGTTCCCTATTGTCATTCCTTGGGTCCCACAGACCCCGTCATGCGTTGACTCACGAGGCTCCATTATTACAGAGCAGGCAGTGACTTTTCGAGGTAAGAATCCAAAGGAAAGAAATTTTTCTTGGTCAAGAATCCGAGAGTGGGAGAAGATGGAAACAGCGGCGATGATTCCGTGTGGTTTGACCGAGGGAACGAAGACTACGAACTCTCTCGTTCTCGCTCATGCGTAGCTTCGTCGTAAGCTGTGAATGGAGCTCCGACCCCACAGGCGCACCACGTCACGGTCTCCCTCTCACGCCGTTGTTCCTATCTCTCTCGCCCACCTAAATTATCATTCATTTCGTTGTTGACTCTCTCTCTCTCCCCCTCATCCCCCTATCCCGTCTCTAGGGTTTCCCGTATTCTCTCTTCCCTTGCTGCTAACTACGCTAGGCACAGGCCCGAGCGGTCTGACAAGATATTCTTTTTGCCAATTGAAGACCCGAGAACCGCTTTCGATCTTCGCTTCCAGCTTCGGATGCAAGTGGGTCTTTGGAGTTTGTCAGATTCTTGCTACCGCCGAGGTTAGAATCTTGGTCACGTTCCTACGATTCAGCTGCTCTTAGTTTTCTGTTTTTGGAGGTAGAGATTTGGATGTTATGCTCGGGTTATTAGACTAGTGCTGTCTGGAGCTCAAGTTTGAATCTTTGCTTGTTGATTGGGGGAAAGGCTTTTGGAGGCTTTTTAGTTTCTTGGTGGGTGCTTCCGATATTGGGAATATTCAAAGCTGTGGAGCTGAATCAATCTGATCAGTGGATACCCAGTGAAAATGCTAGCTCTTTGGAGTTATAGCCCTGTTTGTTGTGGCTTATGAATGGTTAAACATCCCGGGAATGGGAGGTTGATGAGAGATTGAGGAGCGTGTGGCTTCTGGTGATTAATATTTTGGGATCTCGAAAATGGACAACTCTAGGAACAGGCAGAATGATCCTCTGGGTGTGAACAAGATGGGCAAGAACATAAAGAAGAGCCCATTACACCAGCCAAATTTCACCACCAACAGTAACAACACCGCCACTGCCACCACCAATAACAACCCAAATAATGCCGCCAGGCAACAGCCACAGCCTCAAGTTTACAACATCAGCAAGAATGATTTCCGCAGCATTGTTCAGCAATTGACGGGTTCCCCTTCACAAGATCCCTTGCCTAGACCTCCCAACAATCCCCCAAAACCACAGAGCATGCGGCTGCAGAAGATTCGCCCGCCCCCCTTGGGGCCTATGAACAGGCCCCATATTCCCCCTCCTGCTGCATTTCCTGTGGCTCCGCCTCCAGTTCCCTACAACAACAGCTTCGCTCGGCCTCCTCAATTTGGTCACCCGTCGCCAACACCTTTGCCGTCTATGGAACCTCGGGACCCATTTATGCAGAACACAACCGAGTCTCCTATCTCTGCATACATGCGATACTTACAGACTTCAATGTTAGATCCTAGTCCGGCTGGAATCCAAGCTCCCCCTCATTTTCCGCATCAAGTTCCAGGTCAAGTTCAGAATCATCCACCACCATCTGGTTTGCTTCCCAATCCACATGTTCCTGCGCCAAGAATGAATGGTCCAATGCCACCTATGACCAATCTTCCTTCTCCACAGATGAATGGTCCTGCACTTTTGCCGTCTCCGACTTCTCAATTCCTCCTACCATCGCCAACCAGCTACTTTAATTTGTTGTCTCCAAGATCGCCGTATCCTTTGCTTTCGCCCGGGTTCCAGTTTCCTCCCCCTTTGACACCCAACTTTGCTTTTTCACCGGTCACTCAGACAGGGATTTTGGGCCCAGGTCCTCAGCCACCACCTTCACCTGGGCTTGGATTTCCTCCATCTCCTTCAGGTTTCTTCGCAATCCCAAGCCCAAGGTGGAGGACGTAATAGTTTTTCTTGTTTTTGAGCAAAATTGCGGGCTGAAAGTTGCTCCGCTGAAGATCTTTGCAGTGATGGATCTGGTGCTTTCGCCATGTATACTATGGATTCATCCGCTTGTGGAAGCTTCCACTGTGAAAATTTTATGTACGATTGTCATGTAAGAGGTTCTGCGCAATTTGAAGTCCTTTTTGTGTATGTTTATTTCCTTCACTTTTGCCTGTATTGACACCCATTTTGTAGCTTTTTCTTTATTCCCGTTGACTTGGATATATTAACAGCTGCAAAAGTTTAATTTAGCCGGTGGACTAGTTCGCTTTAGGTGATAGAGGGGATTACATCATGCAAATGGCAATTTGGCAGTGTGTAGCATGAAAGGCTGGCTTCAATTGAAATCAAGGTAGGAATTAGGTCCTGTACTGAGAAGAATTCCAGTTTATTGTAATAATACTGATATAGTCTTTGTTTCCATGAGATTTTCTCTTCTTTTGATTGGCCCATACCTTGAAGTTTTATTGTTGTTTTGTTGTTATAATCCCCTTCATGATAATTATGATTATACGGTTCCATTTCATGTCATCTTTCTGTTTTCTAGCTTCCTATGGTTCTATCTTCATATATTCACAAAATGAAATAAGAGAAGGTGGAGGAACAATTCTTTAGTTTTCATCTTCTAGTAACTGCAAGTAGGGGGGAGGTGCAAGGTAGCTGTTGGATCTGAAACGTCTGGGTTCTTGATCAGGGATAAACCACCCTTAGGCTAATGCCTTGCTCCTGTGTTCCTATCAGCGTGGAAATGAGTTATGCAAGCATTGAGAAAGGTATCTCTAAATTGTGTTGATGAAGAAAGGATAGACTCTAGGGTGAGAAACTAGCAATTTTCGGTCTCCAATAGGAGTAGTTCTAGTTTTACCTGTTATTCGCCACTCTGGCCACTCGAACTTCTTAGAGCCCCACTGGATCAAATAGAACTGAAATATTGGTCTCCTTCAAGCGGAACTTCTTTCCTGGTGTTCGACTGATTTTGAGGATGTAAAGTTTACTCTCATTTGACTCTATGCATTGGCCAACATGTTTAAGCAGATAGAAGATATTTCTCATATCTGGGATCCATGTGGTTGTGTTAAATTTCATGTGTACAAAGTATGTCTTCTGCTCCTGGATCTTTTGCAAAATGAGTTCCTCTGCTATCTGAGTGTGAGGGCTTGGCAGTGCATCATGTTGACATGTGTAAATGTACTGAGTCTGCTGGCTCTAACATGTTGAGATGCAGTTTAAGTGTCGGTATCTGCACGCTTATAGTGATAAATATCGCGTAGGGCATGCGACAAGCTCGCGTTCCTAGCTTGGACAATATGGATTTACATATGTTTTGACGAGTCGCCTGAAGTATGACTAGAAACTTTTGGGTCTGGGTTTTGTGAAGAGTTCGTTGCGGTGTTTACTGGTGGACTAGGCTCTGTGCCTGAGGCCGTCATTTGCACTGACCAACGGCACTCACAACCAGGTGTTTTTTTTTTATCATTCATTCATGTGAATAGGCTTCCAGGCTTTTGGACGGAAGGCGCGGGAAGTTAATGTGGGTCTAGGGACTATCTGTTGATTAGCGTTCCTTAAACAAAGCCAGAATGTTTTCATTTTCGCGAAAATCTGCACATCCTACGAATTCGGGTTCTTAAACCTGACGAAGCCTGGGTCGAGTCCTGTAAATCTTCAGGCATCAGAGAACCGAAAGATTCGAAATCCATCCGGGTGGCATCAGATTTCGCTCCAGGGAGAAGAACACGGTTTGACCTTAGCACAAGAGGATAGGATACTTCTATTAATGATACTTTTCACCTGGTTTTTTTTTTTTTTTTTGATCCAGGGATTCGGAGGGTTTATACTCTCGAGTTTACTCGCGTGGAATTGTAGGGGAAGCATAATTATTTTCTCTCATCTATGTGTCTTATCGTATCTATAAAATAAACCCTTTTTAGCAACTTGTCAGGCGAGCATTGTTCTCTTTAAAAGGGTAAAAGCACACTTTTTTTTCTTGGTGATTTTCACTTGTTTCCATATTGTGATCCTAATCCTATGATATTCGTCTTGCAAACAAGCTTTCTTAGATAATTTATAGTACACTCTTCTTCTTTTTTCGTTTGATTTTTTTTTAATAACCTTTCTGTGATTTATTAAATTGTGAACATGCCATACTTTTTTAATAGCTCAAAATGCATGATTTTCGTTGGTTTTCACTACAACGTTACTCACATTATCCCAGCATCTCGTCGCCAAAAATAAAAATAAAATCGGATACAATTTTCGGATTGAAGTATATTCCATCATTCTTAAGAATTTTCTCGATAGTCAATCCTGGATATGGCATATTGTGTCTATTTCATGTTATTAATAGGCACGCTTGTCCTAATTGCCGTCTTTAATAAAGCAATCTTTTTTTCTTTTTTGCAATGGTATCATCTATAATAATTGAGTAGACTATAAGTTCATTTTGACTTCAAAATGCTTGAAGAGAAGGACGGCGAGTTTTTTAAATTTTTTTTTTAAAGCAAAACCATATCATCTCTTATGCAAATGAGATATCCATGCCCCAACAATGCACTAATTTGTTATATTTGGTAACTAAAACTAATATCATCCTATATTGCTAAAATCCAACTTGATTTAAATTCTCACTTCTACCGAAAAGGAATTCAGATTTATACTGTTGAGCTCCACTCTTTCCTGTCCCGACTCGATTCGAGCGCTTTTTTATCCTCGCTTTGTTCAAGCGAAAAATCATCATTGACTTTTCCATCACATTTCGAAAACATCATAATTTCTGCGAAAATCCGAAGATGCCAAAAAAGAAAGAATGAAGAAGAAGATAGAATCCTATTTAGATCCTTAACCGGGTCTAGTGCTAGTCTGAGCTCACCCTTCCCATGGCAAATCTTTAATATGGAAGGGGGCGGGGGGGTTTTTCACATGAACTCAAATAGCAATCTTTAACATCAGTTCTAGAAATCAAGCATGGCCTGGCCACCTCAAATGGGCTTTTCGTGCAATCCCTGCATATTAATGAACAGGGGAGTTTGAAAGAGAGAATTTGAGAGAAGCGGCACCCGCAAGACAAAAACCTCCCCCCACCAAAAAGCAAATCTCCTTTTCTCATTAATTGCTCCCTAAATTCCCCCCCCCCCCCCCCCCCAATCTCATTGGCTAACCCAACACCCCTTTCTTTCTCTCGTGGGCTCCATGGAATTGGATTCCTACCCTGCGGAAATCGGGGCAGAGGTACCCTGATCAGATCAGGACCCTCCGTTCAACAACGGCCCTGATCATTTTCCAAAAAAAAAAAAAACCTCTATTGTAAGTGATCTAGGTACACCTGCCCTGATTCAATCAGGGCAGGTGATCCGGATCCGGGCTCCATACCCTTTTGCCCTCCCGAAAAGGACCAGTTGGTGGCTAAAGACAGGGAACCCATAAAAAAAAAATGCAATTTAGGACAAGGAATCTTGAAAAACCCACCAATAAAAAAGCTGGCTTTTGTAGGTTGCTGTTGCTCCTTTCCTTGTCATTTGCTCCCCCACCCTCCATTGTAATGAGCAACAAGTTGGCAACTTGCCGGAAAACTCGCTTTGAATAAGCCATTTGGCCTACCAAAGAGAAGAGAAAGAACAAAAAAAAAAGAAACGAAGGTCGCTTTCGCTCAAGACTTTTCCTTATCAATGCAATGGGGTTAAGTGCTCTCTCCCAATAGTCTTTGATGTGGGTCTTCAATATTCAAATGCTCCGTTCTAAATCCGCAATAATTAAAGCGAAATTGTCACGAAAAAGAAAGACCCGTGACCCATCGAATCGTCTGATTTAAACTCGTTCCGATACACATGATCGAGTTCCGGAAGGAATGAATTCAAGGCTAAGCTTTCGCTGGAAAAAAGAAAAAAGAAAAAAAGAACAACAATAAAAAAAGAAGAAAAAAAAAACTATGTATCTTTTCGTACGCATCACGATGTCATTAACGAATTAGTTCGATTCAAAGGGCGGAGGATGCGGTTAGCTTTGTGGAAATTTCTTTTTTGCCCCCGTTTTCGTCGAGTGTGATGTGATTGCTTTGCGTGCGGATGAGTGGATCTTCTAAAAAGCATTCGGACTGCTGTAGCAATCCACGGGGAGGAAGGAGTTGGACCACGAGAGAGAGAGAGAGAGAGAGAGAGAGAGAGAGAGAGAGAGAACCTCACCAGTTCTCGCCATCCAATCAGAGCGACGAATAAGATTCTGAAATTTTCTCAGACAATGCCTTGTGCCTGCTGACCTTTCCTTGTCCGAGAGCAAAAGCATCTCTTCCTTCCATCACAAGAAATGGGGAGAGCTGGAAACATCAATGGCTCAAGGCTTTAACCTTTCGGACATTTCGATCCTCCCCCCCCCCCCCCCCCCCCCCCCCCCGGCCATGCATGACCATTTCCTGCTGTTGATAAGGGAAAAGGTAAGTTCCACGGAGCAGGCGCGCCTCCATCGATGGAGCAAAACCCTGCGTATAGTTGCCTGTCGAGCCGGAACGAACCGGGTCGATGAAAAGGGGCACGACGGCGCGGACTTGGAAGATCCGTTAGGATTAGGCACATAAAGTCTCTGCTAAACAGGGAGCAAAGGCGAGAAAGAGAAGACGAGACGCAAAGTTCATCCTGATGTGTCCACAAATTAGAGCGCTATAATTAACAACTCACGTATTTTGGTTACGACTCTCAATTACAAGAGAAAAGAATTGTAAACTCTAATGATCGTATGTCACTCGATAACTATTCATGAGTTCAACCAATGAAACACGAACCAGACTATGGAATGTGATGTCCCCTCCAACCCCTGCAGGAGTGGTCCTTTTGGACCCCCCGACCGCTAACCGAAACCTCATGCCTTCTTATCAATGGAGAATATGAACCATACATATCCGGCAAGAATGCGAAAGCGCTGCGCACTGGGAGCTGATTTCCGAAGAGAGAGAGAGATGCGAGGCGATGGTCATTCGTTTCGTCTGCGAGAAGACAAAAAGAAGGGGGTAAGAGGTAACGTGGGATTGTGGGTCAGCATCAGGAGCAGCAGCAGCAGCAAAACGACATGAAAGAAGTCGACAATCTGGTGGATATAACTTCTTTAAAAAAAAAAAAAAGTCTTTTTAGCAAACTTTGGATAACGCTTTCTTTGATTCATGTGCGGACCCCAGATCTTAGTAGTCGTGACACACACAGATCTCCCTTCCCCCTTCCCCCCCCAACTTGCCATATGCAGTCGATGCGTGCCCCGTCACCGCCAGCTATCTAACATTTGTCTGGAATCGAAAAGCATTCAGCTTTGCTTCTGCCTCAATTCAAGAAAGATGGGGAAATTATTTAAAAAAAAAAAACGCCTCGATGTCCCGCATCAAGCCAACAACTACTGAGAATGATATTTGGATTTTGCTTCATCAATTTCAAATCCATGCATGAATCAATTGATGATCAGAGATGTTAGAAACCCAGGTCGTGAGAGAGACCCCACCAGCCACCAAAGCATCAGATCATAGCATCGACCCCCGACCGTACTCATCGTGAGCGATCATGTTAAGTTCAGTGATTCTAATATCTCTCTCTCTCTCTCTAAGAGAAATCAAAGCCTCACGAGTCTCTTTTTTCATGAACCTATGATGATTCCTCGGAATGGAAGAAGACGCGAGGAGGAGGAAGCGACTTACCAGAAACGCAGACGCGGCGCCCCCATTTCTGAGCATCGATCCCCTTCCCTAGAAATTCCTCGTTATCAATACTGCTGCTGACCCAGATGATGTCCCCTCTCTCTCTCTGTGTGACAGACAGAGACAGCCCATAAGAGGTTAAAGAAAGAACAAACACTGATGGTACACTGTCCAGTTTGTACCCACAGATTCTTCTGGCTCCAATTTGTACAAAATCAGCTGTCCAACTTTCAGCATTTCGCACCCATTTTCCATCTCTGTTCGACCTGTGTCCCCACCATTCTCGGGGAGGATGGAGATGTAAGCTGGAAGTTTGAGCACCTTCGATGTCAACTCTTACCCAAGGATCCGCCAAACCTCTACTCAATAGCCGTGAGAAAGCCATCGATGGTAATCCTCTTCTGGTACTGGTTCCTGGACTTCCAGCCCACTTCGCTAGTGGAAAGAGAGGGAGGAAAGATTGAAACCAGATCGAACCATTCACATGCATGCATAACTACAAATCTCTGAACCTACCCAATACAGAATAACCCCACGTTATAGCAGTTAAAACATCTGTTTGGAAATTGCTCGCACTAACAGCAACAACAAAAACACAAGAAAACGTAACCATCATGATGACAGAAAAGGTTCAGAAAAACAAGAAAGATAGGACCTTTAGTCCAGATGATCTTTGATTCTTTAGAGCTTCAATTTGTTTCCACAGCGAAAAGAATTTACAGAAACAGTAGCAACAAGAATATACCCCCTTCATGAACATTTCTGTACACATTGCATCACTTTGACTAATCTAAACCAAATCTGCATTACGCTTTTGACTTGATCTTGATTTCTCTCACGAATTTCTCTTGCCTCAACGCCCCAAATGCGACCTGACCCTCCACAAAATCAGCTCCGTCTCAGTCTCACTCACATGTCTGTGTAGGGAGAGGTCAAAAAAGCAAAAAGAAAAAAGTTTCGCATCTCGTGAATCCTTTTTTTCCAAAAAAAAAAAAAAATCACGGGAAGAAAAGAGGAGGAACTATCGTGGGATCCTTTTAAAAAGTATGCCTAAGTCGTCGGCGGCCGCGTCACCGCCGGCCACGAGCCATCCCTTCGGCGACGGACGCCAGCTTCTGCAGATTCAGCTTCACGACTGTGTCGGCGAAGAGGCGCGTGTCCTCCTCCGTGTTCCCTTCCGGCACGTCCACCACGTAAGACTCCAACACCGCCGTCCAGATCTCCCCACTCCTCCCCGCCTCGTGCACCGTCGTCACCGAGCGGTAGTTCCTCAGCCTGTGCTCGCCGCCGATGATGCTGAACCCCGCGACGTGGCGCTCGTCGTCGAGCACGTCGAGCCTCTCCGTGCTGGTGGCAGCCGGCAGGCCGGATATGACGCTGAGGTCGCGCGTGGAGCCGACGGCGAGCGTGAAGCCCTCGGGGACGGAGCAGCTCTTGATGAAGTGCTTGTAGACCTGGGGCCGGTCGAAGCGGCGGACGATGGACCATACGGTGGCTAGCGAGGCGTGGATGCGCTGGCCGAGGAGGGAGGAGCACTGGCCGGGGCGGAGCCTGTACGTGTGGAACTCGTAGACGAAGGGGGCTAGCTCGGCGAACTCGTCCTGGGTCAACCCGACGGGAACCTTCAGGTGGTGGGTCGTGGGGTGTTCTTGCGTTTCTTGAGATGTCTCGCCTTCGCCTTCCTCCATTGAAGAGCTTGCAGAGAGAGAGAGAGCGAGAGAGACTTTTGTATTTTGTACGGGAAGAGAGCAGAGGGTGGAACTGGGGAATGAGAGAGAGAGAGAGAGAGAGATTTTGTTTTTATTTGGCTTGGCTCTTGCTAATATATTAAATTATTCTTTTTTACAAGAAATTCACATTATTCTGAAGTGGAGCTGGTTTATGAAAATATTAGAAGAAATTTAAATAATTTTCCTTTTTTTTTTCTTTTTGGGGGTGTTTTTGCTGAAAAATGTCAACATGGTGGAGTGTACATGTGGTGGGTCGTGTCGTGGCACTTCTTGACACATCATTCTGAAGTGGATTCTAAAGCTCTTATTTTAATTCCTTGTTAAGCTGGCAAATAAGGCCTAAATTCACTATAAAAATAAAATAATAATAATAATAATAATAATCTTCAACTTCACGTTCAATCTAACTTCTTTTTATCTAAAACAACCAACTAGAAAAATCGTTACCGATTTCTTCGAAATTATCAACATCGATCGGAAGGCAATCATTGTTCCGATTAGGGTGTTGACGAAGACGCGAGCTCTGAGGATGGACCTCAAATCGTGCCCCGATACTGATCATTCTAAAGAAACTAGCCGTGATCTTTGGACTCAGCGGCAGATTTTTATTCAATTTATTCGTGTTCTCCCGAAAGCGGATGATGTGGAAAACAACGGTGGTTTTGCTGTGATTAATATTTTGACCTTATCTACGTTTTTAAAAAAAAAAAATAATAATTTTGCAAGATGAAATGTATTTGGATTTATAAGCATGGCTAAATTCCAAGAACGACAACATAGAAGTCCGCTAAAAAGGTTGTCGATGCGGAAATCAGAAGGATTCGGGACTCAAGTCCCGGTGAGCTGAACATATTTTTAATGTTGGATGACATCTTAAATTCAATTCAAGGCATGTGGACCTAATGCCGTCCATCTTGCTTCTCTTAAAATTATTCGACCTCTGCCAACGTTTGTGGTTCGATTTTTTAGCGCAAAATTCGATTGACGGGTAAAAAAAAAAAAAATTATCGAAAATGTCACAAAAAAACAAAAAATGTTTACACTTTTGCTAATTCAATACTGAACCTTTTAAGTTTTTCGATTTAATTTTAAATATTTTCATCTTTTACCAATTTAATATTATTGACGGGACCACTAAAGCAAACCGACAATCAAAATATTGCTCACTCAATCTTTTAGCAATCCTATTCATGCACATTTTTCAATGCATGATCAGGTATGGAAACAGCTAGTCCAATGCTCGAAGTAGCATTGGCCATGTATGGGGCAATCTCGCATGTTGGCAAAGCTATACGCCATCCTAATTGAAAATGAGGTCATCATCTTTGAACAAGGGCAACCAGAGCATCTCAAGTCTTACTCGACTCCTTCATGCATTTGTTCCTCGCTTTGGGGCAAAGACGAAAATGATGCTAAACCTTTTAAGTTTGTCGATTTGGTTTTAAACATTTTCATATTTTACCAATTTAATATTATTGACGGGAAATCGCTAACGTAGACGTCGGCCGCCCTGCATGGCATCGCCGGTGTAGACTGTGAGCAACTTTTACAGGATTTTTAAAATAATTTATTTTTTTTCCTTTTTCCTTTTTTTTCTACTTTTCTTTTCTTCCTTGCCTTTTTTTTTCCTCGCGACATTGGGCACAAGTGAAAAGCATTCAAAATACATTAAAATATTATTAAAAGTTATCGGCATCAACACCGGCAGTGCCATGTAGAATGACCAATATCCACTACAGCAATTTTCGATCAATAGATTGATGACGAAAATATTTTTTAATCACTCTTTATTTCAAGCGATATAAAAAAATATTTTTTTTATAAATAAAATATCTTTTAAAATATATTATTTTTCGCCTATCTGGTGAGCCGCCTCCAAAGTTACGACAAGAGAACGGAATATCGTACGGTACACATGTTGTATCACTGAAATTTCTAGTGCGCAAATGCATGGTGTTTTTTTTTTTTTTTTTTTCCCCACTTCTAAGGTGCATTTTTTTTTCTTTTAATAGCAAAAAACCTCGAAGCCCACGTGGCAGAAAATTATGCGTTTGAGGGACCTGAAGACAGTGTCCTGAAGATTGGGCTTTGATTGAAAGGATGGACGGAAACAGATGTTTGATTCAGAAATTCCAAACAGCCCAACTTACATATCTTATCAAAATGTCATTTTTCACAACAATTATCCTCCAATCTTTTTTCTTCTTCTTCTTTTTAAACGAAAACGTCGTTTCCCCCCAACGAAATCCATGAACCCAAGTCGTCACACTTCGCCTAGAGCGCACCGAACTAATTGAAAACACAAAGTTATTTCTAAATCCTAAGCAAGATGCTAAAACGAGTTTACAAGGAGTGGACATTACGGTATTATCAATGTCAGGTTCTGCTTAGAGGTGTGCGAAATAATATTTGCAACAACAGAGGTATACAAATCAATCATGCACTTTTTTTTTGTCAAACACTATTTAACCCAATTGCTTTTCAAACGATTTGTTTATCATACGTCATTTGCATTTCCACAAAACCTTTAGGCCAAAGGCCTTTTCATTTCCCCAAAGTCCATTTTCAAAGCTGAATTGAACGCAGCCACGACGGGAAATGCCCAGGTCCGTAGACAACCCTTCTAAAATTGTGCAAAGAAAAAAGTAATGAGGTCTCAATTGCCACATTCACACACAGACATTTGCTCTTTCCTCTTCTTCATGATTTAGCCTTGGCGAGACAAGGACCAAAGCGATTCGCTTACTATCCGGATCAATGATAAACTCTACTTAGATTGGATAGGAACCACAAATATGTCAGTTGGCTCGTGACTTACAAAAAAGCTCACCAAAAACCACCACTTTTCTACACACAAAGCAACGAGCAAATCGCAACCTATCGGCAATGCTTTATCAGAAGCTTGGTATCGAGCCAATGCACAAATAGTATAAGAGGCTCAACGAAATGCTCAGTTGGGCAACTGACAAAAAGGTGACAATGTCATTCTTTAAAGCAATACCTGTGCTACAAAATACTCTCTCAAGCTGTCTTTAGATCAAAAGTAAACTCTTTATTTGTCTTCTGAAAAGAATTTCTTAACATCTCTCCTTCACATCCATTACATAGTCGGGTGATAACGAGACGGACTCCACTTCTGCGAGTAAAGAGGACCTGCACATTACAGGACTCTGTCTTGGAGATCGTTTATGAAGGCGGACGCGAACGAACTTAGCTTCTTTCCGGTCTCTCCTGCGATGTTCTTGAGGGAAGAGATATCCTGCTGGGCCTGTGAAAACGAGAAGGCGAAAAACTGAACTCAGTACAGACCACCTGGTGTAGAAACCGGAAACTAGTAACGAATGAAAAAAAGGATAAAATTGAGGCAGAGAAAAGGAAATAGTCATAGAACAGGAGAAGCAAAAGAAAATGAAGTGAGATGGAATGGGAACATAATATTGTTAATGATTTTAATCACAAGGTGTGAGACTTGTATCCCCCATTGCAAGTATGGAACTTTATCTAGAACATCATACGGTCTTATACTGTCTTGGCCCAATAGCTTGGAATTGCCTTCCAAGGCCATATGAAGCCACATCCAAGTTGCTAATCTATACCGGGCAATTAGGATCATAGTATTTATTCCTCAAAAATCTGCCCAACATCAGTATCAGTACCACAGTTAAGCGATATGTTCTGCAGCATGGTAGAACACTTACCTGAAAAGAGAGCCTGTTGATAAGGTCACTTGCAGAAACGTCCAGAGCAGAATCTGAACTGTCACCAAAAAGATCAGCACTGGAGATGGCAGATGAACTCTGTAACAACAGACAAAAAAGAACATATTACATCAATAACTGAACAACCGAGACCCAGAACTAAGGTCCAGAGAAGTCTTGGTTATACAAGTGCAAAATGCAGGGGATGAAAAAAAATGACTGCAATTTGGCATTCAATAAAGTTAGCTTCTTCAGATGGTTACTGCTAAGAGAACAGAAACAACAAATGTGTGATGTCTCGTAATATTATCCTTAAGACCAAAGGCTGTCATCAGGAGAAGAGCGTGCCATTCTAAATTGTCCCAACACTAATATGAACTTTGAAAACCATCACAGGATCAAATTATTTATTTTGTCTCTCAATTTGCAGAAACAACCATGAACAGTTCAGATGTAGTCCAGAAAAAATTCCTTAAAGCATGATAAAGAGCACTCTAAAGTTACTCAAAAAGCCCATATGATCCTGCCAATAGTAGTCGCACAAACGTAAGCCACTGTGCCTCCTTAAACTCTCTATTACAACTAAGGCAACGGTGGAGAAAGGCAAAACAACCCCGAGGATGGGAAATTCATGAGAGAAAAGCCACAAACAGATTAGGGAAGAAGTCAGGATAAACTAAACTAAGGCAACAGTGGAGAAAGGCAAAACAACCCGGAGGAGGGGAAATTCATGAGAGAAAAGCCACAAACAGATTTGGTAAGAAGTCAGGATAAGCTAAATATGACACCAACATCAGACATATGCACACACAGAAAAGACCAAAAAGACTCCCAAAATCCTCAAACAGGATGAGATGAAACCTTTCTTGTATCATTGGTCATATGAACAATGTCTGCAATGGTTGCAAAGCCATGAGTATTAGTTTTAATCAGAACAACAATCATTGAAATCCCTGTTTCTGTTTCCATCATCTACGATGCATGTCAAATGAAAATTCTAGAAACAGCCAAAAAGGGAAATAGGCCCATTCACTCCAAGGGGGAAAAAATGCTTCAGATGATAAAGCAAAGTTAAAACTGGTCATTTCTCAATAAATGGCACATACGGAGAACTTTTGCAAGGAAACTTGGGTATTGTGGTCATTAGCTGAATTCTGATCACCAAAAAATTGGGCTGATGAAATTGACTTTGCATTTGAGAATTTCTTCCTTGCTTCATCAGATTCCTCGACCTGAAAATAGCAGTAACCGACCGGAGATAACATTAACATCTTGATAAGAAGAGTTTGTTGAAGCCGAAAATAGCATAATTGTATAACTAAATAAAAGTGTCACCAGCAGCCATTAATAATTAACTAAACCAACATTCATGAGAACTTATCAATGCAGTTGTGTGTTTTTTTTTCCCTAAAAGCTAAATGGAAAAACAAAGTAAGGAAACGAAAGGAAATGAATAAAGATCAAGTCCATCAACACTCATCTTCAAGCATGGAAAAACTAGCACATATTTGACCTACTATTGTTCCCCATAAGAACCTTGGGCAGACTGTTCAATAGGCTTTTCACGTTTGGTATGACATATAAGCAGCTTAACTTAAACAGTACCAAGTACTTGTACTACCTGAGACTTTGAAGAGTTAGAGCTCGCTTTCTTGGGAAAACCACTGTCCATTCCAAATTCAGCAAAAAAGTTTGACGACTTTGGTGGAGCTACATGACCAATCACTTGCGTGCCACCAGAAGTCATATCTGATGATTGGACATTTTCTACATACTCAAATCGGGATCCAAAAGAAGGACTAGACACTGAAGTGCTGCTAGCAGGAGTGGATACTGCTGGGACAACTGGCTCTTCAGGCTTTTGCTCATATAAATTTTCACTTGGCTGCATGTGTGAGGTGAGAACTCCAAAGTCAAGGAGAAGGCATACAAAAACATCAATGGACACTGTTTTCAACTTGCTTCTGAGATGAGCACTTAATGTTGGTTTTAAACAGAGAAGGCAAGTACCTTTGTTGTAAGCTTTCGAGCACCAAGGCCACCAGTTTTTCCTGTCTTTTTAGCACCAAGAGGCTTCTTTACAGTAGTTATAACGGTATGAGAAGTCCTAGGGGAAGCAGAGACTTCAGGCACTTCTTGCCTACCTAAAGAGCTTTCTTTTGGGGCTTCACTGATCTTAACATCATGAAGTCCATTAGATGCTTGGGTAGACTGAGAAGCAATGGGAGATGATGGCAAACCTGCATCCTCCGCCACGCTTTTGGCTACTTCTTTTGAAAGGAGTTGCCTATATAAATCAGCAGCTCTTGATGTATATTTGGCCTCAATTTTGCCTCCGTCAGTCCATCCATGTTGCTTGAAAAATACATGAGCACGGTTATTCCCCCCAAAGCTCATCATTTTCAATTGCTCCGGAGTCCACGAGTCTAAATTTGTGGACCTTCAATTGAGAAAACAACATAAGCTTTCAGTGTCCTTATTTCAAATTTCTGTAACCACGATAGAAAGAACAACACGAGTTTGTAGGGTCTAATCGCAAAGGAAGAATTATCTAAGAATGAGAGGACTAAAAAAAATTAAAGAACTACCTAAGGGTACATATAAAAGAACAACTAAAGGTCACATACAACATTAGAAGGCATGAGGAGAGCACAAATAAATCGAGACATGACACTAACCAAAGTGCTTAATCAAATTCACCGGTTTTAATTGTTCTGTTCAACATTAGACTTGTATCCATTTAGATAAATGTATGGTCTAAGCAAATTTGGTAAAATACCGCATAATAGAAGTCTCCATCTCTGTCCTACAGTTTTACTCCATAACCTTGAAATCACCGCATTTCTCGATCTCTCTGTATTCCTGCCTCTAAATAAATTTTTTAGCATTGCGGCAGTAATTTTGCATCAAACTTGCACATTTGTAGACATTCAATTATTTTACATGTGTACATATGTAATCCGCCGCCTGTTGTACATATTACCCTGTCGTAAAGTGTATACTATCTTATTGCTTCAACAGTGAAAGAAAACATTGTAAGTGCTTCAATTTTCAAAAAGAGTGAATACACAAGGGAAAGGACAGAAAGTGTTCGGAGCAACAGGTTTGTTTTATAAAATTATGTGACAACAGGTTCAACATAGACCTCCAAAGAACATAAAACCAAGTGGCAGGAACTAACTCTAGAAAAGGGTACACGGATATAAACATGCGCCCAAAGAGAACTAGGGCTGAAAATTTCACATCCTAGATCCGACCTGACCATCGCTTTTTCTTGCAGGTAACATGATCTACTAATATCACCTACACGGAGCTTGGCTGAGCGCAAGGTAGCCATTCATTTAGGAATGCAATGTGCCTAAGAGTTCAGCACCATCATTACTAGACTTCACCTCAGCAGGCTAACTCTTTCTAACCTCAACCGTTACGTGAATCGAAATTAGCACCTAATGATTACAAACTAGAAAAACAAACAGGAAATTAGCTGCACTATCCTACTGACTCATCATGTTCACATAATAGCAATGCCAATCCGAACAACAAGCAACATAAAAGGCCGTCCAAAACCCAATAAACCACGCCCATCCACAGAGTCAGATAGTATGGCCAGCTGATCAAGAGCAGAATCGCGGAAAATGCGGATTTGCGATCAGAAAATACACCTGACGAAGCTGATGTGCACGCCGAGGCTACGGTGAACGGCGGAGCAATCGATGCAGAGGAAGATCCCATACGTCACCGAAGCCCAAGTCGGATTCTTCGCATTACAATCGAAACACATCTGACAGAAACCCAAAAGAAGTAAAAACAAAAAAAAAGGAAAAAAAATTGAGTTCCCAAAAAAAAAAAAAAGGCAAAAATGGTTCGATCTGAACCTCGAGATCCCGGAACAAGATCGCTAGATCTGAACCAGATCACAGGCAACGAGCAAGCAGAACACGCAGAGGAAAGGAAGGAACTGTGAAAAGAAGGAAACGGGAAGCAAAGGGACGAAGGGGAAGGAGGCAAACCTTGTTATCCGATTTCGCTTTCAGTTTCCGGAAAACAGCGTTCTTGTCGGTGAAACCATCGGACGCCATGAGGGGCGAAATCTAGCGAGAGAAAGGAGGCGAGAACAATTCCCTCGAGGAAGATTCGACGACAGAGAGAGATTTCCTGCTTCGGAGTTCGATCGATGTCTCGCTCGCTCGCTTCCTCGAGGGAATCCGAATTTTGAAGAGAAGACGATTTTATGAATGTTTGAGAAATCGCCAAACACGATTAAATTTTTTATTTTTATTTTTTCTGGTTGGGACCCCCCCAAAAAAAAAAAATTGGTTATAGCTGGGGCAAAAGTGATGGGAATGGCCTCGCTGCTCAGGGGTAGTTTTGGGAATTTGGTGCTCTGTGGTTGTCTGGTAGGACCCAGCTAGGATTGGTTGCGACGTCGCGGTTGTTCACGGCCGTTAACTGATGCTGATGGGCGGTCAAGATTATCAAGCCATTTTCCGACCGTCGATCCTAATTACCACCTCTTATTGTCTTTTTCTTTGTGTGGGGGAGGGGGCCCGCTTATTTCAACTCCTCTGACTCACTTCGTTTTGCAATAACACACCAAGACGAGGGCACGAGACAGGCACGCGTGCACGTGCCCGGAAAGACGGAAAGAACATGGCAAAAACTTGAGGCTCCCGTCCCGTCGATCGTACTCCAGAGAGAGAGAGAGAGAGAGAGAGAGAGAGAGAGAGAAGCGAAAGGGGGGGAAGGGAGTGGCAATCGATGAGCGGGATCGGCGAATTCGATGGGAGACTCGATCACTCTCCTTTCGAAGCAACTGCGTTTAGAATTCTCATAGCTCGGCAGAAGCTATAACAACGGGTTTCGCAGAAGATTGTTATTTGATAAACTCGTCTCGTCCACGGGCTCCTGATCGCTCTTTCGGATCCGTAGCTACTGCTGTTCTTATCGGTCTGCAACTCATCGACTCCAAGTTACGTGGGTCTCGTCAGATTGGACGGTCTTCACAAGCCCACCACGTCAAAAACCTCCTATAGCTCGCGTGGCGCTTGGGCTTTGATTTCTTTGGGCCCAAATGTCTTTTCCACTCTTCCCTATGACCTTCCGGTTCCGGTCTCGTGGGGGACAGAGGAAAAGTCGGGGACCATCCTTGGGAAAAAAATTAATGATCTGAAAAATAAATTTGTTGCTCGTATCGTCTGAAATGATTAGCAAAATAAATTTGGCCTGTCGAAGGAAACGGCATCGGACGTTTCGACACTACTCAAATCTGAGCGAATTAAAAGGAAATAGATTATTATTATTATTTTTAAAGGGAGTTAGACAAAAATACCCACATCGGAGAAACGAATGGCGTGTGCCGTGTCCCCCCCAAACCCAAACTGCTTCCCCCACACGGCACACGCCATTCAATTTTAATCTTCTTTTGTAATTTTTTTTTTTCGCAGTGAAAAGGAAATGATGGCGGCTTCGGTTTCCCTCCCTTTTTGAAACCCTCAAAACTCCGCTCTTCCCTCCTCTTCCCTCTTCTTCTTCTTCTTCTTCTTCCCCGAAATCCTCCAGAAACCCTCCCCGCCTACGAAATCGCCGATCGAGCTCTCGCTCTCGCCTGCTGCGATTTTCCTCTGCCCCTCCGCCCGTCCGATGACGGAGTTTCACTCTCCCGAAACCCTAGGCCGCCTCGATCCCTCCGGTTCCCTCCTCCCCCGCCGGATCCTCGGCGGGTTCTCGCCGCCGCACCCGCTCCGTCGCGAGCCTTCCCCGGCGCCGAGAAGCGGCGAGGGTTCGCCGGACAAGATGGAGGCTGACTGCGCCTGGAGTCCGTACGCGTGGGACGAGGAGGAGGAGGAGAAGGAGGTTTCGCCAGAGGAGGACCGGTACGACTGCTACGGGCGACGGGAGCGGGAGCTGAGTCGGTGGTCGCCGTGGTGTCCGCGGAGGCGCCTGATCTGCGACTCCCTGCTTCTCCCGGCGCCGCCCGTCCTTGAGATCGTGCCTTCAGGAGTTGTACGTTAATTCAAATTCATTCGTTAGAGATTTGTTTTCCTGTGATTTTATAGTTACAGTTTATCAGGATTGATGAGCCTCGTAGTGGAGCTTGGAATTTAATGCTGCGATTTGGTTTCTTTGTGGCGGAGTTGCTGCAGGGTGCAGGGCTCAGTAATTTGGGGTTCACATGCTTTTTGAATGCGGTACTGCAGTGTCTCACTCATACTGTTCCGCTTGTCCAAGCGATTCGCGGCTTTGACCATGCCGATCCGTGCGATCGTAAGTTTTATGGTCTAATTGGTTTACTACTCGATGTAGTGAATTTGTAATTTGTATGAGCAGCCATTGAGTGATTGCAGTTTTGGAATTTTCAGGAGGCAAAGAGGGCTTCTGCGTTCTATGCGTTCTGCGCGGCCACATTGAACTTTGTATATCTACTTCTGGCAGGATAATCTCTCCATTCCAATTAGTCCACAATCTGAACAGTATCCTTTCCCTCCCACTGTATAGATGCTGCTTTCGTGTTATTTCTACTTTAGATATTGCTGCTAATATGGAAGTGAGGTTTTGAGTAATGGTAGGGGTACAAAGAGTAAAAAATCTCAGTTGGAAGGACATGTGGCCAGATCAGTTGAATATTTAAACGAGTGGACTGCTTTATGCATGGCTCTCACTAATCTCAACATTCAAATTTGATCTCGTCCATTCTTTTCTATAAAGAAGACAGTAAAAACTCTTTGTATTCCTAGTATTTATCATATTTTGTCACAGTGAAGCTGAAATTGAGTCAAGGACAGCTGCCACTTTCCACAGTGGAAAGCTTAGCATTAACAAAACTGTGGTACTGTGATTCTTGACTTGAGAACACCAGATATATCTTCTGATTTTCAGAGGTATCAACAGGAAGATGCTCATGAATTCCAACAGGCCTTGTTGGATAGACTCGAAAGGTGTTGTTTAGATTCAAAAACAGAGGATGGAATGTCTACAAGAAGCAATATTGTGGATCAGGTTTTTGGCGGTCGTCTCGTAAGCAAAGTATGGACAAGAATTTTCTCTTTATTGTCACTTTTTCCTTCTCTCCCGAATGCAGTTGTGCTATAGTTTGGTTGGTGACTCTGTACAATACTGTGTCTACTACAGCTACAATGTTGCAGTTGTGGACACTGCTCCTACACTTACGAGCCCCTTATTGACCTGAGTCTGGAGATTGAACATGTGAACAACCTTTCAGCTGCTCTAGAATCTTTCACTAATGTAGAGAAGATCGAAGATCCCGAGACAAAGTTCAGATGTTCAAACTGCAATCAAGAAGTGTCGATGGAGAAGCAGCTTCTGTTGGATGAGGAACCTTCAGTAGCTGTCCTCCATCTGAAGCGCTTCAAGAGTGATGGTTTCAATGTTGAGAAGATAGATAAGCACGTGGATTTTCCTTTAGAGCTTGACTTGCAGCCTTACACTGGTGGCAGTCGGGATCATAATGTAAGTATTGGTTGACTATTCATGCTGACAATTTTTGTTACCTAGGCTTTTGATTGTCAGCTCTACTTAGTCCTTTTCCACTAAAGAGTTCTGGTATTTTGGGCTTTACCTGAGGCGACATCTTATGCTCTTGAGTCGTGGCCTTTGTGTTGCTCTCACCTGATCATCGAGAGATGCTGATAGATGATACATTCATGTGAATGACTTTCTTTTGGGTGTTTTCTGATAAACATTTGTTATGCTATGATAAGGCTTTCCAACTTCCACGTATAATCCTTCTCCCGCTTACCATCTTTCTCTGCAATAGGTGGACTTCAAATATCAACTCTATGCTATTGTGGTGCACATTGGAATTTCACCCACTTCTGGGCATTATTTTAGCTTCGTTAGGTCTTCTCCAGGGACATGGCATAGGTTTGATGACGCTGAGGTACTTCATCATGCTCTTCCTTAATTTTAGTTTAGCAAACATTCGCTTCGTATATCCGTAATTTATTTTTATTTTTTGGCATAAGTAGTGTAACTGTGAACTTTGCAAATCAATCTCTCCACCATCTGCTGCATTCACTATGAACCAACAAGGGACAAAAAAGCAGATGTACCTTTACTTTGGTCAAAATTGACTTTTGCTTTTTACTGATCGGAGAGAGTTGTACACCTCCTTAATCGATTAAATACAAAAAGGTCATGCATAGTTAAAATCTTTTGTAGGTCCAGAAGGTCCAGGAGGATCTTGTTTTAGCTCAGGACGCCTACCTTCTATTCTACACAAAGCAGGGCACACCTTGGTTTTCTAGTTTGATGGAGGCACAGAAACCACATTTAAATCCAGACTTGTCTGATGCATCACCCACATCGGTGTTGGATAATGTGGATGTACCTTGCACTTCATCCCCTGGCGCGGCTGACACTAACAAGCCCATATGTTGTGAACCTTCTCGTGTTTCTGATGAAGATGCCCCCTCATATCCTGGAAATGGCTCTGGGAATAATGGCCCTGGCGAAGTTACAGGTGCTGAAGTAGCCACTTCTCCGTCGTTCAATCACGACTCGGGAAAAAGTGAGGTGGTTAATGACTTCGGAGATGATATAGTCATATTCGATGCTCCTTTGAGTTCTGATGAGCGTAATTGTCACGGTGAAACTTCATTTAGTGGTAGGGGAGAATCCACAACCTCCTTTGGTGGGGAAGTCTGTGAGCCTGAAAGTCAGGGTCTGGTGAACAATGATGGTTTTCGTCCTCTGACGCCCTTGGGTTCTCCATCCCCCAGTCCCGCATCTCCAGATACTTATGCCAGGAAATCGTCAGGTAAGGGATGGTTGATATTTCCACAAACTGCAGCAGATAAAGAATAATTTGCTTCAATAAACTGCAGCGCACTATCATCTGATGGATTCGTTGTTTTCAGGAGCAAGTGATGGACACTCACATCTTCTGAAACCAAATCGGTTGACTTGTAAACAACAATTGAGTAAAGCTTTGGACGATCCAAAGCGAAGGGAAGCTATTCGGTACATAAGGAGCATGCCTTCTTCAAGGGGTCTTAAATTTTACAATGCTGTGCTTGGTCCGCGAAGTCCTGGTGTTCTGAAAAAGAAGATTGACAGAAGTAGAATGAGAGCATCTCCATGTAAAAGGACTAGCCCTCCGAGCGCTCGCCCCAGGTCTAGTCATGTGCACTCCGTTGCAGCTCGAACTCGTTGATAGCTTTGGGTTGAGGAATTTTGTGTGAGATCTCTGACTTTTAAGGTGATGGCAAGTGGGCAAGGACCAACTTTTCTTATTATTCTTTGGTCTATGTTCTGTTTCGTTATGGAGACGGTAGGTTGCTCTATGGGGCATCTTATGTATATGCTAACTGCTGCATTGGAAAACCAAAGAAGTTCAAGTTTCAAACTGCAAAGAACTTTGCCTGTCCCTTTTCTTTAGTTGGATATCATGAAGAGTTCTTAGTTCGTGATGGTGAGAATAGCAAGAGCTTTAGATGCTGAATTTGATCGACTGCATTGATTGTGTGGATCATAGAGTGGTACCGCTCGTGCCCTTGTTTGTCCTGCTGAAAGCAACTTCTTACAGGCATCGCTCGATGCAAGTGCCGTGCGCTTATGTAGACCTGCTATTGGGAATTTTTTATTGAGGTTGACAAAAAAAAAAAAAAAACAAGAATTAGGCTTTGTCCCCACCTGGCAGAATTGCAATTCGAATATCATTCTTTGGCTTTTGCTTTTTTGGATAGTCTTGGTTGCGTTACCCGCGCAAAAGTACCAGGTATGCGAATGCTGCATGTCTGTTCGAGGCCAGATATATTTGCTAATCACGAAATGAGATTACATATTCGTGATTAGCAAATATATCTCGCCTCCAACAGATTAATCAATTGACCAGTCATCTTCTTCACCAAATTAATCATCTTTGTTATTTATTTGGCAAGAAAAGGCCTTTCCTCTTAGCATGCGGTACTGCCACCGTAGGCCCTCCACCGCCATAAGCTGCTCCGCCGCCACCATAGGATGATAGGCCCCTCCACTGCCTCTGCTAGAGCCGCCACCACTGCCCCCGGCGTGTCGACCTGCAGCAGCTCCCCCACCAGCTCCTTCTCCTCTGCCAAATCCACTACCGGATGCTCCCCCAGCATAACCTGCTCCCCCTCCTCCTCCACTCCCTCCACCCCCTCCATATCCACGAGCGCCGGCTCCTCCAGCACCATAGGCACCGCTGGCACCACCTCTTTCTCCTCCATAACCAGCACCTCCGGCGCCGGATCCACCACCTCCTTCTCCACTTCCACTGCCGCCTCCTCCAGCATAACCACCTGCACCATATCCGGCGCCACCTCCTTTGCCACCCCCACTTCCATATCCTGCGGCATGCGAACCTCCTGCACCGTGAGCAGCTCCTCGGCCGCTACCGCTACCGCCACCGCCACCGCCACCGCCACCATGTCCTCCAGTAGCTCCTCCATAGCCTGCGCCACCACCCTCTCCACTACCACCACTGCTCGCATATCCCATCACACCACCTACAGCTCCATAACCCCCTGTTCCACCTCCACCACCATAACCGACAACAACAGGAGCATGTCCCACAGTCTCAGGAAGAGTAAGGAGCTCCTGGCAGAACATATCCCCACACATTCCCTTTGCTTGATATGCTTATGAATATCTCCCTTGTTCTTACATTTCGAACTCGAGGTTGTGTGCTGGTGTCTGGTCTGGGAATATGTTCTGCCAGAAGAGCTCTCCTTACTCTTCTTGAGACTGTGGGACACGTTCCTGTTGTTGTTGGAATATGGAGTGGTTGAAGCACATGGAAAAGAGAAGCCCCACAGAGCAATGGGTGGTCCAATACGGAGACAAAGACTCGAGCATCATTTCACCCTTTGCGCACCCTGCTAACAGAAGACGCAATGCTTAGTGTGTTTTTGTTGTCTCCCACATTGGATCGTCATAATAATTACTACATATCATACCATGATGTACATGCATTTATTTGTCCCCCCAAATTTTTTGGGGTAAGCAAGTGTTAAGTCACATTATCCTTCATAGAGATTTATGAACCAGCCTTAGATGGGATGGATATCTGACAAGGAATGATCCCTTTTCACACATGTGGCTGCTGAGAACACACGACAATGCATGCGGGTATCAGAGATTGTATATGTAACGAAGGTTGATGGATTGCAATGGCACAACCAGCTAATCCTCAAGACTTGCCAAATGCTGAGCACTTCTTGTACGATTCAATCTACTGTATGTAGTTTCATGATGCATTATATGCTCTCTCAACGAGTTCACACATGAACCTCAAGAGGAAATGATGGCCGAGGGTAGCGTACTGTCGTGAGCAAGAGTCTTTCAAACTATTCACATGTCTTTTTTTTTTTTTGTAAGGAACTATTCACATGTCTTTGTTCTATTCTAAAACCAAACTTGAATGAATCATGAAAAAGTGTCTTTCAGAACCTTCATTTGTTAATGATTCCGGAAGGAAGTTCTAAACCTTGCTCGTTAACTTTGTTCTCTTAAGCTGAGTTGCAATAATCAGACCTACACTGATCGCGCAGAAGAAGACATAAATCAAGCATTGTGGTGCAATCGGCTCTTCACTAATGTCATCAGCACAGCAAGTTGCCTGTTTAAACAGAATTTGTGGATTCTGAAGTGGTCCACATTGATTATGTTATATGAGTTCTGTGCTGATCGAAAACCAACTCAGATGTCAAGATAGCTGATAATCAGAACATGGTTTTCTTTTAAGAGTCCTTTTCTTGTCATTGTAGGTTGTAGCACAAGATCTGTCTCTATAGTTCATTTAATTACATGAATAATCGGTTGTTTCATATTAGACCAGTGCAATGATTTGATATTCATCATTCCCGCTGCTTCTCAGTAACTGTTTCGAGAAATACAACGAGATCAACAGAAGCCAAATGGCATAAGCCTTTCTTTTTGAAAAGATGCAAACATGCATCCACCATTCCTTCAATCCTTTTCTGTTTGAGGAAAAGTTATTTGGTTGAAAAATAAATCAGAATAATGGAAAGTTGGCAGACATAATATATCTATGTTATATGAAAAGCATGCAAATTGCATGACTGGATTGAATTCAGTATGAAGTCGATCTGCTATTCCAGGAGTGCTATTGTGATGTGGCAACAACAGTTGATTAAGTCAAACTAATGGATGATACCGAGAAATAAATCAGAAAAAATGGAAAGGAACCATGAAGGTGTAAGCTTTGATTGATCTTGGCAATTAGTTTAAACCCTCCAATGTGCCAATTAGGTCACCCTTCCATGTAACACAATCAATTAGTGTTCTCAAACATGATTCTGCCATCCAACCAGGCATGTGTCTTGTAACAGCTTTAGCGATATAGAGGCATAGCATCATACATAAGCAGTTGCAAAATGATATTATTCTCCACAGCGACAGTGCATCCATGTAAGAGGACTGGCCCTCCGAGAGCTCGCCCAAGGTCTAGTCATGTGCACTCCGTTGCAGCTCGGAATCGTTGATAGCTTGGGCTCGGGAATTTCGTCTGAGAGCTCTCTGCGGGATTTTTAGGTGGATGCCAAGCGGCTCTTATTGTTCTAGGCGACTTGATTCTATGTTCTGTTTTGTTGTGGAGACACTAGTTGCTCTATTTGGCATCTTATGTATATGCTAACTGCTGCATTGGAAAACCAAAGTAGTTCAAGTTTCAAACTGCGGAAAGGAACTTGCCTGTCCTGTCCCTTTTCTTTTGTCGGATATCACGAAGAGCTCTTAGTTCATGATGATGAGGACAACAAAAGCATTAGATGCTGAATTTGATTGACTGCATCGATTGTGTGAATCCTAGAGTGATGTTGCTGGCTGACCAAGCTTGTGCCCTCGTTTGTCCTACTGAACGCAGCGTCAGGTGCTAAATTGCAGGTATCGCCTCAAAGCAGGTGCTGCACAGTTACTTAGGCCCGTGAGTCGGAATTTTTCATCTGAGGATTGAATTGATGCCAGAAGACAAGAATAAGTTCATCCCCATCTGGCAAGAATGCAATTTAAATATCGTTCTATCGACTTAATATGCCGCGCAAAGGTCTCAGGCATGCAAATGCAGCATAAAGGCCATGATCGTTCTTGAACTGAAGCCCTTTGGAGTAGCTGCTTGTGTAAATTAAAGAAAAACGCAAACTATGGAGAACTGACAAAAAGAAATTTAAGTTCTTCATTCAACTCAAACACGAAATGAAATACAGATACATCTTGCCTCGATACAATAGATTAATAAATTCACCAGCCTCTTCTTAGCCGAATTAATCTTATTTTTGCTATTACTTATATGGCAAGAAAAGGCTTCCCTCTTAGCATTCGATGACCTTGTGAAAGGATCCTCAAGGAATGTAGCCACCGCCATGGCCGCCACCTTCCCCGCTACCAGCACCACCGCCATAAGCTGCTCCACCGCCCCCAGAGGCCCCTCCACCGCCTCCGCCAGAGCCGCCGCCGCCGCCGCCGCCCCCGGCGTGTCCACCCGCAGTGGCTCCCCCACCAGCTCCTCCTCCGCTGCCATATCCACTACCGGATGCTCCCCCAGCATAACCTGCTCCCCCTCCTCCTCCACTTCCTCCACCTCCTCCATATCCACCAGCGCCGGCTCCTCCAGCACCATAGCCACCGCCGGCACCACCTCCTTCTCCGCCTCCATAACCACCACCTCCAGCGCCAGAACCACCACCTCCACCGCCACTTCCACCACCGCCTCCTCCAGCGTAACCACCTGCACCATATCCAGCACCACCTCCTTCGCCACCCCCACTTCCATATCCCGCAGCATGTGCGCCTCCTGCACCGTAAGCAGCACCACCGCCACTACCGCCGCCGCCGCCGCCGCCGCCGCCTTGTCCTCCAGCAGCTCCACCATAGCCTGCACCACCACCCTCTCCACTTCCACCACCGCTCGCATATCCCGTCACACCACCTACAGCTCCATAACCGCCGCCTCCCCTGGCTCCACCTCCTCCACCGTAACCAACGGCAACGGGAACATGGCCCACAGTCTCATGAATAGTAAGAAGAGCTCTTCTGGCAGAACATATGCCCAAACCGGACACTAGCACAAACAAGACAATGCAATATAATTTGTTGGTAGCCATGGGAATGTGTGTTGAAATCCCACAACCTTGAGTTCAAAATGCAAGAGCAAGCGGGGTATATATACGCATATCAATGGGGTCCAAAAGCGCGTTTTCACTACGTAAAGGAGTGGTTGAAGCACATGGAATAGAGAATCCCCACAATGCAATGGGTGCTCCAATACAAAGACAAAGTCTCGGTTTATCATTTCACTCTTCGCACTCTGCTAGTAGAAGACCTATTGCTTAGTGTGTTTTTGCTGTCTTCCACATCGGATCGTCATAATACATACCATGATGTACATCCATTGTTCTGTCCATCCAAATCTATGGGGTAAGCAATTGTTAAATTACCTTATCCTTCACAAGGATTTATGAACCAGCCTTAGATGGGATGGGTATCTGACAAGGAAAAATCCCTTTTCACACCTGTGGCTCAGAACAAACCACAATGCATGTATCAGAGTTCTTATCTTTAAGGTTGTTAGAGTGCAATGACACAATCACCTAATACTGAAGACTTGCTGAGCACTTCTTGTATGATTGACTCTACTGTATGAGGTTCCATAATGCATCATATGCTCTCTTAACAAGTTCATTTGTTAACGATTCTGGAAGGAAGTTTTAAACCGCGCTTGTTAACTTTGGTCTCTTAAGCCGAATTGTAATCATCACACTAAATTGATCGCGTAAAAGAAGACATGAATCCCACATACACTGGCTATTGTGCCCGGTTCTTTAGTAATGTCAGCAGTCCATCAAGTTGTCTGCTTAACGTTTTCTTCGAATCATGTGATGGATACTTGCATGAAAAAAATAACCAATTAAATGATTATTACTACAGAGGATTTGTGGTTTCCGTAGTGGACCATTTGTAACATTAATTATTTTAGAGGATAAATTTGTGAATATGTGCTCTCATTGCAAACCTGCTCAGATATCAGGATAGCTGAAATGATAATATGGTTTTCATGGAAGAGTCCTTTGCTTGCTATTGACATTGTAGCACAAGATCCGTTTCTTTTAGTTTCATCTATCCATAGGAAATAATGCAAAATTGCATCCACCAGAGGTTTGGGGGGAAAAGTTGTTTGGCTTATTACATCAGAATAATGGACCATACTGAAAAATAAACCAGCACAATGGAAAGTATTTCAGTTTATCAATGAATAATTGCATGGCTTGATGATCCAGTTTGACGTTGATCCACTGTTCCTGCAACGCTATTCTTACTGAGGCAAAAATAGCTGGTTAAATCAAACAGATCGATGATGCCGAAAAATAAATCAGAACAATGGAAAGATAGGAACCATGAAGGGTAAGCTTTGATACATCAAGGCAAAGAGTTTAAACCCCACAATGTGGCTATTAGGTCAGGCCACCATGTGGCACAATCGATTAGTGTTCTCTCAAGTATGAATGTGCCATCCAACCAAGCATTTGTCTAACAACTTTAGCTGATATAGAGGCATAGCATGAATAAGCAGTTGCACAATGATGTGATTCTCCATAGCGACAGTGTACGCATGCAAGGGGCAACTTTTTACCTAATATAAGCAAAGCAAAGAAGAAAACGCCCACTAGAATATGATCTCTTTCAACCAGTTCTCATATAATTCCACAAGTTGACAAGACATATCTTATGCCGGCTACATTATGGAAAAAGAAAACTGCAAGTCACACTAGACTGTGATCCTCAGTGGAAATCAATTACCTTCAGGAACATTATCAGGAGAGAACCTCAATGTAGTGCTCATTAACATATCTTGTCAAATCAAATTCTTCAAAAAGAGTTTTTAGCAAACGGTTCATGAACCACCAAAGAGAGATTAGCTGTTATTTTTACTTATGCATTGAATCTCCTTGCTCACATATGCATCCTCATATCCTGTAATGTCCAGTGTAGACATGTCTGTTCATGATAGTGTAGACATGTCTATTCATGATTGCAACAAGAATTTGATGGGATCACTTGCCAACTGCTCTAAAAGTTTAAGCTATTAGAAGAAGGTGTGGTTTAATATTTATATATTTCAACACCATTAATCAGAAACCTTGGCTAGATCCGATAAAAAAGGAAATGACAAATTACCCATTTCCCAATCTTTGGTGAGAAAAAAAGATCGAACAACGACATGGAATCTCTATGCCAGCTCTGATTCAACCTCATTGCCCCTTCTTTGGTTCTTTCTGTGATCACCCAACTCCATTTTGGGTCTTCAGTTATCTGCAACACACAATATGCAGTTTATTTTTTTCACACTAAATCCATAATGGGAAGCACAAATTTGTATCCTTCTAGAAAACTTTGCTGAAAATAGTTAGATTATTAAATCAGATTATAATGATAAATAGCTAGTGGAGGATCACATGCATGGTGGTCTTAGAGTCTACACCACCCACATTTGCTCTCACGAGAGTGGGACCAATTCCTGCTCATCTTGTGCATTTAGTGGTCACTGTCTTTCTTCACGCTTGGGAGGGAGGCAAGAAGAACATTCTTCTCCCATTACATCACCTGTGATGTCCACAGACGTAATAATGTGGATGTTTACTTCATTGTACTTATTTATTTTGGCCATACCCAAAATTTTCTCTTTGTGGAATCCAGACTTGATCTTGAAATGTAAGCATATGAATATGAGAGGAAAAAACATGTGTGAAATAAGATTGTTTTACACTCCAAAATCTCAGTTTTTGGCTTATGATATCTGTCCTAAGTTCATCATTTTCTTTTGTTTCAACAAGATATTGTCCTACAAGTATAATGATATCAGTTTTCTTGGAAGTTAGTTGTTTCAGAACTTGAGAAACTACAATTCATTCATGAATCCGCCAAAATAGGGAGGAACAGATGCTAGGCAATGCTGCACCATTGAAACCAAATGAATGGCCAAAGTTTGACTTGAAAGCCCAAAGAAATAAAAAGAAATCATCCAAGTAAAATGCCTTTATGCTCATTCTGAAGTTTAAACACTACTCATCTATAAAAGTCATGCTCATAATGATCTATCCTCTGCCGTGAATAGCTGATTCAAAGCCTCGTCCAGTTTTTCTGGTTACATAGGCGGTATTAGTCAATCCAGTTTTGCGCAATTCACAGTCATTAAGCATTGTTAGAAAGTCCAACCCAAAAGCTTAAGCTGATAGGTGGAGGGAGACCACATGAATATAAAGAGCATATATAACCCATTCACAACCAATGTGAGACAACAGCTCAACACCCCCTCTCACGTGCTGGATTACGCGGCACGTGGAAATTGACTAATGGAGGGTGGGCCCACAAACGCGGAAAGGAATAACACTGGCTCTGATACCATGTTAGAAAGTCCAACCCAAAAGCTTAAGCTGATAGGTGGAGGGAGACCACATGAATATAAAGAGCATATATAACCCATTCACAACCAATGTGGGACAACAGCTCAACATCAATTGTTTGACTGGCAAAGGCTCTTCAGTGTTTTCAGGTCAGCCATGGATGATAGTGAGGTTGATTCCTACCCCAAGGAAATCATATTTAAGTGAGGGGGCTATTGGTAGAGGATTGTTGTGCTAGTTTTCCTTCGTATTGCATCGTAGTTCCATGAATGAGAACCCTGAGAGTCGAATCGTCACATGCACACTGAAGCTATTGGCTTTACCAATCTCATGATGCATGCCTCATTTTTTTTTTCTGAACAGCGGTTCATGGTTCTGGTCAGAGACAGATCCATGTTAGAGAAGTTGCAGTCAGCCCCCACACTCCGTCGTTGTACCGCATGGTCCAATAGATATGGGAAAGTGAAATTTCCAGCACAATCTAAGGTGCTTTGCAGCATCGCGTCAGGTGTGAGCTAGGATCGCAGAATCAACGGAAAGGTCCACGGTGATCTCAAGTTTTTTTCTTCTTCTTCTTCTTCTTCTGATACCACGATGGAAAAACATGTAAATAGTACATAGGGACAGGGCAATGCCATGCCCCACCAAAAGCGTCCTTGTCCTTCAACTTGGTGTGTCCTGAAAAATGAAACCACGAAGAACACTGGATGCCCCAGCACAAGTGGCAGCGGGTTTCAACCTCTTTATACATAGCACAAACGCCTTGGATTGCATCACCATTTGAGTTTCGCAGAAAAATTACCGTTTGCAATTTGGCTAATCGGCCAATATGCCTTGCCAGAAAAGACGGTATAGCAGTGGTTGTAGTAGTCGCTATCTCAAATGTGTTAGTGATCTTTTCAATGTGCTAGAATAACTGTGTTAGTATATTCCTAAGAAGAACAACCAAAGCACACAGAACCATACAATTCCCCATGACAACAAAACCAATCTAAGTACACTAACAGGAGTTAGCCAATATCTTCTCAGTTTCACAAGCTTCACCTCTATCCACATTCACATTGTTGTTATAGCCACTATTCACTTACATTATGTCATGAAGCAGGGCAATCAGTCTAGAGATGCATGATGCATTTGAATCAAAACAAACCTGAGAGCCTTGGAGCAAAATCTTTACCAAATCATCATTTTCCAATTAGCTAACAGAATGCAATTCCTATGTGTGAGAGAGAGAGAGAGAAGAGAGAGAAGAATTGGCAGGACTGTCAAGTCTTTATGTTCTGTTACTTTGCATGAAGCTTCAGTTGTAACCGGGGAGAGTCTGAAACAGCTAAATCGCTACAGTCTTCTCTTTTGGGCAAGACAAATAAGTTAGAAGGCTCTTGTTCCTTTCACATGTAGGCTGCCTTAAGTTGCTCAATTGACGCCCATGCCTCTGCCTGTAAATTGGTTCTTCAAGAAAGAGAATGACAGAATCAGATATTATGCATGTGCTTCAGACTGGATGAGAAACAACACATTAATCGCTCACATCTGCCAATGGTCAAGGCAATGGCACTACTTGAATGGAGACACTTAGTCAAGACTTCAGACGACAAAAGTACTTGCAACTAGAAACAATGCAAAATGACAACTTCCTTTTCTGCTGCAGATGAGAATCAGATGATACCCATAGTTAGTACGTTGATCAGTTAGAGGGAAACAAACAGAATCGATATGATTCAACTCTAACTGCATCGAGGAGGGAATCGACACGTTGCATTTCTGCTATGGCAGCCAAAATCCTAGAGGTCTAGATGGATTCAAATGCCACGGGCAATAGGGGGTATCAAACAGATTTTGATGAAGGTTTAAGGCTTTTCTCGAGAAGTCATCAGCATGGGCATTGAGTGATGCGATGGCAACAAAGATGAATGTCCGGTGCTTGTTGATATCGGACAAAGAGGCAGCACAAAATAGCCTTTACATATTAAGCCTACGGGACTAAAAAACGGTTTAGGACTGAATTGGCACTAAAAAAAGATTTAGGACTGAATTAGCACTAATGCAATAGGTTTAGGACTTTTTTGATACTTTTCCTGAGTTACATATGGACCATAAGGTGAAGAGAACCCAACCCACATGGTGAACAGTGAACAGGCTCTAACAAAACGGACCATTATTTGAATCTACCCCTAATTTGCAACCCCCCGCGTAATGCGTCGCAGCTGCGTGGAACAGTTTAAGTGATTTCAATTTTCAACAGCGGGAATAGGACTTCCTGAGTTGGAGGCGAAGCGAAAAGCTCCATGCTAAAAAATTGATAGGATGAAATGCTAAAAGCAAATTAGTAATGGTCGATCGTTCACTGGATTCACCGACTGTTGAAGGTGGCGGCCACCACCGCCAGCCTCCCTGAGGTTCAACACTATGGTTGTGGACTGAAGAAGATGACCAGATAGCATGATGCGAGAATACCTGTGGCATCTAACATTCACATCATCCAAGTTCCATTATCAGGCATCCTTGCATGCCTAATTTGTTCAAGAATCACTACATAAGCATAACATGTTGGATTCGTTATCGACGTATACATAGGTCTGGCGGTGTACTCAGACCAGCCTGCCAGGCTTAAAGTGTAAAAGGGTCTGGCAAAGCTGCGTTACATTTGGCTTAAAGTGTTAATTACGAACCATATGTATGGAAGCTCCTCCAAGAGGTCTTTGGACGCAAGTCGAGCTCTTTGCAACATAATCCACTGACAAGGATTGCATACAGTTTCTATCAATGTGGCATTTCAGTTGGGTGCAAATTCAGCTGCCATGAAAAGGTAATGCTTAAGCACAATATCAGTTAGGTAATAGAGACCCAAAACACTGACTGGCACAAACCATGAAGAGGTAAGGCCAAAGAAAATTGAGGTCTGTGTTTCTGCCAATAATTCTCTCTCCCACGACAAAAATAAGTCGAGAACTCTCCATCGTTTTTATTCTATACTTCCCGTCTCTTCAGATTCACTCATTCTTTTATCAGTCATATAATTGCAGACAAACTAATCCGAATGCAGGAGAACCACAAGAGAAGACAGGGTAAGGAATCGACTAGGTAAGCTCCCTCCCTCAGTTCATCCAGAACTCGGGCCAGTGCAAGTCAGACCGCGGAAGAAGGAATATCAACTCTTACAATTGCAATTGTCAATAGATATGCCAGGCAGAAGGCAGTAAAGAGAAAGTCGAAGATGAAATCAGCACCTTCACGTATTTCCTCCAAATACTTATAAAATGCAGAGAACGTGTCCATCCACGGGATGTATGATCTCCATTGCTAACCAAATACCAGTAAAAGAGCAAACAAGGCGGAGTGCTTACCGCCATGGCCAATTTTCTCTTTCATGAAAAACTGCTGTCAGAAATATGCCACCTATAGCACCAATCTGCCAGCCACACAAAACGCACTTCTCATTTGTTGATGTCAATTTGACCAGAACAGCCACTGAACCACATAATCACCGATTCCACTCCAGCAACGGTAGAAACTAGTGCTTCTCCAGCAGGAAGATAGATGTTGAATGATCCCACTAATTTATGAGAGATTAACCAGAAAGATTCCAACACAAAACATTCCCTAAAAGTGTACACTGGGCATCATATTACTCTAACTAACTGCAGCAATTTGGAAGCATCATTATCAGGTCTTCTAATGTAATGACATAAGGTTAGCGTGTAGCAGAGAAGAAAGAATGAGATAATACAACAAAGATGATTGACGAAGGCATACAACTAATTCTTTTTGAGAAGTTGTGACGAATCAAAATATGGCAAAAGAGTTTTTCTTCCGGCCAGAGCACAAAGAGTGAAACAAAAAGAGGCTACCTTCTCCAATCAGATATCGTCAATTCAACAATAAGCCAATTAACCCTCCAAGTCTTGGCGAAAGTATGTGCAGATAGCAGACGGAAACAAGCCATGAAAGAACAGAAGGTTCCCAATAAACAAAAATGGTAAGTGCCTCAACCCTCCAAACTAATCAAAATCTGTTACTGCCTCAGCTCAAGCCACAATTTCCAACGATTCCCTAGTAATCTTCGCCTGCCGTTCCCTGTTATAAGCAATTGAGAGATTCTTTTTCAATTCAATGACATTCCGCATTACTCATGGCATTCATCCTAGCAGCTAGCTCACTTGCAATTGATTCCTGCAATGCCCTCAAAATCTGGCTATTCAAATACAGAGGCATCATAGCATCAAGAATCTGAACAGGGTCTTGCCCTCAAAATCTGGCTATTCCATGGAAATACTGCTAATCAAATGACGTACCAGTCACCATTGATCCAAACAAGCTGTTTTTGTTTTTCTTTTCTACTTTCGTTTTCAGTCAGGCAAATATCTTGAATCTCTGCTGCCATATTGTACCAGGAATCTCTAAAAAGGAAAATTGAGCGGTGCCCATGAGCTCAGAGAACCTGGGTTTGTCCCAGACCATTTTCAGGCTCTGTTCAACTCACAGAAAGTAGCTGCTCTGCACTAAACACCATTCTCAATTTTTCAGTTACTCAGCTATTTTTTCGCCTTAAGACCTCATGATCAGAGTACCACAAGTTACAGAGTTCGACCTTGCAGGGCTCAATTTGTTAAGCAGCAAACAAACAAACTAACATAAACCATTCCTATGCACGTATTGCCAAGAGAACAAAGAAGGAAAAAAAAGAACAGCATGAAGACTTCACAAAATGAGAGATATATCAGACGACAAAAGAACTAAACAAAACATAATCACCGGAATCAGACCTCAATCAGAAGAAGAAGACACGAACTCTCGCACGCCCTCCGCAAAGCTCCAACCTTTCGGCCTCTCTGACCTCTTCACGTACTCGTCGGCGCAATCGTGCGTGTACTCGCTCATACCACCTCCCCTCTCCTCCGCCACAGCCCCTCTCCGAAGCTAGCGTGGGCAAAATACGCCTCGGCCTCCACCAAGTCGCCGTCGCGCTCCACCTTTATCGGCGACCGCTCGTAATGGCCGCGTCCGATGCCCTCCAGCTCGTGGACTCGGGCAAGCCCGCAGGGCGAGACGGAGAAGAGCTCGCCCCTGACGCGGTGGCCTCGGCCGGGGAGGTTGATGAGGAAGGGGATGCCGAAGGGGCCGAGGACGAGTGGGTGGGGGATGAAGAAAACAAGAGGAATTAAGAAGATAACGATTCATAGATAAATTTCTCCGGGACAAGAATGTTCTTCACCGAAAGTCATAATACACGTTTGTTTTTTTTTACAATCCGTACTCTTATTTATACTAGCCATATATCACTCACTAATTTTTCACAATTTTTTCTTGATTTTCAAAACCATCACAAAATCATCTCCCTACATAAATATTACGATTTCTAGGGGTGTCAATGGGCCGGGCCGGGTCTGGCCGGCCTGCCCCGGGTGGCCCAAATTGAACAGTACCTAAGATGGCCCGGCCCGAGCCCGAGCCCAAATTAACTGTGCGTCAACTATTTGGGCCGAGCGGGTGTGTTTTGTTCAGGACGGCTGAAGTGGCTCGGCTGGCTAAGGAGGATGGCGCGGCTAAGCTGGAAGGGCTGCGACTACCTCAAGTCCAGCATCGGGAGGCTCCGGGCTTGCAGATCTGGTGGCTCAAGGTGGAATCGGCAGTCAAGTGAGAGGCGTCGGGCAGTGGCGAGCTCGGTGGAGGCTATGGATGCGTGAGTCTCGAGCTCGCGAGGCACGGCTTTGGCAGATCGGCACGGCTGGATGACGACGGCTCGCTCGCGACTCAGGCCGGGCTGGTGGCGGTGGCTGACCGAGCGACTCGTCAGTTGGCGACGTCGGGCGTAGATCAATGGCGGAGATGAAAGAGGGAGGTCGTGGATTTGAAGCTCTCAGATCTCGGGTTCGGGGGTTACAGCCGGTTCGACTTGGGCGATAGAGCTCAAGGGCGGCTGGATGACGACGACGAAGGGGATGGTGGTAGTCGAAGGTGGCTAAAGCTCGTGTTGACGTCGGCTGTCGGGTCAAGGGTGGCCGAAGAACAACAGAAATCAAGAAGAAGACGTGGAAGGAGACGAAGAAGAAAAGAAAACTGAAAAGAAGAAAATCGAAAAGACGCCGTCCACCAAGAGAGAGAGGGGGGGGGGACATGAAACCCTAGGGAACAGAGAAAGGAGGAGGGCTGAAGTGAGAAGTGGTCCGGCCCACTACGAAACAGTACCGGTACTATACTTAAACAGTACCGAATATGGCCCGAAAATTTCTAAATTTTAGAGACTGGGTCGGGTTGGGTCAGGCCGAGCCGGCGCGGGCCAATTTGACAGCCCTAAAATTGATTTCCTCTTAATTTTCAAAGTAAACTGAACATGACGTGTGGTGGCCGTTTTGCATGTGAAGTACGAGAAGGTGAGAGTCTGGGTTTGGCCTCAATATTTCGATAAATGACAACTCGGTGGCTGCTTCTTCGATTTTTTTTTTAAAATAAGTGCACTGGAAGTACTAAAGCTTGTCGCAAAGTGCAATTAAATTCTAAAACTTGTAAAAAGTGCAATCAAGTCTTTTTTTATTAGCTCCGTCCAACTTGGCTGAGGGAAAATGTTGATAAGATTTTTTTTTTTTTTACATTTTCTCTCTCCTACGTGGTGAAGACTTATCTAAAACATATATAAAACATAAAATTAAGATGAAGTCATTTTGGTACAAATTTAATTTTTTTTCAACATAAAGATTGAGCGAGAACCAGACGGTTAGCGCTTGCACTTGCACAACCCTTGCCGCCACCCCACAATTGGCAAGCAGGGCCAGCGAGCATGGGGGATTGCCATCGACCCTAGGTAATGGTCATGGTGTCGCGACCCGAAATAGTTTACGGGCTAATGGATTGTCGAATCGGGCCCCCACTCTGCAATGTGGATCGCGGGCTTTCTCAACGCGAACCCTCCCAGGCCCATTCCAAATCGCAACGGGAGTAAATTTTTACGCGGGTTTTCGACGATAAGAGTCAATCGCATTCGACCTTGGTATGGTTGTGGTGGCATATGCTATGTGTGCATGCATTTGGAGTCGTCACCCGGTCCTTCTTGGAAGGTGGACCGGAAACCTCACTAATCGATTGGGAGAGATCGATCAGTTCTGCGGAACCAGATATTTTGGATTTGGGGACTTGGTTACGTTGGTGTCATTACCAAGGCCCTTTCGGTACCTAACGCGAGTAATTTTCCTAACTAAGATTTCATGCAGACGTAATTTTGGGTGAGGTAAGTCTGATTCACGGGTTTCATACAGATTGAAAGACTAGTCCTATCAAATCACAACCAATATGAGGAAAGCGCAATCAAATGCAAAAATGAACCACGCCAATGCACATCAATTCAAATCAATGGCCTCCTAGTATAGCCTTAAGGGCTTAGGGAATGTGTGATTTAGGACCAATGGTAGACTGGGAAGATTTGGGGACGATTCGCCCGGAGGGCGAAATCGTCAGTTTTTGGAAAGTTCGGGTGTTGAACTAAACAAAATAGGTCATGGCCAACTGATCGTGGCCATTTCCTATTTTCTGAATTTTTCTTGAATTTTCGGGATTTCTCGAGAAACGATTTTCCTAAAGGGCAAAATCATCATTTTTGAAAAGATCGGGATTCGAAAGACCAAAGATAGGTCTTGACCAGTTGGTTGTGATCATTTCCCATTTTTTGAAATTTTTTTTGGAATTTTCAGGATTTATTCAGGAACGATATGCCAAAAGGGCGAAATCGTCATTTTTGAAAGGGTCAGGATTCAAAAGACCAGAAAGAGGTCATGGCCAGTTGACTGTGACCATTTCCTATTTGTTGGAATTTTTTTTTTTTGGAATTTTCTGAATTTCCTTGATTTTTTTTGGAGACGATTTGCCTAAAGGGCAAAATCGTCATTTTTGGAAATATTGGGGTTTGAAAGACCCAAAATTGGCCATGACCAGTTGATTGTGGCCATTTCCTATTTTTTGAGATTTTTTTGAATTTTTTTGGAATTTTTTAGGGACGATTTGCCAAAAGGGAAAAATCGTCATTTTGAAAATATTGGGGTTTGAAGGACCCAAAATAGGTCATGGCCAGTTGATCATGGCCATTTCCTATTTTCTGGAATTTTTCTAAAATTTTCAGAATTTATGCAATTTTTTGGGAGACGACACGCCTAAAGGGTAAAACCGTCATTTTTGGAAAGATTGGGGTCTGAAAGACCCAAAATAGGTCATGGCCAGTTGATTGTGGCCATTTCCTATTTTCTGGAATTTTTTAGATTTTTTCCAATTTTGTTTTTAATGATTTTTTATTTTTTAATGATTTTCTATTTTTTTATTGAATTTTCGAATTTTTTATATTAAAAAAAAACATTTTCCGGACTAGGTCAAACCCGGCCCGCGCCTCTCGGGCGCCCGACCCGACCCTACGGGTCGAAAACCGGCATAAAACGACGCCGTTTTTTATTTTTTTCGAAATTTTTCTATTTTTTTATTATTTTAAAACCATTTTCTAATTTATCCGAATTTTTGAAAATTAAAACCAATCGGACAGTCCCCACCTTGCCACGTGGCACTACCCTAGCCGCCAGATCAATTTAATTTTGAAAATGTCGGATCGCGACACGTGGCGCAATCCCGTTCGTCCGATCTATTTGATCGTGAAGCCATCATATCGTGACACGTGGCACATCCATGGCCGTCCGATCTAGGTTTTTTTTTAAAGCATCGGATCGCAACACGTGGCACACCCACAGCCGTCCAATCTAGGTTTTTTGAATTTTCAAAAATATTATTTATTATTATAAAATCGTTTATTTATTTTTTGAAAATTCCTAGATAGCGACACGTGGCACATCTCCCGCCGTCCGATCTAGGGTTTTTTTTTTTCGTTCACGGACCCCGCCGAAGCTGACGTGGCGCGCCACGCGGCGCCACGTCACCTTTGACCAGTCAACTATCGTTGACTAGTCAAAGGTCCACCGGAGAAGATGACTGACGACTCGCCGAAACAGTGATTTTTCCGGCGAGTTCGCCGGAATTTTCGCCGGGAAATCGGGACCGAGCCCAAACCTGCATATTTTCCGCTCGTTTTCGCGGCATTCGACTCCTTAAGCAAACCACACCAACATACATCAAAGTTCACAGCCACTAAGTCGCCGAAAACAGGCAAAACGAGCCTCCACCGATTCGGTTCCAGCGAAGCGATTTGCGAAAAAAAAAATTGTTTCAAACTCGTTTTCAGCCGTTCACGTGACATCCCATCGAGGTATGGAAGCTTACCTGAGGTCGCCTAGGGGTCGGCGACCTCCGTCTTCGCCGGACCAAGCCCTCGGCTCGGGTTTGGACTCGAGGACCTCCAACCGTCGTTTTCGGTGCCAATCAATGTAAAACAGAGAGCATACCAAGCTTAGCAATGATTCTAGAACACATTAAGGGCAAGAATGTGTCGAAATATGCTCAAACGAGACTCGGCCGTGACCATTGTGCTTTGAAACAACCGGCGGACATTTTGTCGAACAGTTGGCGAGCATGCGAAAACGAACGTTTATGCTAGATCTATGGACATTTCGCGCAAAAACGAAGCAAATAGACGTTCAAGCATCAACACAGGGATCACAAGGGATGTCGGAATGCAATCGTTTTCGCTCGGCTTGGTCGGGAGCTAACCCGGACGAAAACTCACAATAGGTTTAAAAAACAGAGTGTAAAACAGAGGGGTGTACCGACCTTGGCTGGGCTCGCCGGCGGCTCGGGGGCTTCGGCGACGGTGATTCGGGTTCCCTGAAGCTTGAAGGCCCTTCGACGAACGCTCAATCGCTCCTTCTCTCTCTCGGTTCTTCCTCTCGTTCGGATCTCTCTCCCTCTCTCCAAATTTTTTTCAAACCGTGAGCTCCCCCTCTCTCTTCTCTCTCTCCGACCTTATAGCCGAGGGCCGTCCGGACGCCGAGGACGATCACGCACTCCTCATGGCTCTGAAAAGGAGGTCTGTCTTCTCCAGTTGGTCGCGCGATGCTCCCCCCTCTGCTGCTCTGCATTCTGTCTTCTTTCTATGTGTGTACGTGAGGGAACATTCTGTTTCCCTTGGTGCAGACCCGGTTCGGTCGGGTCGGGTCGGGTCCGACCCGACCGGCCCGGTCACTAATTTTTGCCTAATTGTGCCTCTAATCGATCGTTTTTCATGAAATTGATTCCAAAATCGGACTCCTCGGCATGCTTTCCATCTAAAATGAGTGTTTTCGCGAATAATTGAACCGAAATTTAATGAAAACCCCAAATTATACCTAGGATCCGAAATTGATTTTCGCCAAATCGGAGGCTTAAACGATCAAATCAATTCAAATTAAGGCCACCAATGGATTCGGAATGATGAAAAATATAGGTTAGAGGTGTTTGATTTTCATGGGTGTCTCCCGAGAGAATTTAATCTTGAAATTTGTGAATCCGGGGACTAAATTGCAAGAGAATTTGTGCAATTGGGTCCTTTTTGTCAAAATTGATCAAATTGAAGGCCTAATTGACCCAATAGCACTTCAAGGGTCTAGACCAAAATGTCATGGCTTATTGGGAGTGGGAATTGAAAATTAATGGACTCAAAAGGCAATTTTTATGGTCGATTCGGGTTTATGTTTATGAAGAAACATAACGACCCAGGTCGAATTTTTGAGATTTATAGAGACCAACCTGAAGAGGGAATTAAAATAAAATTATTGACTATTTTTGTACATTTTTCTGACCACGAATGGTATTTTTATGATTTTTTGGATATTTTTATAATTAAATAAATTCGAAAAAATATTCAAAATTTCGAAAAATATTTTTTATTCAAAATTGGTTCCGAAGGCTGGGCCAAGGCTTCCAAAGTTGATTTTGTAATTTTATGAATTTTTTTGCTATTTTTAATTAATTTTAAAAGTAAAATCACAATAAAGGATGATTAAAAATCAGGTATCAACAGCTGCCCCTCTTTGAGAGTGAGCTCGTCAGATGTCACTTTCAAAGACAAAAATGACACCTGAGTCTTAACCGACTCGACTGGGAAAAAGAAAGTGCCATGGCATCAGACTCTAAGAAACATATCGATGAAAGCTCAAATTTATCCCCGGTTTGCTTCGACAACTTGTACGTGGGCCGGAGAGGGGGAAATTACCTAGAGCTTACCTATCCGATGCTGTGCTTGCGGAATCTGAGAGTTCGTTATTATGCTCATAGGGCGTTGAAATCGTGGGCTCGGGTTCCCTTTGCTTTTGTTTTTGTTTTGTTTTTGTTTTTGTTTTCTTTTTGTTTATTTTTTATAACTTTCGTAGCTTCTGACTCACTATACCAGGTTTTTATTTATCCCTTCGTGGCTTCTGATCCACCATACCAGGTTTCATTTCTCCCTTCGTAGCTTCTGATCCGCTATACCAGGGGTTTCATTTCTTCCCTTCGTAGATTCTGATCCGCTATACCAGGGTTTTCATTTCTCCCTTCGTCCCTTTGTAGCTTCTGATCTGCTATACCAGGGTCTTCATTTCTCCTTTCGTAGCTTCTGATCTGCTATACCAGGGTCTTCAATTCTCCCTTCGTAGCTTCTAGTCTGCTATACCAGGGTCTTCATTTCTCCCTTCGTCCCTTTGTAGCTTCTGATCTGCTATACCAGGGTCTTCATTTCTCCCTTTGTAGCTTCTGGTCTGCTATACCAGGGGTTTTGGTTTGAAAAGAGTTTCCATGGCGAGGGTTCTCCACGCCAGATGTTTTTTTTTTTGCCTGATTTTGAAAGGGTTTCCCATGACGATGACTCTTGACTTCAGCGGGGATTTTCTCTTATTTTGAAAAGGATTTCGACGACGAGAGTTCTTCACGTCGGGAAAATTTTCTCTTGTTTTGAAAAGGAGTTTCCCATGATGACGGTTTTCAACGTCAGATAGGGTTTTCTCCTGTTTCTTAAAAGGGTTTTCCCATGACTAGCACATGGGATTTTTTGTTTTGAAAATGATTTTCATGACGAGGGTTCTCCAAGTTAGAAAATTTTCTCTTGTTTTGAAAAGATGTTTCCCACGACGTTGGCCTTCACAAGGTCAGAGGGAAATTTTTTTTCTGATTTTGAAAAGGTGTTTCCATGACAATGGGAACCCTGTTTTAATGTTGCCAAAACTTTTATTTGGACAAAAATTTCATTTGAGTATGCTAATAATGTAGGAGGTCATCCAAAACATCTTGCAGCATGATGTGACGGTCAAAGCTCCTTTTGGGGAGGGTTTTGAATTAAATGATCTAATATCGTCAAAAGGGTTTGGTTAAAACGACAATTGGAGTACGCTCATCAAGAGGGCTCCTCACCATTTTTATTTTTTATTATTTTTTTAGGAGGTTTCTTCTCACTTCCTCTCCTCTTTGAAACACTAAAATTCTCTCTCGAACCTATGTTCAAGGTTTCGAAACTATTCGCAGTGTATACCGTTTGATTGATCGGAAAGGGACTTTTGAGGGACCGTAATGTCGGGCTCGGTCAATGATTTTCAAAGGAGACTCGTGGTCGAGTCGAGGTCAATGAATGGAAAATCTTCATCATCTGCTTCGGGTTTACAAGTCAAGAACCCTGCAAAAATGAGAGAGAAATAGTCTTGCTCGTACCTCTTCGAGCGTGCTTAAAATCATTTAAACGCTACGTTAACTCAAGTGCCTTAGTCGAAAAAGACTTTCCGGGGTTGTAATGTAGGTGAGGATTGGGGACTGAGAAATGCCTGTTTTTGGCTCAGAATATATGAAAGGGGTTTAATGTTGGTGATCATTGCAGATTTACCACAAATCTTGACCCTTGGATTGATCTTCAGGAAGCACCCTCGTTGCTCAAGGATGGTGTAGTCGTCATTGTTGACACCTGATTTTTGACCAAGTCTTTTTCAGTTTTATTTTCGAAAAATCATAAAAAATTCATAAAAAGTCAAAAAATTACAAAATCAACTTTGGTGGCCTTGGCCAAGCCCAAGGAACCATTCTTGACCAAAAAATAATTTTTCGTATTTTTCACATTTTTTAATATTTTTTAGAAAATAGAAAAATACTTAAAAAAATCAAGCAAAATAGCATTTGAGGTCACAAAAATATGGAAAAATATCCAATATTTTTATTTTTAATCCCTTGTATTTTCTACCTCACAAAAAATCCAAAATCAGATTCAATTTTAGGTGTTCCTTTGTAACCCGTAGTATTGAATTTGAAGAAAAAATAACAATTGAGTCCTTTAATTTGTAATTTTGGCATTTTTTAAGATCTTGACATTCAATCTAACTATCCCCTATTTCAATTTAGCCCAATTGTTTGCGCAGTTTGCTCAATTGCACGAATTTGACAAAATTATATACTAAAATTGCATTTTAGTCCTTGAAATCAAGCATAATTGAAATTACTTTCAATTCAAGGGCTATCATTGCAAATTAAACATGCTACCCAATATATTTCACCATTTTAAATCGATTGGAACAGGTGGTTTGACTCAATTTGATCATTTGCACCCTCAATTACACGATCCCCAATTTCCAATTTAATAAAAATTTGGGGGTTTTGTAGAAATTGATGAAAACTTTTGGGCAAAACCACATTTCTAGATAGAATTCATGTTCTAGATTCGATTTTGAGGTTCAATTGCAAAATTTTTCCATCAATTTGGGATTAATTTGAAAAATCCTGTTCGGAACCGGTTCAGACCGGTCAGACCGGCGGTCGGACCGGTCGAACCGGTCCAGAACAGTGTCATCTTCCCCGCTGAGCCTCCGTGCAGATGAACAATGACTGACTAAGTTTCCAAGCCCAAATTGAAGGTCAATTCGCAACTAATTGAAAGAGGAACGGTGGGCATTTTGTTCCTCTCATCTTCCCCCGTCGATTGACATCGACGGCACTATCCGACGTCGCCGGAGGAGGGAGCAATCGGCCAGTCAAACCTTCGGACCTGCAAAAGTCAACAAAGGCAAAAACAGCTCAAATCCTTGCCAAATTCGTGCGAAATGAAGCTCACCACGGAACCAAAAGGGACTGAGCGAAATGCCCATCTTCCCCGACTTCGTTTTGACCCAATTGCACGTGACTACACGTGCCAAACCAAGTCAGTTGGAGATCCACCGTTCGGCGCCAAAAATCAAACAAGCTATATAAGCTAATAGGCCTTCGCGAAGAGGGGGGTGGTTGGATTCAGTTCGAGGGGAAGAAACTGAATTGAGAGAGAGAAAGAAAGAGAGAGAAAGAGCTCACCTTCCCTCGCGGTGGTCGAAGGTTGGAGCTCAAAAATTGCAGAGCGCCGGTTGGGCCTTCCGAGGCAAAACCAAAGCTCCACGAGGTCGCCGAGAGATCGCCCGGAGTCTCCTGAAGCGATCGCCGCCGGCCGCGCCCAGTGAAATCGCAAGAATAGGTGAGTCTCAGTCCCGAGTTTTTCTTCAAGCTTTCATGGCGATTCGCGCATTCCTTAATCATTCATACAATTAGTGTGTGCCTTTCGTTCCTTGGACATCACTGACCATGTTCGCGTCTTGATTTTGCATCGATTTCGTTCACAACCCCTGAATCGAGTCTTCACACTTGACCTCCACAGCCGATTCTTGCCCAGCCAAACCTGGGTCGAACGGGCTCAATCGGAGCCTGAGGTAAGTCTCCTGAACCTCCTGCCATGTTAATCCGTGAAATAATTGATCTGATTTAGCGTAACCTGTGCGATTGAGTCTCCATGGCCGTACTCGGCAGTTCGCGCGATACTCTCGATTCTGCAAGTAGGTTGCCTCGATTCTAAGATATGTTAAGATAGAGATGATTGCGAATCGATTCCCGTCAGTTTCATGAGATTTCATCGAGAGTTCACCGTCGGATCATCATCGGAGAACTACAGCCGTCCATTCCGCCGGAGTCGCGAGGTTGAAGACGAAGCTGACTGTTGACACCTGATTTTTTTTACCATTTATTATTGTGATTTTTATTCTTTAAAATTAATTAAAAATATCAAAAAAGGTCATAAAATCACAAAATCAACTTTGGAAGCCTTGGTTTAACCTTAGGAACCAATTTTGAACAAAAAATATTTTTTGGTATTTTTAATATTTTTCGAGTTTATTTAATTATAAAAATACCCAAAAAATCAGAAAAATACCCAAAAATATTCGATAATTTTGTTTTAATTTCCTCTTCAAGTGTGTCACTTTAAATCTCAAAAATTCGGCTCGGGTCAATATGTTCCTTCACAAACATAAACCCGAACCGAGCCTAAAAAAAATCATTTTCGAGTCTTTTAGTTTTCAATTCTCACTTTTTATAAGCTATGACATTGGATTCTAAAGTCTTAAAGTGCAATTAGGTCAATTTGCCCTCCAATTTAATCAATTTTTACCAAAAGGGCTTAATTGCATATTTTTCTTTCAATTAGTCCCCGGTTTCACGGATGTATATGTATGCTCTACGTATTTATACGTCATACGTATTTATACGTTATGCATATTTGTACTGTTTGGTAACCTCTTTAACTCTTGTAATAATAATAATGGTTATTATTTTTAACACCTTTGTTAGTGCATTTTTTTTAGCATTTTTGTATTGTGAGTGCTATTGCTAGTGCTATTTTTAAATAGCATTTTTTGTATTATAAATTGTGAGTGCTATTGTTAGTGCTATTTTTAAATGACATTTATTTATCATAAATTGTGAGTGCTATTGTTAGTGCTATTTTTAAATGGCATTTATTTATCATAAATTGTGAGTGCTATTATTAGATAGAATTTATAATTGTTAGTGCTATTTTTAAATAGCATTTTTGTATTATAAATTGTGAGTGCTATTGTTAGTGCTATTTTTAAATAGCATTTTTGTATTATAAATTGTGAGTGCTATTGTTAGTGCTATTTTTAAATGTCATTTATTTGTGAGTGCTATTTTTAGATAGAATTTATAATTGTTAGTGCTATTTTTAAATACAATTTATTGGAAGGTATTTTTGGCTATAAAAGGATGGCAAGAGTTTTGAGGTTGAAGGGGAGAGACATTTTGTAGAGTGTGCAAATTTTTGAGAGCTTAGAGAGAAGAACACAAACACTCTCTATATTCTCATAATCTTGAGTGAGCAAAATATACTAAGTTCGGAATATTGATTCCGCATATTGCTAGCACAATTGTTGTGGAGTTATTAGTCGTCTCCCCGTTCGTCAATTGGTGGTGCGTCCGAACTAGATGCCTAACACTTGTGGAGGCTGAGATCGAAGAACATCGAACCGACACCTCCGTTCAAGCACGCTACGAGAGGTAATCTATTTACTCCCTTTGAGGCTTTGTGATTTTTTTCGATTGAAATGCACGAAGTACGCCTCTGGAGATACATGTAGGGGTTGTTATTTATTTCCGCTACGTGTTACGTGGATCCCAATAGTGGTATCAGAGCCAATCCTTAGGTGTTTTCGTGCATTTAATTGATTTTTACAATTTTTGCAATACTATGGCCAATATGTATTAACGAATTGTTCGTCTTACATGGCTAATGGAGGTTGATTATTTTATATGATAAATTAATCAACGTAGCAAAAATTGAGACTAAATCAATTTTGAATCGAAAATTTATGGCTATCTTATTTTACGTAAAAATTCTGATTATGATTCAACGTAGAATTTTTATTGTGCCTTCCTAAGTTTTAAATTGTGAATTTATTACTTACATGGAAGGGTGGTGATCATGGAAAAATCCCTAATCAATGTGATTGATGTATATATGAATGTATGGTGATTATTTATATATTTGGGGTTGTAATTATTAAATGGAGGCTGCGTACTCCTTTTATTTTTCATGTAATCTTTATTTTTAGCATAGTCAATTGTTAATGTAAATGCTACGAGGATTACGTGGATGAGCCTTTTAAGTCGGCGAGCTCTTAGGGGCCCAATTCTTGAAGAGTTCAAGAAACCAAGAAGAAGCGAAGAGCGGCTCTCCGTTATTAAAATATTAAAATGATTAAATGTGGTCTCATTGGCTCGAGACCCATTAAATCATAATTCCATGATCACCACGTAGGATAGATGTTTATGTGATTGACATCTATTTATTTGTTATGATTATGTGAGCATGTTAAACTGGTCAATATGCAAAGTCAGACTTACCTCACCCAAAATTGCGCCTGCATGAAATCCTAGTTAGGAAAATCACTCGCGTTAGGTACCGAAAGGGCGTTGGTAATGACATCAACGTAACCAAGTCCCCGAACCCAAAATCTCTGGTTCCGCAGAATTGATCGATCTCTCCCAATCGGTCAATAAGGTTTCCGGTCTACCCTCCAAGAAAGACCGGTGGCGACTCCAAATGCATGCACAAGTTGCACATGCCACCACGACCACACTAAGGTCGAAAGCGATCGACTGTTATCGTCGAATCCCTTTGAAAAATACTCCCGCCGCGATTTGGTATGGGCCTGGGAGGGCCCGCGCCGATCCAAAGCCCGCGATCCGCACCCTTGTGCGGGGGAAGGCCCGCGATCGGTAATCCATTAGCCGCGTCCTCTTTCGGACGGGTCGCGACAGCTGGCGACTCCGCTGGGGACTTTGTTCTAGAACCTATGGTTCTAGACCCCAAGTGGACTTAGGCCGTAATTAAAACGCTGAGTGATGTTTCTAACCCTGCAGGCGCTCTTGAAGGTGAGGTAAGTCCGCTCATGATAGGTGTTATATGTTTTTGCAGATTGGAGAAATAAGGGGTGTAGTCCGTGATTAACATTGTCTTATGCAGGTTGGCGTAGGAATGTATGTTTTGTGGATGATTTGAAGCGCTGATTGATAAACTGTTGTGCATGACTTGCATTGTGGTGTTCACGACACATAGACACACACAACCGCGCCTAAAACCCCGGGCGCCCCTATAGGAAAACAATAGAAGGAACTGAAAATGGAATCTCCATGAGGAAAAACATGGGGTAATCCACTTTTCAATTCCGCTCACTTCGAACTATGGATCGAGTCCCAATGCAACGATAGCTGTGCAATGGAATCGGCTCTTTCTAGAACTCGAGGTGGGAACCTTAACCTTAGGTGCCAAACCCTCTGATTTTTAGAAGTTTACTATCACTTGTTTCATGCGCATGTCTTTGGGCGGTTGGTACACCTAAAACCGCACATAAGTCGACGAGTTGGGTTGGTAAGACTCTCTATCCCCCCAAATCTATCACTGTTCATATAAATATATGCATTTCATTTATTGCATTCTGGTGATTAGATTAAATGCCATTTCGAGGATAGATATGTGCGTTTGTCCCTAACGTCCTTGATAGAAGACGAGGAGGGTGATATCCCACGACGAACACCGAGTGTGCGATAAGGAGCATACTATGGACATTATTGAGGTATCATCCAATGAAGATGACGAGTTGGGGCAAGTGATCCTGAAGGCACAGATCAAAACTGGGGCATCCTTAAACGTTAGGATCACATTCCTTTATGTCATTTTCCATTACTAGTCCTCTTGTATAGGGTTTATTTTTACTGAGGTTTTCTCTATCTCACCCCTTAGAGCGATTGTATTAGGGGTCTATTGGTGTATACATTCAGATGGAACTTGGTTGTATTTCTTTTAACGGGTCATTGGAATGTGATAGTGGCATTTTTTCTAATCATCCGAATACTCCCAAGTCAAGTTTATAATTCCTTTAGAGGAAATTAAAATTGGAAGTCTTGCACGACCTTTTGGTCGTGTGAGGTAATCCAACCCCAATTTCGCTAGAAGGAACTACACACTTGAATTGGTTCATGCATGTTGTACACCACTGGTAATTCACGATAATTGATCAAGAATATCAGCGTAGTTTCAAATTTAATGACGAGATAGATGTCCAAACTACTTTCGTTCTTAGCGAGCGACCTTAATTTGGATGTCATATCTTCAATTGAATTTAAAACACATTATTATGTCTTGCGCTTTTGACTAATTCGTTCTCCTCGAAATTGACCAAAAGCGATTATCATGAATTACATTCCTTTCAATAATATGCTTTCCTTCGAAGAATACTGATAAAAAACTTTTTGCGCAAGATTAAAACCCTTGTAAAAGTTTTTGTCCTTATTAATCACGAGCAAGCATAAGATTGAAAGGGGTTTATGCTTTCTTTTTCAAATTATTCCTTCTGATTCAGTCGTTTCATTTGCAGGTGAAAAAATAGGTAATAGAGAGAAATCTTCTCCTGGATAAGTCTGAGGCTATTCTCTCATCTGATCATGAGCGAGTTATAAAATCAGGACATATTTGCTCGGCTTATTGATATTATGGTTCAGCTCACCCAAGTTGAAAATGTTCGGATGCTCGAAGAAATGAACCATACAGAAGTTAAAACACACACATTTATTTTGCTCAGTGGAGGGTTTTCAAAAGCAGGTCATACAATTCGGGGTGGAAAAGTAAAGCCAAAGTGAGCCCTAATTAACGACACAAAGGAGCCCAACTGACCCTCCATGTTGTTAATGCTCTGCCCGTACTCACGACTTCGCATGTCCTGGTCCGCAAGCTTGAGGAGAAGGTTTCTGCATTCGCCCTTAACCTCAGTGACCTTGACCTCGTGTTCCTCGGTGATTATTTCCAAGTCCCGAACTAATCCATTCCCGTGAGCTATGTCTGCGGTTATTTTGTCGAGCCGTTCTTCCTGCCAGTCGCTTTGCAGCCTCAATAGGACATTGTGGCGGTCGTGCTCGCCAGCGGTCAGGGATATGGCCAATTGATCCACCAGGTTTCTCCTCTCGCGAAGCAACGTCGCGACCCTCTCATTGGCAAACTCGACGGCCTTTTTGTGACTATCGGCCAGATAGTTGGTCAGCACCAAATGATCAGACCGATCCTTGTAACGAGCCCGCAAGACGCGAGCCACGAGAACCTCCCGATCAGCAACACGGTAGGCCTCTAAGGAGTGTGCAAAGAGGGTCGGGAAAGTTCTATATTCCCTCCCCAGCGTAGTACCTTCGAGGGAAGTGGTATCTAAGTCCTCGAGCAGGACACAGATTTCATCCGCGGTTGCAGAATGATCGGTTATGTGCGCGTAACCGCGACCCAATAGGTTATAAAGCTTTTCCCACTGGGCCAAGACATCAGTCGAAAAAGTGCGCACGGGAGAGGAGGCCATTTGCGTTGGGTTGGCTTGAGAATAAGACGAGGCTAATAGAGAGATTAGAAGGAAGAAGCTGATTATGCGAGAACGTTAACCTTCCATACATTAATTCCTCATTTTATAGCAACTCGAGGATGATGAAGGGTCTCAGTAATAATGCTGGTGGAGCCCAGTTAGGGGGTAAAGCAGGAGGTCCCCTCACGAGAACCATTGGATTCGTTTCGGTCCGCGATTTCTGGCTCATCAATTAAAAGATGTAAAAGATTTGTCGGGATCACCATTATTAGAGTTAGGTGGGAGGTAAGCGCAACTATCGAAGAGAGCCCTAACAGGATTTGGCAGTCCCATCACGTTGAAAAGCTAAGCGAGAAATTCAAGGTCTTGAGGGGGAACGTTTGCCTAATGATGCTTGAAGAGCGTCTCCTGAACATGCAAAGTCACTCAAAGAAAACTTTATAGGGAGTGAGCATACAGGAGAGAGTGGAGAACTCTGAATGGGCAAGAACCAATCAAACATTTCTCAGTCCAACATATTTAAGAGGTTACTGTCAGCCGCTAGAGGCGACTGACTCAAAAATCTCATAAATTGAACCACAGAGGGATCTCGAAGATTCCAAGATCAAGTCTAACGCCAAAACCATGGAGCCCAACACTTCTGGCAACGGAAATCAAGATCACGGCGACGACGACAACGACATCCACGATGCTCAACTCGGGAAAAGAAGACGTCCTCACCAATACTCTCAGGAGGAAACCCAAATGCTGGAAACCCTTTTCAGTAAAAGCCATTACATGAAAAAGAAGTGGAGAATTGAATTGAGCCGGGAGTTGGGGATTAATCAGTCGAGGATCCAGTTTTGGTTTCAAAATAGGAGATCCAAATCGAGGGCTCAACGCAAACGTCAGGTGGTCTAGATTTTAAAGGAAGAAAACCAAAAGCTGCGAACAGAAAACATGAGGTATGAAAAAGCTCTCAATATTACCGTTTGCCCTCATTGCGATAACCTCATCGCCCGCGGTAAGATATTCCCCGATAAGCCTCACGCAATGATTGAAGACGTTCACTTACCACCCTACTCCCTCGGGGCATCTCCTGCTCACCCAGATTTTGCCGGAGTCACGCATGGGCAGGATGATCCTACGAAGACGATACAAATGCCTCCTGGGGGATGGGATTTGCATCGCTTTGATTGGAGTTACAGTTTCAAGGAGCTGGATGTTACCGCCGACCAGCTCAAAGCATATCAGCCTCATGCACAACAATTTTCGATAGGGTCGGGTCCCGCTGGAGATGAGTTAATCAGTCGTCAAGCCATCGATGCAATTTTGGGCCACGATAAGAGGAGGTTCGCTTGGCCCCCTGAACTGCATTCCAGATTCCTAGACGTGGTTCACCAAATGGGGATCGATTCAGCAACTCCGACGCGCATATTTAAGGCCATGAATGTACCGGGGCTTAGTAAGGAACTGGTCAGGAATCACCTTGCTGCCTACAGAAAGCTATTAAAACAACGTCAAGCGGAGCTAAACCGGGAGGAATCCGTCTCGAGCTCAAAAGCTAGGGGCGACCGCCATTGTAATGCTCAGGCATCAAGAGATACCCGGCCAAATCTAAGCATCAATCAAGCTAGCAGCCCGACCACCGGCAAACTGAAAGATGATCAGAATGTCCTCCCGGGCCATTTCAACACTTCTCAAGAGCGCGTGTCACAAGTACAGCGAGTGCGCACTCCTCCATTCGAGCAGCAGTCGGCTGGTGCTCTGCCTGCCGCTGGTCAACCCACGACAGACGATTTCTTTGATGAGGGGCTCGATGCCTTGTTCAATCAGTGGGAAGCTGGCATGCTTGGACAGCCATGATCTAGCACTTGACTCGGGGCACGATGGGTCGGTCACCACGAACACCCATAGAAAGAAGAACATGTTCACGAGTAGATCACTCATTTTATCCGTTGTAAAGTTCCTACGGGAACATTTTTCTTTAATGACTATAGTTAATTCTATATTAAAACCAACGCTATCGACGAACATCGTCATGCTCAGTTGTGATGATCCCTTGTTAGATTAAGTCTGAAACCAGAGACGGTCTTTAAAATTTTGAGTGGCCACGAACTCATTCCTCACCAAGCGCCCGGGATGCTGAAATGAAGAGTAACAGCATGCACAGGGAAAATGTCACTTTCGTTTGAACGATGAAAAGGGGTTGAGAGAAGATCATAGCGTTAATTTCCATGGAGCTAAATGAATTAAACGGAGTCATTAATTGCGGGCCCACCGCTGCTCCCCACGTTCTCGGGCCTAGCAAATCATAAAAGGCGCTGAAAGATTGTAGACCCACCACTTTGAAGACTGAACTAGGGGACGAGCGCAATACTCGATGAAACCGAATCAATGCAAGAGAGTTTGTGATCCTATCACGATGAAAAAGAAAGGGGAATACAGACGATGAGTAATTACAAGGTCTCGGGAGGAGCGCTTGCTTGCTGGTCTTCATATGCAGCTTGAAGGATGGTTCTAGGACACGCACAATCACTTGAGAAAATTTCTAGAGTGAGCAAACACGTAAGAGCGAATAGAGAAAGCTGAGTGAACTAGATCAGCCCGAGATACTTCGATCCATCATGTTTAAAAGCTATTCCCATCTGCTAGAAACGCCCGACCTGGACATTTCTGAGCACGAACTGCTGGGAGACTTTGAAGATCCTGGAGCTGAATCCTGCCCGAAGGCCGTGGAGACTGACTCCTCCAGCGATGAAATTCTAGGTTTCAGCTACGAAGAAGGAATATACAATGATGACCGGAGTCGGAAAAGGAAGCAACTACAACGCCACACTCCAGGCCAAATCCGAGAGCTCGAAGCTTTCTTCAATGAATGCCCCACTCCAAGCAGACAACAGAAAATGGAGTTGAGCCGAAAAATAGGATTGGAGCTTTCGAAGGTCAAGTTTTGGTTCGCCAACAAACGAACCCGGGTGAAACAGCAATACGCAGACCATGAGTTACTGGTCCTTAAGGAGGAGAATGAGAAGCTTCAAGCTGAAAGCGCGAGATATAAGGAAGCTCTGACCAAGGCCACCTGCCTTAATTGTGGTAATCCTGTTGTCCTCGGCGAGGTGTTCCTCGATGAACCGTCCCTGTTGACGAATAACGCTCAGCTGTTACCGTATTCTCCACAGCATTTTCCGACACAGCCAGATATCGCCGGAGATCTGCATGAGCAAGTCAACACCATAGGATCAACACCAACATCCTCTGAGAAATGGGATATGAATCATCACAGGGGGAGTTCTCTCAATGACGAACTCGCTGTCGCAGCCAGCCAATCCAAAGTCGGTGAGTCCCTCCCTGGACAACTTTTGAAACGACTAGATCCCGTAGAGAATAGCTACCGAAGTATTGACGATATTTTGGGTGATAAGAGAACAAGGTTTTACTGGACCTATGAACTTCACACCAAATTTGTTGATGCAATTCGAGAGCTGGGAGTTGATTCGGCTAGCCCACTACGCATACTCGAGATTATGAATGTGCCGGGGCTCTCTAGAATTAACGTCGAGTCTCACCTCAAGTACTATAGGAGATTGCTAAGGGATGGAAGGATAGCGTTAAACCATCATAAAGCCAGTTGGAGCTCAAGTGCCGGGCAGAGTTACAACCACGATGATTGGAGAGCCGAGAGCACCCAACCGTGTTTCAGCAATGACGGGACCAGCAGTCGTGTCAGCGACTCCTCTAACCCAAATCAGAATGCTCCGCCGAGCTATCTCAATACTCCTCAAGAGTATATACCGCAGTTCCAGCACATAGGGATTCCTCAGTTTGAGCGCGATTCGGTCATTAATGCTGTCCCTGAAGCGGATCTGGCATTGGTAGAGAGTGCACATATAAACCTGCCGGTCATTGGAGGAAGTTCCAATTCGAGGGGTCAAGTTGCTCACGGCGAGAGCAAAGAGAGGAATCCCTCGCCTGCAGTCGACGACAGCCAATCTGGGCACCAAGGGCTAGAAAGAACAGGCGATTTCCTTGAGGAGGAGCTGGACACTTGGATCAATACTCTTCAGGAATGTATGTCTCGACCCCAACAGGGCAATGATGAAGGTTCCAGCTCAAAGACTCCAGTTCCTCACAATGAAGGCGATGAAGGAAATCTGCCCCCAACAATTGTTGATACCCAACTTGAACATCAATGGCTCGAAGACCCGAGCAATTTCCTTGGCGATGAGTTCAATCTTTGGCTCGATCAATTGGGAGCCGGAGGGCCATCGCAGTGGTGACGCAAGGCAGGTGACCAAACGTCTGATGCAAGGCATGGTTACTCGATGAAAAATGCTTAGACGAAAGGGGTGGAACACTCCTATTGAATATGTTGTTGATCGCACTGTAAGGTTCCCACGGGAACATCTTTCATTAATGTCTAGAACTAATTGCGCGCGAGTGTCAACATCACCCTTTGAGCATCTTCAAGCCGAGGGCCGTGGATTAATCGCTTAATCCGTGGAGCAAGTTCCCCGAACAATGACTATCACCCGCGGAGTATAATGGGATCTACCCCTTCAATACGAAATACGTTTGGCCGCGAAGCCACCTATTTGGTAAAACGATGTATCGTTCCTAAACGATCTTCAATCGAATACCGAAGTAATGTCTCATTTCTTTCCCTTCTCAGGTGATAAACGTGGATAAATCACTCAAGGAGCCATTTGTTCGAATAACAGAACAGACGTTGCCTAACTGGGGGCAGATGAACCATTGATGTTGCAAACACTCCAAGAATGGATAGGCGGATTTGATAGATGTTGTTCATATCAATACGCAATATCAGAACGGGATGAGAACCAAGAGTAAAGTTGTATCGTTCCAATTTGTCTTGAATTTGAGAATATGAATTGATACTCGTTATTTATCCTTGACAGGGGAATCGCCTTACAGACGAACAGGTTTTCACATCCCATGTATTATCCGTTAGAATACATGACCAAGGGTAAATTGTATCGTTCTAATTTTTTGAAAAATTCATGAACGTACAATAACATGTTTCTTCCGCATTTTCAGGATCTCCAGCCGCGGGGGACATGTAAGTATCCCTTTCCCCAATCCATTGAAGATGTTAAATAAAAAACAGAGAGAAAAAGAAAAGCTTTCAGAATCTAATGTCTAGAAAAGACATAGAATTCAAACTTCATTGGCATTCATGTCTTAAAACAGGAGGTTATCTGAACATGAATAAGAACATGCATGGTGCATCATAAAATCCCCTTGACGGGTAAAATTTTTAGAGAAAATGAAAGAGATTTTTTCCAATCAAAAGTTCAAAACTTTTAAAAGGACGTTTTCTCAAAAGAAAAGAGGCAAAGCCTAGTCCAAACACGTCCTACACACACTGGAGAGAAGTGGAGCGGATCAGATAGCAAAATCTGGACCTACGGAAGTAGGGATTATTCGCAACGATTACATGGGTTGGGATGACGGAGGCATTCGTTTCATATCCCTCAAACACTACAGGTGACCGTTGATAAACCCTTTGAACGACGGTTTTCATTCTTAACCCTGTCAAGAACCACCCCACATCGGGGCAAAATGGAGGTGAGTCCAGCGGTATCAGGAGAAAATGGTTAGAAATTTTCTTGCTCGGACTAACATCAATCTTTGTGTGTTGTTTATATGGTAATCCAAGTGCCATAGGATGACGAGAAGCATTCATTTCTCTATCCCACACACCATATCCTTTGCACAGCCAAGTTGAGCCTGCAAATTCATTTCATAAACCCCTGTTGGTGATCATGGGATGTTTCAAGATGGAAACTGCATCACTCCAAGAACGGAAGAAATCAAGAGATGGGATTTATAGAAAAATCTCATATCGGCGTTTAAATGTGCTATGATTCAAGTTGTATATCTAGCACAATTTTCTGAACATCGTAGTTCCAAAGGAAAAGAAAAGGCGGGATTTCAACAAAGAAAAAAATCCCCAGCATCAAGAAAAAGCAAAGTGCCTGGTAAAAGCAAGGCCGATGCTCGTGAAAACTGTTTGATTGATCCCCAATAAAGCCTAGTTGGGAAGAGAGAAAAACCCATAAAGGAGTCAGATCAAGAAGACTGCTCCCCAAATGATGTCAGCCGTGGTGCAAAAACACGGACAGAATTGTCAATCTCTTAATACCACAAGAGACGTTCTCTAAAGGACTTGTGCACACCTCAAAAGCGGTTGCACACCTCAAAAATGGAAGATGCAGAATGGAAAAGACATGTGACAAATTGGCAATGATCACCAATGTCAAATCCTTCGTGATTTCTGGGCCAAAAACAAGCCTTTTTCGGTCCCCAATCCTACCAATGTTACAACCCTGAAACAGTCTTCTCTGACTAAGACACTTGGGTTAACATATAGCTTAGCTCGAAGAAGTACGAGCAAGACTCTTTCTTTCTCATTTTGCAGGGTTCTTGACTTGTAAACCCGGAGCAGATGGTGAAGATTTTCATTCGATGGCCTCGACTCCAAAGCGGGTCCCCCTTGAAAACCAATATCCAAGCCCAACATTACGGTCCCGTGGAAGACCTCCCGACCGATCAAAATGTATGCGTTGCGAATGAGCCTAAAACCTAGGCACAGGTCAGTAGGGAATTGAGTGCATCCCCTAAAAATCATCACCTCAAAACAGGTGAGATGGCCTCCTTGTCGAGAAATATTCCAATTGATGTTTTGAGCAAACTCTTTTTGGAAATTTTCAAACTGTTGATCCAGATTTTCCATGCAAGGGATTTGTGATCACATTTGCATGTTGCAAGAATGTTTTGGATAACCTCCAGCATCAAAATGCACATCTCATGACCAAAGCTTAAGTCATAAAATTTTGTCAATTGGACAATTGCTGTCTTCTCAAAGATTACCAATATTTTCTTGGGGAAGAGAAACCCTTAAAAAAAAATCCTTTTCAAAATCAGACAGTCTCATTGGACGTGGAGAACCCTCGTCATGAGACCCCTTTTCAAAAATCAACCAGTCTCATCGGACGTGGAGAACCCTCGTCATGAGACCCCTTTTCAAAATTTAGGTAGTCTCATCGGACGTGGAGAACCCTCGTCATGAGACCCCTTTTCAAAAATCAAGCAATCTCATCGGACGTGGAGAACCCACGTCATGAGACCCCTTTTCAAAAATCAAGCAGTCTCATCGGACGTGGAGAACCCTCGTCATGAGACCCCTTTTCAAAATTCAGGTAGTCTCATCGGACGTGGAGAACCCTCGTCATGAGACCCCTTTTCAAATATCAAACAGTCTCATCGGACGTGGAGAACCCTCGTCATGAGACCCCTTTTCAAAAATCAAGCAGTCTCATCGGACGTGGAGAACCCTCGTCATGAGACCCCTTTTCAAAATTCAGGTAATCTCATCGGACGTGGAGAACCCTCGTCATGAGACCCCCTTTTCAAAATTCAGGAAATCTCATCGGACGTGGAGAACCCTCGTCATGAGACCCCTTTTCATTTAGGCAGTCTCATCGGACGTGGAGAACCCTCGTCATGAGACCCCTTTTCAAAGTCAAAACTGATGGTAGACACCGCCTGAAGGGTCAAACAAAGGTAGATACCGCCTGAAGGGTCAAATGAAGGTAGATACCGCCTGAAGGGTCAAATCAAGGTAGATACCGCCTGAAGGGTCAAAATATGGTAGATACCGCCTGAAGGGTCAAATCAAAGGTAGATACCGCCTGAAGGGTCAAAATCAAAGGTAGATACCGCTTGAAGGGTCAACACAAGGTAGATACCGCCTGAAGGGTCAACACATGGTAGATACCGCCTGAAGGGTCAACACAAGGTAGAAACCGCCTGAAGGGTCAAATCAAAGGTAGAAACCGCCTGAAGGGTCAAATCAAAGGTAGAAACCGCCTGAAGGGTCAAACCAAGGTAGAAACCGCCTGAGGGATCACATTAATGGTAGAAACCGCCTGAAGGGTCACATATGGTAGAAACCGCCATAAGGGTCAATTCATTGGTAGAAACCGCCATAAGGGTCAACTCATTGATAAATATAGCAGTAAGGATCAACACAAAGGTCTGATCCACCATACGGATCAAAATCCTTGGCAAATCCCAAAGCGTGGGATGCGCCTTCCTTAGGTTCCTACAAGTTAGGAATCCCATCATGGTATGACCTACCATACAGGTCAGAGCTTAATCTCCCTAGGATATTCTGAATGACGAGTCCTAGGCATCTTCTTGAAAGTCGTCGCAACCGGCAGCATCCGACAGGTGAGCTTCAGGTAAGCCTCTCTCACTCCGGCCCATGTTCAAATTGTTAGAGCAAACCGGGGATTGATTTGAGCTTTTATCAATAGGCTTAAGGATCCGATGTCATAACATTTCTTCTCTTATTTTCCCAGTTGAGTCGATTAGGAATCAGGTGCCACCTTATCTTTGAGAGAAACCTCTAACGAGATTCCTCTCAAAGAGGGGCAGCTGTTGACACCTGATTTTTTTTACCATTTATTATTGTGATTTTTATTCTTTAAAATTAATTAAAAATATCAAAAAAGGTCATAAAATCACAAAATCAACTTTGGAAGCCTTGGTTTAACCTTAGGAACCAATTTTGAACAAAAAATATTTTTCGGTATTTTTAATATTTTTCGAGTTTATTTAATTATAAAAATACCCAAAAAATCAGAAAAATACCCAAAAATATTCGATAATTTTGTTTTAATTTCCTCTTCAAGTGTGTCACTTTAAATCTCAAAAATTCGGCTCGGGTCAATATGTTCCTTCACAAACATAAACCCGAATCGAGCCTAAAAAAAATCATTTTCGAGTCTTTTAGTTTTCAATTCTCACTTTTTATAAGCTATGACATTGGATTCTAAAGTCTTAAAGTGCAATTAGGTCAATTTGCCCTCCAATTTAATCAATTTTTACCAAAAGGGCTTAATTGCACATTTTTCTTTCAATTAGTCCCCGGTTTCACGGATGTATATGTATGCTCTACGTATTTATACGTCATACGTATTTATACGTTATGCATATTTGTACTGTTTGGTAACCTCTTTAACTCTTGTAATAATAATAATGGTTATTATTTTTAACACCTTTGTTAGTGCATTTTTTTTAGCATTTTTGTATTGTGAGTGCTATTGCTAGTGCTATTTTTAAATAGCATTTTTTGTATTATAAATTGTGAGTGCTATTGTTAGTGCTATTTTTAAATGACATTTATTTATCATAAATTGTGAGTGCTATTGTTAGTGCTATTTTTAAATGGCATTTATTTATCATAAATTGTGAGTGCTATTATTAGATAGAATTTATAATTGTTAGTGCTATTTTTAAATAGCATTTTTGTATTATAAATTGTGAGTGCTATTGTTAGTGCTATTTTTAAATAGCATTTTTGTATTATAAATTGTGAGTGCTATTGTTAGTGCTATTTTTAAATGTCATTTATTTGTGAGTGCTATTTTTAGATAGAATTTATAATTGTTAGTGATATTTTTAAATACAATTTATTGGAAGGTATTTTTGGCTATAAAAGGATGGCAAGAGTTTTGAGGTTGAAGGGGAGAGACATTTTGTAGAGTGTGCAAATTTTTGAGAGCTTAGAGAGAAGAACACAAACACTCTCTATATTCTCATAATCTTGAGTGAGCAAAATATACTAAGTTCGGAATATTGATTCCGCATATTGCTAGCACAATTGTTGTGGAGTTATTAATCGTCTCCCCGTTCGTCAATTGGTGGTGCGTCCGAACTAGATGCCTAACACTTGTGGAGGCTGAGATCGAAGAACATCGAACCGACACCTCCGTTCAAGCACGCTACGAGAGGTAATCTATTTACTCCCTTTGAGGCTTTGTGATTTTTTTCGATTGAAATGCACGAAGTACGCCTCTGGAGATACATGTAGGGGTTGTTATTTATTTCCGCTACGTGTTACGTGGATCCCAATAGTGGTATCAGAGCCAATCCTTAGGTATTTTCGTGCATTTAATTGATTTTTGCAATTTTTGCAATACTATGGCCAATATGTATTAACGAATTGTTCGTCTTACATGGCTAATGGAGGTTGATTATTTTATATGATAAATTAATCAACGTAGCAAAAATTGAGACTAAATCAATTTTGAATCGAAAATTTATGGCTATCTTATTTTACGTAAAAATTCTGATTATGATTCAACGTAGAATTTTTATTGTGCCTTCCTAAGTTTTAAATTGTGAATTTATTACTTACGTGGAAGGGTGGTGATCATGGAAAAATCCCTAATCAATGTGATTGATGTATATATGAATGTATGGTGATTATTTATATATTTGGGGTTGTAATTATTAAATGGAGGCTGCGTACTCCTTTTATTTTTCATGTAATCTTTATTTTTAGCATAGTCAATTGTTAATGTAAATGCTACGAGGATTACGTGGATGAGCCTTTTAAGTCGGCGAGCTCTTAGGGGCCCAATTCTTGAAGAGTTCAAGAAACCAAGAAGAAGCGAAGAGCGGCTCTCCGTTATTAAAATATTAAAATGATTAAATGTGGTCTCATTGGCTCGAGACCCATTAAATCATAATTCCATGATCACCACGTAGGATAGATGTTTATGTGATTGACATCTATTTATTTGTTATGATTATGTGAGCATGTTAAACTGGTCAATATGCAAAGTCAGACTTACCTCACCCAAAATTGCGCCTGCATGAAATCCTAGTTAGGAAAATCACTCGCGTTAGGTACCGAAAGGGCGTTGGTAATGACATCAACGTAACCAAGTCCCCGAACCCAAAATCTCTGGTTCCGCAGAATTGATCGATCTCTCCCAATCGGTCAATAAGGTTTCCGGTCTACCCTCCAAGAAAGACCGGTGGCGACTCCAAATGCATGCACAAGTTGCACATGCCACCACGACCACACTAAGGTCGAAAGCGATCGACTGTTATCGTCGAATCCCTTTGAAAAATACTCCCGCCGCGATTTGGTATGGGCCTGGGAGGGCCCGCGCCGATCCAAAGCCCGCGATCCGCACCCTTGTGCGGGGGAAGGCCCGCGATCGGTAATCCATTAGCCGCGTCCTCTTTCGGACGGGTCGCGACACTGACATGGCGCGGTCAACTAGTCAAATGTCCAGATGTCATCCCATGATTAGTCCACGTGTTAGCCCAGTCAGCATGGCCGTTGAGTTTGTTATTCAAATAAAAGAATCCAACGGCCGAGAATAATCGAATCTAATAAATGGTGACCGTCCGATTAGAAATTAGGATTATTCGAAAATGATTTTAATCGTAAAATCAATCAGAATAAGAAACGGTGCCGTTTAGAGGAAGGATTAGGTGACGTCGTTTTAGGTTAATGAAAATAGACGGCTCAGATCAGGTTCCACGTTCTAATCGTGGCCGTAGATTTAAGTAATTAGATCAGACGGCCCTGGTCGAGTCTCCATTCAATCTGAGCCGTAGGTTTCGGTAAGTCAATCCGAAGACCCTGAGTCAGCCACGCGGCGCAATGAAGGCCGTTAGATCAAATTCGACAATTCAAAAAATAAAAAGCATCAAACGGCGTCGTTTTGGTCTTCGATTTCACGGATCCGGGTCTGGGCCGGGTTCCGACCCGAGTGGGTCGGGTCGACCCGACCCAAATAATATTTTTTAAAATAAAAAAAAATCAGAAAATGATTTTAAAAAATAAAAAAAAAATCAGAAAAATCCTAGAAAATACAAAAAAATGCTAAGAAATTCCAGGAAATTCCAAAAAATAAATAGAAAAATTGTGGAAAAATCCTAAACACTCCAGAAATCCCCAAAAATCGAGGATTGACCACAGACAACTGGTCAACCCTATTTTTGGGGTTTCTTATCCGTTCTTCGAGACTTGACGATATTACCCTTTAGGGGTAAGTCGCCTCTGCTGTGCATGCAAGATAAGGCCGATAACGCCAATGTGAGAATTAGGGTCGATTAGACGACCAATTCTTAGGTTTGGGTTTTCGAGTCTCACCTCTTTTCTCAAAATGACGATTTTGCCCTTTAATGGGAAAATCGTCTTTCTTGTCTCAATCGAGTTCTGAAAATTGCTTAAAGTTAGGGTTTGGGTCAGGAGGATGACCAACCCTAATATTTGAGGTTTTCAGTTCTCATCTTTACCCAAATGACGACTTTACCCCTCCAAGGGTAAAATCACTTGAAAATTCCAGAAAAATCCTGGAAATTCCCGAAAAATAGGAAATGGATTGGATTGATGGCCAATCCTATTTCCACTGTCTTTTGACTTCCCAATTCATCTAAAATGACAGATTTACCCTTTTAGGGGTAAATTTCCCCCGAATTATTCAAAATTACGATTCTCCCCCTCATGGGCGAATCATGTCCAAATCACTCCTAAGCCTTGATTGATATTTCTCTAGGCTAATAGGGCCTCATTAGGGATATCACGCTGATTTCATGTGCTTTATCCGCATGTACTGGATCCTCGATTTGCGCACTTATTTTTTAATGATTGTGAGTGATAGGGTATCATTTCCCATCTGCATGAACTCCTAGATTTAAGATCTGTCCCCCACTCGTCTGTATGAAATCCTAGGATCAGATAAACCATTCAGCTTAGGTACCGAAAGGGCGTCAACTCTGACAATTGGCGTAACTAAGTCCCCGAACCCACTTCTCTGGTTTCCGCAGAATCGAATAGACCACTCCCAACTATTCGATAGGGTTTTCGATCGTACCCTCCACGAAACGATCGGTGGCGACTCCTTGGCATGAACACTCGTCACATGTCACTAGACCACTGTTGACACCTGATTTTTGACCATCCTTTATTTTAGTTTTTATTTCTAAAATTAATTAAAAATAGCAAAAACGATCAAAAAATTGCAAAATCAACTTTGGAAGCCTTAGCCTAGCCTTAGGAACCAATTTTGAACAAAAAATATTTTTTGTATTTTTTAATATTTTTTGGAATTTATTTAATTATAAAAATACCCAAAAAATTAGAAAAATACCATCCGTGGTCAGAAAATTAAAAAAAAATATATTCAGAAATTTTATTTTAATTCTCTCTTTAATATTTTAACTTTTTATTAGGGAAATTCGGCTTGGTTCATGGGGTTCCTTCACAAACCTAATCCCGAACCGGGCCTAAAAAATCCTTTTCGAGTCTTTTAATTTTCAATTCTCGATTTTTATAAGCTATGACATTGGACTCTAAAGTATTGAAATGCAATTGGGTCAATTTGCTCTCCAATTTGATCAATTTTAGCCAAAAGGGCTTAATTGCATAAAAATCTTTCAATTTAGTCCCCGGTTTTACAATTTGTGAAATTAAATTTCACACGGGCACACCCATTAAAATTAAACACCTCTGCCCAATAGTTTTCATCATGTTGAATCCATTGGTGGGCTCAATTTTGGCTAATTCGATCGTTTAGGCCTTCGATTTGGCGAAATTAAATTTCGGATCCTAGGGATAATTTGGGGTTTTCACAGAATTTCAATAAATTGATTCACGAAAATACCCATATTTGATGGAAAACATGTCAAGGAATCCGAATTTGCCATCAATTTCATGAAAAGAGGTCATTTGGGGGGTCAATTTGGCGATTTGGACGATTTGGCCGAACCGGGTCGGTCGGGTCAGACCCGGTCCGACCCGGGTCTGCAACAATGCACAGAATGTGCAGCAGAACGTGCAGAATGCAGAAAAACAGAGAAAAAAAAAGAGCAACGTGGGGTGCGATTTTCGGGAAGAAAAAAAAAGAAGAACGGGCGTGGGGGACACTTCGGGCAGAGACCCATGTTCGGCGTGGCGAAGGCGTGGTCGTCGAGGCGGGCGGTCGGCCACGAAAACCGGTAATATATTCGGTTAAAACCGAGCTCGGGCCGAAGAGGATGAGGGGATTTTTTTGGAAAAGACCGGACGAGAAGAGCTTCGGCGGAGCTTCAAGCATCTTCACGGATCATCACCGGGTACTCGGTGGCCGTCGGCGAGCTCCAAGCAGGTCGGTATTCTCCTCCGATCACCGTTTCTCATACGCACGCCATGCGTTCGAAGAAATGCCGATGGATGTCTCGGCTCGGTTTTGTCTCGGCCGTGTCTTCCCGAGCTTCATTTAGCACGAATATTGCCTTGAGTCTCCACTAGAACTATCCCTAAGCTCGACTTGATATTCATTTTGCATTAAAACTCGGTGAAAACCGGACCCCGACCTTCGCCGGCCACGATTCGGGATAGGAACTCGGCGGGGGACTTCCGGCGGTTGCCGAACTCGAAACGAGCTCAGGTAAGCCTCTAGACCCTCCTTGGATGTTGTTTGATGGTTTAGAATCGAGTTTTGATAAGAACAAATATTCGGAAAAATGCATCGCCGGAGCCGGGTTCGGGGAGGTCCGGTTCGCCGGTTTTTAGCGTGTTCATGGTTATTATTTGGGTCGTATATTGATGTGGGTGGTCCAAAAGGTCGAATGCCGAAAAAAGGAACGAAAAACACCAAGTTTGGGACCGGTTCGCGATTTTCCGGCGAAAATTCCGGCGAGGGTCGCCGGAATTTTCACTGTTCATCGTCTTCTCCGGCGATGGTGGCTTGGTCAACCGGTCAAACGGCTGACGTGGTCGGCCACGTAGGCGCCACGTCAGCCGGGAGGGGGGGCCACGCTGATTTTCAAGAATAAAATAAAATGGACGGTTCCTATCGTGACACGTGTCACGATCCTGTAATTTTGGAAAATAATAAATGTTTTTTTGGAAAATATATTAAAACCGATCCGGCGGACGAGGTTGTGCCAAGTGGCGCACTGTGGAACGTCCGATCTAATATTAGATCGGACGCGCCGAAGGTGGCCATGTGGCACAATATGGAGCGTTCGATTTGAATGGTTTTCTAAAAAAGAAAATAAATTAATTTTTGATCGGACGGTTTTGATTGAGCCACGTGGTTCTCTGTGGGTCGTTCGATCCAGCGAGGGATTGGACGCACGAGAACAGGCCACGTGGCGCTCTCTGGACCGTCCGATCAGGGGAATTTTCGGATAAATAAAAAAAATGATAAAAAATAAAAAAATTGTTAAAAAATAGGAAAAAATATTTAAAAATATAAAATGGTGTCGTTTTAGGCCGGTTTCAACCCTTAGGGTCGGGCCGGGCGCCCGAGAGGCGCGGGCCGGGTTTGACCCGGCCCGGAAAATATTTTTAAACATTAAAAAATCCAAAAATAATAATAAAATAATCAAAAAAATCAATAAAAAATGAAAAATCATGAAAAATTCAAAAAAATTCGGAAAATTCAGAAAAACTCTAAAAAATTCCAAAAAATAGGAAATGGCCACATTCAACTGGCCACGATCTATTCCGGGTCATTTGACCCCCGATCTTTTCCGAAATGACGGTTTTGCTCTTTCGGCAAACCGTCTTCCAAACAAATTCTAAAAAATCCAGGAAAATCCCAAAAAATAGGAAATGACCACAAACAACTGGCCAAGACTCATTCCGGGTGTTTTGAACCCCGGCCCATCTTAAAATGACGATTCCGCCCTTTGGGCGAATCGTCTTCCAAAAATTGAAGAAAAAAAATCAAGAAATTCCAAAAAATTCTCAAAAACGGGAAATGGCCACCATCAACTGGCCATGGAATATTTTGGGTAATTCGATATCCAAACCTTCCAAAAATGACAATTTTGCCCTTCGGGATAATTGTCCCCGAATCTTCCCATTTTACCCCTAGCCCTAAATTACATCTTCCCTAAGCCCTTATGGCTATACTAGGAGGCCAATAATTGAAATTGATGTGCATTGACATGATTTATTTATGCACTTGACTTGCGCTTTCATTATATTGACTGTGATTTGATAGGACCAGTCTTCCAATCTGCATGAAACCCTGAATCAAAACTACCTCACCCAAAATTGCGCCTGCATGAAATCTTAATTGGGGAAATCACTCGCGTTAGGTACCGAAAGGGCGTTGGTAATGACACCGACGTAACCAGGTCCCCGAACCTAAAATCTCTGGTTCCGCAGAACTGATCGATCTCTCCCAATCGGTCAGTAAGGTTTCCGGTCTACCCTCCAATAAAGACCGGTGGCGACTCCAAATGCATGCACAAGTTGCACATGCCACCACGACCACACTAAGGTCGAAAGCGATCGACTCTTATCGTCGAATCCCTCAAAAGACACTCCCGCCGCGATTTGGTATGGGCCTGGGAAGGCCCGCGCCGATCCAAGACCCGCGATCGGTAATCCATTAGCCGCGTCCGATTTCGGACGGGTCGCGACAGCTGGCGACTCCGCTGGGGACGTTGTTCTAGAACACTTGGTTCTGGACCTCAAGTGGACTTAGGCCGTAATTAAAACGTTGAGTGATTTTTCTAACCCTGCAGGCGCTCTTGAAGGTGAGGTAAGTCCGCTCACGATAGGTGTTATATGTTTTTGCAGATTGGAGTGATAAGGGGTGTAGTCTATGATTAACATTGTCTTATGCAGGATGGGCGTAGGAATGTATGTTATATGGATGATTTGAAGCGCTGATTGATATATAAATTGTTGCGCATGATTCACTGCATATTTGAGGATCACGACACTTTGCACAAAGCGCCCAAACCCAGGCCGCGAAATCACCTTTTCAGCTAGCCATAGATCAGGGATCGATATGCAACGCTCTAGCGTGGATTGCGCTGGGGTCGACCATATTCGATCCCACTCACTATCCAAGTCGAGACTTTTATCCATTTGTTGTGGATTGCGCTCATGGACGAATTTATCGACTCGGATAGAGGGAAGCCTCTAGGTTCCTCACCTAAGCCGTTTTGATTTTTAGAGTCAAGCCTCACTTGTCTCATGCGCATGTATATGGATGGTTGGTATACCTAAAACCAAAAAAAATCATTGGGTACCTCTCATGGTAAGGTCCTGCCATTTCTATTCACTTGCAGCCTTTCATTTTACACAACATGTTGCATTCATCAAGTCCGATGGTTGAGTCCAATTCCATTTTAAAGTATAGATAAAAGAGATGATCTCTCCAAGTCGGTCCCACATCCCGGACGTATTCAAGTATGAGCGACGTGTCATCCGCCATCGGACTGTCGGGACATTCAACGGAGGTTACCCTTTTCAAGTTGTCCAAGGAATGGTCCAGTAACCATACCGGAAGTTGAAGGACAGGCGATAACAGCAAATTCAAGACACCTACCGGACATTATCAAAAGGGCACCTGATGAAAATGAAGACCCGAAATAGCCGAACCAAAGACACCCAGTGCCTTCCTCTGAAGACCCGACTTGGGGCATCTCTTTAGGTTCATAAGGGCCACGTTCCGATCGTCCCTTTCCTTTTATCAGGATCATCGAGTCTGTAAGGAACACCCATCTGTGGGTCTCCCATTTATCTTCTACACCGCGAGATTTCTAATTATTGTCTAAGTGTCTTGACATTGGAATGTGACACTGGAATTTCTCTCAACCATTCGGATTTTTCGGTTCAATTGCATGTCTTACCCAAATGAAATTTTCGTTAGAACTCACACTTGGCATGTTTAACCCAAGTACGAGAATCTAACATTCATTTCATAGTGCGCCGGACATGGAATCTAACCGGTCTATAGCATGCATCATTGGTAATCCTTGGTAATTAACTAAAGTCGTCCATGTTTCCTGAATTCAAGAGGAGACATGATATCCAAATTACCTTCGGGAAATCATTTCAATTTGGATGTCCTATCTCTAATCGAATTTAGGACACATTGGAATTGCATTTTTATCTTCTTGGAAATTCCACAGATTTTCTGGGGATTTGCCAAAACTAATAACCATGGATTACGCTCCTTTTAGCTTTATGTTTTCTCTTGAAAAACATCGGTAAAAAATTTTCACATGAGGTTAAGGCTTGTGTAAAAGTCCTTATCTTCGTTATTCACAAGAAAGCATAAAATTGAAAGGATTTATGCTTTACTTCCATTTCTAACATAGTCTTGTCATTCGAACAGGCAATTTCCAGAATCAAAATCCAAAAACTTGTGTGAAGAATCAGTCACAAGTTAAAAGCGCTGGACCACCCTAGAGAGTCAACTGATGAGGGAAGACCAGGGAATCATCAAGAAAAACAGTCAGCTGAAAAAGGGCGTATTTCCTATTGCCATCTTTCAAGACGTTGAACAACATGCAATCAAAAGAGCCACATGCGGAAGAGAATTAGCTGTAATCTAATCTCTTTAAATTTGAAAATTTGTTGATTGTGTTTTATTGATCCTCAGGAGTGGTCCATCAAGAATATCGAAGCTAGTCGACGACTCGAGCCACTAGGATAGGTGTTTGAAGACAGACAAAGGAGTCAACTTCTCACTAAGACGGCATACTAGGGGCAAATCCCGCCAAGATGAAAAGAGACAGGAAACTCCAAACAGCAGATATCCCCTAATGGAAAAGGGAACCGTGTAAAAATTATAAAAGGATCAGAGCAGTCGACTGGGGCATATCCCACTCAACTAGGGCAAACGCCACCTGATCGGGGCAGCCGGATCAAGTGTAAAGACGTGTCGTTCCTAATTGATTTCCAATCAGATATTGGTATAATATTTCCTATCTCTTCCTCTCAGGTGAAAAACAGATCGAGAAGAAGAATCCATCTGCGGATAGACAGGAGGGACATGTTTTACATGGCAGACATTTGCCGAAAATGCCCTCATCTGACCACATGCATTCCCTACAAAAGGAAGAGGAGGGTGCCTTCATCAGATGTCACCCCCATTGGGTTGGTAAAAACAAGATGGATCAAATCAGGTTGAACCCCAAACAGACAGCGTGAAGAAGGAGAAACCTGATTAGGATCGACCCTCCTAAGCCAAAAAAAGGGTGTATCCGTTCCAGATCAAACTAATTTGTTCATAAGTTGATGTGGTTTCCCATTCTTGCAGGTGATGATAAAAGTGAATGGGACCACCGAAGAATCTCCATCGTCTTGGATGCCCGAAGATGAAATAAAAGACTATGTAATAAGGTGAATGCGACAGAACACAATGAAGGAAACCAGGGCCTGTGAAGTAACACTTCAAGATGTTAAAGTATTCAACCACATGTACACCCGTGCTTGCTGATGTCAAATAGCAAGAAGCTCGAGGGATGTCATGAAACGATGACAAGGCAGAAGGTGCATGAAGAAATCAAAACGCACTGATGAGACTAAGAAGTGTCGGAACATCAAATGCTGAAATCTTCGAAGGATTGTATGAGCATATCATCTGGTATCCCAAAAGAGAATACAGAGTAGATACCAGGCGTCAGAGAATTTGAAAGGTGCGGGATGCCAAAATCACCTGACACGGAGTGGATCGGCTCCGACTAAGTGGGAATGCATCAACACGGCATGATCAAACTACCCATAAATAAATCAGTCAGCCCCAGACAACGCATCCAGTTGCTGGGGGCAAATCACTCTCTACCCAGAAAGGGTACCGAATGTAGGATATGCCGAATTCACCATGGGGATACGTAAGGGAAGTCCCTGAAGCAGTTATCACCCATGAATCATGATGAAGTGGAATAATCAATCAAAGACAAAACACATCAAACCCTTCTAAATGAGAAGGAGAACGATACGGAGCCATCGATTCTGGTTGGGAACAGAAGCAAAGGGCCCGAGAAGCAATGCCTTCAAATGACAAACAGGGAGTACCCCTTTTCATGGCATCTCTAACATGCATTCTAATAGCTCAATTTGTGAACAAAACCTTTGAGAAAACTTGAAGAAGTTTATCATCATTTAGAAATCTCTGTGAAAATAGCGCTTGAAAAGAAAATTTCAAGTTTTCCAGATTGACATATCTGATAAAAATGCTTTCTCTGAATAGAGTGAAAAGCACGAACTCATGTTTCGTTGCTGGCACACATAACATGTATCATGCATATCATGCACATATCCTGCATGCAGAGAACCCAAAGGGAGAAATGCCGGTTCCCGCAGGATAAATTTCAAGGGTAAATTGTATCGACTCCAATAGTCAATTATACATGCCCTTTACTCATGAGATTTCTTCTTTTCAATAGGGGAACATCGAACATCTCGAATGGCGACTGTGATCGAGAGAATCACCAAACCGCCACATGACAAATCCCCAGATTGTCAGGCTGTCTAGGGACAGAGAAAAAAATAATCGAAGAATCTGGCAATCGAGATAGATGACCAGAATCGACAAAAATTCATGAGAGCGGGCTCCCCCACCTGCTTCGAGGAGCCAAGCCGGGGGCAAATTCTCACGATCCCCCATGAAAGTGCATCGAACCAGGGTTATCAAACCCAGAGATGACAAACACCAAGACAAGCCTCACTGGGGCAAAATACTTGGAAAACACTGCTCCTTCAAATGTTGGAAGGACGAAGTCTCGAAGGTGCATGAATGTCTTCAAATCGGATTGAAAATCGTCCAGGAGCATGGGAATGCCAAGGCACGCTGCCAAGATGAACACCGCCCAACTGGGGCAAAGCAGTTGTCGACGTGATTGAGGATCGTCTCACGAACAACACCCACAAATACAGACGAGATGAAGCAGCATCCATCATCCACATCAAATGAGAAGCGTCAATAATCGACGAAGGAAAGGAATACGTCAGTAAGGCGTCATTAGGAATCCCAAGAGGGAAGACATCCCCAAAGAGGATGGAGATTATAGCAAAATGCAGGAATGAATTTAGCTGGGGCAGGCATCACCTAGCCATGATGAACCACGTCTAACCGGGGCAAGTGAACCATTTGTGCGCCGGACAAAAGAAGGACATTTCTTCTCTGGCAAAATCCATGGACGCAATGACAGAGTCGTCCTCATCGGAAGTAAACCCCAGGATACAAACCTGGGTGAACGGTAACTCTGTATCGTTCCAAATTGATCTCCCAAAGATCCCATGCTTAACATGAGTTTGTTCTCATTTGGCAGAAAATTGGTGGCACCAAAAAGCCACAAAAGAAAGGATCTCGCCCGACGTGGAGGCGAAAAGAAATATCCGTTGCAAGAGGCAAGCTGCCAGGAAATGGAACCCCGCAAAATGGCGTTAGAATACGTCCAAAAGCACAAATTGATCTCATCCGGTTCAAATCCTAGAGAAGGATTCGTTGCCAACCAGACGGGTAGATCATGGCCATGAGCTAGATGGCCGACTTCAACAAGCCTTACATTTGCGTTCAAATGGAGACGCAAAGCGAGAGTAAAGCAGTATCGTTTCGATTTGTCTTGAATTTCGAAACACGAACTGACACTTGATGTTTATTGTTGACAGAGATTCACCGTCAAGATGGACAGAAAATTGTTGGCACCAAAAAACCGCAAAAGAAAGGAATTCGCCGACAAGGAGGCGAATAGAATTATCAACTTTGGAAGCCATGACTCCAAGAAGTGGTCGTTGATTGAACTTTGAAGATTGGCGTGGGAATGTATCCAAAAGAATGAATGAATCTCCTCCAGTGCAAATCCTAGAGAAGGATTCATTGCCGACCAGAGGGAGGAATCATGGCCACAAGATAGATGGCCAACTTCTGCAAGCCGCACGTTTGTGTTCAGATGGAAACACAAAGCAAGAACAAGGCTGTAGCGTTCCAATTTGCCTTGAATTTTGGAACGCGAACTGACACCTAATTCCCGTCTTTGACAGGGGCTCGCCATCAAGGCGAAACAGGTTTTTACATCCCATGTATTACCCATTTGAATACATGACCAAGGGTAAGATGTATCGTTCTAATTTCTTGAAAAATTCATGAACGTACAATAACATGTTTCTTCCGCGTTTTCAGGGATCTCTAGCCGCGGGGGACAGGTAAGTATCCCTCTCCCCAATCCATTGAAGATGTTGAATAAAAAATAGAGAAGAAAAGAAAAGCTTTCAGAATCTGATGTCCAGAAAAGACATAGAATTCTAACTTCATTGGCATTCATGTTTTAAAACAGGAGGTTGTCTGAACATGAATAAGAACATGCATTGTGCATCATAAAATCCCCTTGACGGGTAAAATTTTTGGAGAAAACGAAAGAGACTTTTCCAATCAAAAGTTGTTCAAAACTTTCAAAAGGACGTTTTCTCAAAAGACGAGAGGCAAAGCCTAATCCAAACACGTCCTATACACACTTGAGAGAGAAGTGGAGCGGATCAGATAGCAAATCTGGACCTACGAAAGTAGGGACCATTCGCATCAATTACATGGATTGGGATGACGGAGGCATTCGTTTCATATCCCCAAACACTACAGGTGACTATTGACAACCCCTTTGAACGGCGGTTTTCATTCTCAACCCTGTCAAGAACCACCCCACATCGGGGCAAAATGGAGGTCAGTCCAACAGCATCAGGAGAAAATGGTTAGAAATTTTCTTGCTCGGACTAACATTAATCTTCGTGTGTTGTTTATATGGTAATCCAAGTGCCATAGGATGATGAGAAGCATTCATTTCTCTATCCCACACACCGAATCCTTTGCATAGCCAAGATTGAGCCTGCAAATTCATTTCATGAACCCGTTGGTGATCATTGCACGTTCCAAGATGGATGCAACACCACTTCGGAAACGGAAGAGTCCGAGACTTAGGGATTACGAAGAAAATTCCTGGGCTGATGTTTAAAACATGTTTCGACTTTCAGTCATAAGTCTAACATGGTCTCCTGAAAATGAAAAAAGATGAAAATGATGAAAATGAGAGAAAATCCCCAGCATCAAGAAAAAGCAAAGTGCCTGGTAAAAGCAAGGCCGATGCTTGGGTGAACAATTTGTATCGATCCCCCAGTGAAACCTATTTGAAAAGGGGAGAAGAAAAATTCAGAAGGAGTCAGATTTCAAAAACTACTCCTCAAATGGTATCAAGCGCGGAGCAGAGACGCAGATAGAGTTGTTAGTCTCTTAATGCAGCCAGAGGCGCTTTCGCAAGAATTTGCGCACACCTCAAAAGCGGTCGTGCACCTCAAAAATTGAAGATGCAAATGGAAAAGACAGGTGGCAAGTTTGCAATGATCACCAATGTCAACCCCTTCACAAATTCTGGGCCAAAAACAAGCCTTTTCTCGGTCCCCAATCCTACCAAAGTTACGACCCTGAAACAGTCTTCTCTGATTAAGACACTTGGGTTAACATATAGCTTAGCTCGAAGAAGTACGAGCAAGACTATTTCTTTCTCATTTGCAGGGTTCTTGACTTGTAAACCCGGAGCAGATGGTGAAGACTTTCATTCGATGGCCTCGACTCCAAAGCGGGTCCCCCTTGAAAATCGATACCCAAGCCCAACATTACGGTCCCATGGAAGACCTCCCGACCAATCAAAATGTATGCGCTGCGAATGAGCCCAAAACATAGGCACAGGTTAGTAGGGAATTGAGTGCATCTCTTATAAAAGACCACTATCTCAAAACAGGTGAGAAGACCTCCTTGTCGAGAAATATTCCAATTGATGTTTTGAACAAACTCTTTTTGGAATTTTCAAACCATTGATCCAGATTTTCCGTGCCTGGGATTTGTGATCACATTTGCATGTTGCAAGAATGCTTTGGATAACCTCCAGCATCAAAATGCACATTTCACGATTAAAACTTAAGTCATACGGTTTTTGTCAAATGGACAGCCGTGGTCTTCCCAAAGATTACTAACGTTTTCTTGGTGAAGAAAAATCTTTCAGGCTCAAAATTCTGCAGGACACCTGGAGAACCCAGCTCCCAGAATGTCGCCTCAACAGACTCAAATGAAGCTTTGTCAAGATAAAATCTTTCACGGCTTCAAAACTGAATTCCCGACAGATTTTGGGATCTTTCAAAAAAGGGGTGAGGATAGAACCCTTTTTCAAAAAAATCAAACAGTCCTAGCTTGACGTGGAGAACCCTCGTCCTAGGACTCTTTTAAAACAAAAAATCAAGCAGTCCTAGCATGACGTGGAGAACCCTTGTCCTAGGATCCCTTTTCAAAAATATCAAACAGTCCTAGCATGACGTGGAGAACCCTCGTCCTAGGACCCCTTTTAAAAAAAATCAAGCAGTCTCATCGGACGTGGAGAACCCTCGTCATGAGACCCTTCTTCAAAATTCAAGCAGTCTCATCGGACGTGGAGAACCCTCGTCATGAGACCCCTTTTCAAAACTCCAATGGTAGATACCGCCTGAAGGGTCAACTTAAGGTAGAAACCGCCTGAAGGGTCAATCAATGATAGAAACCGCCTAAATGGTCAATCAAAGGTAGAAACCGCCTGAAGGGTCAAATGATGGTAGATACCGCCTGAAGGGTCAACCAAAGGTAGATACCGCCAGAAGGGTCAACCAAAAGTAGAAACCGCATGAAGGGTCAAATCAAGGTAGATACCGCCTGAAGGGTCAAATCAAAAGTAGAAACCGCCTGAAGGGTCAACTCAAAGGTAGAAACCGCCTGAAGGGTCAAATCAAAGGTAGAAACCGCCTGAAGGGTCAACTCAAAGGTAGAAACCGCCTGAAGGGTCAAATCAATGGTAGAAACCGCCTGAAGGGTCAAATGATGGTAGAAACCGCCTGAAGGGTCAACTCAAGGTAGAAACCGCCTGAAGGGTCAATCAAAGGTAGAAACCGCCTGAAGGATCAAACCAAAGGTAGATACCGCCTGAAGGGTCAACCAAAGGTAGAAACCGCCTGAAGGGTCAAACCAATGGTAGAAACCGCCTGAAGGGTCAAAGTAAAGGTAGAAACCGCCTAAAGGGTCAACTCAAAGGTAGATACCGCCTGAAGGGTTAAATCATGGTAGAAACCAAGTAATCCCATCGGACGTGGAAAACCTCCGTTTTGGGAACCATTTCAAAAAGTCAGGCAGTCTTAGCATGACGTGGAGAACCCTCGTCCTAGGATCCCTTTTTAAAAAAATTAAACATTCCCATCGGACGTGGAAAACCTCCGTTTTGGGAACCATTTCAAAAAATATCAAACAGTCCTAGCATGACGTGGAGAACCCTCGTCCTAGGACCCCTTTTTTAAAAAAATATCAAAGAGTCCTAGCATGACGTGGAGAACCCTCGTCCTAGGACCCCTTTTCAAAAATCAGGAAATCCCACCGGACGTAGGAAACCTCCGTGTTGGGAACTCCTTTTAAGAAACAAACCATCCCATCGGACGTGGAAAACCTCCGTCTTGGGAATCTTTTTCAAAAATAGGCAATCCCATTGGACGTGGAAAACCTCCAATTTGGGAACCTATTTCAAAAATCAGGAAATCCCACCGGACGTAGAAAACCTCCGACTTGGGAACCATTTGAAGAACCGGGCAATCCCACTGGACGTGGAAAACCTCCGTGTTGGGAACTCCTTTTAAGAAACAAACCACCCCATCGGACGTGGAAAACCTCCGACTTGGGACCTCTTTTCAAGGAAATCAAACAATCCCGTCGGACGTGGAAAACCTCCGTCTTGGGAATCTTTTTCAAAAATAGGTAATCCCATCGGATGTGGAAAACCTCCGTTTTGGGAACCCTTTCAAAAATCAGAAAATCCTATTGGACTTGGAGAACCCTTGTCCTGGGAACCTTTTCAAAAGATCAAACTGTCTCGCCGGACGTAGAAAACCTCCGACTCGGGACTCCATTTCAAAAATCAGGTAATCCCATCGGACGTGGAAAACCTCCGTTTTGGGAACCCTTTCAAAAATCAGGAAATCCCGCTGGACTTGGAGAACTCTTGTCCTGGGAACCTTTTCAAAAGATCAAACTGTCTCGCCGGACGTAGCAAACCTCCGACTGAGAAATCCCCTCTGGCCCCGCTAGTCAGCGCCATGGGATCCCCTTTCAAACCAAAAATATCCCCTCTGTCACCGCTAGTCAGCGTCATGGGATCCCCAAAGCTTGGGGTGCTCGATAAATCTTTCTGTGAGTGTTTCCTGTCAGTAGCCGGGAAAGGTTTTCGAGGAATAAAGCCTGGGATAGTGTGTCAGAAGCTACGAGGGCCTATAAAAAAAACAAACAAAAAACAAAAAAAAAAAGAAGAAGAGGGAACAAGCCCCTCCTTTTTCCGGCATCCTGAGAGCACAGTGATAAAACCTCAGACTCCGCATGCGCAGGACCCAATTGGTAAACGTCAGGTAAGCCTCTCTCGCTCCGGCCCATGTTCTAATTGTCAGGGTAAACCGGTGATTAATTTAAGCATTCATCAAAAGACTTGAGTGTCCGATGTCATAGTATTTCTTTTCCCCAGTTGAGTCGGTTAATATTCAGGTGTCATTTTATCTTTGAAAGCAACCTCTGACGAGCTCACTCTCAAAGAGGGGCAGCTGTTGACACCTGATTTTTGACCATCCTTTATTTTAGTTTTTATTTCTAAAATTAATTAAAAATAGCAAAAAAGATCAAAAAATTGCAAAATCAACTTTGAAAGCCTTAGCCTAGCCTTAGGAACCAATTTTGAACAAAAAATATTTTTTGTATTTTTTAATATTTTTTGGAATTTATTTAATTATAAAAATACCCAAAAAATTAGAAAAATACCATCCGTGGTCAGAAAATTAAAAAAAATATATTCAGAAATTTTATTTTAATTCTCTCTTTAATATTTTAACTTTTTATTAGGGAAATTCGGCTTGGTTCATGGGGTTCCTTCACAAACCTAATCCCGAACCGGGCCTAAAAAATCCTTTTCGAGTCTTTTAATTTTCAATTCTCGATTTTTATAAGCTATGACATTGGACTCTAAAGTATTGAAATGCAATTGGGTCAATTTGCTTTCCAATTTGATCAATTTTAGCCAAAAGGGCTTAATTGCATAAAAATCTTTCAATTTAGTCCCCGGTTTTACAATTTGTGAAATTAAATTTCACACGGGCACACCCATTAAAATTAAACACCTCTGCCCAATAGTTTTCATCATGCTGAATCCATTGGTGGGCTCAATTTTGGCTAATTCGATCGTTTAGGCCTTCGATTTGGCGAAATTAAATTTCGGATCCTAGGGATAATTTGGGGTTTTCACAGAATTTCAATAAATTGATTCACGAAAATACCCATATTTGATGGAAAACATGTCAAGGAATCCGAATTTGCCATCAATTTCATGAAAAGAGGTCATTTGGGGGGTCAATTTGGCGATTTGGACGATTTGGCCGAACCGGGTTGGTCGGGTCAGACCCGACCCGACCCGGTCCGACCCGGGTCTGCAACAATGCACAGAATGTGCAGCAGAACGTGCAGAATGCAGAAAAATAGAGAAAAAAAAAGAGCAACGTGGGGTGCGATTTTCGGGAAGAAAAAAAAAGAAGAACGGGCGTGGGGGACACTTCGGGCAGAGACCCATGTTCGGCGTGGCGAAGGCGTGGTCGTCGAGGCGGGCGGTCGGCCACGAAAATCGGTAATATATTCGGTTAAAACCGAGCTCGAGCCGAAGAGGATGAGGGGATTTTTTTGGAAAAGACCAGACGAGAAGAGCTTCGGCGGAGCTTCAAGCATCTTCACGGATCATCACCGGGTACTCGGTGGCCGTCGGCGAGCTCCAAGCAGGTCGGTATTCTCCTCCGATCACCGTTTCTCATACGCACGCCATGCGTTCGAAGAAATGCCGATGGATGTCTCGGCTCGGTTTTGTCTCGGCCGTGTCTTCCCGAGCTTCATTTAGCACGAATATTGCCTTGAGTCTCCACTAGAACTATCCCTAAGCTCGACTTGCTATTCATTTTGCATTAAAACTCGGTGAAAACCGGACCCCGACCTTCGCCGGCCACGATTCGGGATAGGAACTCGGCGGGGGACTTCCGGCGGTTGCCGAACTCGAAACGAGCTCAGGTAAGCCTCTAGACCCTCCTTGGATGTTGTTTGATGGTTTAGAATCGAGTTTTGATAAGAACAAAAATTCGGAAAAATGCATCGCCGGAGCCGGGTTCGGGGAGGTCCGGTTCGCCGGTTTTTAGCGTGTTCATGGTTATTATTTGGGTTGTATATTGATGTGGGTGGTCCAAAAGGTCGAATGCCGAAAAAAGGAACGAAAAACACCAAGTTTGGGACCGGTTCGCGATTTTCCGGCGAAAATTCCGGCGAGGGTCGCCGGAATTTTCACTGTTCACCGTCTTCTCCGGCGATGGTGGCTTGGTCAACCGGTCAAACGGCTGACGTGGTCGGCCACGTAGGCGCCACGTCAGCCGGGAGGGGGGGCCACGCTGATTTTCAAGAATAAAATAAAATGGACGGTTCCGATCGTGACACGTGTCACGATCCTGTAATTTTGGAAAATAATAAATGTTTTTTTGGAAAATATATTAAAACCGATCCGGCGGACGAGGTTGTGCCAAGTGGCGCACTGTGGAACGTCCGATCTAATATTAGATCGGACGCGCCGAAGGTGGCCATGTGGCACAATATGGAGCGTTCGATTTGAATGGTTTTCTAAAAAAGAAAATAAATTAATTTTTGATCGGACGGTTTTGATTGAGCCACGTGGCTCTCTGTGGGTCGTTCGATCCAGCGAGGGATTGGACGCACGAGAACAGGCCACGTGGCGCTCTCTGGACCGTCCGATCAGGGGAATTTTCGGATAAATAAAAAAAATGATAAAAAATCAAAAAAATTGTTAAAAAATAGGAAACAATATTTAAAAATATAAAATGGTGTCGTTTTAGGCCGGTTTCAACCCTTAGGGTCGGGCCGGGCGCCCGAGAGGCGCGGGCCGGGTTTGACCCGGCCCGGAAAATATTTTTAAACATTAAAAAAATCCAAAAATAATAATAAAATAATCAAAAAAATCAATAAAAAATGAAAAATCATGAAAAATTCAAAAAAATTCGGAAAATTCAGAAAAACTCTAAAAAATTCCAAAAAATAGGAAATGGCCACATTCAACTGGCCACGATCTATTCCGGGTCATTTGACCCCCGATCTTTTCCGAAATGACGGTTTTGCCCTTCCGGCAAACCGTCTTCCAAAAAAATTCTAAAAAATCCAGGAAAATCCCAAAAAATAGGAAATGGCCACAAACGACTGGCCAAGACTCATTCCGGGTGTTTTGAACCCCGGCCCATCTTAAAATGACGATTCCGCCCTTTGGGCGAATCGTCTTCCAAAAATTGAAGAAAAAAATCAAGAAATTCCAAAAAATTCTCAAAAACGGGAAATGGCCACCATCAACTGGCCATGGAATATTTTGGGTAATTCGATATCCAAACCTTCCAAAAATGACAATTTTGCCCTTCGGGATAATTGTCCCCGAATCTTCCCATTTTACCCCTAGCCCTAAATTACATCTTCCCTAAGCCCTTATGGTTATACTAGGAGGCCAATGATTGAAATTGATGTGCATTGACATGATTTATTTATGCACTTGACTTGCGCTTTCATTATATTGACTGTGATTTGATAGGACCAGTCTTCCAATCTGCATGAAACCCTGAATCAAAACTACCTCACCCAAAATTGCGCCTGCATGAAATCTTAATTGGGGAAATCACTCGCGTTAGGTACCGAAAGGGCGTTGGTAATGACACCGACGTAACCAGGTCCCCGAACCTAAAATCTCTGGTTCCGCAGAACTGATCGATCTCTCCCAATCGGTCAGTAAGGTTTCCGGTCTACCCTCCAATAAAGACCGGTGGCGACTCCAAATGCATGCACAAGTTGCACATGCCACCACGACCACACTAAGGTCGAAAGCGATCGACTCTTATCGTCGAATCCCTCAAAAGACACTCCCGCCGCGATTTGGTATGGGCTTGGGATGGCCCGCGCCGATCCAAGACCCGCGATCGGTAATCCATTAGCCGCGTCCGATTTCGGACGGGTCGCGACAACCACACTGAAGGTTGACCACGTTTATCCAGCAGTTGCGATTTGGGTAATGGACCTTGGGAGAGGCCCGCGTCCGATCCAGCCAGCGATCGGGCGGCCCATTAGCCCGCTCCCGCCTCCCGCGCGCTCGGGAGAGGGTCGCGACAGACTGGCGACTCCGCTGGGGATCGAACCCAGAATCTCTGGTTTCGCAGACCAAAGGACTTGAGCCGATTAAAAAGTTGTTTGGTTTATCTGACCTTGTTTTCTACAGATGCTCTCGAAGGTGAGGTACGTACACTAACCATTGTGTTAGATGTTTTTGCAGATTGGAGAAATAAGGGGTGGAGTGATTGTTGACATCTTTCTTGCAGGTTGGAGTTGGGAATGTATGTTTATCTTACGCACATACTGAAGCGATGTTTTGATACAAACTACTGTGCATGACTTTGCATTGTGATGATCACGACACATTGCACACACTGGCGGTCAAACCCCGACTGCAAACCACCTCTAGGTTACCTTAGCTAGGGAAAGGGTGCGAAAAGGATCTTGTGTTTGATGGCACTTGAGACTTTCGTATTCATTCCCGCCTACCATCTGCATTGGCGATATCTAGCCCTCTTGGGTAGGTACCCTTGGGGAGGAATCTGCCTCGTGTGGATCGTGGGAGCCTGAGCCGTAGGTTCCTCACCTGACTTTCGGTTTTCCTTTTTAGAGTATACCCACTTGTCGCATGCGCATGTCCATGGATGGTTGGTATACCTAAAACCACCCATTGATACATGGGGCATTCCACATCCCCCAAAGTGTGGTTGGTAAGACATTTATCTCTAAACGTACTTTATTTCCTGCTCCATGATATGACTCATACATTGCATACATCCATGTGTATTCGCATCATGAAGATTACTCGGGTGACTAATGAGAACAACAATGATTATGGGGTAGGATGTCGCTGTTCCCTAAGAGCTCGACGGAGTTGGTGACCTTCGAGTACTTGAGAAAAGTTACTCGCCCCGGACCAAACACGAGGCTACACTTTACTAGATTCGTGTATGGTCGGGAACTAACTGGACGTAAGCTGGGGTATGCTGAAGACTGTCAAACCCGCTACTACGCTGATAATCTCAGATTCAAGCGACAATCAGACGAAATGATGAAAGATTATCTGGAGATGAAGAGACAACGTCGCAACCAGCTAGCTAGGGAAGCGTACGCCCGCAGGAAGGCTGAATTGCTGGCCAAAGAGAACATACCCATGATTACTTCTTGGGGTAGGAAGAGACGCCCTGCAATCAAGACCAAGCCAAGGCGCATCACACTCAAAAAAGTGGAACCCGAGAAGGCTCCCGAAGTCATCGTACCCTGGACTAGAGAGTGGCCGGAGGAACTACAACCTCTCGACCAAACCACTGAAGATAACTCCCCTACCCTAGATTAAGTGAGAGTTTCTGACCGACTGTCATTTGGGTAGACTTCTGAAGAAAGAGTGATCTAGATCTTCACGTTCCATTGTCTTTTATGGCTTTCTTGTTTGAAAAACCTTTCTTTACCGTTCTTCTATTAGACATCTTGACTGTAATAAGAGTACATCTCACTTTGTTCCTTTGATGTATTGACCAATGGAATGTGACATTGCTGTTTCCTTTAGTCACTGAGTAAACCTGACTAAATTGCATAATTCACTTCCCTGAAATGCAAATTAGGCTTTGAATCAGGCTTTCAAGACCTGAAAAATGGTCCTAATCTCCATTTCTTCAAATTGAACTATGCAATCAAGTTAGCTCATGCATGCTTCATGACATCTGCATATCCATACATTTAAAGTAATTTCTGGCGATTGACCTTTTAAAATCATTTGCATATTTTAGACTTGATGGGAAAGAGTGATATTCAAGTATTCAAGATCCCCCGAGCTGAACTCCAATCATGGTGGGATGGCATGGGCGAAGCTAGCCAAAAGTATGCGGAGTCACGACTAGGGTACCTACTGGACCTACTGAAGATTGAGTGCCCACCTGCCTTTATTCAAGCCATGGCGCTCTACTGGGATCCTACCACCGCTACATTTTGCATGGAAGGATTAGAGATCACTCCCACTATCGAGGAATACAGCGCTGTCATCGGAGTTGAATTCACCCCTACGCTCGTCCGACCCCCTATAGGACTTGAACCCCTAAGTCAGGTGGCTGAATTCCTTGACACAAACCTAAATGAAGTCAAAGCAGATGCGAAAAACAATTCTGGACGCGTTTCCCTGTCTTTCCTTATAGACCGATTTTCCCGCCTTCCCGCTTCTAAAGGAACCAAATCTGGTAGAGCCTTTATCTTGGCATTCTTTAGCTTTGTGCTATTCCCAATCTCAACTGTCACCTTCGACCCTATCATGGCTATAATAACTAGGCAAGTCTGTTGTAGGTGGGATTACTCAAACATCCTCCTTGCCGAAACCTTCCTCTCCCTAAATCGTTTCAAGAAAAACAAAAAGGGAATCTTTAGAGCTTCTAGTGATCTGCTGTATCTGTGGTTCACATCCCATATCAGACAATTCCACATCCGCATGGGTTTCACTGAAATCAGCCCCAATGCACACCCTCTTAAAACATTTGCTAGAACACATACACGTATTCCTAAGTTCAACTTCATAGAATGGAAGAACTTCCTCAAAGTCCTAAAACCCGAACAACTCCGATGGCGGCTAAGGTTGCCGACGCTGAACAAGGTCAGATTGACCTGCGATGACAGGAGTCCAGTCCCCCTGCTATGGTTCACGGGCGCAACTGCATACTATCCAAGGAGGGTGATTCGGCAGTTTGGAGCACTACAAGAGATCCCTTCTCCATCGCAACCTGATATCTTCTCATTTGACATACCGAGCAAGACCCTCACAGAAGATGAGAAGAGACAGTTTGAAGCCAAGGTGGCATCCATCACACGCTCTTTGAAGAATTCCCAGGCTGAAGGAATAAGTTGGCCAGAAGACATGACTCGTGAAGAGAACATCCATAGGGCTACCACTGAATACATTCAACACTTCAAAGCGATCCGACGAAGCCTTGTCGAGCCCTACGTACCCGAATACATCGTGCCGTACGTACCAGGAATAGAGCCTTACATACCCGAAGACATGGGACCACTGTCATGTTCAGAAGATGAGAAGCCCCAGGTTGAAGAGGGGAATCCATGCTGGGATGATGAGGGTGCCTTAGACCTCAAACGTCCTAAACTTGAATAGGCTATTCTGTCAAGTGTAAAATAAGAAAACATTGTGACACTTTCTCATATGTTCTCATTTCTGTGGAGTACCATCTTGGACACATGAGCATGAATATGAAACACGTTTTTGCATAAAGAAAAACTATCGTCAGAAATTACGCTTCTTTTAATTCCATGAGTTCTCGTCGGGAAATGATTAAAAGAACTACTTACATGAGGCTAAGGCTCATAAGGTAGCCCTTTTTCTCATCTACCGACAAGAAGCATGCAACTGAAAGAATTAACTGCTTCTCTTTGCTAAAATAAGCGAAACACTCACAGAGATCTTTTTGAATAGGTACGCTCTCATCACGGAATTTCCCACACATCGCTTCCGAACTCGCCTTAAGACAAGAATGGAGCAGCAAGAGTTGACTCCGCGCGTAGGCATACTGGAATCTCAGATGACTGCCTTAGCAACTATGATGGCTGACATTAAGGCCATGCTAGAGACATCCCAAATTAAACATACGACTACTCACAACCAGAACAACACTGGTATTTCTTTCATACCTGATACGACAGATAAAGAGTTGACGAGAGATACACAGCGTACAGAGGAAGACGTTCACGAACCAAATAGCCGGTCACAACAAAAAGCCTCGCCTGTTGTTATCAACCTTGAAAAAGAAGAGAAGGGAAAACAGACCCTGAAAACAGAGGTAGAGGCTAAGAGATTGGCTAAGATCGAAGAATGCCTGAGCAGCCAAGGCTACGAGTTAGCCCGCTTCGACAAGATATCTCCTTTTGCTAAAGTGGAGACTCCTCCTGACTATAAAGAACCAGAGTTCGTAAGGAAATACAATGGGACAGATTGTCCCCGTGCCCACCTCAAATACTACCTGCGCAAGATGGCACACTATTCAGATTACATTCCACTATTGATGAACACATTCCAAGAGAGCTTGGCCGGCCCCGCTCTGGCCTGGTTCATTGAACTAGATTTGGAAGATTACGACGGATGGGAAGATCTCGCAGAAGACTTCCTCAGGCAGTACAAATTTAACACGACTACAGCCCCAACAAGAGAAGACCTTCTACGAACTTCAAAAACAAGGGGTGAATCGATCAGGACATATGCTCAGAAGTGGCGAGCCTTGGCTACCCAAGTAAAGCCTTCAATCCCAGAAGAGGAGCTGATCGACTTATTCCTGAAAGCACTCCCCTATGAGTACTTTGACAGACTGAACACTTCTGGGTGTCAGACATTCGCACACCTGATTAAGGTTGCTGAGAGGCTGGAATGGGCCTTGAGAGAAAGAAGGCCTCAGGAAACTCCCACTAGGAAGCAGTATCCTCTGAGAAAGGAGAGAGAAGCCGGACTGGACATAGCATTTATACCAGATCCCCACAAGTTAAAACCATTTGGCAATTCTAATCAGGCCAAAGGCGGATCATCATGGTCAGCGCCAAAGGTACCAGAGCCTAGAAGAAAGCAACCCCAGAGGCAATTCTCTCAGCTCCCGAGACCTTTATCCAAGCTACTCCGGATGCTGTTGGAGCAACACTTGGTTGCGAAAGAACCACCTAGGGCAAACCCTCCAAGGTATCCTGGCTTTGATGAGAGCCAGACCTGTGCCTACCATATGGGCGAAAGAGGGCATAATGTGGATAACTGCTATATCCTGAAGCTGAAAGTGCAAGCCCTAATTGATAATCAGATTTTGAAATTTGACAACGCAGCCCCAAATGTGCAAGAAAATCCGTTGCCCGATCATCAAATAGTAGGGGCAATATTCGCTGAAGAAGAAGAAGACTACCTTAAACTGAAGGTAGATGTGCTTAAACTGGCCGACCTGCTAACGACCGCTTCATCATACCCAAAAGAAGGGGAGATATCAACTGACCAAAAGAAATTATGTATCGCCAAGATGATGGGCCTAGGTATAATGTCCGATAGTACTGATGAAGAATTTGAAGGGATTGAAGCATCTCTATCTTTGAAAGGAAACCACTTCTTGATCACAGTTGAGCAGAGTAGCACCTGTGGTACCTCACGTAAGAATCTGGCAAACAGTCTTGGGCCAGTCACCCAATCAGAGGAAGAATTCAAAGAGGAAGAACTAGAAGCTAAGAGGCGAAGTCTAGCAGACCTCAAGTTTATGGCCGATGCGCTAGAGAAAGGCGAAATTATAGACAATCTGGGTCAAGATTCTGGAGGGTACAATTTCAAAGTAAAATATTCAGCTCCTCCCAACTTTTATCAGAAGACTGAAGACATCATACCGGACGGATGGGGAGGTATGGATGATCTCTCTCAACCGGGAACCTCAAACGGTATGGAAGAACTCGACAACGCCATATTGATGATCGAAGTAGCCACGGCTGTGGTGATTAGATTGGATGAACTGGATAACCTGAACAAGGTGGAAGATTGCCCAGTTAAACCTGTCGTGATTCAACTACCTCAAGAAGAAGAGGGCAACACGTCAGGACCAGAGATACCTCATCTGACAACTATAATCATAAAAGTCCCCCCAGCAGAAGAGTACGATCCTAAAGCAGTCCATTGGGACTATGGGACAACACAAGTAGATACAGTAATGAGGTCTGGAAGATTTTATGCCCCCAGGGAGGGTGAATCCGAAAAAAGAGAGGTCTCAAAGGAAGATGCCGAAAAACTCGTATCGATCATCAAAACCAGCGAGTTTGAAGTAATAGAGCAGCTGAGAAAGATGCCCGCTCAGATATCCCTATTAGACCTATTCATCAATTCAGAGAAGCACAAGAACGCGCTGTTGAAGGTGCTCAACGAAGTACATGTCCCTGAAACAATTAATGAAGTACAACTAGGGGACTTTGTAGGAGCAATTCTTTTAAAAGACCAACTAAGCTTCTCTGACGAAGACTTCCCCATGGAAGGAAGAGGGCACAACAATCCAGCCAGCGATCGGGCGGCCCATTAGCCCGCTCCCGCCTCCCGCGCGCTCGGGAGAGGGTCGCGACAGTCATTTGGACACGCCCCGGCTGGGGATAACTTCATGACTTAATTCCCATAGACATTTTCTTTTACAAGTAGATTCCACTGGGGATTAACATTTGGATATTCTGGAATCCTTGGATGATTTATAAATACACAAGAATTTGAATGGGCATTGGCCTTGCTTTTACCAGGCACTTTGCTTTTTGATGCCCGGGATTGGCTTTTGCCCTTATTTTTTTTATAATCCTGCCTTTTCTTTTCTTCTCTTTTTTGGGCAAGATTTTTTTAGATTATGTTGGACACACATGCAAACAAAATCTTAGCACATTGAAGAACTAATTTATGACTTTTCTATAGACCCAATTCTTTTAAGATCTCCCGATTTGAGGTGGCGCCGTCTTCATCTTGGAATGGGCAATGATCACCAACGGGGTTTATGAAATGGATATGCAGGCTCAATGGGGCTGCGCAAAGGATGAGTGTGTGTAGGACAGAGAAGCGACCGCTTTTCGTCGTCCTAAAGCACTTGAATCACAGTACGAGTTTAAATGTAAAGAAACGCTCGAAGATTGATGTTGGTTCGAGCAAAAAGATTTCTAACCATTTACCTCATACCGCCGCTTGAATTCCTCCTGATTGGCCCCAATATGGGGTGGTTCTTGACGGGGTTATAGAATTGAAGCATCCGCCCAAATTGGTTAACAATGGTTGACCTGTGGTGTTTGGGATAGAGAAAAGAATGCCCTTCGTCTTTTCAATCTAGGTAACCACTGCGAATGATCCCTACATCCGCGAACACGGTTCCTATTCTAATTCTTACCTTCACTCATCACTCAAGTGTTTGTAGGGACGTGTTTGGGCATGGTTTGCCTCTCATCGTCTGAGATACTCCTTTTGACAGTTTTAAACATTTCCTTTTGAAAATTCATTTCTTTTTATCCAAAACGTCCCTTATTGGGATCCTTGATGCAATATGCATGTTCCAATGCATGTGTTGGATGATTCCAAAAGCTTTTAAATGTGAGTGCTATTGACACCTGATTTTTGGTCATCTATTATTGTGATTTTTATTCTTTAAAATTAATTAAAAATATCAAAAAAAGTTCATAAAATCACAAAATCAACTTTGGAAGCCTTGGCCTGGCCTTAGGAACCAATTTTTAACAAAAAGATATTTTTGGTATTTTTAAATATTTTTCGAATTTACTTAATTATTAAAAATACCCAAAAAATCAAAAAATACCATTCGTGGTCAGAAAAATACACAAAAATATTCAATAATTTTGTTTTAATTTCCTCTTCAAGTGTGTCACCTTAAATCTTGAAAATTCGGCTCGGGTCACTATGTTCCTTAACAAACATAAACCCGAACCGAGCCAAAAAAATCCTTTTCGAGTCTTTTAATTTTTAATTCCCACTATTTATAAGCTATGACATTGGATTCTAAAGTCTTGAAGTGCAATTAGGTCAATTTGCCCTCCAATTTGATCAATTTTAACCAAAAGGGCTTAATTGCATAAAAATCTTTCAATTTAGTCCCCGGTTTCACAAATCTTGAAATTAAATTTCATATGGGCATACCCATTCAAATTAAACACCTCTACCCTATAGTTTTCATCATGCTGAATCCATTGGTGGCCTCAATTTTGACTAATTTGGACGTTTGGGCCCTCGATTAAGCGAAAATGAATTTCGGATCTTAGGGACAATTTGGGGTTTTCACTAAATTTCAATCAATTGATTCACGAAAATACCCATATTTGATAGAAAACGTGTCAAGGAGTCCGATTTTGATGTCAATTTCATGAAAAGAGGTCGATTTGGGGCTAAATTGTGCGAGGAGAGTCGAACCGGGCCGGTCGGGTCAAACCCGACCCGACCCGGTCCGAACCGGGTCTGCAACTCAGTTGCAGACCCGCATGGGACGTACGCACAAAAACAAAAAAGAAGAGGAAGCAGGGCATGGTGGGCGGTACTTCTTTAAGGAAAAGAAATGTTGGATGTGGGGGACAAAAGCGAGGTGGTCGTGGGGGTAGGGATGCCCGGACCGAAAGGCGGTCGGCCACGGAGAAAAGGGGGAGAATCTCGAGTAATGGGCAGAGTTCGGGTGAGAGAAGGGGGGGATTTTTCGGACGAACCGGAGAGAGAGGTGTGGGATCCTGGGCCTTCAACTCATCCACAGAGCGTCGCCGAAGCTCACCATGGCCGCCGGCGACTCTCAGACAGGTCAGTATCATCCCCTGACTTCATTTTTTCGATGCACGTCATATGTTTGACAAAATGCTCGAACGGGTTTCGCAAACCACAACTCTCGGTCGTGCCGTTCCCAACCCTGTTCCGCCCGAATTTCACCTCAAACCTTCGTTATACCTGGCTCTGAACCTCGTGTATCATTTTTTGGCATTGAAACACGACGAAAAACCAAACTCGGGGCTCCGTCGGTCATGGCTCGGCCCAAGAGCTCGGCGAAGAGTCCCGCGGCGTCGCCGAACTCCAAAGAGGCTCAGGTAAGCTTCCTAACCTTTCTCAGATGATGTATGAACGAGTGGAATCGAGCTCGAACGATAAAAAAATTTTCGCGAATCCCCCTCGCCGGCGCCGGTTCGGTGAAGGTTCGTTTGGCCGATTCCTCACGTTATTTTTGTTATAAAATGAGCGTAGAATGGTCGGGGTCTGATGGGGGTTTGTTTGGTAAAAAAATCGGGGCTGGAAACCATCATTTTTGCGTTGTTTTGGGTCGGCCGGTGAGGTTTCCGGCGATAGTCGCCGGAATAATCACTATTCATCGTCTTCTCCGGCGACTATCGCCGGAATAATCAGTCAGCGCTGACGTGGCATGCCACGTCAGCAGTGGGGGCCGCGTCCGTTAAAAAACAAAACCCAGATCGGACGGCCGTGGTTTTGCCACGTGTCGCGATCTGGGATTTTTGGGGAATTTAAAATATTTTCGGAATTAATAAATGATTTTCGTATTAATAAAAAATGATGATCGGAAGGTCTAGAATATGCCATGTGGCCCTCTGTGGAGCGTCCGATCTTGTCTGAGATCGGATGCACCAGGAGTGGCCACGTGGCATAATCTGGTGCGTCCGTTTCATTTGTTTTTCTGATAAATAAAAAGATGATTGTCGCGACCCTCTTGAGGTTGTCGGGCTCTCGAGGGCTAATGGGCCGTCCTGTCTGGTCGGACGCGGGCCTCTCCCAAGGCCCATTACCCAAATCGCAACGGAGGTATGCGTGATCGACTTTCAGTGTGGTCTAATGACATGTGCTAAGTGTGCATGCCATGGAGTCGCCACAATCATTTTTTTAGGATATGATTGGACCACCCAATCGAATAGTTGGGAGTTTCTATTCAATTCTGCGAGAACCAGAGAAATGGTTTCGGGGACTTAGTTACGCCAACCGTCAGAGTTGACGCCCTTTCGGTACCTAAGTTGACTGAATTTTCTAGCCTTAGATTCATGCGGATGAGTAAGGTATGAACCATAAATCTAGAAATTCATGCAGATAGGAGTGATTATCCTAGCAATCACAATCAGTAATAAAATGCGCAACTCAAGGAATCTAGATATGCAAATAAATCACATGGCATTCCTAGTAATGCCCTATTTATCAATCACAGCTCAAGAATGATTTAGCTGTCCTAGCCGTTCTACACTCGATCTAACCTAAGAAAAGCATTAGGAAGCATCGCAGGAGTTCGAGAGTACTCACATGATGTTCGCCGTGCCCTGGTTTGGTCTTGGACGAGCTATCGAGCTCATGCCGACCCGATTATATTTGGGGATCCACTCGGCGTTTTACACCATGAAATCATGTGAAACAAAAACGAAAATATTCAGCAAGGGGCATTTATTGTAGATGGTGGTCGATCTAATTGGACGTCAAGACTAAAAAAAGATGTAGAAATTTACAAATTAAAATACTCGAATGACATTTTTTTGCTAAATTCAACTCTATGCGTCGTGAAGAAACACATGCAATTGAACTTGAATTTTGACTATTTATGAGTTCAAAATGTAAAAGAAATTAAAATAAAAATATTGACTATTTTTCTATATTTTTACGACAGCGAACGCTATTTTTCTTCATTTTTCATGTATTTTTCTATTTTTGGAAAATATTAAAAAATATTAAAAATTATGAAAAATTATTTTTTTTATCAAAAATGGTTCCTTTAGCTTGGTCAAGGCTACCAAAGATGATTTTTTAATTTTTTTTAACTTTTTATAGATTTTTTATGAATTTTTTAAAAATAAACTATGAAAGACTGATAAAAAATCAGGTGTCAACAGCTGCCCCTCTTTGAGAGGAATTTCGTCAGAGGTTTCTTTCAAAGACAAGGTGACACCTATGTTCCGATCAACTCGACTGGGGAAAGAAAAGAAATCATGACATCCAATTTTCATGCCCATCAATGTGTGCTTTTCCTTAAAAAGAGATGTGCTCATTCAATTCCCTGATATGATGTAAGAAAGTTAAGGAGTAGATAGACTTCCCTGCCCCTTACCTGCCGAATGCTTGCGGCATTTGCTGTGTCTGATGGGTTCAAGTAGATTCCTAAGGACTTGTCATCGGAGTGTGCTGGGGATGTTAAGCTCTGACCTGTATGGTAGGTCAAACCATAATGGGATTCCTAACTGATAGGAACCTAAGGAAGACGCATCCCACATTTGGGAATTTGCCAAGGGTTTTGATCCGTGTGGTGGACTAAACTAGAAATGGCTTGCCTAATGTAAGGCTTATTAGGGAAAACGACTCCTCCCGCGTTCGGGATTCATCAAGGTTTTGATCCGTATGGTGGATCGGACCATTGGGTTGATCCTTCAGGCGGTCTCTACCAGTCCTTTGACCCTTCATGCGGTTTCTACCATTCATTGACCCTTCATGCGGTTTCTACCATTGAGTTGACCCTTCAGGCGGTTTCTACCATTGGTTGACCCTTCAGGCGGTTTCTACCATACATTGACCCTTCAGGCGGTTTCTACCATTGTTTTGACCCTTCAGGCGGTTTCTACCATTGGTTGACCCTTCAGGCGGTTTCTACCATACATTGACCCTTCAGGCGGTTTCTACCATTGTGTTGACCCTTCAGGCGGTTTCTACCATTGAGTTGACCCTTCAGGCGGTTTCTACCATTTATGAGATTCCAAATTGATATGAATCAAAGGATGACGTACCCGCTCTTCGGGGCTAGTCGGAGACTCGATCATTCTGTGGATCGGTCTTAGAAAAGATTTGCCTACTAAAAGGCTTCACCTAAGGATGACGCACCCAGTCTTTGGGGTGGCCAAAAGTCCTGCAAAAAGCTTAGACCTGAAAAAATTTTCCTCGCCAAGAAGATATTAGTAATCTTTGGGAAGACAATAATTATCTAACTGACAAAATTCTACGACTTAAGTTTTAGTCATGAAATGTGCATTTTGATTGTTGGAGGTTATCCAAAACATTCCTGCCATATACAGATGTGATCATAAATTCCTTGCACGGAAACTCTAGATCAAACAATTTGAAAATTTCAAAAAGAGTTTGCTCAAAACATCCATTGGAGTATTTCTCACCCAAGAAGGCTCCTCACTGCTCTGTGATAATGATCTTTAATATGGAAAGTGCTCAATTTCCTACCGACCTGTGCCTGGGTTTCAGGATCATTCGCAACGCATACATTTCGACCGATCAGGAGGTCTTTCACGGGACCGTAGTGTTAGGCTTGGATATCGGTTTCCAAGGGGGACTCACTTTTGAGTCAAGGCCGTTGAACGAAATTTTTCACTATCTGCTCCGGGTTTACAAGTCAAGAACCCTGCAAAATGAGAAAGAAATAGTCTTGCTCGTACTTCTTTGAGCTAAGTTATACATTAACCCAAGTGTCTTAGTCAGATAAGACTACTTCAGGGTTGTAACATTGGAAGGATTGGAGACCGAAAAAGGCTTATTTTTTGCCCAGAAATTGTGAAGGGTTTGACATTGGTGATCATTGCAAATTTGCCACATGTCATTCGAAGAACATCTCCATTTCTTGAAGTGTACACTCCTCTTTTAGAGCGCACAAGGATGTTTAAAAGCGTCTCTTGTTACATTAAGAGACCGTCTGTTTGTGTGTTTGCAATTTGAGCACGACATCATTTGGAGAGTAGTCATCTTGATCTAACTCCTTTGCAGGGTCTTTTCATCGTCTCTCTAGACTTTATTGGGGATATTTTGAATAGACATCAGCCTTGCTTTTTACCAGGCACTTTGCTTTTTCTTGATGTCTAGGGATTTTTCTTTTCCCCCTTTTTTTAATCCCGTGTTTTTCTTTTCTTTTGGAGCTAGGATTTTCGGCAATCATGCTAGATATGCAACTTAAACTTTGGCACGCTTCCATTCCTAGAGTGATGTTGCCTTTGCTTTGGAATATGCAATGATCACCAATAGGTTGATGAAATGAATTTGCTGGCTCAACTTGGTTGTGCAAAGGATAACAGTGTGTAGGATAGAGAAATGAATTATTCTCGTCATCCTATGACACTTGGATTATCATATAAACAACACACAAAGATTTATGTTAGTCCGAGCAAGAAAATTTCTAACCGTTTACTTTCTGATACTGATGGACTAACCTTCATTTGCCCCAATGTGGGGTGGTTCTTGACAGGGTTGAGAATGAAAATCGCCGTTCAATGGGGTTCTCAATGGGCATCTGTAGTGTTTGGAATGAAGAAATAAATGCCTCTGTCATCTCGATCCATGTAATCGTTGCGAATGACCCTTATATCCATAGGTTAAGGTTTCGCTATCATTTCCAATCTCCTCATCTCTCAAGTGTGTATGGGACGTGTTTGGATTAGGCTCGCTTCTCTTATGAGAAAATACCCTTTTGAACAATTCAAACGACTCTTGTTGGAAAAATTCATTTCATTTCATCAAGATTTATCCTTCAAAGGGATTTTATGATGCACCATACATGTGTAATTCATGTTCAGACAATCTCATGTTTTAAAACATGAATGTCAATAAAGTAAGAATTCTATGTCTTTTTAGATGTGAGAATCGAATTAATTCTGAAAGTTTTTAATCTCCAATGAATTGGGAAAAGGGATACTTACCTGCCCATCGAGGCTGGAGATCCTGGAGATATAAAAGGGATATGTCATTGTATATTCTAAAACTTTACAAAAATTGGAACGATACATCTTACCCTTGGTCATATGCTCCAACGAGTGTACAAGGGTTGTGAAAATCTGCACTTCACATAGTAACACAAGATTGTTGGGTGTTCTAAAGTTCTTTCGACTTCTTGGTTTTTGGAGAAAAATGAAACTTACATGTCTGCCCTGATGGCGAGCTCCTGCCAAGGATAAATATTAAGCATTATTTTGGGTTTCCAAATTCAAAACAAATTGGGACGATACTACTTTACTCTTGATTTGAATTCCATTCTGCATGCCAATGTGCGGATTGTAGAAGCCGGCCCTTAAGCTTGTGGCCATGATTTTTTCGTCTGGTTGGGCAACGAATCCACCTCGAGGATTTACGTCGGAGGAGATTCATTCATCTTTTTGGGCGTGTTTCATGCACTATTTTGTTATTTGAATGCATGGCTTCTTGGGTGCCTCATCTCTGTTCATCACCTGAGAGGAAAATGAGAGAACATTATCCCCGCATCTGATTGAAAATCATTTAGGAACGATACGTTCTTTTTACCAAATGGGTGGCTCCGCGGCCAAATGTGTTTTACATTGAAAGGATGGATTCCATTACGCTCTGCGGATGATAAATATCGCTTCGGGGACTTGCCCCACGGATCAAACGATGAATTTGATGTCTTCGGCTTCGACATGCTTTCCAGATGTAGGAATGGTTTGCCCCCATTTTCAGTGGAGATGGGTTTTGTCGAGTGGGCAAGATCAAAAACTCATCCTAGATTTGGCTTTAGTCGAAGGTTGAAATCCCGACCTTGGATAAGCGAATCATGATTCATCTCCTTCTGCTTCGGATTTGTCATTTGCATGCTTCACATTTTACAATACCAACTTCGCCGCTTGATGAAAATGAATCGATGATTTTCGAATTGCCCCAAGTTCTATAGTCATCTGCGTCGAATCTCTTTGAACTTTATCGGGTGATAGACAAACTGATAAAATGATTTTTCAATCCTGAGATCGAACTCCTGACGTTTCGTACCACTTCCAGTTCACTGACTACCAGGACACAGCACTATTGGCGTCCCTAGTGGAGTCGCCAGTCTGTCGCGACCCTCTTGAGGAAGTCGGGCTCTCGAGGGCTAATGGGCCGTCCTGTCTGGTCGGACGCGGGCCTCTCCCAAGGCCCATTACCCAAATCGCAACGGAGGTATGCGTGATCGACTTTCAGTGTGGTCTAGTGACATGTGCTAAGTGTGCATGCCATGGAGTCGCCACCAATCATTTTTTTAGGGTATGATTGGACCACCCAATCGAATAGTTGGGAGTTTCTATTCAATTCTGCGAGAACCAGAGAAATGGTTTCGGGGACTTAGTTACGCCAACCGTCAGAGTTGACGCCCTTTCGGTACCTAAGTTGACTGAATTTTCTAGCCTGAGATTCATGCGGATGAGTAAGGTATGAACCATAAATCTAGAAATTCATGCAGATAGGAGTGATTATCCTAGCAATCACAATCAGTAATAAAATGCGCAACTCAAGGAATCTAGATATGCAAATAAATCACATGGCATTCCTAGTAATGCCCTATTTATCAATCACAACTCAAGAATGATTTAGCTGTCCTAGCCGTTCTACACTCGATCTAACCTAAGAAAAGCATTAGGAAGCATCGCAGGAGTTCGAGAGTACTCACATGATGTTCGCCGTGCCCTGGTTTGGTCTTGGACGAGCTATCGAGCTCATGCCGACCCGATTATATTTGGGGATCCACTCGGCGTTTTACACCATGAAATCATGTGAAACAAAAACGAAAATATTCAGCAAGGGGCATTTATTGTAGATGGTGGTCGATCTAATTGGACGTCAAGACTAAAAAAGATGTAGAAATTTACAAATTAAAATACTCGAATGACATTTTTTTGCTAAATTCAACTCTATGCGTCGTAAAGAAACACATGCGATTGAACTTGAATTTTGACTATTTATGAGTTCAAAATGTAAAAGAAATTAAAATAAAAATATTGACTATTTTTCTATATTTTTACGACAGCGAACGCTATTTTTCTTCATTTTTCATGTATTTTTCTATTTTTGGAAAATATTAAAAAATATTAAAAATTATGAAAAATTAGTTTTTATCAAAAATGGTTCCTTTAGCTTGGTCAAGGCTACGAAAGATGATTTTTTAATTTTTTTAACTTTTTATAGATTTTTTATGAATTTTTTAAAAATAAACTATGAAAGACTGATAAAAAATCAGGTATCAACAGCTGCCCCTCTTTGAGAGGAATTTCGTCAGAGGTTTCTCTCAAAGACAAGGTGACACCTGTGTTCCGATCAACTCGACTGGGAAAAGAAAAGAAATCATGACATCCAATTTTCATGCCCATCAATGTGTGCTTTTCCTTAAAAAGAGATGTGCTCATTCTAAAAATTTCCAGAAAATAGGAAATGGCCACATTCAACTGGCCATGACCTGTTCCGGGTCTTTCGACCCCCGATCTTTTCAGAAATGACGGTTTTGCCCTTCCGGCAAACCGTCTTCTAAAAAAATTCTAAACAAATTCAGGAAAATCCCAAAAAAATAGGAAATGGCCACAAACAACTGGCCAAGACTCATTCCGGGTGTTTTGAACCCCGACCTTTCTTAAAATGACGATTTCGCCCTTTGGGCGAATCGTCCTCCAAAAATTGAAGAAAAATCAAGAAATTCCAAAAAATTCTCAAAAATGGGAAATGGCCACAAACAACTGGCCATGGAATATTTTGGGTAATTCGGTATCCAAATCTTCCAAAAATTGACGATTTTGCCCTTCGGGCTAATCGTTCCCAAATCTTCCCATTTTACCCCTGGTCCGAAATCACATCTTCCCTAAGCCCTTATGGCTATACTAAGAGGCCATTGACTTGAATTGATGTACATTGATGTGATTTATTTATGCACTTGATTGAGTTTTCATTAAAATTGATTGTGATTGATAGGAATAGTCTTCCAATCTGCATGAAACCCTGAATCAAACCTACCTCGCCTAAAATTGCGCCTGCATGAACTCTTAGCCAGGAAAATCACTCGCGTTAGGTACCGAAAGGGCGTTGGTAATGACACCGACGTAACCAAGTCCCCGAACCCAAAATCTCTGGTTCCGCAGAACTGATCGACCTCTCCCAATCGGTCAGTAAGGTTTCCGGTCTACCCTCCAAGAAAGACCGGTGGCGACTCCAAATGCATGCACAAGTTGCACATGCCACCACGACCACACTAAAGGTCGAAAGCGATCGACTCTTATCGTCGAATCCCTCAAAAAATACTCCCGCCGCGATTTGGTATGGGCCTGGGAGGGCCCGCGCCGATCCAAGACCCGCGATCGGTAATCCATTAGCCGCGTCCGCTTTCGGACGGGTCGCGACAAGTGCAGATGAAAGGATTTCAAAAATTTCGCACACATTTTTTTTTTCACACACGGAGGCAGATACCATCTTCCAAGAAGTTTCGAAAGGGTTTGGGGGGTTTCCATTTTTTCTTTTCCTGTCTTTGTTGACGAGGTACTCTGTTTCGGCAAACGCCAGCTCCGGCGATCGTGGAAGTGCCTGTAAAAATGAAAATGACAACATCAATGGTTACTCATATTTGAAAGAATTCGGGCTACAACCGATTCTCTTTCGTGTGATCTTTTGACGCGTCTCGTCTCGACCGGGGGATCGTCTCTCTGGTTGATCATCTCTTCTGGAGATTTCCTGCCTGCATATGTGCATGTATGTATGCATGAGATGTATGCAGTGACTCGGGTTCTTTGAGGAAAGGGTGCCGCTTGGGGCTTCTGATTCAATCATGGATAATACTTCTTGATCGCATCGGCGTTTACAGGATATCCCAACTCCTTTCCGTCCATGTTTACAAGGATTAAGGCTCCTCCAGGTAAAACCTTCTTAACCACATACGGTCCTTCATAATTCGGGGTGAACTTGCCCCCAGGATGTGACGCGTTCGGGAGGGTCTTCTTGACGACAAGGTTGTCAGTTTCGAACATTCTTGGTCGAACTTTTCGATTGAATGACCTGGTGACTCTCTTCTGGTACGCTTGGCCATGGCAAATCGCCTTTAGACGCTTCTCGCCTATCAAGTTTAGTTGTTCATGTCTCTGCTGGACCCATTCGGCTTCACTAAGCTCGACCTGAGATAGGATCCTCAGTGATGGAATTTCTGTTTCAATTGGTAGGACTGCTTCCATGCCGTACACCAGCGAATAAGGCGTTGCCCCGGTAGAAGTCCGAATCGAGGTTCGGTACGCCATCAGCGCGTAGGGTAGCCTCTCATGCCAATCCCAATAGTTCTCTACGGTCTTAGCCAGGATCTTCTTGATATTCTTATTTGCCGCCTCTACAGCTGCGTTCATTTGGGGTCGGTAAGGTGATGAATTGAGATGACGAACGTTGAAGCTATTCAAGAGGTTATCCACCGTCTCATTATTCAGATTCGAGCAATTATCCGTCACGATGGCTTGAGGGGTCCCGTATCTCGAAATGATATCTCGCCTTATGAACTTAGCCACGTTCTTCGCGGTCACATTAATGTAGGAAGCGGCCTCTATCCACTTGGTGAAGTAGTCTATCGCCACTAATATGAACCGGTGTCCATTCGAAGCCTTGGGGTTAATTGGCCCTATCATGTCTATCCTCCACATCGAGAACGGCCAAGCTTCGTACATCTGGTGCAGCTCAGTCGGAGGCACGTTGATTCTATCTCCATACACCTGGCATTGATGACACGACTTCGCGTGCTGATTACAATCCGATTCCAAAGTCATCCAGTAATACCCTAGTCTCATGATTTTCTTGGCGATGAGGTGGCCATTCATGTAGGGGCCACATTCTCCCTCATGTATTTCACCCATGAGTGACTTGGCTTCATTGGCGTCCACGCACCTGAGGAGCACTTAGTCATAAGACCTCTTGTAGAGAACTTGGCCGCTGAGGAAAAACTTGCTGGCCATCTTCGCTATGTACTTTCTATCTCCTGCTTGAGCACCTAGAGGAAATTCCCCTTTCGCTAGGTAATTCTTAATGTCCTGATACCAAGGCTGCTCGTCGAACCCCTCTTCAACCACCATGCAATGCGCCGGCTCTTGGGTGATGCCAATCCTTAGCGGCTCGATGTCCATACCGTTCGTTATTTGAAGCATGGAAGACAAGGTAGCTAACGCATCAGCGAAGTGATTCTGCGTCCTCGACAGATACTCGAAATCGATAGCTTCGAATTCTTCAGTCATTTCCTCCAAGAATTTATGGTATGGGATAAGCTTAGGATCTCTCGTTTTCCATTCGCCTGGAGTCTGCAGGATGATTAACATCGAATCACCATACACCTGTAGCTTTCGTACCCTCATGTTGAGGGCCAACTGTAGCCCCAAGATACAAGCTTCATATTCCGCCACATTATTAGTGCACGGGAATGTCAACTTCGCGGCTACAGGGTAGTGCTGGCCATCTAGAGATATTAAGATTGCCCCGGTACCTGCCCCAGCTAAGTTAACCCCGCCATCAAAACACATAGTCCACTTGTCATCTGAGAGTGTCAGAATATGACCCTCGGCTTCCTCTTCTCCGTCGGGGGTGTCATGACCTCGTGAACTCTCTGCTAACATATCGGCGATGGCTCGCCCTTTCACTGACTTCTGATTCGAGCTTCTTATGTCAAATTCAGACAAGAGTACCTGCCATTTGGCCAATTTTCCCACCAATGACGGCTTCTCTAGCAGGTATTTGATCGGATCATTCTCCGTGACTAATTGGATAGTATGGTGGAGAGTGTACTGCCTCAGCCTACGGAGTACCCAGATTAGCGCGACACACGTTTTCTCTATCTCCGGGTATTTTGCCTCTGACGCGGTGAACTTCTTGCTTAAATAATAAATTGCTCGCTCTTTGCCATCTTCGGGATTCAACTGAGCGAGTAAAGCCCCCAAGGACTCATTATGAATAGTGAGGTAGAGGGTCAGAGGAACACCAGGAATCGGAGGCACCAATATCGGCGGATTAATCAGATATTCTTTAATCCTGTCAAACGCTTGTTGACATTCGTGGTCCCACTTGATTCTAGCGTTTTTCTTCAGGAGCTTAAAGAACCGCTTGGCTGTTTCTGAAAGCTGGGATATAAAGCGGGCGATGTAGTTCAATCTGCCTAAAAGGCTCCTCACCTCCTTAACTGTTGAGGGGGTCCCAAGATTAAGAATGGTTTGGACCTTGGTGGGGTCAATCTCGATGCCACGATTGCTAACTACAAACCCCAGCAACTTGTCGGATCTTGCCCCAAATACACATTTCGCGGGGTTCAGCCTCAGTTGATACTTCCTAAGTCGTTCGAACAATTTCCTCAACACTGCGGTGTGTTCCTCACCACATCTGGATTTCGCTATCATGTCGTCCACGTACACCTCTATCTCTTTATGCATCATGTCGTGGAAAAGGGTAACCATCGCTCTCTGATAGGTTGCCCCGGCATTCTTTAGACCAAACGGCATGACTTTGTAACAGAATGTGCCCCAAGGCGTGATGAATGATGTCTTGGCTTTATCCTCCTCCCTCATGCGGATTTGGTTGTAGCCAGAGAATCCATCCATAAAAGAGAACCGCTCAAATCCTGCCATGCTATCGACCAGGACATCGATATGTGGCAGCGGGAAGTCGTCTTTGGGGCTAGCCCTGTTCAAATCCCGATAATCCATACAAACTCGAACTCTCCCGTCCTTTTTCATGATAGGGACGATATTAGCGATCCATTCTGGATATGCAATCACTTCAATGAACCCCACCTTAAGGAGCTTCATTACTTCTTCTTCGATTTTCTTTGCCAACTCGGGGTTCGTCCTCCTAAGTTTCTATTTTTTAGGTGGGATATTAGGATCGGTTGGTAGCCTATGCTCCACAATACTGGGGTCCAATCCTGGCATGTCCGCATATGACCAGGCGAAAATATCCTGGTACTCTCTCAGGAGTTCAACTATCTTAAATGCCTCTGTCGACGATAGACTTTCACCGATCTTCACCTCCCTGACGTCCTCTGAGGTCCCTAGGTTTACTGAAACGATACCCTCTGCGACTGGTGGTTTGGACTCTTCATGGCGATCCCAGCTATACTTGACCTCTCCCAGATTATGCTCTTCATCCTCTTCTTCGATTTGGAGGGTAGCTCCCTCTTGGGAGCCCGAGTCACTTAATAACCTGCTATGCATGCTTGGAATGGTATGCTCAAAGGTAGGAGCGTCGCCGTCGAACGATTCAATGATGACGTTGACGGAATCCTCCAAGAACAACTTGAACAAATCGGGCTCTTCCTCCGTGGTATCTATTTCCTCGTCCTCCAGCCACTTGGACGCTTCATCGAAGAATCGACTTAAGGGAGTTTCGAACATCTTTCCTTTGCCCTTCCAGGCGTTCGATCCCAGGAACCGTCCGCCACGACTCCGACCGTGCCTATAACTGTTGGGCTTGCCTCTTTGCTCCCCTTTAAAACCCAGTCCATTCCGACTCTGAACTGTGGCCAAGGTGATCGGTTCACGGATCCCTTGATGTCGCTTGCCCAGCCCCAATCCAGGGATGAATCCATGTCGACTTAGTACCGTACCCGCCATGAATGATGGTTTAGAGCAACTCGGTACCCTGGCGACTGTGCCTGCTGGCACGTGCATGATGTACATCCTTTCCAAGGCATGAAAGCCTGATTCCTCCTCAATAGCCGGCTCTACTCTAGGAATGGTGTTTACCTGGCCTATCATATAATCAGCCTCCGAGTGCACGGTGACTAGCTTGTCGTTAATCACCATCCTAGCCTTCTGATGTAAGCTGGACGGGACAGCTCCGGCTTTATGGATCCATGGTCTCCCCAGTAACATTCCGAACGACGCCGGGATATCCATAACCTGGAAGTTGATTGAGAATTCGGTTGGGCCGACAATGACAGTTAGTTCGATCTCTCCGATTACTTCGCTTTTTGCTCCATCAAACGCTCGAATGGTGGACTTCGACGCCTTGATCAAATCTTCCTTTACTCCCAACCCTCTAAGCGTAGCCATAGGGCATATGTTAAATGCCGACCCATTGTCCACTAACACGCGCGATACCCGCTTGCCATGACATGTTACTGATATGTATAGTGCTTTGTTATGGTTTCTGCCTTCCGTTGTGAAATCTTCGTCGGAGAAGGAGAGTTGATCTTTCAGGAGGATAGCGCCCACGAAATCTTTCAGTTGAGTCTCATTGATAGTCTCAAGTACATGTGCCTCATTAAGCACCTTTAGAAGAGCGTCTCGATGTTTTTCAGAGGTCTTGAAAAGGTCCAGGAGTGAAATTTGAGCGGGCATCTTTCTCAGCTGTTCGACCACTTCGAATTCGCTGGTTCGGACGAGGGACAAGACCTGTCTGGCGTCCTCCTCGGTTACTCCTTTCTTCTCTGCGACATCATCTTTGTGAATAAAGCACCTTCCAGAGCGGGTGATAGCGTCCACATCGCCAGTGCCATAATTCCAATGAGCTGCCTTAGGGTTACAGGGTTCCATTGCGGGGAGAACGATTACCAAAGGATTGTCCTTGGTAATTCCGATGCTGGGGGATTTGTCGGTCTCCTCCGTCGTCTCACTGTCGTCCTCAGGTATCGCGTCAAATTCAGCGAGATTAATCACGAGCGGGCCTACCCTTTCCAATACATAGATGAACCCGTCTAGGTAAAGTTCTTTTGAGTTATACCCACCTCTTGGACTAGGGGGTACGCTTCAATTGATCTGGGTTCAGATTTGGAGAGTTGAAATTCTTCATCCATCCTCTTCACGAATTGGATGGCGCTTTCCGTTCTAGTGACCTTTGATCCTCAGGCTTCATCTTGTCGTTGGGCTCATGTGACTTTTTCTAACTCGTCCACCAGATGGACGAGAGAATGATACCGGTAGGATCCCAGGGATATCACAGTTTCACGAGGCATGGTTTTCATGAAGAATTCGATCAACTCCTCCTCAGTTAAAGGAGGATATACCTTCGCTGCAACCTTTCTCCATCTAAACGCGTACGATCGAAAATCCTCGCCCTTTCCTTTCTCCATGAGGGTTAGGTCTTTGCGGCTGAAACAAAGTGGTTGATTAACGTCGAAGCGCTCAAGGAACTGGCTTATGAAGTCATTCCATGTGCTAAGGCCACACCAATCCAACGTGCGGAACCAAGTAAGAGCTGGCCCTCCCAAGCTTAATTCGAAGTTCCGAATAAGCGCATTCCCATCCTTGTCGAGCCCAGAAACCGCTTTCAGGTAGGACGAGACGTGCGCTCTCGGACATCCTTCCCTGTTATAGGTCCGACGGAAGGCGAAATTGTCAACGGGCCTTGCTGAGGAATCTTCGGCTCGGAGATATAGAGAGTTCGTCAGGGCTTTTAACTGGGTGAAACCATTAGCTAGCTCGTGGTGTCGTTCTTCTAAGTCGTTGAGCTTGCTACCCTGCCGGTCCATCTCTTTCCGGTGTTCCACTAGCGTAACGATATTCTCTTTAGATTCCTCAGCTGCTACTTGTTGAACCAAATGAGTCAGTATGTCTACCAAGTCAGACATTCGTGCTTCCATTCCAGCTAATCGTGTGGACATCCATCGGTCGTTTTTCGCTCCCTGGGCCCATGTAACGGCTACTTCAGTGGCTGTACCATCAGGAATCATTTCTTTTGGGCCGTTAAAGAAACCCGGAGGAATAGAATACGACACCTTGAAGTTATGGCCTATGCTGTCTTGCCCCAAATTATCAATTATTTCCCCTCTCTGGAGAGCTTCCCATACGAACCTCCTATCACCCTGGCGGGCCTTCTTTAAGTTTTGTTCATATTCATCCAGTTTCTCAACTTCTTCAGCATCTTCAATGTTCAGCAAATACCCGGTGGGGACGTCCCAGATTTTCCCTCTTGTGGCTTTCATCGAGAATTGGTTTGAATCCAAATTAGTCCTGGCGTAGTATCCTGAGAAGTCGTGACTGCCGGTCTTGGCGATAACGCCCATGTCAGCCAGCTTAGTTAAACAAGCCATTTTTTGGTCCTTCGTGACTTCGTCTTGTCCAGGATATTGCGAAGCTATGGCTAATACCGCCTCCATCCTGGGCACATTAACTAGAAACTCTAAGTCACCCCCCAAGTCGACGTCAAATACGGCGTTGACGGTGTGTTCAAGTAGGGGATTCTGCTGAACATTAGGACTTGTCCCGTCAAACTCCAGCAGGTTATTGTCGATGAGAGCTTGTACGTCATACTGCAAGGCCCGACAATTATCTACGTTATGCCCCTTCTCACCCCTATGGTATACACATGTTTGGTTTTCATCGAATCCGGGGAAGCTGGGTGGCTTCGCCCTAGGCAGTTTCTTAGCCAGCAATCTCGCTTCCAGAAGTTTGGGGAGTAATTTTGACATTAAAACGGGGAGTGGTGTAAATGAAGGAAGCTCCTTCTTCTTAGGCTCAGGATACCTTTGATTTTCCCAAGAAGTGTTTCCTCGAGTCAAGGTCGAGTCTTCAAACTTCCTTGGCTTCGGGGGGTTGGAGACGAAGGCTACTTCAGAACTTGGCTCGCGCTCTTTCTTTATCGAAAACTGTCGCTTATGGGCTGCCTCTGGTACACGCCTTTCTCGTACTGCCCATTCGTGCCTCTCCGCTACTTTGATCAAGTGCGCGAAGGTCTGGCATCCAGAAGTGTTAAGCTTCTCGAAGTAATCATAAGGTAAGGCCTTCAGAAAAATATCCACTAACTCCTCCTCGGGGATCGAGGGTTTGATTTGGGTGGCCAATGCTCTCCATCTTTGTGCATATAAGCGAACGCTTTCGCTTCTCCCCTTGGCAGTCCGAAGCAGATCCTCCCTCGTGGGGGCGGTCATCGTGTTAAACTTATACTGACGTAAGAATTCCCCTGCAAACTCATCCCAGTCGTCGTACTTCTGAACATCCAGCTCCACGTACCAAGACAAAGCGGCCCCGGTCAGGCTTTCTTGGAAAGTGTTAATAAGAAGTGGTATATGGTCTGAATACTTAGCCATCTTATACAGATAGTACTTCAGGTGAGTTTTGGGGCAACCCGTCCCGTTATATTTTCTTGAGAAATCTGGTTCCTTATAGTCCGCCGGGACCTCAATCTTCGTAAACGGTGTGATCTTGTCATACTTAGACAATTCAAATTCCTGACTGGTTAAACATTCCTCTATTTTAGCTATCCTTCTGACCCCCTCGTCGATCTTGGTGGGCCTCTCCCTTCGCCTCTCTTCCAGATCAATCACCACAGGCGATGCCTTCAGTGGAATTTCAACAGTCGGGACTTGATCGGGAGTAGCTGCAGGATTTATCCCAACGGACCCACTCGCATCAGAAGCGGCAGGTATATACGGATTTGCGGCTTGGTTAAGGTCAATCGGTGGAGCATGCCTAGCATTAGCTGCAGTGAACAGGGCCTTCATCTCGGCCATCAACTCAGCCATTTGGTCCAGTCGTGTTTCCAGAGTTCCAAAGCGAGCATCAACCTGCTCCGGCTCCATTTGGGCTTTTAAGCGATCTCAAGGTTGAGTCTTCGTGATCGAAAGTCACCACAAGCGATACCTAATGAATTTTGATTTTAGGTATACCAACCATCCATACACATACGTATGAGACAAGTGAGGCTTGACTCTAGAAATCAAAATGGCTCAGGTATGTGTCGCGACCCGTCGAGGATTTTTTTTCGTGTCGACGGGCGAATGGATTACCGATCGGGCCCTCCCACTCTGTGATGTGGATCGCGGGCTTTCTCGGCGCGGACCCTCCCAGGCCCATACCAAATCGCGACGGGAGTATTTTTTTAGGATTTCTCGACGGTAAGAGTCGATCGCTTCCGACCTTGGTGTGGTCGTGGTGGCATGTGCAACGGATGCATGCATTTGGAGTCGCCACCGATCCTTCTTGGAAGGCGGACCGAAAACCTCACTGACCGATTGGGAGAGATCGATCAGTTCTGTGGAACCAGAGATTTTGGGTTCGGGGACTTGGTTACATTGGTGTAATTACCAACGCCCTTTCGGTACCTAACGCTAGTGATTTTCCTAATTAAGATTTCATGCAGGCGCAATTTTGGGGTGAGGTTGTCGCGACCCTCTCGAGATTCGCCATGGGCTCACGAGGGCTAATGGGCCGTCCAGTCTGGTCGGACGCGGGCCTCTCCCAAGGCCCGTTACCCAAATCGCAACGGAGGTATAAGTAGTCGACCTTCAGTGTGGTCTAGTGATATGTGTTAAGTGTGCATGCCATGGAGTCGCCACCAATCATTTTTTTGGAGGGTATGATTGGACCACCCTATTGAATAGTCGGGAGTTTCTATTCAATTCTGCGATAACCAGGGAAATGGGTTCGGGGACTTAGTTACGTCAACTATCAGAGTTGACGCCCTTTCGGTACCTAAGTTGACTGAGTTTTCTGACTTAAGATTTCATACAGATGAGTGGGGTACGAGTCCTAAATCTAGGAGTTCATGCAGATAGGAATGACTATCCTGGCAATCACAATCAATAATAAAGTGCACAAATCAATGAATTCAAATGTACAAATAAATCACATGGCATTCCTAATAAGGCCATATTGGCCTAGAGAAGCATCAATCAGGCTTAGGAATGATTTAGACATTATTTTGCCCATTAGGGGCAAAATCGTAATTTTGAGACAAAGGGGACAATTTGCCCAAAAAGGACAAAATCATCATTTCGGAATGAATCCGGAGTCAAAACAGGTTTGGTCACTCAATTGACCCATTTCCTATTTTTTGGCAATTTTCGTGATTTTCGGGAATTTTAGAAACCGATTTACCATTCGAAGGGTAAAATCGTCATTTTCTAAAAATGGAAATGAAATGTGGAAATCTTAGACATAAGGTTTAACCACCCATCTGGCACATCACCAAATTCTAAGCAATTTCCACAATTCATCAGAATATCAAAGACGATTTACCCTTTGAGGGGTGAAATCCCCATTTTGGATTAAATGGGAGAAAATCCCAAAAATGAAAACAAATCAATTTTTTGTCATTTTCAGCCTTGGACAATTTTTAGAATTTTTCTGCAATTTTTTCTCAATTTTTTTGTTTTTCTTTAATTTTTCCATTTTTTTGGCATTTTTGATTTATTAATATTTTTTTATATTTTCAGAAAATATTTTAACAAAAAGCATGTCTTTGACAATAGATAACACTCAACCAGATAAATAAGCTAACCACTAGACTGAAACAAATACATACAAATCAAGTCTATAAATGCAATATTTTAGAAAAATAATCCTGATATACGGATCGGGTACGTAAAACATACCGGATTGGACACCGGCCTTCAATCGCCCAGCCTCAGCCTGCGACCATCCCCATGCCCGTTACCTGTCGATCGCCATTAGAATGTCGATAGTCAATTTCACAAATTAAGACTAAAAAATAAAAAAAAAATTAAAAAAAATTAAAAAATTGGACACTGTTCATGCACTGTTCCGACACTGTTCATGCACTGTTCCGACACTGTTCGGACACGGCTCCGACACGGCTCCGACACGTCCGACACGCTCCGACACGTCCGACACACCCGGACACGTCCGGACACGCTCCGACACGTCCGGACACGTTCCGACGCGTCCGGACACGTTCCGACGACGGGGTGGTGACCCGAGGCTGTTTCTGGGCTCCACCAGCGGCGCGTAGGCTCCATAAGCTCCGAGGGATGAGGTAGGACTCCGGGGCTGTCGCCGGAGGCGATAGCGCGCTTTGGCGATGACGGATTTGGCCCAATCCGAAACAATCCCGAACCAAACTCCGAAACGGGTGGAGGCCGCGGGTCTTGGGTTATTCACGGCGGCTTTGAGGTACGACGGCTAGCGACGACGGCGGAAGGGTCGAAGGCGAAGGCAAATAGTGCACGAAGGTGAGGATTCCATTTTTTTTTTTTAAGAAGAAGAAGAAGAAGCTACGGGAGAGGAAGGAGAAGAAGAAGAGGAGGAAGAAGAAGAAGAAAAAGAAGAAGAAGGAAGGAAGAAGAGGAGGCGACGGATGATGAGGGGGAGGGGGGAAGAGTAAAATAATAATAAAAATAAAATAATAATATAATAATAATATAATAAAATACTAAAAAGTCAAAATAATAATAAAATAATCAAAAGCGAAGACAAAATGATTAGTCCCCTTTTCCTTTTAAATGATGATGTTTTCACTCCTTTTCCTTTTAATCATTATTAATATTTTTGCCAAATTCAATTTTATGGTGATCAAAGAACACCTAAAATCGAACTTGAATTTTACTATTTTATGAGGTCCTAAAGTAAAGAAAATTAAAAATAAAAATACCGACTATTTGTATATATTTTTGTGACCTCGAATACTACTTTTTTTTATTTTCTTTTTATTTTTATATTTTTCGAAAATAATAATAATAAAAAATATGAAAAAATATTTTTTTTATCAAAAATGGTCCCTTTAGCTTGGCCAAGGCTACCAAAGTTGATTTTGTAATTTTTCAGCTTTTTATGGATTTTCTATGAATTTTCGAAAAATAAAGGAAAAAAAGTTGATCAAAATTTAGGTGTCAACAGAGGTAAGTCTGATTCAGGGTTTCATGCAGATTGGAAGACCAGTCCTATCATTCACAATCAATTTAATGAAAACCTCAAATTGTGCCTAGGATCCGAAAATAATTTTTGCCAAATCGGAGGCTCAAACGATCGAATTAGTTCAAATTGAGGCCACCAATGAGTTCGGGGCGATGAAAACTATAGGGTAGAGGTATTTGATTTTCATGGGTGTCCCTAGAGAGGATTTAATTTCGAAATTTGTGAAACCGGGGACTAAGTTGCAAAGAAATTTATGCAATTAGGTCCTTTTTGTCAAAATTGATCAAATTGAATGCCTAATTGACCAATTAGAACTTCAAGACTCTAGATCAAAATGGCATGGCCTGTTGGGAGTGGAAATTGAAAATTAAAAGACTCCAAAGGCAATTTTTATGGTCGATTCGGGTTTATGTTTGTGAAGGAACATAGTGACCCAAGTCGAATTTTTGGGATTTAAAAAGACCAACTTGAAGAGGGAATTAAAATAAAATTATTTACTATTTCTGTGCATTTTTCTGACCATGAATGGTATTTTCCCGATTTTTTGGATATTTTTATATTTAAATAAATTCGAAAAAATATTAAAAATTACAAAAAAAAATTGTTCAAAATTGGTTCCTAAGGCTAGGCCGAGGCTTCCAAAGTTGATTTTTCAATTTTATGACATTTTTGGCTATTTTTAATTAATTTTAGAAATAAAATCAACATAAAAGATGATTAAAAATCATGTGTCAACAGCTGCTCCTCTTTGAGAGTGAGCTCGTCAGAGGTTACTCTCAAAGATAAAATGACATCTGAGTCTTAACCGACTTGACTGGGGAAAACGAAATGCTATGACATTGGACTCTAAGAAACCTTTTAATGCAAGCTCAAATTCCAAGTTAATCCCCGGTTTGCTTTGAGAATTTAAACATGGGCCGGAGTGAGAGAGGCTTACCTGAAGCTCACCTGTTGGGCATATGGATGCTGTTTGCTGTGACGAATTTCAAGAAAATACCTAGGACTCGTCATTTTGGACATCCTAGGGAGATTAAGCTTCTGACCCGTATGGTAGGCCAACACATAATAAAATTCCCAACTAAAGGGATTCTGAAAACGACAAATCTCGTCTTGTGGGGATTCGTTTTGTTCTGACCCGTATGGTAGGTTAACCCATGATAGAATTCCTAAACTAAAGGGATTCTAAAGACGATCAATCCCGTCTTGTGGGGATTCGTCCTGTGTACCTTCTAGGAATGGATTTAGGAAGCGGCTCTCCTAATGAGAGGTTTACCAAGAGTAATGCCTGTAAGAAAGGCCACCAAATTACCCCAATGATGTTTTATGGGCAAAGAGTAGTAATGCATCAATCTTAGATCATCCTAACAGGAATCACTAATAAATGTCTATAGGAAAGACATAGAATTACCAAAATGCTACTTTGTGGGTAAGCAAGAGCGGTAACGAATCAATTTTAGATCATCCTGACTTGAGGAATTCCTAATGAATGTCTATAGGAAAGACACGGAATTACCCTAACGCTGCTCTGTGAGCGAGCAAGAGCGGGTAACGAATTTAAAAGTTATTTTTGGGTGCCATTCTTAGATCTGGAAAAACATTGATCAAACGAAGCTCGAACCCAACTCATTTTATCAAGAGAGGTGCCATTCTGGGATCTGGAGATGCTAGGAATCCTACAGAAGCTCAAACCTGAGATTTTCTTACCGAGGAATGTGTCATTCTAGGAGCTGGGTTCTCCAGGTATCCTGCAGAAAGTTCAAGCACGAGTGCTCCATTTCACGGAGCAAAATGTTCTTCTGGGATTTAGGGTTTCCAACAATCCTGCAGATTTATCACATGAATGTACTCCCTTTCACGGAGTATATGTTTTTCTGGGATTTGGGGTTTCCAAAGATCCTGCAGAAAATAAATTTGTAAGCTCTTTTCCTCAGAGCATGGCACTCTTCTGGGGATTTGGGGGTCGCCAAGGATCCTGCAGAAGTTTAAGCCTGAAAGATTTTCTTCACCGAGAAACGTCACTAATCTTCGGGAAGACAACGGCTGTCCATCTGACAAAATTTGTACGACTTAAGTTCTAGTCATGCAACGTGCATTTTGATGCTGGAGGTTGTCGCGACCCGTCCGAAAGCGGACGCGGCTAATGGATTGCCGATCGCGGGCCCTTTGGATCGGCGCGAGCCCTCCCAGGCCCATACCAAATCGCGGCGGGAGTATTTTTCAAAGGGATTTGACGATAACAGTCGATCGCTTTCGACCTTAGTGTGGTCGTGGTGGCATGTGCAACTTGTGCATGCATTTGGAGTCGCCACCGGTCTTTCTTGGAGGGTAGACCGGAAACCTTATTGACCGATTGGGAGAGATCGATCAATTCTGCGGAACCAGAGATTTTGGGTTCGGGGACTTGGTTACGTTGATGTCATTACCAACGCCCTTTCGGTACCTAACGCGAGTGATTTTCCTAACTAGGATTTCATGCAGGCGCAATTTTGGGTGAGGTAAGTCTGACTTTGCATATTAACCAGTTTAACATGCTCACGTAATCATAACAAATAAATAGATGTCAATCACATAAACATCTATCCTACGTGGTGATCATGGAATTATGATTTAATGGGTCTCGAGCCAATGAGACCACATTTAATCATTTTAATATTTTAATAACGGAGAGCCGCTCTTCGCTTCTTCTTGGTTTCTTGAACTCTTCAAGAATTGGGCCCCTAAGAGCTTGCCGACTTAAAAGGCTCATCCACGTAATCCTCGTAGCATTTACATTAACAATTGACTATGCTAAAAATAAAGATTACATGAAAAATAAAAGGAGTACGCAGCCTCCATTTAATAATTACAACCCCAAATATATAAATAATCACCATACATTCATATATACATCAATCACATTGATTAGGGATTTTTCCATGATCACCACCCTTCCACGTAAGTAATAAATTCACAATTTAAAACTTAGGAAGGCACAATAAAAATTCTACGTTGAATCATAATCAGAATTTTTACGTAAAATAAGATAGCCATAAATTTTCGATTCAAAATTGATTTAGTCTCAATTTTTGCTACGTTGATTAATTTATCATATAAAATAATCAACCTCCATTAGCCATGTAAGACGAACAATTCGTTAATACATATTGGCCATAGTATTGCAAAAATTGAAAAAATCAATTAAATGCACGAAAACACCTAAGGATTGGCTCTGATACCACTATTGGGATCCACGTAACACGTAGCGGAAATAAATAACAACCCCTACATGTATCTCCAGAGGCGTACTTCGTGCATTTCAATCGAAAAAAATCACAAAGCCTCAAAGGGAGTAAATAGATTACCTCTCGTAGCGTGCTTGAACGGAGGTGTCGGTTCGATGTTCTTCGATCTCAGCCTCCACAAGTGTTAGGCATCTAGTTCGGACGCACCACCAATTGACGAACGGGGAGACGACTAATAACTCCACAACAATTGTGCTAGCAATATGCGGAATCAATATTCCGAACTTAGTATATTTTGCTCACTCAAGATTATGAGAATATAGAGAGTGTTTGTGTTCTTCTCTCTAAGCTCTCAAAAATTTGCACACTCTACAAAATGTCTCTCCCCTTCAACCTCAAAACTCTTGCCATCCTTTTATAGCCAAAAATACCTTCCAATAAATTGTATTTAAAAATAGCACTAACAATTATAAATTCTATCTAAAAATAGCACTCACAAATAAATGACATTTAAAAATAGCACTAACAATAGCACTCACAATTTATAATACAAAAATGCTATTTAAAAATAGCACTAACAATAGCACTCACAATTTATAATACAAAAATTCTATTTAAAAATAGCACTAACAATTATAAATTCTATCTAATAATAGCACTCACAAATAAATGACATTTAAAAATAGCACTAACAATAGCACTCACAATTTATAATACAAAAATGCTATTTAAAAATAGCACTAACAATAGCACTCACAATTTATAATACAAAAATTCTATTTAAAAATAGCACTAACAATTATAAATTCTATCTAATAATAGCACTCACAATTTATGATAAATAAATGCCATTTAAAAATAGCACTAACAATAGCACTCACAATTTATGATAAATAAATGTCATTTAAAAATAGCACTAACAATAGCACTCACAATTTATAATACAAAAAATGCTATTTAAAAATAGCACTAGCAATAGCACTCACAATACAAAAATGCTAAAAAAGGCACTAACAAAGGTGTTAAAAATAATAACCATTATTATTATTACAAGAGTTAAAGAGGTTACCAAACAATACAAATATGCATAACGTATAAATACGTATGACGTATAAATACGTAGAGCATACGTATACATCCGTGAAACCGGGGACTAATTGAAAGAAAAATGTGCAATTAAGCCCTTTTGGTAAAAATTGATTAAATTGGAGGGCAAATTGACCTAATTGCACTTTAAGACTTTAGAATCCAATGTCATAGCTTATAAAAAGTGAGAATTGAAAACTAAAAGACTCGAAAATGATTTTTTTTAGGCTCGGTTCGGGTTTATGTTTGTGAAGGAACATAGTGACCCGAGCCGAATTTTTGAGTTTTAAAGTGACACACTTGAAGAGGAAATTAAAACAAAATTATCGAATATTTTTGGGTATTTTTCTGACCACGAATGGTATTTTTCTGATTTTTTGGGTATTTTTATAATTAAATAAACTTGAAAAATATTAAAAATACCGAAAAATATTTTTTGTTCAAAATTGGTTCCTAAGGTTAAACCAAGGCTTCCAAAGTTGATTTTGTGATTTTATGACCTTTTTTTGATATTTTTAATTAATTTTAAAGAATAAAAATCACAATAATAAATGGTAAAAAAAATCAGGTGTCAACAGAGGTTATCCAAAACATTCTTGCAACATGCAAATGTGATCACAAATCCCTTGCACGGAAAATCTGGATCCAACATTTTGAAAATTCCAAAAGAGTTCGTTCGAAACATCAGTTGGAGTATTTCTCGACAAGGAGGACTTCTCACCTGCTTTGAGATAAGGGTCTTTTATAGGGAATGCGTTCAATTTGCTACTAACCTGTGCCTAGGTTTCAGGATCATTCACAGCGCATATATTTCGATCGATCGGGAGGTCTTCCACGGGGATCGTAATGTTGGGCTTGGACATCAGTTTTCAAGGGGGACTCACTTTTGAGTCAATGCCGTTGAATGAAAGTTTTTCACCATTTGCTCCGGGTTTACAAGTCAAGAACCCTGCAAAATGAGAAAGAAATAGTCTTGCTCGTACCTCTCCGAGCTAAGCTATATGTTAACCCAAGTGTCTTAGTCAGAGAAGACTGCTTCAGGGTTATAACATTGGTAGGATTGGGGACCGAAAAAGGCTTATTTTTTGCCCAAAAATTTCGAAGGGTTTGACATTGGTGATCATTACAGATTTGCCACCTGTCCTTTCCTTTTTGAATTTTCAACCTTTGAGGTGTACAACCGCCTTCGAAGCGTACACAAGTTCTTTAGAGAGTGCTTCTTCTTGCTTTAAGAGACTGACAACTCTATTTGCATCTTTGCCTTGAGCATGACATCATTTGGGGAGTAGTCCTTTTGATTTGACTCCTTCGGGGATTTTCTCTTTTCCAACCAGGCTTCACTAGGGATCAGTATAAACAGTTTGAATGAATATCGGCCTTACTTTTACCAGGCACTTTGCTTTTTCTTGATGCTGAGAATTTTTCTTTTTCATTTTTTTATCATCTTTTTTTGTAATCTCGCTTCTTCTTATCTTCAAGAGATCATGTTAGACATATGGCCAAATGTCTAAACATGCTTAACCATTAACTTAGGAATTTCTTCGTAAATCCTAAATCTTGAACTCTTCCGTTTCTGAAGTGATGCTGCATTTGTCTTGGAATATGCAATGATCACCAACGGGTTCATGAAATGAATTTGCAGGTTCAACTTGGCTATGCAAAGGATATGGTGTGTAGGATAGAGAAATGAATGCTTCTCGTCATCCTATGACACTTGGATTACCATATAAACAACACACAAAGATTGATGTTAGTCCGAGCAAGAAAATTTCTAACTATTTTCTCTTGATATTGCTGGACTCACCTTCATTTGGCCCCGATGTGGGATGGTTCTTGACAGGGTTGAGAATGAAAAATCGTCGTTCAAAGGGGTTATCAATGGCCACCTATAGTATTTGGGATAAGAAACGAAATACCCTCGTCGTCTCAATCCATGTAATCATTACGAATAATCCCTACCTCCGTAGGTCCAGATTTTGCTATCTGATCCACTCCACTCATCTCTCAAGTGTGTGTCGGACGTGTTTGGATTAGGCTTTGCCTCTCATCTTTCGAGAAAATGTCCTTTTGAGTGGTTTGAACAACTTTTGTCTGGAAAAATCTCTTTTATTTTCTCCAAAAATTTTCCTCCAAGGGGATTTTATGATGCACCGCGCATGTTCCATTCATGTTTAGACAACCTCCCGATTCAAAACATGAATGTCCATGAATTGAAAATCCTATGTCTTTTTGGGACGTGAGGGTTGAAAGAATTTCGAAAATTTTCAATCTCCAATGAATTGGGAAAAGGGATACTCACCTGTCCGTCATGGCTGGAGATCCCTTGGTCATGTACTCTAACGAGTATAAAATGGTTGTGAAAATCTGCATTCAACTGTTCACCCTGATGGTAAGCCCCTATCAAGGACAAATATTAGGTGTCAATTTGCATTCCAAAATTCAAGGCAAATTGGAACGATACTGCCTTACTCTTGCTTTGTGTTTCCATTTGAACACAAATGTGAGGTTTACAGGAGTCAGCCATCTAGCTTGCGGCCACGATTTCTCCGTATGGTTGGGTAACGAATCCTTATCAAGGATTTGCACCAGAGGAGATCCATTCATGCTTCTGGACATATTTCACGCCACTCTTCAGGGTTCCTCCACTTGGTTTTATAATCAAAGACTATTTCTTGGAAGCTTGACTTCCGAAACTGATATTTCTTTTTGCCTCCATGTCGGTGAGTTCTTTTCTTTTGAGGCTTTTCAGTGCCAATAACGTCCTGTTGAATGAGAACGAGCTCATATTAGGCATAAGATCATCGGAGATCAAATTGGAACGATACAAAGTTACCATTCATCCCAAGTTCGCTCTTGGGGTTTAATTCTGATGCGGACGACTTTGCTATTGCGTCCATTGACTTTGATGGAGAAGAAATGTCTTTCTTTGTCCAGCGCACCAATGATTCACTTTCCCCAATTAGGCATGATTTGTCATAGCTAGGTAACGTATGCCCCAACTAAATTCTTTTTTGCATTTTGCTGCAATCTTCATCTTCTTTAGGATGTCTTCTCTCTTGGGATTCATGGTAACGTCCTATTAACATGTTCCTTTCTTTCGTCGATTGTCAACGATTCTCATTTAATGGGGGTCATTTCAGTATCGTATACTGATACGGACGATGACTATGACATCCTCTCGTCTGTATTTGTAGGTGTTGTTCGTAAGATGATCCTTGATCACATCAATAACTGCTTTGCCCCAGTTAGGCGACGTCCGTCTTGGCAAAATGCCTTAGCACTTTCCATGTTCTTTGACGACTTTCAATCCAATTGAAGAATGCACCTACAAGCGTGGATCTTTATCTGACTTCATTTGGAATTTTAGGAAAGAGATACTCCCTTCGAGGTTTCGTCATTCCAATGCTTGAAGGAACGATGTTTTTCAAACATGCTACCCCAGTAAGGCTTGTCTCGATGTTTGTCATCTCTGGGTTTGATAACCCTGCTCCAATGTGCTTTCGTGAGGTTCACGAGAATTTTCCTCGGCCTGGCTTCTCGAAGGAAAAGGAGGGACTTGCTCCCATGGCCTTTTTTGCCGATTCTGGTCATCCATCTCAACCACTAGAGTTTTTGATCATTTTCATCTATCTCTGGTCTGCTTGAGGATTTTGGAATCTATCTTGCGGCAATTTGGTGACTCTCTCAACCACAGCCGCCATTTGAGGTATTTGACGTCTCCCTACCAAAGAGAAAGAACCTCATGAGTAAATGGCTTGTATAATTGATTATTGGAATCGATACAATTTACCCTTGAAATTCGTCCAAAGGGAGCTGGGATTTCTCCTTTTGGGTTCCTCATATATGGGACATATGCATGATGCATGTTATCTATGTTAATTCGTGTTTGCCACAAAAAAAAATGGACTTATGTCTTTCACTCTTTTTAAAGAAAGAATTTTTTTTATCAAGTATGTCAATTTGCAAAACTTGAATTTCTTCTTTTTTTAGGCGCTCTCTTCAGAGAGATTTTTAAATGATGAGAAACTTCTTCGGGTTTTCTCAAGGATTTTATTCACAAATTGAGCCATTAGAATGCTCTTGAAATCATTTATCCTAAGTGCATGTTTGAGATGCCATGAAAATGGGTACTCCCTGCTTGGTCATTTGAAGGCAATGTTTCTTGGGTCCTTTGCTTTTGCTCATCACCTGAGAAGGAAAAGAAAGGAAATATTGTTCCCACATCTAGAGGAAAATCATTTTGGAACAATACGTCCTTTTACCAAATGGATGGTTCCGCATCGTTCTTCTTCTCATTTAGAAGGGTTTAATGCGTTCTGTCTTTGATGGATTTACTCCACTTCATCATGCATCATGGGTGATAACCACTTCTTTGGAGACTTTCCCTACGTATCACCATGGTGAATCTGACATCTCCGACTTTCGGTACCCTTTCCGGGTAAAAGAGTGATTTGCCCCTAGCAACTGGGTGCTTCGCCTGGGGCCGACTGATTCAGTCATAGGCAGCTCGATCATGCAGTGTTGATGCATTCATGCTTAGCTGGAGTCGATCCACTCCATGTCAGGTGACTTTGGCACTTCGCGCCCTCCAATCTTCTCTGACGTCTATATCTACTTTGCATTTTCTTTCGTGACACCAAATGATATGACTCTACAATCTTCCGTAGATCTCAACATTTGATGTTCTACAATTTTTGACTTCGTTGGTCTTCAACCGTTTTGACCTGTATACCAAGACATGAAGGCACTAGTCAAGTATAACACCTGCAGTGTTTATTGGAACGTCTACAGTTTTACCATCGTTCCTTCATAATCTTGCATGTGATCAAATGAAGGAGTCTTCAATAAGTGTCTGCCATGTACAACTTATTCCATAATTCCTCATGCCTATCCACAAATGGATATTTCTTCTCTATCTGTTTTTCGCCTGCTTTAAATGAAAAGGCAGAGTCAAAAGAGAGAATTTGAAAAAGAAAGCATAAATCCTTTTAATTTTATGCTTACGTGTGATTAATAAGGATAAGAATCTTTACACGAGCTGTAGCCTTGTGTGCAAAGCTCTTATCAATATTTTTCAAGGGAAAGCATACCATTAAAAGGAGGGTAATCCACGATAATTATTTTTGATCAATTCCAAAAAGGAATCGATGGGATAAGTGCAAAACACAATCCTGATGTGTTTTAAATTCAATTAGAGATATGGTATCCAAATTAAAGCCATTTGCTAAGAATGAAAGTAATTTGAATATCTATCTTTTCATTAAATTTGGACAACACGAATAATCTTGGTCAATTATCGTGGGTTATCAATGATGCAAAACATGCATGAACTAATTCAACTTTATAGTTCCTTCCGGCGAAATTGGGATTAGATTCCCCTATATGGCCAAAATGTCAGATAAGATTTCCAATTTCAATTTCTTCCAAAGGAATTATAAAATTGAATTTTGGAGTATTCGAGTGATTGGAGGAAATGCCACTATCACATTCCGATGATAGATCAAAAGAAATACACGAGATTTCAATCAAAATGACCACAATACAAATAGATCCCTAATACAATCAATCTAAGGGATGAGATACAAAGGATTTCAGGAAAATAAATTCTATACAGGAGGACTAGAAATGCGAAGCAAATCAAAAGAATGTGATCCTAACACTTAGAGATGCCCCTGCCTTGGTCTTCAGGATATGGCTTCAGGATCACCTATTCCATATTGTTATCTCCATTGGACAAGACTTCCATGACGTCTACAAAGAGCTCTTCTCGTCCACCTTGTGCTCATAATGGCAATGTACGAGCTTGGTCTTCCATCGAGAAAGTTAGGAGAAAGCACTTCTATCTACCCTCAAGATGGCATTTAATCCAATCACTAGAATTATGCTATGAATGAAATGCTCACATTTACATGAACCGTAACAAATTTGAGGGATAGGAAAATCTTACCAACCAAACTCGTTGACTTATGTGCGGTTTTAGGTATACCAACCATTCAAAGTCATGCGCATGAAATAAGTGAGGATAAAACTATAAAAATCAAGATAGGGTTTGGAACCTAAGGCCAAGGCTCCCACCTCGAGTTCTAGAAAGGGTAGATTCCATTGCACAACTATCGTTGCATTGGGACCCAATCCATAGTTCGAAGTGAGCGGAATTAAAAAGTGGATTACCCCATGCTTTTCCTCATGGAGATTCCACTTTCAATTCCTTCTATTGGTTTCCTAAGGGGGCGCCCGGGGTTTTAGGCGCGGTTGTATGTGGTTGTGTCGTGATCATCACAATGCAAATTATGCACAACAGTTTATATATCAATCAGCGCTTCAAATCATCCACATAACATACATTCCTACGCCCAACCTGCATAAAAAAATGTTATTCACAGACTACTCCCCTTATCACTCCAATCTGCAAAAACATATAACACCTATCGTAAGCGGACTTACCTCACCTTCAAGAGCGCCTACAGGGTTAGAAAAATCACTCAACGTTTTAATTACGGCCTAAGTCCACTTGAGGAGCAAGTCCCCAGTAGAGTCGCCAGCTGTCGCGACCCGTCGTGGATTTTTTTTTCGTGTCGACGGGCGAATGGATTACCGATCGGGCCCTCCCACTCTGTGATGTGGATTGCGGGCTTTCTCGGCGCGGGCCCTCCCAGGCCCATACTAAATCGCGATGGGAGTATTTTTTTAGGATTTCTCGACGGTAAGAGTCGATCGCTTCCGACCTTGGTGTGGTCGTGGTGGCATGTGCAACGGATGCATGCATTTGGAGTCGCCACCGGTCCTTCTTGGAAGGCGGACCGAAAACCTCACTGACCGATTGGGAGAGATCGATCAGTTCTGTGGAACCAGAGATTTTGAGTTCGGGGACTTGGTTACGTTGGTGTAATTACCAACGCCCTTTCGGTACCTAACGCTAGTGATTTTCCTAATTAAGATTTCATGCGACGCAATTTTGGGGTGAGATAAGTCTGATTCAGGGTTTCATGCAGATTGGAAGACCAGTCCTATCATTCACAATCAATTTAATAAAAGCGCAATCAAGTAAATCATAAAGTGCATATAAAACGCATCAAATCAGCATGGCATCCCTAGTATAGCCCTATTGGCTTAGAGAAGGGGCATTTGAAGTACGAAAGGAGTTCGAGAATGATTTGAAGGCAATTTGCCCAAGAAGGGCAAAATCGTCATTTAGAAAAATAAATGAGAATTTCGCGATGAGGGACAAAATTATCATTTTGGAAAGGGATAGGAACCCAAGAGCGTTAGAAAAAGGATTGACCAGTGGAAATGGCTCATTTCCTATTTCCTGACATTTTTTGGAATGATCGTCCCATGATGGGCGAAATCGTAATTTTGGGAAAACAAAGGCAATTTACCCGTGAGGGGTAAAATTGTCATTTTTAAGGGATTAGGAACCCAAAGAGTCAGAAAAAGGATTGGCCAGTTGAAATGACCTATTTCCTATTTTCTGGCATTTTTTATAAATTTTCTGACTTTCTTCAATTTTGGAAGACGATTTGCCAAAAGGGCAAAATCGTCATTTTGGAAGGATTGAGGTTCGAAAGACCTAAAATAGGCCATGGCCAGTTGATTTTGGTCATTTCCTATTTTCTAGAAAATTTCTGCAATTTTTTTCTGAAAATTTTATTATTTTTCTCAATTTTTATGAGTTTTTTTTTTTTGAAATTGTATATTTTTTATACTTTATAATTCTGAAAATTGTGATCCGGATTGGGCTTCTGATGCCCAATCCCTCTAAGGCCACGAGTCAAGAAGGAATCCGACGGCCCAAATAAAATCTAAGACAAGAAAGGGCCGTTTTTGACAAAACCCAAATTGACATTAAAAAAAAGACCTGGCCCAAATTCCTTTTATCCTCTCTTCCGTTAGCCCAAATATGATCAGATTTTAAAGTAAACCCACACGCCAACCCATACGCAAACCAAACCTGACCCACAGAAACTCTACTGTTAATCCACGTTTTTTAACTTTGCTATTTTTTCTTTTTCTTTTAATGCTTTATTTAACGACTTTTTATTATTATTTCCTTTTGCATTTTATTTCCCTAGATCATCTTCTTCACGATGACTCTTCCTCCCTGAGCATCACAGTGAACTCCAAACATTTAACATTCGCCACTTCGACCGCCATCGGCCATCGCCAACACCAAACTCGTCGTCAACCAGTCATCACAAAATCGTCGTTTGCCGAAATTCCTTTCTCCGGCCGTAACCTCCAACGCCGACGATGAACGCTCTCATGAGTTCGTTTTCTCACAATTTAACAGTTCGACGTTCATCATTTTTTTTTGGCAATATTAAGTAACAAAAGGGTTATATGGACTCACCTCAACGGACTCAAACCGTGGGCCGTCGCTCGTTAGCGACCTCCGGTCCGTCGATCCTCGGCTAAATGGATTTTGGCTTGTTCAAACAAGAACGATGACAATGGATTTCCGGCTGTGCTTCAAAGGGGTCTCCGGAATTCGGGCGAAGTTGAATCAAGGTCGGCTTCCCTCGACTTGCTTACGGATGGCAACGATGGATCAACAAAGTCCTTCGTTGGCCGAAGCTTGATGGAAACCCAATGAAACTCCCATGGTTTCCTCTAGCTCCCTTTAGCATGAGCTCGTTCGACGAGCTTGAAAGAGGACTCACTCTCATCTGTCTCTCTCCCTTAGTTCAAAGAGAGTTCTTTCACTCTCTTGTGCTCCGTTTACAGGTTGTCTCTTACGTCTTTTTTGGCAACACCTTTGAATGTACTTCCCGTAGGCGAACTTGAGAATATCGCTACATGCATAAGGAAATTCCGTGGCCCGGGCTTCGGCCTTCTCCTGGCATATCCTGCATTCCACCACCGCTCTCTCCCTCGCTTTCTTCCTCGATGCGCGTCTCTTGCTTTCGGGACGGGCATGCCGCCGCCGCATAGCGGCACTATGGCCTTCTGTTTTCTTCTCTTGCTCTCTCATGCCCTCTCAAGTTTTCACTCTTCATTCTTTCTCTTGGTCCCCAAAGAATAGAATCCCCGAAGAACCTCTTTTTCTCTCTTCTACTTTTTGGTGATTTTCCTTGTCCACTGAGAGGTTGGCCTTCTATGCTCTTGGTCTTTCTCTGCTCACCAAAATGAGTTTTGGACTGGCTCGATGTTGCGGGATGGCACGTCGCGACAGTGAGAGACGACGACGATGCGGATCTGGTTCGACATTGATGGGGACGTATCTCGAGCCACGAAAGTGAGGCGTCGCAGATCTCCTGTGGCTTGCCCTTCTCTTGGTCGGCCAACTCTGCACTCTCCCTTTGCACACCCTGCAGATTTTTTAGTCTATTTTCTTTGAGCTCTCCTTGTACTGAAATTGCTCATCCTCTAACCTGAACTCATTAAAAGCTCAGTAGACGAAATGAAGAACCTCTCCTTTTTTTATAGCTAAACTCTCGTTTTTATGCTCTTTGGTGCTCCCTATGGTCGAAACCCAGAACCGAACACTCTCAATCTCCATTTCTTTTTCTCTCTCTAAGTCGCTCCCTTTCTTTCGGAGATGGAGCTCTCTCTCGGCTTGAACTCTCAGAGCTGCCCTTTTTTTGTGCCCAAAATGGTCAAGATCTCCACTACTTTCACCAACTCTCTCTTTTTCAATAACTCACCTACCTCAGCTCTCTCTCTCTCTCTCTCTCTCTCTCTCTCTCTCTCTCTCTCTCTCTCTCTCTCTCTCTCTCTTTTAACCGACCTCCCTCACGCTCTGAACAAACACTCGGAGTTCTTTATTTTTCCAAACTCTACTGCTTCTGGTCCGAGCTTCACACGAGAACAAGCGCGGAAGGTGGCGAAGAGGAAGTTGTCAGATGTGGTGGCCGCGATAAAGGACTGGAGAAGCCGGGCTTTGATGCCGGAACCCCACGAAGAAATAAAACCCCTTGGACAAAAGAGCTCTGCCTCCAGCGCTCCTCGCCCCCGAGCTCTCTGGTTTTTTTATTATTTTTTTTATTTTAAAGAACTCCTCCCTCTGTTTTCGCTCAAAAGGCCATGGCTGAGCTCCCCCTCCTCTCTCTCTCTCTCTCTCTCAATGCTCTGTGCAAGAGGCATCCATGCATTGTTTTTCCTTTGCGCTCTCTTTTCTCTCGGTAAAAGAACGTCTCTTTATTTTTTTGTTCAAACCTCTCTCTGGACCTTCACGCTTGAGCGTTCACAGTGACCTCTCTCGCTCGCCCTCTGCGTTTCGCTCGAAAGGCCATGGCCGAGCTCCCCTCTCGATTCCTCCTCCTCTGTTTCTCTCTCTGTCTCATGTTCTAACGAAGGGCCCTCAACTCTCCTCCTTTGTGGAACTCACTCCAAAGTTTTTTTTTTTTGCTCTGTGGATCAGCTCCTCTATATCCCCCAGCACCTTCACGACATCCTCCCCTCTGAAAAGGATTGTCCTCCCCACAGTTTTGGTCGCGCCAACGCCATTTCCATTTCTGCCGTTCTGCTCCTCTGTTTTTTCTGCGTTGCCAGCTCCCTGTACGTGAATGAGAGAGCAGGACCTGCTCTTTGATGCAGACCCGGTTCGGCCGGGTCGGGTCGGGTCCGAGCCGTCCGAACCGGTTCCTAATTTTTCACCCAATTGACCCTCTAATTGATCATTTTTCATGAAATTGATGCCAAAATCGGACTCCTCGACATGTTTTCCATCTAAAATGGGTATTTTTGTGCGCAATTGAGTTGGAATTTAATGAAAACCCCAAATTGTGCCTAGGATCCGAAAATAATTTTCGCCAAATCGGAGGCTCAAACGATCGAATCAGTTCAAATTGAGGCCACCAATGAGTTCGGGACGATGAAAACTATAGGGTAGAGGTATTTGATTTTCATGGGTGTCCCTAGAGAGGATTTAATTTCGAAATTTGTGAAACCGGGGACTAAGTTGCAAAGAAATTTATGCAATTAGGTCCTTTTTGTCAAAATTGATCAAATTGAATGCCTAATTGACCAATTAGAACTTCAAGACTCTAGATCAAAATGGCATGGCCTATTGGGAGTGGAAATTGAAAATTAAAAGACTCCAAAGGCAATTTTTATGGTCGATTCGGGTTTATGTTTGTGAAGGAACATAGTGACCCAAGTCGAATTTTTGGGATTTAAAAAGACCAACTTGAAGAGGGAATTAAAATAAAATTATTTACTATTTCTGTGCATTTTTCTGACCATGAATGGTATTTTCCCGATTTTTTGGATATTTTTATATTTAAATAAATTCGAAAAAATATTAAAAATTACAAAAAAAAAAAATTATTCAAAATTGGTTCCTAAGGCTAGGCCGAGGCTTCCAAAGTTGATTTTTCAATTTTATGAAATTTTTGGCTATTTTTAATTAATTTTAGAAATAAAATCGACATAAAAGATGATTAAAAATCAGATGTCAACAGTATGGACCTAACGGCTTCCCACTATTCGAGTCGATAAATTCGTCCATAAGCGCAATCCACAACAAATGGATAAAAGAATCGACTTGAATAGTGAGCGGGATCAAATATGATCAACCCAAGCGCAAATCCACGCTAGAGCCTTGCATATCAATTCCCTATCTATGGCTACCTAAACAGGTGATTTTGCGGCCTGGGTTTGGGCGCTTTGTGCAAAAGTGTCGTGATCCTCAAATATGCAGGTGAATTATGCACGGCAATTTATATATCAATCAGCGCTTCAAAATCATCCACATGACATACATTCCTACACCCAACCTGCATAAAACAATATTAATCACAGACTACTCCCCTTATCACTCCAATCTGCAAAAACATTTAACACCTATCGTAAGCGGACTTACCTCGCCTTCAAGAGCGCCTACAGAAAACATGTCAGAAAATCACTCAGCGTTTTAATTACGGCCTAAGTCTACTTGAGGCCTAGAACCATAGGTTCTAGGTGTTCGGTCCCCAGCGGAGTCGCCAGTCTGTCGCGACCCGAAATAGCTTACGGGCTAATGGATTGTCGAATCGGGCCCCCACTCTGCAATGTGGATCGCAGGCTCTCTCGACGTGGACCCTCCCAGGCCCATACCAAATCGCAACGGGAGTAAATTTTTACGCAGGTTTTCGATGATAAGAGTCGATCGCATTCGACCTTGGTATGGTCGTAGTGGCATGTGCTATGTGTGCATGCATTTGGAGTCGCCACCAGTCTTTCTTGGAAGGTGGACCGGAAACATCACTAATCGATTGGGAGAGATCGATCAGTTCTGTAGAACCAGAGATTTTGGATTTGGGGACTTGGTTACGTTGGTGTCATTACCAACGCCCTTTCGGTACCTAACGCGAGTGATTTTCCTAACTAAGATTTCATGCAAACGTAATTTTGGGTGAGGTAAGTCTGATTCACGGGTTTCATACAGAATGGAAAACTAGTCCTATCAAATCACAACCAATATGAGGAAAGCGCAATCAAATGCATAAATGAACCACGCCAATGCACATCAATTCAAATCAATGGCCTCCTAGTATAGCCTTAAGGGCTTAGGGAATGTGTGATTTAGGACCAAGGGTAGACTGGGAAGATTTGGGCTACGATTCGCCCGGAGGGCGAAATCGTCATTTTTTGGAAATTTCGGGTGTTGAACTAAACAAAATAGGTCATGGCCAACTGATCGTGGCCATTTCCTATTTTCTGAATTTTTCTTGAATTTTTCGGGATTTCTCGAGAAACGATTTCCTAAAGGGCAAAATCATCATTTTTGAAAAGATCGGGATTCGAAAGACCAAAGATAGATCTTGACCAGTTGGTTGTAGTCATTTCCCATTTTTTGAATTTTTTTTTGGAATTTTCAGGATTTATTCAAGAACGATATGCCAAAAGGGCGAAATCGTCATTTTTGAAAGGGTCAGGATTCAAAAGACCAGAAATAGGTCATGGCCAGTTGATTGTGACCATTTCCTATTTGTTGGAATTTTTTTTTTTGGAATTTTCTGAATTTCCTTGATTTTTTTTTGAGACGGTTTGCCTAAAGGGCAAAATCTTCACTTTTGGAAATATTGGGGTTTGAAAGACCCAAAATTGGCCATGACCAGTTGATTGTGGCCATTATTTTTTGAGATTTTTCTGAATTTTTTTGGAATTTTTTAGGGACGATTTGCCAAAAGGGAAAAATCGTCATTTTGGAAATATTGGGGTTCGAAGGACCCAAAATAGGTCGTGGCTATTTCCTATTTTCTAGAATTTTTCTGAAATTTTCAGAATTTATGCAATTTTTCGGGAGACGACACGCCTAAAGGGAAAAACCATCATTTTTGGAAAGATTGGGGTCTGAAAGACCCAAAATAGGTCATAGCCAGTTGATTGTGGCCATTTCCTATTTTCTGGAATTTTTTAGAATTTTTCCAATTTTTTTAATTTTTTAATGATTTTCTATTTTTTTAATGATTTTCTATTTTTTTATTGAATTTTCAAATTTTTTTATATTAAAAAAAACTTTTTCCGGACCGGGTCAAACCCGGCTCGCGCCTCTCGAGCGCCCGGCCCGACCCTACGGGTCGAAAACCGGGCTAAAACGACGCCGTTTTTGATTTTTTTTTAGAAATTTTTCTATTTTTTTATTATTTTAAAACCATTTTCTAATTTATCCGAATTTTTGAAAATTAAAACCAATCGGACGGTCCCCACCTTGCCACGTGGCACTACCCTAGCCGCCAGATCAATTTAATTTTGAAAATGTCGGATCGCGACACGTGGCGCCATCCCGTCCGTCCGATCTATTTGATCGTGAAGCCATCAGATCGTGACACGTGGCGCATCCATGGCCGTCCGATCTAGGTTTTTTTTAAAGCATCGGATCGCGACACGTGGCACACCCACGGCCGTCCGATCTAGGTTTTTTGAATTTTCGAAAATATTATTTATTAGTATAAAATCGTTTATTTAATTTTTGAAAATTCCTAGATCGCGACACGTGGCACATCTCCCACCGTCCGATCTAGGGTTTTTTTTTTCATTCGCGGACCCCGCCGCGGCTGACGTGGCGCGCCACACGGCGCCACGTCACCTTTGACCAGTCAACTATCGTTGACTGGTCAAAGGTCCACCGAAGAAAATGACCGGCGACTCGCCGGAACAGTGATTTTTCCGGCAAGTTCACCGGAATTTTCGCCGGGAAATCGGGATCGAGCCCAAACCTGCATATTTTCCATTCATTTTCGCGGCATTCGACTCCTTAAGCAAACCACACCAACATACATCAAAGTTCACAGCCACTAAGTCGCCGGAAACCGGCAAAACGAGCCTCCACCGATTCGGTTTCGGCGAGGCGATTTGCGAAAAAAAAAATTGTTTCAAACTCGTTTTCAACCGTTCACGTGACATCCCATCTAGGTATGGAAGCTTACCTGAGGTAGCCTAGGGGTCGGCGACCTCCGTCTTCGCCGGACCGAGCCCTCGGCTCGGGTTTGGACTCGAGGACTGTCGCGACCCTCTTGAGGTTGTCGGGCTCTCGAGGGCTAATGGGTCGTCCTGTCTGGTCGGACGCGGGCCTCTCCCAAGGCCCATTACCCAAATCGCAACGGAGGTATGCGTGACCGACTTTCAGTGTGGTCTAGTGACATGTGCTAAGTGTGCATGCCATGGAGTCGCCACCAATCATTTTTTTAGGGTGTGATTGGACCACCCAATCGAATAGTTGGGAGTTTCTATTCAATTCTGCGAGAACCAGAGAAATGGTTTCGGGGACTTAGTTACACCAACTGTCAGAGTTGACGCCCTTTCGGTACCTAAGTTGACTGAATTTTCTAGCCTGAGATTCATGCGGATGAGTAAGGTATGAACCCTAAATCTAGAAATTCATGCAGATAGGAGTGATTATCCTAGCAATCACAATCAGTAATAAAATGCGCAACTCAAGGAATCTAGATATGCAAATAAATCACATGGCATTCCTAGTAATGCCCTATTTATCAATCACAGCTCAAGAATGATTTAGCTGTCCTAGCCATTCTACACACGATCTAACCTAAGAAAAGCATTAGGAAGCATCGAAGGAGTTCGAGAGTACTCACATGGGGTTCGCCGTGCCCTGGTTTGGTCTTGGACGAGCTATCGAGCTCATGCCGACCCGATTATATTTGGGGATCCACTCGGCGTTTTACACCATGAAATCATGTGAAACAAAAACGAAAATATTCAGCAAGGGGAATTTATTGTAGATGGTGGTCGATCTAATTGGACGTCAAGACTAAAAAATATGTAGAAATTTACAAATTAAAATACTCGAATGACATTTTTTTGCCAAATTCAACTCTATGCGTCGTGAAGAAACACATGCAATTGAACTTGAATTTTGACTATTTATGAGTTCAAAATGAAAAGGAAATTAAAATAAAAATATTGACTATTTTTCTATATTTTTACGACATCGAACGCTATTTTTCTTCATTTTTCATGTATTTTTCTATTTTTGGAAAATATTAAAAAATATGAGAAATTATTTTTTTTATCAAAAATGGTTCCTTTAGCTTGGTCAAGGCTACCAAAGATGATTTTTTAATTTTTTTAACTTTTTATAGATTTTTTATGAATTTTTAAAAAATAAACTATGAAAGACTGATCAAAAATCAGGTGTCAACAGCTGCCCCTCTTTGAGAGGAATTTCGTCAGAGGTTTCTCTCAAAGACAAGGTGACACCTGTGTTCCGATCGACTCGACTGGGAAAAGAAAAGAAATCATGACATCCAATTTTCATGCCCATCAATATGTGCTTTTCCTTAAAAAGAGATGTGCTCATTCAATTCCCTAATATGATGTAAGAAAGTTAAGGAGTAGATAGACTTCCCTGCCCCTTACCTGTCGAATGCTTACGGCATTTTCTGTGTCTGATGGGTTCAAGTAGATTCCTAAGGACTTGTCATCGGAGTGTCCTGGGGATGTTAAGCTCTGACCTGTATGGTAGGTCAAACCATAATGGGATTCCTAACTGATAGGAACCTAAGGAAGACGCGTCCCACATTTGGGAATTTGCCAAGGGTTTTGATCCGTGTGGTGGACTAAACTAGAAATGGCTTGCCTAATGTAAGGCTTATTAGGGAAAACGAATCCTCCTGCGTTCGGGATTCATCAAGGTTTTGATCCGTATGGTGGATCGGACCATTGGGTTGATCCTTCAGGCGGTCTCTACCAGTCCTTTGACCCTTCAGGCGGTTTCTACCATTCATTGACCCTTCATGCGGTTTCTACCATTGGTTGACCCTTCAGGCGGTTTCTACCATACATTGACCCTTCAGGCGGTTTCTACCTTTGTTTTGACCCTTCAGGCGGTTTCTACCATTGGTTGACCCTTCAGGCGGTTTCTACCATACATTGACCCTTCAGGCGGTTTCTACCATTGTGTTGACCCTTCAGGCGGTTTCTACCATTGATTGACCCTTCAGGCGGTTTCTACCATTGAGTTGACCCTTCAGGCGGTTTCTACCATTTATGAGATTCCAAATTGATATAAATCAAAGGATGACGTACCCGCTCTTCGGGGCTAGTCGGAGACTCGATCATTCTGTGGATCGGTCTTAGAAAAGATTTGCCTACTAAAAGGCTTCACCTAAGGATGACGCACCCAGTCTTTGGGGCGGCCAAAAGTCCTGCAGAAAGCTTAGACCTGAAAAAATTTTCCTCGCCAAGAAGATATTAGTAATCTTTGGGAAGACAATAATTGTCTAACTGACAAAATTCTACGACTTAAGTTTTAGTCATGAAATGTGCATTTTGATTGCTGGAGGTTATCCAAAACATTCCTACCATATACAGATGTGATCATAAATTCCTTGCACGGAAACTCTAGATCAAACAATTTGAAAATTTCAAAAAGAGTTTGCTCAAAACATCCATTGGAGTATTTCTCATCCAAGAAGGCTCCTCACTGCTCTGTGATAATGATCTTTAATAGGAAAAGTGCTCAATTTCCTACCGACCTGTGCCTGGGTTTCAGGATCATTCGCAACGCATACATTTCGACCGATCAGGAGGTCTTTCACGGGACCGTAGTGTTAGGCTTGGATATCGGTTTCCAAGGGGGACTCACTTTTGAGTCAAGGCCGTTGAACAAAATTTTTCACTATCTGCTCCGGGTTTACAAGTCAAGAACCCTGTAAAATGAGAAAGAAATAGTCTTGCTCGTACTTCTTTGAGCTAAGTTATACATTAACCCAAGTGTCTTAGTCAGATAAGACTGCTTCAGGGTTGTAACATTGGAAGGATTGGGGACCGAAAAAGGCTTATTTTTTGCCCAGAAATTGTGAAGGGTTTGGCATTGGTGATCATTGCAAATTTGCCACATGTCCTTCGAAGAACATCTCCATTTCTTGAAGTGTACACTCCTCTTTTAGAGCGCACAAGGATGTTTAAAAGCGTCTCTTGTTACATTAAGAGACCGTCTGTTTGTGTGTTTGCAATTTGAGCACGACATCATTTGGAGAGTAGTCATATTGATCTGACTCCTTTGCAGGGTCTTTTCATCGTATATCTAGACTTTACTGGGGATATTTTGAATAGACATCAGCCTTGCTTTTTACCAGGCACTTTGCTTTTTCTTGATGCTAGGGATTTTTCTTTTCCCCCTTTTTTTAATCCCGTGTTTTTCTTTTCTTTTGGAGCTAGGATTTTCGGCAACATGCTAGATATGCAACTTAAACTTTGGCACGCTTCCATTCCTAGAGTGATGTTGCCTTTGCTTTGGAATATGCAATGATCACCAATAGGTTGATGAAATGAATTTGCTGGCTCAACTTGGTCGTGCAAAGGATAACAGTGTGTAGGATAGAGAAATGAATTATTCTCGTCATCATATGACACTTGGATTATCATATAAACAACACACAAAGATTTATGTTAGTCCGAGCAAGAAAATTTCAAACCGTTTACTTTCTGATACTGTTGGACTAACCTTCATTTGCCCCAATGTGGGATGGTTCTTGACAGGGTTGAGAATGAAAATCGCCGTTCAATGGGGTTCTCAATGGGCATCTGTAGTGTTTGGAATGAAGAAATAAATGCCTCTGTCATCTCGATCTATGTAATCGTTGCGAATGACCCTTATATCCATAGGTTAAGGTTTCGCTATCATTTCCAATCTCCTCATCTCTCAAGTGTGTATGGGACGTGTTTGGATTAGGCTCGCTTCTCTTATGAGAAAATACCCTTTTGAACAGTTCAAACGACTCTTGTTGGAAAAATTCATTTCATTTCATCAAGATTTATCCTTCAAAGGGATTTTGTGATGCATCATACATGTGTAATTCATGTTCAGACAATCTCATGTTGTAAAACATGAATGTCAATGAAGTAAGAATTCTATGTCTTTTTAGATGTGAGAATCGAATTAATTCTGAAAGTTTTTAATCTCCAATGAATTGGGAAAATGGATACTTACCTGCCCATCGAGGCTGGAGATCCTGGAAATATAAAAGGGATATGTCATCGTATATTCTAAAACTTTACAAAAATTGGAACGATACATCTTACCCTTGGTCATATGCTCCAACGAGTGTACAAGGGTTGTGAAAATCTGCAATGTCTGCCCTGATGGCGAACTCCTGCCAAGGATAAATATTAAGCATTATTTTGGGTTTCCAAATTCAAAACAAATTGGGACGATACTACTTTACTCTTGATTTGAATTCCATTCTGCATGCCAATGTGCAGATTGTAGAAGCCGGCCCTCAAGCTTGTGGCCATGATTTCTTCGTCTGGTTGGGCAACGAATCCACCTCGAGGATTTACGTCGGAGGAGATTCATTCATCTTTTTGGGCGTGTTTCATGCACTGTTATGTTATTTGAATGCATGGCTTCTTGGGTGCCTCGTCTCTGTTCATCACCTGAGAGGAAAATGAGATAACATTATCCCCGCATCTGATTGAAAATCATTTAGGAACGATACGTTCTTTTTACCAAATGGGTGGCTCCGCGGCCAAATGCGTTTTACATTGAAAGGATGGATTCCATTACGCTCTGCGGATGATAACTATGGCTTCAGGGACTTGCCCCACGGATTAAACGATGAATTTGATGTCTTCGGCTTCGACATGCTTTCCGGATGTAGGAATGGTTTGCCCCCATTTTCAGTGGAGATGGGTTTTGTCGAGTGGGCAAGATCAAAAACTCATCCTAGATTTGGCTTTAGTCGAAGGTTGAAATCCCGACCTTGGATAAGCGAATCATGATTCATCTCCTTCTGCTTCGGATTTGTCATTTGCATGCTTCACATTTTACAATACCAACTTCGCCGCTTGATGAAAATGAATCGATGATTTTCGAATTGCCCCAAGTTCTATAGTCATCTGCGTCGAATCTCTTTGAACTTCATCGGGTGATAGACCAACTGATAAAATGATTTTTCAATCCCGAGATCGAACTCCTGACGTTTCGTACCACTTCCATTTCACTGACTACCAGGACACAGCACTATTGGCGTCCCTAACTGGTTCGTTTTTTGTTATAAAATTCTTGAAGCAGTTAGCGACCCCCATCGAGAATGAAACAAGCTCAATTTAGAGTTCATAACGACTAAAGGTCCCTTAGAACGATACAGAGCTAACCGTCTTTGAGCTCGCTCGGGCTTTTGCTCGCATTTTCCTATGTGAAGCCTTTAAATGTTTTTCTTCGTGGCGTTCAATTGATTCGCCTCGACTCTAATCTAACAAGGGATTGTCGCACTCAAGCATGATGATGCTCGCAGGTAGTACTGATCGCTGCCCCAGATTAACTCTAGGCATTAAGGAAGATTATCTTGCGTGGAAGACTTTATGACAGAAAGATTAATGATACATCCAGTCACATGTGCCTAGTTCCCTTGAGGATTCTCGGTGATCAGCCAGTTACACCATGAATCAGACATATAATCGTCATTTTGGATCATAACTTCATAAGTCCATCAGTTTTAAACTGATCGATCCAGATATGGAGCTCCTCATCAAGGAAATCTTTTGATTCTTCGAGCAACTGATATTCGGGTTGACCATCATCGCTTGGCGTTGAAGGATTCCTGTTTCTGTTGTGAGCGATCTGATTCTTCGAGCTAGAACCTTCGTCGTTGCTCGAGATTATAAGAGGATGATTGATCGGTTCACTATCAAAAGCACCTTCCATTTGGGAATGGAAGAAACAAAAATCCTCAGAGCATCCGCCCGCTTGATCTTCCGAAATCATATGCCCAAGCCGGGCAGATCTTTGAACACTAGGCGCAATATGTTGATCGGGGATAGGAAGAGCACTAGCGAAAAGTTGCTGCTCAAACCAAGGAGTTCGTACCTGCTGCACTTGTGGCATATACTCTTGAGGGGTGCTGAGATGATTCGGGGGAATATTCTGATTAGCGCCCAAGTAGTCGATGGTGCTGCTACCAGCTTGGTCGGTGCCTAGATTCGGCAGGGTATTTCTTACTTCAGGGGCATTGTAGTTATAGCCATGCCTAGTGTTTAGGCACAAGTTGAGTTCTTTCAGGTTCAGTGCTGTGTGGCGCTGTCTTAGCGCCCTTCTGTAGCTCTTGAGGTGACTCGCGACTCCATCTTTAGTGAGTCCTGGTATGTTCATGATCTCAAGTATGCGCGTTGGATATGCTGAGTTGATCCCTAGTTGCTGAACCGCACTAAGGAACTTGAGATGAAGCTCGGGGGACCAATTGACCCTCGTCTTCTTGCGACCCGGAACAGTGTTGACAACTTGGCTATTGTTCTCTGGCCTATTTCCAGTAGGATTTGATCGAGCCGGAAATTGTTGTGGAGGGAATTCATCAGCTTTGGATTGGTCGGTCGTGATAGTAAGCTCATCGTTAAGGAAACTCCAATCATGGTGACGCATATCACATCCTTTAGAAGGCATCGGTATTGACTTCGTAGAATTGATTTGTTCATGCATATCTCCAACAAAATCCGATTGTATCGAAGATGGTTCGAGGGAGTGGGGTGGTGAATGAGCATTTTCAATCCTCATATAAGGCTTATCAAGGAACATTTCGCCGAGAGTGATAGGGCCACCGCAATTAAGGCAAGCGATAGTGCTGGGAGCTTTCTTATACCTCATGTTCTCCGCTCGAAGCTTTTCGTTTTCCTCCTTTAGAATCGCAAGTTCTTGACGTCTGTGTTGAGCCCTCAATTTGGCTCGCTTATTTTGAAACCAAAACTTGACCCTCAAAGGTTTCATCCCTAGCTTCTGGCCCAATTCATTTCTTTGTTTCATGTTCGGGAGAGGGCATTCACTAAAGAAAGCTTCAAGCTCTTGGATTTCATTCTGAGTGTGGCACTGGCGACGTTTCCTTTTCCGGGATTGACCATCGCTGCTGCTGTTGTCGTCGCTGCTGAGATCCTGAACTTCGTTGCCGAAAGGGTTGGGTTCTGTGGTTCTGGTACCAGACGCCATCCTAGAATCTTCGAGATCTCTCAGTAGTTCATTTTCTGAGATTTTTGGATCAGTCGCCTCTAGCAACTGATGGTAACCCTCAAACATGTTGGATCGAAAAATGTTCGATCAATTTTTGCTCACTCAGGGTTCTCTACTCTCTCATGTATGCTCACTCTCTCTAAATTTTCTTTTGAGTGGTTCTGTATGCCCATGAAACGTTCTTTAAACATGGATGAAGATCATCAGGCAAGCGTTGCTCCCAAGATTTCGTATTTCCCGCTTTGTCGTCTTCTTTCTTCTTTTCAACGTGGAGGGACACCAAATCGATTTCCTTTTCTCGATATCCATGTCTGTCTCCCACTTATTTTCAAAAAGGTGGAACTACGCTCGCCTCCCGCTCAGTTTTTTAATATGATGGGACCGCCAAATCCTTTCGCAACTTTTTTCGATAGTTGCGCTTAACGCCCGTTCAATTTTAATATGGTGACACCGACATATCTTTTTACAACTTTTTTAGGTTTATCAAGCCTGAAATCGCGGACTGGGACAGATCTGATGGTTCACCGAAAGAGCCACCATTGCTTTACCCAATTAACTTGGCTCCACGAGCATTATTGCTATGCCTTTCTTCATTCTCGAGTTGCTATAAAAGGAGGAGTTAATGCAGAGAAGATTAACACTCTTACATAATTGCCTTTTCGTATTTTAATCACTCTACCACACTCATCTTCTTCTCCCTCACTCCAACGAAAATGACCTCCTCTCCTATTCGCGCTTTCTCGGCCGAAATTTTGGCCCAGTGGGAAAAACTCTATAACCTCCTCGGTCGAGGCTATGCTCATATAGCCGATCACCCAGAAACTGAAGATGAAATCCGTATTTTGCTCGTGGAAATAGACACCACCTCCATCGAGGGCACTAATTTAGAGAGGGAATATAGAATCTTCCCAACCCTCTTTATAAACTTTTTAGAGACTTACCGTGTCGCTCATCGAAAAGCTACCGTGGCTCACGTTTTGCGAGCTCGCTATGAGGATCGGTCCAACTGCTTGGTGTTGGCCAACCTTGTGGCCGATAGTCACAGAAAGGCTATTGAGTTCGCCAACAAGCGAGTCTCGATGTTGCTTCGCGAGAGGGGAAATTTGGTGGAGCGCTTGGCCTTATCCCTGACCACCTATGAGCACGACCGTCGTAATGTCGTGTTGAAGTTTCAATGTGAGTGGCGGGAAGAAAGGCTTGACAGCATTACCGCGGATATAGCCCATGGGAGAGGACTAGTTCGGGACCTGGAAATAGCCGCCGAAGATCACGGGACCAAGGTTGCCGATCTTAAAGGGGAATGTAAACGCCTTCTTCTTAAGCTTGCAGATCTCGAGTCTCGAGGTGGTGAGTATAAGCAAAGCATCAATAATATGGAGGGCCAACTAGGTTCCTTTGTGATGCTAATTAGGGCTCATTGCGGTTTTATGTTTCCACCCCGATGATTTGTATGATCTGCTTTTAAGGTCCCTCGATTGAGCGAAATGAATGAAAGCTCTAATGTGTGTGTCTCAACTTCTGTATGGCTGACTTTCTCAAACACCTGACCACTCTCAACCTAGGCAAGCTGCGCTTTGACATTGATGATTCGAGCGTGTACATCTTGATTTTTTAATCTTGCTTATGATCGGATAAAGGAACCTCCCACCGCGATTATCCACAAAAAGACTTCTCTTCTCTACTTGTTTTTAACCTGTTTCAAATGAAAAGGCAGAATCAGAAGAAAGAATTTGAAAAATAAAGCATAAATCCTTTCAATTTTATGCTTACTTGTGATTAATAGGGATAAGAGCTTTTACAAGGGTTTTGGCCTTGTGCAAAAGCTTTTATCAATATTCCTCAAAGGAAAGCATATCATTGAAAGGAATGTAATTCACGATAATCGCCTTTGATCAATTCCAAGAAAATCAATGGAATGTTCAAAAGTACACAATTACGATGTGTTTTAAATTCAATTGAAGATACGGTATCCAAATTAAAGCTGTTTGCTAAGAACGAGAGTAATTTGGATATCTATCTTTTCATTAAATTTGAAAAACACGAATACTCTTGATCAATTATTGTGGATTACCAATGATGCAAAACATGCATGAACCAATTCAAGTTTATAGTTCCTTCTGGCGAAATTGGGATTGTATTGCCCTATACGGCCAAAAGGTTGTATAAGACTTCCAATTTCAATTTCATCCAAAGGAATTATAAAATTGATTTTGGAGTATTCGAGTGATTAGAAGAAATGCCACTATCACATTCCAATGACAAGTCAATAGAAATATAACAAATTTCAATCTGAATGTATATAAACACAAATAGATCCCTAATACAATCAATCTAAGGGATCAGATAGAGAGGATCTCAGCAAAATAAATCCTATACAAGAAGGCTAGAAATGAAAAATAAAACAAAGGAATGTGATCTTAATACTTAGATATGCCCCAGTTTCGATCTTTGAGACGTGACTTCAGGATCACCTATTCCAAATCGTCATCTTCATTAGATGATACCTCAATGATGTCCATAGTAGGCTCTTCTTGTCCACTTGGCGCTCGTAATGGGATGACACCATCTTCATCTTCCATCAAGAACATTAGGAGGAAAACACACATATCTATCCTCAAAATGGCATTTAATCCAATCACCAGAATTATGCAATGAATATAATGATTAAGAGCTGTAACAAGTTCGAGGGATAGAAAAGTCTTACCAACCAAACTTAAGAGAAAATCAAGCTTCTCTGTATTTTTTGCAGTGTTAGGTATACTAACCTTCCATAGACAAACGCATGAGACAAGTGAGGGAAAACTCCTAAAAATCAAAAGATAGGGCTTGGTACCTAAAGCCAAGGTTCTCACCTCGAATTCTGGGAAGAGCCGATTCCATTGCACAACTATCGTTGCATTGGGACTCAATCCATAGTTCGAAGTGAGCGGAATTGAAAAGTGGATTACCCCATGTTTTTCCTCACGGAGATTCCATCTTCAATTCCTTCTATTGTGTTCCTAAAGAGGGCGCCTGGGGTTTTAGGCGCAATTGTGTGTATTCATTGTGTCGTGCTAAAGCAATAGACATGCATTTTATTTAACAATCACCGCTTCAATATAAACATCCACACAATCATACATCCAAAACTCCTGCCTGCATAAAACAAAGTTAACAAGCACTTCACCCCTTATTTCTCCCGTCTACAAAAACATCTAACACATTCGTTAGCATATACACCTCACTTTCGAGAGCATCTGCATAAAATTAGGTTAGAAGAATCAATCAACTTTTTAATCAGCTCAAGTCCACTAAATGGTTAAGAACCAGTCCCCAGCAGAGTCGCCAGTCTGTCACGACCCTCTTGAGGTTGTCGGGCTCTCGAGGGCTAATGGGTCGTCCTGTCTGGTCGGACGCGGGCCTCTCCCAAGGCCCATTACCCAAATCGCAACGGAGGTATGCGTGACCGACTTTCAGTGTGGTCTAGTGACATGTGCTAAGTGTGCATGCCATGGAGTCGCCACCAATCATTTTTTTAGGGTGTGATTGGACCACCCAATCGAATAGTTGGGAGTTTCTATTCAATTCTGCGAGAACCAGAGAAATGGTTTCGGGGACTTAGTTACACCAACTGTCAGAGTTGACGCCCTTTCGGTACCTAAGTTGACTGAATTTTCTAGCCTGAGATTCATGCGGATGAGTAAGGTATGAACCCTAAATCTAGAAATTCATGCAGATAGGAGTGATTATCCTAGCAATCACAATCAGTAATAAAATGCGCAACTCAAGGAATCTAGATATGCAAATAAATCACATGGCATTCCTAGTAATGCCCTATTTATCAATCACAGCTCAAGAATGATTTAGTTGTCCTAGCCATTCTACACACGATCTAACCTAAGAAAAGCATTAGGAAGCATCGAAGGAGTTCGAGAGTACTCACATGGGGTTCGCCGTGCCCTGGTTTGGTCTTGGACGAGCTATCGAGCTCATGCCGACCCGATTATATTTGGGGATCCACTCGGCGTTTTACACCATGAAATCATGTGAAACAAAAACGAAAATATTCAGCAAGGGGAATTTATTGTAGATGGTGGTCGATCTAATTGGACGTCAAGACTAAAAAATATGTAGAAATTTACAAATTAAAATACTCGAATGACATTTTTTTGCCAAATTCAACTCTATGCGTCGTGAAGAAACACATGCAATTGAACTTGAATTTTGACTATTTATGAGTTCAAAATGAAAAGGAAATTAAAATAAAAATATTGACTATTTTTCTATATTTTTACGACATCGAACGCTATTTTTCTTCATTTTTCATGTATTTTTCTATTTTTGGAAAATATTAAAAAATATGAGAAATTATTTTTTTTATCAAAAATGGTTCCTTTAGCTTGGTCAAGGCTACCAAAGATGATTTTTAATTTTTTTTAACTTTTTATAGATTTTTTATGAATTTTTAAAAAATAAACTATGAAAGACTGATCAAAAATCAGGTGTCAACAAGGACCTCCAACCGTCGTTTTCGGTGCCAATCAATGCAAAATAGAGAGCATACCAGGCTTAGCAATGATTCTAGAACACATTAAGGGCAAGAATGTGTCGAAATACGCTCAAACGAAACTCGGCCGTGACCATTGTGCTTTGAAACAACCGGCGGACATTTTGTCGAACAGTTGGCGGGCATGCGAAAACTAACGTTTATGCTAGATCTATGGACATTTCGTGCAAAAACGAAGCAAATAGACGTTCAAGCATCAACACAGGGATCACAATGGATGTCGGAATGCAATCGTTTTCGCTCGGCTTGGTCGGGAGCTAACCCGGATGAAAACTCACAGTAGGTTTAAAAAACTGAGTGTAAAAAAGAGGGGTGTACCGACCTTGGCTGGGCTCGCCGGCGGCTCGGGGGCTTCGGCGACGGCGATTCGGGTTCCTTGAAGCTTGGAGGCCCTTCGACGAACGCTCAATCGCTCCTTCTCTCTCTCGGCTCTTCCTCTCGTTTGGATCTCTCTCCCTCTCTCCAAATTTTTTTCAAACCGTGAGCTCGCCCTCTCTCTTCTCTCTCTCCGACCTTATAGCCGAGGGCCGTCCGAACGCCGAGGACGATCACGCACTCCTCATGGCTCTGAAAAGGAGGTCTGCCTTCTCCATTTGGTCGCGCGATGCTCCCCCCTCTGCTGCTCTGCATTCTGTCTTCTTTCTGTGTGTGTACGTGAGGGAACATTCTGTTTCCCTTGGTGCAGACCCGGTTCGGTCGGGTCGGGTCGGGTTCGACCCGACCGGCCCGGTCACTAATTTTCGCCTAATTGTGCCTCTAATCGATCGTTTTTCATGAAATTGATTCCAAAATCAGACTCCTCGGCATGCTTTCCATCTAAAATGAGTGTTTTCGCGAATAATTGAACCGAAATTTAATGAAAACCCCAAATTATGCCTAGGATCCGAAATTGATTTTCGCCAAATCGGAGGCTTAAACGGTCAAATCAATTCAAATTGAGGCCACCAATGGATTCGGAATGATGAAAAATATAGGTTAGAGGTGTTTGATTTTCATGGATGTCTCCCGAGAGAATTTAATCTTGAAATTTGTGAATCCGGGGACTAAATTGCAAGAGAATTTGTGCAATTGGGTCCTTTTTGTCAAAATTGATCAAATTGAAGGCCTAATTGACCCAATAGCACTTCAAGGGTCTAGACCAAAATGTCATGGCTTATTGGGAGTGGGAATTGAAAATTAATGGACTCAAAAGGCAATTTTTATGGTCGATTCGGGTTTATGTTTATGAAGGAACATAACGACCCATGTCGAATTTTTGAGATTTATAGAGACCAACCTGAAGAGGGAATTAAAATAAAATTATTGACTATTTTTGTGCATTTGTCTTACCACGAATGGTATTTTTCTGATTTTTTGGATATTTTTATAATTAAATAAATTCAAAAAATATTAAAAATTTCGAAAAATATTTTTTTGTTCAAAATTGGTTCCAAAGGCTGGGCCAAGGCTTCCAAAGTTGATTTTGTAATTTTATGACTTTTTTTGCTATTTTTAATTAATTTTAAAAGTAAAATCACAATAAATGATGATTAAAAATCAGGTGTCAACACATGGCCCTTTTATATATCGGGCTAGGGTCACCGGTCCTTGCCTAGGTTTCCTCCACAGCTGCACACCACACTGAAACACTGAAACGTCACCGAAAAGATGTCCTTTGCTGACAATCAATGTTAGTGTGAAAGTCCTATTATCTTGACGAGGACGAAATAGCATCACAAAAAGAGCAGCTACTCTCAGTTGGCCAGCATCAAAGCAGGAGCTTCCCCCGGGGACCCGAACTAGATCTTTTCTTTCTCCAAAGGCCCCCCTTTTTCTCACAGACGAGGGGATCTTCTGGGCCGCCTCGCATAATGTGGCTGAGGGCAGCCACTGGTAGCCGGACCCTGTTAATGATGGCTCTCGCCTACGGTCGAGAAATTCTTTTAAAAAGCCATGTGCATTTTCCGTCAATTAAATTGGATGGAGTTAATTAACAAAAGAACTCAATTGCACTAATTAATAAGTTTTGGGACTTAATTACACTTTTTGCAAGTTTTAGGACTCAAATGGCACTCTTATGACGATTTTCAGTGCACTGATCTTTGTTTTTTTGTTAAAGCAAATAGAGTCAGTCTTGCAGTTGGGCTTGTTTTGGGTTGAGCCTAAACTCATTAAAACCCACATTTAAGTGGGCTTTTCCTATACAAACCCATTTTTCAAAATTTACCAACCCATTAAACGGTCCAATTCAGTAAACATGGGTCAACAAGTGGGTCTATGACCCATTAAAAAGTGGGTCCGGAAAGATGGAACTGAGCGTGATATAAGCCACCCTCGCCTTTTCAATCTGGACTTGGAACGCATTACAAAACGAGGACTCGGATTTTGTCCACAAGAATCTGAAATCGTTGGACATATAAATCTATCTGGGGAGCCCAATGCAATCCTCAGCATTTGGAATTTCGAAAGTATGTCGTCGGAGGATTTCTTGTTCATCGCGTGTGTAGCCCTTTGAGTCGACAGTGTCATCTACGATGTTCACCATCCCCGGATTGACGAGGACGACCAGGGCCCAAGTTCACATAAAATGCCAGATCCCATTCGCTATGATGAATTATGTCCCAACTCAATCTTTGCTTGGAAGGCCAACCGACATAACATAGTCCTCACCAAGAAAAAAAAATAAATGTCAATACAAGCGATAATGTCAAGTGTAAGTTTTCTTGGTCTCCTTTCGGTTCTCTCCATCGTGAAGATATGGAAGTTCCGCCAGGCTAGCTCAATACCGATGTTCAGGGGAGGGAAGAGAAAGCAAAGACAAACAGATCCGCATCTTAGCCTAATCGTTACACAAATATGGTGTTAGTTCAAAGAGTGGCCTAAAAAACTGTGGATCGGAGACAGCACCGTCGAAAGCCTTTGCAATAATCATGACATTTGGAAAACTTTGTATATTCTTAGGTTAGTGTCCCTTGAGCCGCGCCTGCAATGTGTTCATCGTCCGTCCAAGCTAGTTTGCAACTGAGGCGGGTAGGCTATAGAATGTCCGCGGAGCCATGCACGCATGCAACGTACATCTGAGGTAGCCTCCTTCGCCATGGCCGGCTAGGCTATAGCGAGGCTGGCCTCGCCCAGTAACTAGTGAGTTCCGGCTACCCTTATTAGTCACAATGAAAAAAGAAGAAGGAAAAGATAAAATTAGTATTAAAAAAATTAGAAAAAACAAACAAAAATAATGTCTAAATTAGCATCAGCCGTGTCATGTAGGGCGGCTGACGTCCACGTTAACAATTTCTCATCTAAACTGGCCAGATGGACTCAATTGAGAAAACGTGAAAATATTTAGAATTAAATTAGTCAGATTAAAAGATTTGACCGAATTAATATCAATATAATAGATTTACGACTTCTTTTTATACTTTTATGGTTAATAGTCATAGGATGAAAAGGCGGCAACGTCTCCATCGAACTCATCATATCAGGACGTCAACTGGAGATCAAGCCAAATCTAGTAAAGCTTTAGACTCTATATATGCGTTCATAGCAGCACTTAGTTATAGATAATATTCGCAACAAGTATAAAAAAAAGCCCTAAATCTATTGTATTTATGTCAATTCAGTATTAAACATTTTAATTTGACCAATCTAGTTCTGAAACTTTTAAAAATTTGCAATGTAGCCCATGTGATTAATTTTGGCTGGAAATTAATGACGTGGACCATAGCCGTCTTATATAGCATGACAAACGTTAACATGAAAAGATTTTGATTTTTTCTTTTTCCTTTTCTTTATTGTAAAGGGCCGACACCTAATGACCCTCAGCAGCCACTGGGTGAGCTCTTGCGGTTGCCCAGCTATGAGCGAACGCTTCAAGCCCTCACCCAGTGTCCAACAACCCCCATCGACCACTAAGTGAGCACTTGTGGCTGGCGTGGCGAGGGCGGCTGTGAACGAAGGCCGCGAGCCCGTGGGGCACACTCTCGACTTGTTGGAAACCCTACGAATCTGTCGATTCAGCGAATGGGCAGATTATCGAATTATAATCGCTCTGGCCAGGTGAAACTAATGCAACTCGACAGATATATATATCGATCCCCGTGTTAGAAAATATGGCATTACTTGATTATAGTGATTGCGCTTTTGCGAACGAGCAATGCCGAAGCTCAGGCCATAGGAGGTTGAGATGATTGTAGGAAAAAAAATCTCAATGGGACAGCTCGGCATCATGTTAGGATTAGGAACAAGTCACTTCTCTATTATATAGAGCATTATGTTCTCAGGTGAATTTCTCATCATTTATTGGACCACAAAAAAAAATTAAAAAAAAAATCTCATCACTTCAATGCAGAGTTATGAACCCCGACAAATCTTTTCTTTGATTATCTTTCAAGCAAGTAAATAACTTCTTCATTTTTTTTTTGGGGGGGGGGGGGGGGGGGGGGGGTCTTTTCAACGACAAGGAGAGGTCGAAATTGAAGCACAGAAATGAAAATACGAAGATGACATCTAGGGGATGGGGACAAACAATGTTGACCGAGGGTGTTCTCTCCTTGGATCTGTGCCAGAGAAATCAAGGTGTTTGCTTCTCCAGGACACCACACAAAACATTAAATCTGCAAAAAAAATCTTGGGACTGTATCTGAATAGGGGGTCGAATGTCGAGAACTTCAAATCTAGGGTTTACAGAGCAATGGAAGGTCGCCATCAACTCATCGTAAGAGCTTCTCATAGAGCTGTGCGGCTGCGGCATCGAATTTGAAGATTGAAGGGAAGGAGATCCATAAAGATCAAGTTTTCTAGGAAGCTGAGGCCGCATATGGTAATTTTTCTATTTTGAGAACATATTTGGAATAGAAATATTTTTTTTTTGTTTCTATTCCTAACTACGATTTTTGGGAATAGAAACACGTTTGGTAAGTAAAAAAAAAAAATACTTTTTTCCCCTGCCGCCAGCGGCAACAGTGGCCGGCGGGTGGTGGCTGCGTTGACGGCGGTGGGTGGTGGTTCCAAAAGTGTTCCAAATCTCAAAAGCAAGTTTTTTTTTTGTTTCTTCAAAAGTGTTCCTCAGAACAAAAATGTTCTCTGGAACACTTTTGGAGTATTTTTTTATCTTACGCGTTTTTGTTTCGAAAGTGTTCCGGAAATACTTTCGAAACAAAAACACTTTCCCTATAATATTACCAAACGCAATCTGCAATCTGCAACCTGCAACCTGAAAGCCTAGCACCCAAAAAAAAAAAAAAAACCTTAATCACAAATCTGTAGCTCGTATTGTCAATGGAGCTTCGAGGCCGTGCGAGCACCATCAATCGCTGTCAATGAGTTAGCTATTATTGGTGACGACGAGATCTATCTGTTTCAGACATAGGATATGGAGGTGGATGCTCCTCTGTGGTCGATCGAGCTCAACGTCATGATGGGAAAGGGGTGTGAACAGTTCGGTTCGATTTAAGTTTTCAAGAAATCCGAATTGAACCGAATCGCTATCCTAACCGAATATGATCCAAACCGAGTTCTGTTCAGGGTTTCGATTTTCAGAACGGAGAAGGACGGGAATCGGGTGAAAAAGAAGAGAAATTTCTGGTTGCGCGTTAGGTTTTTGTCGAGAATTTCGGTTACTGTTCAGCTAACCGAACCGAACCGAAACAAAATAACCCAAACCGGGAAAAAGAACGGCTATATCTCCATGATCCGAATTGAAAACACAACAAATTTCAGTTTCGGTTCGATTTCCCATTTGATTCTGACACCCCTAGACAGGCACCTTAGGGCACACATGGTAACACTTGTCAACTAGAAATCAATTACTGATCAGAAGATGATTTCTTTACCTTTCCTCAAAAGTAGAAATTGATTTTCCTACTTTTTATTTCAGATTGACTTCTGATCAGAGAAATCCGTTCGGTAATAGTTGAAAATTTCTACTTTTGAAATATTATTAACAAAATCTTCAGCGTTGGCACCCAGCGGCGTCAGTAGTCGGCGGCGGTCGGAGGAATCCGGTGTGGTCGAAGAAGTGATTCTAGAGTCGAGAAATAAACTTTTTTTACTTTTCAAAGTTGGCCAAAAATCCAATCATAAGTTGAGAATCCTACCATAAGTTGAAAATTCTACTATAAGTTAATTTTTTTACGAAACGAATTTCTGCTTCGTTGAGGTTTTTATCAAACGGGGTGATGAAGGTATTTTTGGAGTGTGGTGGGTGGGTGCTTAGCAAGATATCGGGAAATGGTATCTTCCACCATCCATCTTCACCATGTGGACATATGGAAGCGTCTCCATTTTGGTATCTTTGGTAGAAGAATCCCGAACTTTCTTCTTTTCTTTTTTGTCGAAGCACGATCATCTTCCTCGTCAAAAGGAGTTGCACAAAGCTTACATTAGCAATCCAGATCCCAATAGCACCCACTAATCTACTAACGACCTTGATACTATCTAAGCCGTTGACATATGAAATTAATAAGTTATGAAATAGTAAAATATATTAACTGCTTCAAACCGCACACTTTTTTCAATGAGGCATTTTTTTCCTAACATAACATTACACGTGCATCTCAACACTATTATCTTGACATATTTGATGGGTGCATTAATCTGGGAATGCGAGTGATAGAGTCCATCAATCGAGAATTCGTTCTTCTTTTTCAAGAAAAAGGAAACGATAGCACATGATAAATTGAGATGCTGTACCTGTAGCTCGTCGCAGCAAACATGATTCTACTGCAATGCGTTCTGGCCAATCATTGTCAATTATGGCTTTCTATCATTTGACCGATCTCCATGGACCCAATTCTGGCAATGAGCACCAAGTCCAATTCAATATGGGAACTGCACGGATCGGGAATCTAACACAGGTTCCATTTCCACTCCAAAAGCACGATTGTTAAGCAAACGATTTTGTTCTTCCTAGGACTAAATCGCTTAAGAAGAAAGTCGTCTTCTAACACGGTATCAGAGCGCGACAATAATCTTGTTAAGTTGCATGTCCCCCTCTTTCATACCGTTTACTATCCTCGGCCCGCCGTTCGATGCGATCAAGCTCGCATCGGATCAATCGAGAGAAGGGCGAAGTCAGTTGTTGCACTTTTAAGAAAATTAAGGCGTTTCGCCAATTGCAGTTTTCAGTAGGAAGCGGGTGGTGTAACTTTCGTTTTTTTTTTTATTTCACATACTTATATATTTGAAAGGTAAATTGTATCCCAATGTCAAGGCGAAATGCATACAGATATAGATAAAAAGATAGGAGACTCAATTAATTTAATGTGATGTGTTGAGTTGAACTAAAAAACTAGGCGACGTGACGAGAACCTGTTACGGAATTTTCAAAGCTTCAGCTTCGGGTGGTGGGCCCCAATCGTCACCCCTCGTCCACGTGTAGGGTCATTGGAGCGACACGAGGTTTATCCGGAATCGATGTGTGGGAGACCGGGGCCCACTCGAGGGTGGGAACAGGGTCATGTGGGGGAATGTCCCACACCCACGGTACACGTGAAGCTGCCATCATCCCATTTGTTGGCACCTTAAAAGCGGCTTGCTTTTGAAAAAGTCTTGTTGTCGTTGGATGCTCCGGACATCTCAACTTCTCCTTCTCTTCCACACGCTTTTTTGGGACTTAGCGATATATATATATATATATATATATATATATATATGGGATTGATTAATGTACAGCATCTCTTTCTTTTATCAAAGGTTATACTAATTGATATGTAATTAATTTTTCATAAATGATATATATTAATTTTTCACACACACACACTTGTTCGCGGAAAAACTCGAATGTAGTTAATTTTTCATGAAGATATTGAATAGTAACGGATAAGTGATTTGTGTGAGATAATATAATCTTGAATCCTTGACCAATGTATCTTGCGGTTCGTACTGTTTGTTGACCGTAATTCATAAACCCACCATAGGAAACATATCGTAAAGATATGTAAATAAATTTATGTTTGTTTCTTTCTCTAATTTGATATTTGAGGGAAGTCGTAAATCTAGAATATCATATTCCTTTTTCTTTCCTTTACAATGAAAGGAATTCGAAAGAAGTTAATAATAGATTACCGAGAAAAATGAATAAGTAAATTTTCATCCAATATTTAATAATTGGTCTATTCTTAGTCTAGGTAAAGTCTATCTTGTTATGATAAAAATAAAGAAGAACAAATGAGTTTTACCTAATGTAATAAAAACAGTTCCAAACACTCTACCGACTTCATTTATTCCAAATAGCTGGAACAAATATATAAGGAATAGAGATACTCCAACTCCCTAAGTAAAGAATTGTTACAGACAACGAAGAAATTAATAGATGTAGATAGATAGCAACGTAAAATAGCCCAAATTTGATACCTAAATATTCGGTTTGATAACCTGCTGCTAGTTCTTCGTCTACTTCTGGTAAATAAAAGGTAATTTCTCACATTCTACTAGGGAAGAAATTAGAAAAATGAAAAGCCCTATAGGTTGACACCGCAAATTTCATCCCCAAAATTCATATTTAGACTAGATCTCAACTATATCAATTGTACTTGAACTGTTAAATAATGGAAAAATTACCAAAAAAGTCATAAACCCATTTCAATTGTGCCAATTCAGTTCTAAACCATTTTTTCTTTTGTTGATTCAATCTTAAACCTTTTGCAATTATGTCATTTCAGTCTGTCCGGGAAATTTTGGCTACCCGACGCTGAGGTGGATGTTGTTCGGCTGACGACCGAATATTTTAATTTTTTTATATTTTATATTTTTATTTATATTTTATATTTTTTTAATGATTCGAATATAATTTTTTTCATAATGATTTTATGTAGATGATATTCTGATTTTTGGCCTGATGGCCCAAAAGTACTTTTTACTTTTAATGTAGGGAAAATAAACACATCCTAAATGGTTGAACTTTTTATTCCACGAGAGAAAAAAAAAATCAAAGCTACATGCATTGGCGAATCGAAACGAGAAGCCAAATGAAAACCAATACCAATTCAAGAAGACTTTGAGCTCTCGAGCTGAACATCAGGTACTTGAAAAGAGTGGGGAAATTTCTAAGAAGCTACTATTGATGAACCCCCCAAAAGAAAGTGAGAAGGGAAAAAATAAAAATTGTCTACAAGTTTTAAACTTATTGTACTTTTGTCGGTTCAGTCTTAAACCATTTAAATCGTGGCATTTGAGTTAGGGGTGTGCATGGTCCGGGCCGGTCCGATCCTGGCATGGAACCAAGGACCGGACCAGGACCGGCGGTCCGAGCCGGTCCTGGTCCAGGCCAAGTAAGACCGCTAACTCTAACTGCTTATAAAAATCTAGCCCTTAAAAATTACAATACAATGTTAATTTACAATCCATAATCAACATACGACGGCAAGACAACCACATAACTGATAAGGCCACCCAACGTGTGTTCGATTCGGCCTTGAAGGCTTCACGTGATCTTTTCCCCTCTTAATCGACGCTCGCATGTGGCCCGCTAAACTCAGGTGGGCGATGGAACCGAACTCGAATTTTATTTATTTCTTTTTTTATTTTTGGTTGCGAAAAAAAAAATAGATTTCTCAAATCTGCATAATGACTCGAGTTTCTGTCCCTATGCACGTGCGTGCTTATTCTTCGTGCACGTGCCCATCATAAGGAACAGTATTTATCATCAATTAAGACCTAGTTTTGTCCCAAAGTAATACCAAAACCCACAATGACACCACTAAACTCAAGAGCATGAGATGAGATTCACGAGACTTCTCTAAATGTTAAAATTAGGCTAACTCTAGATATAGATTAATTTTTATATAAAAAAAACACATTGGCGGTCCGGTCTGGTCCCAAACCATGGAACTGGGGACTGGACTGTCAACCTCAAGGACCGGACCAACCTGACCGGTCCTGGGCCGGTCCTATTTGCACACTCCTAATTTGAGTCCTAAAATTTTTATGTTTTGCCAATTGAGTCCATCTAACCAAATTTGGCATAAAAGTACTGATGTGAACGCCGACCGTCCTACATGACTCTATCGACATTGACGCGAACATTTTTTTTAAATATCTTAACACTTTCTCGAATTTTCATATATAGTTTTATTTTCTTCTTTTTTCCTTCTTCACTCTTCTTTTTTTCTTTTTCCCTTTTCCTCCGTGGTCGCCCTCGCCCGGTTGGGGTGGGGGGGGGGGGGCACAATCGATGATTCTCGGCGTAAATAAAAAAAAGTTAAAGTTAAAGAAGGAAAAGAGAAGAAAATAAAAGATAAAAAAATAAATACATGAATACAAACAAATATTAAGATATTTTTAAAATGTCAACATCAATGTCAGCTAGGTCATGTAACACGGCCGGCATCCACGCTAGCGATTTCATGTCAAGATTAACAAAATTTGAAAATATTTAATACTCAATTAACACAATTAAAATATTTATGACTTGATTGATAACAGTGTAATCAATTTAGGACTTTTTGAACAATTTTTCTGATTAAAAAAAAAAAGAGAAAGAGGATAAAAAGACGGCCGACATTCTGCAGTGAAGATTTCACAGAGATTTTCGTTTATTGGCTTTTGCAAGCCGTCTGATCTTAAGAGCGACACAACCCACATTATATGCATTTGTCGTCTCTTGATAAAACGAACTCATCGCGTTTGCGGACTAGAGTTTCATTCTATGACCGTCTGCGTAAAAAGGATAGTTTGCATGGCCGGTGTTCCACGATCGTTCGGTTGAGGGAAGTTCCCAGCAATTTGAACAGCTTGGCAACTCAAACTCTAAGAGGGTTCGGCAATTAGTTCTAACTCTATTATATATATATATATATGTCAATTCAATTCTAAACTTTTCATTTTTCCCAATTTAATTCTATATTTTTGCTTGAAATTCCAATGTAGTCATTCCAATCCATTTCTACTGGAAATCGCCGTCGTGACGGTCTAGTCACCGTCGGTCGTCCTGCGTGGTAAGCCGTCACGTCAGCAATTTCTTGTGAAAATTGGCCGAACTGATTGTATTGGAACTTCGCACAGAGGTTTAGGACTGAATCTGCAAAATATAAAAGTTTATGACTTAATTGGTATCTATACTATAGGTTTAAGACTGATTGGATAATTTTCTCGAATATCCAACAAAAACAATTGATAGTGGCGTAGATAACTTTACAAAATTCAATATGCCATTACAATTTTAACTTCATTGGCATTGCGCAGGGTTCGGTGGAGGGAAAGTTGTCCAAAAAGTCTTAAACCTATCGTATTTTTGTCAATTCAATCATATAATTTCAGTTCCAAACCTTTTCGCGTATTTTCTAATTGATTACATCCGACTAATTTTTGTCGAAATTCATTGACGTGGGCATCGGATGTCCTACGTGGCATAGCCGGCACTGTCGTAGATAATTTTTAATAATATTTTAATATATATGCAAATTTTTTATTATGTAGTATTTTCTTTGTCCTCTTATTCTAATTTCTACTCCACTTTTTCTTTTCATTATGGCCAACAAGGGTTGCCGCCCTTGCCTAGTGGTGCCCAAGTCTAGGCCTAGCCATCGCTATCATGGGTGAGGCTAGACTCTCCCAAATCTAAGCAAGACTACCTCGCTCGCAGCCGCAATGGTTTAGACTAGGTCAGCTGTGATGGTTTAGGCGAGGTTGGGCGAGGGCTGGGCGACCTTCGCCGGCCATAGCAAACAAAAAAGTGAAGAAAAAGTGAGGAAGAAAAGAAAAGAAAATCAAAATTTTTATTTGGCATATTGTTAACAATTGTCTACCTCGGTAATTGGTCAAGATTAGCTCAATTGACAAAATTTGAAAAAAAAAATAAAATTGAATTGGCAAAAGCGTAGCAAATTTAAGACTTTTTGGACAATTGGCTCGTTCAGCGGCTGTTCTCTAAAAGCAATTTCTTGCTTTGAGGTTTCGAATTCAGCCTAAACCTTTCGCTAGACACCAAGATTCCTGCTCGTGTGTGTAGGCTGCATTAGTCTTGTCCTTTTGGTCACTGCCTTTTGTTTATTAGGCCAGGGATCTATGGTCGTGCATGTTTGTGTTCCCTAAGGTCTAATTTGTCCGGTGGAAACAATAGCCACTGGATCATATAAGTCCATGCACATGCAGCCTTTGACCCCATGCCATGGACGGGACTACTCTTGGAAAATATATTCAATCGCTCACGTGGTTCCAACTCCACGTACCGACACATTGGTTTGTTATGATATGTATGGGATCACTGCCGACTGTTTTAAAAGCTTAAACTGTTGAATGGAAATGTGATTTAGTATCCAAAATATTCAATCACTCTCTCCATCGCTTAATCTGGTCTTTTTTACCTAGTAGTAAGCATCGTAATAAGACCTCCTTGCTATGATAGTATGTGAGAATTTGTGGGATCCCAGTCGAGTTTTCTTAAAGTTTAAATCACTATCGCACGGTTTCATAATTAACACTTTGAACCCAAACACTTAAGGGTGGGAACACTTCTCCTGCCTCGAGCAATTAGACTGCGTCTGGGGTTTAATTAGACCAAAAAAAAAAACAAATTAGTCCATCATTAGTCATATTGACTAGTGCACTGAATTCCTATCCATGTCCAGAAATTCTTCCTTCCCTTTGGGATTTTTCTCCTGTTAGGGGGGTAGGGTTTGGTGGTGTCGTTTTGCTCCATGTCAACCCAACCAAAAACCGGAAGAAGGAGCTGTTAACCACGTTCGCGCCGCGGTTAATTAAACTAAGATTGAATTGAACCGCAAAGAAAAGCGTCACGCGTGTTACGAAAATAGAGATTAGATCCGACGGTTAAGATCGCCGAACCGCAGCGTCCCGGGGAACCCGATTAAGTTAAACGAGAAGAGAATCTCCGGTAATTATTTAGAGGCTTATAATTTGTGTGGTCACCTACCTTGCGATTTAAATACTGAGCAAAAAATTAGAAGATTAGTCTTTGTACATGTGCGAAGCCGCAGCAGTCTCCGAAATAGATTAAGCTTTCACACATTAAACTGAACATGACGTTTCCAGGTACGCAAGTGCGAAGATTCCGCCCAGACGTGTTCTTTTTTTTTTTGCCCCCTTCCCTTCTTGTGTGTGTGTGAGTGGGACATAAAGTAAGAAGTGGAATGCTATGGCATTTGGTCAAACCGATGTTTGAAACGCGCTGTCGTTTTCGGCTTTCTTCGTATTCGTGGCGAATCCAATTCTCTGGCATTCTGGTCGGTACAATCACATGCTCCGGGAGTCATTATTGGTCTCGCATTTGCTCGAAGAAAACGGACCGTCTATACCAGCAAAAACACACACACACACACGCGCGCACATAAAGAACGTATATGGAAAATTTTAAAATTATTTTTTCCTCCCTTGTGGGGTCGTAGTTCTAGAAGCTTAAAGTCAAATTACATTATTTGACCAAATTGGTAATTGACTCCGAGCTATAAATTAGAAGCACAACCCTTACTAAAGAAAAGATTAATTATCTCTCAAAAAGGTTTTTAGATTGCACATACCGAAATCGATATTCCTTTTGATCCTAATTCGAAATTCTGCATAGATAATGAAGCAAGACATGCACCCGAGCACACAACTAGGGACGATTGGTTCTCGATCCGATCTAGATGTGCTTGAAACCGGTTGCACGTGCTTGAAACACATTTATATTGTAAATGTGCAAGAGTACCCCATAAAAACTAAGAGTTTAAATAGTTTTTTTAAGGACTTTCAAGAGATAATTTTTTTAAAAAAAATAAAATAAAATAAAATAGTCTGTCTAGGTAGGTTGTTCTGGGAAGCGGATAGACAATAACCGGTTTCAATTTTATGAAATTAAAAACCGGACCAACCAAAGTCCTTGGTAACCGGACCAAACAGGCCTAGCGTTCTCAGTTCGGTCGATTCTTTTTGCCCACCACCACTGCACACAACTTACCAATAGATGGACATTGACGAGGACGAGACAACAAAATCTAAACCAAAATCCATTCCCCCCTCCCCAAAAAAAAAAAAAAAAAAATTGGTAATCATGCACGCAGGTTCAAACAAGACAGATCCTTATCAAAACGGCCCTCAGTGGCAGAAGGAAGAAACCCCACCTTCCTTTTTTTTTTTTTTCTCTTGCCCTGCTCGTTTGGAAGCTTGCGATTTCAAGTCACCCTCTCATCAATCATATCTCGATCATTAGTCCCATCCCTCCCCCCCGCAAACACACACAACCGCTCCACAACAAAAGATCGGAAAAGCGAAAGAAAAAAAAAAGGGGATGAATCCAACAATAATTAGTCAAGGGGGGGGCGGTGGTGATCCGATCCTAGTTCTAAACCACATGATGGGAGCGGGAGCGCAGGAGTTTCAGTGCGTGTAGGAACTGAAAATCTGCCCAAGATTTTCCACAGGAGCTCAAGTGGGGGGAGAGAGAGAAAGGGAAGGGATGCTTTTTGGAAGACCCTTCGCGTCAATCAGATGGGACATCATCACCATCATTTGCATCCGATTGTCAAAACCACGAAGGGGACCACCGTGTAAATTTCGTTCAGAATCATGCCCACGAATGCTTTAAAGAGATGCTTGTTAGCACGACCCTTTTAATGGAACTTGAGTAATTGGGTGAGGCGGTAAAATTACTTTAATCGCAGCCTCATATTGTTCACTAATAGCCGCCCAGCCGCTACACAATAATGACTTTCGATGCCCTGAACTTCCTGTCGCCACCCAGTGAAAAAGCTGGATCAACCAGCCAGCAAAGGCCCACATCCCCCCCTTTTTTTCTTCGAGTAGCCAGCAGAATTTCAGCAATCAATGCGCTTCCCAACACCATAAGGCTTAGGCATAGAGGTAGATACTGGGTTTGGATGTGAATCTTCCATGACAAGAGCTAGAAGAAAAGCCCAAATTTGAATCTGATAAGCATAGACCGCACATGGATTCACCGATTCCAAACGCATATTCACGTGTCGGAGACGATGACGAATCCTTGTTCTTTAACTTCAGTTTCATACATGAACATGCAAATTTCGAACAGACAGACAGACAGAAGTACGAGAGAGAGAGAGAGAGAGAATATGCATGCCAGTGCCACGATTACAATGAGCTGCCGAATTTGTGGACAGGTATAACGTCGACCCTCGATGGATTTTGTTCTACATATCAACATCCACGGGCTCGTTCAGACGATTGAAGAAAGAACTGAACGGAGGGAAATGAAAATGTTATTGCCTTGACTTTGGGATTTCGATTTCTAAAATGTCTTGTTAGTAGCACGGATTACAATACAACGCAGCGATGGGTGGCAACATCAAATCGTTCAAAACTCGTACTATATATGTGGGAATTTCATTTGATTTATTAACTTAATGTTGAAGGAAAATTCTATTTTCAACCTCTGTACAACGGCGACCGCTCCTGGCCCACCACCTTCGTCATCTTTGACTGCCGGAACACCTTCATCGGGCTCGGGAAGTGCCAGCTCCTCCCCTTTGCCGTCGAACCCACCGACGCGGCCCCGCGGCCGCCGAGCGGGTTCGACGTCACCGCCACCGACCTCGACTTCCTCATCATCGTCCTCCTCTCCGCCGCCGCCGCGTCGTCAGATTCGGCCCCGCTCGTGCGCTCCGCAGCCTCAGCTCGAGCTCCAGCTCTCTTGCTCTTGTCTCTGCTGAACAGGCCGAAGAACGACGACGTCCTGTGCGGCGAGTCCGCGGGGGGTTGGTTGTGACCGTCCCCGTTGCCGACGCCGACGCCGATGTCGGCGTCCAACTCCCTCACGAACTTCGACCTCGACCGGAAGAAGGAGACGGCGACGGAGCGGGACCGGCGGAACGAGGGCTCGGAGTCGATGAGGTTGGAGACCTTCCCGACGGAGGCCCCGCCGGCAGACTCGCCGGCGAAGAACCGCGAGAACGAAGACGAGGAGGAAGAGGAGGAGGAGGTGGCGGAGGCGCAGCAGCTGCAAGGGCGGAGGTTGGCGCAGTCGGGGCAGAGGCCATCGAGCCTCTCGCGGAGGCACTTGGGGCAGATGCCGCTGCGGCGACGCCGCGTGGGGTGCTTCGGGCATTTCCACACCTCCTCTTCGTCCACGTACATCGCCATTCCTACCTTCCCTTCAGGCCTTCTCGGGGTGGTTCTTTCTTGATTCGACCTCTGTCAGCGGATCGTTAATGGCGGCTCTTCTTTCCTGCCTAATTTTGCTTCGATCGTCTGCTCCTCTCCTCACTGCGAGTCTCGTGATCTTTGCGTGGTGTCTCTGATTTCGTGTGTGGGTTGAGGTTTATAAAAGAGGTGGGGATTGTTGACCAGGGTTGGGAAAATCAGAGCCCGCGAGTTAACCGTGGTTAGGTCGTTCGGGGCTATGTATTGGTAGGCGTCGGATTGGGTGAAACCCAGGGGATCGAACGACGCGTTTTGCGAGCCCTTTTTCTTTATTTATTTATTTATTTGTTTTTGTTTTTTTTTTTTAAATTTGTTTCTTCGAGTCGTCGGAGTTCGTCGCAGTGAAGCGAAATTGACTAGATTTGGGGGGAAATTTACAGGAAATGCCACGCGGGTTCGATCAGTATTGGCTCCAGCGTTCACACGTGCGGGGAATGAAGTGGACGGGGTCATAGGGGGTGACATCATCATCATCCATGACCCTTCTTGTTTAGGGCACTCCAGCTTAGTACACGCCCTCTTGATCAAGTCACTATGATTCCGACATTCTTTCACCGTCCCCGTCTTCATACTAGTTTCGCTCCAACGTTCATCCCGAGGTCACATTCGTTTAGCCGAATCTACAACGCCACTTATCCGTAGGTTAAGTTTCGATACAACAAAATTCTGAAAGATCGTCTGAAAGAACCTAACATGATACGGATACTTCTTATCGAAACTTATTAATCATGTGATTTTATTTTTGCACAATATCGTATTCTAAAAACTCAAGACTATCGGAGATCGATGTTATCTCCATAGTAGCATGTTACGATACCCAATTTTTATTTTTATTAATCGGATTATCTCCGGATATGATATCGGTCTCCTAATCATTTTGAACAGGGCAAAGAACAGGAAAGAGCTCGGTAAACTTGAAAGTGGTCCAGTTGTCCCGATGGCAAAATCGACCGGTCTTCAATATTCCAAATGTTGGTCCACCGGAAAGAAATTCAACTGCCTCCGATCCGCTCCTCCTTTTAGATCAATAAAAAAAAAAATCGAGAGTTGGGAGTAGAGAGCGGAGTCAAAAAGGTGAGGAAGAAAAACTCGTGCGCGCTGTTCCTGTCAACCCCTTTGCGACAATTCCTAGTTTTTATTTTATTTTATTTGGTCTAACAATTCCTAGTTATGAAGTGGTCCTTTTTCACATGGAACGCAAAACCCAAACCCTCGTGAGTCGGGAGAAGTGTCCAAAAAGTCTTAAACCTATTGCACTAGTGTCAATTTAGTCATAAATCTTTTTTATGCTAATTCAGTCCTAAACTTTCTGCAATGATGTCAATTAAGTCATAAACCTTTTATTGGTGCTAATTCAGTTTTAAACATTTTGCATTGATACCAATTTAGTCCTAAATCTTTGATAATTTATGTTAATTGAGTTAATCCAACTAATTTTGATCGAAAATGACTGATGTGGACATCGATTATCCTACGTGGCATGACAAACGCTGATTTGGATATTTTTAATTTTAAATAATTTCAAAACAATTTTTGGTTTTTTAAAAATATTTTTAAAAATTTATTTAAAATATAAAAAATTATTAAAAAAAATATCCACGTTAGCGCAAACCGTGCGACGTAGGACAATTGATATTTGTTCCAATGATTTTTGACTAAAATTGATCGAATTGACTCAATTGGCATAAATATAAAATATTTAGGACTAAATTGGTACTAATGCAAAAAGTTTATGACTGAATTGGCATCAAAAAAATGTTTAGGACTAAATTGGCATTAAAGCAAAAAGTTTAGGACTAAATTAGCACTATGACAATAGGATTAAGACTTTTTTTGACACTTTTTCCATCATGTAAAAGTCTTTGCCGGAATTGCAGTTGGATCCATAAAGAGAATGGAATTTTGGTTTCTACCCTCTTTTAACTTTTTCTAGAAAACTTTGCTTTTTCGTGTGGGGGGTGGAGTCAAAAAGCGCGCAAATTTGACGAGGTCGCTCTAGCTCGCCGCGGATGCCGTGCCCGCACTCCCATCTCCGATGAGAACTGACTCGTCAAAAGATCGGATGACCTGCGCCTCCGTCTTTCTTGTCTAGCTAGTCGAGCCGTTTTAGCCCGGATTGCCTTTTTTGCTGGAATGTTGAGTTGGACGGATCGGAAGCACGTGTCGCGTCCTCACGGCTCGATTAGAAAGAAAAAGCAATAATCTCCACCGGATGGAAAGGCTAACAAGATCTTTCCGAATTTCAAGCACGTACACAAGAATTGGTCGAGATCATGCGTCGTTGTCTAGGGTAAGGACTATTTTGTAGTTAAACGTGCAAGGGTTATGAGTGCAAACGCGACCGAATAGAGAGCAAAATGCGAGATACAAGACTTATCATGATTCACCCATAAATTAGGGCTGCATCCGGTATAGGATTGCACTTTAATTGGCACCTCAACCCCTATGCCGCAACCGTCAATTATAAGAGGACAAACTACAACCCAACAAATCGGTTGAGAAAGGGTAGACCAACTTCGGTGTCTCTCTTGATGTTACCACAGGAATGGACATTCAAACCATAGTCACTTACTCGTCTTGATTGACCCCGTGAGGCCATGACCGTTGCACCTTCAGATGCAGATTGGTATGAAGTCCGAATTACTGTGCAAGCAATAACAAGCCAAATCTGCATTGCAAATGTATGCTGAGGAGCTGACCGAGGAGGGCTCCAAACCATATGGGACTAGGCCTCATTCTATGATCGAGATGTATTATTTAGATTCGCATTATTTTGGACACGCGTTCACGAAGAACTGCAGAAAAAACGCCGCAATGTAAATTGATTCCTATATGTCATGCTCTGCGATAGGAAGGACCTGTTGCTGATTACAAGCGAACAACGCGAGACATTATTTTCTAGGTAATGGATGGACCGGCAGTATTCACACGATACGGTAAATTATCCCGACATACACTCAATTTAAATAACCAGTTAGCCAAGTATCAATATAATCAAGATTAGGGTTGTTCCGTTTAGAGGAATCAATGCTTAGGAAGACTGTTTCAAAGTCCAAGCTCGAGCGAGTGCCCACGGAACACCGCCGCGTTAATGGAGTCAAAAGGGTGCTGTGGGGGCTTTGTCCGTCGAAGTGTCAAACAAAGTGTGCTCTTTTCACAGCACGATGCTTCGGACGAATCGTTTGATCATCAAACGGTGTGGACCGGCGGTCTGATTTCTGCGATGTAGTTACTTGAATCAATTAATGTCTTCGAGTAGAAAATGTCAGTATCGACTGGTCTCTCCCTATGGCCGCTGCAAAAGATCAACTTCCTTCCCCTTCCCTGTTTTTTTTTTTTTTTCCAGAGCGGACTCTCCTTGATTGACGGTGGCAATAGCTTTACGCAAAGGATAGGACCATTCTATTCTTGCGTCGAAAGTCAAAAGGATAAAACTGTAAATTGACTAGAGAAAAATTTGACCTTTGCACTATATTTCCTTTCGACTGAAAAGTTTTGGCCCTTTCCGTCTTGTCCTCCATGGTTTTATTAGGGGGATGTTTGGGCCAGCAAAAAGCTTAGAGGTTTATGTTGGGCTCTAATGTGGTCTCTTAGTCCATTATGTTGTGGGCTCGTAGGTTTTTCCTATCCGACCCGAAATGAGAAACGTCATTCGGGCCTCTCGACACTTGATTTTCCAGGTTTGATGATTTTGTTCCGCTGGAACTAGCGATTTTATGTCCTTATGTCCAGGGATGCGACCAAATCAGCCACGTGATGCGATAGGCGAGTACTCAGAACACGGCAAAGCTCGCGACCGATGCAAGAAGGGGGAGTCGAACGTTGGTCGCGTTCGATAGTCTAATTTAGTTTGTGCGTCGCAATATCTCCATCATTCCAACTAATGTGGTGCTGAGCAGTTAATGTATCCAAGTTGGCCCATAACTCATTGACTTAAGTTTTTGAGTAAATGTGGGTCCAACTGGATATATTGACGGGCTTGAGCTTGGACTTGGATTCCCTCTTGGCGATTTCCCCATGTGAATGTATCGGACTTCCGCTGCTCGCTCCCAATAGATACATTCGATGTACAAGAGTTTATGAAAATATGTGTGACGGAAAATTCGTCTGTTAGATGCAATATATTTATAGGTCGGAATACATAAAGCAACCCCATTTTCTTTCTTCCAAAGTAAATTGACATTTTTTATATAGAAATCCTCCAGGAAAAAAAAAAACAAAAAGGAAAATGGGTCGCCATGCTCCACTCGCCACCCCTTTCCGATATCCAATCATTAAGCATGTGTTCGGCAGAATTCCAAGAACTTGCACTTCATCTGTGCAAATTCAATCGTCGTCCGTGAATTTCCCGGCAATTGAAACCGAGTCCCACTCCTTTTTCCCTGTTCTTGGTCAACTGCGCGACTCATATAATGCACCGAGTGAAGTGGTCCTTTTGCTTCGGAACAACTTCGTGGCAACTTACCCTAAGCCTCGTGTCATAATGCATGCATGATTATAATGTGAACTTTGGAACCTAAAACAAGACCGGTGGAAAATCGGTCCGGTTTCAAATTTTCAAGGTATGCATGGTAGATTTTAAATTCCGGGCTTTTTTTTTCAAAACATACGAAAAAATGAAAGTATTTACCAAATCAAGTTTAAAAAAAAAAAATTACCAAACCAAGGGCCCGGCTCGGCAGTCCCATTGTCGAGCCGGCTTCATTGGGCAATGAATAGTGCCGCTCGATTTTTTTTTTCTTGTCGGTTGGATTTTGTTCTGTCAAACATGTGTGTGTTCAAACGCACTCACCTCGAAATGAGCGTTTTAATTTACATGTATTGAATGAATGTTCATTTGAGCGTTGTACTTTCATTTACTCGAAATAAACGCTCGACCCCATGGAGCGAGCGAATGAACGAACGAGCGGAAAAACAAATGATCATTCGTTCGTTCCCTCCGTGGCCTCGATCGTTCGTTCGTTTGCTCCGCAGCCTCGATCATTCGTTTGCTCATTCGATAAGCCTATTTCGTCTCTCCCATGCACTAAATTGAACCAATTGTTCGAACAAAAAAAATTGAACCAATTGAAAGATTTAAGATCGAATTGATAGTAACATAACACGTTCAAGACTTTTTTTTGGTACTTTTCTTTAAAATAGGTGGGATTATTTTTTTAACATCCAATCTTCCTAGATGTAGCACCGAATACAACAAAATTATCCTACAGAGTTATGCAAATGTGCTAGTGGCCAAACACCTTATACAAGATTGACTTTATTTCGTTCAATATGTGTGAATTAAAACGCTCATTTGGAGGTGAATGCGTTTGAACACACACATGCTAGACGCAACAAAATGCAACTGACAAAAAAAAAAAAGCCGAGCAGGCAATGAACAGTGCCGCTCGGCAATTAACCCCGCGAAGCCGACTCGGCAATGAGACTGCCAGGCGGCACTGTTCATTACCCCGCGAAGCCGGCTCGGCAGTGAGACTGCCGAACGGCCCCTGGTTTGATGCGTGGCTTTGGGGGTGGCGGGGCACGGGCGGTACACGGTGGTCCTGTTGACTTGGGAGCGCCGTGTTCGCTGGGAGTGGCGAGTCAACCTTGCGGTTTCCATTGGGCAGCTTCCGCGCGCTTGCTGGGCGTTGACCTCGCGCTTTTTTTCTGAAGCTTCACCTTGACTCAAAAAAGTGAAAGAAGGTAAGGTCATATGATTCACTTTTCACGGACCAATCGAGCAATAGTACCCTGTTTGCTGCTGCTTTAATGCACGTAAAAAACACACTAATGTACGTAATATTTAAGATGGATCCGGATCCTCTAACATTGCCAGGGGCGACATCGATCAAATCGAGCCGTCTAAATCAAAATGGATGGCCTGATTTGATCCATGTCACCTCTTCAAAAATTTTAAAAATTCTCACCCACATTTTTCCCCACTTTTCAAAAGGTTATATGGATCAAATCAGGCCGTCCTGATCAATGTCATCTTATGGCAATGTTAGGGGATTCATTTCTTATTTAAGATACACTCACAAACTTCATGTCATTCGTGACCTTTTTTTTATATCTAGCGTGAATATGAAAACCCATTAGTGTTATCGATTTTATAATTCACGCATGCACTTGAAATCTTTTATTGGACAATAGGATTTCATACTCGTTAGTAGGGGTGCGCATGGTCCGGGCCAGTCCGGTCCCGGTATGAAACCGAGGACCGGACCGGTAGTCTCGGTCCCCATTGATCAGTTCACGTTTATGCCTAAAAAGTGTATCTAATTTATGGATTTGAATTTAATATTATTAATTAAATTAGTTCATTTGTTTAATATTTTGATTATCAGATGAGTTTTATGAGAGAAAGAATTTGAAATATTCTCTAGCTACAGAGATTTGATTAAACATGATATCTTTTAATATCCAAGATCTTTAATGAATTTTTATGAAATTTTATCTTTAGCAGGTTGGGATTTCCATGAGCTCTTGATAAATATATTGCATATTCCGAAATCAAAAGGAAAATCACGAGGATATCTTTGAAGATAACAAAGGAGACTATGGGAACTTTTGCAAGAGGATGACTACGTCAGATTTTAAAGAGGGAAGAAAGCAACGTGAAGAACAAAAAGAAGAGGAAAAGCAACAGGAAGCAAATGAAGCAACGTGCAAGAATTCACTTCGGCCATGGCTTCTTCTTCGAGTTCTTCTTCAATTTCTTCTCTGTCATTCATCCCCATGAGTAGCTAAATTTATTCTATCATCTTTGACTGTAGATGAAACGATACTTCTTGTTTAGATTCTAAACTTTCTATTTAGTTTTTGGTATTGCGCTTGATTGTTTGGAAGAGACTACGTTTTCATCCATTCTATTCAGGAATTTTATTGTTAAATCAAGTTTATGATTTTAGTTTCTGTGATTCTAATTTCATACCCAAGCAATAGTTTTAATTGCAATTTATGATCAAGGCTGATCGAACTATGTGTGCTAAGCTTAGAAAGTGGAAGACGATAATGATTGACAAGATAGGTTATAACAAGGCTAGATTGTGAATTATCTTCGTGACTATAGCAAGCTTGTTAGGTTTGATAGTGCAAACAAAAAAAAGGCTAATCATATAAGAACGTATCGTGAATTCGAGACTCAAATGCAATATTTTTCTCTTGATTGTTTACACATTATTTTAGTTAACTGAATTCTAGCATTAGACTAAATTACTTAATAAAGAAAAATTCAAATTCGTCATTATTTTTCCCTGTGGTTCGACCCCTTTTTATCACTATCTACAGTTAGTAATTAAGGTTTATTTTTGGTCATATTACGACACGATCACCCATATTTTCAAGACCAGGGACCGGACCAAGATCGGCGGTCCGGTCCGGTCCGATCCTGATCCCGGCCCAGTAGGACCGCTAACACTAACCAACTGCTTATAAAAATCTAGTCCTTAGAATAAAATATGTTTCGATTGCATGTTAATTTACAATTTATAATCTCGGTTGAATAAAAAGGTAGGTAAATTTTTTTTAATCATTGTTTTGTTTTGTTTTCAAAAATTTTTATTTCTTTTTTCTAATTATATATATTTTTATATATAAATAATTATTTATTATAGGCGGTCCGGTCCCGGCCGGTCTGGTCCAGGCCGGGCCGGTCCGGCCCTAACACATGGAACCTGGGACCGGACCGCCTGATCACCGGTCCCCGTCCACCTCAAGGACCGGGCCAACCTGCCCGGTTCGATTCGGTCCAGTTTGCACACCTCTACTCGTTAGTTTAGGACACGCACGATAACACTTTTGCTTCAGAAAGCAAATTCCAGTCAAAAGTTGATTTTTATACTTTTTCTTAAAAGTAGAAGTTGATTTTTTTTTTTTTTACCTTTGTTTTAGAAGTTATTTCTTATTAGAGAAATTCATTTGGCAGCGATTGAAAATTTCTACTTCTGAAATATTATTAACACAAAATATTTTATGAAAAATTATTATCGACGGTCACAAATTTCTACTTCATTTTTAAATCTTTAAATTTCTTTATTATTATTTTTTACTTTTTAAAAATAAAAAATTCTTATTTATTTGTTACTCCAGCAACCGGAGATGACTCGGCAGCGATGGCCAGCGCAGTGGTCGATAGTTAGCACAGTTGGAGGTGGTTGTGGGTGGCGAAGGTTGACGGTGGGCGGCCGACGGAGGTCTGCAAGGGCGATGGTTGGCGGTAGTCACCGGCAGCAATGGATGGCGACCGGCGGAGGTCTGCGGCGGGCGATGGTTGGTTGCTGGGGTGGTCGGCAGGTGGCGGAGGTGGGTAGCGGCCGGTGTAGGTCAGCATTGGGCGGCGGCGGAGGTGTGTATGATCGAAAGAAGGATGAGGTGTAGTGAAAAGAGGATGAAGCAAGTAGTACTTCTTGAGTTGGGATTTTTTTTTTTTACTTCTCAAATTGAAGAAAAATAACTTCAGAAGTGTAAATTCATTTCAAAAGTGAAAATTTCTTTTTGAAGTAAATTTTTTTAATCAAATGGATTTCTGCTTCATAAGTTATATTACCAAACGGATTTTTACTCCAGAAGCACTTCTGGAACAGAAATTGACTTCCAGAAGTGTTATAATTGCGCAGCCTAGGGCGCGCATGGCAACACTTCTGCAAAAGAAATCATTTCTGAAGCTGAAGTTGATTTTTCAACTTCTCAATCAGAAGCGGAAGTTGATTTTTCAACTTCTCCATCAAAAGTTGATTTCTGATCAAAGAAAGTTGTTTGATAAAATTTCTACTTCTAAAATTTTTAATTTTTAAACATTATTAACAAAATCTCCGACGATGGTGATCGGTGGAGGACGGCGGCGGGCGGGCGGCAGCCGGCAACAGGCGACCAGTGGCCGGCCGCCGTTGGTCGGGGGGCGCCGGCAGGCGGATGTTGGTCGGCGAAGACCGGTGTAATTGAAAAAGTGATTTCTTTTTTAGAAGTTACAATTTTTAGCTTCTCAAAATTGGCCAAAAATCCAACCAGAAGTACAAATCACTTGCAGAAGTGTTTCTGGAAGTGATTTCTCAATATTTTTACCAAACGGCTTTCAGCTTCAGAAACACTTCTGAAACGCCTTTACCAAACGGATTTCAGCTTCTGAAGTGTTACCATGCGCGCCCTTAACCTACCACTTTTTTCCCTTTTTTGGCTTAATTTTTCAATGTTTTTCCATCATTTTTTCTACAGTGGAGAACGATGCCATCGCCAATGGTAGGTGCTTGTGCAGATAATGGCAAATCTCCACTCAGTTTACACACGTGCATATTCAGTAATCTGCCTCCCACCCGTGTTAATTACCAAGGAGTCGGGATAGGTATGATTTGGAGTTTGATTGAAAGCACTTTGGCCCACTACGGGCTTTTGCCCTCCTCCTCTCTAATTTTTTTCGAGAACGTCGGTAATTCACACACTAAGCGTCATTGAAGAAGTTGGTCATGTCGGCATGGGGAAAATCATTGAAAAAGTTCTAAATCTGTTGTATTTTCTTTTTTAATTCTGTCCTAAACTTTTTTTAGTTTTGTCCATTGAATCCATAAGCTTTTTCACCATTTGTCAATTGAGTTTACCCGATCAATTTTGACGAAAAGCCACTAACGCGGACGTCGATCTTCCTATGTAGCACGACGGGTGATGATATTAACAAATTTCATTGATATTTTGATTTTTTTTTTAATTTATTTTATGTATTCAGCTATCCATTTATTTCTCTTTTCCTTCTTTAATTTCTTTTCTTTTCTTTTTTCCTTTTTTAATTCAGCGACTTCTTCTTAGAATTGGGCAGATAGACTCCATTGGTAAAACGTGAAAATGTTTATAATTCAATTGGCAAAAGCGTAGCAGATTTAGGACTTTTTGGACAAATTTTCCAATGGCGACGTGCACTCTACCCTCCATTTTCCTTACATACCAAGTCACATTTTGGGTTGCACATTATTTTACCCATAACGCATCACATGGCCTCACATTAGAAATATCAAAATCGCGGGAAACAATAATGTCCCGGGCCTCACTTAAAATCCTATTCTTCACGATCATAATGATTTCTTCTACCACAACGACGACGCTTTCAACACGACCGACGGCCTCGACACAGCGGAACATTCTCCTATTGGGCCGCCGAAGATGTTATTATTGTTGAGAGTATTGTGGCTTGATTTACATAAGCTTCCACACCCCCCCCCCCCCCCCTTTTTTTTTTATTGAGAGCTTGTCCCTTAAGGCTTAAGGAATGCTTCTTCATGCCTACTTGGGGGAGAATCCGCACGTGCTTAAATATTTACAAGCACGTGCTCGAAAAGTAAGGTGTGATCCGTAAACGAGGGCGATGAAAGCCAACTTGTACTTCTTCTCATGTCTGAAATGCTGTCAAATGAAATTCCAGAAGCGACGAGGTTGCGGTTTAGGATCTTTCACAAATCTCCACTCTCTCTCTCTCTCTCTCTCTCTCTCTCTAAAAAAAAAAAGATATTATTATTCTTGAAAGCACACTTGCAATTCCAGATCCGGAATTATCAACACAGCACGAATATGTAATTACTGTCGTCACCATATCTCGTCCCCGGATATTGTTCTTGATCAATGCGGATTCGGCCATATCTCGTTCATTCCATTTGGATTAGTCTTTGTATCTTGCATTTCAGTTACATTACGCCGAAAAGAAAAAAAAAAGCTTTATTTATTATAAAAGTAAATGGTTGAAGGTTCGATTGATTTGGCAAATGAACTGTTGGCGATAATATGATATCTACTTAAATCTGCACATCTGTCGAGTATGTATATATCTATATCTATTTTGATATCGCATATTCTTGATTGATTTTATTCGGTATCATGTTTATCTTATTGACTCGTATGGCTATGTAATAAAGCCTATTATGCTCCGTGTACTCTTTTTCGATATACATAGAATTATACATAATTTTCCAGAATTCTCTCATTGGCTTTGTCATGTTTAAGTTGGTGTCAGAGCGTTCGTTCCTACGGAGGTGGATTTTCTTTCGACGCTAGCTGTATGGCTCAATAACTATTTTCCCAAATCAGCCATATAAGCCGCTTGATGCTATACGCCGGCCGTATAGTCTTCATATTTTACATCTCAATTATATAGCGAGTGCACCCGAAAAAAAAAACAGTTAAAAAAAAGGATAACGATAAAAGTAAATGGTTGATGGTTCCATTGATTTGGCAAATGAACATTGAATTCCACTTGTGTGTGGGAAAGGAGATCGCAATTCGAATCCGAAAAGGCTTTTGAGGTTTCAAATGTCATAATAGGGTCCGCTCGATCGCTTTTGAAATTATAGTTTCACATGTAGTTTGATAATGCGGAACTATAATGTATCCTGATGCACACAAGAGGGTTTGACCAAATTTTGGTCGTTGTTAAAAGCTTGACTAAATTGACATAATTTAAAGATTTAAGATTAAATCGGCCGCCTCACAATTGGTTTATGATTTTTTTTTTTCGTACAATTATCCCATGCTAGGCCAGAACTAGAATCCAGGATTCTCGAGAAATTGTTGTATGAATAATGTATGTTTTTTTTTTTTTTTGTAATGAAATGATAGATAGGGAAAAAAAAAGAAAGATATGTTGTGTCATTCTTGGGAAAAATTGGATTCTCAGATAAGGAAATGTATTCAATTATATAATGCCGCCAAAAGCAGCGTGACCCTTGCTGCCCAATTCCTGAAGTTTCAAAGAACTTTCTGGCCCGTGAGCTTCTCTTTCACTCGACTGATGATGGAAAATCTCGACTTGCGTGGGCATGGGCACACAAAAGGCCACACGGAGTAGGGCAGATCCCGCCCCCCAAGTTTGGTGCTTTGCTTAGGTAGCAAGCAATTTCACCACCTCAATTAAGTTCATCCCGCAATCCGCCACCTCGAATTATTACAGAAGGACGAAGTCCCATTCGCGATACAATGATTGCACGCCGAGGCCCAATACAACATTCGTAATCACGTGCGCGAGGGCCGCGTGCAGATCTTCTTCTCGCGGACCCCGATTAAATCCGGCGGCTCTCGCTCGCCTCGGCAAACCAGTCCGATCGAAGAGGAATTCTTACCGTTTGGTCGGCATCGAAACGGCCCGTTTCGTTTTTTCCTTCGTGCTATTACGGTGATGTTATCGTGTACATTCGCATCACGATCGATAGGGCGAAATGTTTTAGGAACGCTTTTTTTTTCTTCTTTAATAAAGTGCACCTTGGCCCCTTCTTGTTTTGAGATCGATGATAATGATGTAGCCGTAGTTATTACAAATCTGCAGTCGCCAAAAACCCTAATGTCGTCTGGCTAGCTGGCTAGGACCAACGCACACGTGTCGGACAAACATTAGAGGACAGAAGCAGCGGATCAAAACTGAAACAAGAACGAAACCGATTTCTGCTTCTCGTCTCCGACGACGGTTTCTGTTTGCTAAGGGATTGCATCATCGTAGGCCCGCTAATGGTAAGAGTCCCAAATTAGGAATTTTCTTTAAGGATGCCCATCCATTTGTCCAATAATAATTCACTAAGAGGAGGCAAAATAGATGACCGAGTGCTACATCGGACAAAGTCTTTGATTTTTTCCCCATTTAATTTGAAACTATATTTTCTCCGTGAATTATCTTTGTTCTTTATCTCATGCATCGTGTGTCCTCTCAATCGTTATAAAGTCCAGCACAGAAACTCGAGTTAACGAGCGGAAGAGGCCAGCTCCGATGGACAAGTCATGCGGGATTCGTGGATGCCGTCTCTCACGTGCAAGCCGGGCTCGCGAAATAAAACTGGACAGAAGCCGACTGTAGTAGCAATTGCTACCGAACGAAAGGAGATCATATGCACATATATGCTTTAAATAAGCGATGTGGCACGACAAGATCAAAACCAGAAAAGTGAGTCCAGGTGCAGGACGCATTGGAAGGAAAACTTGGGATCGAGACATGATTTAGCACAAGCACAAAACATGTGGGCAACATGGGAAAACGGGGGTGGCGTTGGGAGTTCATCCGACGAATCAAGAGCTGCCACGTGGGGGGCATCCGGTCGCTGTGCCGAGAGCCGATTATTGAGCAGAATAAAGAAAGAAAGGTTAATGGCCAATAATGAGAGGAAATATATTGTGGTTGAAGAAATGGGGTGGTGGAATATCTGTATAATATACGAGATAAAGACTGGGATTGAACCCACCCTCTCAAAAAAGAACAACTATAGAAAAAGAGCGGAGAAGGCGAGTTCCTTGCGCCAAACGCATCTCCCAGGTTCGGCCTCGGACTCAGGTTCGGTGTGGACTTTGAGCAGATAAGAACGACCCACTCTTCTCTCTCTCTCCCCCCTCTTCTACAAGAACCCATTCTCTGTCTCTCTCTCTCTCTCTCTCTGTCGTACAGCCTCCTCCACTTTGCTCTTAAGTTCTCTCTTCGAGACAAAGGCGCATTCCACACCTCCAAACACGCCTCTCTCTCTCTCTCTCTCTCTCTCTCTCTCTCTCTGCAGTTACCGTGAAAAACAGAGGACTGTGATGCAGCATTTCAAGCTGGCGATCGAAAACCAAGACAGCGCTGTCTGGGAAATCAAGCCTAAGAACAGGCGAATCATGGTACGGATTCGTTGCTTTTCTCTGCATTTCTCTCTTCATTCACGTTTTCGATGCATCCGATCGTTTGGGTTGTCATCAAAATCATATCTTTTTTTTGGTTTAAAGAATGACAGTCTTCTCTATTCCCGGACCTCGTTCTTCGCCGCTCTTGACTTGTCCTCTTGACCATATTGCTTTGTCACGTTACATTGAATGTTAAGTCTGTTGCCGATTTTTTCTCTGGGCAAATGGGGTGGTTTTGATGAATTGAAATGGGTGTGACGATCGTGCTCTGTTTTGGTTGTGCCTAAACAGGGGGGTGGAGGTCCCGACGAAGAAGACAATAACAGGTGGCCACCGTGGTTGAAGCCTCTGCTCAAAGAGAGCTTCTTCGTGCAATGCAAGGTGCACGCAGATTCTCACAAGAGCGAGTGCAACATGTATTGCTTGGATTGCATGAATGGCCCTCTCTGCTCTCTCTGCCTCTCTTCTCACAAGGATCATCGCCCAATACAGGTAACCACAAATCATCTCCTAAAATTGTTCTCGATTCCACTGTACCCCTTTATCAATTTGAGTTGTACTATTTCATTCTTTCAAGTCAAACCTTCTCTATTTCGCCCTCTTTTTTGTTTCTGGAAATGCGAATTTTTCCCTTTTTTTGCCTTGGCCGTTTTCTCCATTTGGGTTCTGCAATGTGTTTTTTAGTTCAAATCTAGCCCCCCCTTTTTTTAGGAAAAAAATGAGTCAACAAAAGCCTGCAGTTCCTCAAAAAAGTGAACTTTCCGTTGTTAAATCTTCCTCGAGCATTGCATACACGATCTATCTAAAATTATCGATGTGTAGCTGAGAAACATTGAAGCCTCCCAACGCATTGTCATACCCATCACTGGTTTCAGCTGAAATTTTAACCAACTCGTGATCTTTTCTGCAACATGAACAGATAAGGAGGTCGTCGTACCATGATGTGATCAGGGTTTCGGAGATACAGAAGGTGCTGGACATCACAGGGGTTCAGACATACATCATAAACAGCGCGAGAGTCGTCTTCTTGAACGAGCGGCCGCAGCCCAGGCCTGGCAAAGGCGTGACCAACACTTGCGAGGTGTGCGACCGAAGCCTCCTCGATTCCTTCCGGTTCTGCTCTCTGGGCTGCAAGGTAATCTCTAGTCCCCTTTTTATCGCCTTTATTTTCTCTTCTTCTCCCCATTTTTTCACCCAGCGATACCATAAAAAGACTCTCAACCAAAATTGAGAAGCTCAGAGAATGAAAGTGTGGTCGGTATCTTGAATATCGAAGAAAGCTTTGAGGAGTTTTTCTCCATTTTTCCAAATTTGTGAACTTTAGCGACCCCCAGTTGAATTTTCTTAACGAAAGAGAAGTTTGATGATGGAAAAGAGAGTCCTTTTAAAATCGCAGAGGTACTATCTTGAAATGCCAAGAACTGGCGGCCTCATTGAGCCTGATCAGTTGCGAGTCTCCTGACTAATCTGTGAGTATTGTGATTTCCAACTATATTGATCGATGTAAGTTTGCTCAAGAATTTTCTACCGAGGCGTGTTTGGTTTAACTATAAAGTTGACTTTTCCAACCCCCTTGCCGAAGCTCTAGTCCCCGTCTTTATTCAAAGTCATTTTCCAAGTTACTTTTTCGGACTTAATCAATGAAATACTGCGATTGACGCGTTGTTTGGTTTCATATCCTGGCAGATTGTGGGGACATCGAAGAATTTCGTGAAGGAGGAGAAGAAGCTCAAGAGGTCTTCAATGGTGTCCGAGGACGACTCCGAAGATTCGTACAGCAGCAGCAGCCGCCCCCGCGCCGCCCATGGCCGGCGCAAGGCGAGCAATAAAGTCCAGAGCTTCAGCCCTTCGACGCCCCCTCCGACGGCCCCGAGCTACCGGATCGCCAAGCGGAGGAAGGGAATCCCCCACAGAGCCCCAATGGGGGGATTCGTGATAGAATATTAGCCACGCCCTTTGGTCATAGCCTTAGACATAAACATGGGCTTCCCTCTCTTCTTCGGTCGTTTTAAGCTTTAGAGATGCGTGTATATAGAAGAAGCATGTTGAAGATTGGAGCGTAAGTGAAGAAAAGAAGGGGGAATAAGAAATAAAAACGCCGGCGACCCGCAATGGTGAAACTTGGAAAACGCCGGATTAAGAAGAGATTTAAGTCCAGGACGGAGCAGAAAACATCATATGATCATGTCGGGTTGCTTTCTTTCTTACTGTTTAGTTTCTGGGTATTTTAGAGTGGTAATGTAAAACATAAGTTTTGGCAGAAATGTAAATATAGAAAGTGTTGCTCCCAATGTGTAGGAGGAGAATGTTGTGTATACAGCTCCAGAAGCGAAATAAGTAAAAAAGCAAAAAAGAGAACAAAGAGCTTGTCATCTCATCTCGTGCTGTGCAATTGTAATTCAGTAAGTTTCTATTTTTAGAGTCTCCCTGCTTTTCTTTTTCCACCAGAGGGAGGTCGTGTTGTTGACCAAGTGGTGACCGGTGGTGGCGGGCGGTGATGAGAACCACCAGCTGCGGCGGGTCCACGGCGGCCGAACGTATGAGCCGGGAAGGGGAGGGGGGGGGGGGGGGGGGGGGGGGGGATGGGATGGGATGGGGCTAGAAAAAGGGGTGGTTGTCGGCTTCCTCTGCGTCTTGGGATGGGGAATTGGCCACCATCGAAAAAGCTTTTGACGAGGGCCACTTTTGGAGTCGTCCTCCCATGGCGGAAATGATCTGCTGCAAGTTGCAGGTCAGAAAAAGGACAAAGAAAATTCAAGAGCTCATTTATTTTTTACGTTTTCTAAAAAGAAATAGAAAAAAAAAATCACTTGCTAAAATGTTCA